>JALGPY010000003.1:105540336-106942836 GCA_023055425.1 Linanthus parryae | reverse complement strand
AGTGAATGACCAGAATCAAGATGTAGATGCAAAGATGTAGAACTTACTTATCACTTTCATGATGTTGTTGATGTAGGTTTGAAGAATTTATGAATAATAGGTCCTAGAGGCCCCAATCTTGAAGAAAATCCTCAAAACTTGCTCCCCAATTGATATACTAACACCCAAGATGGGTTTCCAACACTTAAAACCTAAAAACTTGATTTTTAAACAATGTTTGTTGAAATTCAAGAACAAAACCGGGAATGAAGCTAAGGGGAGAGAAATGAGAGCTTTCTGGCATTCTCGAGTGAGAAAAACGTGGAGGAAAATGATGACAATGATGCAACTTTTACTTATATAGTCCCAAAATAATTGAGTGTGATGGTCACACCAAAATAAGTGAGAACAAGTAAGTTTTAAATCATGTAATGCACACTATCAATTTCATATTGATGCATGTACTTGGTGTATCCAAAACATTCAACTAAAACTAGAATTTAATATTTTATTTCTCATACAAATATTACACAAAAGGCCTTAAACATTCTCTAAAAGACATTATAGTTATCAAATAAAACATATATACAACTTGATTTCTACTTTAACTTCTATAACTTTTCTCAATAAAAAGTGTAGCACAATTAACAAAATATTTACCTTAAACACTCAAATATGTAACATTAACATTACTTACAAGTTAAACATGTAAAATCTTGTCAGCACATGACTCTATGATCCCCAACAATCTGGTATGCACAGGCCTCTATCATTCTCCTATGGCATACGACTATATGAATAGAGTTAGGGGTGACCAAGATAAAACTACGGCGACAGAAAACCTTGTCAGGATTATCCGTCGACTCTCCCTGGTTGGAGTAAAGAAGGTTGTAGAAAAATTCCCGCATCAGGGAGGAGCTTTACCTAACGTTAGCCACCTCAATCAACCCATCAAAAATATATTGGTTACCTGCAAAAATGGCAATTGGCATTCTATCATGGAGCGCAAACCGGACATCTGATACCAACTTTTGTGACATTTTCTTGCCCCCCAAAGAATATTGATGAGCCTGAAAAGTCATAAACCAATAATCATCAAAATGGATTCAGGTGATGAGAATGTTCGGAATGTCATTGGGGTCGTTTCTGCAGGTCTCTCCCAAAATAGGTCTCTTACGCGAATCCATTTCAAGCAAAGATAGAAAAAAACGACAACATTTGTAATCTAATTATCGTGTGCGTGATTTCTTGCGTCTCCGAAAATAACCACATAGAAACTAATCAGAGGTTTTACCTCAACAATTTTGAGCTCGAAAAATTAGAAAAAAAATTTCGACCTGAGTACGGGTTCATAGAAAAAAAAATTCGACATGAGTACAGGTTCTTGCCGACAAAATGAATTGAAAGATAAGAAGAAATTTTGAACCTGTGCACCCGAAGCAAGTCATACGGGTGTTGTATCGCATTTTTCGGCAAGATGGACCCCGAACGGTCACCATAAAAGTTGGCCCGAAAATGTTGTTGTCGGATTTTTCTATTCGATCCAAACTGCGCCCCTTTACTTCATCTTCAACTTTCGCTTCTTCGTATTTACTGAAATGGTCATGAACTCCATACATCTGAGAATATCTCAAAGAAAACCTTTGGGTTTACTTTCACCCACACTTGTTTTCGCAAATTTCTGACATTAGATGGTGGGAGTCATCTAAGGGTTGTACAAACCCAAGATTCACTTTTAATGGTAGAACTGGGTCATCTTTTTCCAATCCACGGTCTGCCAATCCATGAATACTGTGTCGTAACTGAAATGAAAAGGGTCAAATAGCAGCTCGATGTCCCCAACAAAAATTGGTTGTAACCCATGAGTATGAATACGACTAGGAAGTAAAGTCGTTGGAAGAGTCTGATAATTTTAAAATGGGAAATAATTTATAGGAGAAGAAAACTACATAAACACCATGAGGTGCTTCTTCCCAGTCCCAGATAAGGACCATGAATGGAACCAAACAACCATCTTTCACACAGTTTTGACATGTGGAGATAAAGTTATTAAAATTTTCATTGATGGTAGAAGTACTACGAATGTCGTGTCCAAATTTGCTGTCGCGAAGCTCAAACTGGAAGCCGAGCGACACCCTACACAATTTCGAGTTACCTTGGTGGAAAACTCTTTCCTTCCTGTGAAAGAAAAATGCAAAGTGCCAATTCAAATGGGTTATTATTCAGACAAAATATGGTGTGATTTTCTTCCTATGGATGTAGCTCATGTTTTGCTGGGACGCCCTTGGCTCTATGACAAATCTGTGCTTAACTATGTTTGAGAGTAAGCATATTTTTTCAAGAACGGGCCTACCATAAATCTTTACGCTGAAAAACCATATGAAAAGGAAAAGGTTGAGCTGAAGACCCACAGAAGCAGAAACTTCATGTTCTCACAAAAACAAAGTTTGAGAAGGAGACCAACCAAACCGGACTAATTTTAGACTTAGTGAAGAAAGCATTCTCGCTGGAGGAAGTGACCAAAGCAGCTAACGTGGTTTTTCCCGTTGTCATACCTTTAGGCTTGTTGAAGGAAGTTGGCATTCTGTTTTGAAACTCCCCGGCTTGAGAACTCCGATATTTCTAGGCAGGGGTTTCTTGTAAGTCTCAATTTAGTTTTTCTAGTCAAATTGACCTTTCTCTTGATTTCTGGACGCAATACTTTGATGAAATTTTTCATTTTGAACATTGGGTCTTCTTGAATTTGACACCTCAAATGCAAATCTTCAAATTTGCTCATGTACTCTGTCACGCTGGTACGTGCCTGTTTCAATTTTGTCAATTTTTTATAGTTTCCCCTTGCGGTTCCTGAGTAGATACTTCGAATAAAGTTTGTACTTCATCTCATCCCAATAAAGTATGGGCTATTGACCATGACTCTGTAAGCTTCTTGTACGCCTTGCCAAAATCGCTTGGCAACTCCAACTAGCTTTTCTCTTTCAAGACGAACTCGGCGGGTTTCCGACATATCGTGCCATTAAAAGCAATCCTCCATAGCTGCTATCTATTAAAGAAAGGCGTCGGGATCTATTCATCCCTCGAATTCTGGAACTTCTACGCGAGCCTTCTTCTTAATGTCACCATCCCTTGTTTCTTCATTCTATAACTTCCTTGGCGATGTATATCTGGTGAACGATAGAGCTTTCTTTCTTGAAACCAACCATGTGTTCAAGTAGGCCTTCGAAACACGTCTTCATCTTCATCTTCAAAATATTCTTCATGTCTATACCTTCCTTGGCAGTGTCTCAGTGGAAATGGATAGGGCCTTCATTCTTCATATCGAAATTGTTTTCAAATTGGCCTTCGATTTCAAGCTCAAACTGGAAGCCGAGCGACACCCTACAAAATTTCGAGTTACCTTGGTGGAAAACTCTTTCCTTCCTGTGAAAGAAAAATGCAAAGTGCCAATTCAAATGGGTTATTATTCAGACAAAATATGGTGTGATTTTCTTCCTATGGATGTACTTCATGTTTTGCTGGGACGCCCTTGGCTCTATGACAAATCTGTGCTTAACTATGTTTGAGAGTAAGCATATTTTTTCAAGAACGGGCCTACCATAAATCTTTACGCTGAAAAACCATATGAAAAGGAAAAGGTTGAGCCGAAGACCCACAGAAGCAGAAACTTCATGTTTTCACAAAAACAAAGTTTGAGAAGGAGACCAACCAAACCGGACTAATTTTAGACTTAGTGAAGAAAGCATTATCGCTGGAGGAAGTGACCAAAGCAGCTAACGTGGTTTTTCCCGTTGTCATACCTTTAGGCTTGTTGAAGGAAGTTGGCATTCTGTTTTGAAACTCCCCGGCTTGAGAACTCCGATATTTCTAGGCAGGGGTTTCTTGTAAGTCTCAATTTAGTTTTTCTAGTCAAATTGACCTTTCTCTTAATTTCTGGACGCAATACTTTGATGAAATTTTTCATTTTGAACATTGGGTCTTCTTGAATTTGACACCTCAAATGCAAATCTTCAAATTTGCTCATGTACTCTGTCACGCTGGTACGTGCCTGTTTCAATTTTGTCAATTTTTTATAGTTTCCTCTTGCGGTTCCTGAGTAGATACTTCGAATAAAGTTTGTACTTCATCTCATCCCAATAAAGTATGGGCTATTGACCATGACTCTGTAAGCTTCTTGTACGCCTTGCCAAAATCGCTTGGCAACTCCAACTAGCTTTTCTCTTTCAAGACGAACTCGGCGGGTTTCCGACATATCGTGCCATTAAAAGCAATCCTCCATAGCTGCTATCTATTAAAGAAAGGCGTCGGGATCTATTCATCCCTCGAATTCTGGAACTTCTACGCGAGCCTTCTTCTTAATGTCACCATCCCTTGTTTCTTCATTCTATAACTTCCTTGGCGATGTATATCTGGTGAATGATAGAGCTTTCTTTCTTGAAACCAACCATGTGTTCAAGTAGGCCTTCGAAACACGTCTTCATCTTCATCTTCAAAATATTCTTCATGTCTATACCTTCCTTGGCAGTGTCTCAGTGGAAATGGATAGGGCCTTCATTCTTCATATCGAAATTGTTTTCAAATTGGCCTTCGATTTCAAGCTCAAACTGGAAGCCGAGCGACACCCTACACAATTTCGAGTTACCTTGGTGGAAAACTCTTTCCTTCCTGTGAAAGAAAAATGCAAAGTGCCAATTCAAATGGGTTATTAGTCAGACAAAATATGGTGTGATTTTCTTCCTATGGATGTACTTCATGTTTTGCTGGGACGCCCTTGGCTCTATGACAAATCTGTGCTTAACTATGTTTGAGAGTAAGCATATTTTTTCAAGAACGGGCCTACCATAAATCTTTACGCTGAAACACCATATGAAAAGGAAAAGGTTGAGCCGAAGACCCACAGAAGCAGAAACTTCATGTTTTCACAAAAACAAAGTTTGAGAAGGACACCAACCAAACCGGACTAATTTTAGACTTAGTGAAGAAAGCATTCTCGCTGGAGGAAGTGACCAAAGCAGCTAACGTGGTTTTTCCCGTTGTCATACCTTTAGGCTTGTTGAAGGAAGTTGGCATTCTGTTTTGAAACTCCCCGGCTTGAGAACTCCGATATTTCTAGGCAGGGGTTTCTTGTAAGTCTCAATTTAGTTTTTCTAGTCAAATTGACCTTTCTCTTGATTTCTGGACGCAATACTTTGATGAAATTTTTCATTTTGAACATTGGGTCTTCTTGAATTTGACACCTCAAATGCAAATCTTCAAATTTGCTCATGTACTCTGTCACGCTGGTACGTGCCTGTTTCAATTTTTTCAATTTTTTATAGTTTCCTCTTGCGGTTCCTCAGTAGATACTTCGAATAAAGTTTGTACTTCATCTCATCCCAATAAAGTATGGGCTATTGACCATGACTCTGTAAGCTTCTTGTACGCCTTGCCAAAATCGCTTGGCAACTCCAACTAGCTTTTCTCTTTCAAAATGAACTCGGCGGGTTTCCGACATATCGTGCCATTAAAAGCAATCCTCCATAGCTGCTATCTATTAAAGAAAGGCGTCGGGATCTATTAATCCCTCGAATTCTGGAACTTCTACGCGAGCCTTCTTCTTAATGTCACCATCCCTTGTTTCTTCATTCTATAACTTCCTTGGCGATGTATATCTGGTGAACGATAGAGCTTTCTTTCTTGAAACCAACCATGTGTTCAAGTAGGCCTTCGAAACACGTCTTCATCTTCATCTTCAAAATATTCTTCATGTCTATACCTTCCTTGGCAGTGTCTCAGTGGCAATGGATAGGGCCTTCATTCTTCATATCGAAATTGTTTTCAAATTGGCCTTCGATTTCAAGCTCGTCTTCATACTCAAACTCTTTAGAGTCATCTTCATTTCGTCGCCCTGGTAGACGATATTCAAAGGGGTTAACATGCCTCCCTTTGCGCGATCATGAAGTTGTTGTACTCTTTATCTTTCCCTTGGAGTCCTTTGGGATATAGCAGGCTCCGATCCTCCTTCCTTCATTGGTATTTTACAGAGGAACTTAGTGAGTTGAGACAATTGATTAGTCAACTCGTTTTGAAACTGCAATCGTAGTTGGTCAATAGACTTAGTTACATTCTCCATAGATGCCTCCATGTTTTGAACACGTTTTTCCATGACTTCTTGCTGACTTTGGAGGTCTCGAATGGTCATGTGCCATAATAATATAATGATGGGATTAGGCTAGAAATGTGTCGGTGACTAAGTGGGCTGCAAAGAGGAAGTTTGGGTTTGTTTAAGGGAAAATGTGTCTATGTGGTCTTCTCTTCTCTTTCTTTCCATTGCAGAAATGGGGAAAGAGACCGACCTTGAGAAGATGTGTTGTATGATTTGAGTGGAGTAGCTTCAGGGCTCTTTTTGGATTTTCTTTAAGGTTTCTTTGACAGTTCGCTGTAGCGGTATTGTCTTCAAACATATGGACCAGAAGCGGTAAGATAAGCAGCACGAAGCGGTGGCGAAGGCTGCAGTCACTTGGGTGTTCGATCTTTCTCCTTATTCTTCATCTCTTGCTTCGTCTTCGTCTTCAGCTTCTTATTAGTCCTTTTTTGCATCGACAATAGTTCTTCCTCGTCAAATCTAGTGATTAGTAGCGATAATCTTGTCAGGGTCTATTTTTGGAGGTGTTGTCTTGCAGGTTTGTAGTGGTTATACTTTGGCATGTGTGGTTGCTGCAGATTCTTTAGGTGGAGATGCAACAGTAGTATGCGAAAGCATAGAAACGGAGGCAGAACGGAAGAAGCGTGTGGGCTGGATCGGTGTCTGGATCTGATACCAATTGATGCAGGACCTGAAAATGAAAAGAAAAAAAAAAACACTCCAAAATGACCGAACCAATACTCTCAACAAATGAGGAATTCTCAATTTTATTCATAAAATTCAAAGTGATTAAGAAATGAGAGAGCCTAGCTTTTTATAGGCAAAATCAAAGACCGGACAAGGAAATGCATTAAAAATTGACCTAATTAACTCACTTATTAGGGCATCTCCAATAGTGCGGTGCAAAAATCATGCATATTTTGCCTAAAAATATAAATTCGCATTTTATCAAGTAAGTTTTTTTCACGTTGAACTCCAACGTTTGAACTTTTAAATAATATTAGATGACAACGAAAATAATGTAGCTTATCCCGTAAGTGAGAAAAAACTAGATTTAAATTTTAAATTAATTAGGTGGAAGTTATATTTCATTTGGATACGTGTAAGCCGTACCTAAATTTTAGGAGAGATGGCGAAACATATCTCCTCGCCAAACCTAGCGAGGACGATGCCGACCGAGAATTTTGTCTCTTCAAATGCACGATCTGCAGGAGCCTAAAATTTCTCTACCTTATCCAAAATTAAAAAAAATGAGAAATGTCGATTCTAATGGAGATGCCCTCAAGTAAATGACAATCAATAAATTACTCACTTTGCCAATTTGCTAAGAATTTCATTCATTTCCTCCATTTTCTCAAAAACGAACACCCGGTTTCCTTTTTAGTGTCTAATTTCCATTAAGTCAACTAAAATATGCGAAATAGCCTCCATGACGCCCGTACTGTGAGAATCATAGCTGGGCTGCACGTCTTATGAAGCTTCTTTAGAGGCAAACATTCAAATTGAACACCAATTTGGCCATTAGCAAGCATATTTCGATTTATTTTATAACCCATGCCGGTAATATTCACATCGACATCATCCTCTGCCTTATAGAAACCAAGAGGTGCCTTCATGAGAATTTCTGTAATGGAGCGATTACCTCCACCCATCTCTCTGTCGAATCCAGATCCACTTCCTACAATTCGTCAGAAACTCTAGATATGGATGCAGAGGTGATGGGGTTTGTATTCAGATGAGGTGAAACATGATCACCATCCATAACTACCACGAGAGAGGTATATTCCCTAGACATATTAGAAGTTGAGGAGATGAGAACTCAAATTCAGTTAGTGAAAGGGCATGAATTTCATCAATTTTCCTTTGAATTGGAGTTGATGCAATTGTTATAAAGAATCAATCGGTCGGGATCTAAGAGGTTTGGGGCTAAGCGCGTTTTATGGAACTGAAGGGTCTAAAAGTGAAATGTAAATTAAGGAAGTTTCAGGGATGACTATGGAATTATCGGTGAATAATATAATTCACATCTGTTGGGAATATGCCTTGAATAGGCTCAAGAAAGCTTAAAGAGGAGTTGGCGACGAAGAGGGGCAAGAAACGGACCAAAGGGAGGAGCAAAACGAAGAGAAAACAAGCAGGTTAAGCAGGGTCTTCGTGCGAAGAGATTCTGTCTTCGTGCGAAGACATTGCTGGAGGCGACAGAAAGTTGTTTGCTTGTTCGTTAGCTCGGTTTCTTGTATTTCTTATGCACCAAGCTGTAGCCTATATAAAGGCTATAGGTCGTGCTAGATGGTGTGGGTTGTAATCGTGGGTTTCCCTCTAATAAATTGGGGTTTTTCGGGTCGTGGAGGTAGCTAGCTCATCGCTAGTGAACCACATTATATCAGGTGTGTTCGGTGATCTTGTTTTCATCAACTCATCGTTCTCTTAAGTTCTTCCCGGATCATAACAACATCTATGGTGACCAAAATACCCTTTTTTTATAGGCTTTGTTCAACAAGTTTTGATCAACCAATGAAGTCTTTTGGTGAATTTCTTGTTCAAACTTTGTGTATTCTACTTTGATGTCAAATAAGAATTTGATTTAATATGAAATGATATCTAAGTTTAATCAATTATATAATGCTATTTTTTCTCAATTATCTACATAATAAGTTAATATGAGGAATAAGTTATCCCCTTAAACGTGACATGTGGAATAGCTTATTCCTACCATATACTAAAAACTAAATATTTCATAGTAAGACAATCTCGGTCATTCAAAATTATGCAATTATCATTCTTTTTTTTTGTGATTGCGCTCTCGGCACGGGATATGCACTAGTGTTAATAAACCAGTTAGGTGTTTCTCACCAAAATTGTCAACAGAAAAATCCTAGCCATTCAAAATCAAAAAAGTGACCCAATTTATTTTGATTCGTTGATTATCCATTCATTTTTATCAAACATAAATCCATACTACTCTCTAAAATGTGAAGGTGTTTTAGTGTTTTAACAGGTTTTTTGTCCTTTACAAGAAAACAAAATTTGAAGAGTTGTGACTATTCAAATTAGAAATTTAATTTAAAATAAAATTTCTCATGAGTTTAAACCTCAAAAGTTGTGACTATTCTGTTCGTGTAGTTTCTGAATACGTGTGACTATTCTGTTAATGTTTTTTTAATGGTACCTTTACCATTATATGAGGAAGTAGAGTCGGTACCCAAACTTTTCACCATATAATTTTTCAACTCTCTCCCTCCCTCATTATCTTACAATATTTTTCGTTTTCTTCCTAAAAATCGGTAGGGTTAATTGCATTTTACCCCCTTGTAGTCAAGGGTTTGTGGGAAACACCTCATTGTACTTTCAAATGTTGCAAACCATCCACCTCAAGTTTCATTTATGTGCGGGAGTGGGGTAATTTTTCGTTAACTGTGATACAATTACCTAAATACCCTCCCATATATAACCCATCCAACCATTTTCTTTCCTCACTGCCTCTCTCTCTAACTCTTGCATTTTCTCTCTTCTCCTCCTTCAACTGCTTATCCTTTATCTTCTTCCAGATCAATTTTTCATCAACTCCCTTTTCTTCCCTTTTTCCAGATCTATTTTGTTGATGGGGTAACTAAAAAAATTCTCATCAAAATGGGGATTACCCAAAGCCAAAATCTATATCAATACAAATTAACACAACACAAGAAGGAAAAAAAAAACCGATCGGGAGGAACTGAAGAAGAGTAATAAGAAGCAGCAGTAGAAGAAGCGGCGACTTCACCACCGGCGCCGGCAGTGTCCTTTTCCGAATAGTGAGATAACTAGAAGAGAGGTAGAGAGAGATAGATAGATAGATAGATAGATAGATACAGAGAGAGCAGATATGAAAATAAAGAAGATGGGAAAGAAACAGAAACTGAGACGGCGGCGACGCATGGGGGCAGCTACAGGGTCTGCGTTTCCACTCCCCGCGGCGGCACCAGCCTCATCGTCAACCAGCGTCCGCGACACCATCCTCAACCGGCTTCACCCTCCTTTTTCTACTTCTTCATCTCCTTCGCCTTATTCTGCTTATTCTTCTCCCTCATTTCCTTCTATTAAAACCAGATGAAGTTTATCTCTCCTATATTTTATTTTCTTTTTTTTTTGTTTTTCATTATGAAAAATATTAAAACTGAGGGTATAATGGACAATAAAGTTCAATTTTTGACGGGTTCCGTCAAACTTAACACAATTGCACCAAAATCAAACCACAGGGGGGTGATTTGCAACACTTGGAACTAAAAGGGGGTGTTTTGCAAAAAACCTCAACCACAAAGGGGGTAAAATGAAATTAATCCAATTTGGTAATCATTTTGGAGAATGTAACATATAATGGAGGTGTAGCAAGGCCTAAGTTGACAACACTATGCGACTTAAGTGGAGAATGAAACATGTAACGTCTGAGACATTTTTCCAAACCCAATTGCATTTTGGAGGGGCATATAAGTCTTCAACATATTTTCAGTATTTTAAATTTTTTACACACATTTCATTACTACTTATTTGCTAAGTATATTACTCATCGACGTTGAGACATTTTTTAAATTTTTTCTTCACTTTGAATTGTTTTCCTCTAGTCTTAGTAGGGCCATTTATTGGTAAGGAAAGACTTATAAAGATATGTTAATTACTTAACATTACTGGAGAAAATATTAGATAAAATTTATAATTACTCCGTTCTTTCTCTATCTTCCACGTTTGACTTTTTCCTGTGACACGATCATTTGGATAACAAGACGATGTAATTTGATTTAGAAAACCTTGCAAATTTTAATAAATTCTTGTATCGTTTTACTAATTAAATGCCCAAATATAAGACTTAATCCAACAATATAGCTCGTCGTGTGATTGTGAAGGAGCTGCATGTTGATATGTTAAAATCATTATGCTATCTTTTTTTTTTGGCACACAGTTCAATTCGTTGGAATAGATCTGTAATTCACATGTGAACTTTGAATGTTATGACCTGATATGAACAAGATTGCAGACTTGATTCATTTGGCAAGAAGATTTACCCGGGGTGATCAATTATGCTGCAAAAGATGGCGTTCAATTGCATAACAAGTGTATCATACCAAGTAAAAAATTTCAAAATATGTCAACAACCAGTCCAGACATTAAGTTTAAAAACTACAGCTCAATACTGTAGTTCTATATTGCTGCGTAATCTTTGGAGAACTGTCAGCACGTTTTGAATGTTAGGGAAGTTTAAAAACTGTTCGCTATTGCTATAACTACCCACTAACACAGTTATTCATAATTTGTAACTGAAAATAACTAATGTCAAATATATACAACAAGTTATCTGTTGAAGCAAAAGAACCACAAACTGCTTGTCCTTTGCATTCGTTTAAGAAAACCAAAGTAGCATTAACAATGGATTCACCAAGCTTCCTGGGATGGCCGTTTGTGAAGAGAGTTGAGCAATCAGTTACTTCATGTAACTCGTGTACTTCTATACCTCTTATTCCTTGTCCACCTTCTGATTTCAGTGTGACAATCATTCATTCAACCGGGCCTAAAAGGAGTAAATTGGAGAATTGGATATTGAATTCTGCCGTGCAGTGCAATCACTGGAGCAATGTAGATATTAATGAGGTGATAAACCTAGAGAATGGGAGAATTGCATATCTTCAATTGTGAAAACAGGAGGACATCAAGGTTGCTCCGAAGTTGATTACTGAGGCCGTATACATTGGTAAATTTCCATCATTGGTTGAAGGTGCAAAATCAATTTACATGGAGGCTAATAAAGTTACATGGTTGATTGAATATACCGGGAATGCTGAATCTTCTGTAGAAGAATATCTGCATACAATGTTGCAAAATCAAGGGTTATTGGGTGATGATGGAAACTGAAATCGAATCATGGAGACAAAGGAGATCGAAGCAGCGCTTGCATATAACAGGGATCAGACGAAAACGGTGGTTTCTGCTGACATAATTCTCGAGAACTATCCCATGAAGTTTCTTGTATGGAACAGTCGAAATGCTCGTACCCCTATTTTTAGAAAGAACTTTAAAAGTTTGATTCAGATTAACGCACCAAATGTTATCGTTATTACTGAAACCATATTGTCTGGTGAAGAAGCTCGTACTGTCTGTGCGTCTCTTGGATATGATTGGTGTTTCGTTTCTCACCCCAATATCCACATCGGTGGGTTGTGGGTACTATGGGATAGAAATCAGGTTGATTGCCGAATCATTGTCATTTCCCAAGAGGAGATACAACTTTCAATTCAGGTATGTTCTACGCAACGTTTTATCATATTCGGTGTTAAGAATATGGATGTTAGTTACAAGCAAAAATAATAATTTTATTTAATGCAGGCACACCAGATCTAGCATGCTGAAATAAACAAGATGTGGATTAAAGCAAGTTGTGTAGTGATGCAAGTTATCAGTAATTAGAATAACATTTTCAATGTTTGGTTATATATTTTTTTTTATCAGTCTACGATTAAGAAAATATGGTTAGTTTTATGAAAATTTAATGTAACTTTGAATATTTCAAGCTAGAAAAGTTATGTTATATCAGTAGTTCTTTACTTTCGTACCATTACCTATGAGGGGTTTCATTTTCCCGATTGTTTAACTTCACTATACCAGTGGAATTCGAAACTTATATATGGCCAGAAAAAATACAATTCAATATTTTATTCGCAGAACGTTTTCCAGGTAGTATACCAGTGATTGTAAACATTTTGTTTTGCTAAAATAGTGGTTGAATGTATCATTTGGGATTACACTCATGTTTGGGGAGAAATCGAAACAATCATGCATTATCTTTTTTTTTTCTCTGCTAAAGATGCATTTCAAGGACAAGTTACAATTCATGGTTAGGGAAATTACAAAGGAATACTTTCTTGCGAATGATAAAATGTTTCACCTCGTTGCAAATCTACGCACAAAAGTTAACAGTTTTCGATGTAGTAGTTGAGGATTCGAGGTCCGTCAATCTTACTAATCGGTGTCACTGGGTGAGATGTAACGAGAACATTCTTCTAATTTGTCCTCAACAATCAAATATTGGATAATATATGGAGCATCATACCGTAGTTTGAAGTCATCCATCTGCTCTGCCCCCATGCTTGAAAGCCTTTTTGGCAACACTGTTGTCAAGCGGCTCAATATGATTTAAAGCTATGTGCATTTCTTGTAGCACTGCATGGCCGTTGTGGATTTTAACTTCCATTAAAAATGGACCAGTTTTGAACAAGTGGAATATTTTGGTTGCTTCGTACCATGAAGTTTGTAACTGGATATTGTTCCAATTGTTGTCAAAAGTCAGATGTATGTCGTGATAAATTGTCGAAAGTTCAGTTTCCAAATTACTGACACCATCAATTTTTCCAAGGAAATCTAATTGCCAATCACCTCTATCATCCCAACAACACACCTCCATTTTCTCCCTTGTTAGATGTATCATTAACGAAACCATTGGTACTTATCCTCACGGCTCCTTTTACTAAAACATGACACTTACAATGTTAAACCATACATATTGTTGAATTAGAAGCTCAAAATAATGGAAGAATTGTGAGTGAGACTTACTTCGCGTGGTTGAAATTGGTTTGATCGGTATTTAACGGGGAAACTTTCTGCACTTACAAACTGCGCCGGAGTAAGTGATGAACTTGAAGAGCTTCCAATTTTGAGGCTGCTCGTGACTTCATCATCAGATACTGATCTTTTGGGCATCGACATTGCTATCGTTGATTTTAGCTTTGGTTCGGATGTTTGTTTTTGTTTGATGTAAATGCCGGTATTATATTTTTCCAATGGAACTAAAGTTAAACTGTGGATGAAATTTGGCACACTTTACAATGCAATTGGAAATCCTCATCACAGGCATGTCTTTACATGTGTTGATAAATTTTGTCATTAATGTTTCGATATCACAATTTGTCATCACATGCTGTACTGTCTCACTAATGTGGTAGTTTGTTTTTTTGTGTGTCCTATTCTCGAGGGTTTGTTAATTTATATGACATCATGGCAGAGAAGAAGACGGTTATACGAGTATAGTATACTGTCTTCTTTCTGTGTGTTCTAGTGAATGGAAATCATAATTTATTGGGGAAATAAGATCAACATGTAAGTTGAAAACAACTTTTCTGATTGGCAAAGATTTGTTGATATTGGCATGCAGCTCTAAACTTCAAAGGGTGATTGTCTAACATGAAATATTGAATGAACACATAAAAGTTTGAAATGTCATCAGTACAGAATGCGAAGTATATTGCGGTAAGTAATTGGGGTGGCGTGTATAATTATAATAAGCACACCATATGTTTGTGTTATGTTATCATCAAAGCCCCTTCTCAAGTTGTATAGGTGAGTCAGTTACCAGGATCAACAACAAATTAGGTGTCATGAGTTTTCCTTTTTTTAATATACTTTTATTAAGTGAGATAATATATATTCAAAGACATCAATATTGAGAACGGTGCTATGTAATGGTCCTGGCAATATCGTTAGACTCAATATAGCCGGTATCCTGTCAGAATTTGTCTAGGTGGGAAAATTGTTCATCACAATGAGTAATATTTTGACCTCATGCAACTTGTTCTGTTTATATATATATATACATACATATATGTGTGTGTGTGTGTGTGTGTGCGTGTTTTGTTCATTTAGTGTTTTCCCCTACTTCCTGATGAATTGCATGTAGCAAAGATAGTAATCAGATAACTTATTAAACAAACACAGACTACAATTCTACTTGAAATACATGACGATATTATTCGCAGCAGGAAGTTGCATGACATGATACAAAAATAAAAAGTCTTCTACAATTTTATTGCGAACAAATGATCGCAAACTGTACACGAAGCAAATTTGTTGTTGATGCAATTGCCAAGACTCAAGCATCTTCAACTTGGCGTACAACCCACCTAGTTATCCGGTGATTGTGTCGTTGCTGGCATTTGAGTACACGGACATAGAATTTCGTCATCTCACTGTTGAGGTTGACATCCAAAAGTGCAGATTGGTGTTCCTGGCATTGAAACATGCAAGTATATCAGTAAGTGTTATTAATTCTGTCTACATGCAGAAAAATATCTAGACTAATGGATTATATTATACCTGTGGAGTCATTGCTGCTAGCGATGCTTAAGTTATCTTCAACACAGTTTCAACTAATTTTCCAAATATTAAAACATCCATAATTCCTGTTTCATCTTTAAGACTCAGACCGAGTCGAGCCCTGGATACAGATATTTAGCATGTACGTTAGTCAGTTTCTTTATATGCGCTTTAATATGCGTAGTTTTTGTGTATAACCTTGGCGTGGTGTTAGGTTCAGGGCATTGACAATCAGAGCATTGTGGATGAGTTCGCTCACGATGGCATCTGATGCAGGCATTTAACAGTGGAGTCTGATTAGTCTATATAGCAGTAATCGACACCTTAATTCTGGCTTCTTTCAACATAGGGTGCATGTCAAAATCACGAAAGGGAGGAAGAGGGGGGGGGGGACAAAAAAAATTGTTAGTTATAATAACAAGGAAGAAGGAAATGATGACATAGAAAATCTCTGTAATGTAAATCAATGCAGACAAATTCTGAGGATAGTATAATTCCTAATCACGCAAAGTATTGTGCACAATGCTGAAACTGTGTTGTAATACGTAGAGGTATATTGTCGCATTGTATTACTAGTGATAAACGAAGATCTGCAATTTTCAATGGAGTAATACGGGACGCCATGCAGATGACCCAACACTGTTGTGATTGGCAAATAACCTGTTTGAAGAGTGAGTATCTTTTGAGGTTAATCAATTTTCCAACATTGCAGGTTTATAAACACATAACATGTATACTGTAGGCTTCTGAATGTAGTTTGAATTGTTTTGGTTGTCTGAATAACATGTGATCTTGGGACACAATTCAATTAGCTTTCAGCACAATTTGTGTTTTTCTGGTTCACAGTGACACCTAATACGTCATGCTGTAACGAATATTCAGCTGGTTGTGGGTAGGGAATATCGCTATAAGTCAAGCATTAAGGTGTTTCACTGGTTATGAACTTCCTAAGCCTTGTGAAGTTCAGTGAATACCTTACAATTACTCCGAATAAGTCATAACCAAAATGATTATACATAGTTCTCATTAGTGTACATTTTTTTCCTTCTTCTTCGGGTGTTATTTATGTTTGATAAGTGAACCCGCTGGTTATCTAGAAGTCTATTTGAACAGTCGAGTTTCAACCTTGTGGTTCAGCTGATCTGAATAAACGAACTATTTTTGGAACCGGATCATCGAAGAATCAAATTTACACAACCATTCATCTGGATGATAGCTAACTCCTTAATTCTATGTGTTGTCGTGAACTTATAGATTGTCACTCACTTGTGTGTAATAAGACATAGAGAATGTAGAAGAAGGATAGGCGAACATAAACGCATTACACAGTAGGTGGTGCACCAGGCTGTCTGAGCAGCCGAATTTAAAAGAATTTAAAAACTTTCGTAAAAAAAAAGAATATAAAAGCCCATGAAGTCTAAACAATACAACCCATCTCAATTGCAGTACATGATCAAAAGCAAACTAAATTTTCAAACATAGTAGTCTCGAATTCAAGCGAGCTGAGTTGCTTCATCAATCAAAACTACGACCAAATAGTACTGATAATTGCAAAGTTATGCAACATCTTGCGAAGGACTGGAGTTGTCAATTTCAGCTCCCCTTGAGCTCATTATGATGACGCTGAATCAGCAGTTACCTTCATGTCGAAAGACAATGAAATACTAGATCCCTATGTTATAACGATTCACAAACTCCTGCCATCCATGATCAAGGTACACGTTGTAGCCTATGCGTAACAGCTGATATCCCAAACAGCTCCACCGGGAACATGGAGATGAACAGTGTTGCTCAACTGATGATAATGGCACCGAACAAATTTTTGTGGCAACCGCTGCATTGATGATATTGGTAGGATATTTAGTATTGCATAGGCAATGGGCAACGAATAGTGTTAATTCTATGGGATTTTGTATATGAGATAAAAATACCTAGTTGTTGGAAGAAGTATGTATCATTGAATATAGCATATAAAAAGAGTAGATGAGTTCCTCACCATTCGACGATTTGCTATTGATATTGGGTCGACGACTCTGGAAAAGCTTGGCACTATTTCCATTTTGTCTTGATGTCCTGTGTTTAGGAAGAGAATTTTAATACAGTCACATGTCCACTTATACGTAATGCTTAATTTATAGTCATGTGCTTTAGTTGGAACACTTGAAATAAGGTTACACAAAACTTACTTAGCGAATAAATTAACAAACATGAATGAACAGATATTTCAATCAATTGATATATAGATACGTAATGGATAATCTATTACAAACCAAAATGTAATAACCAAAATGAAACGAAGATTGAGTCTAAGTGTATAACATATAAATATAGCTTCGCATACGATGTTGTATTGCGTGTCATTGTTTGTTTCGCCTCTTCATGCTTTGCAATTAATGTACTATCTCTTTGGAGCTCCGTTTCTCCGTTGTACTATGCGAACAACATTGTAGGTACTACTTTCCAATTGAGTTTTTAAATTTAACATAATATATGATTGTATATTCTTTAATTGCAGTTTTAAAGTATATTCGGAATTTTAATTATTTTAAAAAAGACAAGGAAAAAATTAAAAAACAAAAATCGTAATTTCTGAACAAATGTAGAGTCCTGAAAATTAAAAACAACATAAAGTACGATTACTAGTAAACAAAACTACAAATTGAATGTATATGCCGAAGCGCATTAGACGAAAATGGACTCGATTGATAGGGTTTGAATAGTCACATCGTAAATGAGGACAAACTTTCAGTACTAACCAAATTAAGACATGGTTGATAATACTTACGAAAACTATGTTCCATGAATAATGACCAAATTGCACACGATGAATTTGACAAAGCCGTTGCTGTGAATCTTGTCCATCGTCTGTAAGTGTAGGTAACTTAAGAAGGAATATAGACACTAATGTTGAAGCTTATTTACACAGTTTTCACAAAAAGCTTGACAGCCAACAAACCGTTTTCATGTCTTTAGTTTTCTACCAAGACCAGTCAACAAGGAAAAACAGTGACCACATGGTTACACAAAATCCCCACATACGCAGATTGAGGATTGATAATGATTATATTACTGAAACTACATATAGACCATGTTTTCCTAAAGGAGTGAGAGAATAGTTTTATTGATGACAATATAACAGATAGGGATCAATGAAAAGTAGATAATGGATTCCCGATGTAGCTGCAAGTAAACGAAACAAGCGGGATTTGAGTATTATGCAGTTTTGAAGTAACCCTAATAACCGATTGCATACTCATGACACTGACATCCGCTGCATTTTTGCAATAAGAAGAAGATGAAAGGGAGCAGACCGAACCTGAAGGGTAATGACTATGAAAGAGACAATGGAGTATAGGCGGCTGAAAGGTCGAGAATGGAGTGAAGATGGTATTAAATATATCGACATAAATTATCGATCAAGTATTTTATGAATATTTAATTGGCATTACAACTTAGGCCTTGCAGCCAATGAGTAATTGCTACTACACCCAATAGGTGTTTAAATTCGTAAAAAGAATATTTAAAAAAAAAAGAAAACAACAAACCAGAAATCATGTATGCTATTACAATATGATAAATTTTTGTCGTATCAATATTTATTCAGCAATAAATAATATATACAGTAGGATTAGTCAATGACAACTCATTCTAACATAGCAATAAATTAAAACGGTGTAATGATCGTTGTGAAGTAGCTTCTTTAGCTATCAACATATTCAGTCCACTTCAATTTCATTTGAAATGAACTATATCAATAATTAGTGGTGATTAGAAGCATGCGGGAACATAATTGAATACTGTAACAGAATATTTACAAGGCATTGCATCCGTCTAGGCAACCACAACATCCAAGTTCTCCCTAAATTGGAACTGAATGTAATGGTGCAAGGGACATGAGGTTGCGTACAATCTACTATGACACAATGTTTACCTCCTAAGTAAAAAAATTGTTCGTTAACACACATATGGCAGTGGCCTGACCACTAAATCACCGCTCAGTAAATCATAGAATAGTAAACACACGATACTAAACATGAAGTCTTTCAAGCATATATTACAAAACATGCAACTAGTAAAATTGGAAATCTGTTAACGCAGTAGCAGTCATAGCAGCAAATAACTGGTACGATCATCAGAACATTCAAAGTAGTACAGAATAGTAAATGACACTGGTGTTAGAAGAGGACCGCAGTCTAATCTTTGGTAGTGTTCTCTACATTCAATAGTTTAAACCCGGAACACAGTGGATCTGAACGTTGGCTTCTCCCGTTTAGTCAATTCAATCACACAGGCATCGTCCATGGTAAATCAAGTATGCTTCACGAACGATTACCAACATAGACGCCGCTGAGCTCGATTCTTCGGATGAGGAAAACTGCAACAAATATTCCACCTCATTTTTCCATTTTTTCTGTTTCAAGTGTCAGATAAGCTGGGAAGTCAATCATGTGCTGCTTGACAAATTTCATTGGAACATTCTTCAAAATTTCCAACATATTATTACAACTAAGTGTTATAACTTCAACTCACCAAAATAAATAGTGTATTTAGATATAATTACCACTCCATCCTTTGACGTAAGATGACAACGAATGAGGTGAATCGCGAAGGAGGGATGTTTTGATTGGAAAGACTAGCCTTGTGCAAAAGCATGAGCTGTGTGCCACACCACTGGAATGGTTTTGAGGAATGGCAGTATAGTCTATCTCCGTTCCAGACAAGTCCATGATGCGAACTTTGAAGCTTGATTGACCTTCAAATTTGAACAACATAAAATATTGTGCAGATATATGATGGTATTTGACAAATTTGGTCTAACCCGTACCAAAATATAGGCGCCGATTTGATTCAGCAAGCTGTATGTTCCAGTATGGCCCCTCTGGGTTACGAAGGCGGATGCTGTCACCAATCTGATCACGATGTTGACAAAAAATTATGTGCGGGATCATCTGTATCACAGTCAAGCATATTAGACAAAACAACAGTACTACATGTTGCAGGTGAAACGTAGAATCAATGCAACACCAAACAGCAAACAATGGCAATGTAAGCCAGACACTGCATTAACCCGACAGCAGTGATTTTTTATATCGTATAGCTAAATTGCTAACACTAAACTGTGTTGTATGTTTCTATATACGCAACAGAAGTGACAAATTTTCAGGCATGAATGTAGGAAAGTGTAGAAACATTACCAGTGAATTATCTCCAGAACAATTTTGGTCATAAATCTTGCAGAAGTGACTTAACATTTTTTTTCTTTCCCAACACGTGTTCTACTTGCTTGACTTTTCCATCATATTTCATTTCGCTTCGACTGGAATCCATTATGATTGCAGTGTACTCCATTTTGCTGCAAACCTTAAAGAAAACAAAACATCCTACAGTAATTGAGTAGTCTCTTGTGAAGTTTTTCCATCCATTCTCAAGCCACAAACTCCCATTCATATTCTGAATCGTAGTGTTGAATATTGGACCATTGGGAATTCGCAGATGCATAATGCCTCCTATGGTTTGGATATATTGAGCAACAACTACTAGGGGATGTTTCCTGGAGGAAATGTGGTCGTATTAAACCAAGATTCATATTTCTTATTGCAATATGCTACTTAGCATGTTAGATTGTTTACACAACAATTTGAAACCAAGTCTCACCAGCATATCAGATTCAGCAGAATTTGAAAGTATTACTTTGAAGAAGTTCATTGAGCTTAGTATGCGTGAGTATCCGATGCTGTGACAACATCGAAGAAGCTTAAATTGGTATTCCACGCAGTAGTTAACACATATATGTCACAGTAATTTCCTAGACTACCAAATCAGAAGGATACTCAGGTTATATCTGGGGGACAAACCTTAACCAGTCGCCTAAATAAGATCACACGAATGAAGACAATAACAGATATCAAACTCGATGTCAATGAACACGCATGAGCATAGTAGTATATATTAAACTCCATATGAATGGAAATGTATACGAACGATATGTTACATTCTATATTCATCTGAACAACGGTAGCGAATACTGAATTAAGTGCACAGTACACTGTTACCGACATGTAAGTAGTTAACGAATGCAAACCCCAACATTTTATTAAATTCATATCACAAGTATACTTTCGGATTGAAAGCGTAACTTATGTTCGGAATTGGTATCCTACAATATCTGCACAATTCGCCTCAATACAACAAAAATTTATTACGCGCCTTCCTCTTATAACTTACCAGCATTCTCATAAATATAAATCAATTATCTAAGTGACATTAACATTGTAGTAACACGGATAAGTTAAACAATCACATGATTTGATCATTGATAATCATGATTAAGGTTTAGCAGCATATCAGATTGAGCAGAATTTGAAAGTAGTACTTTGAAGAAGTTCATTAAGCTTAGTATGCGTGAGTATCTGATGCTGTGACAGATCAAAGAAGCTTGAATTTGTATTCCACGCAGTAGTTAACACATATATTACAGAGTAATTCCCTACACTACCAAATCAGAAAGATACTCAGGTTATATCTGGGTGACAAACCTTAACCAGCTGCCTAAATAAGATCACACGAATGAAGACAACAACATATATCAAACTCAATGTCAATGAACACACATGAACATTTTAGTATATATTAAACTCAATATCAATGAAAATGTATACGAACGATATGTATATATTCTATATTCATCTTAACAATGGTACCGAATACTGAATTAAGTGCACAGCAGTATCTTACCGACATGTAAGTAGTTAACGAATACAATTCCAAGCATTTTATTAAATTCATATCACAGGTATACTGTCAGATTGAAAGCGTAACTTATGTTTGGATTGATATTGTAGTATTCACAGATAAGTTAAACAATCACATGATTTGATCGTTGATAATTTGGCATACATTACACGCGCAGCACACACAGAGTTAAACAGTGCAAAATTCGATGAGGAATTGTTGGGCTAGAGGGAAACACCAATTGCAGATCACAGTCAAGAGATTCACAAATGGTTAAATCGGCAAATCTGAAGAATGCAACACAACAAACGAAATCACATCATAGGAGTCATATGTATCAAAAGAGCAAGAAGATACCTTAGTTGGACCTTAGGTTGAAAGTATGCAACCACCTACAAAACAGCACAACCAGAGAAGAATCCATCAACAAATCACTGCACAGAAGAAAACAACATAGTAATCAATCTACCTGAATATACGAACATAAAATATCCGATAAATACAACAAAATCAAAACAGCCACAGTACCGCCAGCAAACAAAAAATCAATTAAACCATAATTCAGACCAGGCTATTTAATCAATTATTTTGTACCCACCACAACATCACATGCACATAAATCAACCAAACACTACCATTTATTGTGTAACCCATGCAACAATAATGACACATGACCAGTAACCCAATAACCAACACATGCACAAAATGTTATAAACCCCAATTAGGAGATGAAGCCCTAAACCAACAACATATACACAAAATTTATCCAAAATTATCCACCAAACAACCATGCAACCACCTATTGTACCCATATAACCCAGTTTCACAAAGCACCACGAACACCACAACAATTGAGACCACCTAAAAGCATAAATCGAACAAAAATTTGGGTACAAATTGGGAGCAACGAATAGATGCAAGACCACACGAACACCACGAGACAGCTGTAAATTAACACAACATCCACTTCCTTACATGCAACTATCAATGGAAAATGGCCAATAACACAAGACCCAACACATGTACAAATTTTCATTAAGCCCAATTATGAAATTAAGCCTTAAACCGATAAAAAATACACAAAATTTCTGCAAAATTGTACACTCTACGACCATGCAACCGTCTATCACACCCATATAACCCAGCCTGACCACACACCGCAAGGATCACATCAGCTGATATTACTTAATAGCATAAATCGAAGACAAATTTGGATAGAAATTGGGAACAACGAATATATGCAAGACCACGCGAAAACCAAAAAGCAGCTATAATTTAACAAAACATCCACCCAGAATTCAAACAAATCGCAGAAACAAATCTTGGAAAACCCAGTAATTGATGTACCGAACTCACAGAAGAGAGAGTGAGAGAATTAGCGATAACCAAACCAACTCAAACATAAACCAAACAAAAGAGCTTGCAAACTGAAACCAAACCATCTTTATAGCAACGACTAGCGACAGACACCTGGTAAGAGTCGCGGCTTCCACGTCACCCGCACCAAAGATCATAGCACATCCGCCATTACCATGACCTCAATCGGAACGTAGTAAAAACCACCAAACACACTGACCACAGCTCAGGGAACAAATATACCCTCTACGTTAAATACACATCTACCAAACCCACTCACTTGTAAATACCGAACACGAAAAGGAGTAAAATGGTAACTTGAACACCATATAGATCCACTGAATTGTTGCCACCTAATGACCAGAATACCCTTCCCACCCATCACTCAATCACGCATTGAGCTGGGCTAACTAAAAAGGGACAAATATGTAATTTGCGAACAACAACAAAGTCATTCAGTTCTTGGAAGTAAATGACCACAATACTCTTAAATATCACACCACATCAACACAGAACCAGGGACGCCAGGGAAAACGAAGTCATTTGAGCACCAAACATTTCCGCAACAGACAAAAATACGCCTAAATATGACTTCCCCACGCACACACACACACACACCCGAAGGACAAAACTGTCCTTCACTAATGAACATTGGGGGATGATTTATTTTATATTAGGTAGTTAGATTTGTTGATATTTGTTTTTAAATAATACAATTTAATTTTATTATTGTAAAAAATAAATATCCACGTGTTGGAATAGATGCCCTAGAGGCAATCTAGTTTAGTATGAATTATTTGTGGCTAGAAATTCATTTATTATTTATTGGATATTTAATATAATGAAAGCCTTAGATTTACAATTGTGTTGTTTATCTTAAATATCCCTAGTCAAATATAATGATTAATGGGACAATCATCTATAGACTAGTATGGGGTTGGATTGATATGGCGATATCACGATCCAACACATAGGTGTGCATTATGGAATGTTGCACTGGATTGACCCATCTCCGAGAAGGCTACATACACGTTATGTTGAGTCACAAGCGCTTCTCGCGGTGCAATGGTATTGTCATCCTTAGACTTGAAGTCACTAGATATTCTAGTTGTGGATTATTGTGATCTTGGTAGCGTTAAACGCTACACCGTAACTGGGTAGTTATAAAGGCGTGTACTGGATACAATAAGAAGCAAGCTTAGAGATCTTAGTGGACGTAGATAGAATTTGTCCCTCCCACGTAACGGGAGCAAATATCCTAGGCCACTCGAGGGATGGTGCTTATAGAATGTCTGGCCAGACTCAAATAAGTCAATATGGGATATTGAGGTTATTTGCACGAATAAGGCTATTCCCATAGATCGAGAAACTATGGATTGGATATACGAGTGTGACTTGTATGTCTCGTGTCCAATCCGGATATAGAGACAAATGGATGAGACAATTACTTGTACAAAGGTTGTCAAGATGACTATACTATTAGTTGGCTAGAATGGATGTTTTGCTAGAGACCGCTCCACATTAGCAAATAGTTGCTACCAACTAGATAGAACCTATGGGGTCACACGCTACATAGAGTTGAACTAGATTTGGGAATTAATTAATTGGATTAATTAATTAGAAGGATCACTTTGCAAACCCTTACAAACTTAGTAGGGACTAATTTGCAAGGAAGGGACTAAATTGAATTCTAGTAGGACTAGAATAAGTCCTTTAGGTAGTTAACAAGGAGTTGTTGGACTATATAAAGGACCTTCCTTCCTTCCTTCCCACATAACTTATGCTCATAATTGAACATAACAAGAGTGGGAGAGAACAAAAGGAGAGAGAGCAAGCAACAAGGAGGCCCGACCGCCCCCTTGCCGCCGCCCCGTCCCCGTCGGCCAAAGGAGGCCGAGACCCTCCTTTTGGGTATCGTTTTGCGTGATTTCTTCTTCCTCTTCCTCTTCCGGGCTAGCACCAAGGACTTGGGAGATATAGGATCAACTCTAGGCGTGGATCAACTATAGAGAACGTGACACAATTCGCGTTTGAAGTCATCAAGGAGAACCCAAAGGTGTGTTTATGATTTCTAACCCTTACCATCGTTATGTCTCTTGATTTGTGATCCTTGGAGGGTTTTGCATGGTTTTTGTTTGTTAATGCTTCCGTTGTGCGATCCATGAATCAAAACCCTACAGTGGTATCAGAGCCACATGTCGTAGAGCATAAACGTGGTTTATGTGTTACGTTTTAGTTGTTTTACACCTTAATTTGATTGTTTATCGCGTAAAACAAGACAAATCAAGCATGGGATGCAATTTGTCAATAATTAATCATTACAAGATCCAATTTTTGCATTGGATGCATGAATTGGTGAGTTTGAGAAATTTTAGGATCTTAGATCTAGGGTTTGGGCATCCTTGGGGAAGAAGGAGTTCTCCCAAAACAAGGAAACAACCAAACTTGGGCACCAAGCAAGGGTGTTGTTTTGGAAACAACTCCCTCAAGGAGGTTCGGCCCCCCCCTAGGGACCGCCCCCCCTTGCTTGCCGCCCAAGATTGGACCGCCCTAGGGGCCGGGCGGCCCTAACCCGCGGCCTAAGCTTGTGGGTTTTGGGCCGGGCCGTCCCTAGGGCCTTGTGGTTCACTTTATTGGGCCCGGGCAATTTGATTGTTCGGCCCATGGACCGTTTTAACCCTGGAAATCCTAAAATCAATTAAAATTGACCAAGCGCGTTAAAATTGGATTTTAACTGTTTATGTGCAAATCGCATGGTGATTGTATATGGCCTTAGGATGTGGTTTAATGTGGATGTTTAATTTTGTGGTTTGGTTTTACGGCCTGCGAGCTGATCAATTAATTGTTATAATTAATTAGGGTTTCATGGCCTTCGTGCCATTTTTTTCTCAACTTGTGAGATTTATTTTATTTAGTATAGAAGTTAGCTAGTGCTAAATAAAGTAGATTGTTAGCCAAGATTGAAGAAAAGAGGCCCAAAGCCAAAGAAGCCACAAATGATGGAGCATGGAGCATGGAGCATTCCACAAGACTATGAAGGATGGACCAAAATATGAAGACGCATGGAGATGTGTTTGTTTAGGGTTCATAGATAATTCCATTGGCTTGGAATTATCTTAGTCTAGAAAAAGGCCATATCCACATCACGTTTAATTTCTGTTTTGTGGTTGTTTATTTTATTGTCTTATTATTGTGTGGTTGGTGTATGGATGATGCATGCAATTAGGATAATAAGATAATTAGACAACCCGGATCTATTATTTGGAGTTGTGCTTAAACTCAAATAGATAGATTAGTTGATATTGATCAACAAAAACAATTAAAAATTGAATTTAAAATCCCTCAAAATTCAAATATTGTGTTCTTGCCTTCTCGTTATTTAAACACTCATTATCATCATTATTTACCAAGTTCGTGCGTGCCAAAGCATGGCGACTTGGTTCATCATGATGGAATGCGATGGCACGTAACAATGTGCAATTGTTTAGATAAGAGGTTGAACACAACTAGGCTATTAATTTGATTAATAAACCTAGAGGCAATCAATTGGGATTATCCATATGGATGGATAAATAAGGAGTTATTTGCCCAATTGAACCAAGAGTTGCATAAGGGATGCAATTGGAATTGTTCCTACCTAGAGTAGTCAAATTATGGGTGACTTGTCAAAGCAAGCTCATAAGGAGATGAAAGAAGGATCTTGGCCCAATAGAAAATATAAGGATATTTTTCGCATTAATATCTTGAGGGTTATTAATCCGTAGAAAAATAGTGGGAGCTATATTTGATAAACTAGCCATTATTGAATATAGTCAAAAATTCACAAATACTAAAACTTGCGTATTTTCCTTTTTGTAGAATTCCAAATGGCAAACAACTCATCGAGTTCATAACATTCCCTACGATCTGTCCTTGAGAAGGACAAGCTCTCTGGAACCAACTTTCTTGATTGGTACAGAAACTTGAGAATTGTTCTCAAGCAAGAGAAGAAACTGTACGCAATAGAGGAGCATGTTCCAGAAGGTCCAGAGAACCAAACACCTGCTGCCTTAAAGGCGTATCAAAAGCGTGTTGATGACGCTAATGATGCGGCCTGCCTAATGCTTTGCACCATGACTTCTGAGCTTCAGAAGCAACACGAAAACATGAATGCTGTCGATATGATCGAACATCTAAAGCAGCTCTTCCAAGAGCAGGCGAGGGTAGAGAGGTATGAAGTCTCAAAGGCACTGTTCAAATGTCATCTGGCAGAAGGGAACCCGATGGGACCCCATGTACTCCGAATGATTGGGTACTTGGAGAATCTCGCCCGACTAGGGTTCCCGGTCGGCCAAGAGTTGGCAACCGATCTCGTGTTGCAATCGTTGCCCGAGAGTTATGGACAGTTCATTATGAACTATAACATGAACGAGATCGTGAAACCACTGCCAGATTTACTCAACATGTTGAGGACGGCTGAACAGAGCATCAATAAGGGAAAGGGCAAGGCCATAATGATGGTACAGAAAGGAAAGGGCTAAATGTTTGCCTCTTCCTCCAAGGGCAAAGGCAAGTCAGTTGCCAAGTCCAAGGAACCTGCCCTTAAGCCTGTTGGTGGCATTGCCAAGGCCGTGACTAAAGGTGAATGTCACTACTGCAGTCAGCCTGGACACTGGAGGAGGAACTACCCAAAATATCTGGAGGACAAGAGGCTTGGAATAGTGATTCCACCACCACCAGGTATTTTTGTTGTAGATGTCAATTTAATTTTCTCTACATCATGGGTATTAGATACTGGATGTGGATCTCATATTTGTCTAAATATGCAGGATCTAAAGAGAAGTATAGAAAGATTTGCTAAAGGGGAGGTAGATCTACGCGTTCGGAATGGAGCAAAGGTTGCTGCGTTGGCCATAGGCGTTTGCGAGCTATCTCTGCCTTAAAGATTAGTTTTAGAATCAAATAATTGCTATTTTGTGCCTGCTATGAGCAGAAACATTATTTCTATTTCTTGTTTGGACAAGGATGGTTTTATTATTTCAATAAAGAACAATTGTTGTTCCTTTTATTTAAATAATATTCACTATTTTTGCAACACCCCACCGAGCCGCAAGGCCGGCCGGGCCCCACGTTCGGAGGAGATGTCTCCGCCCGAGGTGATGAGCCTCATTGGGAACGGATAAGGATCGTCGGTTCACAGCTAGTACAACCATCGATAACTCAAATACAATTTATTACAATTTCCATACAAATACAAACAGTGATAATCTTTTGAAAATCAATGAATACACTTTTAGGTGAGGTAATATACTATGTGATCTTCCAACTAGCAAGCTTTCCTGTCCAAAGTGTCGTGAACGTTCCCCCACCTCGATAGCCAACCTGCGGTTTTAAAATAGCAAAAGCCGACGCAGTTTTTACAGAAAATAGTCAGCAAACGGCTGAGTAAGCTAACACCCATAGCACGTAAACAGATGATGGAACATATGACAGGAATAACCAATTCGCTGATAAATAAATAAACTCGCGGGAAAAGCGTTCACAACTGATTCGGTGAGTCAAACTCCGTAACGATCTCAAATTTCGTATTCCAACCCAAAGATGTGGTCCATCTCGGGAACTCACTGTTAATAGCAAAATATTACTTTAATCTCAAGATATCTCATAACCATAGCGAACGAGTCCAGAAATTCATTTTAGTAACTAGTTGATACGGGGCGTGACCATAGCCAATCCACAACCTCTTTCTCATATGTGCAAAAGCACTACCACAACCATAACTCAAACACGGGAGGTTCGCATCACAGCGCCTCATAACCATAACTCAATCACAGGAGGTCAGAGCCTCATAATCTCATAATCTCATAACAGTAACCAACACAATATGTCATAAATGTATCGTATCAGGGATATGGCACAAACCCACGCACAACGGCTTTCCACTTTACATAATTACGTATTTTCATTCAAGATATAGAATCGTGTAAGGAGTGTAGATGTTCAAATTATTTCAAATTATATAGATTTGGACCAATTTCATACAATACTTCTAAAGAAGAGTTACTCAAAACCAAGTAGACAAATAAAACACGTACAGTAATAGATTCTCAATCAGTTGCCGTTTATAATATCAAAGAAATATTTTCCAAACCACCACATGTCCCGAATAGGGATAATCTCATAATATTGTCCCAATTAGGGAGAAAAATCTCATATAGAATTTATTTCTGTTTGTTCATGAAAAGCCATGTTTATTAATTAGTTGTAGCGGGGAACGAACCAATCCAATAATATAGAACCAACCATCTCGCATGCATCCAAGACCTTAAGTGCCGGCACCCCCCTAAGACTCTTGCGGCCAGAGAGGTGAGTACAGGGAGCAGCCCGGGGCTAATTGCAACCGAGAAAAATATCAAAATAGAACGGGTGGCCGTGCCATCCCAAATACCATAACCACAGTGTATATAAGGTTCCGCCGCACAACTGTTTTCACTTTACGTTATTACGTGTTATTAATTTCACGTGATAGTTCTCAAATAATCATTTAGACAAGTATTTGAAATCTCAAGTCGAACACGTATAACACAAATCACATTTTGAGTCATAAAAACATAAATATATATATGGACATGAAAGGAGGGCAACACATTTTATAATTGTGGCTCTTGAACTAATTAATCATGGCCTAATGTGGTAGTCGGGATTTGATTGGTACTTCGTTTAGACGTACTTCTTTCGGATTCTTATTTTCGGATTTGGATTATTATTATTTTTTTATACGATACTTCAAGGAAGAGTATTTCAAAATAAGCAAATAACTCAAATAAATCAAGTACGGTAGCATTTCACAAATAACTCACGCGATAACCGAAATGAAGGAAAGGCACACGAGGCTAGGCATATTAACTTACCAAAGTCCAAGCACGTCCAATAAATCGTCTCGTCTACGGGATCGTCACCTACAAATTGGAGCTTTTAACTTAATATAATATCAACAAATATACAACCTATATATATTACTAGCTCATTTTATTTTTCTCAATAAAATATTCATTTTAACTTATTTATTAACCCAAAAACATATTTGCTTTAATAATACTCACCCCCAAAATAATTTATAAATAATAATCTAAATAAATTTAAGGGAAACTAACTTTATAATTAAATCTGAAATTTAAAACTGCATATAGTATCTAAAAGTTTCTGAAATGACAACTGCCTCCCCCAAAGTTTCTGAAACGACATTATAACCCCCCTTAAAAGTTTCCGAAAATTACACTTTAACCCCCAAATCAAGAACACCCAAACTTAATGATCAAAACACGGATTTGAGACCTTAAAAATGGATTGTGATTACTGTAAACAACTTAGAAGGAGATTTAGAGCATACCCATGTAAAATTTTGCAAGAAACGGTCAAGAAACAAGGCGGGTCGAAGCGCCGAAAGTGGCGCCGGTGATGGTGGCCGACGGGGTTGTTCTCCGGTGTTTCTCGTCTTCGGTTGAGGCCTCCATCATCTTAGTCGGACCTCCAGGAGGCTAGGGGTGTGGTTGGAAGGGTCTGGTTCGTCTTGGTTGAATTCCGGCGAGTTCTTCGCCGGAAACCATGGTGGTCTTCGACGGTGATGGTGGCGGGCTGCTTCGTTGCGGCTTCTGCTACTTTCTCCGTTGGTTCTGGTGGCTCCATCGAGCGAGTTAGAGATGAGAGAGATGGAGAGAGCAGGGATGGAGAGAGGTGGATGGGCAGTGGTTGTGTCGGGGGATTTCCTCCGGCGTTGCAGCGGCCATTGTTGCCGCTGCTCCTGCTTCTTCTTCTTCGTCGTCTGGCAGAGCAAAAAGAGGGAGAGAGAGACAGTGAGGCAGAGGGAGAGATGAAGGGAGATGGAGGTGGTGAGGGTGTCGGGTGGTGTGTTGCCGAGAGAAGAGAGGAAGATATAGAAGGAGAAGAAAGAGAGAGAGAGAGACGTGCGTGAGAGAGAGGGGGAGAGAAAATAATAAAAAAAAGGAAAACATGTTGGGGAATGGGAGACTTGCAGGAAGTTGGGGAACACAAACCCCCCCCCCCCCTTTTTTTATGATGATTATTATTATTATCATCATTATAATAGAATATTAAAATATTAAATATAGTATAAAACATGTATTAGTATACGGTATAAATACGTATAGGTAGAGTGTATAAAAATACGTATAGTATAAGTACCAGTACTAGTATTAAGTACTAAAAGTTTCATAAAAGACAAATAATACCCCCAACTACAACTATAGAATGTTATCTGAAATTATATCTACCTCCCCAACTAGTCATATAATTTTGAAAATAAGTTTAAACTTTACGAAAAAATACGTCAAAATATTCAGAAAATACGGGGTGTTACATCCTTCCCCCCTTAAAGAAAGCTTCGTCCCCGAAGCTAGGGTCCCTAAGTCTCGGAAAGGTTCTAAAGTCAATCGCGTCACTTATCGTGTCAGCACACGAAACTAAATATCACACAAAACAAATGATCACATAACAGCAATTAGAAACTCAAGCTAACAAGAATCACAAATCAGCACTCCTGGCATCTAAGGACTTAAGCTATCCCGCAATCCCTGGCTGGTTCAATTTTATAACCGGTTTTAGTTCTCCTATATTCGTTTTAATTTTGAAAAGTCTTTTTAGTTGAAACCGAAGGGTCGTACTAACTTAGAACCGTCGGCTCTGATACCATATGCAACACCCCACCGAGCCGCAAGGCCGGCCGGGCGACACGTTCGGAGGAGATGTCTCCGCCCGAGGTGATGAGCCTCATTGGGAACGGATAAGGATCGTCGGTTCACAGCTAGTACAACCATCGATAACTCAAAATACAATTTATTACAATTTCCATACAAATACAAACAGTGATAATCTTTTGAAAATCAATGAATACACTTTTAGGTGAGGTAATATACTATGTGATCTTCCAACTAGCAAGCTTTCCTGTCCAAAGTGTCGTGAACGTTCCCCCACCTCGATAGCCAACCTGCGGTTTTAAAATAGCAAAAGCCGACGCAGTTTTTATAGAAAATAGTCAGCAAACGGCTGAGTAAGCTAACACCCATAGCACGTAAACAGATGATGGAACATATGACAGGAATAACCAATTCGCTGATAAATAAATAAACTCGCGGGAAAAGCGTTCACAACTGATTCGGTGAGTCAAACTCCGTAACGATCTCAAATTTCGTATTCCAACCCAAAGATGTGGTCCATCTCGGGAACTCACTGTTAATAGCAAAATATTACTTTAATCTCAAGATATCTCATAACCATAGGGACCGAGTCCAGAAATTCATTTTAGTAACTAGTTGATACGGGGCGTGACCATAGCCAATCCACAACCTCTTTCTCATATGTGCAAAAGCACTACCACAACCATAACTCAAACACGGGAGGTTCGCATCACAGCGCCTCATAACCATAACTCAATCACAGGAGGTCAGAGCCTCATAATCTCATAATCTCATAACAGTAACCAACACAATATGTCAGAAATGTATCGTATCAGGGATATGGCACAAACCCACGCACAACGGCTTTCCACTTTACATAATTACGTATTTTCATTCAAGATATAGAATCGTGTAAGGAGTGTAGATGTTCAAATTATTTCAAATTATTTAGATTTGGACCAATTTCATACAATACTTCTAAAGAAGAGTTACTCAAAACCAAGTAGACAAATAAAACACGTACAGTAATAGATTCTCAATCAGTTGCCGTTTATAATATCAAAGAAATATTTTCCAAACCACCACATGTCCCGAATAGGGATAATCTCATAATATTGTCCCAATTAGGGAGAAAAATCTCATATAGAATTTATTTCTGTTTGTTCATGAAAAACCATGTTTATTAATTAGTTGTAGCGGGGAACGAACCAATCCAATAATATAGAACCAACCATCTCGCATGCATCCAAGACCTTAAGTGCCGGCACCCCCCTAAGACTCTTGCGGCCAGAGAGGTGAGTACAGGGAGCAGCCCGGGGCTAATTGCAACCGAGCAAAATATCAAAATAGAACGGGTGGCCGTGCCATCCCAAATACCATAACCACAATGTATATAAGGTTCCGCCGCACAACTGTTTTTACTTTACGTTATTACGTGTTATTAATTTCACGTGAAAGTTCTCAAATAATCATTTAGACAAGTATTTGAAATCTCAAGTCGAACACGTATAACAAAAATCACATTTTGAGTCATAAAAACATAAATATATATAAGGACATGAAAGGAGGGCAACACATTTTATAATTGTGGCTCTTGAACTAATTAATCATGGCCTAATGTGGTAGTCGGGATTTGATTGGTACTTCGTTTAGACGTACTTCTTTCGGATTCTTATTTTTCGGATTTGGATTATTATTTTTTTTATACGATACTTCAAGGAAGAGTATTTCAAAATAAGCAAATAACTCAAATAAATCAAGTACGGTAGCATTTCACAAATAACTCACGCGATACCCGAAATGAAGGAAAGGCACACGAGGCTAGGCATATTAACTTACCAAAGTCCAAGCACGTCCTATAAATCGTCTCGTCTACGGGATCGTCACCTACAAATTGGAGCTTTTAACTTAATATAATATCAACAAATATACAACCTATATATATTACTAGCTCATTTTATTTTTCTCAATAAAATATTCATTTTAACTTATTTATTAACCCAAAAACATATTTGCTTTAATAATACTCACCCCCAAAATAATTTATAAATAATAATCTAAATAAATTTAAGGGAAACTAACTTTATAATTAAATCTGAAATTAAAAACTGCATATAGTATCTAAAAGTTTCTGAAATGACAACTGCCTCCCCCAAAGTTTCTGAAACGACATTATAACCCCCCTTAAAAGTTTCCGAAAATTACACTTTAACCCCCAAATCAAGAACACCCAAACTTAATGACCAAAACACAGATTTGAGACCTTAAAACTGGATTGTGATTACTGTAAACAACTTAGAAGGAGATTTAGAGCATACCCATGTAAAATTTTGCAAGAAACGGTCAAGAAACAAGGCGGGTCGAAGCGCCGAAAGTGGCGCCGGTGATGGTGGCCGACGGGGTTGTTCTCTGGTGGTTCTCGTCTTCGGTTGAGGCCTCCATCATCTTAGTCGGACCTCCAGGAGGCTAGGGGTGTGGTTGGAAGGGTCTGGTTCGTCTTGGTTGAATTCCGGCGAGTTCTTCGCCGGAAACCATGGTGGTCTTCGACGGTGATGGTGGCGGGCTGCTTCGTTGCGGCTTCTGCTACTGTCTCCGTTGGTTCTGGTGGCTCCATCGAGCGAGTTAGAGATGAGAGAGATGGAGAGAGCAGGGATGGAGAGAGGTGGATGGGCAGTGGTGGTGTCGGGTGATTTCCTCCGGCGTTGCAGCGGCCATTGTTGCCGCTGCTCCTGCTTCTTCTTCTTCGTCGTCTGGCAGAGCAGAAAGAGGGAGAGAGAGACAGTGAGGCAGAGGGAGAGATGAAGGGAGATGGAGGTGGTGAGGGTGTCGGGTGGTGTGTTGCCGAGAGAAGAGAGGAAGATATAGAAGGAGAAGAAAGAGAGAGAGAGAGACGTGCGTGAGGGAGAGGGGGAGAGAAAATAATAAAAAAAAGGAAAACATGTTGGGGAATGGGAGACTTGCAGGATGTTGGGGAACACAAACCCCCCCCCCCCTTTTTTTATGATTATTATTATTATTATCATCATTATAATAGAATATTAAAATATTAAATATAGTATAAAACATGTATTAGTATACGGTATAAATACGTATAGGTAGAGTGTATAAAAATACGTATAGTATAAGTACCAGTACTAGTATTAAGTACTAAAAGTTTCATAAAAGACAAATAATACCCCCAACTACAACTATAGAATGTTATCTGAAATTATATCTACCTCCCCAACTAGTCATATAATTTTGAAAATAAGTTTAAACTTTACGAAAAAATACGTCAAAATATTCAGAAAATACGGGGTGTTACAATTTTAGTGCGCAATTATTTAATGGACTTTATTTCCTTGATCTAAGCAATCCTGTCTAAAACATTAATACCAAGCGGATTAAAATAAATGATTTAAATCCTGCTTATTTATGGCACTGTCGTTTAGGCCACATAAACGAGAAACGTGTATCTAGACTCCATAAGGATGGATTACTAGACTCATTTGATTTTGAATCATATGAGATATGTGAGGCTTGTTTATTGGGAAAAATGACAAAGTCCACTTTCAATAAGAAAGGAGAGAGGACTAGTGAGCAATTGGCGCTCATACATACCGATGTGTGTGGACCATTTGCCACGCCTGCCAGGGGTGGTTATGTCTACTTCATTACTTTTACTGATGATTACAGTAGACATGGATTTGTGTACCTTATGAGGGCAAAATCCGAATCCTTTGAAGTGTTCAAAGAATTCAAGAATGAAGTAGAGAAGCAACTTGGCAAAAGTATAAAAGCTCTACGATCGGATCGTGGAGGAGAATACTTGAGCCAAGAATTTGACGACTACCTTAGAGAGTGTGGGATTGTGTCCCAACTCACTCCACCCGGAACACCACAATGGAATTGCGTGTCCGAAAGGAGGAATCGAACCCTATTGGATATGGTTCAATCTATGATGTGTCAAACCGATCTTCCATTATCATTTTGGGGCTACGCTCTATTAAGTGCATCTTTCACCATTAACCGTGTTCCATCTAAATCAGTCATGAAGACACCATATGAGATGTGGAGTGGGAGGCGTCCCACACTGTCGTTCATGAGTATTTGGGGCTGCGATGTCTATGTAAAACGTTTACAATCAGACAAGTTGGGGCCTAAATCGGATAAGTGTAAATTTGTGGGGTACCCTAAGGAAACTAAGGGTTACTACTTCTACAATCCAACCGAGAACAAAGTGTTTGTTGCTCGGACCGGCGTGTTTCTAGATAGAGAGATTGTCTCTAAAGAAGCAAGTGGGAGGAATGTAGAACTTGACGAGGTTCAAGAACCACAAATCACTGAACCAATTATGGAACATGAACAGGAACCACAAGCAGTTGTGGAGCAACCTGTTCAGGTAACACAAGAGCTTCGTAGATCTAGTAGAGTGCGCCAGGAACCCGAGAGGTATGGACTTCTCGTAACCGATTCCGGTGACACGATGCTCATAGATGATGAGCCTACTACCTATGAGGAGGCCATGAGTGGCCCAGACTCTCAGAAATGGCTGGAAGCCATGAGATCCGAGATGGAATCCATGTATACCAACAAAGTATGGACTTTGGTGGAACCACCCGATGGGGCGCGGCCCATAGGGTGCAAGTGGGTCTTCAAGAAGAAGATCGACATGGATGGTAATGTGATTACCTATAAGGGCCGATTGGTGGCTAAAGGATTCAGACAGATTCATGGTATTGACTATGATGAAACCTTTTCACCAGTCGCCATGACCAAATCCATCCGAATCCTACTTGCAATTGCAGCATACCACGACTATGAGATTTGGCAGATGGATGTCAAAACAGCATTCCTTTATGGGAATCTCCTCGAGGACGTGTATATGATACAGCCGGAGGGTTTTGAGGATCCAAAGCAAGCCAGCAAAGTCTGTAAACTGCAACGATCCATTTATGGATTGAAGCAAGCTTCTAGGAGTTGGAATCGACATTTTGATGAAGTGGTCAAACAGTTTGGCTTCATCAGAAACGAAGATGAGTCTTGTGTTTACAAGAAGGTTAGTGAGAGCTCTGTAGCTTTTCTGGTCTTGTATGTGGATGACATACTACTCATTGGAAACGACATTCCCATGCTGCAATATGTGAAAGATTGGCTAGGAAAGTGTTTCTCAATGAAGGACTTAGGGGAAGCAGCCTATATACTCGGTATAAAGATCTATAGAGATAGATCTAAGAGGATGCTAGGCCTAAGTCAAAGTAAATATATTGACAAGGTGTTGAAACGGTTCAACATGCAAGATTCCAAGAAGGGATTCTTGCCCATGTCACATGGAATCACTCTTTCAAAGAGTGGTTGTCCTTCCAATGAGATTGAGAAGGAACGCATGAGTAGAATCCCCTATGCCTCGGCCATAGGATCTATCATGTACGCCATGTTATGTACTAGACCAGATGTGTCATATGCCTTGAGTATGACTAGCAGATACCAATCCAATCCGGGTGAGAGCCACTGGATTGCAGTCAAGAACATCCTAAAGTACTTGAGAAGAACTAAGGATGCTTTCTTGATATTTGGCGGTGAAGAAGAGTTGCGTGTAAGGGGTTACACTGATGCAAGCTTTCAAACCAACAGAGATGACTTTAGATCACAATCGGGATATGTGTTTTGCCTGAATGGAGCAGCGGTGAGCTGGAAGAGTTCCAAGCAAGAGACGGTAGCTGATTCTACAACAGAGGCTGAGTACATTGCTGCAAATGGCGCAACAAAGGAGGTTGTTTGGATCAGAAAGTTTGTTTCTGAACTTGGTGTGGTCCCTAGAATTGCGGATCCAGTTGAGTTGTTCTGTGACAACACTGGGGCGATCGCGCAATCAAAGGAACCCAGATCACACCAGAAGTCCAAGCACGTGCTCAGGAAGTTTCATCTGATTCGAGATATTATCGATAGAGGAGACGTTCGAATATGCAAGATTCCTACAGATGATAATCTGTCAGACCCGCTTACGAAGCCTCTCACGCAGTTGAAGCATGAAGGGCACACTCGGAGTATGGGCATACGAGATGCGACAGATTGGCTCTAGTGCAAGTGGGAGACTGTTGGAATAGATTTCCTAGAGGCAATCTAGTTTAGTATGAATTATTTGTGGCTAGAAATTCATTTATTATTTATTGGATATTTAATATAATGAAGTCCTTAGATTTACAATTGTGTTGTTTATCTTAAATATCCCTAGTCAAATATAACGATTAATGGGACAATCATCTATAGACTAGTATGGGGTTGGATTGATATGGAGATATCATGATCCAACACATAGGTGTGCATTATGGAATGTTGCACTGGATTGACCCATCTCCGAGAAGGCTACATACACGTTATGTTGAGTCACAAGCGCTTCTCGCGGTGCAATGGTATTGTCATCCTTAGACTTGAAGTCACTAGATATTCTAGTTGTGGATTATTGTGATCTTGGTAGCGTTAAACGCTACACCGTAACTGGGTAGTTATAAAGGCGTGTACTGGATACAATAAGAAGCAAGCTTAGAGATCGTAGTGGACGTAGATAGAATTTGTCCCTCCCACATAACGGGAGCAAATATCCTAGGCCACTCGAGTGATAGTGCTTATAGAATGTCTGGCCAGACTCAAATAAGTCAATATGGGATATTGAGGTTATTTGCACGAATAAGGCTATTCCCATATATCGAGAAACTATGGATTGGATATACGAGTGTGACTTGTATGTCTCGTGTCCAATCCGGATATAGAGACAAAGGGATGAGACAATTACTTGTACAAAGGTTGTCAAGATGACTATTCTATTAGTTGGCTAGAATGGATGTTTTGCTAGAGACCGCTCCATATTAGCAAATAGTTTCTACCAACTAGATAGAACCTATGGGGTCACACGCTACATAGAGTTGAACTAGATTTGGGAATTAATTAATTGGATTAATTAATTAGAAGGATCACTTTTCAAACCCTTGCAAACTTAGTAGGGACTAATTTGCAAGGAATGGACTAAATTGAATTCTAGTAGGACTAGAATAAGTCCTTTAGGTAGTTAACAAGGAGTTGTTGGACTATATAAAGGACCTTCCTTCCTTCCTTCCCACATAACTTATGCTCATAATTGAACATAACAAGAGTGGGAGAGAACAAAAGGAGAGAGAGCAAGCAACAAGGAGGCCCGACCGCCCCCTTGCCGCCGCCCCGTCCTCATCGGCGAAAGGAGGCCGAGACCCTCCTTTTGGGTCTCGTTTTGCGTGATTTCTTCTTCCTCTTCCTATTCCGGGCTAGCACCAAGGACTTGGGAGATCTAGGATCAACTCTAGGCGTGGATCAACTATAGAGAACGTGACACAATTCGCGTTTGAAGTCATCAAGGAGAACCCAAAGGTGTGTTTATGATTTCTAACCCTTACCATCGTTATGTCTCTTGACTTGTGATCCTTGGAGGGTTTTGCATGGTTTTTGTTTGTTTATGCTTCCGTTGTGTGATCCATGAATCAAAACCCTACACCACGTGCACGTGCTGATAACTAGTTATTTAAAAAGTAGTACCTCGGGTCTCTCAAATACTTCAAAACACTAAGATGTTGCTCAATTAACTTTCAATTGAAAAGAGAACTGTATCCCTATTTTCTTTCATCAATTCCACCGTCTTCCATCATCCTTTCTCAGAACTCCTCATAGTTTAACATGAACAAGAAAATATACAAGAACACACCATGAATAGATCACCATGAAGTGATTCAAAAAAATAAAAATAACATTAACAAATCAATAGCAAAAAATACATAATCGATCTAAAGAAAGAGGAGAAGAAGAATAAGAAAGAAGAGGTAAAGATAAATAGCATGAGGACACCACCACTGTCGAAGGACGCAGCCGTCGAACTCACCGCTGCCAAGGACGTCGAAATCCTTCCTTGAGGCCGCTGTGCTCTCCTCGACGATGTTTACCCGAAAGAAAACCCAAGCCCTCTTCCTTTTCCGTGTCCAGATCTTCATAAAAATTCATAAATGCAAAAAATCACATTTCGTAGAATTTAAGAGTGAAGAAGAGAAGATGAGAGATAGAGATAGGGAGAGATGGTGATTACGGTGATCTTCTCTTTCCGTGGTGATGTGGTGGCGTCCTATTTTTCTTGTTAAGGCACATTGGCGGCTCCTCGTGAGAGAGCGGAGAACAACATTCACTTACTTCTTGGATAAGGAAATGGAGAGGGAGAGATTGAAGAACACACCAGGGAGATGATTATTTGTGATTGAAGGGAGGTGAGTGGTGTTTGGGGAGATCTGACACACGAGCTGAGTGGATTCTAGAGTGAGGGGATATTTTCTACGATTTAGGGTGATGTAGTGTTTAGGCTGTTCGGGTAATGTGGATTAATTAGCCAACTAATTGTCAATTGGCCTTGTTATAAAATATATGAATCATATTGTGAATATTCATGGCATATTATATTACCATATTTAGATAATACTGATTGACCCCCTCACCATATATAAAGGATGGTTTGGTGGAGCACAATACAAACCTTATATTCTCCCTACTTCCCTACTTCGTCTTTCTCTTCTCCTTCTTGAATTCACAACATGTTATTAGCACGGTCTATGAAAAGAGAAGATTTAATAAAATAAAATGTAAGATTATTTATTTATTATTTATTATGAATTTTGTAAAGAAAAAGATGATCAAACGAAAAAGTTAACTTTCGAACGTGATTGTCTTGGTTGAAAGTTGATTCAAAGCAACAGTACATCGTATCTATTGTTTTTCTTTACGACTCTACTTATATCAAAGAATTATATGCTATGTGTTCATCTAAAAGAAAACATGCTCAAACTCTAACCCTCACTCTACACTTAAATCCTATGAGTGACTAAAAAGACTATTTTCTGGCATGATTTGAACTGAAGAAAAAAACTGCGGATTGTAGGGTTTCAAACCCATAAAAAACTCAAATTTGTTGACGCTACTGGTATTTGAACCCAGGCATGCAGGCTACTGGTATTTGAACCCAGGCAGGCAGCTTACTACCTTAGTTGCTTCTCTGGTGACATTTGATAAAGCAGCGCTTGTTCATCAAAATCACAACATTTTTTTTATTCTTCTATTGTTGCTACTTAGGTGCACCGAAGAAAAAAAATAGCTAGCAGGGGATTCGAACCCAGAAACTTGGTCTAGGTTGCACGCCTTAATTTGTTGTGCATAACAAGCTGGTCGATGCAATATTTTATTTTTTTACTACTTTTACTAATTTGCAATGTTCATCACTGTAAAATGTATATAAAAGAAAGAAAAGCAGCCAACTTGAATGTTCGAAGCCGCAACCTATAGCGTGCAACGGCCCTCCTCCAGTTCGATGATCCAATTGATACAGAATTCAATTTTTTTTTTGTTTTTATTAATTCTTAAATGTTCGATTACACTATGTGACAATGAAGAAAAAGATGGAGAGTCCAAGGTATTAATCATGTGACTCCCAAAGTGGAGCTATACCACTAGACCAACTCTACCTATTTTCATTTTCAACTTTATTTTGTTAGTCAATTAAGAAATGACAAATCTAAGTCCGTCTCCATTAAAAGTGTGTAATGCAGGTCTAAAACAGGATCAATATACTCTAGAAGGGGGGGGGTTGAATATAGTATGCAAACTTTTGCTAACAATGACCATTTGAAAGTTTAAAACCAAGTTAAAATGGAATCTCAAGTATTTGGAAATGTTTAAAGTAATTTGAAACAAGTTAAAGCTGTTTGAAGCTTCAAAGCTTTGAGAAAGGAAATTCTCCAAAGCCTTGGAGCTCCTTGTGTTGAGCAGGTTTGTATGCAGAATGAAATAATTGTAAAGTAAAACAATAAACACAAGGGATTGGTACGAAATTAAGCTACAAATATCCTACTCTCCGCTTGAGGGATACTATTCCTTAAGGATTTGAAAAACTTCATATTAATCACAGACTTAGCCCTAGATCTCAAGCCTAAGCGAACTACCTTACACTTATACAGCTTGTGGTTCCAAACCTATATAGTTCCAGCTACAATGTAGTGAAACAATATGAACCTCTTGTTGTTCACTGGAACAACTAACTTACTAAAGTTGATGATGTAATAAACATATAATGAATCACATAATGAAAGAACAAAGAAGAACACAAAAAAAGATAAGCAATAATGCTCCGAAGTGTTCTCCAGAATCCTGGATCGTTGATATTTTGTTGTTTCTCTTCTCTAACTCAATTGAATACTCTTTTGTTTGAAATTCAAACCCAGTCTTATAGCAACAGCAGTAACAATTTATGAGATTTTAGGAACAAACTTCATGAAAATCCACAACCCCTAATAGCTTCTTTCAACAACTAAGTTTGAATAGCCAAAATGATTCGTTAGGAAGGTTGGAACGACGAGCAACCCTGCAAAAACTTGATCACAAGATCAAACATAATCTAGATAATATAGCCCTGATATACTGATTTGTTTGACAGAACAACTTCAAAACTAAACATAGCTATATTTTCAGTCCTCAATAAGTTCTATATAAGTATCATGTGTATATCAACAAATAATGATTAATGATAAGATTATAACTAATAAAAAGTCAATAATCAATTACAAAATCAGCTAAATCAATCTGCACAAAGAATCAGTTAGTTACGGAGATAACTTGCAGAGGCCTAAGGGCTCCAAAGCTTTGGAGCTTTGGTTGCCTTTCATAGCTTTCGCCTGACTAACACTAATCTTTGAATCAATTAGCAGAATCTGTCTGAAATAAAATCTCAATATATAGGCTCATGAATATTTGTAAGAAATATTATAAGGTTTATAAACAACATTCAATCCAATGTCCAACTTGCAACAGAAAAACCTGTCAGATACCAAATAACAAGTTCATAAGCAAAGATGAACTTCAAAGCTTTGGAGCTTTGATCTTGTCTATTAAGAATATATGTCTTTCATCACCTTCAAAGTATAAACTCCCCATGAGTTCATACACCCCATTAATTCAAAGGGATTGAATTATCAATCTCCCCCTTAATGAAAGACAAAACAAATATTCTTCAATTTTCATCTATCCTGCAACTCAGTAGCTGTAAATATCCATCACATATTAAAAAAAATCTCAACACTTAGCATATATCACTTAACACATATATAAACAAAAATAGATAAATAAATCCTACAACATCCACAACATAAAAAAAAACACATAAGCGCATAGATGTAGAGTTTCGATACGGATGGCACAACAAAATAACGATAAATAGATTACCTTCAAGACCCTCCATGAATCGCAGATCAAGCATCATAACGGTGGTAAGGGATAAAAGATTTGTGTACCTTGTTTGTATATTTATCACTGTACGTAGAATAGCGTCCAGGTCTCTATGAATATCCACACCTAGGATTGCACCGGAATCCTTCTCTCGTCTTTGTGCTAGAAATGGAAGAAGGAGGAAGAAGAAGATCACGCAAACGGGACGCCCAAAGGGCCGCACGCCGCACGAGGCCGACGACGAGGGAGGGGGTGGACGGGGGGTCCCGGCCTCCTTGTCTTTCTCTCTCCTTGCTTTGCTATCTCAAAAGATAATGATGCACTTATGAGAAAATAAGCTAGGAGTGTCTTTATATAGTTAATAACTCCTTATTAAATACACATTAGCCCCAACAGTAATCCTATCCATACACGGATTAGTCCACACATAAATTTAGTCCCACTAAGGTTGCTTGTGGTTGCGTACTGATCCTTCTATTTAATTAGTCATACTAATTATTCCCAAATACCAGTTTAATCCATAGGGTGTGTGACCGCATAGGTTTATACTTATTTGTTAGTAACAATTACAAACATAAAGCTGTGTCTAGAAACATATCTATGCAACCCAACTAATAGAAATAGTCACTGATCCGACAAACGTTGTGACAAATGTTACCGTATTGTGTAATCCCTTTGTCTTTATATCCGGATTGGAGACGAGACATACATGTCACACTTGTATATCCAATATATAATTTCTCGATCCTTGGAATAGGCATATTCATGCAGATAACATCAGTATCCCATATTGATTTTTCTGAGTCTTGCCAGACATTCAATAAGCGCTACCCCTCGATTGGTCGTGGATATTTTCTCCCATATGTGGGAGGGACAAATCATCTCTACATCACTACTATCTCTAAGCTTGCTTCCTATTATGTCCAATAAACGTCTTTATTGCTAACATGTCACGGTGTAGCATTTGACGATATCAAAACACAATATACCGCAACTAGACTATCTAGTGACTTCAAGTCTAAGGAGCACAATACCATTGTCAAAACGAGAAGAAGGTGTGACTTTAACATAATTAATGTAGCCTTTTCGTGGTGGGTCATTACAATATGCCATTACCCCTAATGCATACCCATGTGCTAGACTTGATATGTCCATATCAATCTACCTACATACTAGCCTATGGTTGATTGTCCTATTAATCAATATAAACGACTAGAGATACTTAAGATAAACAATAATTGTAATGTAAGGACTTCATTAAATTAAATATCTCCATATATAATACAATGATTATTCTAGCCAAATAATTTCATTACTAAATAAGATTGACTCTAAGGAATCTATTCCAAAAATCTCCCACTTGCTCTAGAGCCAATCTGGTGCATCTCGTATGCCAATAGATCTGCCCTTCATGCTTGCGCTGAAGAAGCAACTTTGTAAATGGATCTGTCAGATTCTCTTTTATATCTATTATTTCACGAATAAGATGGAACTTTTTCAGTACGTGCTTTGATTTCTGGTGTGACCAGGGTTCCTTCGATTGTGCGATCGCCCGAGTGTTGTCACAATACAACTCAATTAGATCCACAATACTAGGAACCATACCAAGATCAGTAATGAACTTCCTAATCCTATCATCTTCCTTTGGTGCAAAATTTGAAGCAATTTACCCAGCCTCAGTTGTAGAATCAACAACCGTCTCTTGCTTAGAACTTTTCCAGCTCAAAGGTTCTCCATGCAGGCAAAAATACGAATCCCGATTGTGATCTTAAATCATATTTTTTGGTTTGGAAGCTTGCGTCAGTGTAACCCTTTATGCAACAACCCCCTTATCTGACTCAGAACAAGACCCGGATGGCGATGCTTCATAGAAGAGGCAGGACTCAAAAGCAAATCAGACCACAACGTAAACTTATAATATTAAACATCTAAATTAAGCTTTAAGTCTTACACATGATCTGATTACTAATACACATAGCTTAACATTACTAGATAATACATGTGACTTTAATAATCTTGATGAGTCTCGCCCCCTTCTATTCCACAATCCCTAGATCTTAGACCTGCGGTTGGAAGGAAAACAAGAATCGCAGTTTTCGAAAATCAACACTGAAATAATGAGTGAGATACACCTTAGAATTTAAAAACAGGAAAGAAGATATAAATTTTAGGGTCACAAGTTAAGTATAATAATAGTGACAACGTATGAGTAAAACAACAGATTTTAAAGCAACAAAGCAACAACGTTTCAATAGCGTTTTTTTCTCACGTAACAAGTTCATTTACCAAGATGTCCCACTAAGATTTCCAATGTTTCAAAAGTTCCCAAATATAGATTTTCACGTCTTGAAAATAATTGTTTCCAAACATAGCAATTGTATTATCATTAATTTCACAGTACTCGGGTAGACCATGATAAAGACCACATAGGACATTCTAGACCTTAAGTGTTGCAACACCCTCCTAAGAGCGTCAATGAAAGAAGTGGTATCTAGATGTCAGGGCACAAGGAGTCCCTAAGCCATCCTATGGCAGTAAAAGATCCAAGACGTAGAATCCAAGGGGAACTAGCTAGTATCGGTGTTCCTGGCCACAGCCAATCATAAGTCCAAGGAGTATAAGCCAAGGGGAACTAGCTGGTATCGGTATTCCCGGCTGGAGCCAACTATAAGTCCAAGAATTCAATAAGAAGTCAAGGTGAACTCACTGTTATCGGTGTTCACGGCCAGAGCCAACTATAAGTCCAAGGCCTAAAATCCAAGGTGAACTCGCTGATATCGGTGTTTTCGGCCGGTGCCAACTGTAATAAATCAAGATTCAAGCCTACAAAAAGTAGACAAGGGGAACTCGCTGGTATTGGTGTTCCTGGCCGATCAAAGAAAATCCACTAGTTCCGGTACATGCGATTCTATTTTATGTTATTAACGAATTATTACTTTTCCGTAAAAATTTCATAAAAATCACTTAGAGATTTAACCAAAATAAAGTAAAACATGTGAATCACAAAATACATTTTGAGACAAATTATAAAAGCATGTTATGACACGAAGGAAACTAGGCACACTAGGCTAAGCATGTACACTCACAAGTACATTTTGAGACAAGACATAAAATCATGTTTTGACACGACGGAAGCAAGGCATACGAGGCTAGGCATGTAAACCCACCTCACACCCAGATAGAGATTCACAATCTTAATAGGTAGTTGACGTAGCATATGTCTACGAATTCATTGCGTACGTTTTAAAAGTATCTAGTCACAATGATGCTACTTCTGAGTAAATGAATGCGTGAATGTTTGTCTAGTTCGGGTACTAAGTCGATCCCAATAATCCTAATTAACCCACTTTCTCAAGTGGTATACTCACGTGTTGAATATATGCTATAAGTTCACAGGTTTCACAAGATTGAAATAGCAGAGCTATTTTAAGGCCTTGAAACAGCTTTCGAAGCCTTGAATTAACATTCAATGCCTTGAGACTGTCTGTCTTGTATGCATATGTTAATAGGAAGTTATTATGATCTTATTCTAACTTTCTCACCTCTATAATTGATCAGTTATTACTTGATGATGAAAAATAAAAGATTTTGATTCACTTAGACTTCATATGGTTAATTGGTCTGACTTTGTTTTGTAGGGAAAATTCATTTCCTATTTTACAGGGTTGGTTTCCTAATCAGAGTTTTAAAGGAAAGGAAATATTGAGAGATTGTGATTCTGTGATCAATCAAACACTTGCGACAGCTTCTCAATTTGTTTAAAGACAAGATTAGCTCAATATCTTTGAAGATTCTGATCAACTATCCGTTGGAGAAGACTGTTAGATAAGTCAAAGTTGTTACCTAATAAACACGAAAGTTTGTTGCTGAAAATCAGGAAGATTTGCTGATCATTTGAGCAATATTAATAGAGATCAATATGAAGCATTTGATAGAAAAATCAACGGGCAAAAAATAGAGACACATTCAAGGATTACCAAGCATAAAAGGAGCAGATCATTCTCTCAATCCAACTCTCAGAAGATCATTGCATTTTCACTGTAGGTCCACTTCCTGTGTTCTTCTGTTCTATACTTAATTTGTATATCATTCATATACTACTTCTAGTTCTCATTCTCAGGGATTGTTCAAGGTGAACAATAGAGAATTCTTAGTTAATCAGTTAGTTAGAGCAGGTACTAGATAGGTTAGTGAGAACCACAAGCTGTAACTGAGTAAGGCATATCTTTGTGCTTGAGATCTAGGGCTTAGCTTTAGATTAATAAGAATTGTGTTGAAAATCCTGCAGGGAGAAGATCCATGAGGTAGAGACGTTTGTCTAAGTGGATTGAACTCTCTATATATATTGTGTCTCTTGCATTCATAGTTCTACTCTTTTACTTTGGTTTGTATAGCTTTCAAACTAGTCTCATTTCAAGGGTTTGAAACTCTTTTCAAGACCTTGAAATAGACTTGTCTATCTTATTCAAATGAGTTTTCTACTTCAAGGGCTTGAACCTGGTTTCAAGGCCTTGAACTTCTTTTCTACTTCATAGATACTATTATTCTTGCAAGTTTTACAAAAAGTTGGCATACTCTATTCAACCTCTCTTCTAGAGTATTTGCACTGCATTTCAACCTGCTTACTCCCCTTTCAATTGGTACCAGAGCTTGTTTCACTGGATATATTTAACCATCTATTGATCATGAGTACTGCAGGTGATGGTGGCTTCTCTAAGGGAAGGGCTGCTAACAGACCTCCTCTATTGAGTGGTGATATTCTTGTCCACTGGAAAGCATTGATGAAGATGTTCATCATTGATCAAGATGTTGACCTTTGGACTATCATTCAGAAGGATCCTCTTACATTCTACACTGAAAAGGATGGGATTAAAACCCCCCAAGACAGAGGACTTACGTACTACTTCTGAATTAGAACAATATTCAAAGAACTTTAGAGCTATGAACTTATTGTATTGTGCTTTGAGTACAGATGAATTTAATAGGATCTCTGGATACAAAACAGCCAGAGAAATATGGGACAAGCTTGTGGTAAATTTTGAAGGAACCAGTCAAGTCAAGAAAACCGAGATCAACATATTTCTAAGAAAATATGAGCTATTCAAGATGAATGAAGATGAATCCATCAGAGAGATGTTCAAGAGATTTACTGACATAGTCAACAATCTTGACTCGCTGGGAAAACACATCTCAAATGAAGAGAAAGCAAGAAAGATATTGAGAAGATTTCCCAAAGACAAATGGAAACCAAAGACTACAACTATAGAAGAAGCTCAAGATCTATCATCTCTTCAACTTGATGATCTACAAGGGAAGCTGCTCACACATGAGATATCCATGAATGAAATGGATGGAGGCTTAACAGAGGGAGTAAAGAACCTAGCCCTCAAGGAAAAGGAGAATGAATCTTCTCAAAGCCTTGAACCAAAAGATGAAGATGATGAATATATCCCTTTGTACTTATTTCCAAAGCCTTGACAAGAATCATGAAAATGAAGAAGAACTTTGGAAACAAGGATCACAGCAGGGACAGTCATAGAAACTCAAGTGGCAGAGACTACAAAGGTAAAACTTCTTCCAATGGAATTAAAACTAATGTCATGAATTTATTTGAGTGTTGTGATGCAAGACATTTGTTAAGAGACTCTCCACACAACAAAAGCAAACAATTTCAAAAGAAGGACCATGACATAAGAAAGCCATGGTAGCTTCATGGAGTGATTCTGATTCCTCTAGTGATTATGAATCTGAGGAAGAACAAGCAAATCTTTGTCTCATTGCCAAACAAGAAGAAAGTTATGTAAAGAACATTGAGGTAATGGTAAACTGTCTTATTTCAAAGCCTATATAAGTTCTCTCAGGTTATCTCAAAACTATGCTTTTAAATGAAGAAGACTATCTGAAAGAGATCAGATCTTTGAAAGAAAGCAATCACGAGCAAGCAAAAGAAAACTTGGAGCTTTTCTGTCAAAATCAAAGCCTTGAAATTTCTCAGAAGAAAATTGACAGAGATTTCAAAGCCTTGGAAACCAGTTTCAAGGCCTTGAAAAATCAAGTCAAAGAAGTAGTCACTGAGAACACAATTTTGAGTGACAAGTCTGTTACTCTAAAACATCATGGTGATGATTTGGAGAAACAAAAGACTATTCACACTAAGAAACTTCATGATGCCAAGAAAATTATGACACGAATTGCTGGCTCAGAATAGAATTTAAATCTGATTCTTGGAGGAAACTTAGAGTCTATTCACAAAAATAGTATTGGATACAATCCAAACTTTCCAAAGAAGAAAAATACCAGATTTGTGAAAGCTAGCATTAAGACATCTCCAAAATATCATTACTGCAACAAGATTATAAGAATTCTATCACACTTGGTGACAAAGGAAAATGCAGAATTTTGGGTATAGGTAAAGTAGGTACAAATTATAAGAATTCTGAAGGACCTATCACACTTGGTGACAAAGGAAAATGCAGAATTTTGGGTATAGGTAAAGTAGGTACAAATTATAAGAATTCTATTTCTGATGTGTAATTAGTTGATGGCTTGAAATTTAATCTTCTTAGTGTATCTCAATTATGTGATAATGGCAAGAAAGTTATCTTTGATAAGTAGAAGTGTGTGGTACGAAATGAGAAATCTGGAATTTGCATTCTCACATCCTCTAGATCAAACAATGTTTACACTTTGCACACTAACAAAGTTGCAATTAGCTTGCATACATTGAACAAATTGATCTCCAAGGATCTGGTAAGAGGATTACCATATATTAAGTTCAAAGATGATGAAGTCTGCAAAGTTTGTGCTCAGGGTAAGCGAACCAGAAGCTCATTCAACCAAAGAAGTTTGTAAGTACTACTAGACATATTGAATTACTTCACATGGATCTATGTGGTCCTATGAGGACTCCAACTCCAAGATGTAAGAAACATATGCTAGTTATTGCAGGTGACTATTCTTGATTTACTTGGATTATTTTTCTTAAAGAAAAATCTGTATCCCTCTCTGAATTTTCAAAGCTTTGCAGAGAACTTCAAACCTTGAAAAACCTACCTATTGCTTCAATCAGAAGTGATCATGGTAGAGAGTTTGATCAGTTAAAATTTGATTTATTCTGTGTTAAGCATGACATCTCTCACAATTTTTCTGCTCCTAGAACTCCTCAACAGAGTGGAGTTGTTGAAAGAAAGAACAGGACTCTTGAAGATATGTCAAGAACAATGATCTTAGAAAACAAGCTGCCAAAACACTATTGGGCAGAAGCTGTGAATACAACAAATTTCATTTTGAACAGAAGCTTGATCATACCTATTCTGGAGAAGACTAACTATGAACTATTCAAAGGGAGAAAGCCAAACATTTCTTATTTCAAGCCTTTTGGATGCACTTATTTTGTCCACCACAATGGAAAGGACAATTTGGGTAAGTTTGATGCAAGAAGTGATGAAGGTATCTTTCTTGGTTACTCTCTGACTAGCAAAGCATATAGAGTTTATTATAAAACAACCAAGTTGGTTGAAGAAAGTATTCATGTTATTTTTTATGAAAGCTATGATGGTTCTTTGAGTGAAAGTTTTGCAGACTTGAATCTTAACAAGCATGAATCAGAAGAAGAAGCTGAAAACTCACTTGGATTCAAGAAAGGTTTAGAAGGAAACAAAAGGCATGTTCAAAACCTTGAAAATAGGTCTCAAGGCCCTGAAAATAGAGTTCAAAGCCTTGAAAAGGATGATCAGAAAGATATGAGTGATCAGGATACTACTTCAAGAACAGAAAAACAATATGGAGAGCCTGAACCCTGGTCTCCAAGAAAGAGATTCAAATATCTCTCATCTAATCCAGCTGACAACATCATTTCTGATCCAACCACTGGTACATAAACAAGATCACAGTTGAAGAACCTTTGTGCTTTTAATGCTTTTACCTCTCTTGTAGAACCTAAAACAGTGAAGGAAGCTTTACAAGAAGCAGACTAGATAATAGCTATTCAAAGTGAACTCAATGAGTTTGAAAGAAATAAGGTGTGGAACCTAGCTCCTCCACCTACAAACCAGTCTGTCATTAGTACCAGGTGGGTGTTCAAAAACAAATTGGATGAAAATGGAAACATAATCAGGAACAAATCAAGGTTAATTGCTCAAAGTTACAACCAAGAAGAAGGTATTGATTATGAGGAAAATTTTGCTCCTATTGCCAGGTTAGAAGGAACAATAATTTCACTTGCTTTTGCATCCTACAAGAACATGAAACTATTTCAAATGAATGTGAAGTGTGCATTTTTTAAATGGATACTCGCAAGAAGAATTTTATGTTGCACAACCTCATGGTTTTGAAAATGACAAGTTAACAGATCATGTTTACAAACTTAATAAAGCTCTCAATGGTTTCAAACAAGCTCCAAGGGCTTGGTATGAAAGATTGTCAAAAATTTTACTTGAAAATGATTTGAAAAGAGGATTACTAGACAAGACCCTTTTCATAAAGACTCATGAGAAATATTTACTTGTAGGTCAGATTTATGTTGATGATATTTAATTTGGAGCTACTAATGATCTTTTGTGAAAGGAATTCTCAAGTCTTATGAGCAGGGAATTTGAAATAAGCTTGATGGGAGAGTTAAACTATTTCCTTGGACTTCAAATACATCATATGACGATGGGCATCTTTTTACATCAAAGCAAGTACACTAGGGACTTGATGAACAAGTACAATATGTCTCAATCTAAAGAAATCAAGACCGCTATGAGTTCTACACTGTCTTTACACAAGGATGAATCTGGTAAGAGTGTTAATGTGAAAGAGTATAGAGGTATGACTGGATCATTACTATACCTTAGTGCTAGTAGACCAGATATCATGCTCACTGTGTGTATGTGTGCAAGATTTTAAGGTGATCCAAAGGAATCTTACTTAAGTGTTGTGAAAAGAATCTTCTGATATCTAAATAGTACGAAAGAATTAGGGCTTTGGTATCCAAGAGATTCTAACTTTCCTATGTGGATATTCAAATGCTGACTTTGCAGGTTACAAAGTTGATTGGAAAGGCACTTCAGGAAGTTGCCAACTTATTGGATCTTCCTTGATCAGTTGGCATTCCAAGAAACAAAACTCAGTTGCATCATCAACAACTGAAGCTGAATACATAGCTGCTGTAGCCTGTTGTTCACAAGTCTTATTGATTGCTCAACAGTTGACAGATATTGGATTTGATTTCAGAAGGTTACCTATCAAATGTAACAACACTAGTGCAATATCAATCACAAAGAATCCAGTTCAACATTCAAGAACTAGGAATATTGATGTTAGACACCATTTCATCAGAGATCATGCTGAGAAAGGTGATATTGTTCTTAAATTTGTTTCTACTAACATGAAACTTGCAGATATCTTCACTAAACCATTCCCAGATGAAAAATTTTCACCTCTAAGTCTGGAATTGGGCATGCTAAATAAAGATGCATTGGTTTAGGGGGAATGTCAGGTAAGGAAGGTAAGTTATTACGTGTTTCAAAGGTTTGAACTGATTTTCAAAGCCTTGAAAATCTTTACAAAGATTTAATTTTATTTGTTTCAGTAAAACAGCTTTTCAAGACCTTAAATTCCTTTTCAAAGCCTTAAAAATAAGTCTGATAAATTTTAAGACATTAACTATTGGATCATTCAATATTGGGTGCTATCTCTGTAGATATTTGCTCAATATTACCCCTAACCTTTTTCAAAATCTCTTTTCATCCAAATATAGTATTAAAATATTTACTTCCAACCGCTTCAAATATTTGAATCTTTTCTGATCATTTCAAATCTTTCGAGATCAGAAATATATTGAGGTTTACTTTTCAAACTCAAAGTCTTTTAGTATTTATTTTCTTCTCTTCTCTTCCTCTCCGTATCATTCCTACCTCTCTCTATTCTTCTCCCAAACCCTAATGAGCACAAGAAGAGCCTCTGACAGAATCAAGATGGCTGGTGGTTCAAAGTCTGGTGCAGAGAATAAACGAAAGACCCCTGTGGATGAAGTTCAAACAATCAGTGGGGTTTCAAGTTCTAGGACCCCCCAGTGCAGAAGCAATTGCATAACTCCCTCCACCCAAGAAGAAAGCTAAGAAGGATGTGACACCATCTTCAAGAAAGAAGAAGAAGAAAGAGAAATGTACTACAGAAAAGTAACCAGAAACACATATCTCAAGTCCGAAGAAGCTGAAGAAAAAAGAAGAAGCCTTCTCAAGCTGAAAAAGGAAAAGGAAAGGTGACAGTTGAAGAACCAAAAGAAAATTTTGATAAAGCTGTGCAGATCTACTGAAAGAGCTCAGCTCCTGATGAAACTTGGTTCATCACAAATACTTCTGAAGGTCAGTGGTTAGAGGTTTTCTTCTAGACCAATTTTATTCCGTAGCTTGGTAAGTCTTCCTATGTTGTATGGAAAGAATCTGAATTGCATCACAATGTTAAGGAAAAGCTCTCTTTGGTTCATGTTAAACCCTCATGAGCTAGCCTATCCAAGACTTACCAGACTCTTCTACCTTAACATGAAGAAACTTAAGAACACTGCACATCTAGTAGTTCAGACTAGAGTTGCTGGTATCAATATGGAACTAGATCATGCTGAGTTTACAACTGTTCTAGACTGTCCTAATAGGTATGACACAACCAATCATCCTCCCAAGAGTGAAGATTTTAAGTTTGCAAAAGAATGATTCTTTCTACCCAACACCCCTTCCTCATCCAAACAGTTAACACACTCTGTGTTAAATTTTGAAGCCAAAGTTTTATTCACTATCTTGATGAGATGTATTTTTCCAAGGAAAAATTCCAAGGAGTTGATCACTAAGAGGGTGCTATACATAATATATCTTCTTATGTGTGGATATGACATTTATCTTCCAAATCTTGTAATGGAACACGTGCTGTTTAGCCAAACTAATCAGAGAAAGCATTCTTTACCCTATGCAAATTTGCTCACCTCTTTCTTCCAACACCTTAACATTCCAACAACATGGGAAGAGACTATTACTACTTGGTTTGGTCTACGTAATGAAAAAGCATTTGAGAAGATTGGAGTAGTGAAAACCAAAGAAAAAACTTGGAAGTTTTACTCATAGTTGAAAAAAGAAGAATTGGGTTCAAAGAAGTTTATCAAACCCAAGACCTTGACTCCTACTTTAAGCCAGACCTCACAGTCTCCAGATCTATCTTCAGTTTTTGAGAGACTTGATGGTTTAGAGTTAGACATGTATGAAGTCAAAGCAAACCAACATGATTTTGGGACTGATCTAAGGAAGATAAAGTACATGGTTGAGAACATATTTAGATGCATGAGTGTGTTTAATGTCCCAAAAAATGTCTTTCAAGCTGGGGAAGGTCTCTAGAAGGATGTTTCTGACAAAGAGTTTCCCAGTGAACACTAAAACAAGGAAGAGACTGCCGAAGAGAAGGATTAGGGAAATAAGGTGATATATGAGCAGATTGTTCAAGAAGGAGAAGAAGTAGACAGTCCTGAGTCAGGTACACTGCTTATAGATATCAAGATGAAGAAGAAATATCCAAAGCCAACCATTCCAGAAGTTGACACTGCTGAAGTCTTGGTTGAAAAAGAAACTGCTGGTATGGGAGAAGAGGCTGCACAAGATCAAGATGAAGATGAGGAAGACAGTGAGGAAGAGGAAGGACGATATGAAGGAGATGAAAACCCAACCCCATAAAATCTTGCCTACTCTTTCTTGACTACTCTTTCAAATTTTTTCCAAAGACTCAGATCCAACACTTTCTTATTCTTTTTGATGAAAGCCAAAAAGGGGGAGAAATCTTAGGTTTGTTTTTGTGTTTTTAGTGACCTGTCTTCTTGGTCAGTATGGAATTAGTAGAGACTTACTTGTTTCAGATTGCAAAATAATTTGGATCTTTTTGGAACTTATGCGTTATGATGTGTTATGACTCTCTGTGCTATATGATAATAAGTATTTTTTTGCAGAAACTAAGCATCCACTAGAAAGTGGTTTTGTCTTTCATCAAGGGGGAGATTGGAAGTTCACAGGTTTCACAGGTTTCACAGGATTGAAATAGCAGAGCTATTTCAAGGCCTTGAAACTGCTTTCAAAGCCTTGAATTAACATTCAAAGCCTTCAAACTGTCTGTCCTGTATGCATATGTTAAGGGGGAGTTATTATTTTCATATTATAACTCTCTCAGTCTATAATTGATCGGTTAATAATTGATGATGAAAAACAAAAGCTTTTGATTAACTTAGACTTCACACGGTTAATTTGTTTGACTTAGTTTTGCAAGGAAAATTCATTTCCTATTTCACAGGGCTGGTTTCCTAATCTGAGTTTTGCAGGAAAGCAAATATTGAGAGATTGTGATTATGTGATTAATCAAACACTTATGACAGCTTCTCAATTTGTTTAAATACAAGATCAGCTCAATATATTTGAAGATTCTGATCAACTATCCGTTTGAGAAGACTGTTAGAGAAGTCAAAGTTGTTACCTAATAAACAGGGAAGTTTGTTGCTGAAAATCCAGAAGATTTGCTGATCATTTGATCAGTATAAACAGAGCTCAATAAGAAGCATTTGATAGAAAATTCAACGGGAAAAAAACATAGAAACATTCAAGGATTACCAAGCATCAAAGAAGCAGATCATTCTCTTAATCCAACTCTCAGAATAACACTGCATTTTCACTGCAGTTCCACTTCCTGTGTTCTTATTTTCTGTACTTAATTTGTATATCATTCATATACTACTTCTAGTTCTCATTTTGAAGGATTGTTCAAGGTTAACAATAGAGAATTCTTAGTTAATCAGTAAGCTAGAGCAGGTACTAGATAGGTTAGTGAGAATCACAAGCTGTAACAGAGTAAGACATATCTCTGTGCTTGAGATCTAGGGCATAGCTTTTGATTAATAAGAATTGTGTTGAAAATCATGCAGGGAGACGATACCTCAGGTAGATACGTAGGTCCAAGTGGACTGAACTCTATATATCTTGTGTCTCTTGCATTCATATTTCTACTCTTTTTACTTTGGCTTACACAGCTTTCAAACTAGTCTCATTTCAAAGGTTTGAAAGTCTTTTCAAGGCCTTGAAACAGACTTGTCTGTCTTATTCAAATCAGTTTACACTTGAAAGGCTTGAAACTTGTTTTGAGGCCTTGAAAATCTTTTCTACTTCACAGAAACTATTATTCTTGCAAGTTTTGCAAAAAGTTGGCATACTCTATTCAACCACCCTCCCCCCCCCCTTCTAGAGTATTTGCAATGCATTTCTACTTGCTTACTCCCCTTTCACATGCTCAACATGAGTATGATTCTAAATGTTTATAATTCTCATACAATGAGGCTCACATATTAAAATAAATCCAACAAAACACTTAGAAATTAATAAATTCAAGTTTTCTAAAAAATGTGAAACTACAATTTTGGACAGAATTGTAGCTCTGACTTTAGAGCCATATTTACCACATCAAAGCAGCTCCTAAAATCACGAAATAAATTTAGAATCAACCTACATGTCTCTATTTTCAGGTACATTAAGTAAATCATGCATAGCGATTGTAAAACTCAAGTTACAAAAAAAATACTGTTGTGCAGAGAAATCTTTGACACAAACATTCAACTTTGAAAGGTGATTACTACAACTTGGAGAATAGCAATGATTCTCATATTTTCCTGAATTAACCCTCAATGTGTCTAGTTACAACAAAAGAAATATAATGTTACTATTTTGTGAAATGTGGCATTTTTAAAAAAATGCAAAACTGGTCCAGAAACAGAGTTTCAGAAAACATGCAACTTTGAATGAGCTTATCTCCCTAACCAGAAAGGCTATGGAGCGTATTTCTTTCTCTAAAAATTACCCTCTCTGAGTCTAGTTTCAAATTACAAAGAGTTAACAATTTCAGAGAAGCAAAATATAGAGATAATCCACGTTTTTGAGAAACTTGGTAGATTGTAACAGCATGCATTTTTACCTAGAACACTCAAAACATGATAAATTGATATATACCGATATACTACCTATTATACATGAAGTAAGATATTCACGTCAAGGATTTAAAGAATCATGAGAGGGATTTGAGGAATTCATGCTCAAAAGTTAGAATTCAAGACCCTAAACACACATGCAAACAAATATTACGTAATTTCCTATGATGAACATGAACTATCAACATGATGAGTAGAATAGATGATTTAAAAAAAAAAATTCATGCTTACATTAGAGCCTAGAAAAGCTTGAGTTCTTGAAAAATGTGAAGAAAATAACCCCCTAAAGGGTAACTATGGACTTCGACTCAAGTTTTTCATCATTTGGAAGGTGAAAATGAGATTTTGCGGTTGTTTTGTGAGGCTCAACCCCCGAATCCGGGAATGGAGTTTGATGAAAGAGAAGAGAGCTACATTATGTATTATTGAGGACAAAGCATGTGAAAAATTAAGAGAGATAGATAAAGAGTGATAGTTTTGATGGAGATGGAAAATTAATAAATGATGGGGTTATGTATATAATGAGTCTCATTATGATGAGGAAACCATATGGTAATGTGAGTTGACCATGTTAGTGGGAAGGGTCTTGGAGAGAAATTATAAATCTCCCAACTAGTTTGTTGGGGTAAAAATTGTAATATCAAGGAAATGAGGATTGCGATGTAAAATATTAGAAGTTGATGGTAAGTACAAAACTACACAAACAAAAGAGGTAAAAATGCAATTTCCAATTACCATCTTGCACATAAAAAGATAAATTTTACATAATAACTCCAAATAAACTATTATGTATTTGAATATAAAAAAATGCACTAAAGAAAACAAGTCAAGAGTAAGTTTGAAATAGTAATATTATCATTTTTTAAACTCAAGTATTTATTTTACCAAAATTACAAAATAACCCTTAGCAAAAATACGGGGTATTACATGTTACACGTTGCTCTTCCTCCCCTCCATATATTAAGAGAACATCCTTAGTTCTTCTCAAGTACTTAAGGATGTTCTTGAAAGCTATCCAGTGACTCTCACCTGGATTGGACTGATATATGCTTGCCATACTCAATTCATATGAAACCACTGGTCTAGTACATAACATGGCGTACATGATGGATCCTATGGCGGACTTATAGGGAACCCTACTCATGCGGTCCTTATCAATCTCATTGGAGGGACAGTCAGCCTTCGAAAGGGTGATTCCATGTGACATGGGCTAGAATCCCTTCTTAGATTCTTGCATGTTGAACTGTTTCAACACCTTGTCTATCTATGTACTTTAGCTTAGGCCGAACAGCTTCCTAGATTTATCCCTATATATCGTGATACCAAGTATATAAGCTGCGACCAATCGGACCTTATAGGCTATCACAATGCCATCCATGTCGCTCTTCTTCTTGAAGATCCACTTGCACTCTATGGGTCGAGCCCCTTAGGGTGGTTCCACCAAAGTCCATACTTTATTGGTATACAAGGATTCCATTTTGGATATCATAGCTTCAAGCCACTTTTGAGAGTCCGACCCTTTCACGACCTCTCCATAAGTAGTAGGCTCATCATCTATGAGTAGTCTGTCATCGGGCTCAGTTACGAGAAGTCCATTCCTCTCTGGCTCATGGCGAACCCTACTAGATCTACAAAGTTATTGTGTTATTTGAACAGGTTGCTCCACAACAGTTTCGGGTCCTGTTCATGTTCCATTGTTGGGTCAGTGGTTTGTGGTTCTTGAATTTCTTCAAGTTCTATAGGCCTCCCACTGGCTCATTTAGTGACCAATTCTCTTTCTAGAAACCCACCGGTCCGGGCAACAAACAATTTTTTCTTGGCCGGATTGTAGAAGTAATATCCCTTCGTTTCCTGAGGGCATCCCACAAACTTACACTTACCCGACTTGTGCCTGAGCTTGTCTGTTTGTAAACTCTTTCCATAGACTTCGCAACCCAAAATATTCATAAAAGACACTGTGTGACACCTCACACTCCACATCTCATTTGGAGTCTTCATGATAGATTTGGATGGAACACGGTTAATGGTGAAAGTTGCACATAATAGAGCTTGTCCCCATATGACAGTGTAAAATCAGTTTGACACATCATATGTCGAACCATGTCCACAGAGTTCGATTCCTCCTCTCATACTCTCCATTCCATTGTCGCGTTCCGGGTGGAGCGAGTTGGGACAAGATCCCACACTCTCTAAGATAGTAGTCAAACTCTTGACTTAAGTATTATCCTCCATGATCCAATCGTAGAGCCTTAATAATTTTGCCAATTTGCTTATGTACTTTATTCTTTAATTATTTGAAATTTTTAGAGGACTCGGATTTGGCCTTCATAAAGTATACAAATCTATATCTATTGAAATCATCCGTAAATATAATGAAATAAAGATAACCACCTCTGGCAGGTGTGGCAAATGGCCCACATACATGAATATGCATGACATCAAATTTCTCACTAGTCCTCTTGCCTTTCTTCTTGAAAGGGGACTTTGTCATCTTACCCAATAAACAAGCCTCACATGTCTCATATGATTCATAATCAAACGAGTCTAGGAAGCCCTCGTTATGGAGTCTAGAGATGCGATTTTCGTTTAAGTGGCCTAAACGACAATGCCATAAATAAGTAGAATTTAAATCATTAGTTTTAATCCTCTTGGTATTAATGTTATAGACGGAGTTATCTAGATCAATAATATATAATCAATTACACAATAAATCAATACAATAATGCAAGCCATAAAAATAAATGGAGCAACACTTGTCATTTATTTTAATAGAAAAACCTTTCTTGTCGAAACAAGAAACAGATATAATGTTTCTGCTCATAGCAGGCACAAAATAATTGTCTAATTCTATGATAAGTACAGAATGTAAAGATAACTCATAAACGCCTACGGATAATGCAACAACTCTTGCACATTACGAAAAATGTGAGATCCACATCCAGTATCGAATACCCAAGATGAAGAGACAAACATATTGACATCCATAAAAAAATATCTGATGTTGGTGGAATCACTATTCCAAGCCTTTTATCTTCCAGATATTTTGGTCAGTTCCTTTTCTAGTGTCCGGGCTGACTGCACTAGTGACACTCACCCTTATTCACGCCCCCTGAGGGCTTTAAGGCAGGCTCCTTAGATTTTGCAACTTTCTTGCTCTTTTGTTTGGAAGTAAATTCAACTCGCTTGCTTTTTCCTTTATTGACCATCATTATGGCCTTGCATTTGCCTTTATTGATGCTTTCTTTAGCTGTCCTCAACATGTTGGGTAAATATGGCAAAAGCTCACTGATCTCATTCATGTTGTAGTTCATGATGAACTGGCTATAACCCTCAGACAACGATTTCAAGATGAGGGCCAAATCTTGACCCACTTGAAACCCCAGACGTGTGAGACTCTCCAAGTACCCAATCATGCGCAGTACATGAGGCCCCACCGGGTTTACCTATGAGAGATGACACTTGAACAATGCCTTGGACACTTCATACCGCTCATGCCTGGTCTGATCTTAGAAGAGCTGCTTCAAGTGTATGATCATATCATATGCCTCCATGTTCTCGTGTTGCTTCTGAAGCTTAGTGTTCATGGTGCAAAGCACCAGGCAAGTCATATCATTAGCATCGTCAATGATCTTTTGATGTGCTTTTATGGCAGCAACAACATTATTTTCTGGACCTTCAGGAACTTGCACTTCCAGAATGTACAGTTTCTTTTCTTGCTTGAGAACAATTCTCATGTTTCTGTAGAGATTGTGATGAAATCGATGGATTGTTTGCCATTCAAATTCTAGAAAATGAGAAATATACAAGTTTTAGTATTTTGTTAACAAATGACTACATTTAATAATGGCTAGATTATTTAACATCGCTCCCACTATTTTTCTTGGATTATTAACCCTCTCAATTAATGCGGAAAATATAATATATATTTTCTAGTGGGCCAAGATCCATATTTCACCTCTTCTTGCTCTTGCTTTGGCAAGTCACCAAAGAATTAGTTATTTAGGTAGGGACCATTTCCAATTGCATCCTATGCAACTCTTGGTTAAATTGGGCAAATAACTCCTTATTATATATCCCATAGGCTTTCAATCCTACTAAAGCAACCTAGTTGCGTCCAACCTCTTACTTCAACAATTGCACATTACGTGTTTGTGCTATCGCGCCGCTCTATAAAGAATCGAATCACATTGCTTTGGCAAGCCCGAATATAATACATTATAGTTTTAACGAATGTTAAGCAACGAAAAGGCAAAAATGCAATATATAAATTGAGGGATTTTACCATTTAATTTTTAATTTTTTTGTTGGTCCATATCAACTGATCTTATTTTGGTTGGGCAGTACCAAAAAAAAGACCAGGGTTTTTATTATTATCTTGTAACAATTTGCATGCATCATCCATAAACCAAAAATAAACAACAAGACAATAAATTAAACAATCACAAACAATAAGTAAGCGTGATGTGGACGTGGCCTCCTAAAACGAAGATATTATCAACCAATGAGAATATATATAAGCCCTAAAAAAACAGCAAGCTCATCTCCATGTGCCTCCATCTTTAGTCCATGCGCCTTAGGTTGTAGAATAATGCCTTCTTGTGGTTTCTTTAATCTTTAAGCTTCTTCTCCATGTCTTGACTATCATCTAACTATCTAATACTATCGAGCATCTATATTAAATAGAGAGACCTCACAAGTTGAGGAGAAGACTACACACAAGACGTAAAAACTTAATTAGTTACATTGATTACAATAAAACAAACAACAAAAATAAATGTAACACCCCCAAACAGGCCAAGCCGGAAGCCCGGGGATGTCACTCCGTACCCGAGATTAAACCCGGATACAAGGAGATTTTATAACAGAATATTCAACCCAAAATCCATAACATAATCAATTAAAACTTTAAAACTTGTCTTGCCATAAACATGGGCATTTATCCAAGAAATTCTCTAAGTCTAACTGAAGTTCTAAATTAAATAAATGTGATCTACTAAACTTTTCCTCTGTATGTCGAGTCGCGCTCCAATTACTCCAAGCTTCCACCTAAACCTGTGGTGCATAAATAAAAAGAAACACCACAGTTTCCAAATTCAGCGGAAAATACTGAGTAAGCAACACCCAGACATGTAAACAGATTACGAAGCAGTTTAAAAACGACACATGAGTTTGAAGAGTAAAGAATTCGAGTAAGAGTGTAAGTATGAAATAATAATTCACCAATCTTTCCTTCTATCACTTCACTTGTGGGGTAACATTCCCAAACTCTTCCTCATTTGTCTCATCGGGACTTCCAAATTCAAACAATAAAGCTCCATTCTTGGAAATCCATCTTTTTATCATGTTGACACAGGGAAGATCTACTAATAACTTGCTACCAGAAAATAAGTGTTGACACCCCCCTAAGACTTCTTGCGGCCAGAGAGGTACGTACTGGAGCGAACTCGGGGCGGTTGCGGCCGAGCAAAATAAATAAAAGGGGTCGAGAGACGTAGTCCACATCAACAAAAGCTCAAAATATTGATTCCCGATACAACTATTCCACTTTACTTTACATTTTATTATCATCTCATGTGATAGTTGTGATAGAATCACATTTGTAAAATCAGTAAAATTTCTCTAATAAACAGTTCAAGTAGATATTCCAATTTTGAGACAATAAATCACAAAAGAAGTTTAGACACGAAAGAAGATATGGGCGCTAGGCCTGGCATGTTTACTTACCTTGAATCTCAAGCAAAGCAAATCACTTCCTAGTAATACTCGACGTATCCTCCGTCAACGAAATTGTCGCCTACAAATTTAATAATATCTTAATCAACATATTGCACACGATGTCCGATAGGTAAAAGAAATAAATGCCTTACTAACTCTCAACAACCTTGCTAACGTGAACAACCTCTTTTATAATAAAATACTCTTTATAGAGTTAACGTTTATTATTTGTAAAAAGACACTAAGCTATAATTATATAAATATAACTTATAATATTAGATAAAATATCCCATTTATTATTTAGGGTAGAGAAGCATGTTATTTTACCCCAAAAACAATTATAATTCTAATAGTAGTTTCTCTCAACCAAACAAGCCTTAGTAGAGGGTAAATTATAAACTAACTAACTTTATTTAAAAGAAATAACAATTTTATTTGAATAAAGTAACATATTCTAACTAGTTACAAATCTATAAAAATAAATAAGAAAAATATTTTTATCACACTTATTCTACACTTTTTTTTTGGGTAAAGATGAGTAAAAAAAATTACTTTAAAAATGAATAAAAAAAAAAACTTGCCGCTTGTGAGGTTCCAACTTGAAACCTACCCCCGACACAGACCCAAGCTCTTAATTGTTAGCAACTAACCTCTAGACCAAGCCCACACTTGCTTCGTTCTTCTCAATTAATAATAGTTAATTTAACAATTATATAATAATAATAATAACTATCAATAAAAGTGTAAAACAAAGAAAGAAAAAGAAGAGAAAGAGAACGGGTTATCATACCCGATAGATAAGAAGCGACGGGATGGTGAAGGGTCAGGCCGACGGTGGCGGACGGCGACGAAACGACGGCGTGGGGCTCGGTCGGAGCTTCGGCTGGGCTCTGCTCGGTCGGACCCGGTCGGAATCTGGCAACCTGAACGGAAAACGAGGGAGAGAGAGAGAGCTCCAGAGTGAGGGAGATTGAGAGAGCTAATGTTAGTGTGAGAAATCTCTGAGATTGAGGGGGTTTTTATAGGCTTTGGGTGTAGAATTTGCCGCCAAGGAGTAGACCCACCTGTTCATCGATTCCGAATTGGGACCAAAATTTGGCGAAAATGGTTTACTTGTTGCTAAATTATCGACCTTTGAAGAGTTTGGATCGAATTTTTAGTGTATTGGGACGAATTGGTGGTGTTATGGGCGGTTTGGGTGTTGGCCGCGAAGTCATCGGTTTGTTCTCCCGTCCATTGAAGGAGATGAGGAAGAATATGACTTCTTTAGGGTAAAGACACTTTCACCCCGCTAGGTTTACGCTTAGTACAACTACCACCACCAGGTTTTACTAAAAGACACTTTATAAGTTAAAAGAAAATACATAAAAGCACCTAGGTAGTTTATAACATTAAAAATAACTTTAAAATAATAACAACTAGTACCCAAACTTATACTAATGTCACATTAACACCCAATATTATTATTAAATACCCATATCTGTATATTAACACTTAATATTATCTAAAAATACTCGTTTCTAAATAACGGGGTATTTCATCATTCTCCCCTTAAAGAAAACTTCGTCCTCGAAGTTTAAACCCAATTCTAAACAACACTAAGGTATGTGTCTCCACTCTAGGATATAACTACCAATAACTAGTAAATGCAACCTAATTGTCATGCACGATGAGCAGTATTCAATAAGAAATGTGTGTTTAAAAAAATGGAAGGATTACATCCTTCCCCCCTTAGAGGAGTGACATCCTCGGAACTCAAAATATCTCGTCAAAAGGTGAAGACCCTTCTTCCTCATACCAACCGTTGCTTCGATTTGGTAACGATACTTCAATAAAAAGGGAAACTCAAATATTATTTGATAGACTATTACAACTTGAATTTCAAAAATTCCACTTTTCCTAAAACTTGAAGATAGGTTCTAAAATAATTTCTAATATTCGAAGAAACTAAAAGACACAAGTCTCAAAAACGCTTTCTAGGCGAGGGTGGGCGGGAAACTACTATCGTCAATGCTAATTCTTTAATCTATCACTTCTCCTGGTGTATTATTGATGTGGTCTATTATCCATAATCCTACACTATAACCTTTGCATCATTCATACAACACCCTAAAGTATAAGTGAAAAAAAATACAATACATGTCCTATAATGAGCAACTAATCAAGTAATATAACACATTGGCCACCAAACAATTAGTTTCACATGCATTTGCACACAGGCTGATCACACAAAGCTTTCGAAAACACTCCCCAACTTGTGATTACCAAACCCATACTCCAATGAAAGGCCTAAACCCACATTTTTAATCAAATTGGGTAGGCCAAAGTTCTTAGCTAGGAGAGGGTAAGAATACTCGCTTCCTAAGCCTATTTTCTAAAGATCCAAACACATAACAACCTGATCCAAGACTACCCAAATTCCCAATGGCTTGTCAAATTTTAAATTCTTTCCCTATGTCCATTTTAAATTTCCCTATAGGTTTTAGATTTCCCTTTTGGATAACCAGGCTCTGATACCAACTGTAACACCCACAAAAAGGCCAAGCCGGAAGCCCGGGGATGTCACTCCGTACCCGAGATTAAACCCGGATACAAGGAGATTTTATAACAGAATATCCAACCCAAAATCCATAAAACAATTAATTAAAACTTTAAAACTTGTCTTGCCACAAACATGGGCATTTATCCAATCTAGAAATTCTCTAAGTCTAAATGAAGTTCTAAAGTAAATAAATGTGATCTACTAAACTTTCCTATGAATGTCGAGTCGCACCCCCGTTACTCCAAGCTTCCACTTAAACCTGTGGTGCAGAAATAAAAACAAAACACCACAGTTTACAAATTCAGCGTAAAATACTGAGTAAGAAACACCCAGACATGTAAACAGATTACGAAGCAGTTTAAAAACGACACATGAGTTTGAAGAGTAAGGAGTTCGAGTAAGAGTATAAGTATGAAATAATAATTCACCAATCTTTTCCTTCTATCACTTCACTTGTGGGGAAACATTCCCAAACTCTTTCTCATTTTTCCCATCGGGACATCCAAATTTAAAAAATAATGGTCCATTCTTGGAAATCCATCTTTTATCATGTCGACACAGGGAAGATCTACTAATAACTGGCTACCAGACCATAAGTGTCGACACCTCCTAAGACTTCTTGCGGCCAGAGAGGTACGTACTAGAGCGAACTCGGGGCGGTTCCGGCCGAGAAAAATAAATAAAAGGGGTTGAGAGACGTAGTCCACATCAACCAAAGCTCAAAATATTGATCCCCGATACAACTTTTCCACTTTACTTTGCGTTTTATTATAATCTCATGTGATAGTTGTGATAGAATCACCTTTGTAAAATCAGTAAACTTTCTCTAATAAACAGTTCAAGTGATATTCTAATTTTGAGACAACAAATCACAAAAGAAATTTAGACGCGAAAGAAGATATAGGCGCTAGGCCTGGCATGTTTACTTACCTTCAATCTCAAGCAAAGCAAATAACTTCCTAGTAATACTCGACGTATCCTTCGTCAACGAAATTTGTCGCCTACAAATTTAATAATATCCTAATCAACATATTACACACGAAGTCCTATAGGTAAAAGAAATAAATCCCTTACTAACTCTCCCCAACGTTGCTAACGTGAACAACCTCTTTTATAATAAAATACGCTTTGTAGAGTTAACTTTTATCATTTGTGAAAACACACTAAGCTATAATTATATAAATATAACTTATAAGATTAGATAAAATATCCCATTTATTATTTAGGGTAGAGAAGCATATTATTTTACCCCAAAACAACTATAATTCTAATAGTAGTTTCTCCCAACCAAAAAAGCCTTATTAGAGGGTAAATTATAAACTAACTAACTTTATTTAAAAGAAATAACAGTTTTATTTGAATAAAGTAACATATTCTAACTTGTTACAAGTCTATAAAAATAAATAAGATTTTTTTTTTATCACCCCGATTCTACACTTTTTTTTTGGGTAAAGATGAGTAAAAAAAATTACTTTAAACATGAATAAAAAAAAGTTGCTTCGAACTTGAAACCTACCCCCCAAACAGACCCAAGCTCTTCATTGTTACCAACGAACAACTAGACCAAGCCCACACTTGCTTCGTTCTTCCCAATTAGTAATAGTTAACTTAATAATTATATAATAATAATAATAACTATAAATAAAAGAATAAAACAAAGAAAGAAAAAGAAGAGAGAGAACAAGTTTCATACCCGATGGAGAAGAAGCGACGGAATGGTGAAGGGTGAGGCCGACGGTGGCGAGAGGCCGAAGGTGGCGAGAGGCCGACGGTGGCGGACGACGACGAGACGACGGCGTTGGGCTCGGTCGGAGCTCCGGCTGGGCTCTGCTCGGTCGGACCCGATCGGAATCCTGCAACCCGAACGGAAAACGAGGGAGAGAGAGAGAGAGCTCCAGGGTGAGGGAGATTGAGAGAGCTAATGTTAGTGTGAGAAATCTCTGAGATTGAGGGGGTTTTTATAGGCTTGGGGTGTAGAATTTGCCGCCAAGGAGGAGACCCACCTGTTGTTCATCGATTCTGAATTGGGACCAAAATTTGGCGAAATTGTTTTACTTTTTGCTAAATTATCGACCTTTGAAGAGTTTGGATCGAATTGTTAGTGTATTGGGACGAATTGGTGGTGTTTTGGGCGGTTTGGGTGTTGGCCGCGAAGTCATCGGTTTGTTCTCCCGTCCATTGAAGGAGATGAGGAAGAAGATGACTTCTTTAGGGTAAAGACACTTTCACCCCGCTAGGTTTACGCTTAGTACAACTACCACCACCGGGTTTAACTAAAAGACACTTTATAAGTTAAAAGAAAATACATAAAACACCTAGGTAGTTTATAACATTAAAATTAACTTTAAAATAATAACAACTAGTACCCAAACTTATACTAATGTCACATTAACGCCCAATATTATTATGAAATACCCATATCTGTATATTAACACTTAATATTATCTAAAAATACTCGTTTATAAATAACGGGGTATTTCATCCTTCCCCCCTTAAAGAAAACTTCGTCCTCGAAGTTGAAACCAAATTCTAAACAACACTAAGGTATGAGTCTCCACTCTAGGATATAACTACCAATAACTAGTAGATGTAACATAATTGTCATGCACGATGACCAGTATTCTATAAGAAATACTGCATGATGTGTGAAAAAAAATAGAAGGATTACATACTTCCCCCCTTAGAGGAGTGAAGTCCTCGGAACTCAAAATATCTCGTCAAAAGATGAAGACGCTTCTACCTCATACCAACCCTTGCTTCGACTTGGTAACGATACATCAATAAAAAGGGAAAATCCAATATTATTTGATAGACTATTCCAACTAGAATTCCAAAAATTCCACTTTTCCTAAAAACTTCAAGATAGGTTCTAAAATAAATTCTAATATTCGAAGAAACTAAAATACACAAGTCTCAAAAACGCTTTCTAGGCGAGGGTGGGCGGGAAACTACTATCGCCCATGCTAAATATTTAATCTATCACTTATCCTGGTGTAGTATTGATGTGGTCTATTAGCCATAATCCTACACTATAACCTATTCATCATTCATACAATACCCAAAAGTATAAGTGAAACAAAATACAATACATGTCCTATAATGAGAAACTAATCAAGTAATATAACACATTGGCCACCAAACAATTAGTTTCACATGCATTTGCACACAGGCTGATCACACAAGGCTTTCGAAAACACTCCCCAACTTGTGATTACCTAACCCATACTCCAATGAAAGGCTCAAACCCATATTTTTAAGAAATTTTGGTAGGCCGAAGTTCTTAGCTAGGAGGGGGTGGGAATACTAGCTTACTAAGCCTATTTTATGAAGATTCAAACACATAACAACCTTCTCCAATTCCAACGGCTTGTCAAATTTTAAATTCTTTCCCTATGTCCATTTTCAATTTCCCTACAGGTTTTAGATTTCCCTTTTGGATAACCAGGCTCTGATACCAACTGTAACACCCCCAAACAGGCCAAGCCCGATGTCGGGGATGTCACTCCGTACCCGAGATTAAACCCGGATACAAGGAGATTTTATAACAGAATATCCAACCCAAAATCCATAAAACAATTAATTAAAACTTTAAAACTTGTCTTGCCACAAACATGGGCATTTATCCAATCTAGAAATTCTCTAAGTCTAACTGAAGTTCTAAAGTAGATAAATGTGATCTACTAAAATTTTCCTATGTATGTCGAGTCGCGCTCCCGTTACACCAAGCTTCCAACTAAACCTGTGGTGCAGAAATAAAAACAAACACCACAGTTTCCAAAGTCAGCGGAAAATACTAAGTAAGCAACACACATACATGTAAACAGATTACGAAGTAGTTTAAAAACGACACATGAGTTTGAAGAGTAAAGAATTCGAGTAAGAGTATAAGTATGAAATAATAATTCACCAATCTTTTCCTTCTATCACTTCACTTGTGGGGAAACATTCCCAAAATTTTCCTCATTTTTCCCATCGGGACTTCCAAATTAAACAATAAAAGTCCATTCTTGGCAATCCATCTTTTATCATGTTGACACTGGGAAGATCTAATACTAACTAACTAACAGACCATAAGTGTCGACACCCCCCTAAGACTTCTTGTGGCCAGAGAGGTACGTATTGGAGCGAAACTCGGGGCCGTTGCGGCCGAGCAAAATAAATAAAAGGGGTCGAGAGACGTAGTCCACATCAACCAAAGCTCAAAATATTGATCCCCGATACAACTATTCCACTTTACTTAATGTTTTATTATCATCTCATGTGATAATTGTGATAGAATCACATTTGTAAAATCAGTAAAATTTCTCTAATAAACAGTTCAAGTAGATATTCAAATTTTGAGACAATAAATCACAAAAGAAGTTTAGACACGAAAGAAGATATGGGCGCTAGGCCTGGCATGTTTATTTACCTTGAATCTTAAGCAAAGCAAATAACTTCCTTGTAATACTAGACGTATCCTCCCTCAACGAAATTTGTCGCCTACAGATTTAATAATATCCTAATCAACATATTGCACACAAAGTCCGATAGGTAAAAGAAATAAATGCCTTACTAACTCTCCCCAACCTTGATAACGTGAACAACCTCTTTTATAATAAAATACGGTTTATAGAGTTGACGTTTATTATTTGTAAAAAGACACTAAGCTATAATTATATAAGTATAACTTATAAGATTAGATAAAATATCCTATTTATTATTTAGGGTAGAGAAGCATATTATTTTACCCCAAAAACAATTATAATTCTAATAGTAGTTTCTCCCAACCAAACAAGCCTTAGTAGAGGGTAAATTATAAACTAACTACTTTATTTAAAATAAATAACAATTTTATTTGAATAAAGTAATACATTCTAATTTGTTACAAGTCTATAAAAATAAATAAGAAAAATATTTTTATCACCCTTATTCTACACTTTTATTTTTGGGTAAAGATGAGTAAAAAAAATTACTTCAAACATGAATAAAAAAAACTTGCCTCTTGTGAGGTTCGAACTTGAAACCTACCCCCCACACAGACCCAAGTTCTTAAGTGTTAACAACAAACCACTGGACAAAGCCCACACTTGCTTCCTTCTTCCCAATTTATAATAGTTAAGTTAACAATTATATAATAATAATAATAATGACTATAAATAAAAGAATAAAACAAAGAAAGAAAAAGAAGAGAAAGAGAACGGGTTTTCATACTCGATGGAGAAGAAGCGACGGGATGGTGAAGGGTGAGGCCGACGGTGGCGGACAACGACGAGACGACGGCGTCGGGCTCGGTCGGAGCTCCGGCTGGGTCGGACCGGTTCGGAATCCGGCGACCCGAACAGAAAACGAGGGAGAGAGAGAGAGAGAGAGAGCTCCTGGGTAAGGGAGATTGTGAGAGCTAATGTTGGTGTGAGAAATTTGTGAGATTGAGGGGATTTTTATAGGCATTGGGTGTAAAATTTGCCGCCAAGGAGGAGACCCACATGTTGTTCATCGATTCCGAATTGGGACCAAAATTTGGCAAAATTGGTTTACTTGTTGCTAAATTATCGACCTTTGAAGAGTTTGGATCGAATTGTTAGTGTATTGGGACGAATTGGTGGTGTTTTGGGCGGTTTGGCTGTTGGCGGCGAAGTCATCGGTTTGTTTTCCCGTCCATTGAAGGGGATGAGGAAGAAGATGACTTCTTTAGGGTAAAGACACTTTCACCCCACTAGGTTTAGGCTTAGTACAACTACCACAACCATGTTTAACAGAAAGACACTTTATAAGTTAAAAGAAAATACATAAAAAAACCTAGGTAGTTTATAACAATAAAATTAACTTTAAAATAATAACAACTAGTACCCAAACTTATACTAATGTCACGTTAAAACCCAATATTATTATGAAATACCCATATATGTATATTAACACTTAATATTATCTAAAAATAATCGTTTCTAAATAACGGGGTATTTCATCCTTCCCCCCTTAAAGAAAACTTCGTCCTCGAAGTTGAAACCAAATTCTAAACAACACTAAGGTATGACTCTCCACTCTAGGATATAACTACCAATAACTAGTAAATGCAACCTAATTTTCATGCACGATGAGCAGTATTCTATAAGAAATACTGAATGATGTGTTTCATAAAAATGGAATGATTACATGAAAACTCACTTGGATTCAAGAAAGGCTCAGAATAAAACAGAAGACATTTTCAAGGCCTTGAAAATGGTGTTCAAGGCCTTGAAAAACAAGCCTCAAAGCCTTGAAAAAGATGATCAGAAGGATACAAGTGACAAAGCCACTACTTCAAGACCTGAAAAGATATATGGAGAACCTGAACCATGGTCTCCAAGAAAGAGATTCAAATATCTTTCATCTCATCCATTTTATAATATCATTTCAGATCCAACCACTGATACACAAACTAGATCACAGTTGAAGAACTTATGTGCTTTTAATGCTTTTATCTCTCTTGAAGAACCTAAAACTGTGAAGGAAGCACTAAAAGAAGCAGACTGGATCATTGATATGCAAAGTGAACTCAATGAGTTTGAAAGGAATAAGGTTTGGAACCCGGTTCCTCCACCTACAAATCAGTCTGTCATTGGTACCAGATGGGTGTTCAGAAATAAGTTGGATGATAATGGAAATGTGAGCATAAACAAAGCAAGGTTAGTTGCTCAAGGTTACAATCAAGAAGAAGGTATTGATTATGAGGAAACTTTTGCTCCAGTTTCCAGGTTAGAAGCAATTAGAACTTTTCTTGCATTTTCATCTTTCAAAACATGAAACTATTTCAAATGGATGTGAAATGTGCATTTCTGAATTGATACTTGTAAGAAGAAGTTTATGTTGCACAACCTCCTGGTTTTGAAAGTGATAAGTTTCCAGATCATGTTTATAAACTTAAAAAATCTCTTAATGGTTTGAAACAAGCTCCAAGAGCTTGGTATGAAATATTGTCAAAATTTCTGCTTAAAAATGATTTCAAAAGAGGATTGGTAGACAAAAACCTTTTCATAAAGATTCATGGGAAAGATCAACTTGTAGTTCAGATTTATGTTGATGATATGTTGTTTGGAGCTACTAATGATCTTCTATGCAAAGAATTCTCAATCTTATGAGCAGGGAATTTGAGATGAGTATGATGGGAACGTTGAACTTCTTCCTTGGACTTCAAATACATCAATTGAAGAAGGGAATCTTTCTGCATCAAAGCAAGTGCACTAGAGACTTGTTGAACAAGTACAACATGTCTCAATCCAAAGAGATCAAGACTCCAATGAGTTCTAAACTATTATTAGATAAAGATTAATCTGGTAAGAGTGTCAATGTGAAAGAGTATAGAGGTACGATTGGATAATTACTATACCCTACTGCTAGTATACCAGATATCATGTTCAGTGTATGTATGTGTTCAATATTTGAAGCTGTTCCAAAGGAATCACACTTAACTGATCTGAAGAGAATATTCAGATATATCAATGGTACCAAAGACTTAGGGCTTTGGTATCCAAGACATTGTAACTTCTCTTTGCATGGATTTCAAATGCAGAATTTTAAGGTTACAAAGTTGAAAGGAAGAGCACTTCTGGAACATGCCAATTTATTGGATCATCTCTATTCAGTTGGCACTCCAAGAAACAGAACTCAATTGCTCTATCATCAGTTGAAGATGAATACATATCTGCTGGTGCATGATGCTCACAAGTGTTGTGGATTGCTCAACAGTTTAGGGATCTTGGGTTTGATTTCAGAAGTGTTCCCGTCAAAAGTGACAACACTAGTGCAATATCTATCACAAAGAACACTGTACAACATTCAAGAACCAAGCATATTAATGTTAGACATCATTTCATCAGATATCATGCTGAGAAAGGTGATACTGTTCTTGAATTCGTTTCTACTAACATGCAACTTGAAGATATATTCACTAAACCATTTCCAGATGAAAGATTATCAGCTCTAAGACTGGAATTAGGCATGCTAAATAAAGATGCATTGGTTTATTGGGAGCATTTGGTAAGAAGGTAAGTCATTATGTGGTTTTCAAAGGTTTGAACTGATTTTCAAAGCCTTGAAAATCCTTTCAAAACTTTGATCTTATTTTCTTCAGTGTTATGGCTTTTCAAGACCTTGAAAACCTTTTCAAACCCTTGAAAATAAGTCTGCTGAACTAGTTAGTCGACAATCTTGGATCTTTCAATATTAGGTTCTATCTCTATAGATATTAGCTCAATATTGACCCTACCTTTTTAAAATTAATTTTTAGCCAAATATTGTATTTTAATATTTGTTTCCAACGGCCTAAAATATTTGAATCTTCTCTGATTATTACATATCTTTTCAGATCAGAGAGATATTCTAGTTTCCTTTTGAAACTCAAACACTCTAAGTATTGATCTTCTTCTCTTCTCTATCTCTCCGTATCATTCCTACATCTAACCATTCTTCTCCCGAACCCTAATGAGTACTAGGAGAGCCTCAGACATAATCAAGATGGATGGAGGATCAAAACCTAGTTCAGAGAAAAAAAGAAAGGCAGCTGTGGATGAAGTTCAAGAGATCAGTGGAGACTCTAGCTCTAGAACTCCCCGTGCAGAGGCAGTTGCAGAACTTCCATTACCCAAAAAGAAAGTCAAGAAGGTTGCAACTCCCTCCTCAGAAAAGAAGAAGAAGAAGAGAGAGAAGGCTGCTGCAGAAAACCAACCTGAAGCAGAGATTTCTAGCCCAAAGAAGTTGAAGAAAAAGAAGAAGGAAACTCATGCTGAAAAAGGGAAAGGAAAGGTAACAGAGGAACAGCCAGAAGACAATGTGGAGAAAGCATTGCAGATCTACTCAAAGAATACTACTCCTGATGAATCTTGGTTCATCTCTAATCCTTCAAAAGGTCAGTGGTTAGATGGCTTTGCTTCCAGATCTATTGCTTTCTGTAGTATGATCAACATGCATATGGTAGAACACATGAATCTTAAGTGCATCTCTATGTTAAAGAAGAGTTATACGTGGGTTTTGCTGAATCCCAAATAGTTAGCCTACCCAAGACTCACCAGACTCTTCTATCTGAACTTGAAACAAGCTAAGAGATTAGCACACTTGGTAATTCAATCTAGAGTTGCTTTAATTGAGATTGAATTGGATCGCTCTGAGTTTGCTAATGTGCAAGGATGTCCCAAGAGGTATGACACAAACAATCACCCTCCTAAGACAGAAGTACTGAAACTAGCCAGAGAAGAGTTCTACCTACCAAACACTCCCACCTAAGTCAAGCAATTAAAACACTCTGTGTTAAATGTTGAAGCCAAAGTCCTTCACACTATTTTGGTAAGGTGTATCTTTCCCCGAGAGCACTCTAGAGAGTTGGTGACTGAGAGCATGCTGCAAATCATGTATCTTATAATGCATGATTCTGAGATTGATCTTCCAAAGTTAGTGATTGAACATATTCTCTTTAGAAATACCAATCAAAGGAAACATCCTCTTCCATATGAAAATCTGCTCACCTTGTTCTTTGAACATTTTAAAATTCCAACAAGTGGAGAGAAATCAGTCACTTTTGGCATTGGAATGCTTAATGAGACAGCTTTTCAGAAAATTGGAGTGGTAAAAACTAAAGAAAAGACTTGGAAGCTCTACTCAGATTTGACTAAAGAAGAACTGGGTGCGAATTAGTTTCTTAAGCCCAAGACCTCGACCCCCACATAAAGTCAGACTTCTAAGCCTACAAACAATCAAAGACTTGATGGTTTGGAATTGGAGTTGAAAGAGATCAAATAAATTGTTTATGGAATTAAAACTGCTATGGGGCAATTCAAGTATATGGTGGAAAACATCTTCAGGAGCATGCCTGCGTTTGATGTTCCTGAGGATGAAAAAGGTACAAAGAAAGGTGGTTCTGACAAGAATTTTCCAAGTGAACATTCCAACCAGGAAGAGGCTGCTCCAGTCAAAGATAAGGGAAAAACAAGTGGTAGAACAAGCTGCTTAGGAAGGATATGAAGTTAACAGTCCTGACTCAGATGATATGCTGATTACTTTGAAGAGAAAGAAGAAATCTTCAAAGCCTGCTACCAAGTTTTAAAGTGAGGAGTAAGAGGAATATCAAGATGGAGTCGAAGACCCAACCCCTTAATCATGCCTACTCTTTCTTCCCCATTCAATCTTTTAAGTTTTTAAGTGTTTATTTTCAAAATTTTCCAGACACTTGATCTAACATTTTCTCTAAACTTTTTGATGAAATTCAAAAATGGGGAGAAATTCTAGGTGGTTTTTAGGTTTTTATTCTTAGAAATTATCTGCTGAACTTTTTATTTTCTGTTGCTGAATTGAATAAGTTGGATCTTTTGGAACTATTATGTTATTTGAATCTTTTGGAACTATTATGTTATTTGAACTGTATACTAATCAGTATTTTTTGCAGAAGACTAAGAATCAAACAAGTCTTGGTTTTGTCTTTCATCAAGGGGGAGATTGTAAGTTCATAGGTTACACATGGCTTGAAATAGTAAAACTATTTCAAGGCCTTGAATCAGCTTTCAAAGCCTTGAATCTGTTCTCACAGGCTTGAAAATAGTAAATCTTGAAACTGGATTCAAAGCCTTGAAACTGAATAACCTGTATGCTTATTCTCAGGGGGAGTTTTCTGTGAACTCTTCTAATTTGATTTATCCTCTCTCATCCCTATGCTTGATTTATAATTATTTGATGATGAAAGAAAAATTATCTCGACATATTTCTCAACATAAGAAGTCATCTATTTTACCATGTGTTTGCAGGGAATTTTACTTCATAGTTTGCAGGGATAGTTTCCTAATCTGACTTGTGCAGGAAAGGAAACAGTTGGAGAAGATGATTATGTGATCAATCAAACCTACATGACAGCTTCTCAATTTCTTTAAATGCAAGATCACAACAATATATCTGAAGATTGTGATCATCTAACCTTTGTAGAATATGTCAAAGAGTCAAAGTTTGTTGCCTACAAAAATCTAGATTTGTTGCTGGAAATATGGGAAGATTTGCAGATCATTTTGAAGTATAAATAGAGCTCATTTATGAAGCAACAAGACACAACACTCTACAGGCAAAAAAGAGAGACACAATGCTGAAATTACAAGCATCAAAGAAGTTCATCATTCTCACAATCCAACACACAGAATTTCAGTGCATTCTTCATTGCAGTTTTCTATTATAGTGTTCTTCTGTATTGTAATTAATTGGTAGATCATATCTGTAATACTTTTATAAATCATTCTCAAGGATTGTTCAAAGTGAACAATAGAGAATCCTTAATGAATCAGTTAGCTAGAGCAGGTACTGTAGGGTTTTGATCATGGATGTGCAACGGAAACACAATCAAACATAATCCATGCAATACCCTCCAAGGATCACAAGTCAAGAGACATAACGATGGTAAGGGAAGAAATCAATAACACACCTTAGGGTTTCTCCTTTGATGACTTCAAACCCGAATCTTCACGTTCTCTATAGTTGATCCACGCCTAGAGTTGAATTCTAGATCTTCCCAATCCTTTGTGCTAGCCCGGAATGAGGAACAAAAAGAAAAATCACGCAAAACGAGACAACAAGGAGGTCTCGACCTCCTTGTGGGCCGACGGGGACGGGCGGCAGCAAAGGGGGCGACGGGTCCCTCTTTGCTTGCTTGCTCTCTCCTTTTTGTTCTCTCCCACCCAAGTTATGATCAATAAGTTCATAAGTGTGGGAAGGAAGGAAGAAGTGTCCTTTATATAGTCCAAAAAATCCTTGCCAACTACCTAAAGGACCTAATCTAGTCCTACTAGAATTCGGTTTAGTCCCTTCATTGCAAATTAGTCCTTCTACGTTTGCAAGGTTTTCAAAGTGATCCTTCTAATTAATTAATCCTATTAATTAATTACCAAATCTAGTTCAACTCTATAAAGCATGTGACCCCATAGGTTCTATCTAGTTGGTAGCAACACCTTGCTAATATGGAGCGGTTTCTAGCAAAACATCCATTCCAGCCAACTAATAGAATAGTCATCTAGACAAACCTTGTACAAGTAATTGTCTCATCCCTTTGTCTCTATATCCAGATTGGACATGAGACATACAAGTCACACTCGTATATCCAATCCATAGTTTATCGACCCATGGTAATAGCCTTATTCGTTCAAATAACATCAATATACCATATTGATTTATTTGAGTCTTGCCAGACATTCTATAAGCACTATCCCTCGAGTGGCCTAGGATATTTTCTCCCGTTATGTGGGAGGGACAAATTCTATCTACGATCACTACGATCTCTAAGCTTGCTTCTTATTGTATCCGGTACACGCCTTTATAACTACCCAGTTACGGTGTAGCGTTTAACGCTACCAAAATCACAATAATCCACAACTAGAATATCTAGCGACTTCAAGTCTAAGGATGACAATCCCATTGCACCACGAGAAGCACTTGTGACTTAACATAACGTGTATGTAGCCTTCTCGAGATGGGTCAATCCAGTGCGTCATTACCCTTAATGCACACCTATGTGTTGGATCATGATATCTCCATATCAATCCAACCCCATACTAGTCTATAGATGATTGTCCTATTAATCATTATACTGGACTAGGGATATTTAAGATAAAAAACACGATTGTAAATTTAAGGAATTCATTATATTAAATATCCAATAAATAATACAATGAATGTTCTAGCCATAAATAAATTCATACTAAACTAGATTTCCTCTAGGGCATCTATTCCAACAGGTACTAGATAGGTTAAAGATAACCACAAGCTGTAACAGAGTAAGGGAATTCTCTGTTCTTGAGATTTAGGGCTTAGCTTTTGATTAATATGAATTGATTTGAAATTCTGCAGGGAGAAGATCCCTGAGGTAGAGACGTAGGTCCAAGTGTACTGAAATCTATAAATCCTTTGTCTCTTACATTTACAGTTCAGTCATATTCATTGTTTCTACATCATTCAAATATGTATGTTTTTCAAGGGTTTGAAACTCTTTTCAAGGCCTTGAAAAAGACTTGTCTGTTTTACTGCAAATGTATTTCATTCCAAAGGATTGAATTTGTGTTCAAGGCCTTGAACTCTTTTTCACTAAAACTAAACTCTTTTTCTCATCTAGTTTTGCAAAAAGTTGGCATACTCTATTCAACCCCCCGCCATTCTAGAGTATTTGTGCTGCATATTCATCTGCATACTCCCCTTTAACCTCTAAAGTAAGACAAGGAGAGTAGACTCCAAACTGGGTTGCTTTTTCGAATGAGCAAACTCGACTTCATTCGAGGTCTTGACTTCAGTTCCTGCCAAGGCTCCTGCTATCAGAATAGGAGATTATCCATTCAAGTCTATATTCTCCAAGAACGCCAATCAGTATGGTTTCTATTCACTTCTAGATAAAGAGCATTACTTGTTTCCGAAATTGATCTTAGCAGAGAAGATAGAGGTGGTGAAAAAGGAGTCATACAATGCGAGAAAAGCCTATGCAAACAATTTCAATAATGTAAATTCAATGATTCTCTTCATCTCTTTTGAACCCATGATAAGCATATGCCATACTAAGTTCGTGTTGTAATATAGTGTTGTTTCAGGAGGTACGTGTATGCATACCAAAGCGTTGGGTTTGCTGACATTCTGCGGTCAAAGGATAAGTCAAACCTCGCTATTGAACTTGAAATGGCAATGAATCTAGAATTCCATGACCATATGTTGAACTCGCTTGCGAACTTAATCTTGTCAATCACTGAATCTGACAAAAATCCCAAGAAGAAGAAAGCTTCTGGTGAGCCTTCGGTGGATGTGACAGCCCAAGTACCTAGACAGGAAAAGCGCCCAAGGAGAAACCCTGCTACTAATCAGAAAGTGCTGACAAGGAACAACACTGCCCCTAAATAGAAAACAGTGACAAGAGGAAGAAGCAAAGTCCAACCTCCATCTACAAAGGAAGTTGCTGGCAGGCGACACGCAACATAGATAACTTTGTGGAGCACGATCCTAATAAATCCTTCACTATGAGAGAAGGTAACAAAACCGCATTTCCGTTATTCTTAAGTTAAGATAGTCATTTCACTCTGTTAAAAATGCATGTATGTATACATTATGGATAGCGAAGTTTCAGTAGAAGTATTGAGAGACCTCACCGAAGAAGAGGCGATTGCAGAGTCTAGGTCCATGGCTGCGTAAAAAGCCAGAAATACAAGGCTGGAGGAGGAGAACCAAATTGAAAAAGCTCTCAAAAAGATTCTTGAAGAGAAAGAGCAACGTTCGCAGTCAGCCATTGGACAAATGCAGCGCATGCAAGAGGACTTTCAAGAGATCTTCGGCGACGAAGATGAGGAAGGTACTATATTCTAATTTTCCTTATCATGTAAAGATATTATGTTTGGAACGTTAAACCTAGGAGTGTCCAAATGTGACATTCGTCAGTGGTTATATGATCAGTGCGCAGAGACATCAGGTAAATAACTCCTTTAGAGCTGCTATGTGCTGCGCAGACTAACGTGCTATTCGCAAGTATACGAATCGAGTAATACCGGGTGTATTTCAACACGAGTGATCTTTCCCATGAGGACTGTTTAGTGTTTCTAGAGTGATAAGAATTTAACTTGCATTGTATAAACGGAGGAGTTATTTGAGAGTGTGATTAGTAACTACGTACTTAAAATAAACAACTAAAATGTAAATATTTTTTGTGACGTTTTCTGAAGCAATCTCGAAGGTTGTAAAATCTAGGGTTTCAAATACTAGTCCCAGGATCCCCTAGGGTTTCTACAGGTTCATGTTCTTTGTTTGATATGAAAACACACAACAGTTTAATTATCCGTGCTACGTACCGGCTGCGCAGTAACCTTTCAGATCCTGCACGTTATCACAATCTTGCAGACTTGAGGATTCTTATTAAGCTTCCTAAGTCTGCAGTCTCGTTCTAAGGCTGCTAGGGTTTCTAACCTGTCCTGATGGCCCAGGTCAGATTCTTTAATAGTTAGTCTCAACGTCTAGCTAGCCCTATCTCCCTTTCTCTGGTCGGTCTACCATGGTAAGGTACCAAATCCTGTCTTTTCTTCCTAACCTTCACCTGAAGTTTTCACCTACAGGCTCGGGTCTATAGAAATTCTTGTTCGCGACTCCGATCATGCATAAACGTTAACATTCAAAGACAGAATAACTGATAAACTGCTGAATTAAGATAGTGTGATCATTAATTCAATACCAAGACATAGAACAATCTCTGAGTACAAAATTAGGTAAAAGTCCAGCTATAAAAACTCATAACGTAAATAACAAAGTTATTGAATAGCGAGAGAAATAAAGCAAACTGGGTATTCGGATCTGAATCTGTTCTTTCGTGTTCTCTTGGAAGGCTAATAATTCTCCTTGGGATGTGTGTTGTGTCCGAAAAGAGCTCGGAACAAATCTTAGATATAGTTCTGTATTATCCTGGAACGACGTGTCTGAAATAACGAAACTTCCCTCTGTTCCACTGCCTCAGAAAAAGTCATAAATGTGTGTATATACGCAGGTGCATGTGCGTATATACACACGCACTGGCTGTCAGCTTCTGTTTTTCTCCTCGATGTGCGTATATACGCATGTGCATGTGCGTGTATACGCAGGCAGTGCTGCCTGGATTCTTATTTGTGCGTATAAAACTCCCCCTGTGTGTATATACGCACATAGTGCTCCAACTGCTACTAGAATCTCCCCCTTTCTCTGCTGTGTGCGTATATAAGCAGATGCATGTGCGTATATATGTATACTCTTCAGCTCCCATTTTGCCTCTTTTGCTCCTTCCTGCTTCCCCAGTTTTCTTCTAATGCCCTAACGAGCTCTGTTCCTTCATAGACAACAAGCACACATCCGCAATCATATCCAATAAAAGCACAACAAACGCAGGAATTTACGAAGAGCTAATAAACATCTCGTTCTCATTTATGAGGCCTTCTAAGGCTGAATTGTGGCTAAAAGACGGTTTTCCAACATAAATACACATCGTTTCAGGCTAATGATAACTCCTAGTGGGGAGTTATCAAATATTCCCGCACTAAAAAATTGCTCGTCCCGAGCATCCCCTTGCATACTGCCCCGAATAACATACAACTCTGTCTTGCAAACGACCATGATGTGCATACAACTACCCTTGCATACCACCTGTGACTGCATACCTTTTCTCACCCGAACTTAAAAACCTGACGACTCAATAGAAGACCGACTTAGAAAAGAATATACAGACTCAAACGTGGAATTAATTTTAAAAAGACACAAATTTGTTTTTTAGTGTGAGATTGGGATATCTCCTTAACGCAAAACGGCCCATTAACAAAATCTCACCTTCTTACCAGGAAGTACCTACCCACACATGATCGGTGAGTCTAACAGATTACACGAGTGGATGTATAGCGCTGGCACGTAGTAATGTTACTTCCGTTCTCAACCTGGGCAAATCCCTAGCATACCTACCACCCCAGCTATTTCCGAATTAGGGATCCTGAATCTAACAGGCGGGATTTTATAAGTGTATATCAAGGTACGGCCTATTCCCACTAGTTATAACTTTCTCACCGTTCCCAACTCACACCCATCACCAAGTTCTCGAAACTAACCAAAACACCTAAGTCTATGCAGTTCAATTTCCGGTCCCCTGTGTGTCTTTGCCGTTCTCGCAGCCACAAACGTGAAGCGATGTCGAATTCCCAACGGAACACCTACTCAGCTTTTAAACTAAACACTTACGTACAAATTAAGACAGCAACTGTAAAATATAACCCCTTCTTTTTCTTTTTTTCTTTTCCTTTTTTATTTTTTTCTTTTATCTTTTTTTACAAAATAATAAATACAGAACAAAAATACTAATACTGAAAGCATCCGAGTTATGCGAAAATTATCCAACATAGCGGTGCGTAGAATATCCTAGAATGTAGTACCCCCGCACTAAGCATGAAGTGTCGATCCTGTAATCGTAGACAAAATACGTGCAGTCCCACCAAACCTCCTCTTCGCCAAATATGTAGATACTCAGCACGACCACCGATGAAATCCCACAACCCCCAGTACCCCATTTTGTGCGGAAAGATGCCTCTCACGCGACTTTCCACCTGTGATCACTATGTAATGTAGTGAATCACCTCCGCAAATCAATGCATTCGCCTCTACCTCACCCTGTCCAACCCTCGATAAGCGTGAAAAATGTCAAACTGTCCACAATAATCTGTCACGAAGATCTCCCCATAAAAAACCATACCAAACTCACTCCCTCCGTCATAACGCGCATGAACAACAAACTACACAAGTGATGAAGGTCAAAAGAAGGCTTCCAAAGCTACAGGGGCTTCAAACGGGGTAAACGGCTTCAAATGGGGTTACTAGGTCGACCTAGGGTTAAGAAACATGACGTGAGGTCCTTTATAAGCCAATCACTCTACCAAAAGATGTGATGACCGTGATGGTGCCCGTAGGCAGGTTGTCGACTACCTACGTGACGTCGGTGTGGCAACTATTCGAATTTCTAGCCCAAGTGATAACTACTTGCGGAACCAAAGCACACTGGCTCTCACTCAATCCACTACACCTCGATGTGATTTTTCCTTCCTGTTCGAAGACTATCATCGGTGTCTCCCCAGCCTTTTGTTAATTAAATTGCCCTTTCTCAAAATTTTATGATGTTTCTGAAAAATTTATATTTTTCACTTTTTTTCATTTTTTTCCTATCTACAATGCAAGGCAAGAATTTTTGTGGTCGGTTGACTCAAACAAAGAAAACGTGCAGATTCAAAAATAAGAAATAAAACTGCAAATAAATATGAAAAACGTGCGGACCTGGTTAATGCATACAAAACTCCCACCCCACACTAAGAGGTGGCATGCCATCATGGCACTCACTCATCTAGTCTAAAAGTCGGGTCTGAACCAGTTTCCAAGGAACTGGATATGCTTCTGGGAGAATTGCTAGTGGAACGGAACCAGGCACTAGCTGCCTGTCGTGAACTTTAGCTCGACGAATGATGCGACCGGGACCCATACAAGCTGGTGGATGGCTGCGGGTATGGATCCGTAGCAAACTCACTCGAGATCGCCTCGTCCGACCAGCTGGTAGTGTAGTCACTAGAGTAGGTGCCAGGGAATACGAAAGGTAACGGCACCTATCGGCCAGCATGCCGAGCGTCCTCATGTTGCTCCTCTCGCAATCTAGCAATGGCAAGGCCATTGTCTTTGGCAACCTTATTTTGAGTCCTTTGAAAGTGCTTCAGGGTCCTCCAGAGTTTTCCCATTTTCTTAAGAAACTTCTCCCCAATGGAGTGTTGTCCAGCTCTACACCCCTCAATCCCTTCCTCGACTCGGGACAGCCTACGGTTGACGACTGACATCGGTGGAATTCCCGATCCAGCCCCCGTGCTAGCACCTGCTCTCTGACTTGACTCACCCTACTTATAGGTGGACTTCGAGCGCCAAAGTCTGGCCGCACCCGCTCTTCGAGTGGGTCTATCCTGGCTGGATCTCCTTCTAGGGGCAGGTTTATCCTCCACCATGGGGTCGGCATCATCCCCTAAGTCTATCACGGGGTCATTATGTCCAGGCCCCTAGGGTTCCTCTCCAAAATCTTCCTATACTCATTAAGTCCGGGAGGATTTCAGTAACCCTCTCGGTTCTCTAAGTGAATCCAGCCATCCCGAGCCAATTTGATGATCAGGTTTCTATACTCGAACCCCTTCCGGCTCTTAGAAGCATTTATCTCCATGATAACAGTCCATCTGAGATGGGGATATCGATTCTCCGCCGAAGCATAAGGCAGTACTGCTACACCCCCCCAAAACACGCGGGCGGCTTTGGAGAGATGTCTTAGCCCAAGGTGATGAACCCCATTGGGAACGGATAAGGATCGTCGGTTCACAGTTAGTACAACCATCGAACATCCAAATATAATTTATTATACATTCACAATAAAAGCAACATTGTCTGAAAAAACAAAAGTACATTACATTCGAAATGAAAATTTCTAGGTGATTTACTATACAGCCTGATACTCTAGTCATTCTTGTCGTGAACGTCCCCCACCTAGGCATATGACATGCAGTTTTAAAATGGCAAAATCCGACGCATTTTTTAAAGAAAATGATCAGCAAACGGCTGAGCAAGTTAACACCCATAGCACGTAAACATATTATGAGGCATATGACAGGAATAACAAATTCGCTAATAAATATCAGAAATATAACATTCTTGTCGTTCGTTGTGTCAAACTTTGTAACGATTTCAGATTTCGTCTATCCAACCTCAATGATGTGGACCATCTTGGGGAATCACAGTTAATAGTATTTCGCAATATCAATTTAAATCTCAAGATGATAATTTTCACTTTTCTCAATGATAAGATAATCGAGTCCAGGAGTTCATTTTACTAACTAGTTGATACGGGGCGTGACCATATCCAATCCACATCCACTATCTCATAAAAGTGCAAGAGCACTGCCATAACCATAACTCAATCACAGGAGGTTCGCATCATAGCGCCTCATAACCATATCATAACCTATCTCAATCACAATCTCAATAAAAATCTGACAAGTATCGTATCTGGGATATGGCACAAACCCACGCACAACAGCTTTCACTTTATGTCATTACGACTTATACTTCGTACAATATTACAAGATGTAAATCAGGAGCTCCAAGTAAAACCGGTGTGGCACACTCATAACATTTTATATATGAGAAATATTTGTAATGGAGCAATATGTGAGCGGTGTGCTCCTTTTGGATAATCGTGGCCCGTGAACTAGATAATCACGGCCTAATTTTGGTAATCGTAATTGGAACGGTACTTTCTCAATTTCACAATTAAATTTAGATGTTCTTCTTTCGGATTCTTATTTAGGCTTGGATATCAATTTCATGCAATATTTCCAAAGAAGAGTTTTTCAAAAGCAAGTAAACAACTCAAATAAAACATGTATAGTAGTAGCATTTCAAAATTAACACACGCGATACGCGAAAGAAGGAAAGGCACACGAAGCTAGGCATATTAACTTTTCTCTAATCGAAACGTCAAATAGCTCAAAACGATCCTCATAGATAGATGTAGCCCTTGTTTATGAACCCGTCGCCTACAAGTTTATACCTCCTATTCAATACACGTCCAACCAACTTATTTTGCTTTGATAGTGAATTAATTATCCTATTATTATTTTTAAGAAATGTCAAATCTATGATTACTTAAAACTCGTTATTTATTCTAATAATATAAGTGGCATTTAGTTACTAAAATCATATTATTCTTCAGATCTAAAACATACTTGTATAAGCTTCTTCTTTAAGGAAATAAATTTTAGTATTTTTACTTTTAAATTTAGAGAAATTTTATCATTTACTTCCATTAGCAACATATTTAATTTTCATCTATTTATTTGAAATAGTTAGTAGTTAACCTCAAATATAAATATAAATTAGTTAACAAAATGTAATTATATAAGTAATAATGTTTAAGTAAAAAGGCAGGGGCTTCCCTTAGAGTTTCTGTTTTGATATTTAGTGCCCCGGGTTCTTGTTTAACACAAAACTGCCCCTCTTCATCTTCTTCCTCACATCTCCACCAATAAATTCATAAACTAATTAATCTTTGTTACCCATCAAATTTCGATGATAAAAAATTAAAATTCGAGTTAAGATGATGTGACTCAAGCCAAAAGTTATCAAAATCGGATACCGAATCAATGAGAACTCAATCGGCGGCGTTGGATTGAAGGTTCACCAGAAATCATGGCCCTCCGGTGGATGGGTCGCCGGAATCGGGTTACTCTGACCTCGTTCGGACCTCTACGAATGTGGGTGTGTCGCCGGAAGAGGACGAGAGGGAGGTCGTCGTCGTTTCCCGTCAGGTGTGGATCGGGTCGGATCCGTCGGTGGCTCAGGCCACCGCTGCTTCTTCTTCTTCCTCTGTTTCTGGTCGTCGAGAATAGAGAGGGTCAGAGAGGGAGAGGTAGTGAGAGAGAGAGAGAGAGATATGGTGGCAGTGGGCTGTGTCTCTCGTCGAGTTTGGGTCGCAGCAGCGGTGGCCTTTGGCCGCTGCTGTTGCCAGCTCTCTTCTTCTTCGGACGGGACAGAGAAGAGACGGAGGGAGAGAGAGACCGAGGAGGGTCAGAGATAGGGGCAGAGAGTGAGAGATATGCGGAGGTGGAGATGGTGGTTGCGCTGCTGCTGCCGTCGCTGGTGGTGATGGAGGCTTGGTGTTTGTCTCAATTTTGTTTCAGGAGGTGAGTTAAATAGACAAGAAAAATAGGCTAGGTCCAAGTCTAAGTCAAGGGTCTTAGTCTAAGGGTCAAGTCAAATGGCCAATGAGGGAAGAGTCTAAGTCAATTGGCCAATTGGGGAAGTTTAGGAGAATTATAAGGTGCTTTGGGTGTGCATTTAGTTAGCTAAAAATAATTGGATGTGTTGGCTAGTACTACAAGCACGTGAAAATTTTAGAATAGTTTGGTAGTACCTATAAAAATTATAGTGCAATATTTAGCTACATTAGTTAAGCTAATTTTGAATATAACTAAATAAAATTAATTTAGAAAAATAGTTATCATATACGAGCCTCTCTCTAAAATTATGAATCAAAATATTAACCGCACTATTTCTGGCAACTCGTAACCGATCCCCGAGCGTCAAATTACTAATTTACCCCTGATATAAAAGCGCGGTGTTACATCCTTCCCCCCTTAAAAGGAGCTTCGCCCTAGAAGCTAGCACTGATAGTTAAGGAAGCAAAGTCACGGCTAATAGCTATTCCAGTCGACAAGGTTCACATTTCCGTACTGAGCTATTCCCCAATTCCCCGGCTGGTTAAACTTTTATTACCGATTTAGTTGTCCCATATCAATTTTAAATTTTGAAAATCTGGTTATTCTTAATTTAGAGGAATTCGAAGGGTCGCACTAACATAGAACCGTTGGCTCTGGTTATGATATGGTTATGAGGCGCTATGATGCGAACCTCCTGTGATTGAGTTATGGTTATGGCAGTGCTCTTGCACTTTTATGAGATAGTGGATGTGGATTTGATATGGTCACGCTCCGTATCAACTAGTTAGTAAAATGAACTCCTGGACTCGATTATCTTATCAATGAGAAAAGTGGAAATTATCATCTTGAGATTTAAAGTGATATTGTGAAATACTATTAACTGTGATTCCCCAAGATGGTCCACATCATTGAGGTTGGATATACGAAATCAGAAATCGTTACAAAGTTTGACACAATGAACGAAAAGAATGTTATATTTCTGATATTTATTAGCGAATTTGTTATTCCTGTCATATGCCTCATCTGTTTATGTGCTATGGGTGTTAACTTGCTCAGCCGTTTGCTGATCATTTTCTTTAAAAACTGCGTCGGCTTTTGCCATTTTAAATACGCAGGTCATATGCCAAGGTGGGGGACGTTCACGAAAGGGATGACTAGAGTATCAGGCTGTATAGTACATCACATAGAAATTTTCATTTCAAATGTAATGTACTTTTGTTTTTTCAGACAATGTTGCTTTTATTCTGAATGTATAATAAATTATATTTGGATGTTCGATGGTTGTACTAACTGTGAACCGACGATCCTTATCCGTTCCCAATGGGGTTCATCACCTCGGGCGGAGACATCTCTCCAAACGTGCGGTCCGGCCGGCCATGTGATTTCAGGGGTGTTGCAAGTACACTATGAGGATAGACTCATACTCAATATGGGTAAAGTGCTGGATTCCCAAAATGCGGTTCACCACCCACTCTGCCCATCACCTAGCTGGTGCGCTCAAAAATCTAGAATGCAGTCTAAACCCCCTCTGACCTTCCTCTTCTCCCTCGAAGTGGGCCGCCACGCCCCGAGCAGTCAACAAAGTAAAACCTCGTCATCCTCCGGCATATTAGTCCGTACTTTTTCGTAAGAACATGGTTCATCTGTATGGGCTATCCCGTAAGCCTGACGAATTGAATATGGAGTGAGCAATACGAAATCCCTACGACTAGTAGACCTAGCGTGGGTCAATAATCTCACCGTTCCCAACGTATGACATGTTACTAAGGAACTCTTTGGTTAAAGATGAGCTGGATGCTCCCTCAAACCCTTCTAAGAACCGACCAACTTTTCCTCATCCACCTCAAAACGCTACTCCTCAGGTAACCCAGCTCGCGGCTTTTTATCCATCAGAAAATAGTGATGTGCCTTGCACGACACAGAACGATAGCTATCAAAATAATGCATACGGATTTGGTCTGCAGGGTAATCAGCCGGGTTGTGGGCGCGTTTAGGGCTGAATTTGGGTTTGTAAATCCATAGCAGAAAATATGAAAAAACGTGCAGAAACCGAAAGATATAGTACGTGCGCGTGGTTCGTGCGTCTCAGCAAATAGTCCACCTAGAATCGACCAGAGGTCAACACGACACGGAAACCGAGAAAATAACGCAAAATAGTAACCCGGCTACGGGTTTTGCTTAACACTGAAAAATAAAGAGAGAGAAAGAGATTTGGACATTCCCCCAAATGGGTGTGAAATACAGAATCTGGCGAGGAAGTCTCCGGAAAAGTGGCCGGACGGTGACCGGAAAATTAGCAGGAAAACCAAATTTGCCGGAACGAAAATTTGAATTTGCAAAAACGTAGCTTTCTCCTCCTCTTTTACCTTTCCTTCTACGAAATTATCTGAATTCGCTTCAAACTCAACGGATTTGTGTTCTCCCTCAAGAACACCTCTCGGTTGTCCTCAACCCCCACACTTGCGCGGTTCAAGTTTCTGAAACTAAAGCTAGCATGACGATCCTTGCGGTGAGAGGATCCCAAAAATATCTTCAAAACTTGATTTCAAGCACGTTTGAAAGTGTTCATGGAGCGTAAGAGCTATGGAGGTAGAGAGATAGAAGAGTGGCCAAATGACATGAACCCGTCGTCCACCCCCTTTAAAAACCGTTTTTTTGTTCGAAATTACAAAAATGCCCCTATTCCAATTTTGAAAAAATCTGAAGTTTTGTTCGTATGTAGGCACAGGGTGTGCGTATATACGCACTCGGTGGATTTTGGGAGGGAAATTTGTAATTTTTTGGCAGGATTGGAGCTCTTGTGTGCGTATATACGCACACAATATCTCTAAACTTGTCATTTTCTGCAAACTTTTTGGGCAAATTTGGGATGCACCGCAACCTGGGTGTGTATTTTTCTCTTGCTCTCTACCCGTATGTGCGTATATACGCACATATATGTGTATATATGCACACAGAAGCTTCTCTGTCCCGTTTTTGTCATTTTTCTGCTCTCTGCTGTATTAGGTCATGCTCAATTTAAAGTAAATCCCCACTCATCTTTCCTCTCTCAAATTTCAAAACTTAAAATAAAACTAAAATAAATTAAAATAACTTACGACGTTGGGTTGCCACCCAACCAGCGCTTGAAATTTACGGTCGACGGCCCGACCCAGTTACCTCCGTTTCAGTCACGGGTCGTCGAAATAGATCGGTTCTACCTTGGCGACCTCAGCTTTCTCTATACGGTTTGATCCGGTCTCCGTTCACCATGAAGATCGAGTTATCTTTTGGATTCTCTAGCTCAAACGCACCCCATGCGAATATCTTTCGAATGAAGAACGGTCCCAACCAGCGAGATCTCAATTTTCTCGGAAAGAACCTCATTCTTGTGTTGTAGAGAAGAACTTTATCGCATTCGTGAAACTACTTTGGCGTAATACGCTGATCATGACACTTCTTTGTCTTCTCTTTGTATATTGCGGCGCTCTCGAATGCCGTTCTGCAGAACAGCTCTAATTCCAGCAACGCCATCCCTCTTTTATCTTCAGCCAGATTTTGATCCATATTGAGCAGTTTGATAGCCCCATAGGCCTTGTGCTCCAACTCAACCGGAAGGTGACACGCTTTCCCAAACACAAGCTGGTACGTAGACATTCCCAGCAGTGTTTTGAAAGTTGTCTTGTATGCCAAGAGAGCGTCGTCCAGTCTCATTGACCAATGCTTTCGGCCCAAATTCACGGTCTCTTCTAGAATGCCCTTGATCTCCCTGTTTGACACCTCAGCATTTCCGTTAGTAAGGGGGTGATAAGGTAGCGACACTTTATGGCTAGACAACCCGTATTGTTTTAGCACCCTGACAAACACTTTGTTAATGAAGTGCAACCCTTCATAGCTGTTCATAGCCTTGGGGGTTCCGAACCGCGTAAATATTTTGCGTTTCTGAAAACGCTCAACCGTCGCTGCATCATTTTTGACACGTTATTGCCTCGATACACTCGTAACATAGTCCACAGCCAGCAGTATGTACATATTTCCCATAGAAGATGGGAACCGCCCCATGAAGTCGATCCCCCAAACATCGAAGGGTTCAACTTCCTTCCATATGGTCAAAGGCATCTCATCCTTATGTGAGGTAGTTGCTGTCCTCTGGCATCTATCGCATCCCTGTACATAATCATGGCAGTCTTTGAAGATTGTTGGCCAAAAGAAACCTGATTGTAGTACCTTGTGTTCTGTGTGCATTCCTCCAAAGTGACCCCGACACTGAGCTGAGTTGCACCGTTTGATCATGTTGCAGGCCTCATGAGTCGGAATGCACCTTCTAAGGATGTTGTCGGCCCCTTTCTTGAACAAATAGGGGTCATCCCAGAAATACTGCCGGCATTCATAGATGAAGCGTTTAGGTTGTGACAAGGTCAAGTCTTCAGGAACTGTACCATTAAACAAGTAATTGGCTATGGCATAATACCACGGCTTACCTAGATTTACTGCCATGATATGCTCATCTGGAAAAATTTTCTTGATTGGTACCGGGTCCACTGTTGAATTCTCAAGCCTGGATAGGTGGTCCGCAACTACTTTCTCAACGCCCTTCTTGTCTCGGATCTCAAAATCAAAGCATCACCAGGACCCATCTCAGCAGCCTTGGTTTTGCGTCCTTCTTGTCCAACATGTACTTGTGAGCACCGTGATCGGTAAAAACGATCACTTTTGCCCCAACCAAATATGGCCTGAATTTTTCCAGGGCATACAGCACAACAAGCAGTTCTTTCTTACTTGTTCCATAGTTGACCTGAGCATCGTTGAGAACCCGAATTGCATTGTATATCACGTGACAGACCATATCCTTCCACTGTCCCAAAACTGCACCGACTGCGTAGTCGCAGGCGTCACACATCAGCTGAAACGGAAGTGACCAATCCGGCGTAGTAATCATTGGGGCTGTGATCAGCTTCTCCTTCAAATGGTCAAAGGCCTGCTGACACGCTACATCAAAGTCAAAAGGCACGTCTTTCCCAAAACAAAGCACATATTGGCTTTGTGATCTTGGAAAATTCCTTGATGAACCACCGGTAGAATCCTACATGTCACATAAAACTTTTTATTGCCATCATAGTTGTTGGATATGGAAGGTGCTTGAGTACCTCTATCTTGGCCCTGTCCACCTCGAGTCCCTTGATGGAAATTTGTTGACCCAGCACGATACCATCGTTGAAAATAGAGTGGCACTTTTCCCAATTGAAAGTGTGAGTATGCAGATATATAAGCAGCTAATATACTCTAGAAGGGGGGGGGTGGTTGAATAGCTTATGCCAACTTTTGGGAAAACCTGCTAACAAGTAGAAGAACTAGTGCAGACAATGAATTTCAAGGCCTTGAACAGAGGTTAAAGCCTTTGAAGTGGAGCATAAAGTTTTAGAACAAGATTCCTTTTTCAAGGCCTTGAAAACAAGTTCAAACCCTTGAAAAATAAACAATTTTTGTATGCTGCAAACGCTTTGAAAGTAGATGAACAAAAAACGCACAAGACAAGTGATTTATAGAGTTTAGTCCACTTGGACCTACGTCTCTACCTCAATGATTAGACCCCTGCAGGATTTTCAACTTAATTCTTATTAATCAAAAGCTAAGCCCTAGAACTCAAGCACAGAGAGTTCCCTTACTCTGTTACAGCTTGTGATTTTCCCTAACTTGTCTATTACCTGCTCTAGCTAACTGATTAAATAAGAATTCTCTATTGTTCACGTTGAATAATCTTTGATAATGAATGTAGATATAGTACAAAAATGATCTACCAATATAGCTCTATACAGAATATCACTAAAGAGTACGAAACTGCAGTGAAATGCAGTGAACTTCTGTGTATGGATTGGAAGAGATGAAGAACTTCTTTGATGCTTGTCAATCCTGAATGCTTTCTATGTATTTTGCTGTTGAGAATTGTGTTGTTGTTGGTTCGAATTTGATCTCTTTAAATACTTCAAACAACTCTGCAAATCTCTCCAGATTTTCAGCAACAACCTTCCTATTTTGTAGGTAACATATTTTGACTATCTTGAGATCTTCTCCAACGGTTGAATGATTGTAATCTTCTGAGATATGGTCGTAATCCTTCATTTAAAACCTCTGATTGATCACAGGATCAAAGTCTTCAAATGTTTCCAAGTCTGCAGCAATCCAGTTTAGGAAACAATCTTGCAAAACTTAGAAACAATATTTCCTGCATTTATCATGGTCAAACAGTTGATATAGAACTATTCAAAACATGTTTAACAGTTTTTCTGTCATCGTCTAACAAAAAGTAATCGAACATATGCAAGAGAGATAATAAATTAAGCCAGAGTTTAGCTGAAAAACTCCCCCTGAGAATATGCTTCCAGGTTTAACAATTTCAAGACTTTGAATCCAGTTTCAAGGCCTTGAAAATAGCCAACACTATTTTCAAGCCTATGAAGCTGATTCAAGGCTTTGAAAACTGTTTCAAGGCCTTGAAATAGCAAAGCTCTTTCAAGTCTTGAACAACCCGAGCTTTCAATCTCCCCCTTGATGAAAGACAAAACCAAATTCTGTTTGATCCTTAGTCTCTGCAAAATAAACAGATTAGTCTGCAATTTAAAGACACAGTTATTCCAAAAATATCCAACTTATTTAAATACCAAAAAAAAAAACACATAAATAGTTCAAAAGATGAAAACAAAAAACCTAAACTGAAACCTAGAATTTTCTCCCCCATTTTGACTTTCATAAAAAATACGGAGGATGTTGGATCAAGTGTCTGGAAAATTTTGAAAACTTAATGAAATAATTAAAGAATAGAGAATGTGGAAGAAAGAATAGGCAAAGTTAAGGGTCCTTCTTATCTTCCTGATCTTCTGTTTCATCCTCACTTTCTTCACTGTTGTTTTGAACTTCTCTAGAGATCACATCTATTTCCTCAATGAAGGAACTGATATTTTCAATAAAACTGTTGAATAGGAAGGTGAGACCTTCCAAGGCTTTCTTCCCATGCTCCAGCTTCTTCTTAACTGCTAACCTTTTCTGTTGAGGTCTGAATCTTGAATAAGGATTTCCTTTCCCTTTCCTTTAGGCTCAGAGATTGTCTTCTTCTGGTCTCTCTTTGGCCTTCCAATATGGATGCCCTTCTACTTATCTTTTGTAGAGACCGTGGATTGTTTCTTCCTTGCTTGAGCTTCATCTTTTCTCACTATCTTCTTGGGTGGTAAAGATTCTTCTTCTTCTTCTTCTTCAGTGAAACTTTTTGACACATAGTCCGCACTGATTTCTTGAACCTCTTCCACTGCTGCTTTTCTCTTCTTCTTCGAGACAGGTTTTGAACCACCAGCCATCTTGATTCGATCTGAGGCTCTTCTTGTGCTCATTAGGGTTAGGGAGAAGAAAAGAGAGAGATGGAATAATACGGAATGAAGGAGAAGAGAAGATGATAAATACTAAAAGAGTTTGAGTTTCAAAAGGAAACTAGTTCCTCTCTGATTCTAAAAAGATTTGCAAAGATCAGAGAAAATTTCAAACTATTATGCCGTTAGAAAATGAATATACTAATACTATTTTGGATAAAAACAGATTTTTGAAAAATGTAGGGGGCTATATTAGGAAAATATCTACAGAGATATCACCCAATATAGAATGATCGACGTTTATTGACTATTAGTGTAACAGATTCATTTTCAAGGCTTTGAAAAGGCTTTCAAGACCTTGAAACACTGTAACACTACAACAGATAAAATATCAAAGCTTTGAATTGGTTTTCAAGGCTTTGAAACTCAGTTCAAACCTTTGTAGAATCAAATAACTTACCTTTCTTACCTTAAGCTCCCCCTAAACCAATGCAGTTATATTTAGCATTCCCAATTCCAATCTTAGAGTTGAGAACCTCGCATCTGCTAATGGTTTGGTGAAGATATCTGCAATTTGCATGTTAGTAGCAACAAATTCAAGAACAATATCACCTTTCTCAGCATGATCTCTGATGAAGTGGTGTCTAACATCAATGTGCTTTGTTCCTGAGTGTTGTACTGGATTCTCTGTAATTGAAATTGCACTAGTGTTATCACACTTAATAGGTATGCCTATGAAGTCAAATCCAAAGTCTCTTAGTTTTTGAGCAATCCATAGTACTTGTGAGCAACATGCTCCTGCAGCTATATATTCAGCTTCAGCTGTTGATAGAGCAACTGAATTTTGTTTCTTAGAATGCCAGCTAATCAAATGAATTGACAAGTTCCAGAAGTTCTTTTTCTATAAACTTTGTACCCTGCAAAGTCAGCATCTCAAAAAACACTTAAAGAGAAGTTAGAATGTCTTGGATACCAAAGCCCTAAGTCTTTGGTACCATTGAGATATCTGAATATTCTCTTCACAATAGTTAAGTGTGATTATTTTGGATCATCTTGAAATCTAGCACACATGCATACACTAAAAATAATATCTGGTATGCTTGCTGTCAGATAGAGTAATGATCCAATCATGCCTCTATGCTCTTTAACATTGACACTCTTACCAGATTCATCCTTGTCTAAGGATTGTTTAGAACTCATTGGAGTCTTGGCTTCTTTTCATTGATCCATGCTGTATTTATTCAGCAAGTCTCTTGTGTACTTTCTTTGATTCAGAAAGATACCCTTCTTCAATTAATGTATTTGAAGTCCTAGGAAGAAGTTTAGTTCTCCCATCATGCTCATCTCAAATTCCCTGCTCATAAGACTTGAGAATTGATCATTAGTAGCTCCAAACAGTATATCATCAACATATATCTGGACTATAAGGAAATATATCTCATGAGTCTTAATGAAAAGAGTCTTGTCTACTAAACCTCTTTTGAAATCATTTTCAGGTTAAAACTTTGACAGTCTTTCTACCAAGCCCTTGGAGCTTGTTTCAAACCATAAAGAGCTTTGTCAAGTTTGTAAACATGATTTGGAAAAATGTCATTTTCAAAACCAGGTGGTTGTGCAACATAAACTTCTTCTTGTAAGTAGCGATTCAGGAAAGCACACTGACATCCATTTGAAGTAGTTTCATGTTCTTGTAAGATGCAAATGCAAGTAAAATTCTGATTGCTTCTAGCCTGGCAACTAGAGCAAAGGTTTTTTCATAGTCTATACCTTCTTCTTGATTGTAACCTTGAGCAACTAACCTTGCTTTGTTTCTGATTACATTGCTACTTTCATCCAACTTGTTTCTGAATACCCATATAGTACCAATGACAGACTGGTTTGTTGGTGGAGGAACAAGGTTCCAAACCTTGTTCTCTCAAACACATTGAGTTCACTTTTCATAGCAATGATCCAGTCTGCTTCTTGTAAAGCTTCCTTCACAGTTTTTGGTTCTACAAGAGAAATGAAAGCATTGAAAGCACATAAGTTCTTTAACTATGATCTAGTCTGTGTACCAGTTGTTGGATCTAATATGATATTATCAGCTGGATGGGATGAGAGATATTAAAATCTCTTCCTTGGAGACAATGGTTCAGTTTCACCATAAGTCTTCTCTGGTCTTGAAGTAGTGGCTTTGTCACTTGAATCCTTCTCATCATCTTTTTCAAGGCTTTGAGCTGTATTTTCAAGGCCTTGAGAACTATTTTGAAGGTCTTGAAAATGTCTTCTATATTCCTCTGAGCCTTTCTTGAATGCAAGTGGATTATCAGTCTCTTCCTCTGATTCATGCTTGTTCAAGTTCAAATCTATAAAACTTTCACTCAAAGAACCATCATAGCTTTCATCAAAAATAACATGAATGCTCTCTTCAACAAATTTGGTTATTTTATTGTAAACTCTATAAGCTTCGCTATTCAGAGAGTAACCAAGAAATATACCTTCATCACTTCTTGCATCAAACTTACCAAGATTGTATTTTCCATCGTTATGGATAAAATAAGTGCATCCAAAGGGTCTGAAGTAAGAGATTTTTGGCTTTCTCCCTTTGAATAGTTCATAGGGGGTCTTCTTTATAATAGGTCTGATCAAGCACCTGTTCAAAATATAGTTTGTTGTATTCATAGCTTCTGCCCAGTAATGCTTTGGTAACTTGTTCTCAAGAAGCATTGTCCTTGACATATTTTCCAGAGTCCTGTTCTTTCTTTCAACAACACCATTCTATTGAGGAGTTCTTGGAGCAGAAAAGTTGTGAGAGATACCATGCTTATCACAGAATAAATCAAACTCTAATTTATCAAACTCTCTACCATGATCACTTCTGATTGAAGCTACATGTAGGTTTTTCAAGTTTTGAAGTTCTCTGCAAAGCTTTGAAAATTCAGAGAGAGCTTCAAAATTTACTTTGAGAAACATAACCCAAGTGTATCTAGAGAAATCATCTAGAACAACTAGCATATACCTTTTAAATTTTGGACTAGGAGTCCTCATAGGACCACAGAGATCCATGTGAAGTAACTCAACAGGTCTAGTTGTACTTACAAACTTCTTTTGCCTTAAGAACTTCTGGTCTGCTTTCCTTGTGCACATGCTTTGCATAACTCATCTTCTTTGAACTTGCTAGATGGCAATCCTCTTACCAAGTCTTTCGATATCAATTTCTTCACAGTATGCAAACTGATATGACCAAGTTTCCTATGTCAAAGCTTTGAATCTTCTTTCAAGGCCTTAAGGTACTTCAAGCTTTCACCTGCAACTTTGTTAGTTTGAAAAGTGTAGACATTGTTTGATCTAGAGGCTGTGAGAATGCAATTTCCTGATATCTCATTTTGCACCACACACTTCTCTTGATCAAAGATTACTTTGTTGCCATTATCACAAAGCTGAGATACACTAAGAAAATTAAACTTCAAACCTTCAACTAGATAAACATTAGAAATAGAGTTTTTAGAATTTGTACCAACTCTTTTAATAACAAGAATATTGCACTTTCCTTTATCACCAAGTGTTATTGATCCTTCTGATTGCTCTTTTAGTTCTTAGAATAGAGATCTCTTTCCACTCATTTGTCTTGAGAAACCACTATCCATGAACCACTTCTGTTCCTTGGTGACAACCTGCAAGCCCCAATCACTGCCTTACCCAGCTGTTAGACCAAGTGTGGAATTTGGATTCATATTCAGGATCAACCATGTTAGGTGGTCTAACCCCTTTAGGAACCCAAATCTGCTTAACCTCTCCTTTAATTTGGAAAGGAAAAGTGTTCCTCATTATGTGAGGGTCTCTTCTTCTAAAAGGACAAGTCATTTTAACATGAACAGTTTTACAGCAGTAATGACAGGTAGGAGAGGTTTTGTTTCCAGCTTTCACAAATCTGGTATTGTTTCTTCTTGGAAAGTTTGGATTGAATCCAATACCAGCTTTGTGGACAGACTGTGAGCTTCCTCCAAGAATCAAGTTCAACTTCTTTTCTGATCCAGCAAGCTTAATTTTGACTAGTTCAGATTCTTGAAGTTTCTCAGTAAGAGTAGTCTTTTGTCTTTCTAAATCATCAACATGATGTCTTAGATTAACAAGGTTGTCATTCACAGATGAATTTTCAGTGACTACTTCCTTGACTTGTGTTTTCAAGGCTTTGAAACTAGTTTTCAAGGCCTTGAAATCACTGTCAGTTTTTTTTGAGAGATTTCAAGATTCTGATTTAGGCAAACAAGTTGTAAATTTTCTTTAGCTTTCTCATGAACTTTTTCTTTCAAGAGCCTGATCTCTTTCAGATAATCTTCCTCATTTAAAAGCATTGTTCTAAGATAATCTGAAAGAGATTATTTTGGCTTTGAAATTAAACAATTAACCATTACCTCAATGTTTTTTTTCAGAACTATCATCCTGCTTGGCCATGAAGCATATATTGGAATGTTCTTCTTCAGATTCAGATTCACTGGAGTTGTTTGAATCACTCCATGAGGCTATCATGGCTCTCTTTCTTCTGTCATGATCTTTCTTATGAAATTTCTTGCTCTTTTTGTATGGACAATCTCTTATCAAGTGTCCTGCATCACCACACTCAAAGCTGTTCATAACTTTTGACTTGCTTTGTGAAGAGGAATTACCTTTGTAGTCCCTGCTGCTGGATGGTCTATGTCTTTCTCTTTTGAATTCTTTGTATCCTGAGTTTCTCTTCATTTTTAGAATCCTTGTCAAGGCTTTGGAAATCAAGGAAATTGGATCTTCATCATCACCATCCTCAGTTTCAAGGCATAGAATTCTCTCATTCTCATCGGCTTTGAGGGATAGATTTTTGACACCTTCTAGAAGTTCTCCATCAACTTCATTCATGGATAACTCATGTGTCAGGAGCTTCCGTTGGAGGTCATCAAGTTGTAAGGTTGAGAGATTCTGAGCTTCTTCAATAGCTGTGGTTTTTGGTTCCCACTTTTCCTTTGGAAGACTTGTGAGTATCTTCCTCACCTTTTCCTCATTGGAAAAGTGTTTTACCAGTGAGTCAAGGTTGTTGACAATATTAGTGAGTCTCTTGAACATGTCTCTGATGGACTCATCTGCATTCATTTTTGAACAGCTCATACTATGTGAGATAAATGTTTATCTTGGTCTGTTTGACTTGGCTGGTTCCTTCAAAGGTAACCACAAGTTTATCCCTGATTTCTTTAGCAGTTGTGCATCCAGAGATCCTGTTGAATTCATCTGTACTCAAAGCACAATACAAAATTTTAATAGCCTTGTAATTCTTAGATACTTTCTCTAATTCAGAAGAGGAAAGTGAGTCTTCTGTTTTGGGATTTCTGATCCCATCTTTCTCTGTATAGAAAGTATGAGGTCCATTTTGAATAATGGTACAAAGCTCTAGATCTTGATCAATGATGAACATTTTCATGAGAGCTTTCCAGTGAGCAAAATTTTCTCCACAAAATAGAGGAGGTCTGTTAGCAGCTCTTCCCTGTGAGAAACCACCATCACCTGCAGTACTCATGATCACCAGATGGATAAATCTTATAAAGTGATACAAGCTCTGATACCAATTTAGAGTGTGAGTATGCTGATATATAAGCAGCTAATATACGCTAGAAGGGGAGGGGGGTTGAATAGAGTATGCCAACTTTTTGCAAAAACTGCTAAAAAGTAGAAGAACTAGTGCAAACAATGGATTTCAAGGCCTTGAACGCATATTCAAGTCTTTGAAGTGTAGCAGAAAGTTTTCGAACAAGATGCCTTTTTCAAGGCCTTGAAAAGAAGTTCAAACCTTTAATAAATAAACAATTTTTTTACGCTGCAAAAGCTTTGAAATTAGATGAACAGAAAATGCACAAGACAAGTGATATATAGAGTTAAGTCCACTTGGACCTACGTCTCTACCTCAGGGATTAGATCCCTGCAGAATTTTCAACTCAATTCTTATTAATCAAAAGCTAAGCCCTATAACTCAAGCACAGAGAGTTCCCTTACTCTGTTACAGCTTGTAGTTTTCCCTAACCTGTCTAGTACCTGCTCTAGCTAACTGATTAACTAAGAATTCTCTATTGTTTACCTAAAACAATCCTTGATAATGAATGTAGAAATAGTACAGAAATGATCTACCGATATAGCTCAATAAAGAAGATCACTTACGAGTAGGAAACTGCAGTGAAATGCAGTGAACTTATGTTTATGGATTGGAAGAGATGATGAACTTCTTTGATGCTTGTCAATGCAGAATATTTTCTTAGTATTTTCCCGTTGAGAATTTTGTTGTTGTTTCTTACAATTTTAGCTCTTTAAATACTTCAAACAACTCTGAAAATCTCTCCAGATTTTTAGCAACAACCTTTCTATTCTATAGGTAACAGAGTTTGACTATCCAGAGATCTTCTCCAACGGTTGAATGATTGTAATCTTCTGAGATATTGTTTTAATACTTCATTTTATAATCAATAGAAGCTTTGAAACACGTCTGATTGATCACAAGATCAAAGTCTTCAAATTTTTCCAAGTCTGCAGCAATTTAGTTTTGGAAACAATCTTGAAAAACTTAGAAACAATATTTCCTGCATTTATCATGGTCAAACAGTTGATATAGCACGATTCAAAACATGTTTAACAATTTGTCTTTCATCATCTAACAACAAGTAATTAAACATATGCAAGAGAAATGATAAATTAGATCAGAGAGATAGAAGAAAAACTCCCCCTGAGAATATGCTTTCAGGTTTAACAATTTCAAGGCTTTGAATCCAGTTTCAAGGCCTTGAAAATATCCAACACTATTTTCAATCCTATGAAGTTGATTCAAGGCTTTGATAGTTGTTTCAAGGCCTTGAAAGAGACAAGCTATTTCAAGTCTTGAACAGCCTGAGCTTTCACCAATTAAGCACTAAGTTCGCCTTCTTGCATCTGGTTTGAACCTGGCCCAAGTGTTGCAGGCAGTCTTCAAAGCTGTCCCCGAATAGAGAAAAATCTTCCATAAATACCTCCTTATTTTTCTCGATCATGCCAAAAATATAGCCATGATGCATCTGTAGAACGTAGCTGTAGTGTTACATAACACGAACGACATGCGCTAGAAAAGAAAACGTACTATACTGACAGATAAATTTTGTCGTCTCCTGATCTTCTGGGGCTATGCAAATCTTGTTGTACCCGGAGTACCCGTCCAGAAAAAATTAATAGGCATGATGAGCTATCCAGTCCAACATCTGATCCATAAAGGGCAGCGGGAAGTGATCTTTCAAGGTTGCATAGTTTAGCCTCCGATAGTCCATAAAGATCCGCCAGCTTGTAACGATACGCTGCGCAATTGTTGGAATAGATGCCCTAGAGGCAATCGTAGATTTAGTATGAACAATGTTTTGGCTAGAATATTCATTTATTATTTATGGCGATATTTAATATAATGAAGTCCTTAGATAAAATGTGTCATTTATCTTAAATATCCCTAGTCCATTATATTGATTAATAGGACAATCAAATATAGACTAGTATGTGGATAGATTGATATGGAGATATCAAGTCTAAACACATGGGTATGCATTAGGAGTAATGGCATACTGGATTCACCCACGACGAAAAGGATACATTAGATTATGTGAAGTCACAATCGCTTTTCGTAGTGCTAATATTATTGCAATCCTTGGACTTGAAGTCACTAGATACTCTAGTTGTGAAATATTTGATGTTATCAAACGTTACACCGTAACTGGGTAATCATAAAGGTGGCTATCGGGCGTGATAGGAAGCAAGCTTAGAGATCGTAGTGATGTAGATAGGATTTGTTCATCCCACATAATGGGGTAAATATCCACGGCCACTCGAGGGATGAGGCTTATTGAATGTCTGGCCAGACTCAGATAAATTAATATAGAGATATTAATGTTATATGCAAGTATAAGAATATTCTCAGGATCGAGGAACTATGGATTGGATATACGAGTGTGACTATTTATGTCTCGTGTCCAATCCGGATATGGAGAAAAAGGGATAATGCAATATGACATATTGGGCACAAAGGTTTGTCGGGATCACTGACTATTTCTATGGGTTGGGTGGCATGGATGTGTTGCTAGACACCGCTCCATGCTAGTAATAGTTACTACCAACTATATAGAAACCTATGGGGTCACACGTCAAATAGAGCAGAGCTAGATTTGGGATTAATTAATATAGATTAATTAATAGAAGGATCATTGTGCAACACCTTGCAAACTTAGTAGGACTAATTTGCAAGGAAGGGAATAGTTCTAGTCCTACTAGAACAAGAAAACTCTAATATGGAAACAACAAGGAGTTGTTGGAGTATATATATAAGAGGCTCTAGCTTCCTTCCCATAAGATTGTTATTAGACATAACATAAGGAGTGGGAGAGAGAAAAAGAGAGAGAAAGACAAGAGCTAGGCCGAGCCCTGGCCCCGTCCGCCCCCTCTACCCGACGACACGAGGAGGGCCGAACCTCCTTGGTTCCTTTTGTTGCTTTGATCTTCTTCCCTCTTCCTCCGGGTTCAAGCTAGCACTTGTTTGAAGGAAGAATCTAGATCTCACCTCTAGACGTGGATCAACCGTAGAGACGAGGAAATCATTCTTCGTGTGATCTCACAAATCAAAAGGTACACATCTTCTATGACCCTAATCATGTTATGATATCTCTTCCTGTGATCCTTGGTGGGCTTTGAGTAGGATTAATTTTTGTTATTCCGCTGCGTTACCTACGTCAAAACCCAACAGTGGTATCAGAGCCACATGTCGTAGAACATAACATGATCTTATGTGTTTATGATTTCAGTTCATACACCGTATTATTGTTTATTACGCGAAAACTGAAAAATTGACATAGTAGATGCAATATTGAATTTGATTCAATCAAACAAGACCCAATTTTAACATTGGATGTTAGAATTGGTGAGTTTAATCACATAGGATGTGAATAATTGGGTTATTGAAAAATTAGGGTTCATGGGCACATGATTGAAAAGGGGTTTTCAATTATGGAACAAAATTATGGAAATAAATCCATAAGGAAACAACCTTGTTTGGGCAACAAGGAAGAGGGAAGGAGACTAGGGCCGAAACACTAGCCGCCCGCCCCTCCCTTGCGTGCCAAGCAAGGCCGCGGGCCTCTAGGCGTGCGGCGGTCCTAGGGTTCGGGCCACTTGTTGGCTTGGGCCCTTTGGACCGTTGTAAAACCCTAGTTACCCAATTTCATTAAAATTAAACAAGCGCGTTAAACTTGGTTTTAACTGTATTATGTGCTTTATTGCATGGTGGATGGATATGGCCTAGGATTGTGGATGTTTATTGTTTTGTGGTTTGGTTTAAGCCTGCGAGCTCATCAAATTAATGTAATAATTAATTAAGTTTTACGGCCTGCGAGTCGTCTTTTTCTCCTCGACATGTGAGGCTTTTGTTATTTATTTATTCTAGATTTTAGGTTAGAATTAGAAATATTTAGATGATAGCCAAGAACGTGGAGAAGAAGACCGGAGAACCAAAGGAGCCAAAAGACATCCCTAGGCGCGCAGCTATGGTGGAGCACATGGAGATGAGCTCGGAACTTTAGGGCAATTAGATATTATCATTGGCTTGATAATATCATTAGTCTAGGGGCCATATCCATGCCACGGTTTTTTTTTTGTTTTGTGGATGTTTATTATTCATGCCTTGTTATTTATTTTGTGTGTATGACGCTACTAGCAAAACGATAACAAGATAATAATAAACAAGGTTGGTCTTTTATTTTGGATGGCCCAATCCAAATAAGTAGACCATGTTGATAAGATCAACCAAACAACTTAAAAGAAATCCCTCAAATAAATATTGCGTTTTGACTTCTCTTGCCAAAACACCCTTCATGATCATGGCCTATTAAAATTCGGGCTTGCCAAAGCAAGGCGATTTTAATTTTTCATGATGTGTTGCGGACGACGCAAGCTAGTAATGCGTGTATGTTGAAAGCAAGAGGTTGGACGCAACTAGGCAAGAGTCAATTAGATTGATGAGCTTAGAGGCATGACAATTAGGAGTTATCCATTGGATAAAGAATAAAAGGAATTTATTCACCTAATTGGACAAAGTGTTGCATGGGATGCAATTGGAATGGTTCCTACCTAAATAACCAATTCTTGGGTGACTTGCCAAAGCAAGCTCAAGAAGAAGTGAAAAGGGATCTTGGACCCACTAGAAAGTATAAAGATATTTTCCGCTTTAATAGTGAGGGCTATTAATCCGAAGAAAATAGTGGGAGCTATATTTAATGATCTAGCCATTGTTAAATATAGTCAAATTGTTCAAAATACTAAATTGCATATTTCTCGTTTTGTGGAATTCCAAATGGCAAACAACAACGCATCGAGTTCATCCCTACGATCTGTCCTTGAGAAGGATAAATTGTCTGGAACAAATTTCCTCGACTGGTACAGAAACTTGAGGATTGTCTTCAAGCAAGAAAAGAAGCTGTACGTCTTGGACACTCAAATTCCAGACCCACCACAAGATGAGTCTCTACTAGCGCAAGTAAGGGCACGTCAGAAACATATTGATGATTCTAACGACGTGACTTGCCTCATGCTTTGCACCATGACTGGTGAGCTTCAGAAGCAACACGAGAACATGGAAGCCTATGATATGATCAGACACTTGAATTAATTGTTTCAGGAACAGGCAAGGCATGAGCGCTATGAGGTGTCTAAAGCATTGTTCAAAAGCAGTCTTGCAGAGGGGAATCCAGTAGGCCCACATGTACTCCGAATGATCGGGTACATAGAGAACCTTGAGAGACTGGGGTTCCCACTCGGGCAGGACTTGGCGACTGATCTATTCTTGCAATCGTTGCCTGACAGTTATAATCAGTTCATTATGAACTATAATATGAATGAGATCAACAAGTCTTTGCCAGACCTATTGAACATGCTAAAGACAGCTGAGCAAAGCATCAATAAAGGCAAGGGCAAAGCCATAATGATGGTACACAAGAAGAAGGGCAAGTCACTTGCATCTACTTCAAAAGGAAAACGCAAGAAAGTTGCGAAATCCAAGAAAGCCTTAAATCCTAGTGGAGGCGTGGCTAAAGGTGAATGTCACTACTGCAGCCAGCCGGGTCACTGGAGGAGGAACTGCCCTAAATATCTGGAGGATAAGAAGCTTAGAATAGTGATTCCACCACCACCAGGTATTTATGTTATAGACGTCAACCTCTCTATTTCATCATCCTGGGTATTGGATACCGGATGTGGTTCTCACATTTGTCGTAATGTGCAGGATTTGAAAAGAAGTAGAAGATTACGAAAAAGGGAGATAGACTTGCGCGTCGGGAATGGAGCAAAGGTTGCTGCATTAGTTGTAGGCGTTTATGAGCTATCTTTGCCTTCTGGACTTATTTTAGAATTAGACAATTGCTTTCATGTGCCTGCTATGAGCAGAAACATTATTTCCGTTTCTTGTTTGGACGAGAAAGGTTTTTCTATTTCAATAAAGGACAAGTGTTGCTCCATTTATTTTGATAGTATGCACTTTTGTAGTGCGCATTTGTCTAATGGATTGTATATCCTTGATCTAAATAATCCAATCTATAACATAAATACTAAAAGGATTAAAACTAATGATTTAAATCCTACATATCTATGGCACTGTCGTTTAGGCCATATAAATGAGAAACACATATCTAGACTCCATAAGGATGGACTTCTAGACTCATTTGATTTGGAATCATATGAGACATGTGAATCTTGTTTATTAGGAAAAATGACAAAGTCCCCTTTCAATAAGAAAGGCGAGCGGACTAGTGAGTTATTGGCACTCATACATACTGATGTATGCGGACCATTCCCCACGCCTGCCAGAGGTGGTTATACCTACTTCATCACATTTACTGATGATTTCAGTAGATATGGATTTGTATACCTTATGAAGGCAAAATCTGAATCCTTTGAATTGTTCAAGGAATTCAAGAATGAAGTAGAGAAGCAACTTGGCAAGAGTATTAAAGCTCTACGATCGGATCGTGGGGGAGAATACTTAAGCCAAGAGTTTGATGAGTATCTTAGAGAGTGTGGGATAGTATCCCAGCTCACTCCACCCGGAACACCACAATGGAATGGTGTATCTGAGAGGAGGAATCACACTCTATTAGATATTGTGCGATCTATGATGTCTCAAACAGATCTTCCGATATCCTTTTGGGGACATGCTCTAATGACGGCAGCTTTTACCATTAACCGTGTTCCATCCAAATCAGTCATGAATACGCCATATGAGATATGGACTGGGAAGCGTCCCATAGTGTCGTTTATGAAGATTTGGGGCTGCGACGTCTATGTAAAGCGTTTACAAACAGACAAGCTCGGGCCTAAAGCGGATAAGTGTAAGTTTGTGGGATATCCTAAAGAGACTAAAGGATATTACTTCTATAACCCTACCGAGAACAAAGTGTTCGTTGCTCAGACCGGCGTGTTTCTAGAAAGAGAATTATTCTCTAAAGAAGCAAGTGGGAGGGTTGTAGAACTTGAAGAAATTCATGAACCACAAACCACTGAACCGATAATGGAACATGAACAGGAACCACAAGAAGTTGTGGAAGAACCTGTTGAGGTAACACAGGAACTCCGTAGATCAGGAAGGGTGCTTCATGAGCCAGAGAGGTATGGACTTCTCGTGACTGAGCCCGATGACGTACCACTCATGGAAGATGAGCCTGCAACCTATAGAGAAGCCATGAGTGGCCCAGACTCTAAGAAGTGGCTAGAAGCCATGAGATCCGAAATGGATTCCATGTACACCAACAAAGTATGGACTTTGGTGGAACCACCCGAAGGGGCTCGACCCATAGGGTGCAAGTGGGTCTTCAAGAAGAAGACCGACATGGATGGAAAAGTGGTTGCCTATAAGGGCCGATTGGTAACCAAATGGTATAGAAAAATTCATGGTATTGACTATGATGAGACCTTTTCACCAGTCGCCATGACTAAATCCATTCAAATCTTACTTGCTATTGCAGCATACTACGACTATGAAATTTGGCAAATGGATGTCAAAACAGCGTTCCTTTACGGGAACCTCCTTGAGGATGTGTACATGACACAACCAGAGGATTTTGAGGATCCAGAGAATGCCAATAAAGTCTGTAAGCTGCAGAGGTCCATTTATGGATTAAAGCAAGCTTCTAGGAGCTGGAATCGACGTTTTGATGACGCGGTCAAAGATTTTGGCTTCATCAAGAACGAAGATGAGCCTTGTGTTTACAAGAAGGTTAGTGGGAGCTCTATAGTATTTCTGGTCCTGTATGTAGATGACATACTAATCATTCGCAATGATATTCCTACTCTGCAATCTGTTAAAGATTGGCTAGGAAAATGCGTTGCGATGAAAGACTTAGGAGACGCAGCCTATATACTGGGTATAAAGATCTATAGAGATAGATCTAAAAGGTTGCTTGGCCTAAGTCAGAGTACATATATTGACAAGGTGTTGAAGAGGTTCAACATGCAAGATTCCAAGAAGGGATTCTTGCCCATGTCACATGGAGTCACTCTTTCCAAGAATGATTGTCCCTCCAATGAGATGGAGAAGGACCGCATGAGCAAGATACCCTATACTTCGGCCATAGGATCCATCATGTACGCCATGCTATGTACCAGACCAGACGTATCATACGCCTTGAGTATGGTGAGCAGATACCAGTCCAATCCGGGTGAGAGTCACTGGATTGCTGTCAAGAACATCCTAAAGTACTTGAGAAGAACTAAGGATGTATTCTTGATATTTGGAGGTATGGAAGGGCTAAGTGTAAAGGGTTACACTGACGCAAGCTTCCAAACCGACAAGGATGATTACAGATCGCAGTCTGGATACGTGTTTTGCCTGAATGGAGGAGCTGTAAGCTGGAAGAGTTCCAAGCAAGGCACAGTTGCTGATTCTACAACAGAAGCTGAGTACATTGCTGCTGCGGAAGCGGCGAAAGAGGCAGTATGGATAAAGAAGTTTATCGCTGAGCTCGGTGTGGTCCCTAGCATAGTGGATCCCATAGAGTTGTACTGTGACAACTCTGGGGCAATCGCACAGGCAAAGGAACCAAGATCGCACCAAAAGTCAAAGCATGTACTTAGGAGATTCCATCTTATTCGTGATATGATCGATCGAGGAGATGTGAAGATGTGCAAGATTCCGACGGATGACAACGTGTCAGATCCGCTCACGAAACCTCTTGCGCAGCGAAAGCATGAAGGGCACGCCAGATATATAGGCATACGAGATACGCCAGATTGGCTCTAGTGCAAGTGGTAGACTGTTGGAATAGATTCCCTAGAGGTAATCGTAGATTTAGTATGAACAATGTTTTGGCTAGAATATTCATTTATTATTTATGGCGATATTTAATATAATGAAGTCCTTAGATAAAATGTGTCATTTATCTTAAATATCCCTAGTCCATTATATTGATTAATAGGACAATCAAATATAGACTAGCATGTGGATTGATTGATATGGAGATATCAAGTCTAAACACATGGGTATGCATTAGGAGTAATGGCATACTGGATTGACCCACGACGAAAAGGATACATTAGATTATGTGAAGTCACAATTGCTTTTCGTAGTGCTAATATTATTGCAATCCTTGGACTTGAAGTCAATAGATACTCTAGTTGTGAAATATTGCGCTTTGATGTTATCAAACGTTACACCGTAACTGGGTAATCATAAAGGTGGCTATCGGGCGTGATAGGAAGCAAGCTTAGAGATCGTAGTGATGTAGATAGGATTTGTCCATCCCACATAATGGGGTAAATATCCACGGCGACTCGAGGGATGAGGCTTATTGAATGTCTGGCCAGACTCAGATAAATTAATATAGAGATATTAATGTTATCTGCAAGTATAAGCATATTCCCAGGATCGAGGAACTATGGATTGGATATACGAGTGTGACTATTTATGTCTCGTGTCCAATCCGGATATGGAGACAAAGGGATAATGCAATATGACATATTAGGCACAAAGGTTTGTCGGGATCACTAACTATTTCTATGGGTTGGGTGGCATGGATGTGTTGCTAGACACCGCTCCATGCTAGTAATAGTTACTACCAACTATATAGAAACCTATGGGGTCACACGTCAAATAGAGCAGAGCTAGATTTGGGATTAATTAATATAGATTAATTAATAGAAGGATCATTGTGCAACACCTTGCAAACTTAGTAGGACTAATTTGCAAGGAAGAGAATAGTTCTAGTCCTACTAGAACAAGAAAACTCTAATATGGAAACAACAAGGAGTTGTTGGAGTATATATATAAGAGGCTCTAGCTTCCTTCCCATAAGATTGTTATTAGACATAACATAAGGAGTGGGAGAGAGAAAAAGAGAGAGCAAGACAAGAGCTAGGCCGAGACCTAGCCCCGTCCGCCCCCTCTACCCGACGGCACAAGAAGGGCCGAAACTCCTTGGTTCCTTTTGTTGCTTTGATCTTCTTCCCTCTTCCTCCGGGTTCAAGCTAGCACTTGTTTGAAGGAAGAATCTAGATCTCACCTCTAGACGTGGATCAACCGTAGAGACGAGGACATCATTCTTCGTGTGATCTCACAAATCAAAAGGTACACATCTTCTATGACCCTAATCATGTTATGATATCTCTTCCTGTGATCCTTGGTGGGCTTTGAGTATGATTAATTTTTGTTATTCTGCTGCGTTACCTACGTCAAAACCCAACAGCAATCTACTCCTGGTCTTTGTTCTGCACCATCGTAATACCCCTCTTTTTGGTCATGCATTGGACTGGACTGATCCGAATGTTGTCCGATATAGGGTATATGATTCCTGCCTCCAGCCACTTCCTGACCTCCTTGCGCACAACATCCTTCATGTTCGAATTCAGCCTCCGCTGAGGCTGAATCTCCGGCTTCTTGCCTTCTTCTATCCTGATATAGTGCATGCAGTTGGAGGGGCTAATCCTCTTAATATCCGCAATTGTCGAGGCGATTTCTTCTTTGTGCTCTCGCAATACTTCCAGCAGTTTTTGCTCCTGTTCCTGAGATAGAAAAGACGAAACATTTACCGGAAGAGTATTATTATCACCAATGTATGCATACCTGAGATGGCTTAGAAAGCGGTTTCAGCTCCTGTAGGGGTGGTTCCTTGAGTGACGGAACCAGTATCATCTTCTGCCAACCGTCCTCATCACAGTGTAAGGTGGTATAGTCTTCGGCTCTCATGGCCTACTCGCACCAAATCTTCTCCTTTTCATCTCCATACATGCTGTCAATCTCTTCCCATAGTTGATCCATATCCTCGTTTTCCTAGCCCTCATCGACCACGTCTATGGCAAATACGTCTTCGTGCTCATAATAGTTAGGCAGTTGCATATTTTTGAAGACGTTAAATTTTACCCTGTCCTCGTTAATCTGCATGGTTATTTTTCAGTTCTTGTTGTTTATGATAGCTTCTCGAGTGGCCAAGAACGGATTCCCAAGGATGAGCGGTACCTCCCATGCCTCCATGTCCAGGATCACGAAATCTTCCGGAAAAATCAATTCTCCGACTTTCACCAGAATATCCTCGATAACCCAGTATGCTTGCTATACGGAACTGTACGCCATCTGCAGCATAATTCTCGTGGGAATGGTTTCACCGACTTTCAAACTCTTGAAAATCGTCAACGTCATAAGATTGATGCTGGCCCCTAGGTCACACAGAGCCTTTCCAGTGTAAGCATTACCTAGGGTAACCGGACTAACAAAACTGCCAAGATCCTTCCTCTTCCTCGGTAACCCATTCTTCACACAGTTTCTCACTTTTGCCGTTAGGTTTATGGTCTCGAAATCGCTCATCCGCCCCCTCCCATACAGAATGTCCCTGAGGAATTTGGCATAAGTGGGCATCTTTGCCAAAGCCTCACCAAAGGGGATGTTGATTTGCAGCTACTTGAAAATCTCGAGAAACCTGTCATAGTCTTTGCTATCGTCCCCCTTTCGTGTCTTCAAAGGATACAAAACCTCTTTGGAGACAGTTACCGTTTCATCTTCCTTCTCATCCTTTACTTCATCCTGCTCAACCGAGCCCTTCCAGTGGGGGCCTACATCTTAGTTTTCTCCCTGACCAAATACTTCGTGTTCGACAATTTCGAATTTTCTGTACGTGTATGGATAGGGTACAGTGGATCCTATAGCGCTAATCCACTCCGGTTTGTGATGACATTGATCTGAGCACGTGGATTTTTTACTGTAGTCGAGGGCAAGTTCCGTGGTTGTCTTTGTTGCTCAGCCAACTGCCCAATCTGTTCTTCAAGTCTACGTAGTGCAGTCTTTGTCAAGTGGGGGTCGGCTGTCAGGGTGTCGACTGCTGTGTCAATGTAATTAAATTTGACATTAAAACTTATGGTCATACCTTGTAACATTGATTTGACTTCCGCCATCACGCTGCTGGGTTGTGGTGCAGGTGGCTCTTGTTGTGATTGTGGCTTATGCTGGAATCCTGGTGCATAAATCGCAGAATTCAAGTTTCCGTACAGGAACCCGGGATGATCTCTCATTCCCGGTCTGTACCGGCTCGAATACCACTGCTGCTGTATATGATTGGCATTCTCAGTCCTGAGCTCCTCAATGGCTGCGTCCAAATATCGTTCTCCTATAGAAGCAACATCCTTCTTTTCCAAGTAGACTTTCGTAACCAAGTCTAGCACGATCTTGGACGGATCATCTATCCAGTCATCTTCCACTGGCTCGGCTCGGGCCATGATTCTGTGATCGTTAAACACTCGAGTGTCCTGATTGGCTAACTACTTCATCAGCTCCTAGGCCCCGTCGTTGTCCACATGGTAGAGAAAGTTTCCTCTGGCTTCTCTGTCAATCCTGTCAGTACTATCCATGTCAAAGGCATGGTAGAATACCTGGTTTCGGCATCACTTTACCAATATCATCAATCTGTCCCATGCGTCTACCAACGTCTCCCCATTCATATGCTTGAATGACAGAATCTGGCTTTTTGGTTGAATAACCCTGGAGGCAGGGTAAAATTTATGCAAAAAAATCCGTGACACATCCTTCCCATGTAGTGATGGATCTGGGTGGTCGTGATTCGAGCCAATCTTTGGCCACTCCGTATATGAAGTATGGAAAGAGAATTAGCATGAGTGCCTCTGCTTCAAATCCCTTATACCGGACTATATTGCAGTAGTCCTCGAATTTCCTGATGAAGTCGTTCTAGTCTTCGTCAACTTTTCCATGGAATGAGCACAGGGTCTGAACAGTCTGGATAATTGAGGGTATTATATCAAAGTGTTCTGCGGTGATCTCGGGCACCATAATAGCTCATTCATGCCCTCCCGCGGGGAATTCAATGTTTTCCACCAATGCCTTCCCGGATCTGTTATATGTCCTCTGGTTTTTCTGGCAGCAAAACCTACTGTAATGAGCTCTTCGATGTACCGAGGGTACGTGTCTATTGTTCCTCTTGGCCGGTTGCCGGATTTACAGGACGGTCTCCTACGTTGTGGGCCACTCTACTTTCTCTGTTTCTGCGGTTCTGCTATGTGTAAAGATTTTCAGGATTTTTGAGTTGATGCACCAATTCGCGGGGCAATCTGGGCATTCAGTGAAATTTCTTGAAAAACGCATATTCAAAAACAGTGAGATATAAGAATAATAACGAAACTAAAAAAAAAGTAATATGCTCTGAAAACTAATCCTGGCAACTAAATAAAACCTGAATAGTCCGCGGCAACGGCGTCAAAAACTTGATGCGCAAACTAATGTGCTATTCGCAAGTATACGAATCGAGTAATACCGGGTGTATTTCAACTTGGGTGATCGTTCCCAGGAGCACTGTTTAGTGTTTCTAGAGTGATCAGATTTTAACTTGCAGAGTATAAAGGGAGGAGGGATTTGAGAGTGTGATTACTCACTACGTACTGAAAATAAACAACTAAAACGTAAACATTTTTTGTGAAATTTACTCAAGAAATATTGAAGGTTGTAAAATATAGGGTTTAAAATACTAGGTCCCAGGATCCCCTAGAGTTTCTGCAGGTTCATGTTCTATGTTTGATAGGAAAACACACAGCAGTTTAATTATCCGTGTTACGTATCGGCTGCGCAGTAACCTTTCAGATCCTGCACGTTATCACAATCCTGCAGACTTTCGGATTGTGCTTAAGACTGAAAAATAAAGAGAGAGAAAGAGTGATGTGCCTCATCCACCTCAAAACGCTACTCCTCAAGTAACCCATTTCGCGGTTCTTTATCCGTTAGAAAATAGTGATGTGCCTTGGACGACACAAAACGATAGCTATCAAAATAATGTGGACGGATTTTGTCCGAAGGGTAATCAGCCGGGTGGTGGGCGCGTTTAGGGTTTAGTTTGGGTTTGACAAAATCCATAGAAGAAAGTATGAAAAAACGGGCAGAATTAGAAATCTATAGTACGGGCGCGTGGTTTGTGCGTCTCAGCAAATAGTCCACCTAGAATCTACCAGAGGTCCACACAACACGGAAACCGAGAAAATAACGCAGAAATAGTAAACCGGCTAGTGGTTGTGCTTAAGAATGAAAAATAAAGAGAGCGAAAGAGATTGGGACCTTCCCACAAATTGGTTTAAAATACAAAATTCGGCGAGGAAGTCTTCGGAAAAGTGGCCTGACGGTGACCGGAAAAGTCGCCGGAAAACCATATTCGCCGGAACAAAAATATGAACCTACAAAAACGTAGCTTTGTCCCCCTCTTTTACCTTTCCTTCTACGAAATTATCTAAATTCGCTTCAAACTCAACAGATCTGTTTTCTCCCTCAAGAAAACCTCTCGTTTTCTTCAACCCCCACACTTGCTTGGTTCAAGTTTCTGAAACCGAAGCTAGCATGACGATCCTTGCGGCGAGAGGATCCCAAAAATGTCTTCAAAACTTGATTTCAAGCGCTTTTGAGAGTGTGTATTCATGGAGCGTAAGAGCTATGGAGGTAGAGAGACAAGAGAGGCTAAATGACATGAACCCGTCGGCCACTCACCTTTAAAACCGTATTTTTTGTCAACATTGCGAAAATGCCACTCATTCAAATTTTGAAAAAATCTGAAGTTTTGTCTGTGCGTATATACGTACAATGTGGCTTTTGGGAGGGAAATTTTGTAATTTTTTGGCAGGATTGGAGCTCCTGTGTGCGCATATACGCACACAACAGCTCTAAAATTGTCATTTTCTGCAAAATTTTTGGGCAAATTTGGGCTGCACCGCAGCCTAGGTGTGTATTTTTCTGTTACTCTTTACCCCTACGTGCGTATGTACGCACAAATATGCGTATATATGCACACAACAGCTTCTCTGTCCTGTTTTTGTCCTTTTTCTGCTCTCTGCTGTGTTAGCTCATGCTCAATTCAAAGTAAATCCTCACACATCTTTCCTCTCTCAAAATTCCAAACTTAAAATAAAACTAAAATAAATTAAAATAACTTACGACGTTTGGTTGCCTCCCAACCAGCTCTTGAAATTTACGGTCGACGACCCAACCCAGTTAGATCGGGTTCGATTACGGGTCGTCGAAGTAGATCGGTTCTACCTTGGAGACCTCATCTTTCTCTAGATACGGTTTGATCCGGTGTCTGTTCACCCTGAAGCTCGAGTTATCTTTTGGATTCTCTAGCTCAAACGCACCCCATGCGAATATCTTTCGGATGATGAACGGTCCCAACCAGCGAGGTCTCTATTTTCCAGGAAAGAACCTCATTCTTGTGTGGTAGAGAATAACTTTAACCTATTCCTGAAAATACTTTGGCGTGATACGCTGATCATGCCACTTCTTTGTCTTCTCTTTGTATATCTTGGCGCTCTCAAATGTCGTTCTGCAGAACACCTCTAATTCCAGCAACGCCATCTTTATTTTATCTTCAGTCAGATTTTGATCCATATTGAGCAGCTTGATAGCCCAATAGGCCTTGTGCTCCAACTCAACCGGAAGGTGACATGCTTTCCCAAACACAAGATGGTACGATGACATTCCCAGCGGTGTTTCGAAAACTGTCCTGTATGCAAAGATGACGTCGTCCAGTCTCATTGAGCAATCCTTTCGGCCCAAATTCACGGTCTTTTCTAGAATTCCCTTGATCTCCCTGTTTGACACCTCAGCATTCCCGTTGGTCAAGGGGTGATAAGGTAGCGACACCTTATGGCTAGACACCCCGTTTTGTTTTAGCACCCTGGCAAACACTTTGTTAATGAAGTGCGACCCTTCATCGCTGTTCATAGCCTTGGGGGTTCCGAACCGCGTAAATATGTTGCGTTTCTGAAAACGCTCAATCGTCGCTGCATCATTTTTCTGACACGCTATTGCCTTGAAACACTCGTAACATAGTCCACAGCCAGCAGTATGTACATATTTCCCATAGTAGACGGGAACGGTCCCGTGAAGTCGATCCTCCAAACATCGAAGGGTTCAACTTCCTGCCATTTGGTCAAAGGCATTTCATCCTTCTGTGACAATACTTTCTGTCCTCTGCAATATATCGCATCCCTGTACATAATCATGAAAGTCTTTGAAGATTTTTGGCCTAAAGAAACCTGATTGTAGTACCTTGTGTTCTGTTCGGGTTCCTCTAAGGTGACCCCCTACACTGAGCTGAGTGGCAGCGTTTGATCACGTTCCAGGCCTCATGAGTCGGAATGCACCTTGTAAGGATGTTGTCGTGCCCTTTCTTGAACAAATAGGGGTCGTCCCAGAAATACTGCCGGCATTCATAGATGAAGCATTTCAGCTGTGACAGAGTCAAGTCTTCAGGAAGTTTACCAATAACCATGTAATTGGCTATGGCATAATACCATGGCTTACCTAGTTTTACTGCCATGATATGCTCATCTAGAAAATTTTCCTTGATTTGTACCCGTTCCACCGTTGAATTCTCAAGCCTGGATAGGTGGTCTGCAACTACGTTCTAAACTCCCTTCTTGTCTCGGATCTCCATATCAAATTCCTGCGTCAGCAGGACCCATCTCAGGAGCCTCGGTTTTGTGTCCTTCTTGTCAAGCATGTACTGGAGAGCAATGTGATCGGTAAAAACAATCACTCTTGACCCGACCAAATATGGCCTGAAGTTTTCCAGGGCATACACCACAACAGGTAGTTCTTTCTCACTTGTTCCATAGTTGACCTGAGCATCGTTGAGCACCCGAATTGCATAGTATATCACATGACAGACCATACCCGTCTGCTGTCCCAAAACTCCACCGATTGCGTAGTCGCAGGCGTCACACATTAGCGGAAAGGGAAGTGACTTATCCGGCGTAGTAATTACCGGAATTGTGGTCAGCTTCTCCTTCAAATGGTCAAAGGCCTGCTGACACGCTACATCAAAGTTAAAAGGCATGTCTTTCCCAAGCAAGGCACAAAGTGGCTTTGTGATCTTGGAAAATTCCTTGATGAACCACCTGTAGAATCCTACATGTCCCAGAAAACTATTTATTGCCTTCATAGTTGTTGGATACGGAAGCTGCTTGATTACCTCTATCTTGGCCATGTCCACCTCGAGTCCCTTGATGGAAATTTGTGACCCAGCACGATACCATCGGTGACCATAAAGTGGCACTTTTCCCAATTAAGCACTAAGTTCGCCTTCTTGCATCTGATTTAAACCTGGCCCAAGTGTGCAGGCAGTCTTCAAAGCTGTCCCCGAATAGAGAAAAATCTTACATAAAGACCTCCTGATTTTTCTCGATCATGCCGAAAATATAGCCATCATGCATCTCTGGAACGTAGCTAGAGTGTTACATAACCCGAACGGCATGCGCCGTAAAGCAAACGTACTATACGGATAGGTAAATTTTGTCGTCTCCTGATATTCCGCAGCTATGCAAATCTTGTTATACCCGGAGTACCCGTCAAGAAAACATTAATAGGCATGATGAGCTAGCCTGTCCAACATCTGATTCATAAATGGCAGCGGGATGTGATCTTTCAAGGTTGCATCGTTTAGCCTCCGATACTCCATACAGATCTGCCAGCCTATAACGGTAGACTGCGCAATCTGCTGTTCTTTGTTCTGCACCATTGTAATACCCCTCTTTTTGGGCACGCATTGGACTGGACTGATCCAAGTGCTGTCCGATATAGGGTATATGATTCCTGCCTCTAGCAACTTCTTGACCTCCTTGCGCACAACATCCTTCATGTTCGGATTCAGCCTCCGCTAGGGCTCAATCGCCGGATTCTTGGCTTCTTCTATCCTGATATAGTGCATGTAGTAGGAGGGGCTGATCCTCTTAATATCCACAATTTTCCAGGCGATTGCTTCTTTGTGCTATCGCAATACTTCCAGCAGTTTTTGCTCATGTTACTAAGATAGAAAAGTCGAAACATTTACCGGCAGAGTATTATTATCACCACTGTATGCATACCTGAGATGGCTCGGAACCGGTTTCAGCTCCAGTACGGGTGGTTCCTTGAGTGACGGAACCAGTATCATCTTCTGCCCACCGTCCTCATCACAGTGTAATGTGATCTAGTCTTCGGCTCTCATGGTCTGCTTGCACCGAATCTTCTCCTACTTCTCCATACATTCTATTAATATCTTCCCAAAGTTGATCCATCTCCTCGTTTTCCCAGCCTTCATCGACCACGTCTATGGCAATGACGTCTTCGTGCTCATAATAGTTTGGCAGTTGCATATTTTTGAAGAGGTTAAATTACACCCTTGTCCTCGTTAATCTGCATGGTCAAATTTCCGTTCTTGTAGTTTATCATAGCTTCTCAAGTGGCCAAGAACGGCTTCCACGGGATGAGCGGTACCTCCCTTGCCTTCATGTCCAGGATCACGAAATCAGCTGGAAAAATCAATTCTCTGACTTTCACCAGAATATCCTCGATGACTCTGTATGCTTGCTTTACGGACCTGTACGCAATCTGCAGCATAATTCTTGTGGGACTGGGTTCACCGACTTTCAAACTCTTGAAAATTGTCAACGACATGAGATTGATGCTGGCCCCTAGGTCACACAGAGCCTTTCCTGTGTAAGCATTACCTAGGGTAACCGGACTAACAAAACTGCCAGGATCCTTCCTCTTCCTCAATAGCCCATACTTCACACAGTTGCTCACTTCTTCCATTAGGTTTATGGTATTGAAATCGCTCATCCACCTCCTCCCATACAGAATGTCCCTGAGGAATTTGGCATAAGTGGGCATCTTTTCCAAATCCTCACAAAAGGGGATGTTGATTTACAGATGCTTGAAAATCTCGAGAAACCTGTCGTAGTCTTTGCTATCGTCCCTCTTTCGTTTATTCAAAGGATACAACACCTCTTTGGAGACAGGTAATGTTTATGCTTCCTTATCAACCTTTACTTCATCCTGCTCAACCAAGCCCTTCGATTGGGGGCCTAAAGCTGAGTTTTCACCCTGGCCAAATACTTCGTGTTCGACAATTTTCAAATTTTCTGCAGGTGTGTGGATAGGGTACGGCAGATCCTACAGCGCTAATCCACTCTGAGTGATGATGACATTGATCTGAGCACGTGGATTGTTTTTCGTATTCGAGGGAAAGTTTTGTGGCTGTCTTTCTGCTTGTTGCTCAGCCAATTGCCCAATCTGTTCTTCCAGTGTACGTAGTGCAGTCTTTGTAGAATGGGGGTCTACTGTCAGGGTGCCGACGGCTGTGTCAATCTGATTGAATCTGGAATTAAAACTGGTGGTCATACCTTGTAACATTGATTTGACTTCCGCCATCTCGCTGATGGGTTGTGGTGCAGGTGGCTCTTGCTGTGACCGTGGCATATGCTGGAATCCCGGTGCATGAATCGCAGAATTCAAGTTTCCGTACTGGAACCCGGGATGATCTCTCGTTCCCGACCTGTACCAGCTCGGATACCACTGCCGCTGTATATAATTGGAAATCTCAGTCATGAGCTCCTCAATGGCTGCGTCCAAATCTTGTTCTCCTATTGAAGCAACATCCTTCTTTTCCGAGTAGACTCTCTTAACCAAGTATTGCACGATCTTGGCCAGATCATCAATTCGGTCGTCTTCCACTGGCTCGGCTCGGGCCATGATTCTGCGATCGTCAAACACTCGAGTGTCCTGCTTGGCTAACTACTTCTTCATCTCATAGGCCCCGTCGTTTTCCACATAGTAGAGAAAGTTTCCTTCGGCTTCTCTGTCCATCATGTAAATACTATCCATGTCTAAGGCATGGTAGAATACCTGGTTTCGGCATCACTTTACCAATCTCATCAATCTGTCCCATGCATCTACCAGCGTCTCCCCCGTCATCTGCTTGAATGACAGAATCTCTCTTTTTAATTGAATAACCTTGGAGGCAGGGTACAATGTGGGCAAAAAAATCCGTGACACATCCTTCCCACGTCACTACAACAAATTCTGCCTCCGTTGATAGCAAAAGTTGTCGCTAGAAAGGCCAAATATGTCGGTAGAAATTCTATCGACAAATATGGTCACTACAGGTCGGTCTTTAGTATTAAAGCCGACAAACCTCAATTACGTCGGCAGAAGAAAAAAAAAAGCGACATCAGTTTTTGTCGATTGTTTAAATCTAACAACAAACCTTTCTGTCTCTAGTAAAACTACCGACAAGTAAATTTGGTAGTTTATGTACATAAGTGACAAATTATGTCTGTCACCAGTAGACATGTTTCTCACTTTTACATCTTCCTGGCGTCATACATGTTTGTCGCCTGTATCACGACGAAATAAAAAATATAATGGAGATTTTTACATGTATGCAGATCTGAAAGTCAAGATCAACCATATATTCACCCAAAATATAAACATACTCAAACATTAAAATGCACCATTGTGCTGAAATCCAAGAACAACCCTTCAACAGCGTGATTTTTTAACAAGTTTGCATCCTTAGTAACCGTCCAGTACGGTCACTCTAATTCAACAGTCGTACAAATCAAAACAGTACTATTAAGTTAATTTACAAAACAATTAGCTAGCTTGTGTTTCAAAGTTCAAAAAGTTCACAAAGTATCACGTTCCCAGAATTAAAACATCTACGACGTGTTATATGAACTGCATGTCAAGAATCACCGGCCAGTGGGTCCTTCGATGCCCTGAACATGTGCAATGCAAGCGACACTAAAACCTGCAAACAATGAAATAAATAATCATAAACTTGTGGCTGTATGGTTTAACAACAATGAATATCGGCCACGATACACATCAATAGCTGCCTAGTTAGGTAAATACTCATGCTGTCGTTGAATATATGTTTTCACACATTGGAGTTACAGTTACTGTATACGGCATATAGGCCAGCCAATGTACAAGTACAGTTTTCTGTGAGAATACCTCCCAAATATGCAGACATCATACTTGTCAAAATCTCACATTATTACGGATTCTGCGAGCACAGTTGAACACATTTCAGCACAAAAGATGTGTTCAATACAAAGCAAAAAATGGTGGCTAGCACGACTAACATTCTGGAAAGTGAAGTCTTTCCAAATTTTCCTAACAACCTATGTTCAGGTCAAATGAAGCCCTAAAATACAGTTTCAGGTATATACCGTTTTCTGCGAATAGAGCACAATATGCATATGCATGATGGCAGATATCATACTTGTCAAAAAATAACATTATTAAGTATACTGGAATTGAAGCAGACTAGAATACATTTCAGAACAGAAGTTGTCTTCAATACATAGTCGAAGATACTTTAATTCCAACGTATCAAAAAACAAATATTCGAAGAGACTTCAGCCATTGTAAAATTAACAAAGCTGGAAATGGTGGGCTAGCACGGCTAACTCGTTGTACACATTCTCGAAATGGAAGGCTTTTCAAAGGGCCTAGCAACATAAGTTCAGTTCCAATGAAGCCGTAATTGAAGTTTCTGTGAGATCAAACAACGAAACTGAGATGGACAGATAAAATTTGTTATGTATATATGACCTAAAGTAATCACAAAATTCAAAAAAGGTTAAAAACCCACCCGTAAACACAGTGAACTTGGAAATTAAATTTCCCCCAACTCTAACAATCCGATCCGAGGTAGTGAAGTCCAAACTGTCTAGAAAGAACTCTTTGTTCGAACCAAATGAAATCCCTAGTTAATTCGGACAACAAGCAGTGACTTCCCATTTACAACAAAGAGAGATGAAAACTTGTTTTAATCAAGAATCTTAACTCATCAGCATTCTCCATACCTCCCTCCCTATCTCGTCTGACCCTCTCTCCCTCAAAGAGATAAGACCCATGATGGAGAACCAACAACTTTGTTTTTAGAATAATCCTTCTCTTTAAAGAAAAATTAAATAGTTAACTGGCTTTTTTATCCGACTAGAAATGGAAAAACTAGATAAGTAGCCAAAACCGTTTAAACCATAACCCTTACGACAACATCCAAGAAGAAGCTAATTCACCCTACAGCTAATTATGCCATATAAATAATTAAGTGTAGGCCCTGATTGTTACCATAAACCCTGTCTGTTGCAGGAATCCATACTTTCATGGAATACCTATAGTGGACGCATTCAATTGCAAGCCAAAATCTACAGAGCTATATATCCCATTTGCATCAAGCAGCCAACTTAATTAACTTATTCAGTAGTGAATTTGGTAAAAGTACAGGCAATACAGGATACTCTAATCGAATTTCTTAGAAGTAGTCAATCTCTTACGTATTAAGTACAGGCACTACATGAAACTGGAATCGAAATTCTTAATAGCAAATGTGTTTTCTAAACTCAATTTGTTACGTATTAAAAGTACACTTTTGTCTAAACTCGAATCGAATTTCTTAAAAGTAGTCAATTAACAACAAAAATGTTGTCTAATAATTTATACATTACAAGTCCATTCGTTACAGGATGCTTGTTTCCTAACTGGTGAGGTTATGCATATACGTATATTATGTATATAAGCATATTGAAGTAATAATATGAATGCATTCACATAATGTAATATATGAACATGTCATGTGTATATGGAAAAGAAGTACAAGCATTCACTTTATTCTCTTACCTCATTCACTTTCTGAACTGAAATTTTCGGACCCCTCTTCGGATTCCCTCTCAGATTCCTCCTCTGATTCTGTTTCATAATCCTCTTCAAGTTGCACGCCCTTCAAAATCAGTCTCTCCACATTGGATATCCTCTTCTCGAGGGCCTCATTACGCCTTTCTGTAGCCTCTGCCCTTCGTCGTTCAGCGTCAGCTCTTCTTCTATATGCATTTGCCTTCTTGTGTGCTGCTTCAGCCCTTGCTAGCGATTTAGACACGCCGTCATCGTAAGTCTATGCAGTCTTTGGGACCTCACCTCCACCATAGCAAGCAACAACACCCGGCCTTCTTCCAAGTACCGCCTCCACAAACTCTTCTTCACTTAGGTCATGATCCACGTCATTGTCTCTCATTTCTTTAATTTGATTCTGTCATTTGACAACATTTCATTAAGGCTCAGATATAGGTTTGGAAATAAGATGTTTTAGTAAGAAATCAATACAAAACATACATATTTTTGCAAGGCTTCATGCGACAGCCAGACAGATGTGCCACTTTTGCAATGCGTGATCTTGTAGTTTTCAATGAGTGAGGGTTCTTCATACAATTTTTTATGACTGACTGTTACACATATACGGAAATACGTATTATAAACGAATGAGATAAAGTTAAACACATTACCATCTCGTGCAGGCGCTGGAAAAATGTCTTCGAACCGGAACTGTGCAGATTCTTAACATGCTCTCGGTTTGAAGTACCTCTTCAACTCTTAACCTGTGAATAAATCATAAAATTGTGAAAGGAAATCCATAACATAGTACATACATAAATTCCAGCCCATTTCTTATATTTGTTTTACCTTGCAGGGCTCGGACTGAAAGTATGAACACAAGATCTCCCAATCACTTTGGGTTACAAGTGGGGATGGATGACGCCTTGCTGAAGTATGGCTTTGGAAACTCTTGTAATGTCTATGCAGCTTGTATCTGTAGTCACTATATGCTCTGCTGCACATGGAATTAATGGAACGAACAATATGCTTCTTCGAAAAATCCAGATTAAACATCCCCTCAACGATAAAATACAGAGAATCAAGGTTCATGCGCATTTCAATTACTACTTCACTTTTCAAGTTAAATCCAACAACTCCGAGAGAACTAACCAATAAAGACATATCAAATCCTTATTAACGTAAAAAAAATGAACCATGCAATAGCTGCACTCACAAGTAGGTGATCGAATATGGGTTTCCTGTGATGATCCTCCATTTTCTTCCATGACGGACTTCTAGCCTGTGCATGCATGCGTACAGCAACACCAACCTCAGCCGTGAGCTCCAAACGGCCATCACCCACTGGTCTCCGCTTCCCCAGGGGAATGTACACATCAATCTTACCTCCTATTTTTTTGGTCTTACTTCTGATACTTAGCCCACGCGTCACTCCTCTTCCAGTTCTAGTTATTTGGGGAGCTACGAGAGAAGAATTAATACATAAGGAAAAGCATCCAATTCAAGTAAATAAAAATATTAATAACTAGTATGTCACCGTATTAAAGAATCAACATAACTTCTACGATACATACATTCGGCAGCCACGTTCTCAGCATGTCCCGCATCAGTTGGTGGTGTTCGTTCCCCCGTATTGGATTTCAGACAACGCGACCTTCTCGACGAACCACAAGGCACCACATTCACAATAAAACGTTAAATAAGACACAACCAAACAGTAGTTGACTATTAAAACGAAATACGTGCAACTGCTACATACATCACCAGCAATCTCATCGTCTGACTGATCTAACCCTTCCATTTGAGCATCTGTGGCGGATTTGTTTCGTGCGGTTGTCATGGGGTTTGATGCTGCATGTTTTCTCTGCAGCAACCTCCTAGGCGTCGATCGATTCGATCTTCTTACACCAACATCTTGTGCCGTAACATGCACCACATTCTACCATAAATTAGACACATTACCCGTTTGTATGTTAATTTCGAAATGTAAAAATTTGGTACTGCTACTTACAGCAGGATCCATGTCATCGTCAGAACGAAGCGAGTCCACTTCAACATTTGTACCATTGTTGTTCCGAGCAGTCGTCCTGGAATTTGATGCTGGTTTTTTCCTGGTCAGCCTAGTAGGCATTAACCAATATGATCTTCTTTCGCCAACAACCCGTGTCGTAACCTGCATCACAGTTTTAAACAAAATTGCACAATAAAAAGCTAAGGAATAGACAAACAGTTTGTAGATGATTTTTAAAAAATAAAAAGTTTTAACTCTATTTACATCAGGATCTACGTCAACCAAAGACAGATCCCACACTTCCCTTTCCACATCTGTTGTGGAGTTTTTACGAGCATTCGTCCTGGGTTTCGACGCCGCTGTTTTTTTGTACATGTTCCTAGTTGGTGTTAATCGATGCGATCTTCTGATGCCAACATCCTTTCTCGTAACTGACAGCGTAAACTATCTGCTTTTTCGCAAGTGTACGATCAAGTAGTATAGAGTATGTAATTATGACTCTGGTTATCGAACCCACGAGAACAGGTTAAGTTCTTGCTAATCAGATTTAGAATAAGACACGAAGTTTGTGAAAAGGAAGAAGGTTTGGGATTTAATTATGCTAAATTATAATAAATAAAAACAGTAAAAAGACTTATTTTATTTTTCTGCTGAATATTTTGCCGAAATTGTTGTAGTTGTAAAAGTTGATAATTCTAAAAATCTAGATTCCAGGATCCCCTAGGGTTACTCTCCAGCTTCCATGGTTTATTTGATTTCAGAAACACACAGTGGTTTTGTTTATGCCAGCATACCAATAGTACAATCTCCTCTCGGTCTCATGCACTTATCACTCGACTGCAGATTTTCGGGTCCTCTCGGTCCACCTAAATCTGCAGGTTCGTTCTAAGTCTGCTAGGGTTACAGGTTCTCCTCTCGGTCTCCCCCTAAACATCTAACAGTTGGTCTAATGCTTCTGGGCTAGTCCCCTGATTCTCTTCACCTCTCGGTCCATCAAGGCAGAGTACTAAATCCTGTCTTTTCTTCCTAACATTCACTGGTCACTCTCGCGCACCAGGTCCTGTCTGTAACACTCCTGGGTGATCAGGCCATTCATGTATGTAGATAAAATCAAAGACAGAATAATAAACAAACCATCCTGTATTAAGACTTAGCTAGCCATGCATCTGAAAATCAAAACATCCAAGTCTGCTGAATTCATAAACCCTAGGTTCACCGAGAACCTAGGCAAAAGGTCTCGCTAGCTTGCATTATTAAAAGACAATGTTTCATAAAAAGAGAAAAGATCAAACTAGTTATTTCTGAAGATACTGGAAAACTGCTCCAATCCTGCTCTGCTCCAACTCCTGGCTGCTGTGAAACTGGCTGCTGATGATGATGATAGCTGTGGTATGCCTTCGTAACCCTAAAACAGTGCTGGGACACCTCCTTTTATATTGCCACAGTCTCCAAAACTGATGCACGAAATTCCTGTTTTACCCTCGAAAAGATCCGTCCTGGAAGATTCTGGAACACGTCTGTGCGTTCAAACGCACACTTCCTGCGTTCAAACGCAGTGCGTATGAACGCACACCCTTCTGCGTTTGAACGCAGGACTTAGCCGTTTTCCTCTTCTGGCTCCTGAACCCATGCGTTTGAACGCAGCTTGCCTGCGTTTGAACGCACCCCTTGGCCGTTTCTTCTCTTGAGTGTTGAGCCCTGCGTATGAACGCACAACCTGCGTTTGAACGCAGGACTTAGTTTTTTCTGCACTTGGTCTCTGACTCCTGCGTTTGAACGCAGCCTGCCTCTGCGTTTGAACGCAGCACTTAGCCAAATTCTGCCATTTTTTTCCTTCTGCCTGTCTTGTGCGTTTGAACGCAGCCTCTGCGTTTTAACGCACAACTTAGTCATTTTTTCCTCCTTTTTCTGCCCAGCTCTCCTGACACGCTGCCTCCTATCCAAGTCAATCTCATGCATTTTTCCGGCACCTGTTACCTGCACATAACACGCACCCGCGATCATATCCAACAAACAAAAGTATGCATAAAATTACTCAAATTTTGCAATCATGATCTAAAAATCTCTGCCTCGTATCAGGTGGAAAATAAGCTGAAAATGGCCAAACTCAACTCTCACAGGGTTAAAACCAATGGTAAAAAGATGTCCCAGACTAATACATTTTCAAGCTGTCAAAATACCCCCACACTTATCTCTGCTCGTCCCGAGCAGACCCTTGCATACTGCCCTGCAGACCCATTTTTGCATACTTCAATTTGCATACTTCCCCTCTTTCACAGATTCAAGACACAGACCAAAACACTCGATAGACGACTGACTCAGATACAGAATATACACAAACTGACTCAAGACACAACTAAATTTTTTTTTTATATATATATATATATATTTTCTGAAATTGGGCAACCTCTCTATCATAAACTGAAATCATCAAATCCTCACTAGCTTATTTCGAACTTCCACAACACGCAGCAAGAAATGATATAAACTGATCCTATGCACAAATCCACTAAGGTATCCCCAAACATCCACCAAACCAACCAAGACAAGGCACGTCTTTTGACTTTGAGGGTCCAGGCATCTTTAGTCAACAGATAGTTTTTCTTCGCCAAGTCATTTGAGGTTTTCAGACCCTCTTAGCCGTTATTGCGTTTGATTTGCAAATTGTCCCATTGCTGGGAGACACATCTCCTGTGTAATACGGCTTGACTTTAATTTCCCTCCTAAGCTCTAAATTGGATTGAATCCAAATTTTCCATGTGAATGGAAGCACATTATGTTGTTTCTCCTTTAAGCACAAAATATTTTTTTTTTCATTTTTTTTTTTTTTTTTATATATATTCCCCTCTGTTTTTTTACAACTGTGCAGTAGAGCTTTAAGAGTGCGGGCTTTTTAGGATTTTCTCTTGGAACCACCTTAAGGGATGGTGGTGTACATTCTCCAACTTCGCTTAGGCTACAGATTTGTACCACATAAAACCGACTCTACACGAAGGTCCACCCCAGATTCCAAGAGACCACCAGTTTCCACGGGAAACAGAATATTCAACTATCTCAGGACTAAATCTGCCTAGCACACTAGAGAAGTTCAAAAGTATGCCTGTATCTACTTTCCACATTCCTGAATACCCGGGATAGCCTGTCGTGAAAATTGTGCACAAAATACTAAAATTTGAAGTATCCCTGCTACGGTGCTTCCTACTCTAATAAGCTCTTTCATTGGATCCTCTTCAGTTTCTAGGTCCTAAGTTGCCCTTTCTCAGAAAAAATATTTATTAATTTTCCCTATTTATTATTATTTATTTATTTTTTTTTTTTATCATGCAAGGTCAGAAAGATTGGTGGGTAGACTCAACATAAAAAACGTGCTGACTCAAAAATGAAAATAAAACGAAAAATAGAATTGACCAAAACATGCTGACATGGCTATGCAGGAGGACACGATTCCCCACCCCCACACTAGAGGTGGCGCGTCCTCGCGACTCTACTGATCTGGTCTGTAACTCGAATCTGTGTTCTCCGGAGTAGACTGGTCAGTCGGCTCGGGAGATGGTGAAGGGGTGCGCCCTCTGGCGCGTTTCCTCGCAGCATGGCGTGCTGCGGCAGCGGTACCAGCGTGGCTGGCACCGGGATGGGCACTGCTGGCCCCTGGGTCTGCATGATCTCTCCTAGGTGGGTACTGGGTACCGCGTCTGCCGGGGTCACCGACACTGTCTGCATGTTCAGGGCTCGGTGTGGGGTCATGGCCAGAGAAGCTATCATATGGCCGGCTATCCTCCATTGTCCAGCTTGGACAATTATCACTAGAATAGCGGTCTGGAAAATTAAACCGCCTACCACGCATGTTACTCTGAATTTCAGCAAGTGCCAACTCATGAGCTCTCATGGCGGCTGTGTGAGCGTGGTAGATATGCTTCTGGGTCTTGAACAATTTGCCAAGACCCCTGGCCATTTTCTTGACAGTCCTTACCAGGTAATTATGTACTTTTTCTTGGGCCTTAATTTTCTTTCTGACCCACTCCTCATGCTCAGTCCTCTCCAGGCGCCCAAAAGAGCTGCGCCTGGCCCCTCTGCTAGACTGCCCCAAGTCAAGGTCGGCCTGCCTGTGTTCGCTGGAACTGGCAGAACGGGGCAGTGGGAAGGGTCCTGGTAAGGCTGGTAAACCCCCATCACCGGGAGGAGGCGGTGGTGGCATGCCACCACCCCCACCCTGAGGTGGAACAACATCATCATCATCGTCCACTTGGACATATTCAGGAGGGCCGTGAATGGCCTCCTCCAGCGCACATCTCATGTTCTTGTACTTGCGTACTTGAACAGGTCGAATATCTCTCAGCTCGCCAGGAATGACCACAAGATAATCCTGCGCCATTTTTGTTAACATCCCCAGAAGACCCAAACCCTTCTTGCTATGAGTCTCCCTCCGTTCCCGGAAAAACTCACAAATAATCTCCGGGAGGCTCACAGGCTCACGGGCCATCAAACAGTACACAAGCAGGGCAATATTATAATCAATGTGGGTAAAGTGTTTTATACCCACAATTCTGTTGTTCACCCACTCTGTCCACCATTTCGCCTCTCGAATCAGGTAGGTCGATGGCAGTTTCCGGTAGGATGGACTCCTCTCAGGGTGGTACCAGACAGCGCCGGGTACACCAGCACACAGGGTGGTCAGGATCTGCGCACTCAACTGCTCTGATGGATGACGTCTCAGTTCCTGGAACTGACAGTCATCCAACACCAACTCTAGACCCAGACTCTCTCGGATACTCTCTGGGGTGATTCTAATCCATCTCTTTCTGCAGTAAATCCAGTCAATTGACTGGACTTCACTGTTCATGCACTGCTGGAGATTGCTGTAAATCTCCTTAGCCAGCACAGAACTGACCCGCAGATTGGGAAACCCAGTAAACAAATCCCCAAACTGATCCTGCCCAGTAAATTCAAACAGTTCATCCCCCATGGCTACCCTATCACGGGGAAAGGTCCTCTCAGCGGGTATGTCATACCGAATCTTTTTGTCTTGAAAAAAGAAACGGTGAGCCTCCATGTTAACAAACCTATGGTCGCAGAAATAGTTAGGCCTAAGCAAACGACAGTCTATGATATTCAATGGTGCAATAGCCCTATCCGGCCTCATGAAAGGTTGATCCACCTCCATTTCAGATTCAACAGTAAAAATTGAAATATTCAAAGAGAATGAAAAGATAGAACCTGGGTACCCGGAGTGAATCTTACGGGTACAGATCTGGAAATATCTCTCTGAGATGAATCTGTTGGTGTTTGGATCGGCTGATTTGGATCACCCCCACACTGTTCCCGACCTTCTGGTGGTCCTGCGGTGGTCGTCGGAGGCTGCTGGCGGCAGACTGCTCTGGCGGCTGCTAGGGCAGAGAGAATTTTCTAGAGAGAGAGTTGAAAACTGGAAGACTTGTGTGAAAATGAGTCACTGTCATCCGTACAGTATATATAGGCGAACTTTCAGAAATTGCAGAATGGCCCCAAAATTTCAAAATTTTTCAAAATTTTCCGAAATTTTTGATCCCGCTCAAATGTGCGTTTGAACGCAGGTTCTGCGTTTGAACGCACTGCTTAGTTTTTCTGGAAAATTTGAAGATCTGATGAGCTGCGTTTAAACGCAGGGTGTGCGTTTGAACGCAGTGCTTGAACGTTCTTGAATTTTTCTGGGTCTGATGAGTTGCGTTTGAACGCACATGAGCTGCGTTTGAACGCAACGCTTATCTTCTGCATCTCGGATGAGCTGCGTTTGAACGCACATGAGTTGCGTTTAAACGCATGCCTTTGTCTCTCTAGAAAATCTCTGCTGATTGGGTCTGCGTTTGAACGCAAAATCTGCGTTTGAACGCACGCCTTAAGAATTTTCACCTCTTCTTTGTCATCTTGCGTTTGAACGCACTGTGTTGCGTTTAAACGCACCACTTGGTGGCTGAAAATTTTCATGATGTGATCTGCGTTTGAACGCAGGTCTGCTGCGTTTGAACGCAAAAGTGTTAGCAGTTTCCAGTGCTCTTCCTGTCCATTGGTGGGGCTGCGTTTGAACGCAAGATCTCTGCGTTTGAACGCACTGCGTTTGAACGCAAGTCTTCTGCGTTTAAACGCACGCCTCTGCTTCCTGAAAACACTGAGTTCAACATTAAATCCCTCTTTCTCACTTTTCTCTCAAATTATGAACATTGTAAAAATTATATAAAAACAACTACCTACGTTGGGTTGCCTCCCAATCAGCGCTTGTGATTTACAGTCGACAGCCCGACTTTGTTACCTCTGCTGTAATCACGGAATGTCGAGGTAGAGTGCCTCTACCTCCATGATTTCCTGAGGATCCCTGTATGGCTTGACTCTGTTCCCATTCACCTTGAAAACTGTATTGTCCCTCGGGTTCTCCAGCTCCACCACTCCCCATGATGTAATGTTTTTCACAATAAATGGTCCGGACCATCTTGAGCGCAGCTTCCCTGGATAGAATTTCATCCTTGAATTGTAGAGGAGAACCTTCTGCCCGATTTCTATCTTCTTTGGTAGAATGCGGTTGTCATGCCACTTCTTTGTTTTTTCTTTATAAATTTTGGCACTCTCATATGCAGTTTTACGGAATTCTTCCAGTTCGAGGAGTGCCATCTTCCGTTTATTTCCTGATAAACTGTGATCCATATTCAGCTGTTTGATTGCCCAGTAAGCTTTGTGCTCCAATTCTACTGGTAAGTGACATGCTTTTCCGAACACCAGCTGGTATGGGGACATTCCCAGTGGGGTTTTGTAAGCAGTTCTATATGCCCAAAGCGCATCATCCAGCTTTAAAGACCAGTCCTTCCGTCCAGGATTCACAGTTTTTTCCAATATGCTCTTTATCTCCCTGTTGGACACCTCTGCTTGCCCGTTTGCCTGAGGGTGATAAGGCAGTGATACCTTATGGATAGACACCCCATACTGCTTTAGAACCTTGGCAAATACTTTATTGATAAAATGAGAACCTTCATCACTGACCATGGCCCTCGGTGTTCCAAATCTGGTAAAGATGTTGCGTTTGAGGAACCTTTCTACGACTGACGCATCGTTCTTCTGGCAGGCTATTGCTTCCACCCACTTTGACACGTAATCCACTGCCAATAAGATGTAAAGATTTCCCAGCGACGAAGGAAAAGGACCCATAAAATCAATACCCCACACGTCGAAAGGCTCGACTTCCTGCCAAAGTGTCATGGGCATTTCATTCCGCTGAGAGATATTTCCTGTCCGTTGGCAACGATCACAACTCTGCGCGTAATCATGGCAGTCCTTAAAAACTGTTGGCCAGAAAAATCCTGACTGCAGCACCTTGTGAGCTGTTCTCGGTCCGCAGAAGTGTCCTCCACACTGTGCTGAGTGGCAGTGCTGAATTACCTCCAAAATTTCGTGACATGGAATGCACCGTCGGAGAATATTATCTGCCCCTTGCTTGAACAGATAAGGATCGTCCCACAAATATTGCCTGCAATCTGAAATAAATTTCTTTTTCTGCCAAGGGGTGATATCTTCAGGGAGTGCACCATTGACCAGATAATTGGCTATGGCATAGTACCAGGGCCGTCTGTTGGTCTTGATCTTCATAATATGTTCATCTGGAAAATTTTCTTGAATGGGCACCACTTCTTCTGTAGGTTTTTCCAGACGAGATAGATGATCAGCTACTACATTTTCAACTCCCTTTTTATCCCTGATTTCGACGTCAAATTCCTGCATCAGCAGAATCCAACGCAACAGCCTTGGCTTTGCATCCTTCTTTTCCAGCAAGTACTTCAGTGCACTATGATCTGTAAAAATAATGACTTTAGAGCCTACCAGGTACGATCTGAATTTATCCAGGGCAAAAACGACTGCCAGCAGCTCCTTCTCTGTAGTCCCATAATTAATCTGTGCCTCATTCAGGACCCTGCTGGCATAATAGATGACACTGCACACGTTGTCCTTTCTCTGTCCCAGTACCGCGCCCACAGCATAATCACTGGCGTCGCACATCAGCTCGAACGGGAGCGTCCAGTCTGGTGTTGTGATAATGGGTGCAGTCGTCAGCCTTTCTTTAAGCACGTCAAAAGCTTCTTTGCAGGCTTCGTCAAATACGAAGGGCACATCTTTTCCCAACAAATTACAAAGTGGCTTTGTAATTTTTGAGAAATCTTTAATAAATCTTCTGTAAAATCCTGCGTGGCCCAAAAAGCTCTTGATTGCCCTCACTCTGGTTGGATACGGCAGCTGCTTGATCACCTCTATTTTTGCCCTGTCTACTTCCAGCCCTTTACTGGAAATCCTGTGTCCTAGCACTATTCCTTCAGTCACCATGAAGTGGCATTTTTCCCAGTTAAGTACCAGATTTGTTTTCCTGCAGCGAATCAGAACTCTGGCCAGATGATATAAGCAATCTTCGAAGCTGTCTCCGAATAACGAAAAATCGTCCATAAAAACTTCCAGGTTTTTCTCTATCATATCAGAGAAAATTGCCATCATACACCTCTGGAATGTTGCTGGAGCATTGCACAGTCCAAATGGCATTCGTCTAAAGGCGAACGTTCCATACGGGCAAGTGAACGTCGTCTTTTCTTGGTCTTCTGGATTTATGTAGATCTGGTTGTAGCCCGAGTACCCGTCCAGAAAGCAGTAATAAGCATGGTGCGCTAGTCTGTCCAACATTTGGTCCATGAATGGCAGTGGGAAGTGGTCTTTCAGTGTGGCCTCGTTCAGCTTCCGATAGTCCATACAGATTCGCCAGCCAGTGACCGTTCGCTGGGCGATCTGTTCCTGATCGGCATTCTGCACTACTGTAATACCCCCTTTCTTCGGTACACACTGGACAGGACTCACCCAGGTGCTGTCTGATATGGGGTATATAATTCCTGCTTCTAGCCACTTCATGACCTCCTTACGTACCACATCTTTCATAATTGGGTTTAATCTTCTTTGAGGCTGGATAACTGGCTTCTTTCCGTCTTCGATTCTTATTTTGTGCATGCAATAATCAGGACTGATTCCCTTCAAGTCTGCAATTGTCCATCCGATGGCTTCTTTATGCTCTCGAAGTACCTCCAGTAGCTTTTGTTCCTGTTCCTGAGATAAAAGAGATGAAACAATTACTGGCAGTGTATTATTTTCACCAATAAAGGCGTACCTGAGGTGTTCTGGCAACTGCTTTAATTCCAGGGCTGGTGGTTCCTGCAGTGACGGGACCAGTGTCATTTTCTGCTCGCCTCCTTCATCCCTGTATAGCCTGACCCAGCTTTCTGTTCCCATGATCTGCTCATCCTGTTGCTCTTCTGTTTCCTCTGGAAATATGTCTTCAAATTCTTCCCATAAATCTTCTATCTCATCGCTTTCCAGGTCATCAATTACCTCAACTGCAAAACAGTTTTCATGCCCATAATGATCGGGAAGTTGGAGAGATTTGAAAACATTAAATTTTACTTTTTCTTCATTGATTTGCATGGACAGCTCTCCACTCTTGCAGTTAATAATGGCTTCACCAGTCGCCAGGAAAGGTCTGCCCAGGATCAGCGGAACCTCTCCTGCCTCCATATCCAGTATCACAAAATCTGCTGGAAAAATAAGCTCTCCCACTTTTACCAGGATATCTTCAATTACCCCATAGGCAGGTTTCACAGATCTGTCAGCCATTTGAAGCATAATTCTTGTTGGGCGTGGCTCTCCGACTCCCAGACTTTTGAAGATGGTCAGTGGCATCAGGTTGATGCTGGCACCCAAGTCGCATAAGGCTTTTCCTGTGTATGCACTGCCCAGGGTCACTGGAATAACAAAGCTGCCAGGGTCTTTCTTTTTCAGTGGTAGACCATTTTTTACACAACTGCTCGCTTCTGCCGTCAGATTCACTGTTTCGAAGTCACTCATTCGCCTTCTACCATACAAGATATCTTTGAGAAATTTCGCATAAGTAGGCATTTTGGCAAGTGCTTCAGCAAAAGGTATATTTATCTGTAATTGCTTGAATACCTCCAGAAATCTGGCGTAGTCTTTGCTGTCATCTCTCTTGCGTGTTTTCAGAGGGTAAGGAACCTCCTTAGAAGTTGGCACTGTTTCTGGATTACCCTCATTCATCTGCGCTGCTTCCTGTGCGACCGAACCCCTTTTCTGAGGGTCAGCGGTTGAACTGTCTTCCCGGTCAATCACTTCCTGTTCAATAATCTTGGACTTTTCTGCGCGTGCATGACTGGGATACGGTGGATCCTGCAGTGCAATTCCACTCCGAGTTGTGATAGCATTGATTTGAGCGCGTGGATTGTTCACTGTGTTAGATGGTAAATTCCCTGGGGCTCGTTCTGCCTGGTTCTGTGCAAGCTGTCCATTCTGTACTTCCAAGTAGCGGATAGCAATCTTCATCTGGCTTACATCAGCAGTTAATGAGTCCATCTGTGCGAATCTAGTTTCCAACTGCTTATTGAATTTCTCCATATAGGACTCAAAATGTTGCTGAGACAGGTTTAGTTGTGGTGCTGCTTGTGCAGGCTGGGCTGGAGCTGTCGGTTGTGCCTGTGGCCTGTGCTGGAATCCTGGTGCATATACTGCTGCATTGGGATTTCCGTAGCGAAACCCTGGATGGTCACGTGTGCCTGGTCTGTAGCGACTAGGATCCCACTGCTGCTGAACATAGTTGGCATCTTCGGTCTGAAGCTCCAGAATTGCTGCGTCAAAGTCAGGTTCGTCCACTGATGCTACCGGCTTCTTTTCTGTGTACACCTTCTTGACTAAGTCCTGTACCACTTTCGTGAGATTATCAATCCTGTCATCAACCACTGGTTCTGCTACTGCTGCGAGCCTGCGGTCATCAAACAGGCGAGTATCCTGTTTGGCTAGTTGCTTCATCAGTTCGTATGCGCCATCTTTATCCACATGGTATAGAAAGTTACCCCCAGCTTCCCTGTCAATCCTGTCTGCATTCTCCCTGTCAAGTGCGTGGTAGAACACCTGCAGAATCTTTGCGTCCCCGAAGCCGTGATTGGGGCATTTTTTCACAAGTCTCATTAGCCTGTCCCATGCATCTACCACTGTCTCCCCCATCTGCTGTTTGAAAGATAAGATCTCACTCTGCAGCTTGATAACGCGGGATGCAGGGTAGAATTTTGCCAAGAAATCAGCAACACACCCCTCCCAGGTAGTGATAGACCTCGGTGTTCTTGCCTCCAGCCAATCTTTTGCTGTTCCGAACAAACAGTATGGGAATAAAATCAGCTTTAGCGTGTCCGCTTCGACTCCTCTGTACTTAATCTTGTTGCAGTAATCCTCAAATTTTCCGAGGAAGTCGTTTGGATCTTCATCTGCCTTCCCATTAAAAGGACAATGGGTCTGGGCGGTCTAAATGGTGGATGATTTCAGGTCGAAGTGCTCTGCTGTAATGGGAGGCACTACAATAGCTGGTTGATGTCCTCCGGTTGGGACTTCAAAGTTTTCGACCAGTGCCCTTCCAGACCTGTTATAAGTCCTCTGATTGTTCCTGGCAGCAAAACCTGCTGCTATCAGCTCTTCAATGTAAAAAGCCATCTGTGCTGGAGTACGTTGCGGCTGTCCTGTGGGTGTTCCTGTTTCGGTTGTGGTGTCTTCTCCGTGCTCAGACATCGCGGCTCGGTGTCTGCGACTTTGCTCTCTGAAAAGTTTTTCGGGATCTTCGAGTGGTGATACCAGTTTGCGGGGCAATCTGGGCATAAACTAGAATAGCCTGAAAATCAGATTTCAAGAGCAGTAAGTCGAAAGAAAGTAACTGTAAAAATAAAAGAAAAACTCTGAGACTTATTCTAATGTCTCTTTAACAAAAACTGTAACCGTTCCCCGGCAACGGCGCCAAAAACTTGACAGCGTAAACTATCTGCTTTTTCGCAAGTGTACGATCAAGTAGTATAGAGTATGTAATTATGACTCTGGTTATCGAACCCACGAGAACAGGTTAAGTTCTTGCTAATCAGATTTAGAATAAGACACGAAGTTTGTGAAAAGGAAGAAGGTTTGGGATTTAATTATGCTAAATTATAATAAATAAAAACAGTAAAAAGACTTATTTTATTTTTCTGCTGAATATTTTGCCGAAATTGTTGTAGTTGTAAAAGTTGATAATTCTAAAAATCTAGATTCCAGGATCCCCTAGGGTTACTCTCCAGCTTCCATGGTTTATTTGATTTCAGAAACACACAGTGGTTTTGTTTATGCCAGCATACCAATAGTACAATCTCCTCTCGGTCTCATGCACTTATCACTCGACTGCAGATTTTCGGGTCCTCTCGGTCCACCTAAATCTGCAGGTTCGTTCTAAGTCTGCTAGGGTTACAGGTTCTCCTCTCGGTCTCCCCCTAAACATCTAACAGTTGGTCTAATGCTTCTGGGCTAGTCCCCTGATTCTCTTCACCTCTCGGTCCATCAAGGCAGAGTACTAAATCCTGTCTTTTCTTCCTAACATTCACTGGTCACTCTCGCGCACCAGGTCCTGTCTGTAACACTCCTGGGTGATCAGGCCATTCATGTATGTAGATAAAATCAAAGACAGAATAATAAACAAACCATCCTGTATTAAGACTTAGCTAGCCATGCATCTGAAAATCAAAACATCCAAGTCTGCTGAATTCATAAACCCTAAATTCACCGAGAACCTAGGCAAAAGGTCTAGCTAGCTTGCATTATTAAAAGACAATGTTTCATAAAAAGAGAAAAGATCAAACTAGTTATTTCTGAAGATACTGGAAAACTGCTCCAATCCTGCTCTGCTCCAACTCCTGGCTGCTGTGAAACTGGCTGTTGATGATGATGATAGCTGTGGTATGCCTTCGTAACCCTAAAACAGTGCTGGGACACCTCCTTTTATATTGCCACAGTCTCCAAAACTGATGCACGAAATTCCTGTTTTACCCTCGAAAAGATCCGTCCTGGAAGATTCTGGAACACGTCTGTGCGTTCAAACGCACACTTCCTGCGTTCAAACGCAGTGCGTATGAACGCACACCCTTCTGCGTTTGAACGCAGGACTTAGCCGTTTTCCTCTTCTGGCTCCTGAACCCATGCGTTTGAACGCAGCTTGCCTGCGTTTGAACGCACCCCTTGGCCGTTTCTTCTCTTGAGTGTTGAGCCCTGCGTATGAACGCACAACCTGCGTTTGAACGCAGGACTTAGTTTTTTCTGCACTTGGTCTCTGACTCCTGCGTTTGAACGCAGCCTGCCTCTGCGTTTGAACGCAGCACTTAGCCAAATTCTGCCATTTTTTTCCTGCTGCCTGTCTTGTGCGTTTGAACGCAGCCTCTGCGTTTGAACGCACAACTTAGTCATTTTTTCCTCCTTTTTCTGCCCAGCTCTCCTGACACGCTGCCTCCTATCCAAGTCAATCTCATGCATTTTTCCGGCACCTGTTACCTGCACATAACACGCACCCGCGATCATATCCAACAAACAAAAGTATGCATAAAATTACTCAAATTTTGCAATCATGATCTAAAAATCTCTGCCTCGTATCAGGTGGAAAATAAGCTGAAAATGGCCAAACTCAACTCTCACAGGGTTAAAACCAATGGTAAAAAGATGTCCCAGACTAATACATTTTCAAGCTGTCAGTAACCTGCATCGCATATTGATACAGAAGCTAACAACTAAAAATTTTGCCAAGTATGTTGAACAATAAATATTTCAGAAGCCCTATCAACAGTACCTCATCGCTGACATGGACATTTTCCTCTTCCATTTCAACACTTGTAACGGTGTTCTTCCAAACCTTCTTCTTGGTTTGTGATCTTACGTTTGGTTCCTGGGAGTTTCTTCTACGCACTCTGCCATCGGCACGTTCTGCTGCAGCTAGTCTCGAAACCAACAGTTCAGGTGGAAGCCGAAAGAGTTCCTTGATGGCATATACAGGACATTTGAAAGAAAAGGTAAGGAATGAAATACGATGAAATGCAGTAACAACATATGCATACGACAATAAAATCTTGAACATTACCTCATCTCTGTCATCATCGACGTTTTCCTCTTCCATTTGAACACTGCTTGTAACGGTTTTCTTACGAGACTTGTCGATGGAGTGTGTTCTTGAATTTTATTTTTCCAGCGAGTTTCTGCTGTGGACTACGATGTCACCACCCAACTCCGCAGGTATTGTCGGTGTCAGTCTCTGAGGTGTTGGTCGTATGGACTCGTCTACTCCAACATCCTGTGGCATAACCAATGTCACATTTGGAACAAAGTTTTACACATTTTAACGTACAAATCATCAAAAGTTTGAAAGAACTTGCAACTACCTCGCAACTTTCGGGTACATTTTCCTCTAACCCTCCAATGTCACGAGTAGCATCTTCCCTTGTGTCACTAGTGTTAGCCCTGTCGGTTCTTAATCTAGGGGATCTTCTTATGTGCCTTTGGGATTCAGTTACCTGTATGCGATATACACATAAAGGATGTCATGTTATGAAAACTGTATGGGACGGTCGTTTACACTTAACTTCAAACAGATACGTACCTCAGTGTCCACCAGTCCTTCGTTTGTCCTTCCAACATTATTCGAGGTGTTTGTCCTCCTCGGAGTCAACATGGTAGCTTGTGACACCTGGTCATCCAAGAAGACATCATTACCAGCTGCATCTCCAGAAGGATCGTCACTTGGAACAGTTCCAACCACATTTACCTTCTTTTTGGCCTTCTTTGCAGTGGACATTCCTGTGTGCACAAGGTCAATATAAATTATGAAAAAATTATACCTTCTCAAAAGATCAAATTTGATTACAAAGTAGACCCATATTACCTTTATTGGCAGTCAACCATCCAGGGGGTAGTGACACATATTTCTTATTTGTTGTTGACACAGCTTTCGGATTCTGGGAATTGCCAAGCTTTTTCTGCATTACAGATCGCGGTGATACTACAACACAATAAATAAGGCAATCATAACCAGTTAGACCGCAGTGTAAGAACAATTATAAAATACCAATAAAATACGAAATTTAGAAAAGTGATACTGATTTCATTGCGCTTGTTGCTGGTGTCTCCCTCCAAAACACTGGCACTTGGGACAGATTGCGCCTCCTGGATATTACGTGTTGCTCCACTAGGCGTGCGTCGAGGAGACTTTCTTGCGCTACTACGAGGGCCTGCATTCTGAGAACATGAACATACCAAATTAAGTCACCGCAGTTCAACATATGTAAATGCTTAATTACATTGTTTTGTTTAAATGCAGAACCCTTACCTCCACCGTAATATCCTTTTCAGGATCATGGAGTCCACGTACGATTCTCGTAGACTTCGAGGGAGTTAACCGGAGCGAGCGTCAGACCTTTGCATATGTTTCCATGGCCTACAGTAATCTACAAATTCAAGTGTAACAAAATGCTATGCGACATTAATTTCAGGTAAGAATGCATGCAGACAATAACGTTTTATTCATCTAAAAATTGACAAAACTAATTAATACCCCAAATAACTGGAATCCTAGTAGCTCAAAAAAATAATACCCAAAGAACAGAAATCCAAATAACCAAATACTAGTCAACAAGAATTATAGAAATGCAGTTATCTGAACTCCCCCAAATCTATATCGTAATCGTCGTCGTCATCGCCATCATCATAATCACCTATGTGACTACCGTCGCTGTGTAATCCTCACCATCGTCGTCATCACTGTCGTTGTCGTCATCATCGGCGTCATCGTCATCGTCGTCATTCATATCTTCTTCTCCCTCACTTAGTAAAAAATTATCTTCAGGATCAAATTCAGTGACAGGACTCTTACCAGTCGAAAACGATTGTTGATACGCATCGTTCTCTATGTCACGATAACTTGTTTCGACTTCAGTTTCAGATATGTTTTACCAATTTCTAGGTTGAATCTTATGAACTATTCTGTAGTTCTTACATAGAATAACATCTGGGACATAGAACACTTGTTGAGCCTGCGACGCAAGTATATAAGGTTCCCCTTTATACCTAGTACGACTAATGTTCACGCTAGTGAAGTACTTATCTTTCCTAACTCTTGTCTTCGTATATCCTGTATTAAACCAATTGCACTTAAAAATAAAAACACGATACCCTCCAAAATATGTCAGCTCAATGATATCAGTTAAAACACCATAGAAATCAATTTATGTGCCTTCATGGTTTGCTCGCACCAAAACACCAGAGTTCTAAGTAACGCGTCGTTCGTCACGTGCAGTTGTTTGAAATCTCATGCCATTAATAACACATCCCGTATACCGTTTAATATGTCTATCAGGCCCACAAGAAAGCGAGTAAAGGTCATCATTTGCCTCTACAGACTTGTCAATTCGCTTTTTAACCATCTGATCAAACATTTATATTAACTTTTCATAACATATTCAATTTAATTTATATATTACAAAATGACAAGCTATGTAACAAGATCTCTTACAAGATTCTTAAACCAATCAGCAAACTCACGCTGATGTGTTTTCTCGACATTTGAAGACTCCCACAACTCAATTTCCTTAAGATGCTTACTGCGCCCATATGCATGTCAACAGTATTTAAACATTTGACTAAATTATTGAGCAAGGTACATCAAGTTTTCCTAACAAAAATACTTACTTCATGTATGTATCGATCTCTTCGCAGTTGTGTAAAACAAACCATCGAACAATCTCATATTCTGAAGCTGTCAGCATTTCAATCTGTGAGGCACTCAAAGGCCGAACAAGACGAGAAAATATAGACAAGCTACTATTTTGGCTGATATTAACTCCTTCATGGTTTCTGTCCGCACGATTATATGTTTCAACGCCGTCATGATACATCGAACAGAAATTTAAACATTCATTGTCGATGTATGCTTCGGCAATTGAACTTTCAGCTCGAGCCTTATTTCTCACATATTGCTTTAGCGTATATAGAAATATGTTTACACAACATATATATGAAAAATAAATTTGTTGAGGGATTACATAATGTAAAACCTCATAAATTACGAAAGGCCTAACCTTTCAATGGGATACATCCATCGATATTGAACTGGTCCTCCATACATTACCTCTCGAGTAAGGTGGACTGGAAGGTGCATCATAACATCAAAGAACGATGGAGGAAAAATCAACTCCCATTTACAAAGTATCAACACAATATCCCTTTCTAATCCCTCCAAGCACTCCACCGTCAAAGTTCGCGTAGACAGTTCTTTGAAGAACATACTAAGCTCAGTTAATGCATCAAAATTTTTTTTTCTCAAGTTCCCACATATAGCAAGTAGAGGAAACCGTTGTAACAGTACATGATAATCATGGATTTTCATGCCAATTATCTTTTTATCATTGCTGCTCACACAACGAGATATATTTGAAGCGTAACCGTCAGGGAATTTAATATTTTTTAACCATTCACAAATATTTTTCCTTCAACCGACATCTAGACAGTAGGGTGCATGGGGAATGGCATCCCTATCACCATCTTTGCGTACATGCAGCTCTTTCATAATACCCAGTTCCGCCAAATCCTTACGTGAATTTTCAGTATCTTTTGTTTTCCCATCAATACTCATCAAAGTCCCAAGCACACTCTCACAAACATTTTTCTCTACATGCATGACATCGAAGTTATGTCTAATCTTAAGTGTTTTCCAATAGCTTAATTCGAAAAATATACTTTTTTTTCCTCCATTTTAATTCTTTGTCGGGGCATTTTCTCTTCTTGTTAGTTAAAGTCTTTCCCAACTTCAAATCTGAAGGAATTGACTTTAACTGATCAAGAACATCATCTCCAGATAACTCCTTCGGCTTAGGTTTAGGCTCAAATTTACCATTAAATTTTTTTATTCTGTCGCCATCGATGATTGAGTGGTAAGAACCGACGATGACCCATGTAAAACTGTTTCTTACTATGCTTCAATCTTATATGGTGAGTTTCCATGTTACAAAGTGGACACGCTAATTTCCCTTTGGTACTCCATCCGGACAACATACCATATGCAGGGAAATAATTTATTGTCCACAATAGTGCAGCATGCAACATAAATCTTTCACCAGAATAAGCATCATACGTTTCTATACCTTCTTCCCACATGTCTTTCAAGTCATCAATTAATGGACGGAAGAAAACATCAATATCATTTCCTGGTGAATGCGGACCTGGTATTAATAGGGTCATAATAATAAACGGGTCTTTCATAACCTGTGTAGCCCCCACATTGTATATAACAAGCATTACAGGCCACATACTATACGTACTACTCATATTACTGAAAGGATTAAAACCATCACTGGCTAATATCAACCTAATATTACAAGGATCTTGAGCAAACCATTCATGTTTTTGTCAAAATCTTGCCATTGCTTGGCATCAGCCGGGTGTGCAATGACATTGTCTTCATGCACACGCCGATCGTTGTGCCAACACATATCCTTGGCATTGTTTTTTAACATGCACAATTTTTGAAGCCTGGGTTTCACAGGGAAGAACCTAAGAACCTTCCGAGGAATTTTCTTCCCATTGCGACATTCCTTCCACCTAGATTCCTTACAGTCCGAATTGGGACAGTGATCCAAATTCTCATTTCCTTCCAATACAGAGCACAATTGTTTGGAGATGCATGGATATTGACATAGCCAAGCCCAAGTTCACGTAAAACATTTTTAGCTTCATGAAACGACCTTGGTAGAGTGTGACCCGGAGGCACTAACTCTCTAAGAAGATCTAACACCATGTTCACCGATTAATTACCCCATTTACAAAGCGTCTTAATATGCAGCAACCTTATTATTAGTGACAGCTTAGAGAACTTCCGACACCCTGGGTATGCCTCACATTGTGCATCGCTTAACAACTTAGCAAATGTATCACCCTCCCCGTTTTTTAAATGTGTTTCATCGGATGATATATCAACCCCAAGATTATCAGCAAACCTACCCTCTTGTAAGTCCCCTATCAAGCCCTTAATGTCAACGCGTGCCTCAGGTATGTCATCTACACAGTCACCGGAAACATTCTCGGCAACCTCACCTAATCCGTAACCCTCCCCATGAAATACCCACTTCATATAGCCTTGAAGCATCCAATTCTGATGCAGATGTTCTCTTACATCAGTAAGAGATCTAAAGGTCACGTTAACACAACTAGAACATGGACAACGTATCCTATTTCTTCCATCAGCATGACAATTCAAAAACTCAATGAAGTTTGAAACACCATTAACATATTCATCACACCATTTATCATTCAACCCAATCAAACTTCGATCCATCACTACCTACACGTTATATATATAACTATGAAAACTTTTATTAAATAAAATTCCATAAATAACAGAAACAGTTATGTCACCCTTAACACAGTTGAAAGTTGAACAAAATCATGATTTTCAAACAAGACAATAACGAGTTACGAGACTATGCAGTACATTATCCCTAACTGATTCATAAACAAAGTCATGATTTTCAAATAAGAACTTTCTCTAATGACTAAAACGTAAAGAAAACAGTACACTAAAGCAGCAAGAAACAAGCAAGTATCGGTTCATACTCAGACAACTACAGTACATGAAACAAGAAAAGAAAGTATCGGATGCTTAAATACGTAAAGTTATCGATAGCAACAATGTATATAAAAAACAATATTATCGACTGTTAGTACTGCTTTTAAAGACCATAATCCTGGTAGTCGGAAGGAAATTGGTCGTTGATAGCAGAATCTGTTGTAGTGACAGTTCATCATGAACTATAATATGAATGAGATCGTGGAACCTCTTCTTGAACTACTCAATATGTTAAGGAAAGCTGAAAAAAGTGTCAACAAGGGAAAGAGCAATGCCATAATGATGGTGCATAAAGAGAAAGGCAAAAAGTTTGCTTCTACTTCCAAAAGGAAAGGCAAGGTAGTTGCCAAATCGAAGGAAGTTTCTCTTAAACTTGTTGGTGGCGTTGTAAAGGGCCTGACTAATGGTGATTGTCACTACTGTAGTCAGCCTAGACACTGGAAGAGGAACTGCCCAAAGTATTCGGAGGATAAAAGGCTTGGAATTTTGGTTCCACCACCAGGTATTTTTGTTATAGATTTCAATTTAACTATCTCTTCATCTTAGGTATTTGATACTAGATCTGGATCTCTCATGTGTCGAAATGTGCAGGATCTAAATAGAAGTAGAATATTTGCTAAAGGAGAGATAGACTTGCACGTTGGGAATGGAGCAAAGGTTGCTGCATTGACCGTGGGCGTGTACGAGCTGTATATGCCTTCAGGATTAGTTTTAGAATTAAATAATTGCTATTTTGTGCCTGCTATGAGCAGAATCATTATTTATATTTTTTATTTGGACAAGGAAGGTTTTACAATTTCAATAAAAGACAATTGTTGCTCCATATATTTTGATAGTATTCACTATTGTAGTGCGCAATTATTTAGTGGATTGTATATCCTTGATCTAAGTAATCATGCCTATAACATATATACAAAGAGGATTAACATGAATTACTTAAAGCCCGCTTATTTATGGCGCTGTCGTTTAGGCCATATAAACGAGAAACGTGTATCTAGACTCCATAAGGATGAATTTCTAGACTCATTTGATTTTAAATCATATGAGACATGTGAGGCTTGTTTATTGGGAAAAAAGAGAAGTCCCCTTTCAATAAGAAAAGTTAGAGGACTAGTAAGCAATTGGCGCTCATACATATTGATGTATGTGGACCATTTGCCACGCCTGCCAGAGGTGGTTATGTCTACTTCATTAAGTTTACTGATGATTTCAGTAGATATGGATTTTATACCTTATGAAGGCCAAATCCGAATCCTTTGAAAGGTTTAAAGAATTGAAGAATGAAGTAGAGATGCAACTTGGAAAAAGTATCAAGGCTCTACTATCGGATCATGAAGGTGAATACTTGAGCCAAGAGTTTGACGACTATCGTAGAGAGTGTGGGATAGTATCCTAACTCACTCCAGCGGAACACCGCAATGGAATGGCGTGCTTGAGAGGAGGAATCGAACACTGTTAGACATGGTTCGATCTATGATGTGTCAAACTGATCCTTCATTATCCTTTTGGGGCTACGCTCTATATTGTGCAGCTTTAAACATTAACCGTGTTCCATCTTAATCGGTCATGAAGAGTCCATATGAGATGTGGAGTGGGAAGTGTCCCACATTGTCATTCATGAATATTTGGGGCTGCGATGTCTACGTAAAACATTTATAAGCAGACAAGCGAGAGCCTAAGTCGGATAAATTCATGTTTGTGGGATACCCTAAAGAAACTAAGGGATATTACTTCTACAATCCAGCCGAGCAACAAAGTGTTTGTTGCTCGGTCCGCCATTTACTAGAAAGAGAATTTGTTTCTAAAGAAGCAAGTGGGAGGACAGTATAACTTGAAGAGGCGCAAGAACCACAAAGAATTGATCCTACTATGGAACATGAACAGGAACCACAAGAGGTTGTGGAGCAGCATGTTCAAGTAATACCAGTATTTCGTAGGTAGAGTGGAGTGTGTCAGGAACTAGATATGTATGGAATTCTCGTGACTGAGTATGGTGATGCGTTGCTCATAGATGATGAGCCTACTACCTATGAAGAGGCCATGAAAGGGCTGGACACTTATAAGTGGCTTAATGCCATGAGATCCAAGATGGAATCCATGTATATCAATAAAGAATGGACTTTGGTGGAACCACCCAAAGGGGCTCGGCCCATTTGGTGCAAGTGGGTCTTCAAGAAGAAGACCGACATGGATGGTAATGTTATTACCTATAAGGCCCGATTAGTGGCAAAAGGATTCACACACGTTCATAGTATAGACTATGATGAAACCTTTTCACCAGTCATAATGAACAAACCCATTGGAATCCTTCTTGCTATTGCAGCATATTACGACTATGAGATTTGGCAGATTGATGTCAAAACAATGTTTCTGTATGGAAACCTCCTCGAGGATGTTTACATGACAAAACCTGAGGGTTTTTTCGATCCAGAGCATCCAAATAAAGTCTGTAAGATGCAGCGATCCATTTATGGATTAAACAAGCTTCTATGAGTTGGAATCGACGTTTGATGAAGGAATCAAAGAGATTGACTTCATCAAGAACGAAGATGAGTCTTGTGTATACAAGAAGGTTAGTTGGAGCTCTATTTCTTTTCTGGTCTTGTATGTTGATGGCATACTAATCATTGGAAACGACATTCCAATGTTGCAATCTGTGAAAGATTGGCTAGGAAAGTGTTTCTCAATGCAGGACTTAGGGGATGCAGCTTATATATTGGGTATCAAAATCGATAGAGTTTTATCGAGGAAGCTGCTAGACCTAAATCAAAGTACATATATAGACAAGGTGTTGAATCGATTAAACATGCAAGATTCCAAGAAGGGATTCTTGCCCATGTCACATGGGATCACCCTTTCGAAGGATGATTGTCCTTCCAATGAGATTGAGAATGAACGCATCAGTAGAGTTCCCTATGCTTCGACTATAGGATCCATCATGTACGCCATGTTATGTACTAGACCAGATGTGTCATACCCATTGAGTATGACAAGAAGATATAAGTCTAATTCGGGTTAAAGTCACTTGACAGCGGTCAAGAACATCTTCAAGTACTTGAGAAGAACTAAGGATGCATTCTTGATCTATGGAGGTGAGGATGAGTTACGTGTAAGGGGTTACACGGATGCAAGCTTCCAAACCGACATAGATGATTTCATATCGCAGTCGGGATTCATGTTTTTCCTGAATGGAGCAGCTGTGAGCTGGAAAAGTTCCAACATAGAGACGGTTGCTGATTCTACAACTGAGGCTGAGTACATTGCTGTGAGTGGCGCAACAAAGGAGGCTGTTTGGATTAGGAAGTTCATCACTGAGCTTGGTGTGGTTCCTGGTATTGTGGATCCAATTGTATTGTGACAACCCTTGAGCGATCGCACAATTCAAGGAACCCAGGTCCAACAAGAAATCCAAGCACGTACTTAGGAAGTTCCATCTTATTCGAGATATTATCGATAGAGGAGATGTGAAGATATGAAAGATTCATGAAGATGAGAATCTGTCAGATCCACTTACGAATTCGCTTGTTCAGCGCCAGCATGAAGGGCACACTAGATCTATTGGCATACGAGTTGCACCATATTGGCTCTAGTGCAAGTGTGAGACTGTTGGAATAGATGCCCTAGTTAGTATGAACAATGTTTTTGGCTAGATTAAACATTTTATTATTTATGGAGACGTTTAACATAATGAAGTCCTTAGATTACAAGTGTGTTGTTTATCTTAAATATCCTAGGTCGATTCTATTGATTAACAGGACGATCAACTATAGACAAGTATGTGGGTAGATTAATATGGAGATATCAAGTGTAGCACATACATATGCATTACGAATAATGGCATACTGGATTAACCCACAACGAGAAGGCTCTCGTAAGTGACAATGGTGTTGTGGTCCTTATACTTGAATTCACTAGATACTCTAGTTGTGAAATATCATGCATTGATATCATCAAACGTCGTTCGTTAACCGGGTGAATATTAAGGTAGTTATTAGGCATGATAGGAATCAAGCTAGAGATGGTAGTGATATAGAGAGGATTTTTCCCTCCCACAAAACGGGAGAAAATATCCAAGACCACTCGAGGGGTAGTGCTTAGAGAATGTTTGGCCAGACTTAGATAAATCAATATAGGATATTGATGTTATTTTCATGGATAAGACTATTCACTCGATCGAGAAACTATGGATTGGATATACGATTGTGACTTATATGTCTCGTGTCCAATCCGGATATAGAGAAAAATGGATAATACAATATGGTAACATTGGTCACAAGGTTTGTCAGATTACTGACTATTTTTATTCGTTGGGTGGCATGATGTGTTTCTAAACACCGCTCCACATTAGTAATTGTTACTACCAACTAAGTAGAAACCTATGGGGTCACACGTCCAATGGATTAATCTAGATTTGGGGATTGATTAATATGATTAATTAAATAGAAGGATCAATACGCAACCACATGCAAACTTAGTAGGACTAATTTGCAATGTGGAGTAATCCGAGTATGTACAGGATTAGGAGAGGGGCTAATATGTTAAGAGTTTTTAAACTATATAAAGAACACTCCTAGTTTATTTTCTAATAAGTTCTGTCATAATTATTATCACACAAGGATTGAACAAAGCAAGGATAGAGACAACAAGAGAGGTCGAACCCGAAACCCCCCCCCCACCCCCACCCCCCCCCCCCACCGTACGCTCCTCTCTTTCCGTCGACCCTTAAAGGCGCGGCTAGGGTGTTCGTTTCGCGTGATCTTCTTCTTCCTCCTTCCATAAATTGCTAGAACAATAGGATTGGAAGGACTCTAGCTCTGATCCTAGGTGTCGACTATCCATAGTGACGCGAATACTATTTCACGGGTGAAATCATCACAAGAGACAAACAAGGTACTTGATATTCTCATCCTTTGCCATCCTTATGAGTTCTAGATTTGTGATCCTTAGAGGTTCTTAAACGGATGACTATTCTTGTTTCTTCCTCTGCAAATCCATATCAGAAACCTTCATAATAAAGTTGTCGGAGAAAGTCCGAAGTGTCTCAAGTCTTTGAAATAGGATTCAAAGCTTTGGAAAAGAAAGCTTGGACACAATAGCTTGCATACACTGAAAAATCTAGTTTCTAAAGACATGGTAAGAGGACTACCATCCATCAAGTTAAAAGATGAAGAGGTATGCAAGGCTTGTGCTCTAGGAAAGCAGACAAGGATATCATTCGTGCCTAAGAACTTTGTAAGTACAGCTAGGCCTATTGAACTACTTCATATGGATATATGTGGTCCTATGAGAGTTCCAACACCAAAGTTTAAGAAACAGATGCTGGTTATTCTAGATGATTTCTCTAGATTTACTTGGGAAATGTTTTTAAGAGATAAGTCTGAGGCTCTATCTGATTTTTCAAAACCTTGTAAAGAACTTCAAACTTTGAAAAACCTGCCTATTGCTTCAATTAGGAGTGATCATGGTATAGAATTTGGTCAATTAGAGTTTGATTAGTTCTGTGCCAAGTATGGTATTTCTCACAAATTTTCTGCTCCTGGAACTCCTCAACAAAATTGTGTAGTTGAAAGGAAAAACATGACCTCTTAAAGACATGTCTAGGAGAATGCTTTTGGAAAACAAATTGCCAATGTCTTTCTGGTCCGGGGATGTGAACACTCCAAATTAAATTTTCAACCGGTGCCTGATTAGGCCTATTTTGAAGAAGAGTCCTTATGAACTTTTCAAACAGAGAAAGCCAAATAATTCTTAATTCTAACCTTTTGGCTGTACTTATTTTGTTCACAACAATGGTAAGGATAATCTTGGCAAGCTTGACGCCAAAAGTGATGAAGGTATTTTCCATTGATATTCTTGCCTAGCAAAGCTTTCAGAGTTTATAATAAGAGAAACTAGCTTATTGAGGAAAGCATACATGTTATATTTGATGAACGCAATGATGGTTCTATGAGTGATAGTTTTTTAGACTTGAATTTGAACAAGCATGAGTTAGAAGATGAAGCAGATCCAGAAAATGATTCTAAGACTAACATGCAGCAAAACATAAGATAGTTTCAAAGCCTTAAAAGTGGCTCTCAATGCCGTGAAACAGAACCTCAATGAACACAGAGTTGTCAAGCCACTGAATCAAGCTCTGGAGTCCTTGAAAAGATTCCTGGAGAACCAGAACCCTGGACACCAAGAAAAAAGTTCAAATACCTATCATCCCATCCAGCAGAGAACATCATTTATGATCCATCCACTGGTACACAAACAAGATCTTAGTTAAAAAACTTGTGTGCATTTAATGATTTTGTCTATCTTTTAGAACCTAAAAATGTGAAAGAAGCAATACAAGAAGCAGACTGGATCATTGCAATGCAAGGTGAGCTGAATGAAATTGAAAGGAACAAAGCCTGGAATCCAGTTCATCCTCCCAAAGATCAGTCTGTTATTGGAACAAGGTGAGTGTTCAGAAACAAGCTGGATGAAAATGGTAAGGTTATCAGAAACAAGGCAAGACTAGTAGGTCATGGTTACAACCAGGAAGAATGTATAGATTATGAGGAGACCTTTACTCATGAGGCGTTGTTGAAGCAATTAGAATGTTACTTTTATGTGCATCACATAAGAACATCAAACTTTTTCGAAATATGCATTTCCAAATATTTATCTGCAAGAAGAAGTTTATGTTTCTAAACTTCCTGATTTTGAAAATGATGAGTTTAGAAATCATGTTTATAATCATGACAAAGCTCTTTATGGCCTCAAACAAGCTTCAAGAGCTTGGTATGAAAGATTGTCATAATTCTTACTTGAAAATGGTTTCAAAAGAGGCTTAGTTAACAAAACTCTTTTCCTAAAGACGCATGAGAAAGATATTCTAGTAGTACAAGTATATATTGATGATATTCTATTTGGTGCTACTAATGATTCTCTTTCCAAGGATTTCTCTAGTCTTATGAGCAGGGAATTTGAGATGAGCTTGATGGGAGAGCTAAATTTCTTTCTTGGACTTCATATACATCAAATGAAGAAATGAATTTTTATACATTAAAATAAGTACACCAAGGATTTGCTGAACAAGTATAATATGTCTCAATCCAAGGTAGCCAAAATTCCCATGAGTTCTACACTGCCCTTAGACAAGGATCCAAGTGTTAAGACTGTGAAACATAAAGAGTTTAGAGATATCTTCACTAAACCATTTCTAGAGGATAGATTCACAGCCTTGAGATTAGAACTTGGCATGTTGAACAAGGAAGCACTGTCTTAGGGGGAGTATCACGTAAGTTATTTGTGTTTCAATGTTTTGAAAGCCTTGAATAGCTTTCAGAGCCTTGAAATTTTTGTGTGCAGTATAACAATTTTTCAAGGTCTTGAAATTCATTCCAAAGCCTAGAAAATAAATATGTTTACTATATATTCAATGATTAGATCACAAATGTTGGGTGTTATCTCTGTAGATAATTGACTAACATTATTTTTACCTTATTAAAATAAATCTTTTTCAAATCAGAATAATATTATTTCCATCCCAAACGAGTTTGAATTTCAAAAAGTTATTTCTTTCCTTAAAAGATTTGGGAATATTTAGTTTCCTTATTTAACTCTAACTCTTCAATATTTATCTTCTCTCTTTTCTCTCTCTCTCTCTCTTCAATTACTCCTACATCTCTCTTCTTAAAACCCCAAACCCTAGTGGACTCACGGAGAACCTCTAAAAGAATCAAGATGGCTGGAGGCTCAAAGAAGAACTCATGGAAGAAAAGAAAAGTTTCAGAAGAAGAAGAAGTTCATACCATCAGTGAAAGCTCTAGTTCTAGGACTGTCAGTGCTCCAAAGATTCCCTCTCCTACTCCTAAGAAGAATAGAAAGAAGGAAAAGGTGGATCAGACTGCTGCGGCCAACAAGAAGAAGAAGCCAGACCAAGCAGATACTTCTCAGAAAAAAAAGGGTGTTCAGATTGGTATTCCAAAGAAAGTAAAGAAGGTAAAGACTCCACAAAATCAGGCAAAGGGAAGGAGATACAGACTTTAATAAAAAGTGAAGGGAAAGGAGATCCAAATCTCAGAAAAGGACAAGGGGAATGAGATTTAGATTTACTCTGGGTAGAAAACAACCTCTTGTAAGAGATCTGTTTCTTCTAAATGGTTTATTAATCCTGCTGCAAGAGGTCTATGGTTAGATGGATTTGCATCTGCTCCTGTTTCTTATTGTTGTATGAGCAGTACTAGCATGTTGGATTCTTTGGATTTGTAGTGCATTAGGAGATTGAAACAAAGTTCTATCTGGAAGATCCTAAACCCATGAAGTGGCATACCCTAGGCTTAACTGACTCTTTCACCTGAATATGAAACAATTGAATACTTTGGGTTTGACTATATCATCTAAGGTAGCTAGTATTGAGATGGAGCTAGATCATTCTGAATTTCCTAATGCCTTGGGGTGTCCAAAGAGGTACAACACACAAAACTACCCGAGCAAGATTGATGATATAAAGATGGCTAAGGATGAATTCTTTTTATCTGGTATAGCTAATACCTCTAAGAAGTTAAATCATTATGTGTTGACTATTGAAGCCAAATATTGTTTACTATCATGATGAGGTGTGTAGTACCAAAAGAGAATTAAAATGAGCTTCTTTCTGATAGGTTATTGTATCTGATGTACTTGGTGATGCATGGTTATGAGATTGATCTTCCAAGTATTGTTATGGAAAACATGCTCTAAAGTTGCACCAAGAACAGGAAGAATCCTCTACCCTATGCCAACCTCCTATCTCTTTTCTTTCACCATCTGGAAATACCCGTTCACATGGAAGATACAATTACTAATTGTTTTGGAATGATTGATGAGATGTATTTTCAAAGGACTGGAATCGTGAAAACTAGTGAAGGAGAATGGAAGTTCTATTCTGAGTTGTCTTCGGGTGAGTTGAAAGCCAAGAAGTTTTTAAAGCCTAAATCCTTAACCACTCGAGTATCCCTACCTTCCTCCACTCAAGACTAATATCAAATTCTTCAGAAGCTAGAATTTATTGAGAATGAGCTAGATGAGCTTAAGCACAGTCAGTATCAGTTGGGTATTGAATTCAGACAGATGAAGTATATGATTGAGAGTGTTTTCAAGAGTATCAACTTGGTACATGTGGAAGAAAAGGACACACCAATTCTAGAAGGCTCAAGGAATTCAAGATCTACCAGAGATTTATCTGATGAGCATAGTTCTGGGGATAAAGCTATTCGGTATGAGTAAGCTGGGTCAAAGGCTGTTGAGCATCATGAAGCTTGTGAGGAAGATAGTGTTGAGTCTGGGTTGCTACTCAAAAAAGCTGAAGAAACAGAAAGAAGTTGCACATGATGAACCTGCACAGGAAGAAGAACAGCTACAGGATGAGGAAAAAGAAGAAGATGATCAGGATGGTATTGTAGGGCCTAAGACAGATGAAGATCCAAAGCCTTGAATCTAGCCTTCTCTTTCTTCTTTTTTAAAGCCTTAGACCCTCTCTTTTCTTTCAGAACCTCTATTTTCTTTAAACTTTTATTTTTTCAATAAGGTTTGATCTAACATTTTCGTACTTTTTTAATGAAAGTCAGAAGGGGGAGAAATTTAGAGGTATCTTCTTTTAGTTTGTAGGGATATCTGGTTGTATATGTGGCAGTTGTACTACTTAACTGCTTATTTTCTTAGTTTGCTTTTATCTACTTAGTTTGATTTTGATTCCGCTTATAACAGTTTGGTTATTTTGTTGTGATCTTATATTACTGTTTCTAATATGCTCTAATGTCTATATTTTGCAGAAATTTAGTTCTAACAAATTAGTGGTTTTGTCTTTCATCATGGAGGAAATTGTAAGTTCACAGTTGGTTTCAAAGGTTAGAAACTGGTTTCAAAGCCTTGAAACTGCATAGCAGTTCGTATCATGAACTCAGGGGGAGATCTTTCTCCTAATCAATCTCTAATCTCTTATACTTGATTATGCTATATTATATGATGTAAGACAAACTAATTTTTTGTTATATCATGACTTGATCTGATCATTTGCCTAATGGTTTGCAGGGTTTATGAGCTAACTATCTATTGCAGAAAGTTTCCCTATTTACTGGTTTTTAGAGAAGGAAATCCAAGTCTGCAACTGACCCTACTGTTATGGAAACATGTATGAACTTTCTCTAAGCCTTCAGATGGAATATAAGATAAAAAATCATTGAGGAATTCAAGCAGCTAGCCGTTGGAGTTAAGCTGTTCAGAGTCAAAGATATGTAGAGAATTTTAGTGACTTATATTTGAAGTTTCCAATGTATTCTGCAATTCAAATTAACGGAAGATGAGAAGTGATTGAGACATATTCAGAAGCACATAGCATTATAGAGATTCATACACTCTCACGGATTTATAAGCATCATAGAAGAAGATCAAACATCCACTCAATTCATTCCAATTTCCAGAAAAATACTTCAAGCATCACTGCTTCATTGTTTTCACAGTGTTCTTCATCTAAGCTTTTATTTGTATATAATTTTCTATATCATTTAATCATCATTATCGTGGGTTGTTCACGAGAACAACAGAAAATTCTTATTGAAATTAGTTAGCTAGAGCAGGAACTAGATACGTTAGTGAGAACCGCAGGCTGGAAAAGAGTTAGTCAATACTCTTGGCCTGATATCTGGGGCTTAGCTTTTGATTAATAACTAGTTTTTGAAATCCTAGACGGATTAGATCCCTCGGGCGGAGAGTAGGTCACTTGGGACAGAACCTCGTAACAAATCACTATGTTAATTGTTTTCCATTTCAGTTATGCACTTATCTTCATAACTGCTTGAAAACAGGTTTTAGTTCAAAGCTTTGAAAGGCTTTTCGAAGCCTTGAAAACTATCGGCCACTTTCAAACTGTCTGTTTTGGTTACAAAGACTTGAATTTGAGTTCACAGCTGTGAAACACTTCAAGTTCTTCTCAAAATGTTTTAAATCCACTGTTTTGGCAAAAGTTGCCATACTCTATTATACCCCCCCCCCTTCTAGAGTATTTGACCCTATATTTGTTACCTGCATTACAGTCTTCGTGGGAATTAATAAGACAATTGGTTCCTCCCCGCTACAACAAAATAATGATGTGGACTTTTAATGTGAAAAATGAAAGGAATATTGAACTTTATAAATCCCCTCATTGGGGAAATGGTATGGATTCGGAATGTTTCCGTTGGATATATGCTTTGATGATTTATGATTACATTTTTGAAACTAAAAAATTAAATAAAGAGCTGGGAGAAATTATTATCTTTTCATACATGGTCATTTATGAGAACATATTTGATTACTTTTCAATTATCATCTTGGTTTATTAAAAGAAAATGCCTATTGTCCAATTTACGTGTTTGGGTGTTTTCTTACTCAGCATTTCTTCCTGACTTTTAAGAAACTGCGGTCTTTGTTTCTTTCCCCCGCAGGTCTAGGTGGGATCGCATAAGTATACTAGTTTATGTTAGTTTCTTTTATTCATTTTAACACTTAGTTTAATTTAACGTTTTGTAATGTATGCAAGAAAACTATGCAGTTTGTAATATACAACTATGTGATGTTGTTCTCGATTTTCGCCATTTCATTATAAGTAGCACCGTCCTGAGATTTCTGGTCCGGAACAAAATGCTCGGGAAACAAGAGATGTTTTAGATCCTTGGACTCATTGTTAGCCTCGTTGACCTAGGAAGAAAATGATTGGCCTTCATCATATATCGTTTTGAATCAACTTTCTAGAGCATCACGAGGGAGCAATATTTGAGGGGTTCGTTGAGGAAGTACTTAATTACATATTTGTGTGAGTTTTGTATATCGCTTATGCTTCATTTTATATCTATGATGGGATGCGAGAGTGAGCCAGTTGTCTTGCACACTACTGTGCGTCGGTGTTCCATGTCATTACATCATGGGCATATTAGTGGAGAGCCTGAGTGCATGACATCTAATCCGCGCGAAAATGGTGTTTATTGCACTTAATTGGTGGAATGTGATGGGTACTGGATTTCTATCATTTTCGTAAAGGAGCTTCGGTTGGATTAAGCACATGATATTTTATTTGCTATTTGGGAGGGGGATGTGACTACATTCTATTGTGGGGTGACAACATTTATATACGGACATAGAGATTTTGGATTTAACGACTCCACCCCCCCCCCCATACACACATTTTGACTTGGCTTTGTGGCGTATTGTGTGCTTTATTGAGTTAGGGGAAGATGAATTTCAATTGTGATACTTATTCTTATTCATTGGATTGTTGCTTTTCTCTCCCTAACATTCGTATCATAGCTTGATTCTTGAAGGAAGACCGCTCATATTATTTTGATTGTTGATAGTTTATTGAGAGAGAAAAAAGAAAGAGAAGAAAAGCAGATGAATAAAAGAAATAAAGTTGTGCTTATTGGAATACGAGTGGTGAAAGTTCTTACTTCCATATTGAAGACCGATTGAGTTTCGCGCATTGTTCTCCGTGATGGCCACGGGATCAACATGATACCGGCAAGGTTTGAGGGGATTGAGGACCGAAGTCAGTGAGATTTGGGTTGAGGGTTCCTATCATCATGGTGTGGGTGTGTGATGCGCAAACTAACGTGTTGTTCGCAAGTATACGAATATTGTAATACCGGGTGTACTTAAACTCAGGTGATCGTTCCCACGAGGACTATTTTGGGTTTTTCGAGAAATCAGTTTTAACTTGCTGAGTGTAAAAGGAGGAGTAGTTTAGGATTGTGATTGACCATAAACTAAAAATAAACAAATAAAACATAAATATTTTTTTGTGACGTTTTTTTAAAAATCTTGAAAGTTGTAAATATAGGGTTTTGAATACTAGGTCCCAGGATCCCCTAGGGTTTCTTCAGAGTTATGTTCTTTTTTTTTATATGAAAACACTCAGCAGTTTTAATTACCCGTGCCACGTACCGATTGTGCAGTAACCTTTCAGATTCCACACGCTGTCACAATCCTGCAGACTTTCGGGTTCCGGTTAAGTTGCCTAAGTCTGCAGTCTCGTTATAAGTCTGCTAGGGTTTCTAACCTATCTTGATGGCCCGGGTCAAATTCTCTAACAGTTTGTCTATACGTTTCGGCTAGCCCTATCTCCCTTTCTCTGGTCGGTCTATCACAGTAAGATACTAAATCATGTCTTTTCTTCCTAACCCTAACCTGACGTTTTCACCTACAAGATCGGGTCTATAGCAATTATGGTTCGCGACTCCGATCATGCATAAGCAGATATAATCAAAGACAGAATAACTGATAATGCTGCTGAATTAAGATAACATAATCATGAATTCCTACTCAAACTGCAGAACAATGTCTGAAAACGAAACCCTAGGTTCACCGAGAACCTAGGTAAAAGGTTTAGCTACTAAACAACATAACGAATTAACAAAGTTTCTGAAATTAAGAGAGAGAATAAGATCAAACTAAGTCTTCAGATCTGGATGAGTGCTTCTGTGCTCTCCGGGGATGCTCAGCTTGTCCTTGGATGAATTATTCCTTAAAACGAGTTTGGACGAGTCTTTATATAGTGCTGGAGACATTTCTGGATCCTGCGTATAATACGCAGACAGTAGCCTGACATGTGCTCATTTCTGCGTATTTTCCTCCCTGGCTGCATATTTTCTTCCCCTGACTGCGTATAATACGCAGGATGCTGCGTATAATACGAAGACATGGTCAGAAACTTGCCAAAAATCCTCCCTCTGGCTTGCTGTCTACGTATAATACGCAGCATCCTGTGTAAAATACGCAGACAGCAAGGAAAACTGCTCTTTTCTACATTGGCCTGCGTTTTGACCCGAAACTTGTCAAAATTACCAAAATACCCCTGGGTCAAAACTGCCCAAATTATGCCCAATCCTGACTCAGTCCATAGGAAATCTGTTGACTGAGTTTGGGAGACAAGATCTGAACTTGACTCCGGAAACCCGGGCCCGATGCCAAAATGACCAAAATACCCCTAGGCCAAAACTGTCCCGGAAATCGTCACGAGCATGAAACAGCTGATCATGATTCCATGCTCCAGGAATCGAGACTCCTTACTCGGGCGTGGCCTGTCTGGGACCCACAGGGAGTCGGTTTTTCGGCCGGACTCCGTTTCAGAAGTATAACCTGGTTTCGAAAAGCCCTTGACGTCTCCATTCTTTTGCCCCTGGTTTCACTTCAAAATTCCCAGTCAAGATAAAGATATCGTCAACCGAGCGCATCCTGATCATTCTCGGTTTTGGCGTTTTCTCCTTTCTCGGTCGGCTTTCATTGCCCGTTTCTCCTCCAGTCTTTCCGTTTCTTGTTCCATTCTAATTTTTATCAGTCTCAGTCACATCCTGCTCCGAGCATTTTCTGCACGTTTCTCGAGGCGAACCCGGTTCTGTCTCGGCACGCATCCCAATGCACTTCCAGAACCTGTTCCTGTAAAGACAACATGAACAAACCCGCGATCATATCCAATAAAAGTACGAAATATGCAGAAATTTACGAAGAGCAAATAAGCATCTCGTTCCTACTTCTGAGGCTTTCTTGGGGTGAATTATGGCTAAAACATGGCTTTCTGGCACACATACACATCTTTTCAGCCTCTAAGATAACCCCTATTTGGGCCTTATCAAATGCCCTCACACTAAACATTGCTCGTCCCGAGCAAACTCTAGATATATACTACCAATGCATACTATCCCAAATCAATCCAGAGCGGTGTAACTGCACTTATTTAAAAATATTATTACTATGATAAAAACAATGTATATTTTTGGTGAGACTGGGCAATCTCTTCAACTCAAACTGAACATCATCAAACATTCATATTCCCCTAGATTTCAGAAACTGCGATAATCGGAAGAACTCGCGGCCAGCCTAGGTTAGGAACAAGCACGAGCACAACTTACGTATGCTTTTGCATGCAAACCGAACGTATCCCTAACGCACACCTTCTGTGCTTTTACTCCGGGTGTAATGTAAATCTGCCGACTTTGGGACGGTAGGATAAGTCATATAAAAGCGATGTCCTAAATGTCACAGCACACTCACACATACCCCAATCTTACACTCCCTCACCAAGATGATAGAAACTAACCCCAATCCTCTAAGATTCAAGACACTCAATTTCCCAGTCCCGGTGTAACTGCCGTTCTCGCTGCCACAACTGTGAACGAATGTGAAACTGTGATAAAAATTGCCAGCCTGGCGTTTTGAAATAAATTTAATCAAGCACCCTGAATTTTCTGCCTTTGATTTATATTTTTTGTTCGTTTTTTTTCTCTTTTTTTTTTTTTTTTTTTTTTTTTTTTTTTTTTTTTGCGGCGCAACACAATAAACAACAATAATATAAGCCAGACCAACTGTATGATAAACCAAAAACATGGGGTGGCAGAAAAATATTGAAATAAAATCTGAAATGACCACCCCCACACTAATTTCGAACCATGTAGTCAATCTGTAAAATAATCGCGCTTTTCCAACCGATCCTCCTCTCTTCAAGGATGTCCAAATGGCACAAAGCGTCCTCCAAGCAACCCTGTCAAGCCGAGACCCCCTTGTCACACGGAAAATTTCTGCGCTACGGCTCTCCTCCTGTGCTCACGGTGTAATTTCGTGAGTTACCGCCACACCGAAGTTTGTTGCCGTCACTATCTCACCCTTACACACCCTCAAATATAAAAATATGACGCTCATCCACTATCAATATGACAATTATGATTTACCCCAGAAAATCCCCCTCAACTCAACTCCCTCGTGCCATGACGCGTAGGAAAGGTATAAATACTAACAATGATGCGAGTATCAAAAAACGGCTTCCTAGGTCACACGGTTATCAACAAAAGGGTTAATGGATCAACGGGGCACACTAGTCGACCTAAGGCGCGAGACAAGATGTGAGGTCCCCTATGGCCTATCATTAAGCTCTCTCCAGTTTTAAGCTAAATCCTTTGCCCAGTCTCAAAAAAAATTCAATTTTCATCCATCTTTTTTTTAAAAAAAAAATCACAAATATTTTTTTTTAAATAAAAAGTAATGCAGTTACAACGCCACCACCCCCACACTGGATGGTGCCATGCCCTCATGGTACTAGTCATCAGGCATAAATTCTAGATTGGATGAGCTGGCTTGCCTCATCGAATGGGAACAACTGGTAGAATATGCATAAAAAAAAAAGCGAGAGGCATAAATTGAACCTGTGCACCCGAAGTCAGTTCTTACAGGTGTGGAATTTGATGCAAATTCCGGCAGAGAAGGACCGTTGGCCGGTCTCCGGAAAATTTCTCAACGGAAGTTGTCAACCTTCCGGGCTCTATATGCGCTCTTCAAATGTGCAATCCCCGAGAACCATTGTGTGTGACAATGTGCTCCCATATGGTCGAGTATACGTCGTACACCGGGGTCGATTGCGACGTTCTGCAGAAAAACAGTTCCTGAAAAATCCCCAACTCGTACGAGTCCTTGTGGCGGTCGAGTGTGCCAGAACACAGCGGGGTCGATTCTTCAAGTTTTCGGAAATCTGCCTTTCCTTCTACGAAATTTTCTGTATTCGCTTCAAACTCCACGGATCTGTGTATGGTGGTAGAGAGAGAAAAAAGAGATGCCAAAATGACCCCATACCTGTCGGCCTTAAAAACCCTACTTTTTTCCAAAATTACGAAAATACCCTTCTTAAAATTTGGAAAAAAAAATGAAGTTTTGTGCGAATAATACGCATACTGTGCGTATTTTACGCACACAGGGGTACTGGTAGTGATCAAAAATCGAAAAAAATTACAACTTTGCCCGCTGGCTATGTATAATACGCAGGTTCTGCGTAAAATACGCAGACAGCAGGCAAAATTTCAATTTTTTTTTCAAAATAATTTCTGATATTTTCCGCTGGTTGCGTATAATACGCAGGGTCTTGTGTATAAGATGCGGACAATGGCAAAAATCAGTTTGATTTTTTTTTTTTAATTCTGAAATTTTACGGCTGGCTGCGTATAATACGCAGAACCTGCGTAAAATACGCAGACAGTAGTAAAAATTCAAATTTTCAATTTTTTTAAAATTCAGGATTTTCACTGCTGGCTGCGTATAATACGGAGAACCTGCGTAAAATACGCATACAGCAGCAAAAATAATTTTTTCAATTTTTTTTTTTTTTCAAAATTTTGGTAAACAGGGCTGCTGTGTTCGTAAAATACGCACATAGCAGCCTAGACACAGATTTTTTTTTCTCTCTATCGTATTCATGCTCTTTTTTCTTCTCGTTTTCTGCTCGTTTTCTGCTCTGCTGTATCTGCACATGCTCAATTTAAAGTTAATACCCACTCATCTTGCCTCTATCCAAATTCAAAACTGAAAATAAAACTGAAATAATTTAAACTAACTTACTACATTAAGTTTCCTCCCAACCAGCACTTGTAATTTACGATCGACAGCCCGACCCAGTTACCTCATGTTTGCTCATTGGACGTCAAAATAGTCTACCTTGACGTCCGCTTCCGAGCCCAAATATGGCTTGACCCGGTTTCCACTCACCCTGATAGTTGTACTGTCATGTGGATTCTCCAATTCAACCACATCCCATGAAAGTACCTCTTTGATGATAAACGGTCCTGACCACCTAGATCTCAATTTTCCCGGAAAAAACTGCTTCCGAGAATCGCAGATAAGTACTTTCTGACCTACTTGAAACTGCTTTGGCTGTGCTGAATTTTGATGGCTTGGGAGCGGTTTCGGCTCTAGGGTTGGTGGCTCTTTGAGTGACGGGACCAGGACCAATTTCTGCCCACTTTTTTCGTCCAGCTGTAAAGTGGTCCGGTTTTCAGCTTGCATGGCCTGCTCCTCCTGGAATCTCTCCTCGTTCTCTCTGTCCATTCTCTCAATCTCAGCCCATAGCTCGTCCATCTCCTCGTTTTCCCAGCCTTCTTCGACTACCTCCACTGCGAAGATGTGTTCATGCTCGTTAGAATTCGTTTCACCAGAATATCTTCAATAACTCCGCAAGCGTGCTTCACGGATCTGTCTGCCATCTGCAGCTTGATTCTGGTGGGCCTGAGTTCACCGACTTTCAGAGTTTTGAAAATTGATAACGGCATCAGATTGATATTGGCCCCTAGGTCACACAAAGCCTTTCCTGTGTAAGCATATTCTAGGGTCACCGGGATGAGAAAACTGCCAGGGTACTTCCTCTTCCTCGGTAGCCCATTCTTCACACAATTGCTCACTTCTGCCGTTAGATTTATTGTCTCGAAATCACTCATACGTTTCCGTCCATATAAAATATCTTTGAGGAACTTGGCATAAGTGGGCATCTTTGCCAACGCCTCCGCAAAAGGTATGTTGATCTTCAGCTATTTAAAAATATTGAGAAATCTGGCGTAGTCCTTGCTATCATCCCACTTTCGTGTCTTCAAAGGATACGGCACCTCCTTGGAGACAGGTACCATTTAAGCTTCCTTTTTATTTTGCACTGCATCCTGCTCAACCGAACCCTTCAGCTGGGGGCCCATGGCTGAACTGTTATCCTGGCCAAAAACTTCGTGTTCGATTTCCTTGGACTTTTCGGCACGTGCATGGCTAGGATACTGCGGATCCCGTAGTGCTAATCCACTCCGATTTGGGTTGAGGGTTCCTATCATCATGGTGTGGGTGTGTGATGCGCAATCTAACGTGCTGCTCGCAAGTATACGAATCTTGTAATACCGGGTGTAATTAAACTCGGGTGATCGTTCCCACGAGGACTATTTTGGGTTTTTTGAGAAATCTTTTTTAACTTTCAGAGTGTAAAAGGAGGAGTAGTTTAGGATTGTGATTGACTATAAACTAAAAATAAACAAATAAAACGTAAATATTTTTTTGTGACGTTTTTCTAAAAATATTGAAAGTTGTAAATCTAGGGTTTGGAATACTAGGTCCCTGGATCCCCTAGCGTTTCTTCGGAGTTATGTTTTCTTTGTTTTGATATGAAAACACTCATCAGTTTTAATTCCCCGTGCCACGTACCGATTGTACAGTAACCTTTCAGATTCCACACGCTGTCACGATGCTGCAGACTTTCGGGTTCCTGTTCAGCTGCCTAAGTCTGCAGTCTCTTTATAAGTCTGCTAGTGTTTCTAACCTATCCAGATGGCCCAGGTCAAATTCTCTAACAGTTGTTCTATACGTTTCGGCTAGCCCTATCTCCCTTTCTCTGGTCGGTCTATCAGGGTAAGGTACTAAATCCTGTATTTTCTTCCTAACCCTAACCTGACGTTTTCACCTACAAGCTCTGGTCTATAGCAATTCTGGTTCGCGACTCCGATCATGCATAAAAAGATATAATCAAAGACAGAATAACTGATAATATTGCTGAATTAAGATATCGTAATCATGAATTCATACTCAAACTGCAAAACAATGTCTGAAAACGAAACCCTAGGTTCACCGAGAACCTAGGTAAAAGGTTAGCTACTAAACTACATTACGAATTAACAAAATCTGAAATTAAGAGTGAGAATAAGATCAAACTAAGTCTTCGGATCTGGATGAGTGCTTCCGTGCTCTCCGGGGATGCTCAAACTTGTCCTTGGATGAATTGTTCTTTGAAACAAGTCTGGACGAGTCTTTATATAGTGCTGGAGACGTTTCTAGAAACTTCCTTTATTTACGAAACTGCCACTGCCCGAAACCGCCTCAAATTTTGTTCAATCTGCGTAAAATACGCAGGATCCTGCATATAATACGCATACAGTAGCCTGACATGTGCTCATTTCTGCGCATTTTCCTCCCTGGCTGCGTATTTTCTTCCCCTGGCTGCGTATAATACGCAGGATGCTGCGTATAATACGCAGACAGGGTCAGAAACTGGCCAAAAATCCTCCCTCTTGCTTGCTGTCTGCGTATAATACGCAGCATCCTGCGTAAAATACACAGACAACAAGGAAAACTGCACTTTTGTGCATCGGCTTGTGACGCGAATTCTTTACGCGCTTAAACGCAAGTATACGGTCAAGTAGTAAGTGGAGTATTTTATGACTCCGAGTATCGAACCCAAGGGAAATTACGATTACTAGCTAACTAGAAATTAACTCTACGATATCTAAGTAACAAGTAAAAATGGTGTTTGATTTTGTAACGTTGTCGCCCACGAACAAGCGACGTAAATTAAATGACAAGTAACTAAATATTTTTGTAAGTTTTTCACTTTTAAAAAAGATAAAATTGTGATTGACTACGATCAATGAGAAAGAACTAGGCAATTGATGTCCCTAGGGGTTGTTAACGATTTCCGGAATTATGCATGAAACACTCTACTCACGTTCTAGTTATATCGGGTAATGCTCACCACGATCTTCTCTCGATCTCACGTGAATTTGTGTAACCAATAGATTTCGGGTCCTCTCAGTCCACCTCCGTCTATTAATACAATCTAATTGATTTGTTAGCCTTGCTCACCGGGTCCTATCGGTCCACCGAATTCACTAAGTTCTAACAAAAATCAATCGAAACTACCCTCACGCGATTAATCAAGTTTCTATCTCCTCTCGGTCACAAGAAACTACAAGATCACCTAACTATTCTTCAACACGTCTCAAAGAATTCACTTTCGTGCTACCCTATCAACAAATAGCATTCTACGGGTGATCAAGCCAAGAACACTAATAAATAAAGAACAAGAATAGTTTGGATAACAAGAACATTCATAAACTTTAAGCAAACGCATGTATCATGTCCAAAATCCGGAAAAACGTCTTCAAACCCTAGTTTCTCATCAATCACCTAGCTTAAAGTGTTTAGCTAGACATAATAGTGTTTAACATAGACAAAATAATGAATTTCATGAAGAATAGAAGAACAAAAGATGATCAAACGCTAAAATCTTCAATGTTGATGATCTTTCAAGCTCCTAGCTTTGTCTCCCGTCTTCCCTAGCTCCCAAGACTTCAAAGATGCGTGAATGTGTGGTTCTTAGGTCGTCTCTCCCGTTTTTTACCAGCTGGGCACGCTTTTTAACGAAAACTAGCCGAAATTGCACTTCAGCCCCTCTACTTTGTAATTCCGGGACAGAATTATTTGCTGATTTTGCGCGGGCTGTATCTCCCTCATACGAACTCTTCTTCGGGCCTACCATATACCGTTGCAAAAGCTACGGATGTCTAATTTGCAATTCCGCAAGCCTTGCTTCAAAATTCTTTGTATATTTTCCTGGGCATCGAAAAGAGTGTAGGCTAGTCCTGTGTGACTTTTCCAACTTTTCTTCGTTTGTGCGTCTTCTTTTATCCTCTTCATCTAGCTCCATTCCAAGCATCTCATAAGCTCCATTGCACATATTTTACCTTAGATACACAACACGAAACAACCCGTGCTATTATCATAGCAAATATGAGAGCAAACATGCACAAATAAGCTAGAAACACAACTTTTCACTCTTCGGCTTAGAAATAGTCAAATTCACATATTTGTGCAAATATAACATATAAATCATGTGAAATAAGCCTATTAAAAATAATATGGAAGTATAAAAATAACTCCTAAAAGAGAATTATCAAACACCGCCACACTCACCTATTGCCCCGAGCAATCCAATTTAAGTCCAATCAAAATCCGACCACAATCCATCCAAAAACATTCTCCAATGAAACACAACCCCACAAGTGATACGAGTTGAGAATTGCATACTTACTAGAAACACCGTTGCACACAAATCCTAACTAGCCGACTCAATAACGACACAAGACTCGACAATGCAACAATATGATGCAAATGCAAACTAACTCGATTCTACACAAACACATATATACACAAAACACACTTTTTATCTTTTTGGTTGAGATCGGGCAATCTCCATTGGCTTAAATCGATTATCATGAAGTGATGAGAATCCTAGGAACAAAGCATAAATTGAAACTAAATTCGACAACGAGACTCTCCCCTAGTTAGTATAGAAAGCCTAACTTTACTAAGTACAAGAGTACGCTACCTCTTCGCGTGTGCCACGAAATAAGAGACTACGCTAGGCAAAGCCACATCCAAGGTCCGAGCTCCTAATCCGCTAACGATTTTCACATGATGAGGCTTAGGGACATATAGATAATCTCGTCGAAATAAAGTCCTAACCGTCACATTCTCACATCAAATCCCACATCTCACACACCCTCACCACGATGATAGGAACCGAAACCCGAAGCTCACCACCTCCGACCCTCAATTCCCTCAAACCCCGGTACAATAGTGATCTCCGTGGCCATCGTCGTTCGTCGTGCATGAAACGTGAACCGTCGTCGTCAAAGTAGCTCCACCACTCGTTTCAATTCAATTCCAACTCAACTTTATTTCATCTCTCCTTTTTCTTTTTTCTCTCATTTTTTTTTTATTTTTTTTTTTATTTTATTTATTTTTTATTTTTTTTTCATTTTTTTCACAATTCTCTCAAAATACCATGAAAAAATCCAACAATAATATCCGAGTGGTCTTCAAATAACAATCAAATATGCTAGGAGAAGGAAACACGTAAATCAATGAATGAATATCACATAAAAATATCATCTCCTCCTAACTCAATCAAAGTCCATGTCAAGTCCAAACCGCAAAATCAATGAAATGCATGTGTGGGAGTGGAGTCATCGCAAGCTCTCACTCAATGTCCGGAGTCAAAAGTCGACTCCCCCCACACTCGAATGTAACCATATCCCCTCTCAAGTAATCCCGAAGATGAATGTATCTCGTGCCTAATCCAACCGATCCTCCTACACCAAAGTAATCAAAACCGATACCTAGCATGATCAACCAATTAAGTTCACCCAACCCAATTCCGTGCGTATTAGATTCACGCACTCACGACTCTCCACAACTGTGTCCATGATGTAATAGCATGGAACACCGCCACACCGAAGTGTGCAATCCTACTCACTCACCCTCGCATCCCCTCGCAGATAATCAATGAATGCAAGCGAGATGTAGAACTCAACGAATTGTATAATCACTCCCTCATCGAACCCCCTCAACTACACAACCCCCTCCTGACGCACTAAAGTGGTTATTCTAATCAATTTGTGATGAAGGCCAAGAATCGTCACCCGAGGTCCGAAGGCTAGCAAGAATCCAAGGTTCAAATTGGGGGCGTCTAATGGTCCTACAAGGTGAGTTCTAAAAGCAGTGAGTGATCTAATAAACGTCCTCGCACAGCTGTTTCGTGTGCCACTACGGGGCGAGTTGGAGACTACCTAACACGTGCACATGGATGTTCGGCTTGTTTAGCTCACACCTAGCTCAGCTCTTGTAAGAAAATAGGCACACACTTTGAGTTTGAAAATCACGTAAGTGTTAGAAATAGGTAGGCACTCCCGTAAAGAATGTCTCTATATACCTACTAGGGGGGACTCACGTCGTCACTCTCGGTCGCAAATCATGCTCTACGCCTAAAATCCTCACACTTCGCAATTTATCAAACTTTAGCCTCTTTCGATTGCCCTTTTCTCAAAATTTTCTCTTTTTTTTTATTATTCAATTTTTTGATTTTTTTGATTTTTTTCATATAGTTCATACACTACATGCAAGCCGACACGAACGAAACTACACAAGACATTCGACAGGGTAGGTAGACTTAAATAAGAAAACGTGCAATATTAAACACAAACTCAACAAATATATACACGACTAACAAATCACAATACGATATACTATCACAACATCACGAAACAGAATACAAAGTTAGCCACAATACGACACGAACAAACTATATGCAGACATGGCGATGCAAACACTGACTGCCTAGTCAAGACTAAAACTCCCCCCACACTAGAATACGTCGTTGTCCTCAATGAATTTAGAAGTAAAACCGAGTACTCAGCATCTCTAATGTGAGGGGCGGGGGATCTACTCGACTCGGAACCCTGATCTGCAGACCCCTCATCTACCGAACCAGGCTCCTCGTCTGCTAAACAGGCCATATCGAAATCGCTTGACTCGTACCACAAGTGCTCACTTTCAGGGTTAGGGTCTAGGTCCACATTGCTCTTATGATCCAACTGAGCTACCCACTTCCCTAGAGTCTCTACGGAGGCTCCTAACTTCTTTCTGCTGCTTCGGTCATGAGCAAACCGCCTCTCATTCTCCGCCTTAGACTCTAACATCATCTTATGCATGCTCTGCAGAAGTGTATCGGTGCTCGAAGACTCACCTACCTTCTCCTTACCCTTCCTAGACCTAGACGCTCTAGAGGGTTGCAAATAATTCGACCACTCGCGCTTGGTGGGTTGCAAGATGTCCAACTCCCCTACGTCTACCCCGGCGTCGCTAGCCAATTTGGTCAACAAACATGTGTGACCCGGGGCCATCCTATTTCCCTCCGATTTGCGTGCCATAATGTTTAGCCAAATCATGCGAGGAATGTCAACCCGCTGACCTAACCAAACACACATGGACATGCAACAATGACGGAATGTGAATCGCGGGTTCGGTGTGATGCTTAAGACCCAATTCTCAAGCATCTCACAAACCCACCTAGCACGAGGGAGTAGGCACTTCTTCTTCACCGTCCACATTGTCACCTCGGCCTTCGATTTGTCCCAAGGATCCGCCCCCTCACACGGAAAACAAAAGGTATTGACCATAGGTACTAAATCGGGTCGCCTAAGCATGTCGTGTAACGCACAAGGGGTATTGGGGTCAACCTCTGTAAAATGAATGGCCTTGCTAATGATCTCCGGTGTTATCCGCACCCAAGTTCCCCGACAATACACCATCCTATCGTCCTTGCTCTCCCCCTCCTCCCTGAACCGAAGATTAACGTAAATCTCCCTCGCAACTTGAGAACTAGACGGTTCACACAACTCAAACCACTTATTTAACCGCTCACGTTCATGAATGGCTATTAGTTCGGTAGGCATAAGTTTATCTTCGTCTATGGGGTAGGGTTTCTCGGCCACACCTCTTAGCTTAAGGTATCGGTCGCGAAACGACGCAACGTGAGCTTGAAAACTCACGAACCAATACGTGCAATAGTTTGTTGGCGACACACTCGCATTGGCTATCTTTAGCCGTTTGTCCGACCTACCCTTTCTCAAACGGGGTCTAGGGGGCATTGGTTTGTTGAGTATGCGGTGTGGCGGAGATTCCGGCACCACATACTCGGGCTCTTCGGGTGGTACGATAGGTGGGTCCTCGACTACCATGTCATCTACGTTAGAGGGCCCTACTCTCCTAACGGGGTGAAAGATAGGGTCGTCAAACGTGGCGGCTTTACGTTTCGACATTAGACTCAAATAATGCAAATTCGACGACTAGCAATTCACAAATTCAATTTACAATTCAACTCAAAAATCCAATTCAACAATCAAATTCACAACTAAAGCAAAGAGAATAATGTGGAAATAAAGAGAGAGTTTAGGAGTACAGACGAAAAAATACGGAGAATTTTCCAACACGAATTCGATTTTGGACGCCGAATTATTTTGTTGAATTACTCCAATTGAACGATGCTCCTAGCCTCTCCTTGTTGTCCCCGTCAATTCTTCCTTCTTCGTCGAGAGTTGAATTGGTGGCCTCGTTCTTCAATTTGACAATTTTTTGAAGAACCCTAGGTGTGTTCTTCCCAAATTCTGACTTTAATCCTTCAATTCCTCTCAACCCCGATGTAGTGGTGTTGGAGGTGTGTGTATGTCCCCTGGAGCCTCAGATCGCCATTGCTTCGGCCCCTTTCTTCTTCAGTTCTGCGATTCTTCTCTGATTTGTTGCTCGCTGTTTCTCTTCTCTGTTCTTGCGGTGCTGCAGAGATTAGCTCTGCTTTGCTGGGTTTTGTTGCAGGGATGTTGGGGTTGTTGGTCACGGTGGTGGCTTTATGGTGAGATAGCCTTCAGGTGGGAGAGAAGATGGCTGCTGCTACGGGTTCGCCGGATTGAGAGAGAGGGGCCGCCGCTGGTTACAAACGGCCTGAGAACAACCTCAAAACCGCCGGAATTTAGGCCGGTGGTGTTGGTGGTTTGTGGGGCTTGAAACCGACGGGGAGAGAGGGATTTGGGGGAGTTTGTGCTTCTGGGGGTCGCCGGAGTGAAGAGAACCCGCCGGAGTTGAGAGCCGGCCGGAGACACGACGGGAAATCGAGAGATATGCGGGAGAGTTGTCAGATTTTGCAGAGGGATTTGAGGGTTTCAGTTTCTGCCGCTGGTTCGGGTGAGGGGGTTTCTGGGGTCGCCAGAGTGAGAGAAGGAGGTCGCCGGTGTGAGAAGGTGAAGAAAACGCCGGAGACGTGACAGAAATTTAACAAAGACGCCGGAGAATTGAAGGAATTGCCGTGATTCGATCGGGCTAGCAGACGGAGATTCGCGTTGAAGATGAAGAACAGCCCCTGTAATAGCCCCATGTATCTTCTAAAGTTTGCCTGAATTCCTCTTTTCACCCTCAAAAACCATCGAAATGCCCTTTTTACCCCTTTTCGTGCGAGCAATAAGGGTGTTCGCATAAACAGTGTTCACAAGAACACTATTTTCTGCTCTTAATATCCGGCAGTGAGTTTTTTGTGCTTGGCTGTTCCTGCGAACACAGGGGGTGTTCGTGCGAACACCCCTGACTCCAACTTAAATTTTTTTTTTCGATCCGCTTCATTTGCTTCATCTTCGAGGTTCCTTAGCTTTGAATTCCTTGTTCCACTTTTTGTTCTTGAGCCAATTTTTCGCGACACGCTTTCCAAAATCCTCGGGAATCTCCTCGTGATCACATCTTTCTCGTTCAAATTCCGCCTTTCTTTTACGTTTGAACTCCGATGCGCGCATTTCCATGCGAGTCTATGCACATGAAGAAGGGGAGTCCGAATCGCGTAATAACCTGTAAACCTGCGGAGACTCAACTCAAATGTCAAATTCTCGCTCTCTCACCCCTCAGATAACAAAACGGAATTAAAAATGCACACAACAATATTTAAAACACACTCTCTACACTAATTCATAAAATACGTTGGGTTTCCTCCCAACAAGCGCTTTGTAATTTACGGTCGACGGCCCGAACCAGTTACCTCAATAAGATCACGGCTCGTCAAAGTAGATAACATCCACTTTAGCCGGAATTGGCGCGGATTCCAAGTATGTTTTAACCCTGCTTCCATTGACGCGGAAACACTCATTCGTATGTGGATCTTCTAACTCAACCGCACCCCAAGGATAGATTTGGTGGATTCGGAACGGCCCGGACCATCTCGAACGAAGCTTTCCTGGAAAGAGCTTCATGCGTGAGTTGAATAACAATACCTTTTGTCTCACACGAAGTTCCTTCGGTTTGAGACGACTGTCGTGCCATCTCTTCGTCTTCTCCTTGCAAATCCGGGAACTATCATAGGCCTGTAATCTCCATTCCTCAAGTTCAAGAAGCTTCATCTTCCTTGCTTGTCCTGCTAACTCGGGATCCATGTTCAATCGTTTGATCGCCCAATATACCTTATGCTCTAACTCAACGGGAAGGTGACATGCCTTACCGAAGACAAGCTGGAACGGTGACATGTTCAAAGGCGTCTTCCATGCAGTACGGTATGCCCACAATGCATCATCTAATTTCACAGCCCAATCCTTGCGTCCGGTGTTGACGGTTTTCTGAAGAATCCCCTTAATCTCCCTGTTCGAAACTTCCGCTTGCCCATTAATTTGGGGGTGATAAGGTAGGGAAACCTTATGGATAGACACCCCGTACGTCTTCAAGACTCTGGAAAACACTCGGTTTATGAAGTGTGAACCTTCATCTCTCACCATTGCCCTTGGTGTGCCAAACCGAGTAAAGATATGCTTCTTCAGAAACTTCTCTACCGTTGCTGCATCATTCTTGTGGCACGCAATTGCTTGAACCCATTTCGTCACGTAATCCACAGCCAGCAAGATGTACAAATTCCCATAAGAAGGAGGGAACGGTCCCATGAAGTCTATGCCCCAAACATCGAAGGGTTCCACCTCAAGCCATTCAGACATTGGCATCTCATCTCGCTTGGAGATGTTACCCATTCTCTGGCAGCTATCACATCCTGCAACCCAATCATGACAATCTTTAAATATAGTAGGCCAAAAGAAACCGGATTGTAGTACCTTCATGGCGGTGCGCGGACCGCTAAAATGGCCTCCACTAGGTGCTGCATGACACTGCTTGATCACATCATAAATCTCATGGGTAGGCACACACTTCCGAATGATGTTGTCGGCTCCCATCTTGAATAGATATGGATCCTCCCAAAAGTATTGCTTCACCACATACAAGAACCGCTTCTTTTGCTGCACTGTCCACTCTTCCGAATCTTCCCGTTGGTGAGATAGTTAGCAATTGCCCAATACCAAGGCTCAGTATCCCCCAAAGACATCAAGCTCTCGTCAGGGAAGTTCTCTTAAATTGGCACCTTCTCTACCATTCCATTCTCGAGTCTTGAGAGGTGGTCCGCTACCACATTCTCAACACCCTTCTTGTCGCGGATATCAACATCAAATTCATGCATCAAAAGAATGCACCGCAACAATATTGTCTTGGCATCCTTCTTATCAATAAGATATTTCAGTGGCGAATGATCTGTAAAGACATTCACTTTCGATCCCACAAGATAAGGCCGGAACTTGTCAAGAGCAAAAATCACAGCTAATAACTCCTTCTCAGTAGTGCCATAGTTTAGTTGAGCATCATTAAGAACTCTACTAGCATAGTAAATAACATGGCATACCTTTTCCTTCCTTTGCCCCAACACTGCTCCAATGGCAAAATCACTGGCATCGCACATGAGCTCAAATGGCAAACTCCAATCCGAAGTTGTGATGATAGGAGTTAAGGTGAGCTGTTCCTTCAAAAAGTCAAAGGCCTTCTTGCACGCTTCATCAAACACAAACGGGACATCTTTCCCTAGCAACTCACACAAAGGCTTGCAGATCTTCGAGAAGTCCTTGATAAACCTGCGATAGAAACCTGCATGTCCCAATAAGCTTCTGACCCCCTTCACTGAAGTCGGATAAGGGAGTTGCTTGATTGTCTCTACCTTCGCTTGATCAACCTCCAAACCTCTGCGTGAAATCTTGTGACCAAGAACTATCCCCTCTGTGACCATGAAGTGGCACTTCTCCCAATTTAGCACGAGATTAGGGTCTTCATAACGAATCAAGACACGGCCAAGATGATGTAGATAGTCCTCAAAACTGTCACCAAACAAGGAGAAATCATCCATGAAGACCTCTAAATTCCTCTCAAGCATGTCTGAGAAGATGGCCATCATACATCGCTGGAAAGTAGCCGGTGCATTACATAATCCAAATGGCGTGCGGCGGAACGCAAATGTGCCATAGGGGCATGTAAAAGTGGTATTATCCTGGTCTTCTGGAGCAATGGCGATCTGGTTGTAGCCTGAATATCCATCCAAGAAGCAGTTGTACTCGTGGTGAGCCAAACGATAAAGCATCTGATCAATAAACGGCAACGGAAAGTGATCCTTGAGTGTGGCTTCATTCAGCTTCCTGTAATCCATGCACACACGCCATCGAGTAACTGTCCGTTGAGCAATCTGCTCATGCTTGTCGTTCTCTACCACAGTCATTCCTCCTTTCTTAGGCACACACTGGACCGGGCTAGTCCAAGTGCTGTCTGAGATCGGAAAAATAATACCAGCATATAGCCACTTCATGACCTCTTTTCTCACCACTTCTTTCATATGCGGATTCAATCTCCGCTGTGCTTGGATCACTGGCTTCTTTCCATCTTCTACTCAGATCTTGTGTTGGCAATAGACGGGGCTGATCCCCTTTATATCTGCGATAGTCCATCCAATTGCTCCCTTGTGATTCCTTAGCACATCCAAAAGCTGCTCCTCCTGTGCCTGAGATAAAACAGAAGAAACAATTACGGGCAATGTGTTATCAACTCCAAGAAAAGCATACCTGAGATGGCTAGGCAATGGCTTCAAATCAAGCACGGGTGGTGACTTGAGTGAAGGAACAAGAGCTAACTTCTGCTCCCCTTGCTCATATAAATCCAGCTTGGTCCAGCTGCTCATGTGACACAAATCCATGGTGGGACTCGGATCTTCATTCTTGTACATTCCATCAATTTCCTCCCACATCAATTCAGCTTACTCATCTCCCATGTCATCATCAAAAATCTCTACACTAAAGCAATCTTCATAATTGTAGCATGAAGGCATTTTCATTTACTTGAACACATCGAAGACTACTTTCTCATCATTGATTTGCATAGACAAATTTCCACTCTTCACATGAATAATAGCCTCCCCTGTAGCTAGGAAGGGCCTGCCAAGAATGAGAGGTACTTCGCCAACCTCTATGTCTAAGATGACAAAATCTGCAGGAAAGATGAGAGTACCTACTTTGACCAAAATGTCTTCAATCACCCCATACGCTCTACGGATCGACCTGTCATCCATCTGCAATGTAACTCTGGTGGGACGAGGTTCCCCCACACTTAGCTTCCTGAATACGGACAAAGGCATCAAATTGATGCTTGCCCCCAAATCGCACAATGCAGTCATAGTGAGAGAATCACCAAAAGTAACCGGTATCACAAAGCTCCCAGGGTCTTTCTTCTTCTTAGGCAATCCATCCCTGACGCATTCAGAAGTCTAAGCAGTCAAATTCACGTGTTCAAAATCACTCACGCGTCTCTTTCCTGAAAGAATATTCTTGAGGAACTTGGCATATGTAGGCATTTTAGAGATAGCCTCTACAAAAGGAATGTTAATCTCCACCTTCTTGAATATATCAATAAACCTCTGAAAATCTCTAGAATCATCCCTCTTTCTCGTTCTCAACGGATATGGAACTGCCTTAGAAACAGCAGTATCAATACGTACCTCATCCTTGTCTTTCACCGCCTCCTCATCCGTCGCGCCCTTTGATTGGGGGATCACGACATTATTATCATCATCAAATATCTCATGCTCTTTAGCCTTAGAAGCATCGACTCTAGCATGAGTTTGATATGGCATATCTTTCAATGCAACACCGCTTCGAGTAGTGATTGCATTGATTTGACGAGGATTTTCTTCCGTGTTGGAAGGCAAAGAACCTGGAGCTCTAGATGAGAGCTGAGTAGCAATCTGACCCACCTGTACCTCAAGAGAATGAAGAGAAGTCTTCGTAGCCTGTAAATCCGCAGACACAACAGTAACCTGCGTGGACATATTGTTCACATTGGTGGTCATGTTATTCATGTTGTCACTCAGTTGTGCCAATGCCTTTGTCAACTCAGAGATGTCAGAACTTGGTGCTGCAACAGCTGCTGGTGGAGCTTGTAAAACCTGTGGCCTATGCTGGAACCCCGGTGCATATGTCGCTCCAGACTGATCCCCAAACCTGAAGCCTGGATGATCTCTCGTGCCTGGCCTGTAGTTCCCTTGATTCCAGTTCTGCCTCTGTCAGTGTGCCCCTACATAGTTCAAATCCTCATTTTCCATGTGTGCCATTGCTGCATCATATTCTGGCTCCTCAACACTTGCTACTGTCTTCTTGTCCTTATAAACATGCTTGGCCAAGTCTGACACCATCTTGCTGATCCCATCCTTCCACTCATTATCTTTCGTCTCAGGCAATGCCGAAAGTCTTCTAGAATCATAAGACTACGTATCCTGCTTGGCTAGCTGTTTCATAAGTGCAAATTCTCCCTCTTTGTCAACTGAATACATGAAATTTCCTCCAGCTTCCCTGTTAACTAACTCCTGGTTATGGCGTTCTAAGCCATGGTAGAAGACCTGCAAAATTTTGTAGTCCCCAAAATCGTGATTTGGGCACTTCCTGATCAAATGCATAAATCTATCCCACGCCTCTACCACGGTCTCATGGGCCTGCTGCTGAAAGCCAAGGATATCACCTTCTAACTGAATCACCCGCTGAACTGGGTAAAACTTTGCCATGAATTCATCCACACATTGAGCCAATGTAGTAATTGAATCCGGAGCTCTCGACTCAAGCTACTTCTCAACTGCACCTTTCAAACAATAGGGAAATAGAATAAGTTTCAATGCCTCTGGAGTCACGTTCTTGTACTTCACATTCTTGATATAAGAATTGAACTTCCCAATGAAATCGCTGGGATCCTCATCCTTGTTCCCATAAAACTGGAACTGATTGGTGACTGTCTAGATCGTAGCTGGCTTGAGATCGAAATGCTCAGCCTGTATGTCTGGAACTACAATTGCCATATTGTGTCCATACGTGGACGTCCGGAATTTCTCCACAATAGCCTGCCCAGACTTGTTGTACGGTGTCTAAGCGTTGCAATCATTCAACTGTTTCGCCAACTTTTCCATTTTCTCATTGAGATGCGCGTTGGTCAATTGATCACCCATCTTGCTCTGTTTCTGTCTTCTCCTCTGATCTCTGAATAACTGTTCCGGGTCTTCAAGTGGGGGCACAAGTTCTCTAGGGATCCTGGGCATACACTGACGACCAGAAAAGCAAAATCAAATACAAATGAGAAAACAAATAGCTAATTAAACAAAAAAATAAAAGAGATATCCTAAATCAATTTCTACTAAACTAATAAACCGTTCGATCCCCGACAACGGCGCCAAAAACTTGACGCGAATTCTTTACGCGCTTAAACGCAAGTATACGGTCAAGTAGTAAGTGGAGTATTTTACGAATCCGAGTATTGAACCCAAGGGAAATTACAATTACTAGCTAACTAGATATTAACTCTAGGATATCTAAGTAACAAGTTAAAATGGTGTTTGATTTTGTAACGTTGTCGCCCACGAATAAGCGACGTAAATTAAATAACAAGTAACTAAATATTTTTGTAAGTTTTTCACTTTTAAACAAGAGAAAATTGTGATTGACTACGATTAATGAGAAAGAACTAGGCAATTGATGTCCCTAGGGTTGTTAACGATTTCCGGAATTATGCATGAAACACTCTACTCACGTTCTAGTTATATCGGGTAATGCTCATCACGATCTTCTCTCGATCTCACGTGAATTTGTGTAACCAATAGATTTCAAAGATGCGTGAATGTGTGGTTCTTAGGTCGTCTCTCCCGTTTTTTACCAGCTGGGAACGCTTTTTAATGAAAACTAGCCGAAATTGCACTTCAGCCCCTCTACTTTGTAATTCTCGGACAGAATTATTTGCTGATTTTGCGCGGGCTGTATCTCCATCATACGAACTCGTCTTCGGGCCTACCATATACCGTTGGAAAGCTACGGATGTCTATTTTGCAATGACGCAAGCTTTGATTCAAAATACTTTGTAGATTTTCCAGGGAATCGAAAAGAGTGCAGGCTGGTCCTGTGTGACTTTTCCAACTTTTCTTCGTTTGTGCGTCTTATTTTCTCCTCTTCATCTAGCTCCATTCCAAGCATATCCAAGCATCTAATAAGCTCCATTGCACCTATTTTACCTGGGATACACAACACTAAACAACCCGTGCAATTATCATAGCAAATATGAGAGCAAACATGCACAAATAAGCTAGAAACACAACTTTTCACTCTTAGGCTTAGAAATAGTCAAATTCACATATTTGTGCAAATATAACATATAAATCATGTGAAATAAGCCTATTAAGTATAATATGGAAGAGAGTTATCAGCCTGCATTTTGACCCGAAACTTGTCAAAATACCAAAATACCCCTGGGTCAAAACTGCTCTGAATTATGCCCAATCCTGACTCTGGCCATAGGAAAACTGCTGACTGAATTTGGGAGACAAAATCTAAACTTGACTCCGGAAACCCGGGCCCGGTGCCAAAATGACCTAAATACCCCTAGGCCAAAACTGTCCTGGAAATCGTCACAAGCATGAAACAGTTGATCCTGATTCCATGCTCTAGGAACCGAGACTCCTTACTCGGGCGTGGCCTGTCTGGGACCCACACTTGACGGGAGTCGGTTTTTCGGCCGGACTCTGTTTCAGCATTATAACCTGTTTTCGGAAAGCCCTTGACGTCTCTATTCTTTAGCCCTTGGTTTCACTTCAAAATTCCAAGTCAAGATCAAGATACTGTCAACCAAGCGCATCCCGATCATTCTCGGTTTTGGCGTTTTCTCCTTTCTCGGTCGGCTTTCACTGCCCGTTTCTGCTCCAGTCTTTTCGTTTCATGTTCCACTCTAATTTTTACCAGTCTCGGTCAAATCCTGCTCCGAGCATTTTCTGCACGTTTCCCGAGGCGAACCCAGTTCTGTCTCGGCACGCATACCAATGCACTTCCCGAACCTGTTACTGTAAAGACAACATGAACAAACCCGCTATCATATCCAATAAAAGTACGAAATATGCAGAAATTTACGAAGAGAAACTAAGCACCTCGTTCCTATTTCCGAGGCTTTCTGGGGGTGAATTCTGGCTAAAACACGGCTTTCTGGAACACATACACATCTTTTCAGGCTATTAGATAACCCCTATTTGGGCCTTATCAGTGTGCGAGATATGGAGTTTGGTGAGTTCCAGATTAAAGACTGATTGAGTTTCGCGCATTGTTCTCTGTGATGGCCACGAGATCGACATGATACCGGCGGAGTTTGAGGGGATTGAGGGCCGAATTCGGTGTTGAGGGTTCTTATCATCATGGTGTGGGTGTGCGACATATGGAGTTTGGTGAGATTATGTGACGCTTTAGGATCAGTTACTTCGTATCTTTGTTGTCCTTAAGACTCATAATATTTAGACCTGAAGTGGAAAAGGAGCTCGGACTATGAATGTGGCTTAGCTTTGGTTAGCCTCTTATTTTTGTCAGGAGACATGAAGAGGTAGGTTATTCTTCATAGTAAAGTCAAGATTTCTATACTAACTATGTGGAATTACTTGTCGTTCGAGTTTTGTTGCGATTCACGCCTCTCGCCTAACTTTTTCATCACTCCATGAGCATTGGTCTATGTGTATTGAGATTTCCTAACCTTAAAAAGAAAGGATGTGTTTGGTGTTTAAAGATCGAGTCTAGAATTGTGTTTGAATCATCTTGCTGCATTGTAGTGTCGCCAGTCGTGTTAGAGTCATTTGTTTCGTGCAAACACATCCTTCTAGTAGACAGTTTTTGCAGTTGATGAGACTTTGCTCTGGACGCACAAATGGTAAATGTGTGGGTATTTGATAACTCATTCATAAGAGTTATCCTAAGTACACTCTATATTTTTATTTGTGTGTGTTTCAGTGCAAAGTGATGAGATTCGAGCTAAAATATGAAGAAAATGAGTTTTAGTATGTTTTAGAGCTTAAACGTAAAATTCGAGCGTTTCTTGCATGGTTTTACGTATAATTTTCATATTGTATCACACTTGATCTTCGCGGTAGTGTTCGTGTTGTGATTCCGGAAAATTACATGCAGGGATCCATTGGAGAGAAGAAACGAGTTTTGGGATAGAAGAAGACAAAAAAGAATATATTAAAGTGTTGTACCAGGACGTGTTTGCACGAAGACTCCTGGTGTTCGCACGAACATAGTAAATAAGCAGAAATCAGGAGCAGCTAAGATGCTCTTCGCATGAACAAGAAATGTCTTCTTACGAATACATGCAATTAGTTAATTTTCAAGATGTGAAAAAAGTCTTCGTGAAACATCATTCTGTCTCAAAGTAAGAAGGTCTTTGCACGAAATCAATGAAGCTCTTTGCACGAAGATGTTAGCACGAAGAAACGAACTGTTCGCACAGAGACACTGTGCAGAGGCGGCCAAATTAAGGAAACGTCTTGTATTCGTTCATAAAGTATCCAGGACTCTTAGGGAAGGTATATAAGAGCACTAGGACATGATCTTTTAGTAGAGACGTAGAGGAAAAGGTTGAAGAAGCGAAGTGGAGCTAGAGTTCGTCTTGAGCGCGAGGATTATACCGCTTGATCTCTCTACTTTGTATCTTTTCATTGTTTTAACTCATGATCATGAAAACTCTTTTCGTTGTGATCATGAGAAGTAGTATCTAAGTTAAATATCGGGATTTCTCAATGGTAGCTAGGGTTTGAAGCGGTTTTCGCAAATTATGAATTTGATTCACGTTTTGCTTAAATTTAATTGATGATGTTCATGTCTCGCTATGTTTAATTATTTTTCAAATTCTATCTTTGTCTGAGATCTCAATATTGCTAATCAGACGATACAAAGATAGAATAGTATATTCTCAAAAAAACGTACATAGTATTAATTCATATTGATTTTATAACCATCTCAATTTATTAGAAATAAGTCCATTTATATGTAGTTTTTATAACTTCAATACCATTTATAACTTCAATTATATCTTTTTGAACCTTTTTTATAATTTTGATTAGGAATACTATCATATGGATTAATTGTGTACCTTTACTCATTTTTTCAATTTTGTAGTTTTGTTAGTTCTCTAGGGCTCCGAATAAATCTTAGGGAGAGAAGTTTTTCGCCGAAACCCTAATATGGCCTCACTGGAGTTTACCGCCCAGCCAACCTCTCCAGTCGTCCCAACTAAACACGCCGACGAAGCCAGTGATCCAAGCTACTCCCGATACGCCTCCCCAATGTCATAAGATATAATGAGGAAGAAGTTGTGGTTTTCGACGAATCTCGTTGTCTTCCCAGAATCAAACAATACCAGTTTTGCCTCCTTGGCTTCTTCTCCTGCGGGAATAATATCAATACGTGGTATGAAACAAATATTAAAGAAAATAAGGTTGGAAGGTGAGAACATAAAGATCACAGAGACTAGATACAATCTTTTCATCATCAAGTTTCCCAATAAACAGGCTATCGATCAAGTCCTAGCCTTCGGCCCGTGGATCTTCAGTGATAAATTCTACTTATTAAGCCTTGGGATATTAAGAACTCTGTGTAAAATACCTCCTTTGACACAATGGATTTGTCGGTTCAATTCAAGAACTTTCACCCATATCTCATGACCTCCGAAGATGCTCGTAACGCGGTCAGTCGATTAGGAACTATTCTCGACTCGGATGAACGAGCTATTTCCGGTGACGGTTATTACATGAGAGTACGGATTCGTCTGAATGCGAAGAACCCTATACGAAGAGGATACATCAACGCTCTTGATGGAATGGTTTAGCTCGACTTCAAATACGAACGTCTCCCACATGTTTGTGAATGGTGCGGGCGGGTTAATCATACGTCCTATGATTGTGAGCAGCGACCTCAAGCAAGATATGATAGAGCTCTTGGGTTTGGATCCTGGTTGCTATTCAAGCTGCCACCCAGAAAGAGAAACCTCGCCAAGGCAACCATAGCTCCCCACGAACCATCGGCTGAGCAAGACCAGAACCTGGACAACGATTCTGCAGAAGGCTCTACCGAAGGCTCGGACTATGAGACTTCTTCTTATTCCTCGGGTAACGAGATGGCACTTGATGATACAAATCAGGGTTCACTTCCTAATAGCAACAAGGTGGCGATTGTAACCCATGATAACCCATTGGGTGATAGAAACGATGATAAACATGAAGCTCCAAAGGACAAAGGAAAGGGGATTGCGCTTGGTAATGTGACTGACAAGACGAAGCCTTGGAAAGTTAAGAAAGACCATAATTTGACTATCCCAAGAAGCCTCCAACCAAACGTAAAACTCTTGATTTAGTTTGAAGTCCGAACCCGAAGGCTATTAGTGAAACAAAGACTCGGCGACCCATCAATGGTAAGCCAGAGTCTAATATTGGCAACAACTTGGGAAACAACAACAAAACCGTTTCCGATTCTAGGATTCCAACGACGGAGGTGGGCGCCCAAAAGACCCAAGATGCGAAATAGGCGACGAATGGTGAGCAGCGTCGCCAGGCAAAATGAGTCTCTTAAGCTGGAACGTTCGGAGGCTTGGCAACCCCCGAAATGTTTAATCTATTTGCGATCTCGTGACGAGACAGAAACCCGCCATGGTCTTCTTAATGGAGACCAGAAAGTATGCAAGAGAAATGAATAGTATCAAGTTACATCTTGGTTTTGCTAATGGTATTTATGCAAATTGTACTGATCAGAGGGGATGATTGGGTCTTCTATGGAACGAGAAAGTTGATTCATGTTACATCACTAATCAATTCACTATATCCAAGGTACGGTCCAGCTTCTGGGTTTATCGTCGCTTTTTTTCTAACTAGGTTTTATGGAGATCCCGTCAGGAAAGGAAGGCTGCCCTCTTGGAAGCTTCTTCGTCGCCTTCAACGAGGTACGATGCCCTGGCTTGTGGTAGGCGACTTTAATGCGATTACTTTGATTTCAGAAAAGGAGAGTGGGAGAGAAGTCACCTTTTTAAGCAAGTCGAATATTTTCATGAAGTTTTGCAAATTCTTGAACTCCGCAATATGGATTTTTTGGGAACCAATTCACATGGGTGAAAAATCGTCTACACCGTCATTCTATGCGAGAAAGGCTTGACCTTGCCCTTGCAACCGATAACTGTACTGATAATTTTGGCCGTGCTAGGGTCAATCATTTGATCGCTGATACTTCGAATCACGCGCCCATCGAAGTTTTGATTGATGCTAACCACAAAAAGCTATATGCCCAACGGAGACGCTTCTGTTTTGAGGCCATGTGGCCCCAAGAACCGGGCTGTAACGAGTTCGTGTCTAATTGTTGGTCAACGACAAGGGGAAATCTTATGGGTAAGCTTCAAACCCTGGGTGCGAACTCTCTATTTCGGACTGTGAAGTGTTCGGTTCGGTCCAAAAGCAGCTTCATGAACTACGCTCCAGGTTGGCAATTTTTTAGGGCGATCGCCAATCGGCACGGGTTGTACAAGAGGCTGTGGCATGTCGTGATATTATTTTGTCTCTTCTTGCTCAATAAGTAACTATGTGGCGTCAGCAGTCGAAAATGCATTGGTTACAGGATGGAGACAAGAATACGAAATTTTTTCATCGGAAGGCGAGTATCTGAAAAGAAAGAAATATTATCCGGGGTATAGAAGATGCAAATGGGAGTTGGGTGGAGGATCAACAACAAATGGTGCAAATATTCTATACTTAATTTAAGGATATGTTCTCCTCTTCGGATCCTCAGAGGGCTTCAATGGAACCATTATTGAATCTAATTGAGGAGCTTCTAAGCCCCGGAAACTCGTGATGCACTAGATCAGCCTTTTACAACTGAAGAGATTTGGTTACCTATGAAAAGCATGGCACCTGAAAAGGCACCGGGAGTTGATGGGTTCCCACCGCTTTTCTTCCAAAAATTTTGGGGTACTATTGGCCCAGAAGTCACTAACATTTGTTTGGAGATTCTCAATGAGGGAGAGGACATGAGGGAGTACAATCATACCCTTAGTGCGTTGATTCCAAAAGTGAAACAGGTTAGAAAAGTATCCGAGCTTAGACCTATATCCATTTGTTCTACAATATATAAAAAAGTTACAAAAACACTGGCTAACCGTCTCAAGCCTAATATGCCTGATTAGATTTCAGAGAATCAAAGTGCTTTTTTTACTAGGGAGACTCATTTCTGACAATATTCTTGTTGTCATTGAGCTTCTGCACTCGATGAAGATGAAGAAAGGTCAAGAGGATTATTTGGCCCTGAAGCTCAATATGAGCAAGGCATATGATCGAGTTGAATGGGATTTCCTTCGTGCAGTCATGGAACGGATGGGATTTGACATGAGATCGATTTATATTGGGATGCACTGCGTAGCTACGGCCACATACAATATGATTATTAACGGTAAAACATAAGATTTCACTACAAAGGGGACTGAGACAAGGCTGTCATTTATCTCCCTTCCTTTTTCTCCTTGTGAGCGAAATGTTATCGAGGAATTTGTCAAGTCAGTTGCAGATAATCACTTATCAGGGATCTCGGCCCCAAGGGGGGACCCTAGGGTGTCTAACCTTTTCTTCGCCGATGATTCTATGATCTTTGCTCAAGCGAATCCAGACGAGATTAAATATATGTTCAATCTTTGTCATGTGTACGAAGCCACCTCAAGTCAAGATCTAAATTTTCAAAAATCAGCCCCTTGGTTTCTCAAATAACGTAAACGACCAGACCCAGGTCAGTCTTGGAGCCCTGTGCGGTGTCCCTGTGGTCCCAAATCATGATTGCTATCTTGGCCTTCCTTCCACGATTGGCCGACAGAAGAAACTAACGTTTCAAAAGATCATTGAACGTATCTGCACGATTCTGAAAGTTTGGAAAGAAAAAATCACTTTCGAGGGCCGGTAAGGAAGTTCTCATCAAAGTCGTTGCCCAAGCCATTCCAAATGATGCGATGAACTGTTTTCTCCTCCCTAAAAGCTTGTGCGAAGAGATTGAAAGCTTATCAGGGACTTTTGGTGGCACTGTTCAAACAAAAAGCGATCAATTCACAGGCTCAACTGGGACAAACTCAAAGAAGATAAAGACCACGGGGGATTGGGTTTCACATATTTTAAGGATTTCAACATTGCGTTATTATCAAAGCAAGCTTGGAGAGCTTACTCAGAATCCAGGTAGCCTTCTTTCATGCATCCTTAAACAAATGTACTTTAAACATACTAGTTTCCTTGACTTTCAGCCTACGTCACAAGTCTTTTTTGCCTTTCCAAGCATGCTCGCAGGTCAGAATCTATTGAAGAAGGGGCTGATTTGGAAACTTGAGGATGGCAAAAACATTAATCTTATTTGTGACAGATGGATTCCCAGACCATATGAGTACAAAGTTATCACCCCTTGTCTCGACTTTGCCTCACGCAAGGTTTCGGATCTTATTGTTAACGGATCTTGGAATATCCCCTCCTTCATACCTATTTGTGGAGTGAAGACGTGGATGTCATCACCCAAATGGATATTCAACCTTCGGGTTCGATTGAAACTTTGATTTCGGGTCACTCGGAGAAAGAAGTGTACACGGTAGCCTCAGGCTATAAATTTCAGAGAAGCACTGGAGGTGAGCAAGCAGAGTCATCATCTAAAAGAACACGTGATTGACTGTGAAATATACGGAGGCTTAAACACCCTAAGAAGACTTTGTACACGACATGGAGCTTGGGATAATTCATTGAAAGTTGCGACTAAGCTTCGACAGATAAAGGTAAATGCTTCATTGATTGTTCACTCTGTCATAGTCACGTTGAAACTCATGAACATTTGTTCATGTTATGTCCGTTTACCGTGAGCTTATGGACGTCTTTCTTGGAGTCACGTTGCGAGACAGTTTTGGCTAGGATTGAACACATCTTCACGATGGAAATGGTAGCTAACAGAGAAAGGTGGGTGATAGGTCTCTGGTCCCTGTGGTTCGAAAGAAACAATAGAAGATTCAGACACTCCGAAGGGGATGTCGGTAAACTTTTTTCCAGGACAGCAGAACACCTGGCGTTTTTCAAACAAGAGGAGGTCGCCGTCAATCAGTCAAACCGTCTTCCAATTATCCTTCGCCTCCACGATGGTAATGCCGGAAGATGGGTGGGTCAATGTAAATAGCGGCGCAGCTAGAAACAGCAACGAAGGCATCGTCGGCACGTGATCTGTGATCAGGGACAAAGAAGGAAGCTTTGTGGCCGGAAGGTATGAGCGTTGTCCATACAGTACCTCAGTTCTTCTTCTGGAGCTTTATGGTGCCCTAAGAGGCATCACCATGGCAGCTGAAGCTCGTTGCTTGAAGATTCACGTTGAAACTGATTTTCTCCTTGCTGTTGACCTCGTTCGAAAGAGTAAAGCCGGCTACACAATAAGAGAATTTAGTCCAGAAATTTCAAGCCTACTCGATGACATTAATCAAATTCTTTTAAGATTGAATAATGTTATGATCACTCATATTTTTCGTTCCGGAAAAGGGGTTGCTCACCTCTTTGCTCAGAGGTCGTTACAATCCCCATAGTCTTTACACTAGAATGCCTGATTGGGCTAAAAATGTATTAGCTTCGGATTTAGAGCCTCTTGGTGTTTAATGAAAGTTTTTCTACTAAAAAAAATGTTCAATTTTTAATACTTTTAAATTTAGATTTTTCAAAAAAAATACTTCTTAATTTAGACAAGACATTAATTATTGTGTAACTCCACGTGACACTCTCTTAAGCAAACCTTAAAAAGTTAGTTTGTTAGGCTCTAACAGAGCACTTGATCACGTTCAGATTGGAAAATCACAAACTAAATCTCTCAATTCAGTTCTTCAACTAATGGAAAAGAATAATGGAGATGAGAGAGATTACAGAAACGTATCATGGAGATATTTACTGTTGAGGAAAGTTAGGAGTAGATTAAGGGGAGAGTGAGGCGAGTTTAAAGTGGAGATCCTGTACCTAAATAGAGAGTGTAGGCGATTAAGGACTAGTTTGGGAATAATGTGGCGGTGGTAGAAAGCTGCTGTGTGAAAATACAGTAGAAAGCTGCTGTGAGTTCTTGATAAAATGTTGTTTGGTAAATATTACGTAAAAGCTGCTGTGAAATATTGATATGGTAATTTTGTGTTTGGTAAAATCAACTGTGAAGTTGCTGTGAGAGGGTAAAATGACAAAAATATATGACACGTATAATTTCCGGAAAGATAACTATCGATATTTTAAAAAATTGTAAGGTCAAAATGGGTTGTATATAAATTAATCAAAACCACTTTCTGGAAAAGCATCTTCCCCTTGCTTCCTGAAAACTGCTGTGGGACAGCAAAAACTGTCCGGAAAAGCAGCAACTGTCCGAAAAAGCAAAAATTTTATTTTTACCTAACACACTAAAACTGTTTTTGCTGTCGGAAAGCAACTGTGCTCGCTGCAGAAGCATTCCCAAACTCACCCTAAGAGAGTGGAAAGTTAAGAGTAGATTAAGGGGAGAGTGAGGGGAGTTAAAAGAAGTATAAATAGGCGATTAAGGAAACATATTATCTCCTATTTTCAGTCTGACTAATGAATGAATGAGAGTTGAAGAGGGCGATATTTATGGAAAACTAGCAAGAAGAAAATCAAGTATTTCAAGAGAGATCTTGATTAATGAGATAATTATGTCATTAAGCATACAATCACCTAAAATAAACAAGGTTTCAGAAAATAAAGTGTGACGATAAACTAACAATTTTTCATAAAAATGTTTCTCAGAAAATAGGTTTTGTTTATTTAATGTTATTATACTACTTTTCAAAAACAAAATATGAAAAACCTAGAACGACGGGTCGGTCGGGTCAAACGAAAAACGGGTCAGCGACCATCGAGGCAGCTCCCGGTCTACTGTAAGAGAGTTGGGTCACTAGTGCGTCTGTGTCTGGGTCGGGTCCGGACCTGGCCCATGGGCAGACCTAGTAGATAGTATTGATGATTCGAGCATATATGATATAAAAGTTTACTGAATATTTTCCATGATATTAGCTACCAATACCTAATAGAACATTTCAAATGTGATGATTCATGTTTGTCCACTTAGTGATTCTTTTCGTCGTATTAAAATTGAATAACGAGATTCTAAAAAAAAATGAATAACGAAAAAGGTCATGTAAATTGCATTATTTTCAATCATTCACTTTCTTGTATAGATGAAGAGTTTTACTAAATCAGTATATGGTAAATTATTTTCCTCCTTTTAGAAATATGGTGTTCTTTTTAAGTTAAATATTTTAAATTTTTGGAGTAGCCTATTCCTAACACTATTTCTTTCTTTCTTTCTTTTTTGAGAAAGATTCCTAACATATACGGTGAAAACAAATAAATGAAAATACCATATCTATGCTGATATAAATATGGAAAATGGTACTTCTAAAAGATGGAGAATGGTGTAATCTTTTCGTCTTTTTAGCTTGTTTTCTCCTAACTATTCAAAACCAATATAATCAAACCAAATGATGCAACTTTTCTTTGGAAATGCTGAATTGATCCAGCATTTAATAAAAAAAGATCGCCTGTAATCACTATATATACAAGAGGCCTTGACCTCTTGAAGTCAGTCTACGTAGGCATTTTGAATACTATTTAACAGAATCGTCTTTGTAACATGGCAGGTACGTCTTTGTGCCACAAACTGGGTACTTATTTCTAACCGTTACTTATGCATATCTTTTTGTAGGGGTACTTGTGCTCTTGTGTTATCTTCTTATGGGAGTCCAAAGTGGTTGGACTTTGTCCGAGGATGTTGATTTTGAGTTGGAGAAGCAACTCAAACTGTTAAATAAGCCAGCCGTCAAGACTATACAGGTATGCTTGCGAGATGAAAGATGGAAATAATGAAGATGATATATTATTTTCATGTCTAAAATATGGTCTCGTCGTTATATGTTTCTTGCAGACGAAGTATGGACAATTATTTGATTGCGTAGATTTCTACAAACAACCTGCATTTGATCATCCTTTGTTGAAAAACCATAGCTATCATTTTCAGGTACTTCTGATTCTTGCTATATATTAGTGTTATATACATCAGCATGAAAATTTTACACCCATTACTTTATAGATGAAGCCTCAATTCTTGAAGACTAGTAGTGATAATAGAGTTTCCACAAACGACAAGGAATCCTCAAGTATTTGGTTGATTGATGGAGGGTGTCCCGATGGAACAGTTCCCATTAGAAGGATAACAAAACAAGATTTAATTAGAGAGAAACGTGCTGCTGAACGACTGGTTGATGGTGGAGTTCATGTAAGTCGTTATTTTACCCACAAACTCTATATTTTGTTTAGAGTTTTGACACATCATTCTTCTCTTTCCAATGATTTTCTAGCTATTTATCAAGGTTGGCTTCACATTTCCAAAACATCAATTTCTTCCAATATTCGTCTGTGCTCAGTAATGTAGTTTGGTATTCGTTGTCATCTCAAAAAGCACTAGTTTTGTAAGAAAATGTGACGTGCTGATTATCTGGACTCTAAACTCCATACTCATGTATTTGTTTGTCGATAATTATTAACAAATTACATACTAGAAACGAGTTGTTAACAATAGCCCTTTTTTATTTATCAGTATGCTGTAGTAAATACTATATCAAGTTCGACACAATATACTGGGGCTGAAGGATATGTTGCTATATATGCCCCTCGTACTGAAGGCCAGCAATACAGTGAAGCACGAATAAAAATTCAAAATGGTCGTAGTGGAAGTGAGTTTATACAAACTGGATGGAGGGTAAGCTTATTATTGTATACGCTCAAGCTTTCCTCATGGTCAATTATTTTTATCTGAAACAAAGCCAAACTGCTTATGCATCTTTAACTTTGTATCTATATCAGGTGGATCAAACTTTATATGGTGACACCCGATCCCATCAATTTGTGCAGATAAATGTAAGTTTCGTTGGTTTATTTTCCAATATAGAGGATGTCCGATATTAATTTTATACAATCAGTGACCTTAAAGCTTACAAGGCTTTGGTGAAACCAAAGATGCATGTGACACAAATCGTTTCTTCATAACCTATGTTTCGCTTTTCATAACAGACAAATGCTGCAAAGTGTTTTGATACACGGTGTGGTTTTGTGGTTGTTGCAAGAGATTTATCTCCTGGTTTACCATGGGTAAATGTATCCGTAAGTGGTCAAATTACTTTTGAGACAAAGCAAAGCTTAAAGAGGGTAAGAGATCAATTATCTAGTTAGTTTATATTTTCTAGAATGAATTATGCACGACCTTTTTAACAACGAGTATGATGATAGGACAAGGATGGCAACTGGTGGCTTGCAGTTGGAGACAGCTCAAACAATCAAGTGGGATTTTGGCCTAACAAACTATTTCAAGCTCTCTCCAATTCTGGCACGTTTGTTGATTGGGGAGGAGAGGTTTTTAGTCCTCCTGGAACCAAAGGACCTCCAATGGGAAGTGGTGACTTTCCACACGTGGATACACGAGTTGATGCATACATTCGCAAATTAACAGTGTTTGGCGTTAATGGAAATCCAGCCGATCCTAAAACAGAATCTTTCAACGATGATAGAAACTTGTATGAGGTTGTTGATAAAACAAAAACGAGCGAGGTTTTTGGCCATACAGTTCTGTTCGGAGGGCCGTGAAGCCAACACAATATTCAGATTGTACTATCTGGAATTTCTTTCATATCACTGAATCAATAATAACACAAGAGTTGTGCCACATTTATTTCATTGTTTTTTTATAATGTTGCACCTGTCAAATATTTTATTTTACCAAACAAGTAATAACTAAACAGTATTAACCATACTTCGTTCCTACGGTTGGTTCCCCTCAACTACACGTGTTTCTCAGACTACGAGAAACTCATAAGAGCCTTGTCTCCTTTCTAACTGTCGTGAATGTTTTTGTTAATCACCGACCATAAAATTGGAATTCTTAGCCGAATTTATCTGCTTACCCAGTCATTATCTTGCTAAGTTTCTGGAGGAATCTGTTGAAGTTCGTAGAAAATCAGAAAGATAAGAAGAAGACGATGAGGTTGAAGAGAGATAAGAGAGAAAACTTGAACTCAATGTATTTCTCATTATTACTAAACTAGGGGATTGTCCGTGCTGGAGGGCACTACTTCAAAAAACACTAGAAAGTTTCACCAATTAAAATGTCATCAAACAAAATAAGTAATTCTTTTTTTTTCACGACAAAATAAGTAATTCATCCACAAACTTTAAACACTTTATTTTTAAGGTACACGTTTACATCAGGTTTATTTTACAATTACATTTGTTGGAAACTTTTTCTTAAATGTTCTCTCTCAACTTTTTCTACATGCTTAAAAGACATTTTAAAGACATTATTTAAGCATTTCAAAACTAATGCTTCCTCCACATGCCTAAAATTGGAAGGGAGGCTTCTCAAATAAAGAGAATGGAGGAAGTTGTGTACATGGAGGAAGTAGTTGTGGGGCCAATACTAACAACTAACCTCCTCCATATTTTTTGAAAGTCTAACAATAAGTAGGTGAGATCTAAATGTTATCATTGATTTAATCTAAAGGATGAAATAAAGTCAATTTTCCTTTATAGAATAGATGTGTGCACAACTGTCATTTATATAGACGGTGATGCAGTTATAGTAATTACATAAGGAACCCTCTATTTCCTCAATATTACATTTGTATGCTTTCTTATGCTCTATACCTAACAGCCCCCTTCAAGTTGAAGGAGGAGTACAAGTAATTAAAGGAACAGTACTCAAATTCAGCTTGCTACACTGTGTGCTGTATTGATGACAAGAGAGAGCCTTTGTAAATACGTTTGCTATCTTTCTAGGAGTTTTAGAGTGCTCCGAGAGAAACCCTAGTGGACGAAACCCTTGTGGACGAAGACGGCGACCAGATCAAGTAATCACCAATGGCGATCAGGATTCCGACTGAGTACACTGGAAAGGAGAAGGCTCGACGACGATTTATGTGACAGGGAAGATTATGTTCGTCTCAAAAGACCGGATCAATGCAGGGGTGATGCGTGGTATGTTCAGGCTAATCTGGATGAATGGTGAGAAAATCTCTATCCTAGAAGTTGATTTCAATACGTTTATTTTCAGTTTCCCTGATAAAAGCACCTTGGAGAGAGTTTTTGCTGGCGGCCCATGGATTTTTTAGAGGAAAGTTCAACTTGGAAACTTGGCAATCCTACTAAGGATGTTGCCTTCTCATGTTTTGATGTTTGGATAAATATCATGGGTCTCCCGATTCAGTTTGTCAATGAAGAAGTGGCTCGTAAGATTTTTGTAGGTGCGGGTGAAGTTATTGATGTTGACAAGACAATATTTAGCGAAGTTGATGATGAGAATTTCGTTCGGGTCAGAATACGACTTCCAATCAGTGAACCGCTTCCTCAAGGGGTGCACACCCTCATCCTAAAGGAAAGAGTTTGGGTTGGTTTTTGATACGAAAGAATTCCAGCAGTGTGCAGATGGTCTGGACGGATCACGCATGATGGTAAAAGTTGTGAGGAATTATCGACGACTGAAAAAGAGAACCTACAGGAAGGATACGAATGTTTTCTTCTATACCATCCGGTTGTGTAGAAATCCCCCTAATCCAAGAAAAAAGATGATGAAAACAAGCCAGATCCAACTTAGACGGAGTCAGATCAGGTGAACAACATTCCAATGGAGACGGAGACCTCGACCCAAACTACGAATGAGTCCATCTTACCTAAAGCCATCAATGAAATACCCCCAGACAGTCAGCCTCAGGTCGGTCAAAGGTGAATTGACACGACAGCTAGTCAGATGGAGGCTATAGAGAATTTTGCTGACTTTGTTGTTGAAGGCTTCAATATTCGGGAAATCGTGACAATTAAAAATCGAGTATCTTCAATGAACAGAGTCCTAGCCGGCCAACCAGAAGGAGAGCAGATTAAACGAAAGGGTTCAATAACTTATTTTAGGCCGCCGCCGTACAAGTCAGCTTTGAGGTTTTTACAAACAAAAAAGGAGGGAAAATAACATACGGGGAGGAGAACACAATAGATGAAGTTTTGACGACAAGTCCAGAAGAGATTTCAGAAAATGATAAAATGGCAGAGACCGAGGTTGGGTCCCCCCAAAGCCAATGAGTCTGATTAGCTGGAACATTCGAGGGTTGGGCAACACTCGCAATGTTTTGTCTCTTCACAAACCTTTTGAGGAGCCATAGCCCCGGTCTAGTATTTATTATGGAGATTAAACTGTCAATATAAGCATAGAGCCTTTTATTATGTCGCGGCGAAAATCAGATTGTTGTGAATAACGTATTAAAGAGACGTCATCTGTTTCATCGGGCTTCTCACTATTTTGATTAGGATTCCTATTTCGTCTATTATCAGTAAAAATTATTACACGTTTACCTTTTCTTAAACGAATTTCATAATCTGTTGGGAATTCTTCTTCACTTTCTCCTTCATTTTTTCTAATTCATTGATTAATTTGTATGACCATCTAGGAACTTTTTTATTGATTTCTTTTTTTACAATAGATTTCTTTTTTTTCATTAAGATCCATTAGAATTCCATTGAATAAAAATTAAAAAATTATTTTTTTATTTTCGAAATCCATTTTGATTTCTTCTGAAACTAAGGAAGGTCTTTTCAAATAAACATTCGATTTTGATTCTACATCAAGCTCATTGATTAAAGTTAAGAATCGGCTCATTTTTTTTATAATGCTTTTTTTTTTCAAATAGATCCGTTTTCTTTTCAAATTTTAGGGACTGAGTATCGATAAGAAAGATACCATTAATCTTATTTGTTTCTATGAATTTTTTTTCATTTATGATGAAAGGTGAAAATTCATTTTTGATTGTTCCACGATGTGGATGGGGTTAGAAGAAAGTTGGGTAATTTCGGAGGAAAGTTTGTGAGTAGTCATAGACTTAGTGGGGGACTTTCTCTATTGTGGCTTGACAATTTGAAAGTGAAAGTGGGCTCTATCTCTTTCTGGCACATAGACTGCGAAGTCTATGAAGAAGATGCATCTGTTTGGTGGCAACTTAAGGGGTTTTATGGCAACCCCGATCACCACTCTTGGGAGCTATTACGCCGTAGCCGGGATTCGGGAGATAAGCCATGTGTGTCCTAGCCGATTTTAATGCCATAACTAAGTCTATGTAAAAGTTAGGAGGAAGGTGTTTTGATGAAAAGGGTGCTAGAATGTTTCGTCAAGTGCTCCAAAACATCAACCTCCATGACTTAGGGCACATTGGTAGAGATTTCACTTGGGAGAGTAAACCTAGAAATGGAGTTATCATCTACGAGCGGTTGGATAGGGCTGTAGCTACAATTGAGTGGATGATTTTATTTCAATCAAGCAGAGTGAATCATTTGGCTGCAACGTTCTCCGACCATTGCCCGATTCAGTTCTTGAGGGGGGCTGATTGGCAGACAAACTATCGTGATAGACGTTTTCAATTTGAGACTTTTTGGCAACAATACTCCAGCTGTGGGGAGCTAATATCGAACGAATGGGCCTCTATGCCAATAAGCCTTCCCCTCAAGGCAAAACTCACCAATCTAGCGAGCATTTTAAGGAGTGTGAGAAGAAAGAAGTAGGAAACATAGCAGGGCAGATTCGAGATTTGAAGAGACAGTTGAAGATGCTAGATTAAGGCCACGGCTTCATGCAGAACCGGACAGAGATAGAAGATATCAAAACACAGATTAATTCTCTTTTGTTAAAAGAGGAAGAAATATGGAAACAAAGGAGTCATGCTCAATGGTTGGAAAAAGGCGATCGAAACACGACTTTCTTTCACAGAAAAGCTACTATCAGGAAAGCTCGGAATGCGATCGGAGGGTTTGGAGGACGAGTCGGGTAATTGGTGAACTGGTGAAACTGAAGTGATAGACATTCTAACGAAGTATTTTGCCGAGTTGTTCACATCAAATAATCCCCAGAGGGCAGACATGGAGACCGTTTTAAATGAAGTCCCAGATTTGGTTTACAGTGCAAACAGGTAAATGCTTCACAGTGCCTACACCAGCAAAGAAGTGAATGAAGCTCTAGGCGAAATGGGACTCCTCAAGGCCCCGGGTTGTTATGGCTACCCGGTGAATTTTTACCAATCCTAGTGGGGAACGGGTGGGGTCGGATGTAGAAACAGTCTGCTTAGACATCACAATGGAAACAGGAGTATGACAGATTTCAACAAGACGATTATTGCAAAAATTCCTAAGGTAAATCAGGCTAGAAAGTGTAATACCCCGTCTATCTAGTAAGGGTACAATAGTAATTTTATAAGCCAAATAAGAATTTTAATTTCAAAAAAAAGACTTGGGTAAAATATCGAGTTTTATTCGTGTGAAATTTTATAAAAAAAATTAGATTTTTATTCATTACTTAATACGTCGGTGTTTCTCAATTTTTTGTTTTTTTAGTTAATAGCGCTTGTACGACCACCGCAAAATAATATGTGTAGGCTACACCCAATCACCTAAGTAACTAGTGTGCCAACCACATCTTATAATTTCTCAAAAACTCTTCTTCTTCAAGCTTTGTTCTTTGGGAAATTTATTCTTCACCGCCTCTAAAACCATCAAGCTTCCACCGCCCTTGTCACCATCACAGTTCATCACTTCTCAAGGCAACCAAGGGTATAAATAGCACCCTCCTCCTCCCTCACACTCCACAGCCGCCTCTAACACCACCATCATCATCTTCACCATCGTCATCTTCAACATCACCACCATCTCTCTCGGAAAAGAAAACCCACCACCTCCATCACTCTTATTCTCTCTCTCTCTCTCTCTCTCTCTCTCTCTCTCTCTCTCTCTCTCCTCTCTTACCAGAAGTAAGTAGGAGCACCAGTGGCAACAGTCACAACCACCATCAGAGCAACCATCTTCACAGGCGGCAACCACCTGCAGGGGAAAATACCAACTGCCCAACCACTTTTTTTCCTCTCTATCTATCATTCTTTCCCCATAGCTCTCTGCTCTGTTTCACTCTATCCTATGCCCTGAAAAAGAGGCTAAAACCATCAGAATCAGCGGCGAACAACGGTCACCACCAACACCACCGGTCCTCCATTAAAACCGGCGAGAACTTGGGCTAGTTTCACCGAGCACCACCTACGTCCGTTAGCTGCATCCATTCAACTCCTAGGGGTCCAAGGAACGCAGTAGAAGGCTCAAAAAGAATATAGGAAGCCTCATTTGTCGGAGCTAAGGGTTATCACCGGCAGCTCCGACGTGAGACGAGACCCAACTCGTTTCTTGCCTTTTTCTGGCCATTCTTGGCCTATGTATGCTCTAAATTCTCTGATTAATTATTTTAGACAAAATCGTATCTTGCTAGCTTGAATCCATGTTTAGTTTGGTTAATTTGAGGTTCATGTTAAGGGGGGTTAAAGTGTCTTTTACCTAAGTTATGTGAAAGAAAGGGGGGAGCTGTTTGTAATTTGAAAAACTGAGTAGGTGGTTAGTGTGTTTTAATTAATCCGTCATGTGAGAGAGTATGGGGTACTAGCTAACTTTAGTATAACTTAGGGGGGTTCACTTGTCTTTGACCTAAACAGTATACTGTATGTGAAAAATAATTTTTTTTTTAATTAATAATATTTACTAAAAATAATAGTTTTCGGTCCCGTTACAGAAAAAGTGATTCGGGCATTGTAATAGTGTACGGGTCGTTCGTTAAAATTAAAAAAGAATTTTTTTTATTGAAAGCTTTAAATAAACCTTGTTAAGTCACTTGGCTTTCAATTTGATTTATTCAACACTTGTAAAAATAGAAATTTGCTATTTTTTAAACACCGATGCGTCGTGTTGAGTATTTATAAGAAGTTTACTTAAAACTAAGTAGTTTTCAAATATCATTTAATCTTTATAATCGATTTTTCACGAGTATTAGTTAGTCTTAGTTTTCACTATTATTTCATGTCTCTTATAAAATAATTTCTCTAAGATAACCACTTTTAGAAACATAAAATCTAATAGTTGTTTAAAAATATAGTTGTGTCGTTTATATACTTTTGTTTATAGGAAACTGTAATTAAGTAAAACGTTAGGAAATTAGCAAGTGGGTGTCGGGTTGATCTAAAAATAATTCTTGTTATGACTTGTATCATTTTATTTGGATATCTATTGATTTAAAAGCTACGATTTTTTAGGCATGAGCTACTTCTAGAATGTGATGTCGCTATTGGAGTAAGGTAAGTAATGTGATGTAGCTACGATTATGCGTGCCTAGCTCCTTTTGTGTCTTACATGATTTTAATAATTGTCTCAAAAAGTCTTTATTATTTATTTACATGTTTTATTCTCTTACATTTTGAAGATGTTGTTTTGCTTTTATATCGTCACACGATGAACAATGATGCGTAATAACGTAAAGTGGACAGAGTTGTGCGGGCGAAGCTTATTATTGTCGTGTTGACTTCGGTTACTCGGCCTGTGATTATTATTGTCTTGTTGACTTTGGTCACTCGGCCTGTGATTATTATTTTCGTGTTGACTTCGGTCACTCGGCCTGTGATTATTATTTACGTGTTAACTTCAGTTACTCGGCCTGTGAATATCATTTTCGTGTTGACTTCAGTCAGTCGGCCTGTGTATTTTAACCCGGTTGTAACCTGTCGGGTCGCTCCATGTACTCACCTCTCTGACTGCGAGAAGTTTTAGGGGGGTGCCGGTACTTAATGTCTTGGATGCGTAAAGTTAGTAGATTTTACCCGTGACAATAAAGTTAATCATACAGTTTTCTCCGAGGAAAGGATATTTATGAAAGGAAAGAAGAAGAGTTCAAAGTAATACTTGCCGTAGGGAAGTTTAGAAGGAAATATTTAAAGTAACAAAAGTTTATATGTTTATACTTTACTCTTTATATTTTATTTCCTCTTTATATTTGTTGTGAAAAGAAATTATGCTTCCTCATCTCTTTTACGTGCTCGGATGTTACTTACTCAGTATTTCAATGCTAAATTTGAAAACTGCGGTTCCTGTTTCCTTCCCACCGCAGGTTTAGGAGCTGAATACTATGGTGTAGCCGGGTACGAGACTCATCTAGATGGATATCATCACGAGTAGAATCTTGTTGATGGCTAGGCATAATGTAGTAGTTTTAGTTTTAGAAACACATGTCATATCTTGATGTTGGAATAGATGCCCTAGAGGCAATCTAGTTTAGTATGAATTTATTTGTGGCTAAAAATTCATTTATTATTTATTGGATATTTAATATAATGAAGTCCTTAGATTTACAATTGTGTTTTTTATCTTAAATATCCCTAGTCCAGTATAATGATTAATGGGACAATCATCTATAGACTAGCATGGGGTTGGATTGATATGGAGATATCATGATCCAACACATAGGTGTGCATTAAGGGTAATGTCGCACTGGATTGACCCATCTCCGAGAAGGCTACATACACGTTATGTTGAGTCACAAGCGCTTCTCGCGGTGCAATGGTATTGTCATCCTTAGACTTGAAGTCAATAGATATTCTAGTTGTGGATTATTGTGATTTTGGTAGCGTTAAACGCTACACCGTAACTGGGTAGTTATAAAGGCGTGTACTGGATACAATAAGAAGCAAGCTTAGAGATCGTAGTGGACGTAGATAGAATTTGTCCCTCCCACATAACGGTAGCAAATATCCTAGGCCACTCGAGGGATAGTGCTTATAGAATGTCTGGCCAGACTCAAATAAATCAATATGGGATATTGATGTTATTTGCACGAGTAAGGCTATTCCCATTGATCGAGAAACTATGGATTGGATATACGAATGTGACTTGTATGTCTCGTGTCCAATCCAGATATAGAGACAAAGGGATGAGACAATTACGTGTACAAAGGTTGTCAAGATGACTATTCTATTAGTTGGCTAGAATGGATGTTTTGCTAGAAACCGCTCCATATTAGCAAATAGTTGCTACCAACTGGATAGAACCTATGGGGTCACACGCTAGATAGAGTTGAACTAGATTTGGGAATTAATTAATTGGATTAATTAATTAGAAGGATAACTTTGCAGAACCTTGCAAACTTAGTAGGGACTAATTTGCAAGGAAGGGACTAAAATGAATTCTAGTAGGATTAGAAGAAGTCCTTTAGGTAGTTGGCAAGGAGTTGTAGGACTATATAAAGGACCTTCCTTCCTTCCTTCCCACACTTATGATTCATTAGATCATAACTTGAGTGGGAGAGAACAAAAGGAGAGAGCAAGAAAGATAGAGGAGGCGCCTCCCCCCTAGCCCGCCGCCCGTCCCCGTCGGCCCCAAAGGAGGCCGAACCTCCTTTGGTTCGTCTCGTTTTGCGTGATTCTTCTTCCTCTTCTTCTTTCCGGGCTAGCACCAAGGAGTGGGAGATCTAGAAATCAACTCTAGGCGTGGATCAACTATAGATAACGTGACACAATTCGCGTTTGAAGTCATCAAAGGAGAACCCTAAGGTGTGTTATTGATTTCTTCCTTTACCATCGTTATGTCTCTTGACTTGTGATCCTTGGAGGGTTTTGCATGGTTAATTATTGTTTTCGTTGCGCGTCCATGAATCAAAACCCTACACTAGAGACTTTTTAATGTTTAATATTATGTAATAAATAATTTGGGATGTATGTTTTTGATTCCCCCCGTTACTTTTAGCTTCGCCCTCCCGGTCTTGTCCGAGCCGAATAAGGGGGTTCTTACAGAAAACCCTCTGACCTTCTTCCTATTAGCTTATGTTCTTTTCTCTACAAAATTGTTATAGAGACTATGGAAAATAGGTTCAAGTTAATTCTGCCCGATATTTTAACTATCTACCAAAGCTCTTTCATAATGGGTCGCTTAATTACTGATCGCACATCGGATAGCTTATGAGTTACTTCATACCATGAAATATCGCAAAAAAAGACAAAGTTGGGAGTTTTGTTCTTAAAATTGATATGTCTAAGGCATATGACCATGTGGAGTAAGATCTTATTCGTGCTAGTATGGAACACTATGGTTTCGGCTTCAAATGGATTATATTGGTGATGGATTGTATAACGACGTCAAGTTTCAGCTTTGCGTATGAAGGTAAGAGTTGCAGAGAAGTCATACCTCAAAGGGGTCTAAGACAAGGTTGCCCTTTGTCCCCCTACTTGTTTCTTGTGTGTGGAGATGTCCTATCTCGCTCTCTTACGGCTTCTTGTCGCGATGGGTTCACCTCTGTTCTGGCAGTCTCTCGTCATGGACAAACCATCACACACCTTTTCGTTGTGGATGACAGTATCTTATTTTCTAAAGCTAGCAAGGAAGCCATGGATGTTATTTTACAATTATTACAAACTTATGAAAACGCCTCTGGCCAGAAAATCAATCTAGAAAAGAGTGTGGCGGTCTTCCGGCAAATGTGGATATGCAACGGCAGCAGCAACTTAAAAACTACTTGGGAGTAAGACTTGTGGAGTCTCACGATAGGTACCTCGGTTTGCCTACAATCATAGGCAAAAATAAAACCTAAGATTTCAATTTTGTGACTGATAAAGTTAAAACTAAATGCAAAGCTCGATTTTTTTTTTTTTTTTTTTTTTTTTTTTTTTTTTTTTTATCTTTTGTAGGTAGAGAAACTCTTATTAAGGCGGTGGCGCAATCAGTTCCAACCTATAGAATGGGTTGCTTTAAGCTTTCAATCCATCTGCAAGATATTTAAAGGTTTGTGGAGTCTCACTTTTTAACTCCCTAAAAATATTTTCCTTCTATTTACCTCTACATTCTCCGGCCGACCAACCAAACAATTGATTGCTGCATTAGGGTGTTGGGATTTACGAAACAAATCAAGGAACAAAAAATATATAGGAATCTCTCTACATCATCTATTCATCCAGACATACTCTAACAACATGACAAATTTTCTCCTGAAAAATCGTACTTGCATATTCTCCCCAATTGTAGAATCCCAAACTACCGCCTAAATATATTCCCTCTATGCCTGTAGGCTACGTAATGCAGCAAAGTTGTGCATCTAGCAATCCGGTGCTACAATTGGTGCAAAGATGCACCTTATGGGGACCTTGAACAAAGAACAAGATACTAGAGCAGTAACGTAGAGTAAAACTGAAGAGAGAATTGTAGAAACTCTGGTTTCTTTACCTTAAAGGTTCAAATACTAATATAATTTTATTCAAATAAGTAGTACAATAGTCCTATTAATACTGGAGCTATTAGTTGTAGCACGCTAAGTAATTTTAGGCCTAAGTAAGAGGAACTGGTTGAACAACAAAAAGTTGCAAGATTAAAGCTACATGTAGATTTTACTAAGCTGCAGTAAACGTCCCAAGGAGGGGACACTGATATTCAGTTTCATAAACATCAAACTGATCTTTGTTTAGCACCTTGCTAAGCCAAATCATATTATTGTTTATTTCCACTGAATCATTTGTGCTACTAGTTTTCCATTGACATATTGATCAAAATTTGAGTATCAATAGCCCACAAACTTGTACGATTTAGGGGAATCCAGTATCATACTCCCCTTATCAGAGAAAACTCAACCTCAAATTTTGCTTTGACTAATTATTCTTCTCCTTTCAAATTAAGTTTCTTTTGGAGACTAGCTTACATCAATTTTATATGTTGGATATGTTAATGTTTCAATTAAACTCTTCTTCTCCTTCTTGTAAGGTCATATTGGCAGCTTTCAAGCATCCGAAATATGAATGGAGATTCAAGCAGATACGGATCCTTGTAGAAGGTCAAGGGTTCAATTAGATGCACAAAGAAACCCCTGGCAATCTCACATGTGAAAAAACAATATTCCCCTTAGTACTTGATTTCGGCTCAGTGTGCTCATCAAAGAGATTCTAAGAACAATCGTCTTGACCTCTCGTTGGGAAATTGACGGATTACAGAACCAGAAATTCCATCTAAACTCTCCGACACCAGATCTTCATCATCCCTTTCGTACTCATTGTGGATAGGAAGGGTTTTCCAATCCACTAATAGGAACCATAGGGACTAAATAGCAATTAATTTTGACCTAGCTTCTAGTAGATTCTTACTATTCTATAGAAAGATATGTAGTCCTGCATTATTATTATTCAATAAAGTATTATGTTCTATATGGTATCAGAGCGGGTTCGCTCCTGGTGACCTAATTGTTGCTTCCGCCTCTGGCGGGCGGCACCACAACTAGTCGCCCGCTGGAATTGTTAGATTTTTTTCTTTTTGTTTGCTTTATGTTTCATAGCCATAGACTGCTTCTTCTTTACCAAACCGCAGATCCAAAACCTAAAAAAACCGTCATTAACCAATCATCGGCGTCCCACCCACTTGCGTCAATGGAGAAACACCGACTCTGTGTTGCTTTTATTTTGTTTTCAATAAATCCTAGTTCTCACTCGCCATCTCAAATTTGGTGTCAGAAAAACCAAAGACCCTGCATGGTTGTCGTCCGCCACGGAGAGGATCGAAGCTCATTCCCTCTTGATCGGCAAAAAACATGGCGCCCGGTAACAACACCAAGACCATTTTGCTCTTCTGCGCTACATTAAAGACCAAGATGGAGTCTCGTCACGACCCCCCATCTTGCGGGGGCATATAGGACCTATAGGGACTAACTAGCAGTTAGTTTTGAACTAGCTTCTTAGTATTCTATATAAAGAGATGTAGTCCTGCAATACTATTATTCAATACAATATTATGAACTATACTACTAACCACCTATCCTCTAGTGTAGTACTATCACCATTTGCAAAACTAGCATCATGGTACATATTCAATTTAAATCCATCATTGTTGTCAGTGTAGTACTGTCACCATTTCCAAAACCAGCATCATGGAACATATTCAATTTAAATCCATCATTGTTGTCACAGAGATAGTTGTGCAGCATAACCTAACATGGCCAGCCATACTATTGTTTATATCAGATAAATGATAGTAAATTACACAATGGTCCTCACAGTTAAACTACCAGTGCATATATAACCTTGACACTCCCCCTCAGGCTGGAGCATACATATCATAGGCTCCAAGTTTGTTACAAATAGATCGAATACGAAGACCACTAAACGGCTTAAAGAACAAATTTGCTAGTTGATCAATAGAACGAACATAAGAAGTGGTGATCGTTTTAGCCAACAATTTTTCCCGAAAAAAGTGACAATCAATCTCGATATGTTTTCTCCTCTCGTGAAATACTGGATTAGAGGCGATATGAATTGCTGCTTGATTATCACAAAACAGATTCATAGTTTGTGGATGATTGAAACCAAGTTCCTCAATCATATGGTTGAGCCATATCAACTCACAAGCGGTGTAACCCATAGCTCTATAGTCTAACTCGACACTTGAACGAGCTACGACTGTTTGCTTCTTATTCTTCCATGATATCAATTTACCACCTATAAATACACAATAACCAGAAAATAGGCCGTCTGTCAATCAAGGAACCAGCCCAATCAGCATTCGTATAAGCTTCAACTCTAGTGTGTCCATTATTTCTGTATAATAAGCCCATAACAAGAGATCCTTTCAAGAAGCATAAAATCCGCATTAGGTCCTCCCAATGTACTCTTCGGGGATAATTCAAATACTGACTCAATGTGCTCACTGCAATGAAATGTCGGGCCGAGTAATGGTCAAATAATTTAGCTTACCCACCAATCTACGATATTGCTCAGGATCATAATACTATTCCTCCTCATCACTAGCGTTTTATGGTTTTGTATCTATATGTTTTGGACCCAGCATACCATCCTCATTCAACATGTCCAAAGTGTATTTTTGCTGAGAAAGACAAATACCAAGTTCCAAGCGAGCCACCTCAATACCAAGAAAATTCCTTAGTGTACCCAGATCTTTGGTCTGAAATTTACTCAGAAAAAAGGAATTTAAAGTAGAAATACCATTCATGTCACCACCTGTGATCACAATATCATCTACATACACGAAAAGCAAGATATACCCCTCGTTTGATTGTTTGTATAATATAAAATGATAAACCTTACATTTTCTTAAGACCGAATTCGAGAACTACCTCAATGAATCGACCAAACCAAGCACGAGGCTATTGCTTAAGCCCGTATAAGGATTTCCTAAGTCAAAGAACTAGACCATACTCCCCTTGAGCAACAAAACCGGGAGGTTTCTCCATATAAACTTCCTCATGTAATGTACCATGGAGAAAAACATTTTTAATATCCAACTGGTGTAACCCCCAACCATAAGTGACAGCTAAAGAAATAGGTAATCAGTTTGAAGTGATCTTAGAAACAGGAGAAAAGGTATCTTGATAGTCCAAACCATATACTTGAGTATAACCTTTAGCTACCAAACGAGATTTCTAACGATCAACAGACCCATCAGGATTAGTCTTAACTGTGAAAACCCACTTACAGCCAACCACAGTCTTATCTGATGGGAGATTCACCAAGTCCCAAGTATGATTGAGTTGAAGAGCTCTCATCACATCCTCTATTGCAGCCAGCCGTCCAGAGTGAGCTACAGCCTCGGAAATAGATTTAGGAATGGTGATACAAGACAAAGATGAAACAAATGAAAAATAGGAAGGAGACAAGTGCTTGTATGTAATGAAATTAGATATTGGATGCGCAGTGCAAGAACACTTACCCTTTTTCAATGCAATAGGATATCCAAATATGAGTATGAAGAAGTTGGATCTACAGACAAAGGAAACGATTTTTCGGAGTTGACTATGGGATCCTGATTGCGACGACGAGAGTACACCTGTAAATTAGAAGATAACAGACGATCAGGAGTAGGGAAAAGAGACTCCTATGAAAAGGGAGAAGGGGTAATTGGAGATGGCATCGGTGAGACTAGAGGAAGAACAACAGCCATATCAGGTTCTAAACAACCATCAGAAAAGTACGGGGTGCACTCGAAGAATGTGGCAACAACACTTGCAAAAAATCGACCAGCAGAGGGATCATGACATCGATATCCCTTTTGAGTCCGGGAGTAACCAAGGATGAAATACCCCGTTATTTTGAAATGGGTATTTTAGGAAATTATTGAGTGTTAATATAATATTATAATAAGAATTGGGTGTTAATATGCTACTATTATATTTTATGATATTATATTAGGTGTCAAAATAACATTTGTATAAGTTTAAGTATTAGTTGTTATTATTTAGAAAGTTAATTTTAGTGTTATAAACTAATAGGGGGTTATATGTAGTTTTCTCTAACTTAAAGTGTGTCTTTTAAGCAAACTTGGGGGGGGGGTGGTAGTTGTATTATGACCAAACCAGTGGGGGTGAAAGTGTCTTTTACCCTAAAAATAGTCATCTTCTTACTCCAACTCTTCCATGGACGGAAGAGTACTACTCCTACCCGAACACCACCATCACCACTCCAAAACTCAATCAAATTCATTGTTTTTTTCGTCCCAATACACTCCTATTTCAGTAGAGACCCAATCTTGCTCACAAAGAAAAGTAATTTTTCCCAAAACTTAGTCTAATTCGGAATCGGAAAAGTCGAACTGGCTCTCCTCTTTCCGGTTGAATTTCTCACCTCTCTACCTATATAAACCCATCAATCTCATACAGAATTCACACCCACTCAAGCATTCAATCTCTCTTGCTCTCAATCTCCCACACCCATCTCTCTCTCTTTCTCACCCGTCGGGCTACCGAGAGGACCCAACCGCCGCCGCTGCTTCCGCCGTGCGCCGCCCACGTCGCCGTCGTCGTCACCGTGCCCCGCCGCCGGCCCCGCCACCGTCGACCTCACCACCAGCTCCAAAACCCGTCGGTTTTCTCTTTGTTCGGGTATGAAACCCGTTTCTCTCTCTCTCTCTCTCTCTCTCTCTCCTTCTTCTTTGTTTTTGTTTTGTTTTTTTTTCATTAATTAATCTAGTTAGTTGATTAATATTAATAATTGGAAATGAGAGAGAACAAGTGGGGCAGTGGCCTAGCGGTTAGTTGGTAGCACTTAAAGCTTGGGTGTATGTGAATCTCTTAGGATACAATTATTTTTGTACAATTTTCAAATCATTTTTTTTACTCATCTTCACCCCAAAATAAAAGTATATTTTTCTTACTTATTTTTATAAGTTTGAAACAAATCAGAATAAGTTATTTTCTTCAAATAGATTTGTTATTTCTTTTAAACAAAAGTTAGTAAGTTTATAACTTATATTCTCTACTAAGGCTTGTTTAGTTGGGAAAAACTAGTATTTGAATTAAAATTTTTTTTGAGGAAAAATAATATGCTTCTCTACCATAAATAATAAAAGGGATATTTTATCTAATCTTATAAGTTATATTTATATAGTTATACCCTAGTATGTTTTTTCTTACAAATAATAAATGTTAGTTTTATAAAGCGTATTTTATTATTAAAGAGGTTGTTCACGTTAGCAAGGTTGGGTAGAGTTAGTAAAGGATTTATTTCATAGGACTACGTGTGCAATATGTTGATTAGGATATTATTAAATTTGTAGGCGACAATTTCGTTGACGAAGGATACGTCGAGTATTAATATGAAGTGATTTTATTTGCTTGAGATTCAGGTAAGTAAACATGCCAGGCCTAACTCCCATATCTTCTTCCGTGTCTAAACTGCTTTTCTGATTTATTGTCTCAAAATTTGAATATCTACTTGAATTTTTATTTGAGAAAGTTTACCGATTTTATAAAGGTGATTCTATCACAACTATCACATGATTAATAAGACGTAATAACGTAAAGTGAAAGAGTTGTATCGGGGAACACTTTACTATTATGGGATCGGTTGTTGTGACTACGGTCACTCAGCCCACTTTTATTTGGTTGCTCGGCCGCCACAAGCCCCGGGTTGCTCCTCGTACTTACTCCTCTGACCGCACGAAGTCTTAGGGGGGTGTCGACACTTATGGTCTTGTGAGTGTGTTATTGGTTTCGCATCTCGTTGTGTGATTTGGTTTCTCCCCGTGTCAACATGGTAATATATGTTTTCTAAAAGGATGGACCTTTATGATTGAGAATTGGAAGTCCCGATTGGACAAATGAGGAAGAGTTTGGGAATGTTTCCCAAAATTGAAGTGCTGAAAGGAAAAACTCTTGTTTTATACTTATACTCTTACTCGAATTCTTTACTCTTCAAACTCATGTGTCATTTTTAAACTGCTTCATAATCTGTTTACATGCTTGGGTGTTGCTTACTCAGTATTTTCCGCTGACTTTGGAAACTGTGGTGTTTCTTTTTGTTTATGCACCACAGGTTTAGGTGGAAGCATGACTTTTGGGGGAAATCGAGACACATCACTTTAGTAAATTTAAATTTCACATCTAGACTTGTTTTATTTAGTAGTTGAATTTTAGATTGGATTAATTCCCATATTTGTGGCGAGACAAGTTTTAAAGTTTCAATTAATTATTTATGGATTTTTGGGTTGGATATTCTGTTATAAAATCTCCTTGTATCCGGGTTTAATCTCGGGTACGGAGTGACATCCCTGGGCTTCTGGCTTGACGGTTTTGGGGGTGTTACAAAGGAAGTTTCACTTTGTTGCACGAGGGTCGAACTTATCTTGTCCACGTGACAACTGGTGAACAAAATAAACACATCAAAATATACGAGGGGGCACAGGAAACGATGGCACATGAGTGAAATAGTAGAGTGGGGAGTGTTACAATTCAACAAAGAGGAAGGAATTAAGAGAAAGCAAGTGGTGAGAACGACATCACTCCAGAAAGATTGAGGCACATACGCTCAAACATAATGCTTCGAGCAACTTCTAGTAAGTGTTGATTTTTCCTCTCTGTGACCCCTTTTTTTTTGGGGAATAGAAACACAAGAGGATTGATGAATCATACCCGACTCGGACATAAATGAACAAAATGGGTGAGAGAAACACTCTTGGCCGCTGTCACTGCAAAAAGAATTAACAGACAAGCCAAATTGGGTTTTGATCTCAGCACAAAACTTACTAAATACAGAGAATAACTCAGATCAATTTTTCATTAAATATATCCAAGAAACATGAGAAAATTTGTCTACAAAGGTAACATAGTAGCGAAAACCCTACTTGGAAACAACCCTATTAGGACCCCAAATATCAGATTGAACTAAATCAAATGGGCGAAGTGACCCGGGGAGCATATGAAACATGATGATGCTTTCCCAACTGACAAGACTCGCATTGTAGCTGAGAGATATGACTGAGACCAGGAATAAGATACTTAAAACTAGACAATGATGGATGACCAAGCTGCCAATGAATTTGGTGAGGTGAAGCAGCAACAGAGAAAGTAGAAGGCTCTATAGAACTCGAAGGAGAAAAGTGGTATAGGCCATTGAATTCACGCCCTTCTCCAATCGTCCTCTTTGTCTGTAGATCCTGAATGACAACAGATTTTGGAAGGAACAAAATAGAAAAATTTAAATCTTAAGTTAGTTTACTAATAGAGAGAAAATTAAAAGGAAATGGTGGAACGTATAGGTCGATGATAGAGACAGAGACAAAGTGAGTGTGCAACACCCGAGTGGATTACTGTCCCAACAACTTCTTTACTTGTACCACCGGATAAAAATGCTTAAGCCTTGAAGGTGCTAGTTGTAATCCACAAGGTATCATGTATACCACACATCTAATCCACAATATCACGATGTGGGACGGGATATTATAATCCCCTTACCTTATATACTCGACGTCCTCGTCGAAACTGCCCAGTCATGTTTCCCTTTGGCTGGAGGCGCACTGCCACGGAGCCCTTGTGGGACTAGGGTCGGCTCTGATACCATTTGTAACACCAGAGTGGATTACTTTCCCAACAACTTCTTTACCCGTATCACCGGATAAAAATGCTTAAGCCTTGAAGGTGCTAGTAGTAATCCACAAGGTATCATATATACCACACATCTACTCGACAATATCACGATGTGGGGCGGGATATTACAGAGTGGGACGGTACAGATGTCTTTAAATGATATTTTAGAACCATCTGCTACAGTATCTTGAGGTAGAGGGACAAAAGGTTTCATATCAGAAAACAAAAAAGGTGTACATGTCATATGATCAGTGGGTCCCGATTCTTATAGCCAAGGACGAGAGGTAGATGTGACACACGCTGTATGACCACCACGGTGGACTAAAGAGGCAACTGGAGTTGAGGAAACTTGTTCAGACACTCTGTATTCGAGAACTTGGGCATACCCATCATCACTAAACATATGAGACCTCTCATGGGACTGATTAGGTGACTCGAAAGGCTGTGAAGCATTCTCAAAAGCACTTATGTGAGAAAATTTAGTAGGAATATCGTTAAGATCATAACATGTCTCCTTCGTATGCCTACTGTTGTCACAAAGAGTACAATAACGCAAATGATATGGCTGATAAGGCTGCTGTGAATAACCGATAGATTTAACTTGAGACTGTGCATGAGACTGATATGAAGATAGATGAGAAAAATTAGGAGTGCATCTACCATGACCATGATCCGCTTGACCTCCACGATTATTCCCACCATTGGGACCACCACTGTAATTGCCGCCATTGCTGCCACCAATACGACCACGGCCACGCCACTGAAAGTACCGTGATGAGAGCTATCTCTGATAGCTTGAGTGGGAAGTGCAGTTCTATCATTAAAAGTGATTCCATATGAAGTACAACGTGTATCAGTAGCCCTCTGAACTCAAGAAAAAGTCTCAGCCGAGGAGGGGAGATCTGAAGTAGCAAGAATCTGGTACTTGGAATTTTTTTTGGGAAGTACATCTATTTTTAGAATGAGCCGGCGACTCATAGGCAGAGGCTTGGTTAAGGGAACACACCAGAGCCCAGCGAAAGCGAGTCTTGATAGGGCAATTGTCACTGCTTATGGACCCGAACCTGGGTGATCTATCCATGACCAAAATGAAGCTTGGGTGAAACTAAGTAAAGGTGCGAACTGACTGATATTGAGGAATCAGCGGATGGCTATTTTTGACAATTCCTCTTTGTGATGCAGCAGAACCATGACAATTAGGATTTCCCCGAGTCAAATTCAGATCTTAAACGTGCAAGAAATCCCAATTCAGCCATCTGCTCCCTTTGCTTTCTTATAACTTTAGGATCCGTGCTAATAGGTACAACAGCCTTGATCTCCTCACGAATTTTCTTAAAAGCAGCAAAATACTCCCCTACTGGTGAAGAACCCTGGTGTAGGTTATGAGCATCAACTGTTAAGTTATACATACGATTCAAATCACTAGAATAAAGGAGCTTACGATTGTAATACCCCGGTATTTTTGGGGGTATATTTGGGAGTTTAACGAATATTCCGGGCCACTATTTGATAATATACAAGTGTTTTTCTCTTACTAAATGGTTTTTCTTTCATTTATATTATTGGCATCATTATTAGTAGTATTATTATCATTATTATTAGTATTATTATTCTTGTTATTAGTTTTATCAAAAAGTATAATTCTTTATAGTCTTTCTTCCAATTACATTATCATTATAATTATTGTTATTGTTATTTTTATTATTGTTATTATTATTTTTATTTTTATCAAAAAGTATTTTCTTAAATCTGACATTTTTTTTTGTAATTATTAGTTTATGTGTTTAGTAGTGTGCGTAGTGTAGAGGGTCGTGTAACGTTTCTAACGTGTCTAAATGTGTAGTTTATATTTATGAAGTAGCGGATCACCGCGTTACCAGTACACCCTGCAGTACCCAATCTTTTTCACTTCATCTTCTTCCTCATACCATTTTTGGACCGGCGATTCTGCATCCCGATTTCTCCGACGATGTCACAGCAAGACCCATTTTCAAACTCCTCTGATTTCATTTTTTTCGCCATGATTTCGCCAATCAAATCATCCCTTTATGCCCCCTTGATTTCCTCTTCAATTCCCTCACAATATCACCTCACAAAACCACCCATTCGCATCTGAAATTTGCCGAAGAAGGAGCACAACCACTGCCCCTGTTTTGCCAAAAACCACCACCACTTCGTCCTCCATTTCTCCGGCGAATACACCCCACCACGGTCGCCTACCTCTGGCGACCCATCAACCACAGAAGCCGCTACAAAAGCAGCGGTATTTGCCGCAAAGAGGTCGGACCCGACCCGATGTCACTGAAACGAAAACAGCTGTCTGGGCAAGAATTTTAGAACTGCCGATTGAATACTAGAAGAGTTCTTGCCTCGAGCTTTTTGCAGGAGCTCTGGGCCTCCCTTTGAAACTTGATCTTACTACCGCAAATCTGGACAAAGGAAGATTTGCAAGAGTTTGTGTAGAAATTGATCTAAACAAACCACTGATTACAGATCTTATTGTTCGAGGTAAAAGCTATATTGTGGAATATGAACATATTCATATGATTTGCTTTGAATGTGGCAGGGTTGGTCACACCAAGATCCAGTGCCCAAGCAAGAAGATGAAGGAGAAGATGAACGAATCTGGGATGCAGATGAAGAACATAGAACAAAACATGGAGGAAAAATTCAGAAATAAAGATGTGATTGCAGGCCCAAAAGGCCCGGGTCCATGGACAGTGGTGACAAGAAGACCAACAAGACCTCCCCAGAGGCCCAACACAAACCAGCCCAACAATAATGGGAACAACTCTAAAGGAGAACGGAAGGAGAAGGTGGACAATATGTCCAACAAGATTGGGCCGGGTAAGCCAAACTACCAACCCAAAGCTCACAAGCCCAATAGAGAAGAAGTTAAACAATCCTTTGGAAAGCCCAACCCTCAATTGGGAAATGGTGCATCAAGTTCAGATTCAATGTATGTGAAAGATAACGAAGCAAGGTTTGGGGAGATGAATATCTCCTCGGATAATGATCAGACGGTTCAGAGAAACAAAGGAATCTACCCTACGGTGGAGATGAAAGATACGAGTTCGGAACAGATGGTTGGTATTACCGAGGGTTTGACTTCCAAGAAAACCCTTGAGAAGATCAGTGTTTTCAACACCATTGAAACGACTAACCCTTTCCTCTCCCTCATAGACATCGAAGAAGGGGAACTCAGTCCAAAATCACAACTCAAAATCTCACAAACGACCAATCTCTCGAAAGGAGGAGTTCAAATCGGTCCGTACAGGAAAAATATCAGAGATCATCATGCAAGACCAGGACCTTATGATGGATCAAAGAGTAGATATCGAGAAAGTGGGGTTCAGAAAATCCCTGTTTCGATTGACATAGGAGAAGACAATCCCAGTGAGCGTAAAGATTCCGTGGTGGCTGGAATGGATCAAGATGGAAGTCTACGAGATGAGTTGTCTGGAACAAGAGAAGCCCTTCTTTGGGGTGGAAATGGAGTCGGCGCTGACAGTGATGGAAGCGAAGGAAAGGATGGTACAGATCAATAACGAATTCCAGGTTCTTATCCCTACTTATTTTTCTATGATAGAAAGAACATCTATGATCTTTTGGAATTGCCGTGGGGCGGGTAACAAGGTGTTTAAAAGAACTTTCAAGAACCTGATGAGAACAAATAAGTTCTCTATTGCTGTTCTGCTTGAACCCAAAGTTAAGATGGATAATATGGGTGATTTTTTCATAAATCTGGGGCTTTCGGGTAAAATTTTCGTGGACCCGATTGGAAGATCTGGAGGGATTTGGATTGTGTGGGATCCAAATATCATTAACATTGATTTGATTTATTATAGCAATCAGGCTATCCATGTCAAAGTGAAGAACAGTCGTTACTGTGACTGGATTCTCTCGGCTATTTATGCTAGCCCCGTGGAATCTAACAGAACTAATCTGTGGAATGATATTAGAGACAGGGCCACTGCTATTGTGGAGCCGTGGTTGCTTGCGGGGGATTTCAACGATTTCTCCGGAAGTAGTGAAAGAAGAAGTTTTACCAACCAAAAGAACATCAGAAAGAACTTAAACTTTGTTAAGAACATTCAAGACTGCAATCTAATCGATCTGGGAAGCTGTGGCCCCAAACTTACTTGGTCAAACAATAGGGAAGGGCTGGCAAATACCCAGGAGAGATTGGACAGGGGTCTTTGCAACAAGGAGTGGAAGCTTAACTTCCCCAACTGTATGATCACTTGCCTCCCAAGAACGTATTCTGATCACTCCCCTCTTCTCATGGAAACCCAAGGTATGACTCCTCACTTTTCAAATTACCCGTTTAGATTTGAAAATTTCTGGCTTACTGACCCTAAATTCCCCAATCTGGTGGATGATAACTGGGATAAGAACAAGGATCTCTCAAATAATCTTGAGGATCTTAAAGTGCAGATTAAGAGGTGGAACTCTAAGGTCTTTGGTAACATTCATAAAAGAAAGACCAAAGTGTTAGCTAGAATTAATGGTGTTCAAAAAGCTCTAAGTTCACATTATAGCCACAACATTTACCTTCTTGAAAAAGAACTGGTCCATGAATTTAACACTATTCTGGAACAAGAAGAAATTTTGTGGAATCAAAAATCTAGAGCTAATTGGCTTGTCAAGGGGGAAAGAAATACTAAAATTTTCCACCTAACTACTATTATTAGAAGGAAAAGGAATGCTATTTTGATGCTTAAAGACTTTAATCAAAACTGGATCTCTGATCCAGATTGCTTGAAAGACCATATTGCTAACTATTTCATTGACATGTACAAAGAAGAGGATCTTGCCCCCCCCTACTGAGATAAATTATGACTGCTGCCTCAAAACCATTTCTGAAAATGATAATTTGATGCTCCTCAACCCTATTACAAATGACATTGTCTTCAAGGCAGTTAAAAGCATTAAAAGAACCAAAGCCCCTGGTCCTGATGGGTATAATGCAGCCTTTTATCATGATTGCTGGGATATAGTAGGGCAAAAAGTCTGTCAAAATACAATTGACATTTTTGAGACAAGGAAAATCCCAAAGGATATGAACTTTACTTTTTTAACTCTCATTCCTAAGAATGATCTTCCTGAAAGTATCACTCAATTCAGACCTATAGGCCTTTGTAATGTCCCTTATAAAATTGTGGCTAAAATTATTGTTGATAGATTAAGACCTCTGATGAACAAGATTATTTCCCCTTTTCAAAGTAGTTTCATTCCTGGAAGAACTACAAATGATAATGTGATTATTGTTCAGGAAATTATCCACAATATCAAGAAGAAGAAAGGAAAGAAAGGGGATATGATTGTTAAAATTGATTTAGAGAAAGCTTATGACAAACTGTCTTGGAGGTTTATTTATGATACCCTTGTGATGTTCAAGTTTGATGATAAGTTCATTGCCCTAATCATGAGCTGTATCAGCACTGTCTCTTATTCTGTGCTCTGGAATGGTAGCCCCCTGGATACTTTCACTCCTGGAAGAGGGTTGAGACAGGGAGATCCTATCTCACCTTACATTTTTGTGATCTGCCTTGAAAGACTTTCTGGTATGATTTCACATATTGAGAAACAAGGGCTCTGGAAAGGAGTGAGAACCTCCAAATCTGGCCCTATCCTCACTCACTTGTTTTTTGCTGATGACATGTTGCTTTTCTCTAAATGTGATAGTGTTTCTTTTCAATTTATCAACCAAGTCTTGAATGATTTTTGTTCTATTTCTGGCCAAAGGGTTAATCTCAGTAAGTCCAAAATTTTCATATCTCCTAATATTAGCAATTCACATGCTAAACATGTGAGCAATATGCTTGGGATTGGCATTACTAAAGACCTGGGTAAGTACCTTGGAATAAACCTGTTCTATAAGAGGACTGGAAAAGTGCATTATGCTGATATGTTGGATAGAACCTACAAGAAGTTAGGGGGCTGGAAGTCTTCAATGCTCTCTGTGGGAGGAAGACTCACAATGGTGAACTCTGTTTTATCTTCCCTTCCTGTTTATACTATGCAAACTCAAGCTGTTCCTGGAAATGTTTGTGATGAGTTGGATAGAATCAGTAGAAACTTTCTATGGGGTGATAGTGGTAACAAAAGGAAAATCCATGCTATTGATTGGAAAACTGTGTGTAAGAGTAAAAAATGTGGGGGCCTTGGCATTAGAACTATGAAATACCAAAACAAAGCTCTTTTTGCTAAGTTATGTTGGCAACTTATCAACAATTCTGATTCCCTATGGGTTAAATGCCAAAATCCCTAAGGAATCATAATTTCTTTTCTTGGCCTTCTAAAAGAAATGCCTCAAAAACTTGGAAAGGCATGATGAGTATGAGAAATTTTATTAAGAAAGAAACTGTGTGGAAAGTGGGGAATGGCAGAAGTATCTCTGTGTGGAATGATATCTGGGTTGGTAAAACAGCTCTCAAAGAGGACTACCAAAATATTAATGTTGATACAAACTTGAAGGTTTCTAATCTCATTAATAGGCATCACCAGTGGGATCTCAGCAGTCTGGTTAACATTCTCAAAAGAGAACACATCAATAATATTTTGGCTAAAAGTTTACCCTCTGAGGAGATTGAAGATTCTCTTTGTTGGGGAGGAAATGATACTGGTTGCTTCAATGTATCCTCTGCTTATGATTTGTTGGGCTAGGAAAAATGACATGTCCTCTATGGATTGGAAATGGATTTGGAAACTTAAAATCCCTTACAAGTTGATTATTTTCTTGTGGAAAATTCTGCATGGAAAACTCTTTACAAATGTTCAAAGATTCTGGATTAAGCTTGCTAATGATGATCATTGTCCTCATTGCCCAGGTCACAGTGAGACAATTGACCATTTACTGTTTTACTGCCCAAAAGCAAATCAAGTTTGGATTGAAATTTTTGGTGGTACCTGGATTATTCAAAGTGAGAATTCCAGTACCATTGACTGGGTCTCTAGTAATTGCAAAGTATGCAAAAATGTTAATTATAATCACACTCTTAGATTTATTTGTAGTTGTTGGATGATTTGGAAACAAAGAAACTACAAAGTTTTTAATCTTAAAGATATGCCTAAGAGTGTGGTTATAGCTAACATCCACAAGTTAGTGGAAGAAATCAACTTTGCTTTCACTTTGAATAATCAAGTTACTATCAATTCTATTGAGATTACTAATCCTCCCCTTTGGACCATACCTGATGCAGGTAAAATCAAACTCAACACAGATGGCAGCAAGGAGGGAGACAATGGAATAGCTGGCTTTGGTGGAGTCCTGAGAGATGAGGAAGGGCAATGGATTAAAGGATTTTATGGGCAAATTGGCCATGGGTCTGTCCTGGAAGCTGAGCTTTTGGCCATTCACAGAGGACTGGTTATAAGCCATAATCAAAATTACAAAGACATCACTGTGGAAAGTGACTCCATGGAAGCTATCAAAGCCATCAACAATGGTGTCACATCTGATTTCCCTTTCAAAGCCCTACTGGAAGACATTCAGATTCTCAAAAGGGGAAACAATAGCACCATGGTGTTCATCAAAAGAGAGCTCAATAGAGTGGCTGATGCTTTGGCAAAAAAAGGAAAAAATCAAGAAGAAATTCTGGTCATTTTAGATAGCCCTCCAACAGACCTCAATGCTCTGGTTGTTGAGGAGATGATTGCAGCAAACTGCTAGTTTGGAGCTGCTTGTTTTGTTTGTTTTCTGTTGCTTTGTTTTTCTTTGTTTCTCGTCTGTTTCAATTCTTGGATTATCAAAAAAAAAAAAGAAACTGGAGAGGGTGAATTTGTCCTTTTGTTATCTGGTTATGAATGTGAAGGGGGCTTAGTGTCTTTTACAAACATGTTTATTTCATATAACTTATCAAAAAAAAATTATTTCATATATATGCTAGTTTAGTTTTGTTTTGTAATAAAAATTAAGGTAGTACTTTTCTTATACCTTATTAAATATTCTAAAAACGTTTCTAAAAATTAGTATATATATTTATAAATGTTAAAATCGTATCTTTGTTTATATGTACGTATAATATTTATATTATATTTTCTTATCAACTATTTAGCCGTATTTTGGGCATCAGAAAGTGAGTTCTAACCTTTCTTTCATTAATATAAATTTTCTAATAAGAAATAGTTGGGTCTTTAACTCTTAATAAAATTACTCTTATAATAGCCTATACTTTAAATTAAAAAAAGCAACCTTTTTATTTTTATAACGTAAATCTACCTTCATAAATCTAATAGATTTTCCAAAATATTGAATAAAGCTCCCTGTATTTTGATTCTCTTTATATTTATAACAAATTATTCTCTATATTAAATTAGTTCTTAAACTTATGTTTATAGATATTGAAGTTTTGGGAGATTATGGGGATTGCACTTGCATTGCATATATGACTTTTTATGTGTAGGATGTGCTAGCAAAATATTGATTATGAATAATTGCTATTGTAGATTTCGAGTTCGTAGGAGACGAATCCGTTGAGGACCCCTACTACTAGTTACGTACTTTCTTGTGTGCGAATCTCTCTCCATTATCAGATAAGCTTATATGCACAACATCTTCAAATATCAAAATGTGTTGTTTCGTGTGGGTTATCCCAAATTATAAATTTGTTTACACCTTGCAATACTTTGAATTCTTCTAGCTTTTAATTTCAAATGGTTTGAGAAGCATGTGGTCACAATTTAAAATTGTGGTTTATTACTCTCGTGAAATAATAAAGAAAAATGTACGATAACGGAATTAGGACGATGTGCAGAGCATGTGTGTGAAGGCTACGGCCGGGGACACACGTGCGTTGATTCCCCTTAGGGTTTATACCCATTTAATGTTATCGTGGAAACTATGAGTACTACCTATGTATGTGTAGGTCACTATTGTATAGGGGTGTCGACACTTAATGTCTCATTAGTATGGTTTGGGCTGGATAACGAAGGGCTATCTACTAACGTTCGAGGAGAATTGGGATTTGTGATATCCCAATAAGCACCCCTATTTTATTATTTATTGCATCGTGACCTCTTTGTCCACATCATACCTGTTGGGGCTCGTGGGCTACGCCTCAACCAAATAAATAAATAAAATGTGGTTACTTCTTATCTTACTACTCATATTCTCGTGTTAGCCAAAAACTCTGTCTTTACGTGTTGTGGTATAGTCTTACTCAGTTTTTACTAATAAACGTTTTTGCCGCGTCGGCTTTTGCTATTTTAAAACCGCATGTTATGATTAAGCTAGCTGGGGTGGAAGCGCGAACAAGTTAAATATTAGGATCATAGCTAGCCAACTTCTTTTAGTAATTGTATCATTTGGTTTTAGACAATGTTTATCTTTTGTTTGACAATGTCAGGAAAGGTTTTCTCCTTTTATTTTAATAAATTATTCTTGGGATTATCGTTAAGTTGTAATAGCAGGAACCGTAGGATCTGGGTTGTTTCAAATATATTCCCCTCCTTACTCGTACTACAGTGTGTACATAAATCAGCAATAGATATCTCCATAAAATTTCATAATTGAGATACAATGGCAGCATCAGCTCTCTTCCACTCTGCCTTTTTGTTGTCTTCTATAGGACCTGAACTAGTGAGGTGACTCTCAGTACCCTGCCCTGTTAGGGCTATTTCAACCGCCCGAGACCATTGAGAGTAGTTAGTACCATTGAGTTTACGTGTTATAAGCGGTCGAGGTATTGATGATGAGGTCATTATCAACAATACCAAAAGAAAAATCAACGAAACCTCACACCACTGGATTCTCACCACATGTATTAAAAAAACCAGACCTGGAAAACATAGCCTTTCACCACATATGTTCTATCACAGCAACCACGTTTTCATAGATCTTGTGCCCGACAACAGATAGAACATGGTGTACAAGCTCTAACATTATCCAAACTACCAGTTTCTAAGCACAACACTTTATTCAATGAGAGTATGAAAATTTATTCTAACAGTGGTTGTATATGAAGAGAATGAACTAACCAGTGAGGTATAGCGCATAAAGAGCAAGAGAATCATAACGGATGGTATCAAACTAGGGTTGATTAAAAAAGTGAAATTCGTTATTAACCAACCAAGCCACGAATTAGAATGGTCTCCAAATGTTATCATCCTTCTATCCTCTTTGTTAGATCTTCTAGAGAACCAGACAAAGAACATTGATGAATGTTTTGTTATTAGGGTTTGATTTCACACGATTATGTCATGGATCGCTTTGATACCATGTTGCAGAGATAATGTGGGGCTTAACCTAACGTGGCCATCCATACTCTTATTTATATAAGATAAGTAATAATAAATTACACAGTGGTCCTCACATTTAAACTACCAGTGCATTATAACCTTGAGAATTATGTTCATCCTCTTGACTACGTTCAAAACGCCAACAGGTTTGCCACTTCTTTCGGTAACCTCCCAATGGCCTCTACCACTTCATGGAGTGTTCGAACAACTCACAACAAGTATTTAAAAACTCTATGCATCTCCGGCATCTCTTCGTTCTCTTCCTTAATTTCCTATTTCGTTATAACCTCTGCAACATACAACCAGATTCCCAAAATGAGAACCTTGCTCTGATACCATGTATTGCAGGAGTACTACAATTGGTGACAAGGTATACTTTTTGAGGAGTTTGATCAATGAACAAGATACTAGGGAAATAAGGCAGAAGCAAATTATTTGTTTCTTTAGTTATAAACCTAGAGAATTCTAGGTTCTTTACCTTAAAGGTTCAAGTACAATATAATATGATCCATGCAAGCAGTACAATATTCGTATTTTCGTTGGTGATACTAGCTATTGCCCTAACTAAACAAAAAGACAACTATAACCTTACCTTTGAATAAGTAACTCAAGGCCTACGAGTAACTGATTGATCAACAAAATACTACAGATTTAAAGTTTCATGAAGGTTCTACTAAGCAGCAGTTAAAGGCTGCAAGGAGGGTCAACCGATATTCAGTTTGATAAACATCTAACTAATCTGTGTTTAGCCCCTTATAGTTACCAGGCCAAAATCAGATTATGTTTCTCTTCGGTGAACCATTTATGCTACTAGTTTTTCTGCCACCAGGCATAAATGTGTTTGGGTAAGAAGGTTTCTGATAAGCTTTTGAGATGTCGACAAACCTACTGCCATGAGTTGTGTTAGTGTACGGCTATAGCACTGCTGCAGTAAAACATATAGGAAAGGGTACCATTTCACAAAAGGTGAAATGACTACCTGAAGAGTAATCTTAAGGTACATCGACTACGGGTCAAGGTGTAGGCTCCTCCCATTACTAAACAACCTAAGAACTGTCTTTGTGGATTGCTTTAGAAAATTAGGACTCGGTAGTCAGTCACTGACAACATTATTGATAAGTATACGAGACATTCATGATTGTATTTTAAATGGATTTTCTTGATTATTCTACATTTTGTTTTGATACGTGCATGATACGTTCACATATCATGTACTAGCATAGAACATGTCCCGCAAACACGACTCTCTCACACGAGCGACCGCCTTTGCAAAATCTTGGATAGTCTTGGTGAGTAGAAGATGAGATAGAATCGCGATAAGTTGTGGAAGCCTATGATATGATATGAGACGCCTATCATATGAGGCGCATGGCCTATGATTTGAGCAAGATGTCTATCACTAGTGCAAGACGCCTGTCAGACGGATATAATTCACGCATTGGAAATGTTACAAGGTGAGATTGGTTAATCTCCATTCGAGCATGGTTAGTACCCCAAGCCATGTATAGTATGCGTAGCGAAAGCCAGATGAGAGAACTGATTTCAGTTCGCATATGTGCGATATTCAGTACTCGCGCTAGTAGACATAAGGGCCATAGTACTTACATCTTCATAGTGTTCCCCATGGGATGGGACATGTTCTCTGAGTAGAGTTCAAACATTATGGCTCATATCTTCCCGAGATAACGCGTGCTGATAAGTGACAAGAGGTGGCCAGTAGAACTAGTCCCCGAGATTCCTCGCCGTGTGAAACTCATCGATCATACATATATGATTGACACTGTATACCCTTAATAATTTCCATGTCGTGGAGAGACGGGTCAGTGGTGCTACTTTAGCGTGACACCTTACGGCTATGAATGATTCGGCCTTCCAGAGACTGCTAGGAAAGCAGCTAAGTTGAATCAAAGCGACACAATGGATGGAAAGAAAGATTCTCATTGCATCACTCTTTGTTATCTTCATTAGGCCCACCTACAAGATCTTGTGGGATTATGCAGTATATGAATATGATAATGGAGATGTAGATTCATTTGAGCACGGCCTACGGGACGAGGTTGGTGCTCATGGTCTAGGAGATGACAATTGATCGAACATGGGAGATACAAGATATATATATATATACAAAATATATATATATGTGTGTGTGTGTGTGTGTGTGTGTGTGTGTGTGTGTGTGTGTGTGTGTGTGTGTTTGTGTGTGTGTGTATTGCATTGTTTCTAAAGGTAGAGTGCGCCTGCTCCTAGCTCGTCTCGTATGGTTTAGAGTATGGAACTCCCAAAATGCAGGTTCTCCCAACAGTCACACACCAAGGCAACAAAACACTTTGGTAGATGATAATAGTTGGAGATTGAGGGAGACTCGATGAACTGTGATTGTGCAACCCCATTGTGCGAGTGGGAGATGTTAGCATTTGATGAGACCATGTGGGGTGCCCAATGCAATTATCAAAATCTTATGGGGTTAGTTGCAACAATTCTCAAACCTTATGGGGTTAGGAGTAAAGGCATAAACTCTAGGGGGTAATGATGCAAACTAGGTATAAGTCTGTCTATACAAGGAGACAGCCTCCTACACATTATTATTTGCTTAATGGAATACTGTGTAGAGATCATGTGCTGATCAAAGAAAGTTCTAGGAACCCTGGCCTCTCTCTCTCTCTAACTAGCCTCCATTGGTGGAACTTGGTGTGGATCAGAGCTCCCGTCCCAGTGATTCGATCCAGACTGTTGGAGCAAGCGTTGGTGTGTGAAAGCAAGCAATCTACGATCATTCGCTGCGTTAGGAGCTTAGGCGAAGAGGTACACATAAACTTTCGCTTTTCATGTGTTTGGATCTATGTATGCTTATATCAGTCTCTTCCTTCAGTTCATAAGAATATTGGAACTTATTATAACATATATGTTCATGTGATGAATGATTGTAGCGGTACTTTCGATCATGGCACAAAGTACTATCTTTTCGAACAGGGTCCAGAATTGGCCTTCTATCTACTGTGGGATTTTCACCAAGGATGACGTTGATTCGATTGTCTTGAGTACTATAAATGGCTCTTTGTACTTGTGCGATCGAAGAATCGGGGGGACTAAGAAATGGCGCAAGAGGAAATGTAATGGGGGGAAGATTAATCCATACAGTGAGAGTCTTGCATCACTTGAATGATCAGGTAAACATCTAGACTTCCGCACAAATAAGTTACATATATTTAATTTTCTATGTGCTTGTGGTTGTCGGGATCTTTTAGTATTGGTACTTCGCACTAGCTGTAGTTTGATTTTCTGGCAGCCGGGTCATTGTGACATTCCTTCCTGTGCTGCTAAGTGGTGATCGAGGTAGCCACATTCGACATCCGGTAGTTGAATCATTTTTGAAGTTGTTAGGTCCGGACCTTATGAGTTACCACATACAGATTTTTTCTATTTTTGTTCAAGCTGGTAATCATCTGTACTTTTGAAAAGTGAAAACTCAAACAGTTTGCAGCTTTTTGCATGTAAAATTTTTATTCAAGGAGAAACTTCAAAAACCATAGATTCCCTGGGGTATACTTGCAGGGTTTTGACGTAGGTGACGCAGCGGAATAACAAAATTTAATTCGTATTCAAAGCCCACCAAGGATCACAGGAAGAGACATTCATAACATGATGAAGGACATAGAAGATGTGTACCTTTTGGTTCAGGAGATCACACGAAGAATAATGTCCTCGTCTCTACGGTTGATCCACGTCTAGAGGTGATACCTAGATCTTCCTTCTCCTAGTGCTAGATTGAACCGTAGGAAGAGGGAAGAACGAATCGAGGAACAAAGAGAGGGTTCAGCCTCTCTTTGTGGCCGACGGGTAAGGGGGCAGACGGCTAGGGGCTTCGGCCCCTAGCTTTTCTTGCTCTCTATCTTGCTTTTCTCTCCCACTCACTTATTTTATGAGCATTTGTTGTGGGAAGGAAGCTAGAGCATCCTTTATATAGTCCAACAACTCCTTGTTAACTACATAAAGGCCCTTCCTAGTTCTACATGAACTTGGATTACTCCCTTCCTTGCATATATGCCCAACTAAGTTTGCAAGGTGTTGCAAAGTGATCCTTCTAATTAATTAATCATATTAATTAATACCAAATCTAGTTCAACTCTATTAGACGTGTGAACCCATAGGTTCTACTTAGCTGGTAGTAACTAATTACTAACATGGAGCGGTGTCTAGCAACACATCCATGCAACCGAACTAATAGAAATAAGTCAGTGATCCCGACAAACCTTTGTGCCCAATATCAGATATTGCACTATCCCTTTGTCTCCATATCCGAATTTGACACGAGATATAAATAGTCACACTGGTATATCCAATCCATAGTTCCTCCATCCTTGGAATATGCTTATGCAAGCAGATAACATCAATATCTCCATATTGATTTCTGAGTCTGGTCAGACATTCAATAAGCAAAATCCCTCGAGTGGCCATAGATATTTTCTCCCATTATGTGGGAGGGACAAATCCTCTCTACATCACTACGATCTCTTAGCTTGCTTCTTATTATGCCCGATAGCTATCTTTATAGTTTCCCGGTTAAGGCACAACGTTGGATAACATCAAAGCATGATATTACACAACAAGAGTATCTAATGAATTCAAGTCTATGGATTGCAATTATATTAGGATTACGAGAAGCGATTGTGAATTTAACATAATCTAATGTATCCTTCTCATTGTGGGTCAATCCAGTATGCCATTACTCCCAATGCATACCCATGTGTTAGACTTGATATCTCCATATCAATGTACACACATACTAGTCTATATTTGATCGTCCTGTTGCCAATATAATGGACTAGGGATATTTCAGATAAACAACACATTGTATCTAAGGACTTCGTTATATTAAATATCACAGTAATTAATAAATGAATATTCTAGCAAAAAACATTGTTCATACTAAATATGGATTGCCTCTAGGGGACCTATTCTAACAGTCTCCCACTTGCACTAGAGCCAATTGGTGCATCTCGTATGCCTATAGATCTTGCGTGCCCTTTATGCTTATGCCGCGCAAGTGGTTTGTGAGCGGATCTGAAAGATTGTCATCCGTTGGAATCTTGCGCATCTTCACATCTCCTCAATCGATCATATCACGAATAAGATGGAATATCCTAAGTACATGCTTTGATTTCTGGTGTGATCTTGGTTCCTTGGCTTGTGCGATCGCTCTAGAGTTGTCACAGTACAACTCTATGGGATCCATGATGCTAGGGACCACACCGAGCTCAGTGATAAACTTATTTATCCAAACTGCATATTTTTCTGGTTCCGCAGCGACAATGTACTCAGATTCTGTTGTAGAATCAGCAACTGTCCCTTGCTTGGAACTCTTCCAGCTCACAGATCCTCCATACAGGCAAAAAAAGTATCGAGACTGCGATCTGGAGTCATCTTTGTTCTTGAACTCTTCCAATTACCGATGTATTTTAGGATGTTCTTGACAGCAATCCAGTGACTCTCACCCGGATTGGACTGGTATCTGATCACCATACTCAATGCGTATGATATGTCTTGTCTAGTACACAGCATGTCGTACATGATGGATCCTATGGCCGAAGCATAGGGTATCCTACTCATGCATTCCTTCTCAATCTCATTGGAAGGACAATCATTCTTAGAAAGAGTGACTCCATGCGACATGGGCAAGAATCCCTTCTTGGAATCTTGCATGTTGAACCTCTTCAACACATTGTCTATGTATGTACTTTGACTTATAGATATTTATACCAAGTATATAGGCTGCATCTCCTAAGTCCTTAAAAGAGAAACCCTTTCCTAGACAATTTTTAACAGATTGCAATGTAGGAATGCTATTTCCAATGATCAGTATGCCATCCACATACAAGACCAGAAATACTACAGAGCTCTCACTAACCTTCTTGTAAACACAGGGCTCATCTTCGTTCTTGATGAAGCCAAACTCTTTGACCGCGTCATCAAAACGTCGATTCCAATTCCTAGATGCTTGCTTTAATCCATAAATGGATCTTTGCAGCTTGCAGACTTTATTGGCATTCTCTGGATCCTCAAAACCCTCCAGTTGTGTCATGTACACGTCCTCGAGGAGGTTCCCATAAAGGAACGATGTTTTGACATCCATTTGCCAAATCTCATAGTCATAGTATGCTACAATAGCAAGTAGGATTCCAATGGATTTAGTCATGGCGACTGGTGAAAAGGTCTCATCATAGTCAATACCATGAATCTGTCTATACCCTTTAGCAACCAATCGCCCCTTGTAGGCAACTACCTTGCCATCTATGTCGTTCTTCTTCTTGAACCCCACTTGCACCCTATGGTCCGAGCCCCTTCGGGTGGTTCCACCAAAGTCCATACTTTGTTGGTGTACATGGAATCCATTTCGGATCTCATGGATTCTAGCCACTTCTTGGAGTCTGCGCCTTTCATGGCCTTTCCGTAGATAGCAGGCTCATCATCCATGAATGGTACATCATCGGGCTCAGTCACGGGAAGTCCGTACTTCTCTGGCTCATGACGTACTCTTCCTGATCTTGAGAGTTCCTGTGTCACTTGGACAGGTTCTTCCACAACAACTTGTGGTTCCTGCTCATGTTCCATCATCGGTTAAGTGATTTGTGGTTCTTGAATTTGTTCAAGTTATACGGTCCTCCCACTTGCTTCTCTAGAGATAAACTCTCTTTCTAGAAACACACCGGTCCGAGCTACAAACACTTTGTTCTCGGTGGGATTGTAGAAATAATATCATTTGGTTTCCTTAGGATATCCCACAAATTTACACTTATCCGCTTTGGGCCCGAGCTTGTCTGTTTATAAACGCTTTACATAAACATTGCAGCCCCAAATCTTCATAAACGACACTATGGGACGGTTCCCAGTTCATATCTCATATGGTGTCTTCATGAACGATTTGGATGGAACACGGTTAATGGTAAAAGCTGCCGTCATTAGAGCGTGTCCCCAAAATGATATGGAAAGATCCGTTTGAGACATCATAGATAGTACCATATCCAATAGTGTGCGATTCTTCCTCTCGGATACGCCATTCAACTGTTGCGTTATGGGTGGAGTGAGATGGGATACTATCCCACGATCTGATTGGAGAGCCTTAATACTTTTACCAAGTTGCTTCTCTACTTCATTCTTGAACTCTTTGAACAATACAAAGGATTCAGATTTGGCCTTCATAAGGTATATAAATCCATATCAAGTGAAATCATCAGTGAATGTGATGAAGTAGGTATAACCACCTTTGGCAGGCGTGGGGAACGGTCCACATACATCGGTATGTATGAGTGCCAGTAACTCACTAGTCCTCTCACCTTTCTTATTGAAAGGAGACTTTGTCATTTTTCCTAATAAACAAGATTCTCATGTCTCATATGATTCCAAATCAAATGATTCTAGAAGTCGATCCTTATGGAGTCTAGATATACGTTTCTCATTTATATGGCGTAAACGACAGTGCCATAGATATGTAAGATTTAAATCACTAGTTTTAAAACTTCTAATATATATGTTATAAATTGGATTATTTAGATCAAGGATATACAATCCATTAGACAAAAGTGCATATTATCAAAATAAATGGAGCAACACTTGTCCTTTATTGAAATAGTAAAACCCTTCTCGTCCAAACAATAAATGGAAATAATGTTTCTGCTCATAGCAGGCACATAAAAGAAATTGTCTAATTCTAAAATAAGTCCAAAACGTAAGATAGTTCATAAATGCCTACAGCTAATGCAGCAACTCTTGCTCCATTCCCGACGAGCAGATCTATCTCCCCTTTAGTCAATCTTCTACTTCTTTCCAAATCCTGCACATTTCGACAAATGTGAGAACCACATCTAGTATCCAATACCCAAGATGAAGAAATAGAAAGCTTGACGTCTATAACATAAATACCTGGTGGTGGTGGAATCACTATTCCAAGCTTCTTATCCTCCAGATATTTAGGGAAATTCCTCGTCCAGTGACCCGGCTAGCTACATTAGTGACATTCACCTTTAGCCACGCCCTCACAAGGCTTTAGGGTTTCCTTGGATTTTGCAACTTTCTTGCACTTTCCTTTGGAAGTAGAGGCAACTCCTTTGCCCTTCCTTTTATGTACCATCATTATGGCTTTTCCCTTTCCTTTTTTGATGCTCTATTCAGCAGTCTTCAGCATGTTCAACAAGTCTGGCAGAGTCTTACTAATCTCGTTCATTTTATAGTTCGTAATGAACTGGTTATAACTGTCAGGCAACGATTGCAAGGCAAGATCAGTAGCCAAATCCTGGCTAAGTGGGAACCCCATTCTCTCAAGGTTCTCAATGTTTTCGATCAATCGGAGTACATGAGGCCCAAATGGATTCCCCTCTTCAAGACTACTCTTGAACAATGCCTTGGAAACCTCATATCGCTCATGCCTTGCCTGTTCCTGAAAGAATTGTTTCAAGTGTATGATCATATCATAGGCCTCCATGTTCTCGTGCTGCTTCTGAAGCTCATCGGTCATGGTGCAGAGCATGAGGCAAGCCACGTCATTAGAATCATCAATATGTTTATGACGTGCCCTTACATCTGCTAGAACAGACTCATCCTGGGGTGGTGCTGGAATTGGAGTGTCCAAGACGTACAACTTCTTTTCTTGCTTAAGGACAATACTTAAGTTTCTGTACCAGTCAAGGAAATTTGTTCCAGACAGTTTGTCCTTCTCAAGGACAGATCGCAGGGATGAAGTCGATGCGTTATTGTTTGCCATTTGGAATTCTACAAAACGAGAAATATGCAGTTTTAGTATTTTGAACAACTTGACATTATTCAATAATGGCTAGATCATTAAATATAGCTCTCACTATTTTTCTCGGATTAATAGCCCTCACCATTAATGTGAAAAATATCATGTATAATTTCTAGTAGGTCCAAGATCCCTTTTGCACTTCTTCTTGAGATTGCTTTGGAAAGTCACTCAAGAATTGGTTATTTAGGTAGGAACCGTTCCAATTGAATCCTATGAAACTATTGGTCCAATTAGGTGAATAACTCATTATTCTTTATCCTTTTGATAACGCCTAATTTTCATGCCTCTAGGTTCATCAATCCAATTGATTCTTACCCTGTTGCGTCAAATCTCTTGCTTTAACATACACACATTATTAAATTGTGTTGTCCACAACACATCATGGTGAATTAAAATCGCCTTGCTTTGGCAGGCCCAAATTTCAATAGACCCTGATCATGAAGGGTGTTTAGGCAAGAGAAGGCAAAACGCAATATTCTATTTGAGGGATTTAATACTCATTATTTGTTTGGTTGATCCTATCAACATGATCTTCTTATTTGAATTGGGAAATACACAATAAAAAACCTTCTTTGTTTATTATCATCTTGTTAACGTTTTGCTGGTATCGCCATACACAGAAAAATAAATAACAAGACACAAATAATAATCATTGACAAAAGAAACATTAATGTGGCATGTATATGGCCTCTAGACTAAGATATTACGAAGCCAATGGTAATATCTATTTACCCTAAAGTGACAAGCTCATCTCCATGTGCTCGACCATATCCGCGCGCCTAGGGTAGGGAGTCTTCATCGTCTTTGTGTCTCCATGGTTCTCCGGTCTTCTTCTCCATGCTCTTGTCTATCATCTTAATATTTCTAATTCTAGCCTAACATCTAGAAGAAATAAATAAATAAATAAAGCCTCACATGTTGAGGAGAAAAACGACCCATAGGCTGTAAAACCTAATTAATTAATACATTAAATAATCGGCTCGCATGCCGTAAAACCAAACCACAATGAAACACAAAACACATCCACAATCTAGGCCATATCCATCCACCATGCAACAAACCACATAATACAGTTAAAATTAATTTTAACGCGCTTGTTTAATTTTAGTTTAATTGGGTAATTAGGGTTACAAAGTTCCAAGGAGTCCCACCTATGCATAGGCCTAACCCCAAGGACCGCCGCTCGCCACCTTGGGCCAGCCCTAGGCTGGCAGCCCCTTGGTGGCCCGGGGCCTTGCTTGGCGCGCAAGGAAGATGGGCGGACAGCTAAGGTTTCGGCCCTAGTCTCCTTCCCTTCCTTCCTTGATCCCCAAGCTTGGTTGTTTCCATATGAATGTTTCTATATAATTGTTTCCATAATTGAAAAACCCATTTTCCAATTATGTGCCCATGAACCCTAATTTTCAAGAACCCAATTGATCACATCATTTGTGATTAAACTCACTAATTTACACATCCAATGTTAAATTATATCTTCTTTATATTGAATCAAATTCAATTTGCATCTACTATGCCAATGAATTTTAGTTTTCGCGTAATATGAGTATAACGGTGTATAAACTGAAATCTTAACACATAAAATCTTGTTATGCACTACGACATGTGGCTGTGACACCACTGCTGGGTTTTGACATAGGTAACGCAGCGGAATAACAAAATTTAATTCCTACTCAAAGCCCACCAAGGATCACAGGAAGAGACATTCATAACATGATGAAGGACATAGAAGATGTGTACCTTTTGGTTCGGGATATCACACGAAGAATAATGTCCTCGTCTCTATGGTTGATCCATGTCTAGAGGTAAGATCTAGATCTTCCTTATCCTAGTGCTAGCTTGGACCGGAGTAAGAGGGAATAACGAATCAAGCAACGAGGAACAAAGAGAGGGTTCGGCCTCTCTTTGTGGCCGACGGGTAAGGGGGCGGACGGCTAGGGGCTTCGGCCTCTAGCTTGTCTTTCCCTCTCTCTTGCTTTTCTCTCCCACTCACTTATGTTATGAGCACTCGTTGTGGGAAGGAAGCTAGAGCATCCTTTATATAGTCCAACAAATCCTTGTTGACTACATAAAGGTCCTTCCTAGTTCTACATGAACTTGGATTAGTCCCTTCCTTCCATATTAGTCCTAATAAGTTTGCAAGGTGTTGCAATGTGATCCTTCTAATTAATTAATCATATTAATCCCAAATCTAGTTCAACTCTATTAGACGTGTGACCCCATAGGTTCTACTTAGTTGGTAGTAACTAATTACTAACATGGAGCGGTGTCTAGCAACACATCCATGCAACCCAACTGATAGAAATAAGTCAGTGATTCCGGCACACCTTTGTGCCCAATATCACATATTACACTATCTTTTTGTCTCCATATCCGGATTGGACATGAGACATAAATATTCACACTCGTATATCCAATCCATAGTTCCTCGATCCTGGGAATATGCATTTGCAAGCAGATAACATCGATATCTCCATATTGATTTATCTGAGTCTGGCCAGATTCAATAAGCACCATCCCTCAAGTGGCCATGGATATTTGCTCTAATTATGTGGGAGGGACAAATCCTCTCTACATCACTACGATCTCTAAGTTTGCTTCCTATTATGCCCGATGGCTATCTTCATAGTTGCCCGATAAAGGCGCAACGTTGGATAACATCAAAGCATAATATTCCACAACTAGAGTATCTAGTGACTTCAAGTCTAAGGATTGCAATTATATTAGCACTACGAGAAGCGATTGTGACTTTCACATAATCTAGTGTATCCTTCTCGTTCTGGGTCAATCCAGTATTGCTTTAATCCTAATGCATACCCTTGTGTTAGACTTGATATCTCCATATCAATATACACACATAATAGTCTATATTTGATCGTCCTGTTAACCAATATAATGGACTAGGGTTATTTAAGATAAACAACACATTGTATCTAAGGACTTCATTACATTAAGTATCACAATAATTAATAAATGAATATTCTAGCCAAAAACATTATTCATACTAAATATAGATTGCCTCTAGGGAACCTATTCCAACAATACTTGATTTACCTTTTGTTATTTTTATCAAAATACAAACCTGATGTCGAGTCATATGTTAAATTAGCCTTTATAGTGGTCAGTTGATTTTGTAGGGTGAATTACATTCTAACATCCGATATCACAATTCCTACCTTATTTTTCAAGTGTGAAAATATCAGTACTTTAATCCGAAAATCTCTCCCCTCTCTCCTACTTTCTTCCATTCCTCCCTTATTTTTAGGATCTTGTCCTGGTTGGTAGTTATCTCCTCTCTTGGAGATAACTGTTAATTATTTTTAAGCTAGAGAAGCAGTTACGTCCTTCGGAAGGAGGTAACTTCTCCTTGATCATCACGATTCAGTTTCTATAGGATTCTGATTATTTTAATCAGTCTCCTGCTTTCACCATTGTCCTAGTTATTTTGTTTCAAACCATTCTAAGTCACTTCACCACCACTTTCATGAGTACCTCACGCAAAAAAACCGTACTCCTCCATACGACGGAAAACTACCGAAGAAATTGATGAGATGTTGTCTCATCTACGCATCACTGATAAGGAGAGGCAAGGGTGTAAGATCAAAACACGAATCTCTTGTTGAAGGCCAAGCCTTGTTTCGTCGTAGTATCTTTGGCAAGATAATTACTACGGAAAACATCAGCATAAGCCACCTGAAGAATAAGATGGCCAGAGCCTGGAATGATCCTCTTGGATTTGCTGTCAACCCACAAGGGGGTGGTGTCTTCCAATTTGTTTTTCAATGTGAGGATCAGATCGAGTTTGCTATGGAGAATCAACCCTGGTATTACCGGGGTGATACGGTGGTTTTGGAGGGCTGATTTCTCTGGAAAAAAATGAAAAGTCTTCGTTATAATGAGGCTTTCATTTGGGTCCAGGTTTGGGGTTTACCACCAGATTGCTTCACTAAAGCAGTTGGCTATGACATAGGGTCTATCTTAGGAGCAGTGAAACAAGTGGATGTTCCAACCAAAGGGCCATTGGCAGGACGTTGTTTGCGGATCAAAGCTCCTATAAACATTCATGAATCACTTCTAAGAATGGCCTATATAAGTATTGCTGAGGATAGGGTTGAATGTGTTCTACTTCGCTACGAAAAACTACCAAATCTATGTAGTTTTTGTGGTGTTACGGGACACGAAGCCCGAGAGTGTGAAGCGGTCCTTGCTGTGGGCTGTCCTATTGAAGATGTTCCTATCCTTTATGGTGCTTGGATGGACGCTGTTGCGATGCTTAATTGTGTTCTCGGGTATAATGATGATATCTCCACTGCTTTTGGACCCTCGACTCTGTCTCCCGAAGAAAGACAGTTGAGGTACAACAACGAAACGAGGGACCAACACAGAGATTTCACCGGTGGGAGTGTAGAAGAGTCTGAGCCAGAACCAGATCCATCTACGGAAGAGGGACAGTTTCTTCTTCGTCAAAAGGAGAAGGAGTCTCACTTGGAGTATTTGGCAGAGATGCGTGATGTATACACCGGACAAGATGAATATTTGACAGATGCGCATCTCTACGGAAAAGGGTACAAGGATAAGGCAGTATCATCTTCGGTGGCTGTGAATCAGAATAAGAAAAAGGCAGTGACCGCGGGTAAGAAACTTCTGGCCCATAAGGAGGTTTCTGATGATATTATTGAATCGTCATTTGTTGGTGATAAGCGTGTTTCGGATGAAGCAGATTCAAGCACAATTTCCTCCAAAAATCCAAAATTCGGGAATCGAGACTTTTCTCTTCCAACAAATTCGGCAGAGGTTGGTTGCGACCAACCCTGCCGTTCGCAATGAGGATTTTCGGGTGGAACGTTAGAGGTTTAGGGAGTTCCTCTACATTCCATAATCTAAACTCTCTTCTTAAGGAGAAGAAGCCGGAAATTGTTTTTCTCTCTGAAACTAAGCTTCTTTCTCCAAAGGCGGAGGAAATTAAGTTCAAGCTGGGGTATGGGAATGGTTTACATGTACCCAGAATTGGTTTGGGTGGTGGTCTATCACTTCTGTGGGATAGATCGGTTGATGTGCATATCTTGTCCTATAATAGATACCACATTAACGGCTTTGTTCGTCCACTGGAGAAAACAAACAAAGGGTTCTACATCACTGGGTTCTATGGTGACCCAGTGACTAGTAGACGCAGGTTATCGTGGGACCTTTTAAGAAGACTTAATCCTGGAGTTGGTTTGCCCTGGATTGTTTTGGGTGACTTTCATTAGATTCTGAGCAGTCATGAAAAATCTGGAGTTAATGAACGCAGCAGTCAACAGATGCAAGATTTTAATAATGTTTCGGAGGATTGGGACCTCTTCGATATGGGTTTTAGTGGGCCATTGTTCACCTGGAACAATGGGAGGCCAGAATCATATAGTGTTCGTGAAAGGTTACATCGCGCAGTTTGTACTTACACTTGGGATGCTTTATTCCCTTTCTCTGAAGTCGAAGTCATTCAATCAACCGGATCGGACCACTTACCATTGCTGATCACGGTGATGGACGAATCTTTGCTGCCTCAAGCACCACACAGGTTTATGTTTGCTGCTGAATGGACTCAATTGGATGAATGCCTATCCCTGATCGAACAGGTATGGACTCAACCTTCTCCTACTTCTACTTATTTATACATTATTCCAGAAAAAAATTAAATATATTACATCAAAATTACAAATCTGGGGTAAGTCAAATTTCCAAAAAAAAAAAAGCAGGAGAAAAAAGCGCTGCTTCGTGAATTGGATGTGTTGGATAAGAGCCCTCAAACTGTTGCAAACCTGGATAGGAAAAAGCATGTTACTGTTAGTTTGAATCAGTTAATTACGGAAGAAGAAATAAAGTGGCAACAAGCCTCTCGTGTAAATTGGCTCCGGGAAGGTGATCTAAACACAAAGTACTTTCAGAAACAGTTTCAAGAAAGGAAGAAGAAAAACAGAATTTCAAAAATTAAAGATCATGCCGGTAATGTTTTTCATCAACAGGAACAAATTAAAGAGTGTTTCCAAGATTATTTTTCCAAGTTGTTCACTTCTTCTAATGCTGATTTCGAACAAGATATTGATTCTGTAATTCCTCGTGTTTCTCAAGACATGCTTACAATTTTAACTGCTACTTATACTAGCTCTGAAATTCAAGATGCTCTGTTTTCTATGCACCCTACTAAATCACCTGGTCCGGATGGACTTCCTGCAATTTTCTATCAAAAATATTGGCCTATTTTAGGGAATGATGTCACTAACTATTGTCTTTCATTCTTGAAGAATGGTGGGGATATTTCGAGTATAAACAAGACTTGTATTGTTTTAATCCCTAAAATATGTGATCCCATTCTTACAACCGATTTTCGACCTATTAGTTTATGTAACGTTATTTATAAAATTACTTCAAAAACTTTGGCTAATAGACTCAAGAATTTACTCCCCTCTCTTATGGACCCTTCTCAATCTGCTTTTATAAAGGGGAGACTTATTTCTGATAATGCAATTATTGCACTTGAGACCCTGCATACTATTCATAATCAAAAATAAAAAACTGGGTCCTTTTCGCTAAAATTAGACATGGCAAAGGCTTATGATAAAATAGAATGGAACTTTTTGCATAAAATTCTTCTTAAGTTGGGCTTTCCTGAAGTATTTCTTAGTCGTATTATGACCTACATCTCTACAGTTACCTTTTCAATCCTGGTTAATGGTCATGCTACGACACCTTTTGCTCCAACTCGTGGTATTAGACAAGACGATCCTATTAGCCCTTATTTGTTTGACATTTGTACCAAGGGGCTTATTTGTCTTATAAATCAGTCTATTAACCAACGTATTCTTAGAGGTGTTAGAGCAGGACAATCTTCTCCGTATATTACTCACCTTTTATTTGCGGATGATTGTATGTTTTTTTCTCGTGCTACTTTGGATGATGCTATCACTTTAAACTCAATATTGTATCAATATTGTATGTCTTCTGGTCAAACAATCAATAACGATAAATCCATGCTTGTGTTTGGCCGCTGACCAAATTAAAGTTAGCATCTCCCAAATTTTTGAAATCCCTATTGCTGACAAACACAACACTTATCTTGGTCTACCTACCATTTCAGGGCGTAAAAGACCAATCTTTTTCAAAGATATGAAGGCAAAAATTTGGAGAAAAATTAGTGGTTGGAAAGAGACTTTTTTATCCCCAGCTGGCAAGGATATTTTAATAAAATCTATTTTGCAGTCCTTACCAACCTATATAATGTCAGTTTATCTCCTTCCAAAAACTTTGTGCAATGAAATTCAACAACTTTTTGCTAAATTTTAGTGGAGTAATAATATTGACAAAAGGAAAATTCACTGGAAAAACTGGGATTATTTATGTACACCCAAAAATATTGGTGGCCTGGGTTTTAGACATCTTCATGCTTTTAACATTGCCCTCCTAGGTAAACAAGTCTGGAGTATTTTTCAAAACCCAAACTCCTTAATTGCTAGAGTTCTCAAGGGAAAATATTTTCGTCATACTTCTATTATTAATGCTGAAGCTAGACGGTCTTGTTCAAACATTTGGACGGGTCTTGTTTATGCCAAAAACATTGTTTTTCAAGCAGCCAGACATGGGATTGGTAATGGTCTCAATACTTTAGTTTATGAAAACAGATGGCTTCCAGTTGGATTTGGAAGAAAACCTTTTGAGTTCTCCGTCTTTGCCAAATCATTTTAGAGTAGCAGATCTTATAAGCCCTGATTTTACTTGGAATAAAACATTAATTGACTCTCATTTTTCAGAAGATGAAGCTGCCCTCATCATCAACATTCCTTTTCTAAATCCTTATCAAAATGATTTTCTGGTTCGGACTCAAACTAATACTGGAATGTACACTGTTAAATCAGCTTATCATGCTGCTTATTCTATTTTGTATCCAAATCAAGGGGCTTCTCAATTCTGCAGTTCTAGTACTAATCAGAACACTTTGTGGAATAACATTTGGTCCTCTGTGGTGCCTGGTAAAATAAAAAAATTCTTTTGGCGCCTTATGCATAACTGTATCCCTACTAAACAGAGACTAAGACAAAGAGGGGTTGATTTACCTGTTAACTGTTGTTATTGTCCCTCTGGTATTGAGACAAATTCTCATTTGTTCTTCGATTGTGTTTGAACACAAACACTTCTTCAATCTCTTGTCCTATATCTGCAAATAAAAAACAATGGCTTACCTTTTCTAACTCAAATCAGGTATATTTGTATGAATTTAAAGAAAGCCAAGAGAAATCTGTTTATGCATGTTATGTGGCTAATTTGGATTTCTAGAAATAGAAAAGTGTTTGATTGTGCAGATAAAAGTGAAGATGATCTTGTTGTTGAAGCTATTAGTGCAAATGAAGAGTTCACGAATACTTATCTGTTTGGGGAAAATATTCATGCAGGAATCCAAACGCCTTCTCCAAGACGATGGGTTCCTCCGCCTCAGGGTCAACTGAAACTGAACACAGACGCCGCTATCTCTCTTCAAGATCGAAGATCTGGTGCGGGAGCAGTACTCCGAAACTCTGAAGGAAACTTTGTGTTTGGGTGTGCATTTCCCATACCTTTCTCCTCAAATCCGATAATAGCTGAAGCGTATGCCCTTTTAGAAGAAACTAAGAGAGCTTATGGTAGAGGATTTCGCCATTTCCTCACAGAAACGGATTCACAGAATCTGGTTTGTAAGATCGCTAAAGGGAAAGAGAGACAAGAAGAAGGAGGATCTGAAGAGGAGCGGCTCATCTCTAAATGTGGAAAGACAGTGAGCAACTTAACTAGTTGTAACCCTACTTTCTCTGGAAAGTACGGAAATACCCTTGCCCACTCTTTTGCTAGATTGGGTCTGTCTACTTCTATTCTTATGTATTGGGCTATAACTTGCCCTTCTATTGTACTGGATGTATGGGCTATTGATAAAGCCTCCATGACTTAAGTATTAAATAAAGTTTGCTTTGAAAAAAAAAATCCGATATCACTAAAAATGACATCAACGAAAAAATAATTAGAAATATATCTCAACAGAGGTTGGTTTATTTCTTAAGGTATGAACACCAAAATACAAGATCAACGAGTCCCCAGTTACCCGACACTTCATAAGTCATAGGATGAAGTAAAGTATTATAACTTACATGAATTACATGTGGGTAAAGAAACTACAAAGTCCCCTTTATCAATAATCATTCAACGGGCCCTATACCTGAAAATCTTTAATATAATTCCCTTTCTGATGAGATAATTAAAGTCATTTTTTATAAATATTGAAACGGTTTGAATTTTGCAATCATAAATATTGAAACTGTTTGAATTTTGCAAACATAACTCCGCAAAACCCAATCACAGCCTTCACTCCGACCACAACCCTAAACCGAGACCCACGAATCTCCCCGCAGCCTCCGTGATGATAGCAAAAGGCTATCACACACACACACAAACAGTTACACACACAAACACGCCAGTTGGGTTCTTCCCCAATTGAGTTCTCAATCCATTAACCATCAAAAATTATTCAGGACATTATTTATGCAGAGATTAACTATTTTAAAAGAAACTACCTTCACCCAAAGAACTATTTAATACGCTACCCTCCCCCTAAAAACAAGTAATGACATAAAAAGTCAAAAAGTAATAACACCAATTAATACTACTTCCTAACATAGTCTTCAACGTAACTCGGAGGGCGTCATGCTCGATGTCCACGTCTCGGAGCCGTGTAGCCCGTTGGATGTGCATCCGTATCAACTCCCTCGGGATAACAACCGTCTTGTTCTCAAGGAGAAAGTAGGAGCGGTGTGCGCCCAAAACGGCTTTTGTTATACCCTGCAAGACCAACCATGAATCCCCATGCTTAACCTTCATTGTCATTTTGGCGTAATCTGTAATGGCTTCGCCGAATTGTTGAAGCCACTGCTGTCACATCCCCCTCCCGCCGACCCCGATTAGCGATTAATAAAACTTGCGTTAACGGGAGGAGGGCGCGACATGTAGGTGAGGCCGTGACTCGTCGAGAGGCTAAATAAGTTATTTATAAAAAATCTAGTGTTAAAAGTTTCAAAAAATAACTTTGCGGAAGCGTAAATAACAAATTCACTTGGGGTCGTCTTGATAAACAATTTGAATTGTAAAGAAAAGAAAGTTGAATCTTGAAAATAAATACCATTTTGTCCTCTCGACTCATGACGTAAGCAGAGCATAAAATTCGGGAAATGTTCTAAGTATCATACAAGGGCTCATAAAAGGTCGTGTATACATAATTACATAAATTTTACATTCTAAAAAAAAGTTAAGAACATGTATTGTACAATTTCTCTAAGTCGCCTAACAAATTTGCAACATTTAAGCACATAAACATCATCCGTCCAACAAGCCACCAACACATCAAGTTAACACCAAGCTACTTCTTGCTACTTACGTGTCCTTATAACCTGAAAAGAAAGTTAATTTTAAAGGGGTGAGCTCAACTAGCTCGGTGAGTTACATCTACGCCCCTCCGTAGGTTTGAAAACAAGAAAGGGCTAACTTTCCCCTGGAGCGTTATGAACATAATGCATAGCCACACATACATACATATACTTGTGGAACTTGGAAAATAGTTACATTCATAAACACAACTTGTAACATAAAGAGAGCATAACGTAAAACATAGCTTGAGTCGTGTAAAATCATATTGTTCCAAGTAGGAACCTTGCTTTTCCTCGCCTAGAGACCTTATCATACTTAAACGTGGTTTCTTAGTTTCTTATTTTATGGCCCGTGATAACTTTCGTGACTTAACATAACATAGGGACATGTCCATCGCCGCGACCCTTGAGCCGACGCGTGCCTGCCTATATTGCCCCGGCAAAAGGGCAGTAGCCTGCCTATACCCGACACGGGGTTTCACTCCGGAACCGTGGCCTTTCTGAAAACCGTGTTTTAGCTTATGAAATGTTTATTTTATTTTTTAGCATCCATGGGGGCATAAATATTTCACTCTTGTTAAAAGCATACATACATACTAGTTGGGACAACATGAACATACTTAACTTCGTAAGAAACTTGAGGGTAGGTACAAACTTTGGGACGTAGGGTAACTCACCTTGCGGCTTAAGCCATTCATTTTATATTTCTTAGTCCAATTTCGAAAACTTTGAGCACGTGATCATCAACTCCGTCGTCACATAACTAGCAAATGATGCTACAAATCACACATATTATCACTTAGCACGAAATCATTCCAAACATATCACGTAATCACTTAGCATGTACTCATTCAAACATAGCACATAATCACTTAGCATGAAATCATTCCAAACATAGAGCATGCCTAAATCACTTAGCTAAATGATACTAGTCTTATGAATGCAAATAAACTAACTTTTCTCATATTCATATCTAGGACCTTGTACTTCTTATTAGATGTGTATGACATGTGTAATGAAACACATAAATGCAAGATGAAAAATATTGATCTAAAAATTAACTTACACAAGATAGCTCTAAGAAACTTGACAAACTTCTAAATCATGCTTATACGAAAATTGTACGATCGGTAGTACAAAAATTCAGAGGTGGCTCAAAATAATCATTTGGGACGTCAACTTTTGACATAACATAGATAAAGAGTATATTAATAACATATAAAAATATCAAAAAATTTAAAAACTTCTAAATGTTTTAAAACATTAACTTTCTGATCTATTTAGGTGTAAAACGGAGGCTGAAAAGCGGTCTTGGGTGTAAATTCAAAAAATATTCGTATAAATTCCAAATATTATAAATTTTTTACAGTAGGTAACTAACATGTCTGGGAACAACATATCCTAATTTTATAAGCATTGGACAAGAATAAGTACATGAAATCTATGAAAAAACTCTCTGATCTGGGTTGGGCAGAGTGTTAAAACAGAAACGGTTTTTGGCCGATTAAAAATTAAATACAAGTCCAATGTATCTGATAGTTTTACTGTCGAAACATTACATACAAATGCATAAACTGCAAAATGTTTACATGATTTTCTGAAATGTTTATATATTTTTCCTAATTTCGTGAAAATAGGCTCAAAACATGAACTTTATAGTTTTCTATACTTCAAAACTTATTGCATGAAAGAATTGATCTACCAAAATATGAAATCACACCAACACAAGCTCTAAATCACATACATATCACTACTCATAACATATTCTTACATGAACCAAAGAGCTTTTACCCAACAAACCCACTTTTCCGCATGCATGTATGAAGATCCTAAGGATGATCATGAATCAAGAACATGCAATCATAAATTCACCATGCTTTCATATGAATGAGATGATCCATTCTAAAAATTTTCTTAAAATTATGAAAAACTAACATGCAACTAAGATCAAGCACTTTTCATACCAAGAACATGAACTATCAACAAATTGAACACATAAAGAAGAAAAATTGCTTACTTGTTAGCCTTAAGAGGGATTAGACATTGATTTTGGGTTCTTGGAGCTTGTATGAGCATAGATTCCTTAGTAAGAAGAAGAAGAAAAAGGCTCCCCCGATGCATAATATTACATTGGACTTGAGTTTCTCATGAATTGAGTTGTAGAAAATGGAGTTTTGGGGGTGTTTTGTGATGGTTAACGCCCAAATCCGGGAATAGTACTTGAAGAGAGAGAAGAGAGCATTCAAGAAATGGTCTTGATGAGGAAGAAGCAAAATGAAGATATTGAGAAACATGTCCATGATGGTGGGGGTTGGTGATGTATAAAAAATTCACATATCATGCTAGCATAGGAATATTATAATTTTGAAATGAACTTGACTTGTATGTTGAAAGAGATTTATGATTTACTTGTTAGTTGGTTAAATAATGCAAAATCTAATAATAGAGAGGTTGATACATAACAACTCAAAGTTTGGAAAACATTACAAATTTACATGAAGTTTTGGGCCAAACTATGAATTTAATTCTAATTTACAAGTTGGCACAACATAACATACTTGAAATATTTTCTTTAAACTCTAGCATACTTAATAAAATATTAATCTTAACACAAAAATTTAGAAAATACAAATATCACTTAATACATAAACATGCAACATAAATATGAGGGTTACTACAACTTTACCCCCAAAATGACTTGCGATCCTTGGAATTCCCAGAGTAACAATTCAGCCGAAAACGTGTTCCCCTGAAGATCAATCGCAACTTCACCACAAGTAGTATCACAATGGATATAGTCCCCATTACCCACTGCAACCTTGAAAGCTGGGGTGGCCTTAAGTGGTAACTGCAACTTCTCGGCCAACTCAGGATGGATGAAGTTGTGTGTCGCTACGTTGTCGATAAGAACAAATACCTCTGACCTCTTATGTACCCTAGGAGTCGTAGAGAAGTCATCTGATCACTGCTGATCAGTGTGAAAATACTGGAGGCATCAGAAGCAATGACGTACTCTTCCTGAGGCAGCAGAACAGTGTCGTCGCATCCCAGAAGTAAAAACTTCCCATCGCACTTGTGACCGCGATAATAGCGCTGATCGCAATTTTAGCATAAACCTTGTCTCTTCCGTTCCTGTTGTTCAGCCAGTGTGAGTCACTTGATCGGGGGTGTGGACACAACTGGTGTAGGAGCTTTAGTCTGAGACACTACTGTCGAGTGCGCATGAACCGGTGTGGAGGAAACTGTAACTGCAGTTGGCGCTCGAATTGCGTCCAATTTACGAGCGAGACTAAAGGCGGCAGTGATGGTTTGCGGGTTACGCAATGTCAACTCACTCCCTAATGGTGGCTGAAGTCCAGAAGAAAAAATCGAAATCAGCTGGTCGTCTGACACCGTGTCAATTTTGTTCAGCAACTTTTCAAAATCGTTCTAATAAGCTAAGACCGTCGTGTGCTACTGAAATTTAGACAATTGTCCAAAATAATGATGATAATAATCGTTATAAAAACGAATTGTTACCTCCTTAAGGAAAGCAGCCCACATGGTGAACCAAAATCTGGCCTCGCGATAACGAAACCAGTCAGCCGCATCACCATCCAATAAGACTCTGACGAGTTGTAGTCGTCTTGTAGACAGAATCTGATTATAATTGAAATATTTTTGAACTTTAAACACCCAAGTATGAGGGTCTATACCTGAAAAATTCAGCGGTTAACCCTTAATTTATGTCCTCGCTCCTCGAGTCGAGGTGAGCGACGATTGCCGTACACAGGCTTTTCGTGGCCATCCCAATTATCAGGGACGTCGTAGTGCAGTCCGTAGGGGTCCCAACGATCCTCGTAATGATCAATTCGGCGCCAACCGACGTTCGGAATGGTAGCCGCAGGGGAAGGAGCCCAAAACGACCAGCAACGAGTGTTGTGTTGCTGGTAACCAACGATGTCTTCGTTGTCGAAGGCAGGGAGGCGGAGTCTTGGAGGAAATCCTTCTGTTGCTGCAGTCAGATTCGTGCCCATAATTTGGCAGGTTTGGTACCCTGCCCCAGTTGGAGTCAGGTGACCGAATCGGGTCAGGTGTTTGTTGCCGGTCGGGCGAAAACCATATCTGGGTCTGGGTGGGAGGTCTTCTTCAATTGGCCCGTCAAAGTCGTCGTCTTCAAAGCCAGAAGTCTGAATCGGCCAATCAGAAAGTAGGGCGAGTGGTGCACGATGGTGGCGACCATGTTGGATGGCGGCGCTAGTACCGGCATGGAGATCGCCGGTGGTTAAGTCGGAGGCGGTCTTGCCTCTGTTTAGTCGAGGATTTGGGAGATCGCCTGTTATGCTGCCGGAGATCAGGGCAGCGCGCTCGGTAGCAGCGATGCGGTCGACGCCTTGTGGGTCAACCAGGGACGGCGCCGTCTGAGCCGTGGTCGCTGTAGGTTGAGCCGGTGGTTGGCGCTCCACAGTGAAGCCGCGATTGTTGAATGTTGTGTCCTAGAGGGTGTTTTGAGCGGAGAAGTGCCGTTCTAAGTCGTCATTAATCTCTGTCTTCATAAGATGCAATTCCCCTGTCATCTTTTTCATCATCTCTTCCTTGAAATATTGGTTGATTGCTTGAAGAGAATCCGCTGATATGGCCTTAGTGTTCGTCATCGTATCGCCAGTTGTTGTGACGATGGCAATAAAAGCACTTTGATAGCAAACGGCTATCACACACACACACACTAACAGTTACACACACAAACACGGCAGTTTGGGTTCTTCCCCAATTGAGTTCTCAATGCATTAACCATCAAAAATCATTCAGGACATTGTTTATGCAGAGATTAACAATTGTAAACGACACCTACCTTCCCCCCCCCCCAAGAACTATTTAATACGCTACCTTCCCCCTGAAAACAAGTAACGACATAAAGAGACAAAAAGAAAGAACACAAATTAATACTACTTTCTAACATATTCTTCAAGGTAACCCGGAGGGCGTCGGGCTCGATGTCCACGTCTCGGGGCCGTGTCTCCCATTGGATGTGCATCCGTATCACATGATTTCCATTGATTGAAACCCAGACCTCCACTCGATTTACCGATCCCAGAGCCCTGAGTTCACTCTCCTCACCTCTCTACCACCGATCGCTCTCACCCTCTTTATCTCACTCAGTCTCTTCTCCTTCCTCTTCTTTTCCGATTTCAATCCACCCAAACCAGACGCAGATTCGAGGTCTGGGCCAGTGGTGGTGGTCAACGGTCGATTTGTGGTCTGGGCCAGTGTAGATACTGCTTTCTGACATGGCAGATCTTAGCCACGTGGCAACCATCCAGCACACCATATTGTGCTCCACACACACAGGATCACCAGCCGAGCTGATCCATGTGGGGGCTGCGAGACAGAGCCCTCGCATACCACTGCACGGGACTTGTAGGGATCTTGTGGTTTGGAGGCTAGAGTAAGCCCTGTCGCGTGCGAGCCAAGCCCGCGCGCGACCTTTAGTAACTGTTTTGAGAGATCTATGGCACGAGCTCCCTAAACCCGGTCAATCCGGTCAAACCCGGTCAAACCCGGTCAACCTCGTAACGGTTCCGGTACTCGCGCACCACGTGCTCTAACGGTTCCTATATACTCGGACGAACGTGCCGTTATGGTTAAGCTAATTAAGCCGCCATTAATGGGCGCATTAACCACACTACAACGGTCACGTTCTCCAGTATATATACATCGTTAACCTTTCCATACAAAGGAGGACACACTGCCATACGCGGAAGCTCTGCCAAACCTCTGTCTCTCTCTCAGACATTGCTACTGACTTACTCTCTCCCTACACACACCCCTATTCTTCCTGTGCGATCCCTGATCCACTACGCACGGTGTACACGGAGGTCTCCCTGCCGGAATATCTTGTGCACATTTTGGTGAACCCGACGTGAAACTTACCAGCAAAAGCAACCATGTCTCAGGAGGACGATGTCAGCAACCGATCGCCTTCCACCAAAACTCCCTCAGGAGATGAAGTCCGCCGTACTCCGACGACTCCCGGCGAGGCGCCAACTTTAGAGTCTTTGGACGCCACTGTCCAAAGTCAGGCAAAAGCTCTCAAGTCTCAATCTGCGCAGTTAGAACGGATCTTGGCCGTTCTAGGCACCCTTGCGCCAAATCCTCCACCAGCTACCGCTATCCCTCAAGGAGGAGGAACCCCTACCGCTCCAGGATTGGGAGTGTCAGCCACGCCTCCCAACTCTCATCTGCAAACTCCACCGTCAGCCACGCAGCTGCCTTCGGTCCAAGGGTCAACGGCGCAAATGCTGCCCCCTGCTGCTCACGCCTCTCAGCCCACGGCTTTAGCGTCTAACCCAACTCTGCAGTACACCCTGCCTCCACCAGCGACGATCTGGGGAAACGCGGGCAGTCAATACACTCCCAATCCGCCGGCGGCATATGTGTCGCCACCGCCTACGGCAACCCCTCCGCCAACTACCGAGGGAAGCATTCCAGAATGCATGACGTCTTTGCAGAAGCGCGTGGACTCCATCCTGGCTCATCAGTCGCTCGCGGATACCATCATCCCGAAGCTAGACAACGATCCACCCATTCCACGAGAGATCTATCTCATGCCTAACCCGGCGGGGTACAAGGCTCCCAAATGGGATAAGTTCGAGGACGTCAATGGAAACGCTCATGAGCATGTCATGCGTTTCATTGATGTCATGGGTCCATACGGAGCTGATCCCAAACTGCTGATGCGAGAATTCCCAAAGACTCTTGGGAATGTAGCATACAAATGGTACCGAACATTGGAGGCCGGATCTGTGAAGACTTGGGACGACATGGTCCAGAAGTTCTATACCAAGTTCTTCCAGATGGAAGAAAAGGTGACGATGATCCATCTCTCGCGGATGTATCAGAAACGCGAGGAAGATGGAATCACTTTCATCAAGAAATTCAGAGCGAAATCCTTGGAGTGCAAGGACCCCATGCTCGAAAGCCGGCTCGTAGAGATATGCCTGCAGTGCATGCGAGATGAATACAAAAGCATGCTGATCAATTTGCAAACACCTACGTTTTCAAAGCTCATCGAATGCACAATGAACATCGAGCCTATTGTCGAGAGACAGAGAAAGAAGAGCGCTCCAGAACGACCTGCGAGCGGCACCACCTACAAGATCGGCAGATTTGGCTACAAGGGGGGACGCGAAGCTGAGGTCAATACAGTTTCACCCCAGAAGCAAGCAAAAGTTGCAAACTTCGACGTACCGCCTCTGCCATGTTCGGTGGAGGAAGCTAGCGATCTCTGCAGACAGTGGCGCAAGGACGGCATCCTGCCACCACTCGAGAAAGCACCCTCCAAAGAAATGACGAGGGACCCTAAGTGGTGTGAATACCACGGCAAGGTCATGCACCCCACAGCTGAGTGCAAGAAGCTCAGATTCGCATTCGATCAGAAGATGAAGAACGGCGAACTCATCGTCAGCGACCACCGGAAGGATGTGCGCAACAACCCGCTGCCTGCCCATACAGATTCGGGCTCAAAGGGCAAAGAGGTCGCCATGATCTCGATAGTGGACCTGGAAGAAGTCGCAGAGGATGGTCTACCCATCATTGCTGAAGTCCATGAAGACGAAGACTACAGCATGGACACGGGAGACGAGCGTGCCGACCGCATGAAAGGGTCGCATGGTTTCGACAAATTCTTCAACGAGATGAACTTCTCCGAAAAATGCCGAACGAATATGACAAAAGCAATCTTAAGGATAGCGGAGGACTACGAGGAGGACCTCGTGGTCTCCAACGGGAAAGTCGTCAGGGCGTCCCGTTCCACAGAAAAGATTATGACCTTTTCTGCCAGCGACAAGAAGACAGATGCGAGCCACCAGAGGCCCCTGTACGTGACCGCCATCATCAACGGCGTCGAATTCAAACGAGCATTCGTCGATGGAGGAGCAGCGGTCAATGTTGTTCCACTCCACACACTGAAGCTAGCAGGGATCCCCGAGCACAAGGTCGTCAAGCGTCCATCCCCGCTGGTGGGATTCGGAAGCGATTCTAGAATGACGATCGGATGGATCCGCCTAGGCGTTCAAATTGGTAAAATCAAGTGCTCGGCGAAGTTCTACGTCATAGACGCGAACACCACATATCACATGATCATCGGACGAGCCTGGATTCATCGCTTCGACGCAATCCCTTCGACGGCTCACCAGGTGATGAAAGCTATCTGGAACGGCAGGATTGTCGAAATACCGGCCTCAACCAACCCGTTCAACTTGGACGAAGCACATCTCAGCGAAGCGGTGTGGTTCACCGAGATGGCGGACGAGCAAACACCCGGACCATTCAACCCTACTCCTTTACCTCTCTGGGAGGACATCAGGGACCAGTCACCTGCAGGCGTGATGGTAACAAGGGGAGATGCCAAGGAAAAGCCGCCTACGCACGAAGAGGCGCCGCGTATCGCATATCATCGAAAGAATGTGTACACTCTGAAGAGGATTGCAAAGCATGACCCCGAGGGTAAGGAGATAGAGAGCTTCTACGCCAACGGGAAGAAATGCTATCGCATATGAAGGTGCGCGGGGACGTCCTCACACAGGCATGGGGATGTCCCTGGGCAAATCAATCAAATCGAGCAAGTTGCGCTGACAGAAGAGCCAACACATATCGTTTCAGACGAGAAACTCAAAGAAGCGCCCGAATGCATGGAAGACAGGCCAAGACCACAAAAGCAAGAGCTAAAGGAAGTGTTCCTCAGCCCGAACGAGGAAAAGAAAAGGCCAGTCTTCCTGAGTGCGGACCTCACAAGCGAAGAAGAAGAAGGACTGCTGCAGCTCCTAACTGAATACAAGGACGTGTTCGCATGGGAATATGATGAGATGCCAGTCCTGGACACGAGCATCACCGTGCACCGTTTAGACATCATCCCAGGGTCTAAACCGGTCAAGCAAATCACCAGAAGTTTCAGGCCAGAGCTCAACGTAAAGATCAAGCAGGAGATTGTCAAACTCCTAGACGCCAAGTTCATAGAGCCGAATCACCATCCCACATGGTTGGCCAACATCGTGCCGGTGGTGAAGAAGAACGGACAGCTCCGCATCTGCGTGGACTTCCGAGATCTCAACCGCTTCTGCCCTAAGGACGATTTCCCACTGCCTAACATCGACTTACTCATCGATTCGACGGCAGGTCATCGCATGTTCAGTTTCATGGACGGTTTCAGCGGGTACAATCAAATCAAAATGGACCCCGAAGATGCAAGGAAAACTGCATTCATCACTCCCGTGGGGGTATTCAACTACACGGTAATGCCATTCGGTCTTAAGAACGCAGGCGCAACCTATCAGCGGGCCATGATGGCTCTATTCCATGACATGATGCACAAAGAAGTGGAATTCTATGTGGATGACCTGGTAGTCAAATCCAAGCATGAAGCAGATCACCTTGCAGACCTGCGAAAGGTGTTCAACAGATGCAGGAGCTTTCAACTGAAAATGAACCCCATGAAATGCGCATTCGGCGTGACCTCGGGAAAGTTTTTGGGATGCGTGGTCCATCGCCAAGGGATCGAGCCTGACCCCGCGAAAGTGTCAGCCATCACCAGCATGACGCCACCTCACAACCAAAGTGCCTTGAAAACATTCTTGGGAAAATTGTCATATCTGCGGAGATTCATCCCAGCAATCGCCGAAATCACATGCTGTTTCAGCACTCTTCTCAAGAAGGACGCCGCGTACAACTGGGCTCCTGACCACGAAGCCGCATTTGAAAAGCTAAAGGAGCTACTCACATCCCCAAAGATAATGATCGCGCCTCAACTGGAATCACCGCTTCTGCTATACCTTACATCAACAAGGAGATCTATAGGAGCACTCTTGGCTCAGGTGTATGAAGGCCAAGAGAGGCCTATCTATTACATCTCTCGCATTGTGCAGCCTGCTGAATCAAGGTACACAGACATCGAACGTCATTGCCTTGCTTTATTCTTTGTGATAGAGAAGTTGAGACACTATTTTGCATCGCACAAAGTAGTGGTGGTCACCAAAAGCGACCCCATAAGATACTTGCTAACTCACACTACTCCGGGCGGGAGATTGGCGAAATGGTACATGACCATCTCTCAATACGATATCACATGCGTGAAACCGAGAGCGATCAAGTCGCAGGCGGTAGCAGATCTGTTGGCACAGTTTCCCGACAACAGCCACGAACCCGTTATCGAGGAAGAGCTCGAAGGCCCTGAAATCTACGCGATCGACGTGCCCTATTGGACCCTCCACTTCGATGGTTCGTCAACCAGAAAAGGCGGAGGCATTGGGATAGTCTTGACAAAGCCGGACGGGGAAGTCATACAGATGTCCGCAAAACTCAACTTCGCAGTCACGAACAACGAGGCGGAATACGAGGCTCTTATCGCGGGGCTCCGTGCGGCGAAAGCTTTGGAAGTGAGTAACTTAACGGTCATGGGAGATTCCAAACTGATTGTTAAGCAAGCCTCGGGCGAATATGGTTTAAAGGAGATCAACCTCCTGTCATACCGCACCCTAGTGCAAAAGCTGATGCAGCAATTCTGCGACGTGAAATACGAGCACAAGCCCCGAGCGGACAACAGGCATGCAGACGCCTTAGCAACTCTAGGATCTAAGGTCAGCATAGACAAATGCCCCGCAAGGATTTCCATCGAAGTGCGAACATCGTCGGCATTAACAGAAGATGTGTGCGACGACGAACACATGGATGACGCAGACTGGCGAAAAGCAATTCTGCAAGCTATTGCGAAAGGCACCAGCAGCGAGAGCTGGGCACTCACGAAAGGATACTGCATCCACGACAACACCCTTTACTACAAGGGTCCTGGAGGAATACTCATGCGATGTGTCTCCGAGCAAGAGGGACAACAGCTGCTGGAAAAGATTCACCAACACGCTTGCGGAGAAAGCGAGGTGTCAATCTACAGGAAAGCTCAGAGATATGGCATTCATTGGCCAAGCATGTCAACAGCTGCAGCCCTGATACAAGGGAAGTGCGAAAGTTGCGCACTAATCAAAGATTCTCTACTCATCGCTCTAACCGATGACGACACAGACTGGAGGAAGCCATTGTTCGAATTCCTCACCCAGGGCACCGTACCCGAATCAAGAAAAGAAGCCGACAAATTGAAGAGGAAAGCGTCGCGATATGTGGTTCAGGAAAACCTGCTTTGGCGAAGAGGTCACGAGGGCAACTTGCTGCGATGCCTAGACGGCAAGGAAGCACAAGAAGTCATGGACCTCTCTCATCAGGTGGAACACCAGGGAGGTGCGAAATTATGCAGACAGCTCCTCTCAATCGGATACTTCTGGCCCACGATGGAAGCCGATTGCCGCGCCAAGGTGCGACGCTGCCAAGAATGCCAATTCAAAGGGAACCTAGTGCACGCTCCCGCTGTGGACCTACATGCATTAGGGACGCCATGGCCATTTCACACGTGGGCTTTGGACTTCATTGGCCCCATCCGACCAACGTCACATGGGAACCATTTCATTCTCACCGCAACTGAGCTGTTCACCAAATGGGTGGAAGCAATACCACTGAAGACGGCAAACGCGCTGGCTGTGGTTAACTTCATCCAGGAAAACATCGTGTGCAGGTTCGGAATCCCAAACACCATTCTTTCAGATAACGGTACTCCTTTTGTCAATCGCCAGGTAGCTACGAAACTCGCGGAGTACAATATCAGGCAGATATGCTCTACCCCCTATTATCCAAAGGGAAACGGACAAGCCGAAGCGACTAACAAAACGCTGTTGAGAATTCTGAGCAAGATGGTCGCAGATGACCACAAGAAGTGGGCCGACTCTCTTAACATAGCTCTGTGGGCCTACAGGACTTCTCCAAGGACACCCACAGGGGCCTCGCCATTTCTACTATGTTATGGGGCCGAAGCTGTAGTACCTGCGGAGGTCAGAGTCAATTCGGCAAGGCTGGTCTTCCACGCACTCTATGAAAACGAACGCGATCATGATTTAGTCTTGCTGGAAGAAAAGCGAGAACAAGCCAAAAGGACTAACAAGCGGTACCAAGAAAGAATCGCTCGCGCCTACAACAAAACAGTCCAGCGACGGGATTTCGCAGTTGGCGATCTGGTCTTGCGCGCATCTGACCACTGCATGCGAGAAGCAACTCACCCAAAGTTCGCAGCTAATTGGGAAGGACCCTTCGAAGTCACAGAAGTCTTCGACAGTGGCTATTGCAGCATACGAAGGTTGCACGGCACAACCTCAACTCCAAGCTCAGTCAACATGCGCTGGATCAAGAAGTACTATCCTTGACTTCTCTTATTTCATACGTTTTATGATAACGTTGCCTAATGTCTCATGTGGCTATGATTGACGCAATCTCCTCTCCCATATGAGAGGATTGTAATCCTATCTCTCCCATATGAGAGTGTTATAATAAAGAGTTCTCCCAAATGAGAAGTTCATATTTCTAGCCGTTTATATTGCTCTATTTAATTTGTTATTACTGTTAACAATGATTTATTCGCTGCAATAGCAATTTAAACAACTGTGATCCTAAATGATCATCAAAGCCTATCTCTTACGATAGCAGCAAATACAAACGCGATCTTAACTGATCATCTAAGCCTATCTCTTACGATAGCAGCAAATACAAACGCGATCTTAACTGATCATCAAAGCCTATCTCTTACGATAGCAGCAAATACAAATGCGATCTTAATTGATCGTCAAAGCCTATCTCTTACGATAGCAGCAAATGCAAATGCGATCTTGATTGATCATAAAAGCCTATCTCTTATGATAGCAGCAAATACAAATGCGATCTTAAGCGATCATCTGAAAGCCTATCTCTTACGATAGCAGCAAGCAAAAATGCGATCTTAAGTGATCACCTAAAGCCTATCTCTTACGATAGCAGCAAATACAAATGCGATCTTAATTGATCGTCAAAGCCTATCTCTTACGATAGCAGCCAAACGCAAATGTGATCTTAAGCGATCATCAAAGCCTATCTCTCACGATAGCAGTTGACGCAAATGCGATCTTAATTGATCATCTAAAGCCCATCTCTTACGATGGCAGTCAATGAAAATGCGATCTTAAGTGATCATCTAAAGCCTATCTCTCACGATAGCAGCAAAATACAAAAACGATCTTAAGTGATCATCTAAAGCCTATCTCTCGCGATAGCAGTCAGCACGAATGCGATCTTGATCGGTCATCTAAAGCCTATCTTTTACGATAGCAGCCGAACGCAAGTGCAATCTCAAGTGATTGTCAAAGCCTATCTCTCGCGATAGCAGTCAACACGAATACGATCTTAAGTGGTCATCTAAAGCCTATCTCCTACGATAGCAGCCAAACGCAAATGTGATCTTAGGTGATCGTCCAAAGCCTATCTCTTACGATAGCAGCGGAGTACAAAAAAAACGATCTCAATCGATCATCTAAAGCCCATCTCTCATGATAGCGGTTTACACAAATGCGATCTTCTCAAGCCTATCTGTTACGATAGCAATTTATACGCAAAGTAATCACCCAAGCCCGTCTGTTATGATGGCAACGTAAGTGCAGAATCATCTTATTGGGTCTTCTAAAGATCTATCTGCTGCGATGGCAATTCATGCGAGAAACGATCTCAAGCAATTCTCTAATAAAGCCTATCTTCTATGATAGCAATTCGCACCACTCAACGATCTTAATTGATCTGTTAAAAAGCTATCTGTTACGATAGTAAAAGTTGTGAACATGATCTCCTATGATTTACAATGACCAACTACAAGCCCATCCGTCAAGATGGCACAGCTGCGAAAGTACGATCTCGAATGATCTAGCGAAACATCTGCGAATTGACATCGCATCTGTGAAATCATTACATGGCATTATGCAAGGCAAAACAAGCCGAAACGCATGCGAAATTGAATTTTGTTGTAACGAGACAACAGATAATACGAAAGCTATATATCATTATGAGTCAAATGACTTACAATTTATCTATCTAGATAGCAGCTTACAAGCGAAAAGCTCGCATCTAACTACAGCAGCCAACATGGCTTACAATGCATTCGAAAAGTAACTTACAAGCACGAAGTTACACATCGCGGGAATCCTGACTGAAAAAGGATGAACCTAACGGTCCTAACACCAGCTACGCAATGCACAGATCTGCGGCCAAAGATCTGTAGCAAGTAGGATGCTTATGCGAAGAGATCAACTCGCCATTCGCTACGTCCCTGGCAGCAAGATCTGGGTGATGCTATGTCCAAGATCTCAGGATCTGACAAGGCCACTGTCTGCTCAAGATATGTACCAGAGGAACCACCTGTTGGAGCGTATGCAGTCGTGCAAAACAGGGGAAGCGGTCATTCCTCTGGTACTGGGCTCCTTGTCCTGATAGACAAGGGCATTGGCTAGCCTCCTGAGTTCAAGAACGAAGAGGCAAGAAATCCTCCTCCAGGGATGCTGGAGGAGAATCACGCCGTTCATTACGAGACGGTAGCACGGTCACTTCGGCGCTGCACCTCGCCACGAGGCGGCCGGAAACATGACCTGCACACATAATACACGAAGAAATTTCTTCGAACACACATGAGGTATTATCTGCATCCTCTTTATGATGGTTATAAACAGCAATAAGCCTCATAAAGTGGATCTTGGAAACTATTTCTATAGCACAAAGCGCAAACTCAGGATTCAAAACTTAAAGTTGCCATGAATCAACGAAAAACAAGCGTTGAAGCCAGCAGTCGTAAGGACTCACGGCAAAGCACATGTTTGGGATGAAGAACCCAAATGGCAAAGACGGGGTTTATATAGGCCCTGTGGAGACTCTTCGGTTGCCGAAGATGAGTCAGCAAAATTCAAAAAGAGGGTAAGTTCAATCACTTACGCCTTGAAAAGCGGTAACAATCAATTACCCTACTAAAGGCTACGACGATTCAGTTGCGTATCCTAATAAATGACGGATAGTCATGATTCGGATGGACTTCCCAAAGGAAGCGTGCTTATCTGCCGAGAAATTAGCGCGAAAATCAAGCAGAGAATCAATTTGCTGATGTCATAATTGGATATGCACAGAAATGTCCAATCAAATCCCGAAAAGGGCAAAACGGGCAAACTCATTGTTTGTTGTTAAAAGAAGGGGGAGAAACCCTAGCAACATTACATTAATGTCTCAGCCATTTTCCTGTTTTCTTTTCAAAATTCGAAAAGTCAAAACAAATTCTTGATTAAGGAGTCTTGGGGCCCGAACTGCTCGCTCAGCTTCTCCACTTGTTTCACTTCTTGCTTCAGTTGCTCGCACTTGGCATTCATTTCGTGATACAGCTGCAAAGCTTCATCAACTTTTTGCTTTTGCTGCTCCACCTTCTGAATCTCAGCTGCGAGATTCTGGTGACCGAGATTCAAAGTTACAGCTGCGCGAATCAGTGTAACTCTGTCCTTGAGGAATTTAAAACCAAGTCTGCCTTGGACTTTGAACAGGAGATTTTGGCACATGCCACACAGCAATTCAGCACTCTGGGCCGAAATGGTCGCAGGTGTAGCCGCAGACAGCTGCTCCAGTATCCAGATGGCTTCAGTAAGGAACAGCCTCCTGTCAAAAGGTCCGATCTCCAGAGATCTCACAAACGATCGGGGGTACCTGAGACGCATTCGAACCACCCAGTCTACATCGGTTTGCTTTAAACCTGAGACATCAAAAATGGTTATAATGTTAGAACTCGCAAGCAAATAATGCGACGTGCGAACGGTAAATCTTTACTTACCAGTGCCTTCCAGAATTTCATGAAGAGAAGGGATGCGGGCCACTGGGTTGTTCGAAGACTGCCCTCGCTCCATGGCTCTCCTATCAGCTGCGAGCTCCAACCTCTCATAGTCAGGAGGAAGAGTGTAGGCCGCACCAGCTGCGACTGCATTCCCAACCTGCGAGCCCCAAATGCTCCACGCAGGAATAGGTGCTTCTGGCTCAGTCATCGCCGGAGGCGAAGGGACAGCCGAAGTCGCTGGGCGGAGGACATTACCAGATGCGAAAACATTGGCATCACTTGTCCTTTCTTCCTCACCACCGGTACGGACACCTTCGTCCATCGGCGCAGCATCAGCTTCGACATCATCGGAGAGTTCAATGACATCCTCGAGATGCTCACTTGCGTGTCCAACAGCTGCGACGGGCTTCTCGGTATGGGAGCTCGAAATTGGAACATGGGATGCAGAAGGCTGACTTCGCTGCTCCAGCTCAGGTTCCTCAGCATGACCTGCGATACCAAATGCGATAATGTGAGGTAACTTGTGTTATAAGTTATTTCGCTATCTTTACTAAAGCTAAGAATAAGCACCTCCACGCGAAGGTGGGATTGAGGTATCCTCATCGTACACTAGGGACGTGGAACCGTGCCCTATCAGTGTATCCTCACTAAGCAAATATTTAAGAGAAGCGTGACCTGGGACGCGAGTAAACCAGTCATGATTTTGCCTCAAGTGGCTACAGCCTAGTATGCGCATATCACTCAAAATAATTACCTGAGGGTTCTCCGCATTTGCTTACCAACCAACGGCGAATGTCAGGCTTTGACACACCGTGCTTTAACGCACCCACAATTACATCTCTATAAGTAACTGCGAGATTGAAGATCTCACCTTTATCGCCACCTGCGATCTCTGCGAAGTCCGCTTGGACTTTCTCCAGCTCTGCTGCATCCTCTCCGGGAACCTCATCTTCCCCCTCCACATGAGGAGCCACTTCCTCGGGAAGCTCGTCTTCCTCGCCAACTGGACGTACTAAGTCGTCAACATGTTGCTCTTCGAGGCTCCGCTGTTTCACACGCTCGAGCTCCTCTTCCTCTCGCTGCCTTCTTCTTTCAGCAGCCTCCGCGGCTGTCTTCCGGGATTCAGCAAGAACATCCTCGCCTATAGGATCATCTGAAATGCCAGAATGGGCATCCTTGTTTTGCCTCTTGGCCACAAGGCCACCAACGGCTTCATCATCATCATCTGCGAATACATAATTGGTTCAAAGAAAAGAACTGCAAAGGAGTCAGGATAAAAGGCAAGGAGATGCGACGGAAGTACCTCCTGATTCTTCCTCGCACATCACAACTGTTGCTTCTTCTTCTTCATCACTTGCCTGGGACTCCTGTCTCTCCTCCTCCTCTTGGTTGAATGGAACGAAAGTCTCAACTGCGAGATCTTTTCGCACTTTGCTGGGCATACGACCCTTGCCTTTGTCCTTGATGGAAAGGGACCTCACTGGGGGCGAAGCTGGAGCACTCCTAGGGGAAGAAATCGTAATTCCTTTTTGCCTGGGTCTTTTCACTCTCGGCGCCGCAGTCGCTGGAGGGGACGGGTCATCTCTAGAAGGAGACGGAGCCGGAGGGTTGTCTATCAGCGAGTCAGCAAAAGTATTCATGACTGCGCGAACCTTTGTTTCGACCTCGGCATCCATCCTCCACGCTAGCCGGTACGACTCCCCCTTCCTTCTGGTGGCAACAATGGTGTCCACCAGCGATTTGGAACGGTCACCAGCTGCGAACCTTCGCACATGACACTGAACAATACAGAACGAAAAGCATCAGCGCAAGGAAAAATCAAAAAGCTTAAAGCACACAAGGAAATTGCTTACCTCAGCAAACGCCTTGCTATATTTGATGACCTGCGTGTCACCCTTCTTGATTGCGTCGACTTGCTCCTTCAGAATGAAATCGGGGCACAAATGGTTCTCGCGGTCCCACAGCGAGTAGCAACCATACTCAGACACACTCAGACTGCAATTGGGGCGAAACGGAAAAGAGTTTCTCTTGATCAAAGGGGCCCTTCCTGGCTGCGCTGCTGCCTCCGTCTCAATCCTCGTTTGCTGGGCAACCCAGTATGCGAGCCAGTTCTGGGGACAACCACCCTTGCGAGTTCCCGCAGGCTGCTCAAAGGGAAGATTGCTCATGAGGACCGTCTTGCATTCCTTTGTCAGCAAACGCTTGTAGCACCCTCTGATAATAGACTGGGGCCAGATCGATGGGGCCACCGCATCAAAACCAAACTGAGGAGAGACCCGAGTAGGGTCAACATCCACTGTAAGTCTTTCATACCGTGGCGCGAGCTCACGAATATGCTCTGCAAGGGCAGGAAGAGAACCTCGCAGACACCAACAAAAGAATTCACGATAGCGTTCGTGGAAATGCGGCCCCTTTCAAAGAGAAGGTCTTCTGACAAGACCATACCTTTGGAAGGGTATAGCTTTGGAAACCACCGCACATTCTCCACACGTGTGGCATAGGGCCTGGCAGTAAACTCCTTTCGTTTGTCGCAATATCAAGCTCCAAGTACACTTGGTGTTGCTGGCTCCAAACCATCTCGCAGCCCTTCCGCTGTTGCGCGCTTCCGTCTCGCCTGGGGGACACCACTTCTCAAGTGGGAGGGGAGTTGGAGCATAAGACGGCCAGCGCTCGAAAACCCACATTGTCAGAAAGCTGATATTGACAAAGGTCAGAACATCGAGGCGGCCACGCGATTCCCTCATCGCCAGAACCAGCTGATCAAGCTTATAATATAACGTACCCAAGACCAAGGGTCCGAGTGCGACTTTCTGGCCAAGAGCGAGCCTCACGGCAAGTGGCAGCACATGGTAGAAGACCCCGTCATGGGGATGACCATCAATCAGATACCTCGACAGCCAAGCACAGAGAAAGGCACACAGGGTCAAATGATAACCCTTGCCCTCTACATAATTCTCGCCCTCCGGGTTCTCGCTCAAAAGCTTCTTAGTGATGCTGCTGCTCGCATAGTCTCGGAAGAAGTACTGTAACCACTTGTTCCAGGTATTCTTCGCAGACGTATCCACTAGCTGCCAGTTCGGAAGAGGCTTTGTAGTGGTCCACCGAGTGGAGATTTTCTTTACCTCTGCTAGGCACTCCTCCATCTGCGCGTACAAGGCCATTTCAGCAGATGTCCTCAAGTGACTCAAAGGGTCCACCTCGCCCATGGGGGAAAGCTCATACAGCATTTGAACGTCCTCGAGCGTGGGGGCAGCCTCGAACTCAGCAAAATGAAACGTGTGAGTCGCGGGCGAGTAACGGGACAGAAGGTCTAGAAGCATGGACTGATCCAACTTCACGGCAGCACCCTTCATAGCACGGACAGCGAAGAAAATGCCGGCTTCATCGAGAGTTTCGGCGTAATTATCCAACACGTGGTCGATCCACTCATCCATATAGTCCAATTTCTGGACAAACGCCTGAGTAGAAATCGCAGCATATGGGAAGTGCCCATTCTCGATTCCCAATCGAACCACATCCTCGGAACCAACCAACTCGAGCAAGGCTGAGTTAACTGGGCGAGTCAGTGTCAACAACCGCTCAACTGGAACAGGATCAGGCATCCTCTTCGCCTTCACCCTCGCGTGATAAAAATCCTTCCCACCCAGAAAGGGGGCTTTTCGCCACAGAGCCTGCGGAAGCTCCGGTATCTCTTCATCTTCCTTGACGGGTCTGGTTACTCTTGTCTTGGCCATTCCTGCGAAAGGGCAAAAAAAGGGGGGGAGAAATACCACACTTCAGTTTGAATTTTGGAATCCGAGATCTATGCAAAGGGAAGCAAACAGTTTCGGTACCGATTTCAGAAATTGGGGAGTTGCAAGATCCAATATTGTTGAAAGATTAAAACGAAGCAGGTTCAAAGGTCAAAGCCTCTTCACAAATTTCATGGATTTACAGATTCGACGCAGTTCAAGGCAAACACTGGTATTTCAAATCAAAAGTAAACGAGGCCAACCTTGTTTCCTTGAAGCTTGCTTGGATATACACAATTGGAGAATACGATTTGCAGTTCTGAACTGGTGATTGATTATCTGGATCTGCTCTCGAAGATCTCCGGGTACCATTCACTTTGAGAGAAAGAAGTGATGCTTTGCAATAATGGGATACAAGGTATTTATCCAAAAGAATGAAGGGATGCGTCCCTTCAGTAGTCGAATCGCAACCGTCACCGTTGTACCGCGCAATCACAAGACGGGCTGACGTCACGCCTAAAACCCTAAAGGTAAGACGGCACGACTCTAGGGGTTTTAGGTCATAATGACACGCACGGGGGCTGAACTTACCCGTATTTGAATTGGTGCGTGGCGACGACGCGCATGTTGGTTTCCGCGCATGGAAGCCTATACAGCTATGAGCCTTCACGCGCAGAAAGGGGGCTAATGTAGATACTGCTTTCTGACATGGCAGATCTTAGCCACGTGGCAACCATCCAGCACACCATATTGTGCTCCACACACACAGGATCACCAGCCGAGCTGATCCATGTGGGGGCTGCGAGACAGAGCCCTCGCATACCACTGCACGGGACTTGTAGGGATCTTGTGGTTTGGAGGCTAGAGTAAGCCCTGTCGCGTGCGAGCCAAGCCCGCGCGCGACCTTTAGTAACTGTTTTGAGAGATCTATGGCACGAGCTCCCTAAACCCGGTCAATCCGGTCAAACCCGGTCAACCTCGTAACGGTTCCGGTACTCGCGCACCACGTGCTCTAACGGTTCCTATATGCTCGGACGAACGTGCCGTTATGGTTAAGCTAATTAAGCCGCCATTAATGGGCGCATTAACCACACTACAACGGTCACGTTCTCCAGTATATATACATCGTTAACCTTTCCATACAAAGGAGGACACACTGCCATACGCGGAAGCTCTGCCAAACCTCTGTCTCTCTCTCAGACATTGCTACTGACTTACTCTCTCCCTACACACACCCCTATTCTTCCTGTGGGATCCCTGATCCACTACGCACGGTGTACACGGAGGTCTCCCTGCCGGAATCTCTTGTGCACAGCCAGAAATTGCCGAAGGCCAGATCTGCAGAAGTCGCCGGTACTTCCTCACCCCAAGTCTGCCTCTCTATCTCTCTGAAAATGGCGGCAGGGGTTGGGTGCAACGACGATTTTGCAAAAATGATTAAAGCTGGAGCTTGTCGATGATTACACCATTGGCATGCAAAAGGACTCAAACTTGCAGAAAGATTTGTCATGATGTACTTTTTTTTGGCAAATGACTCCTAAATCAAATGTTGTAGTTTGATTATATTAGTACAAACCTGAAGTAAGCAGTCTATTTTGGTGTTCATGTTCTGGGTTATTTATTGAGGGTTGAGGTGGAAGTAAATTGATTTTGGGTTCTTTGTGGGAAATTGATTGGAGGAGGCAGTGGTATTTATCTTCCTACTCTATCTTTATCTTCATTATATTCTTATAAAATTTTATCTTAATTTTTGAGGTTTGATTTGAGATTGAACATCAAGACATTAACTCAAAAAAAAATGACACTAACATTAACACCAAAAGAATTCTATTCAAGGAAGTTTGGGCTTTTATGATGGTGGTGTTGGAGGTGGTGATTCGGGGATTTGGATCCTCTCACGTCCCGCTCTTCTCCAATCCCATCCAGTCCATTTCTGGACCGTCCGTTTGTTCTTCAATCATCAAAAAATTGACCCTTTAATTATCAAACTGAGTATTTGATTGATTATTCTTATCCTAATTTAACTCTATCTTTAAGGCATGTATATCAATCAAAAGTCCATCGTATTTTCCCACTGAACTTCAGATTTCACGTCACCTTCTTCGCGCTCCAGCGATGCTTGAAGACATTCTACCTCTATTCATTTCACAGAAACTCACAACGAAAAAAAAAAAGAACTCAGGGATCTCTTGGCATAAACAATGGAAGATACAAGAAACATAGGAGACCATGGTGAAGACAATGAACAAAGGTACTTGCATACAAAAAATCAACAGTGGTATTTACATTAAAAAAACTGAAACAGTGCAATGTTTATGTAACTGTGTAGAGAATTAATATTCTGCCATGGTAGAATCCAAAGCTAGTCTTCAGGAATCGCAGGATCGCACCATAGTCTCTGTTTCTTGTATCCGCCGTACTCTATGTCCTGAATTTTTTTTTCCGTTGCGATTTTCCATCAAATGAAAGTTTCAGAAGGATATACATCGAAGGAAAGAAAGTATTCAAGAATTGCAGTAGAAGAAGGTGACGTGAAATCTGAAGTTCAGCGGGAAATACGATGGATTTTGATTGATATACATGCCTTAAAGATAGAGTTAAATTAGGATAAGAATAATCAATCAAATACTCAGTTTCCAGATAATTAACGGCTCAATTTTTTGATAATTAAAAAACAAACGGACGGTCTAGATATGGACTGGATGGGACTGGAGAAGATCGGGACATGAAAGGATCCGAATCCGGTGATTCGGTGGTGGCGATGGTTGTTTTGTTGTAGTGGTGTTGCTGGTGGGTGGTGGTAGTGGTGTTGCTCGTTGAGGTGGTGGTGAAAGAACACAAAGAACAGACGGGAATTAGGCTCCGTAGAAACCAGAGAGAGCAAAACCCTAGGAGACATGGAGGAGGCGGCGGAGGAATTCGATGCCCTCAAACTCACGGCCAAAGAAGCGACAGTGGTTGAGTTCGACGACGAGTTCTGTACACAAGCCGAGAAAGGATTCGATTGGTGCCTCATTGGGAAATTCCTGACGGACGTGGAGATAGATCCCCGAGCTATGAAGGTTTTCTTTCGAAGGGTGTGGAACAAGGGTGATCAGGTAAACTTTTACAATGTTAGTAGAAACACGTATATGTTCAAGTTCCCCAATAAGGCGTTATTAGACCGTATCGCATCAGGAGGACCATGGGTTTTTGATGGTGCCATGCTCATGATGAAACCGTGGTCCTTAGGAGAGGAGACGGAGAGCCCAAGATTCGATACAATGGATGTGTGGATCAAGATCCACAACCTACCAGTCCATCTAGTTATGGAGCAATCTGGGGTGAAGGCTGTCCAGAACATCGGAGAAGTTATTCAAACTGATCCAAAGGTTGATAGTGAAGGTATGAATAACTATGTTAGGGTTAGGGTTCGTATGCCTATCATCGAACCCTTGCCTAGAGGGGTGTATGTGACGATCAAGAAAAAGCAAACATGGCTAGACTTCAAGTATGAAAGGATCCCGAGAGTCTGCAAGTGGTGTGGCCATATGGATCACTATAGCCGAAACTGTGATCAAAAAAGGGAGGGTGAGACGATTGATGGGGAAGAAGCTTACGGGGAATGGATGTTATACCATCCGCCTAAAAAAACGAGGGGTGAACAAGGGGGAAACGGGAGAAACACAGCCAAGAAGACGGAGACGGGTACAAAGGGGACTGATAAGAGGCAAGATCTGGGAGGCTTCGACCTAAATAAGGAGGCTGATGGAGGTGAAGATGCTAGGCAGAACAAGAGAAACTTCGAAATCCCACCCGAGGTCCAGATGAGAGATAACCCCCAATTCGATAAAGGTGTTGCAGAAAATAACGACCCAACGAACGAGGAGGAAGAAAGGACAGTAGGGGACGTGGCGGTGGAAGGAGAAAACAATGGGAGCACTGGAATCTCAGACAAGGCTGGGATCACTAGTGGCCCCAGAGAGTCGGAGAAAAAGGGAGAAACAGTACCTCGAGAAGGAAGCACGCAAAAACCAGGGGGTGGGGGCAGCAAGGGAGAAGGAGTGGCTAATATGGTCAAAAACCTTGAGAAGGGGAGGAGTGCAGATGCAGAAGGCGGAAATAAGAGGCCGGCGAAACCCAACTGGAAGGATGCTGCCAGATTGGGAAGCAAGTCGGTATTGGAGAGACCAGCGTCCCCGAAGCGAAAAGTTGGGGACGACTTTACCCTAAGTCCGCCACCAGCCCAAACGGAGAGTTCGAAAGGTGGTGTGAAGAGCAGAGCAGTCAATTTGGAGAAGAGGATAATACAGGCCCTGACGAAGAACAAAGAGGATGAAAGCTCCTCTAAAAAATTCAATGCAAAAACGGCGGCACCTGACGATCAGGGCCGCCGAGCGCAATGAGTTGCCTAAGTTGGAACGTACGAGGACTGGGGAAGCCTCGTGCGGTCCGTGCACTTAAGGAGCAGGTGAGACTCCTTTCCCCAAATGTAGTCTTCTTAATGGAGACGAAACTCTCACCACAGGAGATGGAGAAAGTCAAGATGAAAGTTGGGTATGCAAATGGCATCTATAGAGGAGCGAGAGGTAGAAGCGGGGGACTTGCATTGTTGTGGAACGACAAAGTTAATGTTAAGTTCACAAAATTCTCTCACTTTCATATAGACGCCTTGATTGAAGAGGAAGACGGATACACTTGGAAACTAACAGGTTTTTATGGTGATCCAAATAAAGAAGAAAGGTTCAATTCGTGGAATCTTCTGAGAAAGATCAAACCAGACCCGGGGGTTGCCTGGTGTATATGTGGTGACTTCAATGCAATCACGAAGGAGTCGGAAAAAGAAGGTGGAAGAAGGGCTGAGTACGGACAGCTAAATGCCTTTATTGAGGTAATTCATGAGCTTGAACTGTTAGATCTGGGGTATGCAGGTCCTGACCATACGTGGTCAAACAACCAGGAGGAGGAGGATAATATTAAGGAGAGGCTAGATAGAGTCCTAGCCAATATGGAATGGACGGACAAGTTCAGGGGAGCGAAGGTGACGCACATGGTTAGCATGAGGTCAGACCACAGGCCCATCATTCTAGAATGGGCTGCTGCGGCTAAAAGGAAAAAACGCCTCCGATTTCATTACGAGAACATGTGGAGAACACACGACCAGTTCCAGCATGTTCTAAAAGAAGCTTGGTCTGAAACGGACAATCAAGATCTGACGGTTAAGCTTGGAAAAACAGCAATAAGGTGCAAACAATGGAGTAGGAAGTACTTCTAATCTATCAACAAACAAATCCGAGAGTTGAGAGACAGAAAGGCGAAGCTAGAAACTCAACCCCAAACTAGACAAGTTTTGGAAGAGATGAGAAGATTAAACAAAAGATATGATGAGGTTTTGTCTAGAGAAGAAGTAATGTGGCAACAAAGAGCTAGAGTTGAGTGGCTCAAACATGGCGACAAAAATACGAAGCTTTTCCATAGAAGAGCCACGGTTAGAAGAGCGAGAAATTATTTCAGAGGCATTGAGGATGAAAGTGGGCGTTGGGTTGAAGACGAAGGCGGGATTGTGAACTGCCTTGAGAAGCACTTCCAACAACTTTATACATCCTCGAGACCAAACCAGCAGTGCATTGAGGAGTTTTTGGAGGATCAGGTCATGAAACTTACAGCAGAGGAAGTGGACAGGATGGAAGCTAACTACACTGCGGAGGAAATCAAAACCGCCCTCTTCCAAATGGGGCCGGACAAGGCACCGGGTGCAGACGGCTTCACAGCTGGCTTTTACCAGCAGAATTGGGAAATTGTAGGGGAAGAAACAACAAAGGCTTGTCTCAACGTGTTGAATGGGGATGCAGGCCTGGGTGATTTTAACAGAACAATCCTAGCGTTGATCCCAAAAACAAAGCAGCCAAGAAAAGCAGCGGACTACCGACCCATAAGCTTATGTTCAGTGATTTACAAAATTGTCGCGAAGGTAATGGCTAATAGACTCAAACTCGTTCTCGACAACATTATCAGCGATAACCAAAGTGCTTTTGTCCCTGGGAGGTTAATCACTGATAATATTGTCACAGCTTTTGAGGTAATTCACTCTATCAAAACTAGAAAGAAGGGCAAGGTGGGGGCGATGGCTTTAAAACTGGACATGGCTAAAGCCTATGATAGGGTCGAATGGAGCTTCTTAATAGAAGCGCTAAAACACTTAGGCTTCGGGCCAAAGTTTACGGACCTTGTGTTTAGGTGCATCTCTACTGTTACGTTCGAGTTCATTCGTAATGGCGAAATTACTGGGAGAGTTGTCCCAGAAAGGGGAATCAGACAGGGCTTCCCCCTATCCCCGTATTTGTTTGTGATTTGTGGGGAGATGTTGTCGAGGGCTGTCACGGCAGCTGTTGGTGATGGAAGAATTAAGGCCGTGACAGCCTCTCGGGGAGGACCAGTGGTCTCCCACCTATTTTTTGCTGACGATTCTATGTTTTTTCTACAGGCTACAGTACAAGAAATTACAAATTTACAACAAATTTTTGACGACTACGGTAAAGCCTCAGGCCTAGCAGTAAACGCCACAAAGTCAGCAGTTGTGTTCTCTCCAAATGTGCAAGTCGAGGTCAAGGAATAAATTAAGCTCTTGTGTGGAATACCTGAAACGATAAAGCACGATCAGTACCTGGGCCTCCCTACTACAACCGGTAAGCAAAAAGCTGTCACTTTTGCACACTTAATTGATCGGGTATGCAGCAAACATAAAGGGTGGAAAGAAAAGGTTCTCTCAGTTGGGGGTAGAGAGATACTTATAAAAGCAGTAGCAAATGCAGTTCCATGTTACGCTATGTCATGCTTTAGATTACCGGACAACATTTGTGAAAAGATTGAAGCAAAAATACGGCAGTTTTGGTGGAGCAACAACAGTAAAGAGAGAGGTATAGCATGGGTGCAGTGGCGAAAAGTCCAGGATCCAATAGCACAAGGAGGTCTAGCCATGAGAGATTTCAAAGTTTTCAATCAAGCGATGCTCGCTAAACAAGTTTGGAGACTACATCAAAAACAGTCTACACTTATGGCACGAGTTTTAAAGGCTAAATATTTTGCTAATAGCATAGTATGGAAGGCAGAAGAAGGAAGCGGACCTAGCTTTGTGTGGCGCAGTATCCTCCATGGTAGAAAACTTATCGAAAAAGGGATGCGTTGGCAAGTAGGGAATGGAGAGAATATCAACCTCACGGACCCTTTGGCTCCACAGGGAATACACCTTCAGAATCATGACAAAGAATACGGCAGTTAACCAGCTCAAGGTGGCAGATCTAATCAATAAAGAAACTAAAGAGTGGGACTCACAGAAACTGAGCTTGTACCTCAATGAGTTCGATGCCGCCGAAATAAAAACCATTAGGATCCCGTCAACCCCCACCGGAGACAGATGGATCTGGCATTACACCGACTCGGGAGAATACACTGTAAAGTCAGGGTACAATACTGCATTTGAAGATAAAAGGAGAAATGAGAACAGAGGAGAGAGCTCTAAATATGCCCAGAATGGCTACAAAAAATTATGGAAACTCAAGATGGAGAGAAAAATTACTCACCTGATCTGTAGGATAACCCAAGGGGCCATCCCAGTAGGCTCGGAACTGAGAAAGAGAGGCGTGAAAGTGGATGGCTACTGCAAGCTTTGCGGCGAGATACCGGAGACAAGAGACCACCTCTTTGTCGAGTGTGGTGAAACCAGATCTATATGGGGCAGGACCTTGGGGGATTCCTTCCTGCATGGCAAAACCACGAACATCAGAGAGCTAATTCACAGTGAAATTACGCACAACACGGAAGAAGAAGCCATCAATTTCTGTATTGTGCTTTGGGGCATATGGCAGTTCCGAAACAAAAAACTCTTTCTAAATCCGGAGGAACCACTGGAAAAGCTACTGGATCTGATAAATAAAAAACAAGAAGATCAAAAAATTAGGGCAAACGGGGCACTTATCTGTCGGTCAACGCCACAACTGGATATAGACACAGAAATCTTCATCCACTTTGATGGAAGTTGGTCACCGCAGACGAAAGAGAGCTCTGCCGGAGTAATTGCTAGGAACAGAGAAGGCAAGTGCGTCGCCGGAGTAGCTAAACGAACTGGGTGGTGTGATAGTGCAAAGGAAGCAGAGGCGTTGGCATGTGTTGAAGCTCTCCGACTTGGCCTAACGATGAAAGAGAAGAGGATCGCCATTATCGGCGATGCAAGTCTGCTAATCCAAGATCTAGAAAGAGAACGGAAAGGGGAAGAGCTGCAAACATTAAGTGGCCTGAGAGAAATAATGAAGGAAGCGGTTGGTGTACTCGAGAGAGTTCCGAAGATAAGCTTGCACGCGTGCGGACGGGAGCTTAACCACGTGGCACATTTATTAGCCGAACACGCGTACACGGTCTCCGAGGGGAACGCTTGGGTTAGATCTAACTCGGGCTGGTTAACGAAGATAGTTAATGATGATGTAAACCGGTTCCTCTCCCAAATTATTTAATACAAAAATCCATTTTCCTCAAAAAAAAGAAAGAACACAAAGAACAGGGCCCAACTAGTGGTATGGGCATTTATGTAAATCCACCCTTCAAGGGTATAATGGTAAAAAAAATGTGATTTAATAGGAGGGTTTTACTCGTCCAAAGTCCATTTATTGACAACGGCCTTTTTGTCTCTGTTGGGGGGGGGGGGGGGGGGGGGTAATACCCAAACACGGGGGCAAATTGATCTATTTCCCATACTCAAGGGGTGGAAATTGTCTTTTACCCTTCCTTTTAATAATCATGTTTATAATTCCATGTACTGAATAACGGATTTAGTATATGAAGTTGAGCTTAAAACAAGGGATTTGATGTTAGCATGGATCCTCAGTAATATTGTTTCTATCTAGGTTGCATGGGTGCTTCTAATTGGTCGCGCACCCGCATCGGGTGCTTCGGGGGTGCTTGGGTGCCTCATGGGTGCTTTGCGGGTGCTTTGTGGATAAAGGTAGGGTCATTTTTAAAAGTTTTAGTTGACAGGTCGTCCAAATACAACTAGAATTTAACAAAATAACTATGTGAACATTTTTAATCCTCAAATTACTCATCTCTCCACAACTAAGAACAACGATATGAAAAGATTATATTATTGATATAGTAACCTTGCATCTTTGAATGTGTGTGTGAATTTCTGTTCGATTATAATATGATCTCTATTATTTTCGTTATTATATTAGTGTAATGTTATCACTTATAACATCAGATAAAAATATAATAAATGTTGCCGCACCACCGCCGCACCCGCACCCTTGAGTTTTGGGAATTTGCTGCACCCGCACCCAGTTCCCGAACCAGCACCCGCACCGCACCCGCAATCGTGCTACATAGGTTTCCACTGCGTATTTTGCGGGATTTATGCCTGGTCTCTCAACCACTTGGCATTATTTTGATTTATTTTGATGTTGATCTACGGAATTCTTCACATCTGCTTCTGTTTTTAAGTCCAAGCCTCTTTTCCAGGAAATGTGGGGAGTTGCTGATGCGTCTGTGAATGAATCAGCATTTCTTCTGCCTGTTGCTAAAGAGACCTTCTTTGTTGTCGTTTCATTCAACAATTTGTGCACCCAGCAATCCAAATGGATCTATGTTTTGAGAGTAGATGCATTGTCTGGATCTGTTGTGCGAAGCTTGTTCTGCTGCTTTTCTTACCAGTGTGGATGTTTCTTTGTAGACCTTGTCCTGGCATGCACTTCTTTTCATGTTATTTAAACTATAGCTGACTTTGTTTAATGCTTTTCTTGGTATTACTGCAGTATTTATTTTTGGATTCAAGGCTTTACCTGAAATCCTTTTTATTATGGTATATATGAAATGTTAAACTTCTTGCCAAAAATTAGTTCTAAGATTGGATCCATGATCATATCCTACCTTCTATGGGAGTGCACCAGGGCCAATAAATATGAATCTTAAACTTGTGATCTTCAAAACTGTGTAAGCATGTGAATCCATCATATCATCGTCTGGATTTGAATTGTCAGCAATTTCAGGAAACCAATAATATAAGGACTCCCAAAATAGATGGTTTGGTCTCTTAACCATAAGCAAGATGAATTTCTAATCATCCGCAAATTATGCCTGTCATCATCCCAGGTCGGAATATATTTGGAGTGATCTCATTGCATGTTTTCCGTATTCTGTAATAATGATAAAAATCAAATTGAGTAATTGGCTCATTTGAAATAATCATTGCAGCACAGAATTCACCATCTCAGGTGCAGGTTGTTGATATGCTTATGTTTCCTATGTTGAGATTGATGTGTGGGTGATGAATGATTGCGGTGATGCTAATCAGTCATGGTCTAAACGACTGACATGTAGACGACCTATTGAAAAAGATGGAGTGATCATATGGCACACATGATGGAGTTAATGGAAATAGGATCTACTGAGTGGACCTTCGTATACAGTGAGAGCCTTTGCTTTACCTAATTGATCATGTAAATTATTATTCATTTCAATGTTATAGATCTGTTTCTAATATTTAGTCATCCTCATTTGTATCAAGATTGCTCTTGTTTTTGTTATCCAATTTAGTTTGCTCTATTTATTGTTCTGTTTCTATATTTTTGCTGCACAAGAGCACATCAATTTGTTTTGAAATGCAAGTTCATGTACCACCTGAAATTCTCCGCTTGAGTGGATCTTTGCTAAGTTAATCTTGTTAGCAGCTAGAGTGGATCTTTGCTAAGTTAATCTTGTTAGCACAGAAAAAATGTCCCAAGGTAAACGTACATTTGAAAACACGTCTTCCATGTGCAGATAGTGCTTAGGAAAGCTATGCCGTGCCTGGTTGAGAAATGGGGTCAGGTTAAGTTGATTATGACCACACCAAAAGGTTTTCCGTCACTATGAGAGCTGAATACTGACTATTGTGGACAACGGCCAAGTTATTTATTATATAATACTGTTAAGAGAGTCGAGAATGATCTGCTTGTTTTCTAAATCTCGCGGAAAACATGGTACACCGAGTAATAGTTTATTTAAACTAAACCCCTGATGGCAATAGTATTGTCGGAGTTGTTTATGAAATATCGGATCTGAGAATCTCAACTTATATAAGTAAAACCAGTATCTGCACCCTGACCTCATCCTCATTCACAAAGGGTAGCTCCAACGGATCTGAAATAATGCAGACTCCAGCATGACCTCCATATGGATACATGATAGAATGAAGAAAACCAAATTCCCTCTGAAAACTGAAGCTACTAGTGCTTTTGAGATTCTAAATGCCTCTGATCTCCCATTCTGTCTAAAGATCAAAAGTAGTGCAGCACAGGAAGCCAATAGCAACAACCTGATTCTACAATAGGTGCAACTTACACCTTAGAGAGAAGTCTAATACAGGAACAAGATACTAGGGCAGTGAGATCGAGTATATTGAAGTGCGAAAAACATAAACTATGGGTTTTTGGGGTTACAACCCAGGCGAACTCTATGTTCTTTACCTTACAAGGTTCAGTACAAAATTCAACTCCTAAAACATACTATAGTTCTATTTATAAAGGAACTATACTACCCAAGAGAACTCTAGGTTGTTCACCTTACAAAGGTTAAGTACGAAATTCAACTCCTAAAACATAATAGCTATAGTTTTATTTATAGAGGAACTATACTACTTGCTTCCCTAATGTAACAAAAAGACATATATGACATTACCAACAGGCTAAGTAAGACCTTTCTTCATGACTAAGTAGCTAATTACTCAACAACAAATGGTGCAGGTTAAAGCCTGCACTAACTCTGCAGGTTGGGCCCACCGGTTCAGTTTGATAATCATTCAAACCGGTCTTCTTCAGCACTTTGCAAAGCCCAAATCATCTGTCCAATGAATCATTTTGTGCTTCTAGTTTCTATTGACTGATTAATCAAAGATGAATATCAATAGTCCACAGTTGTGGACGCTAAAATATTCTCCCTGCATAAGTGTCGCGCTTCTTTCAGAAGTCACTAATATAGTCTGATTGACCTATATTAACTAGTCCAACTACTGTATATAGCATGAGACTTTCAGCTTACTTTCTAATAACCAATGAAAAATGGCACCGTAGGGACTATTTCAATCTCCAATTGTAAGAAAAGAGAAGCAACCGATGTCATCAAACCTCAGTGCTTCCCACTTGTCTAACAAACATTAGGAACATCTCTTTTAGCTTGATTGCCTCCAGAAGACTGCTTGATGTCATCACGATTTGTTTCCCTTTTTGCCTTGTCCACCAGACACAACGAGAGAGTCTAATTAATTTGTATCAAAGGAAAATAGACGGGGTTTCCTATAATGGGTGATTGACTGTAATCGAAAGGAAGACTTCGAGTTGGAAATACGAGAGAATGGTTATAAGTCAAGATTAAACTTGGATTCTGATCTTTCCATTAAAAGGGGTTTATTGAAGCAATTTCTGATGTTCCTAGGTTTAAATGTAGGGTGCTTAGCTACTGGACTGAATGTCCCAGTGAAGTATCGACCAAATTCTTGAAGGTAGCCTGTAGCGACAGCCGACAGGCCTAGCCTAAAATATAGAGATACTTTCATCTGCTACTCTCATAATCTTATACACCCATTCGGACCCTATAGGTTTTATGTCAATTGGAAGAGGAACAATTTTTTTTGTTGCTGTTAGAGAGCATTATACTCTTCAGTCTTCAAGCATGGTCTTTTGCCAATGAGAACAATCACTATCCTGACAAAATGGCACATGTTTGATAAGCTTTAGAGATAGATAAACGAGCTTGATATATGGGAATAGGTTTAAGATACCATCTCTAGATCTAGTAGTCATAGGGTGAGACATTAGAGAGATAGTAGTAACAGGAACAAAAGAAGAAGGAGGAGAAGCATGAAGACATGAGATGGTTGAAAGAGAAGAATTCCCTAGAGAAGTAGGAACACTTGCAGAGGAAGAATGGGACATAAAATAGAAGGGGTGGTAAAGAAATAAAAGGAGAAGCAGTCTCATTGTAAGGAAACGCATGTTCATCATCAGTTATAAGAAACTCACCAAAGACATGTCTTGAGGTGTATATTGAATGAGTCTTTCCGCACGGTGAATGTGAATTCCACCAAACAAAGACAGGAACAAGTTTCAGAAAACTCATTTGGTGGAGCAAAAGGATTAGATCATTGTGCTCGCCAGATACTGTAATTGCTTGCATCGAGCTTGATCTGAAGCAGCGATTCAAATTTGATATTAAGAAGGTCAAACATGAGGAATTGAATTAGTTGTGGACATAGAAGAAGAAGCTACGAGCATTGGAGCCATCGAAGCTTAATCCTGGCTACGAATTTCAGAACCAGAACCGAAATAGCATTGAGCATGGAAGCTCTGATACCATGAAGAGAAAGTAGGGTGTGAGCGAGAAGAGATAAAAGAGGAAAGTTAACTTCTATTTTTGATTAACCAACGGATACAACTTATTACATTTATGTATTAATAACGACTCACTAACTAATTACTGAACCACATTATTTGCTCGATAAGTCCTTTAATTAAAGACTGTATATCGCAATCACCACAAACATTGCCATCTATCTCATGTGTGTGTGTGTGTGTGTGTGTGTGTGTGTGTGTGTGTGTGTGTGTGTCTGTGAACTAGGTTTATCGTTATCTGAATGGAAAACTGGCAAACGCATCTAACCTCTTTAGTCTGTACTCAAGTTCCTAGCTTCGATTCTTGCATTTTCCATCACCATACTCTGTCTAAATTAACTTTCTTCATTTGCGTTGATGTTGAATATAAGTTTCAATTAATATATAACAACCAGTTTAGTAAGCATTTGAAGTGTAGTAGAAGGTGCCCTCAATGTGGTATATAGGTACATTTTTTGTTTATTTACTAAACCAAGTCTGGAGTCCTTTCTTTATCTCCCCGTCTCCTCCATCAGATCTGAAATCTGAAGCTTCCATATATATATAAACAATATATATATATATATATATACACACACACACACACACACTCTCTCTGTGATGCTGGTCGTCCAATCTGGGTCAGCCACCTGCCAATCGAACCCTGAACCTTGTTCGAGAATATTACAGTTATCAATTTTTCCATCTCTCTTCTCCATCAGTGCCACCTATCAAAACCCATAAAAAAACTTAAATTGGGTTCGCTCCAATTTGGATAGTGTATGCGCTTGGGTCTCAATTTTATTTGAGCATGCTGAAACAAGTTGGTCCGCATTGCTATGGTAAATCCCCGGTACCTACAAAAATTACTATGGTAGAGTCTTGTCTTTAGATGCAATTTCTATGTTCGAACATCATACTTGCACTAGCGTATGTATCTTTTATACTTGAGGATTTTCAGGCGTAATTTGCCGTGCTGCGTTATCCAAAACCAATTGGGTCAAATTGGTGGAGTTTCAACTAAAATTCCCCATTTCTATATTTTAACTTGTGTCGTATACTGGGCTGAAAGAAGGAAACAAATGAACTTATTTTGACAAGTTTCAGTTTTCTTTTTTTTTTTTTTTTTTTTTTTTTTTTTTTTTTTTTTTAAAAAAAATCAAGTTAGATCCACGCCCGTGAAAGATGTGGCATGTTAACAAGTTTTAGCTTGTTAACATTAAAAGACTCGTGCAGCTTTTATGTGGCATGTTAACAAGTTTTAGCTTATGTTGTGCTTCCTATACTGTTGTGCCTGTAGGTAGCCGTTATGAAAGTGTGAAAAAGGTGGGCTCTGAGTTTCTTTTCTGCAGAACTCACATATTGCTGCTGAGTATGAAACACAGTTGCACACTCTTTCGAAGAATTTAGTCAAAATCTTACAGATTGGATATACATACTTTTTGTTTCAATGCATTTTATTGTGGATGTTCATAGTGCACAGTTTTTGAAACACATCTGCTCTGCTTTTGGTGGTAAATGTGAAGGGGGTTTGTCAAGAAGTTCATATATTATGAAACTTGTTTTTGAACAAGAGCTGTGAAAAAGGAGAGTGGGGCTCCTCTCTGGAAATATAAGGTTTGGCATTGTTTCAAAAAATAAACCGAGAGTATTGAGGAGCTTTGCACAATTTTCTACGACGTACTTCAGTTACATGCTCAATAGTTAACATTTTTCTCACTTTTACGACTGAAATCTATGTAGTTCAAGCACTTGTCAGAATACCGCGTCATGGTCGGTGATGAACATGAACACACATAGCTGCGCTGTCTTAGAGGCTCCAGTTTTACACCATTCCTGCCTTGTTTATTTTATTCTGTTGGCTTTATCTCTTCAATTACTTCCAAATAATTTTGTTGGATTTACATTCATTACTGTATATATACGGACCTTTCAGCGAATGACAGGATTTGCTGAAAGAAGCAGACGTGAAACTTACATTTGCAAGTAACCATGTTTCACGATGAAGATGTCAACAACAGATCTCCCTCAACCGAGACGACCTCAGGGGAGGAAACCCGAAACAATTCTACGGCGACCGGCAGTACTCCGACCTTGGAGGCGTTGAATGCCACTCTCCAGATTCAGGCGAAAGCCCTCAAGGCTCAGTCCGCACAAATGGCTCAGATAATGTCCCTCTTGGGATTTCTTGCCCAGAATCCAGCACTGAGAACTGCTGTCTCTCAAGGAGCTGGAACCCCTGTCTCCCAGGGAACAGAGGTAACACCTACACCATCAAACCCTAGTTTGCAGAGCCCACCAGCAACGGTTCAGTCACCTTCTACTCAGGGACAAACTGCTCAGCCGTCCCTTATTACACCTGCTTCCCAATTACCGGGAATTCCTTTCAATATTTCATCACAATATTCCCTACCTTCTCCGCCAGTAGAGGTAAGCAATGTGGCTTATACCCCCAATCCAACCGCCGTGTACGTGTCTCCACCAGCTGCAACCCTTTCTCCTACTGTGGGAGTGAGTGCACCAGCAAACATGACGGCCTTGGAGCAGCGCATAGAGAACTTCCTGGCCAACCATCCTTTTACAGACACCATCATTCCGAAGGTTGACAATGCCCCTCCTAACCCGCGGGAGATCTACTTGATTCCAAACCCCGCAGGGTATAAAGCCCCTAAGTAGGACAAATTTGATGATGTTAACGGGATTGCCCAAGAGCATGTCATGCGTTTCATTGATGTGATGGGGCCGTATGGGGTTGACCCCAACTTATTGATGCGTGAGTTCCCGAAATCTTTGGGGAACGTGGCTAATAAAAGGTACAAAACGTTGGAGGCCGGATCTGTCAAGACCTGGGATGATATGGTTAAGAAGTTCTATACCAAGTTCTTCCATGTGGAGGAGAAGGTTACGATGATACATCTTTCGCGTATGTATCAGAAGCCTGACGAGGATGGAGTCACTTTCATCAAGAAGTTATGAGCAAAGTCATTGTAATGCAGAGATGAAGCGCTCGAAGGCCGGCTCATGGAAATATGTCTCCAAGGGATGCGAGACGAATACGAGGGTATGTTAATTAACTTGAAAACGCCTACTTTTTCGAAGTTAATTGAATGTACCAAGAACATAGAGCCTATAGTCGAGAGGGAAAAGAAGAAACATGCTCCTGAGCGATCTCCAGGGGGACCCACTTTCAAGATTGGGAGGTTTAGCTACAAGAGGGGAAGCGAAGCTGAAGTCAATACAGTTTCGCTGCACAAGCAACCCAGGGTCTCGACTTTGGACGCACCGCCTCTGCCATGTTCTTGGAGGAGGTGATCGACTTATGCAAACAGTGGCGCAAGGATGGGGTCCTACCTCCGCTCGAAAGAACACCCTCCAGGGAGATGGTGAGGGATCCGAAGTGGTGCGAGTGCCACGGAAAGGTTATGCACCCCACAGCTGATTGCAAGAAGCTCAGGCACCTTGTGAGCCGAAAAATGAAAGAAGGGGAGCTGATTTTCAGCGACCAGAGGCAAGATGTGCGCAATAATCCACTGCCGCCCCATGCAGAGCAGGAGCCAAAAGACAAGGAGGTAGCTATGATCACAATCATGGACCTCGAAGGGATTGCGGAAGATGGTCAGCCCATCATTGCTGAAGTCCATGACGAGGAGGATTACAGCATGGATACCGAGGACTCGCGTGCTGACAGGATGAAGGGGTCGCACGATTTCAGAAAATTCTTTGACGATATGAACTTTTCGAAAAAGTGCCGTAAAAGAATGACAAAGGCAATCCTCAGGGTGGCGGAGGACTTCGAGGAGGACATTGTCGTCTCCAACGGAAGAGTTGTTATGGCCTCTCGCTCGACAGAGAAGATAATGACTTTCTCTGGAAGCGACAAAAAGACGGACTCGAGCCACCAGAAGCCCTTGTATGTAACAACGGTAATTAACGACGTCGAGTTCAAGAGGGCATTCGTCGATGGAGGAGCATCTGTTAATGTAGTCTCGCTTAAAACCCTAAAGTTGGAAGGGATTCCTGAGAAGAAGATCGTCAGAAGCCCATCCTCGCTGATGGGATTCGGAAGTGACTCCAGGATGACGATGGGTTGGATCTGCCTTGGCCTCCAGAGAGGGAAGATCAAGTGTTCCGCCAAGTTCTAAGTTATTGATGCCAACACTACGTATCACATGATCATAGGTCGGGCATGTATCCATCGTTTTGATGCAGTTCCTTCAATAGCTCACCAAGTGATGAAGGCCATTTGGAATGGCAGGGTAGTCGAGATACTAGCATCGACGAATCCCTTTAATCTGAACGAAGCACATCTCACCGAGGCAGTGTGGTTCACAGAAATGGCGGATGAATAGACGCCCGGGCCATTCAACCCAAATCCTTTGCCTCAATGGGAAGACATCAAGGATTAGTCACCAGTAGGAGTGATGGTGACAAGAGAGGATGCCAAGGAAAAGGTACCCGCACACGAAAAGGTTCCACAAGTTGGTTATCAAAAGAAGAATGTGTACACTCTGAAGAGAGTGGTAAAGCATGACAATAAGGATAAGGAGATAGAAAGCTTCTACTCCAATGGGGAAGAAATGCTACCGCATATGAAGGTGCGCGGGGGTACCCCCATCCAAACATGGGGATATCCCTGGGAAAATCAATCAACTTGAGCAGGGCCCGGAGAAAGACAAGATGAGGTCAGAGGTACCGGAGGAAAAGCTGAAAGAAGCGCCAGAATGTATGGACCACAAGCCGAAGCCACAAAAACACGAACTGAAAGAAGTGTTCCTAAGTCCAAATGAAGAAAAGAAAAGGCCTGTCTTCCTGAGCGCAAACCTCACAAGCGAAGAGGAAGCAAAATTGATGCAGCTGCTAACAGAGTACAAGGATGTGTTTGCTTGGGAATATGATGAAATGCCTGGTCCGGACACGGGTGTATCAATGCACAGATTGGATGTTGTCCCAGGATCCAAACCAGTGAAGCAAAGTGCGAGAAGCTTCAGACCAGTGATAAATGTGAAGATCAAGCAAGAAATAGCTAAGTTGTTGAATGCTAAATTCATCGAGCCAAATCATCATCCCACCTGCTTGGCCAACATCGTTCCAGTGGTAAAGAAGAATGGGCAGCTGCGCATCTGTGTGGACTTCAGGGACCTTAACCGTATCTGCCCAAAGGACGACTTCCCATTGCCCAACATCGACTTGCTCATCGACTCTACTGCAGGACATCAGATGTTCAGCTTTATGGATGGTTTCAACGGATATAACCAGATCAAAATGGATCCTAAGGATGCAAGAAAACTGCGTTCATCACGCCAGTTGGGGTTTTTAACTACACACTTATGCCTTTTGGACTGAAGAATGCAGGTGCGACTTATCAGCGAGCAATGATGGCTCTTTTCCATGACATGATGCATCAGGAAGTGGAGTTTTATGTTGATGATCTGGTTATCAAGTCAAGTCAAGAAGCAAACAACCTAGGTGACCTGCAAAAAGTATTTGAAAGATGCAGAATTTCAACTAAAGATGCACCCCATGAAATGCGCGTCTGGAGTGACTTCGGGGAAATTCTTGGGGTGTGTGATCCATCGCCATGGGATTGAACTTGACCCTGCAAAATTTTCAGCTATCACTAGCATGTCAGCACCGCACAATCAAAGCACTCTGAAGACATTCTTGGGGAAGCTGTCTTACCTGCGGAGATTTATCCCAGCAATTGCAGAACTGACTGTCTGATTCGGCGAACTTCTAAAAAAGAATGCTGTGTCTAACTAAACAGAGGAACATGAAGCCGCATTCGAGAAGCTGAAGGACCTGCTGACATCGCCAAAAGTAATGATTGCACCACAGTTGGGGTCACCACTTTTGTTGTAACTGACATCGACAAAGAAATCCATAGGGGCACTGCTGGCCCAAGAGCATGAAGGGCAGGGGAGGCCAATTTATTATATCTCTCGCGTGGTACAGCCGACCAAGTCAAGGTACACGGATATTGAGCGTCACTTTCTTGCTTTATTTTTTGTAATAGAGAAGTTAAAGCATTACCTCACACAAAGTCGTGGTAATCACAAAGAGCGACTCCATCCGGTATCTCTTAAGTCACTCCTCTCCTTGCGGAAGATTAGCAAAGTGGTTCATGACCATCTCGTAGTATGACATAACATGTACTAGACCAAAAGCAATCAAATCGCAAGCAGTGGCAGACCTTTTAGCACAGTTTCCAGACAACAGCTATGAGACAATGGTAGAGGAGGAGCTAGAAGGTCCTGAGATCTATGCAATCGAGTCGCCATACTGGAAGCTTCATTTTGATGGGTCATCGACAAGGAAAGGAGGTGGAATTGGCATCGTACTGACTAAGACAGATGGGAAGGTCATCCAAATGTCCACCAAGCTATATTTTCCAGTAACGAACAATGAAGAGAGTACGAGGCTCTGATTGCAGGGCTCCGCGCGGCCAAGACACTGGAAGTTAGCAATTTGACGGTCATGGGGGACTCCAAGCTAATTTTCAAGCAAGCTTCAGGCGAGTATGGTTTAAAGGAGGTCAACTCGTTGCCTTATCAGACTATGGTACAAAAGCTGGTGCAGCAGTTTCATGATGTCAAGTACGAGCACACGCCTAGAGCCGATAATCGGCACGCGGATGCTTTAGCCACCCTTGTAATACCCTGTAATTTTGGGGGTATTTGTAGGAGAATATTGAATATTTTGGGCCATTACTAGAATTTATAAAAGTAGTTTTCTTTTTTTTTTAGGTGTTATATTATTTTTATACATATATATAATTATAAGTTAAGAAAAATAATAATAGTGAACTTTAGTTTTAATATAATGTTTTTTGTTTTTGTATGAGTTATAAAAGTAGTTCTATTAATTTTTATGAGTTATATATTGTATTTTTATGTATGTATATATATATAATTATGTTTTAAAAAAAATATAAAGAATAATAATGCACTTTTGTTTTTATATACTATTTTTTTAAAAATTATAAAGGTTAGATAAGTTTTTTAGTTTTTAAAAGTTGTGGGTCGTGTAACATTTTTTATTGTGACTAAACATCACGTTTTAATTAATTGTGCGTGACCAACCACCGCGTCACTTGATACTCCTGTCCCACCTTATAACTTCTCCCTTCATCTTCCCCAACTCTCCCATTACGGACGGACTCACAGTCCATCTTCGACAACAACACCGCCACCGTGCCGCCTTCAAATTCGACCTCCTCCTCACCTTATTTCTGTCCCGATTCACTGCAAACCCATCGAGGACCTATACTTTCTCACCAAGAAAAACAATTTCGCCCGAATGGTGGTCCGATTCGAAATCGGAAAAGACGATTTGGGTCTCCTCTTTCCGATCGAATTCTCCTTCCTCCGCCTATATAAACCCACCTACGAAGCTGATAATTTCACACCTAAACCCAGGGATTTCTCTCTCAATCTTTCCCTCTCTCTCTGCCGTTTCGTTCGCCGGAAAACCCAGCCGGAACTCAGTCTAAATTCGACCGAGCCCAGCTCGTTCCGCCGCTCCGACACCAACGCCACGTCTCTTCGTCGTTCTCCCTGACTCCGAAAAAACTGCAGCAGCAGTAGTAGCACCCGAGCTCGCCGTCGCCGCCTTCGTCTTCGCCTTCCGTTTCTTCCTTCGGTAAAACCAAGCCCTCTGTTTTGAACACCAAATCACTTTGTTTGCTTGTTAATCAATTAGTGTAGTTGTAATGCATACAGTGGGTGTGTTTGAGTATTGGTAAGGAAATATTGGGGGTTGTGTGAATGGGGCTGATGGTTAAGGTAAAGAAAAAGGGGCTGTTTTGGTTACTGAGTAACAAAGGCTGCGAATGTGTAAGGAAGATGGTCATGTTGTGAATAATGACACTTAAATAGGTGGCTTTATCTTTTAAGCAAATCTATGTTGTTGTTTATTAGGTAGAATATTTGTGTTAATGGTATACTGTTAAGTAGTAATTTTTTTTGGAAAAACAAAATTATCTTTTCATTGTTAAAATTTAAATATAACATTATCATGTGACTACCCTCTTTTAAAATACATTTTTTGTCAAATAAATTTATAGTATAAGTTTGTTTAAATTGTTTTAAAACTATTTTTCCTTACAATAAGACTATATAATTGTATGTTTGTTTTGTTGTATAATAATTAATAAGTCGCGATAAAATCTTGGGGGTTTAGATAAGGGGTCATACACATTGCATATAGGGTTTGTATGCGCTATGTCGTGATAATTGAATGATAATTAGGAAATATTTGCTATTGTAGACGCCAACTTCGTAGACGGCGAATTTGTGGAGCATCCGTATTACTAGGGTTTCGTTTGCTTTCGTGTGACAAGCTCCCTTTAATTTCCAGGTAAGTTCAGGCGTGCAACACCTTTAACTTTCAAAATGTGGTTTTCGCGTGCGTTATTTCCTAAATGGTCAACTGCTATATCTTTCAATACTCAAAAATATTTTACCGCTGGATTAAATGTGAATTGTGATTTGGAGAATGTGTTTTACTCAGCCTTTTGAAACAAATATTATTCTTGTGAAATTGTGAAATAATAATGAACGATAAATGAATTGGGGCGATGTACAGAGGATGTGCGTGGAGGGACACACATGAGTGATTCCCCTCGGATGCTAATCCACACGAGATTACATACCCGGCCCTCGTGATTGACGTATACTGCTATGATACGATCGCGGGGTTATATAAAGGCGTGAAAGCTATTGAGTACTACTTATGCATGTGTAGGTCACTACGGTATAGGGGTGTCGACACTTAATGTCTCATAGTTGTTTAGGGAGAACCGGGATGGACTGTGATATCCCAGAAGATACCCTATTTATTATTTATTGCATCGTGACCTCTCTGTGGGCATTCGTTACCCGCTGGGCTATAACATGCCTCAGCTAAACAAATGATTAATGTGTTGAATCGGCTACTATTTACAACTCATCTTGGTTATTTAATATCTACTGTTATATTTCTTGTTAGCCAAAACTCTGTTTTACATGTTGTGGTTTGAGCTTACTCAGTTTTTACTGATAAACGTTTTCTGCGGTTGGCTTTCGCTATTTTAAAACCCGCAGGTCGAGAATAAGGTGGGGGAACACGCACACGTGAATTGAAGACTAGGATCAGGCTGCTAGGAAACATTTATTTACTTAGGAAGTATTTATTTCATTTAGACAATGTCATTTTATTTATTTCAAACATTTGTTGGAGGATTTCTCCGGTTCTTATTAAATAAATGCGCTTTTGGATTATCGTTTGGTTGTGCTAGCAAGGAACTGGGGTTCCGGGGTGTTTCAGTTGGTATCAGAACCGACGGTTCCAACGCTAATGCGACCTCTCGATTTTCAATAAATAAAGATTAAACATATATTTAAAATGGACACAGGACAACTAAATTGGAATTAAAACTAAGTAAGCCGGGGGGATAGTGGGGTAGTTTATTTTTTGTCTCTTATCTGTTATATTGTACTTGTGTGGAACTATCATTCTTGGCTAAACATTTTATTGCGTTGTCTCTTTACCTGCCCCGTGATGTGAATAGTGTTATGTGTGTTCGTTATTACTTGTTGTTGTATTTGTTTACTTTTCAAGCCAATGAGTGATACGCCAGGACTTTAGAACCTTGTGAGACTTTTCTTCCCTCTTTACCAAATCACATCATACTCTAGTGTTATATGTGTGTGATAGTGGGTTAGAACTGCATTAAGTAAGGTCACATTTATAAGGTACAATGCGACTTGCCAACCCCCACCACTATTATACCAGGAGTCGCAGGAACCAACCAGCAACAATGAATCGAGGAGGTCAACAAGGTCAACAAGTTCCACCTGTGGACCCGGTTGAATTCCAAGAGATGCGGCAGGCAACCCTAGCTCTCACCCAAATCCTACAGAATACCCACAATGGGGGAAATGTGATGAGCAAGGTAGCTGAACTCCTCCCAGACTTCTTTTATGGGACAGATGACCCCACTACCTTGGAGAATTGGATCAGGGACTTCAGTAAGGTCCTAGTATCTTTGTGCTGCCCTGAGGATCAGCGTGTTGGAGTAGCCATCTTCTACTTCAAGAAAGAGGCTGACGACTGGTGGTCAGCCAAGGGAGAAGAACTTCTTGCCCAGCAGGGATTTGGCTGGGAACAACTAAAAGTAGCATTGCGCGAGCGTTTCTATCCCGACCATGTCAAGGATAGAAAGTTCAACGAGTTCATGAACCTCAAACAGGGGACCGACAGTCTTTCGGTGTATCACAAAAAGTACATGGAACTTATGAGGTTCGGGGGAGAACTGGTTCCAACTGAGGCGAAGAAGATCAAAAGGTTTCTTGGAGGCCTACACTTCAAACTTCGAATGGCTATAGGAGCAAAAATATTTGATACCCTCATGGATGCCTATGGAGCGGCTCAGAACATCCAGGATATAATCGACGAGAACAATGACGAAAGTAAAAAGAGGAAGCCCGAAGCACCGACAACACCTAGTACTGGGAACAACAGCGGGGACAAGAAGCATCGCACCAGCCCAAACCCTCCCAATGAACATGTAGAAGCTGGCAAGAATCGTGTCTACCACTGCAATCGATGTGGCAATAACCACCCAGGGGTGGACTGCAAGGGCGAAAAAGTGACTTGCCTGAATTGTGGAAAGAAGGGACACCGGAGGTACGAGTGTGTGGCGAAAAGGAACAATAATTCCAACAACTATGGAAACTTCAACGGAGGAGGTAATGGAGGTAACAACTATAGTGGGGGTTACAACAATTGGAGGAACAGAAATGGAGGGAGGTATAACCAAGGAAACAATTGGCAAGGTGGAAATGACTACAGTAACCGGACCCAAGGAGACAATGTCGCGGCAGCAACAACAGCACCATCTACGACACAAGCAACAGCGACTCGTGGCACGACTGGGACCATCAACGTCATGAATTCGACGCAAGCGGCACAAGCCAACGTAGTAACTGGTACATCCCTATTCACCCATCAACAGTTTATTTGATTCTGGAGTCTTTTTCCTTCATCTCGTCACCTATTACCTACTACTACCTCGTGTAACTATCTAGACTTCGAATCTTAAAACCTTGGGACACCATATTCCTTTGAATTATACTAGGATACCTAGAACTGAGACTACCATCATAACTCGTTTAGAAACTTGGGAAACCAATATCGATCGTGACCCAAGTGACGGGGACGTCACTCCTTTTAAGGGAGACGTGATTTAACAGCCGTACATTTCAATAACCGTCATGTTTCGTGTTATGTGTCTTGCTATTATGTGTGCATTAGAACTACATTCTTTGCATCGGGGAGTTAGTTTAAGCTTCGGGGACGAAGCATTGTTTTAAGGGAGATGTGATGTAATACCCTGTAATTTTGGGGGTATTTGTAGGAGAATATTGAATATTTTGGGCCATTAGTAGAATTTATAAAAGTAGTTTTTTTTTTAGGTGTTATATTATTTTTATACATATATATAATTATAAGTTAAGAAAAATAATAATAGTGAACTTTTGTTTTAATATAATGTTTTTTGTTTTTGTATGAGTTATAAAAGTAGTTCTATTAATTTTTATGAGTTATATATTGTATTTTTATGTATGTATATATATATATATATAATTATGTTTTAAAAAAATATAAAGAATAATAATGCACTTTTGTTTTTATATACTATTTTTGTAAAAATTATAAAGGTTAGATAAGTTTTTTAGTTTTTAAAAGTTGTGGGTCGTGTAACATTTTTTATTGTGACTAAACATCACGTTTTAATTAATTGTGCGTGACCAACCACCGCGTCACTTGATACTCCCGTCCCACCTTATAACTTTTCCCTTCATCTTCCCCAACTCTCTCATTACGGACGGACTCACAGTCCATCTTCGACAACAACACCGCCACCGTGCCGCCTTCAAATTCGACCTCCTCCTCACCTTATTTCTGTCCCGATTCACTGCAAATCCATCGAGGACCTATACTTTCTCACCAAGAAAAACAATTTCGCCCAAATGGTGGTCCGATTCGAAATCGGAAAAGACGATTTGGGTCTCCTCTTTCCGGTCGAATTCTCCTTCCTCCGCCTATATAAACCCACCTACGAAGCTGATAATTTCACACCTAAACCCAGGGATTTCTCTCTCAATATCTCCCTCTCTCTCTGCCGTTTAGTTCGCCGAAAAACCCAGCCGGAACTCGGTCTAAATTCGACCGAGCCCAGCTCGTTCCGCCGCTCCGACACCGACGCCACCTCTCTCCGTCGTTCTCCCTGCCTCCGACGAAGCTGCAGCAGCAGCAGTAGCACCCGAGCTCGCCGTCGCCTCCTTCGTCTTCGCCTTCCGTTTCTTCCTTCGGTAAAACCAAGCCCTCTGTTTTGAATACCAAATCACTTTGTTTGCTTGTTAATCAATTAGTGTAGTTGTAATGCATTACAGTGTGTGTGTTTGAGTATTGGTAAGGAAATATTGGGGGTTGTGTGAATAGGGCTGATGGTTAAGGTAAAGAAAAAGGGGCTGTTTTGGTTACTGAGTAACAAAGGCTGCGAATGTGTAAGGAAGATGGTCATGTTGTGAATAATGACACTTAAATAGGTGGCTTTATCTTTTAAGCAGATCTATGTTGTTGTTTATTAGGTAGAATATTTGTGTTAATGGTATACTATTAAGTAGTAATTTTTTTTGGAAAAACAAAATTATCTTTTCATTGTTAAAAATTTAAATATAACATTATCATGTGACTACCCTCTTTTAAAATACATTTTTTGTCAAATAAATTTATACTATAAGTTTGTTTAAATTGTTTTAAAATTATTTTTCCTTACAATAAGACTATATAATTGTATGTTTGTTTTGTTGTATAATAATTAATAAGTCGCGATAAAATCTTGGGGGTTTAGATAAGGGGTCATACACATTGCATATAGGGTTTGTATGGGCTATGTCGTGATAATTGAATGATAATTAGGAAATATTTGCTATTGTAGACGCCAACTTCGTAGACGACGAATTTGTGGAGCATCCGTATTACTAGGGTTTCGTTTGCTTTCGTGTGACAAGCTCCCTTCAATTTCCAGGTAAGTTCAGGCGTGCAACACCTTTAACTTTCAAAATGTGGTTTTCGCGTGCGTTATTTCCTAAATGGTCAACTGCTATATCTTTCAATACTCAAAAATATTTTACTGCTGGATTAAATGTGAATTGTGATTTGGAGAATGTGTTTTACTCAGCCTTTTGAATCAAATATTATTCTCGTGAAATTGTGAAAGAATAATGAACGATAAATGAATTGGGGCGATGTACAGAGGATGTGCGTGAAGGGACACACATGAGTGATTCCCCTCGGATGCTAATCCACACGAGATTACATACCCGGCCCCCGTGATTGACATATACTGCTATGATACGATCGCAGGGTTATATAAAGGCGTGAAAGCTATTGAGTACTACTTATGCCTGTGTAGGTCACTACGGTATAGGGGTGTCGACACTTAAGGTCTCATAGTTGTTTAGGGAAAACTGGGATGGACTGTGATATCCCAGAAGATACCCTATTTATTATTTATTGCATCGTGACCTCTCTGTGGGAATTCGTTACCCGCTGGGCTATAACATGCCTCAGCTAAACAAATGATTAATGTGTTGAATCGGCTACTATTTACAACTCATCTGGGTTATTCAATATCTACTGTTATATTTCTTGTTAGCCAAAACTCTGTTTCACATGTTGTGGATTGAGCTTACTCAGTTTTTACTGATAAACGTTTTCTGCGGTCGGCTTTCGCTATTTTAAAACCCGCAGGTCGAGAATAAGGTGGGGGAACGCGCACACGTGAATTGAAGACTAGGATCAGGCTGCTAGGAAACATTTATTTACTTAGGAAGTATTTATTTCATTTAGACAATGTCATTTTATTTATTTCAAACATTTGTTGGACGATTTCTCCGGTTTTTATTAAATAAATGCGCTTTTGGATTATCGTTTGGTTGTGCTAGCAAGGAACCGGGGTTCCGGGGTGTTTCAACCCTAGGGTCCAAAATCAGTGCGGACAAATGCCCAGAAAGAATTTTGATCGAGGTTAGAGCAACCCTAGCCTTAACACAGTAAGTATGCGAAGAGGAGCCCACAAAATATGACGATTGGAGAAAGCCAATACTGCGCGCGATTGCTGAGGGAACAAGCAAAGATAATTGGGCATCCACGAAGGGATATTGCGTGCACGATAATTCCATTTACTTTAAGGGGCCGAGAGGAATACTCATGTGGTGTGCCTCGCAACAGGAAGGACAGGCATTATTGGAAAAGATACACCAACAATCTTGTGGGGAAAATGAAGTCTCTCTCTACAGAAAAGCCCAAAGATATGGGATTCATTGGCTGAATATGTCGACGTTCGCCGCGATCATTCAAGGGAATTGCTAGAGGTGCAAATTGATCAAAGACTCTTTGGAAATTGCTGCAATCGATGATGACACATATTGGAGGAAGCCACTCTTGGACTATTTGACAGAAGGAATCGAGCCAACTCAGAGAAAAGAAGCTGAGAAGCTTTGTTGATTCAAAGACCCTTGAATGTGGTTTGGTTGGTAATTGTTTTGAGTGATGAAAGACAAATACATAAGCAGCAAAGCATTTTAGTTACTTCAAGGCCTTGAGATACTGACAGGACTTCAAAGCCTTGAGAGTTGTTTTATTCTGCTATATGTATTAACAGTTCTGTGTTGCAGATTGGATATCTGATTATACAGAACAGCGATTTACTGCATATACTTATGGATTACACTATTTACATATCTAACACAATTGCAGATGATCAGAACAGGAAGAATCAAAGTTATTTGGGTTTAACTTTGAATATCTGTGAAGCAGGTTCAGAGCTCCAAGGCCTTGAGATGTGCCTTCAGCTGCTGACAGTTTTTACAGAACTAAGTTGATTCTTTCTTGCAGGTGTTGATTCTTATTGTTGTGATTATTTATTGACTTCTAAGAGTCTTAAACCTGTTTTCATGATTTATATGTATTAGAAGGTATACAGGTTAATGTTTTAATCTTTTAACCAGTTTTATCATAAACTAGATAACCAAACAGTCATAGCACTGTTATCTTTTTTGGATTTTGTTGTTGTTGTTGTGTTTCAATGCCGTTGCAGGGCTGTTAAACGTTCAGGAGAAATCTCAACAAACTCAAACGGATATCCACTTCGAGCTGTTTGAATTTCAGTTGAAAACAGAAAGAGGATTTGTAGGAACTGAGATCCTAAAATCTCTCAATCAGTTGCAGCTGTGGATAAAAGAGACTGGTTTGAAATTTGAAGATGGAGAGGATTGCACAATACTCAGAAAGGTGTGACAAATTCGTGGGAGATCATTCATTCAAACACACAAACATTCAAGCTTCAATCTAGATTCCAGAAGATCAAATCAATCCAGTTTTCAGAAGAGCACATCAAGGCTTTAACAACTTATCTTTTCTACTGTGTTCTTCACTTGTACTTTAATCTGTGTATCTTTAGATTATCTTAAACCTCATTTAACCTAGTGGTTGGTTGTTCAAGTGAACAACAAGAGGTTCTTGTTAGCTCAACAGTTAGTAGCTGGAACTAGATAAGTTTGGAACCACAAGCTATATAGGTGTAAGGGAAATCACCTAGGCTTGAAGATCTAGGGCTATTTCTGTGTGAGTAATAAGAAGTGTTTGCCCAATCCTGGTGGGATTAGATCCCTCAGGCAGAGATTAGGTCCATTGGGACTGAACTCTGTAAATTGCTTTGGGTTCTTTACTTTACAGTTTGATTATTATCTGCTACTTACAACTCAAATCAAACTAGGGTTCAAAAGCTGTTTAGAATTGAATACAGTTCAAGGCCTTGAAGCTTTCTATTTTGCCTTTTAAATTTTTAGACAGTTTACTAAAATCTCAAGGCCTTGAGATTTGAATTTCACACAAAGTCATTCTGTTAAACTTTGAGTTTTGCAAAAAGTTTCCATACTCTATTCACCCCCCCTTATAGAGTATTTAGGTCCTGTATTTAGTCTACATTACACACTTTCAATTGGTATCAAAGCTTGTGTAAGTGTATTAGATCTAACAATCTGGTGACTCTGAGTAAAGTAGGAGATGGTGGATTCTCACAAGGAAGGGCAGCCAACAGACCTCCATTGTTTTGTGGTGATAACTTCATGCACTGGAAGGCATTGATGAAGATGTTCATCATAGATCAAGACATGCAACTGTGGTCAATAGTTCAGAATGGTCCTCATGAGTACTACACTACAGTTGATGGAGTCGGATGTATCAAATCTGAGGAAAATCTTTTAGTTACTGAACTGGAAAAGGTATCATAAAATTAAAAGGCTATGAATCTGTTATGCTGTGCTCTTAATGCAGATCAGTTCAACAGAGTGTCAAATTGCAAGAGTGCCAAAGAAGTATGCGATAAACTGGTGGTGACATATGAAGGAACTAGCCAAGTTAAGCAGACCAAGATCAACATACTTCTGAGGCAATATGAGTTGTTCAAGATGAACTCAGATGAGACCATCAAGGAGATGTTCAAAAGATTCACTGAAGTGGTGAACAATCTGGAGTCATTGGGAAAGAAGTTCTCAAATGAAGAGAAGGTCAGAAAGATTCTGAGAAGCTTACCAAAAGCCAAGTGGGAGCCAAAGACAACAGCCATTGTGGAAGCTCAGGACTTGAGTCTTCTTCAGCTAGATGATCTACAAGGAAATCTTCTCACTCATGAAATGTCTATGAAGGATGTGGAAGGTGATTTGAGTGAAAACATCAGGAATCTAGCACTTAAGGCAAAAGACAATGAAAAGTCTCAAAGCCTTGAGACTGAGGATGAGCCTGATGATGAAGAGGCTTTAGCATTGATCTCCAAGGATTTGGCCAGGATTCTTAAAAAGAAAAGAAACTCTTGTAATAGGGATTACAACAGAGAGAGATCAAGACCCTCAGGCAGCAAGGACTACAAAGGTAAACCTTCATCACAGTCACATAAAACTAAAGTAATGAATTGTTGTGAGTGTGGTGATGCAGATCATTTAGTAAGGGACTGTCCACAAAAGAAGAAGAACAGGAACTTTCAGAAGAAAGACAGTGACAACAGGAGGAAGAAAGCCATGCTGGCTTCTTGGAGTGATTCTGATTCATCAAGTGACTCAGACACAGAAGAAGAACAAGCAAACTTATGCTTCATGGAAAAGCATGATGAGGAAAATTCATCAGACAGACATATTGAAGACATGGCAAAAAATCTACTTGCTAGTCCTTCTGATGTACTTCCTGAAATTCTCAAAAGTATGTTTTTAAATGAGGAAAGTTATAGAAATGAGATTTCTGCTTTAAAGATTAAGATTCATGAGCAGGTAAAAGAAAACCTGGACCTAGTTTTTTCAAACAAAAGTGTTCAAGGCCTTGGACAGCAGGTTCAAAGCCTTGAAGACACAGATAAAAGAGGATGTTGATCAAAACACTTTTTTAACTGAAAGATATGCTGATCTAAAGGCTCTTTCGAGAATTTAGAACAACAGATTTGTTCTTTGACTGAGAACTTCAAGATTCCAAGAAGGTCCTAGCTAGGTTTACAGGCTCAGAACATAATCTGAATCTCATTCTTGGAGGAAGTCTGAAATCAATGCATAAAAGTGGGATTGGCTATAATCCAAATTTTCCAAAGAAATGTCAAACTACTTTTGTCAAATCTGGTAGCAGACATTCTCCAAAATGTTATTACTGTGGAAAAATTGGTCATGTCAGATTAACTTGTCCCTTTAGAAGATCAGAACCTCACATTATGAGGAATACTTATCCTTATCAGCTTAAGGGACAGGTTAGGCAGATTTGGGTTCCAAAAGGAATTAGGCCACCAAACATGGCTGATTCTGAGTATGACTCAAAGTTCTACACTTGGTCTAACAGCCTGTTGTGGCAATGATTTGTTTTTTGCAGGATGTCACCAAGGCCTTGAAAGATCAGAAATGGATATTAGACAGTGGATGTTCCAGACATATGAGTGGTAAGAAGTCTCTGTTCACTGAACTTACAGAAAAATCTGGAGGAATAATCACACTTAATGACAAAGAAAAATGCAATATCTTTGGTATAGGTAGTATTGGTACTGGTTATACTAATTCTATATCTGATGTTTATCTGGTAGATGGACTTAAGTATAACCTGCTTAGTATCTCTCAATTATGTGATAAAGTTTATAAGGCTATATTTGACAAGGAGAAATGTGTGGTGCAAGATGAAAAATCTGGTAATTGCATACTTACTGCTTCTAGATCATATAATCAATATGCTATGGATACTAACATTATTGCAGGTGACAAGCTAAAATGCCTCAAGGCCTAGAAGGAAGATTCAAAGCTTTGGCACAGAAATCTTGGGCATATTAGTATACATACCTTGAATAAACTCATCTCAAAGGACTTGGTAAGAGGTTTACCGTCACAGAAATTTTCAGATGATGAGGTTTGTAAGGCATGTATACAAGGTAAGCAAACCAGAAGCTCATTCAAGCCAAAGAAATTTGTAAGTACTTCTAGACCCTTAGAATTGCTGCATATGGACTTGTGTGGTCCTATGAGAGTTCATACCCCAAAAGGTAAGATGTATATGCTTGTTATAATTGATGATTATTCTAGATTTACTTGGGTGATGTTTATGAGAGACAAAACTGAAGCTTTATCTGAATTTTCTAGACTGTGTAAAGAGCTTCAAACTTTGAAAAATTTACCAGTTGCATCTATTAGAAGTGATCATGGTAGGGAGTTTGATCAACTTGACTTTGATTTGTTTTTTGCAAATCATGGCATTTCACACAGCTTCTCTGCACCTAGAACTCCATAGCAAAATTGAGTAGTTGAAAGGAAGAATAGGAAACTTGAGGATATGTCCAGAAACATGCTTCTTGAAAGTAATTTGCCAAAGTTTTTATGGAAAGAAGCTGTTAATACTGCCAATTATGTGCTGAATAGATGCTTGATTAGACCTATTTTGAAAAAGACCCCCTATGAAATGTTTAAAGGTAGAAAGCCTACTGTTTCTTATTTCAAACCTTTTGGTTGTATCTGTTTTGTGCATAATAATGGTAGAGACAATCTTGGTAAGTTTGATGCTAGAAGTGATAAAGGTGTATTTCTTGGATATTCTCAAACTAGCAAAGCTTATAGAGTTTATAATAGAAAAACCAAGATTGTGGAAGAGAGTATTCATGTAATCTTTGATGAAAGTACTAAGGATTCTCTGAGTGAAAGTTTTGCAGATCTAGATTTGAACAAGCATGAATCAGATGATGATGCTGTGAAAGAAGACAAAGGCAAAACTAATGTGCAGAATCAATCAGCAGAATCTCAAGGCCTTGAACCTCCTGCTGAACCAAAATCTCAAAGCCTTGAGAGAGAAGCTGAAACTTTCTATGATGCTCCCTCTACTGTTTCAAGAACTCAAAGCCTTGAAGGAGAATACTCCTGGGTACCAAGAAAGAAGTTTAAGTACCTTGCAGACCATCCAGCTGATAATCAGGAAGAAGGTATAGATTATGAAGAGACTTTTTCTCCTGTTGCCAGGTTAGAAGCTATTAGAATACTTCTTGAATTTGCATCTCACAATCACTTAAAGCTTTATCAAATGGATGTTAAATGTGCTTTTCTGAATGGATATTTACAAGAAGATGTTTTTGTAGCACAACCACCTGGTTTTGAAGTTGAGAACTTTCCTGATCATGTTTATAAACTGGATAAAGCTCTTTATGGTTTAAAAGAAGCTCCAAGGGCTTGGTATGACAGACTTTCAAAATTTCTACTTGAAATCAATTTCAAAAGAGGCCTAGTTGACAAAACTCCTTTCATTAAACACCATCAAAGTGATTTGTTAGTAGTTCAGATTTATGTAGATGATATTTTATTTGGTGCTAGTAATGATGCTCTTTCAAAAGAGATTTCTAGTCTGATATGCAGAGAGTTTGAGATGAGCCTAATGGGTGAACTGAATTTCTTTCTTGGACTTCATATCTTACAAATGAAGAAAGGAATTTTTGTGCATCAAGGAAAATATACCACGGACTTATTGAAGAAGTAAAATATGTCACAGTCCAAGGTGCTTAAGACCCCTATGAGTTCATCACTCTCTTTAGACAAAGATTCAAATGGTAAGAGTGTGAATCAAAAGGAATACAGAGGTATGATTGGATCACTGTTGTATTTAACTGCTAGTAGACCTGATATTATGTTCAGTGTCTGTATGTGTGCTAGATTTCAAGCAGATCCTAAGGAAAGTCATTTAACTGCAGCCAAAAGATTTTATAGATATTTTAATGGAACCAGAGACTTAGGGCTTTGGTATCCAAGAAGACCTAATTTTATGTTGAGTGGCTATTCAGATGCAGATTTTGCAGGATATAAAGTAGACAGGAAAATTACTTCTGTATGCTGTCAATTTGTTAGATCTTCATTGATCAGTTGACATTCCAAAAAGAAAAATTATGTAGCATTAGAAACTGCAGAGGCTGAAAATATTGCAGCTGGTTCTTGCTGTTCACAAGTGTTATGGATTGCTCAGCAACTTAGAGATCGTGGCTACAATTTCAGAAATGTGCCTATTCATTGTGACAACACAAGCGCTATTTCAATCTCTAAGAATCCAGTTCAGCACTCAAGGACCAAGAACATGGATGTGAGACATCACTTCCTTAGAGATCATGTAGAACAAGGTGATGTTGTTTTAAATTTTATTTCTACTTCAATGCAAATTGCTGATATTTTCACAAAACCTTTGCCAGATGATAGGTTTTCATCTCCAAGGCTTGAATTGGGGATGTTAAACAAGGATGCATTGGTTTAGGGGGAGCATTAGTACTTATATGTTTTTATGTGCTGAAATCTCAAAGCCTTGAGATTATACTTTCTGAAGCCTTGAAAGTATAGCTCAAAGCTTTGAAGTTTCTCAAACTGCAGAAAATCTCAAGGCCTTGAGATTGTTCTCCAGGTCTTCATAATATCTGTAATTTTTGTTCTAAAAAAATGGATCATCAAATATTATATCTTATCTTTTTAGATAACTGTATAATATTCGAATTACTCAGAGAATTTTCTAAAATATCCCAAAAAATATTTTTCAAGATTCAATTTTGCATGTTGATATAGTAGAGTCCTTTTATGACTCATCCTTTTCAACCTACTTTAGGTGAAATTCAGGGCTTTTTCTTCTCATTCTCTCTCAATTCTCTACGAATCTACTCTCTCTCTCAGTTTCTCTCAATCACATTCTCTTCTCAAAACCCGAAACCCCAAAATGGAGCGCAAATCAGCCAGAATTCAGCAACAGGGAAAGCCCTCTGGCAGATCCAAGAAGAGAGCAAATAAGAAGGAAAAGATATTTATTTCTGATTCAGATTCAGAAAACATTCAGAGCTTGCATGAGGACACTCCTTCTGCAAAGAAGTCCAGAACAGAGAAGGGAGATGAAGGCTCAAGCATTGATCCACAACAGGAGACACAGGGTGGTGATCAACCTAGGTCAGAGAAGAAGAAAGGGGGAGAAAAGAAAAAGACTGGTGAAGAGGAAAAGTGGAAATCAACTCAAGCAAGCCAGAAGAAACCATCTGAAGGAGGACAAGAAAATACCAAACCCTCAGAGAAGAAAACTAGGGTTAAGCAAGTTGCTGCTGCAACTAAGAAAGGATATAAAGGTAAGAATGTACTTCCTACAGACTGGTTTATTAGTTCTGAGGTTAGAACTGTATGGATGCAAGGGTATGCTTCATCTAAGGTAGTTTTCTGTAGTATGGTTTCTGAAGAATTATTGGATAAGTTGGATATAGACTGCATGAGAAAGTTAAGGGAATCTGCTGTTTGGAAGGTGCTAAATCTTAGTTCAAAGGCCTATCCTAGGTTAAATAGGTTGTTTTATTTGAATTTGGTTTCTGAAGTTGATGATAAAATGGTATTAACTTCAAAAGTGGCTGTAGTGGATTTGAGGTTAGATCATAGGACTTTTGCCAAAGTTTTGGGCATTCGTAGGAAATACAATGTTGGAGATTACCCTGATAGGAAGGAGTGTCTGGATAAGGCAAAGGAGATGTTTTTTATTGAAGGTGTACCTTCTGGTCCAAAGCAGTTGACACACTCTGTGCTCAACTGTGAAGACAAAATCTTGTTTACAATTCTGATGAGGAGTGTAGTTCTTAGGGAGAACTCAAGGGAGTTAGTGACTGATAAGGTTCTGATTTTGATGTATCTGATATCTCAAGGGTTTGAGATAGACTTGCCAACAGTTGTTATGGAGAATATGATTTATTGTGCAACCAGGACTAGAAACCATCCTCTTCCATATGCCAACCTGTTACCTCTTTTCTTTGAATACTTTGATGTACCTGTGAAAGGAGAGGAAAATATTATTGGAGGTTTTGGGTTGATTGATGAGACTGCACTTCAGAGGATTGGGGTAGTTCAAACTGAAAAGGGACATTGGAAGTTTTATTCAAATTTTTCAAAGGAGGAACTTAAAGAGACGGAGTTTGTAAAGCCTAAGGGGGCTACATCAGGGAAAGGACAAGCCAATGAGGATTACTCTTTGTTGGTTGAGAAGCTAGACGATCAGCAGGTTGAGATTGAAGATCTCAGACAAAGGTTATTTGACCTGTCAACTGAATTCAATCAATTCAAGGGCTTGATGAATGTAATGAATGGGAAGCTGGATGTTGTCATCAAGGGTTTGAATTTGGAGAAGATACCTTCTGCTACTAGTCATGACACCAGTGTGGATTCAGATGAAAGGCTAGGAGATTTTCTGAAGTCGAAGAAGAAGCCAATTCCAGTGGTGCTTACTTCAAAAGATTTGTATGAACAGACTAATGAAGAAGATAGTGGTGAAGACACAGGTGTTGATGCAGCTACAGAGGGGGATTCATTACAGTCTAAAAAGAAAGTGGATGAGATAATTCAAGAGGTTGTTGCAGAAGTGGAAGCTGAACAAGAAGGTAATCAGTCTGCTGAAGATGCTGCAAGTGAAGAAGAAGTTGGAGAAGACTCAGAGAAAGTCCAGACATCAAAGAAGAAGTGAAGATCAGAGAATGCCAAAGCCTTGACCTTCTATTTCTTTCTCTCCCTTCTTTTCTGTTCTCAAGGCCTTGACTTTTTAGCAATAATTTTGTTTAAGTTTTTTTTAAGACTCTGAGTAATGATCAAAAATTTCTTCATCCTTATTTGATGAAAGTCAAAAAGGGGGAGAAATTATATGTGGTTTTTATGTTTTTGCAGTGTGTTTTTGCAATGTTTGAATAATTATAACACTCAGTTACGTGGTTTAATCATTTGTGTTTATGTTACAATGGTTATATGTAATTATTTGCTGATTATCTGTGGTATACTGGTTATTTATCTCGTATTATTGTATATTGTATCTGCATTTTGTGGTTATCTAATTTTAAATCTGAGTGGCAGGAAAATCTATACAAGACTGTAGGTTTTGTCTTTCATCAAGGGGGAGATTGTTGATTCAAAGACCCTTGAATGTGTTTTGGTTGATAATTGTTTTGAGTGATGAAAGACAAATACATAAGCAGCAAAGCATTTTAGTTACTTCAAGGCCTTGAGATACTGACAGAACTTCAAAGCCTTGAGAGTTGTTTTATTCTGCTATATGTTCTAAAAGTTCTGTGTTGCAGATTGGATATCTGATTATACAGAACAGGGATTTACTGCATATACTTATGGATTACACTATTTACATATCTAACACAATTGCAGATGATCAGAACAGGAAGAATCAGAGTTATATGGGTTTAACTTTGAATATCTGTGAAGCAGGTTCAGAGCTCCAATGCCTTGAGATGTGCCTTGAGCTGCTTACAGTTTTTACAGAACTAAGTTGATTCTTTCTTGCAGGTGTTGATTCTTATTGTTGTGATTATTTATTGACTTCTAAGAGTCTCAAACCTGTTTTCATGATTTATATGTATTAGAAGGTATACAAGTTAATATTGTAATCTTTTAACCAGTATTATCAGAAACTGGATAACAAAACAGTCATAGCACTGTTATCTTTTTTGGATTTTGTTGTTGCTGTGTTTCAATGTTGTTGCAGGGCTGTTAAACGTGAAGAAGCAATCTCAACAAACTCCAACAGATATCCACTAAGAGCTGTTTGAATTTCAGTTGAAAACAGAAAGAGGATTCGTAGGAACTGAGATCCTAAAATCTCTCAATCAGTTGTAGCTGTGGATAAAAGAGACTGGTTTGAAATTTGAAGATGGAGAGGCTTGCAGAATACTCAGAAAGGTGTGACAAATTCGTGGGAGTTCATTCATTCAAACACACAAACATTCAAGATTCAATCTAGATTCCAGAAGATCAAATCAATCCAGTTTTCAGAAGAGCACATCCAAGCTTTAACAGCTTATCTTTTCTACTGTGTTCTTCACTTGTACTTTAATCTGTGTATCTTTAGATTATCTTAAACCTCACTTAACCTAGTGGTTGGTTGTTTAAGTGAACAACAAGAGGTTCTTGTTAGCTCAACAGTTAGTAGCTGGAACTAGATAGGTTTGGAACCACAAGCTGTATAGGTGTAAGGGAAATCACCTAGGCTTGAAGATCTAGGGCTATTTCTGTGTGAGTAATAAGAAGTGTTTGCCCAATCCTGGTGGTATTAGATCCCTCAGGCAGAGATTAGGTCCATTGGGACTGAACTCTATAAATTGCTTTGTGTTCTTTACTTTACAGTTTGATTATTATCTGCTGCTTACAACTCAAATCAAACTAGGGTTCAAAAGCTGTTTAGAATTGATTACAGTTCAAGGCCTTGAAGCTTTCTATTTTTCCTTTGAAAGTTTCAGACAGTTTACTAAAATCTGAAGGCCTTGAGATTTGAGTTTCACACAAAGTCATTCTGTTAAACTTTGAGTTTTGCAAAAAGTTTCCATACTCTATTCAACCCCCCCCCCCCCCCGCCCACTTCTAGAGTATTTAGGTCCTGTATTTAGTCTACATTACACACTTTCAAGCTTAAAAGATAGGCTGCTCGATATGTCGTGCGGGAAAACATAGTTTGGCGAAGAGGCCACGAGGAAAATCTACTCAGATGTTTAGATTGCCAAGAAGCGCAAGAGGTGATGGATCTGTCCCACCAAGTGGAACATCAAGGGGGTGAGAAGCTTTGCAGACAACTTCTCACCATTGGCTATTTTTGGCCCACAATGGAAGCAGACTGCCGCACAAAGGTTAAAAGATGTCAAGAGTGTTAGTCCAAAGGCAACCTTGTGCACGCTCCCGCTGTAGACCTACACGCATTGGGAACGCCTTGGCCATTCCACACATGGGACTTGGATTTTATTGGCCACATTCGACCAGCCTCGCATGGGAATCAGTTTATATTGACTGCAACGGAGCAATTTACTAAGTGGGTGGAAGCGGTGCCACTCAAAACAACAAATGCGCTTGCGGTTGTCAATTGCGTTCAAGAGAACATCATATACCGATTCGGAATCCCCAATACCATTCTCTCGGACAACGGCACTCCTTTTGTGAATCGCCAGGTTGCTGCTAAATTGGAAGAATATAACATAAGGCGGGTGTGCTCTACGCCTTATTACTCGAAGGGGAACAGACAAGCGAAAGCGACAAACAAGACACTGCTAAGGATCCTGAGTAAAATGGTTGCGGATGATCATAAGAAGTGGGCGAAATCTTTAAATTTGGCTTTGTGGGCGTATCGCACTTCGCCAAGGACTCCCACAAGAGTTTCCCCGATCCTTCTATGTTATGGAGCCGAAGCTGTCGTAACAGCAGAAATAAAAGTCAACTCTGCAAGGATAGCCTTTCATGCCTTGTACGAAAATCAATGTGATCATGATCTGATTCTGCTGGAAGAATGGCGTGAACATGCTAAGAGGGCTAACACGAGATACAGGGAAAGGATCGCTCGCTCATAGAACAAAACAGTTCAGCACCGAGACTTTGCAGTTGGGGGCTTGGTCCTGCGAGCTTCAGATCATTGCATGCGAGAGGCAGCCCATCCAAAATTCGCAGCTAACTGGGAAGGGCCATTCGAAGTCAAAGAAGTCTTCGACAGCGATTACTGCACAATCCACCGACTTCTGGGACTGCAACAACTCCAAGCCCAATCAATATGCGATGGATTAAAAAGTACTATCCTTAGATCATCTCTTTATTTTTGATCCCAAAGTTTGTTACTTTCAGTACTTTTGATTCAAAAGTCTTGTTGCCTCATGTATCCTGCACTACTTCCTCCCATATGAGGAATTTGTTCTCATGCTCCTCCCATATGAGGATGCTTTAATGATAATGACTCTCCCATATGAGAGAACCTTATCAAATTGTCGTATTAATTGTTTTATTTACTTGTCTGTTCATGTTATTTAAATATGTCAACTCGTCCAAAGCCTATCTGCCTAGATAGCAACTATAAAAAAATATGATCCTCTGCGATCAAAAGCCTATCTGCCTGGATAGTAACTATAATAAAATATGATCCTCTGCGATCCAAAGCCTATCTGCCTAGATAGCAACTATAATAAAATATGATCCTCTGCGATCAAAAGCCTACCTGCCTAGATAGCAACTATAATAAAATATGATCCTCTGCGATCCAAAGCCTATCTGCCTAGATAGCATCTATATCGAAATATGATCTTGAGTGATCTAAAGCCTACCTGCCTAGATAGCAGCAACAACAACAACGCTCTCGTGCGATTTAAAGCCTATATGTTTTAGATAGCAAATTATTCAAACATTATTTGGATATAACTGCGATAGAAACACAACTTGTTTCGTCATGTAGCAAGTTTGCACGCGAAGTTACAATTTATTGTAGCAGACAAAAGCAGCAAATGAAAATGCATATTTTCATAACAGTCAAATATGGCTTAAAATTTATCTGTCTAGACAGCGGCTTACAAGCAAAATGAACTTCACGCCATGAAGGCTGCAGACATGAATAACAAATGGGAGAACAGCTCATGGGGCAGGAAGCTGATCGTGCAAAAAAGATGAGCACAATCACTCGTCACACCTTGTTCGAAACAATGGTGGAAATAGTTCTCTGCCGGAGAACCGGCAAAGATTCACAACGTTCATTACATACTGGTAGTGGAACCGGTACCAGATTGTGCTCCGCCGGGAAGTTGCCGGAGACAATTTCTGCAAACATAATGAAGAAGAAAGAATCCTTGTTCAAGCAGGAAATCCTACGCAATTGATCACCAAAAAGATTGGGTGGATCAAAGGGCTTTTCGAAGAATTTCTTGGGAGCTATTTCTATAGCACAAGGCACAAACCCAGCCTTCAAAGCCCGGACCTGATAGGAATCGACGAAGGTCAAGGGCCGATATCGGCAGTTGTAAGGACTCACGGGAAACAACATTTTGATGAAGAACCAAATAGCAAGAAGGGAGGTTTATATAGAACTCAGAAAGGACTCTTCAATTTCCTTGCTGAGTCAGCAACGCCTCGAAAACGGGTAAGGATTAATTACCCTACGAAAGGCTATGACAATACAGTAGCACGCCCTATTTAATGAGGCCAAGTCATAATAAGGATGGGGCCCACTGCGTGGTAAGCACGCTTATCTAATAAATTAATAGCGCAATAATCAAGGTGATTACGTCAAAACATGACATCACAGTTGACGTAGCATTAAAACAAGAGCACAACATCCTTTAAAAGAGCAAAAGTTAACATAGAATTCCCAGTGTTTGAAAAAATGGGGGGAAGCATTACAATAGGCGCAACTCTCAAAATAAATCCTTGTCTAGAGGGTCTTCTGGTGATAAAAGGAGCGACGCCTTTGCTGCTTGGTTAAGCTTTTGTTTTAACTTCTTATAGCTAGTCTTTATCGCGTGGAAGAGATTGGAAGCCTCCTCAGCCTTCTTGTTTTGCTCCTCCAATTTCCTCTTTTCAAATGTGAGGTTGCGGTAGCCATACTTCAGCATCGCAGATGTGAGGATCTGGGTAACCCTGTTGAAAAGAAATGCAAAGTCCAACCTGCCCTGAGCTTTAACCTGAAGGCTCTTACATGTATCATAGAGCGTCCGTGCATTATCAGTTGAGATAGTGGCAGGGGTTGTCACAGACAATTGCTCCAAAATCCAGGTGGCTTCAGTCACGAAAAATCTTCTATCAAAGGGACCCAGCTCTAGGGCTCTCGCAAATGACCACGGGTATGAAAGGCGCAGCTTCATGAGCCAGTCCACATCAGTTTGCCTCATTCCTAAAGAAATGAAAAGTTTAGGAATGCAAATTACTCCACAAATACATACAGTATGGCATGTGGAAACACTATGGTATACCTGTTCCTTCGATGATTTCATGCAAAGTAGGAATGCGCATGATGGGGAAAGCTGAGGCATCTCCTCGTTGCATCGCCAGCCTATCATCCTAGACCCCGCGTGTATCGTAATCAGCAGGAATGTTGAAGGTAGCAGCAGGCGCGATGGGGGCCCTTGCTTGCGAACCCCAAAAACTCCACGCGATGGGAACTTGAGAAAAATCAATAGTGGGAGGATCGCCACTGCCGCCGCCAACTGCGATCTCTGCTGGGATGTCCACATTCGTGCGCGATGGCTGCAAGATGCCTTGGTTGGTTTCTGCTTGCCCAAGGACTTCTTCATCCACGAGAGGTTCTTGTTGCTCAGGAGCATCCATTGGAACATCGACATTTTCATGCGATGCTATGTCTTCCATGACCTGTTCATTTCCATGAACTTCAGCTCCAGCATTCTCTGCTACGCCAGTTTCTCCTACATGCTCAACTTCAGCATCTCTCTCTCTCATTTCGGTGTCGAGTTCGACATCATCAGACACCTCAATAACATCTTCCAAAGGCTCTCCTACATCTTTAGAAACCGCCAGAGGTTTCTCTTTGTGCGAACTTCGTTATGGAATATGCGACAGAGGAAGCTGACTTCTCTGCTCCAACATGTTCTCATCAGAGTCGCCAACACCTAGCTCATCAATGACTCCTCTCGCAGCTGGAACATTGGCAGTGGTGCCCTGTGCGACGGCAACATCACTTTCAGGGGCAGCAGGGTCAACATTAGCAGGTTCATTTGAAGCACCACCACCTTCAAGACAAAATTGAAAAAGAAGTTGAGGTAAATCGCGTTATGAATTATGTCTTATATTATTCTGTTAGATCAAAAGCGAGCACCTCCACACTTATGTGGGATCGCAGCTCCGACATCATACGTTATAGATGCGACACCATATCCTACAGAGGTATCTTCACTTGTCACTTCTTTAAGGTGCGAGTGACCTGATGTTGCGAAGGAATTCGTTACAATAGGGGATGAGTTGTGAAGATTTGCTTAAAAACATTGTTCAAATGTTTACCTGAGGGTTCGCCACATTTGCTTACTAACCATCGGCGAATATCATCTTTTGATAAGCCGTGCTTTAACGCACCAAATTTTACTTCTTGATAAGTCACAGCAAGGTTAAAAATTGTACCTTCTTGATTGCATGTGATTTCCTCAAAGTCTTCCTGAGCGCGTTCCAAGGCAGCCACACTCATACTACCAGCATGCTGTTCTTCCAGGCTTCTTCTCTTCATGGTCTCAATGTCATCTTCCTCGCGCTTTCTCTTTCTCTCTTCTGCCTCAGCATCCATTCTTTTAGACTCAGCGATTATAGCTTCGTCCATAGGCTCATTAGACGCATCTGAGCGAGATCCCTTTGTCTTCCTCTTTCCTTTGGCCAAAATGCCACTGATGGTCTCTGTATCATCATCTACGAAAAAATATTTAGTTTACAACACTACTGCGGAATCCATGATTTAAAGAAGATAAATTCATTTGAGTTACCTTCTGAACTTTCTTCTCCTATATCCTCTCTTTCTTCTTCCTCTCTTTCGTCTTCCTCTCTTTCCTCTTCTCCACTTTCTTCTTATCCTTCTCCTTCCCTTCATTCTTCTTCCTCAGCTTCTTCCTCCTATTCATAGGAGATGAACGTCTCAACCGTGAGATATGTCCGTGTTTTGCCCTGAATGCGACCCTTGCCTTTCCCCTTTGGAACAGGGGACTTCGCGGGCAACGAAGCTGGAGCTTCCCTGGGAGGCGAAGAAATCACAATTCCCTTTTGTTTTTGCTTTTTAGCTTTCGGAGCAACCTCTTCGTCCACCTCAGCATCGTTGTCTATCAGGGAGCGAGCAAATACGTCCATCTTGTTGGAATAGATGCCCTAGAGGCAATCTAGTTTAGTATGAATTTATTTATGGCTAGAACATTCATTGTATTATTTATTGGATATTTAATATAATGAAGTCCTTAGATTTACAATCGTGTTGTTTATTTTAAATATCCCTAGTCCAGTATAATGATTAATAGGAAAATCATCTATAGACTAGTATGGGGTTGGATTGATAAGAAGATATCATGATCCAACACATAGGTGTGCATTAAGGGTAATGACGCACTCGATTGACCCATCTCCGATAAGGCTACATACATGTTATCTTCAGTCACAAGTGCTTCTCGTCGTGCAATGGTATTTTCATCCTTATACTTGAAGTCGCTAGATATTCTAGTTGTTGATATTGTGATTTTGGTAGCGTTAAACGCTACACCGTAACTGGGTAGTTATAAAGGCGTGTACCGGATACAATAAGAAGCAAGCTTAGAGATCGTAGTGAACGTAGATAGAATTTTTCCCTCCCATATAACGGGAGCAAATATCCTAGGCCACTCGAGGGATAGTGCTTATAGAATGTCCGGCCAGACTCAAATAAATCAATATGGGATATTGATGTTATTTGCACGAATAAGGCTATTCCCATGGATCGAGAAACTATGGATTGGATATACGAATGTGACTTGTACGTTTCGTGTCCAATCCGGATATAGAGACAAAGAAAGGGATGAGACAATTACTTGTACAAGGTTTGTCAAGATGACTATTCTATTAGTTTGCTAGAATGGATGTTTTGCTAGAAACCGCTCCATATTAGCAAATTGTGCCTACCAACTAGATAGAACATATGGGGTCACACGCTATATAGAGTTGAACTAGATTTGGTAATTAATTAATAAGATTAATTAATTAGAAGGATCACTTTGCAAAACCTTGCAAACGTAGTAGGACTAATTTCCAAGGAAGGGACTAAACCGAATTCTAGTAGGACTAGAATAGGTCCATTAGGTAGTTGGCAAGGATTTGTTGGACTATATAAAGGACACTCCTTCCTTCCTTCCTTCCCACACTTATGACCTTATTGATCACAACTTGAGTGGGAGAGAACAAAAAGGAGAGAGCAAGCAAGCAAAGAGAGACCCGTCGCCCCCCTTTGCCGCCGCCCGTCCCCGTCGGCCCACAAGGAGGCCGAGACCTCCTTGTTGTCTCGTTATGCGTGATTTTTCTTCATCTTCCTCATTCCGGGCTAGCACAAAGGATTGGGAAGATATAGAATTAAACTCTAGGAGTGGATCAACTATAGAGAACGTGACACAGTTTGCGTTTGAAGTCATCAAATGAGAAACCCTAAGGTGTGTTATTGATTTCTTCCCTTACCATCGTTATGTCTCTTGACTTGTGATCCTTGGAGGGTATTGCATGGATTATTTTTGTTTGTGTTTCCGTTGCGCATCCATGATCAAAACCCTACAGTGGTATCAGAGCCACAGGTTGTAGAGCATAAACGTGGTTTATGTGTTACGTTTAGATAGTTTACACTTTAAATTTATTGATTATCGCGTAAAACAAGACAAATCAAGCATGTGATGCAATTTTTCAATAATCTATCATAAGAAGACTTAGTTTTTGCATTGGATGTATGAATTCGTGAGTTTGAGAAATTTTAGGATCTTAGATCTAGGGTTTGGGCATCCTATGGAAAGAAGGAGTTCTTCCCATACAAGGAAACAACCAAACTTGGGAACCAAGCAAGGGAGTTGTTTTGGAAACAACTCACGAAGGAAGTTCGGCCCCCTAGGGGACTGCCCCTCCTTTATTTCCGCCCAAGCAAGTCTCGGCCTAGGGGCCAAGGAAGCCCTAGCCCGCGGCCTAGCCCCGTGGGCTATGGGCCGGTCGGCCCAAGGCCTTTTCTGTTCTCTTTTTGGGCCCGGACAATTTGATTGTTGGGCCCCATGGACCGTTTTAACCCTAGAATATCCTAAAATCAACTAAAATTGACCAAGCGCGTTAAAATTGGATTTTAACTGTTTATGTGCAAATCGCATGGTGATTGGATATGGCCTTAGGATATGGTTTGATGTTGATGTTTAATTTTTGTGGTTTGGTTTACGGCCTGCGAGCTGATCAATTAATTGTAATAATTAATTATGGTTTTATGGCTTACGAGCCATTTTTTTCCTCAACTGGTGAGATTTATTTTATTTAGTATAGTTTTTAGCTAGTGTTAGATAGAGTAGATTTTTAGCCAAGATTAAAGAAAATAAGCCCAAAGCCAAAAGGATCCACAAAAGATGGAGCATGGAGAATTCCACATGACTATGGAGGATGGACCAAAAGATGAAGACGCATGGAGATGTGTTTGCTTTTAGGGTTCATAGATAATTCCATTGGCTTGGAATTATCTTAGTCTAAAAGGCCATATTCACATCACGTGTTATTTTGTTTTGTGTTTTTTTATTTTATTGTCTTATTATTTTGTTGGTTGGTGTATGGATGATGCATGCAATTAGGATAATAAGATAATTAGACAACCCGGATCTATTATTTGGAGTTCTGCTCAAACTCAAATAGATAGATTAGTTGATATTGATCAACAAAAAAATTTAAAATTGAATTTAAAATCCCTCAAAATTCAAATATTGTGCTCTTTCCTCCTCTTTATTTAAACACTCATTATCATCATGATTTATCAAGTACGTGCGTGCTAAAGCATGGCGACTTGGTTCATAATGATGGAATGCGATGGCACAAGCTAGTAATGTGCAACTGTTTAAATAAGAGGTTGAACACAACTAGGCTATTAATATGATTAAAAACCTAGAGGCAAACAATTGGGATTATCCATGTGGATGGATAAATAAGGAGTTATTTGCCCAATTGAACCAAGATTTGCATAGAGATGCAATTGGAAATTGTTCCTACCTAAAGTAGTCAAATTATGGGTGACTTGCCAAAGCAAGCTCATAAGAAGATGAAACATGGATCTTGGCCCACTAGAAAATATAAGGATATTTTCCCCATTAATATCTTGTGGGTTATTAATCCGTAGAAAAATTGTGGGAGCTATATTTGATAAACTAGCCATTATTGAATATAGTTAATAATTCACAAATACTAAAACTTGCGTATTTTCCTTTTGTAGAATTCCAAATGGCAAACAACTCATCGAGTTCACAACATTCCCTACGATCTGTCCTTGAGAAGGACAAGCTCTCTGGAACCAACTTCCTTGATTGGTACAGAAACTTGAGAATCGTTCTCAAGCAAGAGAAGAAACTGTACGCAATAGAGGAGCATGTTCCAGAAGGTCCAGAGAACCAAACACCTGCAGCCCTAAAGGCACATCAAAAGCGTGTTGATGAAGCTAATGATGCGGCCAGCCTGATGCTATACACCATGACTTCTGAGGTTTAGAAGCAACACGAAAACATGAATGCTGTCGATATGATCGATCATCTGAAGCAGCTCTTCCAAGAGTAGGCAAGGGTTGAGAGGTATGAGGTCTCTAAGGCATTGTTCAAGTGTCATCTGGCAGAAGGGAACCCATTGAGACACCATGTACTCCGTATGATCGGGTATTTGGAGAATCTCGCCCGACTAGGGTTCCTGGTCGGCCAAGAGTTGGCAACCGATCTCGTGTTGCAATCGTTGCCCGAGAGTTATGGACAGTTCATCATGAACTATAACATGAACGAGATCGTGAAACCACTGCCAGATTTGCTCAATATGGTTAGGACAGCTGAACAAAGCATCAACAAGGGTAAGGGCAAGGCCATTATGATGGTGCAGAAAGGAAAGGGAAAAAGGTTTGCCTCATCCTCCAAGGGAAATGGCAAGTCAGTTGCCAAGTCCAAGGAACCTGCCCTTAAGCCTGTTGGTGGCATTGCCAAAGGTGTGACTAAAGGTGAGTGTCACTACTGCAGTCAGCCTGGACACTGGAGGAGGAACTGCCCAAAATATCTGGAGGACAAGAGGCTTGGAATAGTGATTCCACCACCACCAGGTATTTTCTTGTGGATGTAAATTTAACTGTCTCTAATAATGGGTATTAGATACTGGATGTGGATCTCACATTTGTTGAAATATGCAGGATCTAAAGACAAGTAGAAGATTGGCTAAAGGAGAGATAGATCTGCGCGTTGGGAATGGCGCAAAAGTTGTTGCGTTGGCCTTGGGCGTGTGCGAGCTATCTCTACCTTCAAGATTAGTTTTAAAATTAAATAATTTCTATTTTGTGCGTGCTATGAGCAGAAACATTATTTCTATTTCTTGTTTGGACAAGGAAGGTTTTATTATTTCAATAAAGAACAATTGTTGTTCCTTTTATTTGAATAATATTCACTATTTTAGTGCACAATTATTTAATGGACTGTATAGCCTTGATCTAAGCAATCTTGTCTACAACATTTATACCAATAGGATTAAAATGAATGATTTAAATCTTGCTTACTTATGGCACTGTCGTTTAGGCCACATAAACGAGAAACGTGTATCTAGACTCCATAAGTATGGACTACTAGACTCATTTGATTTCGTATCATATGAGACATGTGAGGCTTGTTTATTGGGAAAAACGACAAAGTCACCTTTCAATAAGAAAGGTTAGAGGACTCGTGAGCAATTGGCGCTCATACATACTGATGTGTGTGGGCAATTTGCCACGCCTGCCAGGGGTGGTTATGTCTACTTCATTACATTTACTGATGATTACAGTAGATATGGATTTGTATACCTCATGAGGGCCAAATCCGAGTCCTTTGAAATGTTCAAAGAATTCAAAAATGATGTAGAGAATCAACTTGGAAAAAGTATCAAGGCTCTACGATCGGTTCGTGGAGGAGAATACTTGAGACAAGAGTTTGACGACTATCTTAGAGAGTGTGGGAAGTCCCAAATCACTCCACCCGAAACGCCACAATGGAATGGCGTGTCTGAGAGGAGAAATCGAACCCTATTGGATATGGTTCGATCTATGATGTGTCAAACTGATCTTCCATTATCATTTTGGGTCCACGCTCTATTAAGTGCAGCTTTCACCATTAACCGTGTTCCATCTTAATCAGTCATGAAGACACCACATGAGATGTGGAGTGGGAGGCGTCCTACACTGTCGTTCATGAGGATTTGGGGCTACGATGTCGATGTAAAACGTTTACAATCAGACAAGCTAGGTCCAAAGTCGGATAAGTGCAAATTTGTGGGGTACCCTAAGGAAACTAGGGGTTACTACTTCTACAATCCAACCGAGAACAAAGTGTTTGTTGCTCGGACCGGCGTGTTTCTATAAAGAGAATTTTTCTCTAAAGAAGCAATTGGGAGGACTGTAGAACTTAAAGAAGTTCAAGAACCACAAATCACTGGACCGACTATGGAACATGAACAGGAACCACAAACAGTTGTGGAGCAACCTGTTCAGGTAACACAAGAGCTTCGTAGATCTAGTAGAGTGCGCCAGGAACCCGAGAGGTATGGACTTCTCGTGACCGATTCCGGTGACACGATGCTCATAAATGATGAGCCTACAACCTATGAAGAGGCCATGAAAGGCCCAGACTCTCAGAAGTGGCTAGAAGCCATGAGATCCGAGATGGAATCCATGTATACCAACAAAGTATGGACTTTGGTGGAACCACCCGAAGGGGCGCGGACCATAGGGTGCAAGTGGGTCTTCAAGAAGAAGATCGACATGGATGGTAATGTGATTACCTGTAAGGGACGATTGGTGGCTAAAGCATTCAGACAGATTCATGGTATTGACTATGATGAAACCATTTCACCAGTCGCTATGACCAAATCCATCCGAATCCTACTTGCAATTGAAGCATACCATCACTATGAGATTTGGCAAATGGATGTCAAAAAAGCATTCCTTTATGGGAATCTCCTCGAGGACGTGTATATGATACAGCCGAAGGGTTTTGAGGATCCAACGCAAGCCAACAAAGTCTGTAAGCTGCAGCGATCCAATTATGGATTGAAGCAAGCTTCTAGGAGTTGGAATCGACGTTTTGATGAAGTAGTGAAAGAGTTTGGCTTCATCAGAAAGGAAGATGAATCTTGTGTCTACAAGAAGGTTAGTGGGAGCTCTGTAGCTTTTCTGGTCTTGTATGTGGATGACATACTACACATTGGAAACCACGTTTCCATGCTGCAATCTGTTAAAGATTGGCTAGGGAAGTGTTTCTCATTGAAGGACTTAGGGGAAGCAGCCTATATACTCGGTATAAAGATCTATTGAGATAGATCTAAGAGACTGCTAGGCCTAATTCGTAGTACATATATTGACATGGTGTTGAAACGGTTCAACATGCAAGATTCCAAGAAGGGATTTCTTGCCCATGTCACATGGAATCACTCTTTCGAAGAGTGGTTGCCCTTCCAATGATATTGAGAAGGAACGCATGAGTGGAATTCCCTATGCCTCGGCCATAGGATCTATCATGTACGCCATGTTATGTACTAGACCAGATGTGTCATATGCCTTGAGTATGACAAGCAGATACCAATCCAATCCGGGTGAGAGTCACTGGATTGCAGTCAAGAACATCCTAAAGTACTTGAGAAGAACTAAGGATGATTTCTTGATATTTGGCGGTGAGGAATAGTTGCGTGTAAGGGGTTACACTGATGCAAGCTTCCAAACCGACAGAGATGACTTTAGATCACAGTCGGGATATGTGTTTTGCCTGAATGGAGCAGCGGTGAGCTGGAAGAGTTCCAAGCAAGAGACGGTGGCTTATTCTACAACAGAGACTGAGTACATTGCTGCAAAAGGTGCAGCAAAGGAAGCTATTTGGATCAGAAAGTTTGTTTATGAACTTGGTGTGGTTCCTAGCATTGCGGATCCAGTTGAGTTTTACAGTGACAACAGTGGGGCGATCGCGGAATCAAAGGAGCCCAGATCACACCAGAAATCCAAGCACGTGCTCAGGAAGTTCCATCTGACTCGAGATATTATCGATAGAGGAGACGTTCGGATATGCAAGATTCCTACAGATGAGAATCTTTCAGCTCCACTTACAAAGCCGCTTGTGCAGTGGAAGCATGAAGTGCACACTAGGAGCATGGGCATACGGGATGCGCCAGATTGGCTCTAGTGCAAGTGGGAGATTGTTGGAATAGATGCCCTAGAGGAATTCTAGTTTAGTATGAATTTATTTATGGCTAGAACATTCATTGTATTATTTATTGGATATTTAATATAATGAATTACATAGATTTACAATCGTGTTGTTTATCTTAAATATCCCTGGTCGAGTATAATGATTAATAGGACAATCATCTATAGACTAGTATGGGGCTGGATTGATATGGAGATATCATGATCCAACACATAGGTGTGCATTAAGGGAAATGACGCATTGGATTGACCCATCTCCGAGAAGGCTACATACACGTTATGTTAAGTTTCAAGTGCTCCTCGTGGTGCAATGGTATTGTCATCCTTAGTCTTGAAGTCACTAGATATTCTAGTTGTTTATTATTGTGATTTTGGTAGCGTTAAACGCTACACCGTAACTGGGTAGTTATAAAGGCGTGTACCGGATACAATAAGAAGCAAGCTTAGGGATCGTAGTGAACGTAGATAGAATTTTTCCCTCCTGCATAACGGGAGCAAATATCCTAGGCCACTCGAGGGATAGTGCTTATAGAATGTCTGGCCAGACTCAAATAAATCAATATGGGATATTGATGTTATTTGCACGAATAAGGCTATTCCCATGGATCGAGAAACTATGGATTGGATATACGAGTGTGACTTGTATGTCTCGTGTCCAATCCGGATATAGAGACAAAGGGATGAGACAATTAATTATACAAGGTTTGTCAAGATTACTATTCTATTAGTTGGCTAGAATGGATGTTTTGCTAGAAACCGCTCCATATTAACAAATTGTTGCTACCAACTAGATAGAACCTATGGGGTCACACGCTATATAGAGTTGAACTAGATTTGGTAATTAATTAATAAGATTAATTAATTAGAAGGATCACTTTGCAAAACCTTGCAAACTTAGTAGGACTAATTTGTAAGGAAGGGACTAAACCGAATTCTAGTAGGACTAGAATATGTCCTTTAGGTAGTTGGCAAGGATTTGTTGGACTATATAAAGGACACTCCTTCCTTCCTTACCACACTTATGACCTTATTGATCACAACTTGAGTGGGAGAGAACAAAAAGGAGAGAGCAAGCAAGCAAAGAGGGCCCCGTCGCCCCCCTTTGCCGCCGCCCGTCCCCGTCGGCCCACAAGGAGGCCGAGACCTCCTTGTTGTCTCGTTTTGCGTGACTTTTCTTCCTCTTCCTCATTCTGGGATAGCACAAAGGATTGGGAAGATCTATAATTTAACTTTAGGCGTGGATCAACTATAGAGAACGTGACACAATTCGCGTTTGAAGTCATCAAAGGAGAAATCCTAAGGTGTGTTATTGATTTCTTCCCTTATCATCTTTATGTCTCTTGACTTGTGATCCTTGGAGGGTATTGCATGGATTATGTTTGTTTGTGTTTCCGTTGCGCATCCATGATCAAAACCCTACACATCTCCTCGCGTATCAGAGCCTCCACCTTGGGAGCCAAATCTATTTCCAGAAGGATTTCCTTGTTTTGCCTCTTTGCTTTACCAATATAATTGACCAATGATGGACAACGGTCTCCGGATGCGAATCTCCTCAAAAAACACTGAAAAATAATAATCTTATGTAAGTCTCAGCATTCTAAAGAGAGAAATGCTTCAAGGATGAAGGAGAATTGTTTACCTTGGCAAAAGCTTCACTGTACTGGATCACACATACAACTCCGCCCCTAACAGCGACCATCTTTTCCTCAAGAATCGCGGCTGGGCACAAGTGGTTATCAGCATCGAGTAGGGAATAAAATCCATACTTCGAATCGTCTAAACTGCAGTTCTGACGAAACGCGAAAGCATTCTTTTTGATCGCATGAGCCTTACTGAGGCAGGGAGGCGGACATGAATCAAACCTTACTTGTTGAGCGTTCCAATAAGCAATCCAAGTCTTGGAAGGACGACCTACACGTTTCCCCGAAGTCTGGGTGAAAGGCAAGATGCTAAGAAGGATAGATTTACATTTCCTTATCAGCAATCGCTTATAGCAATCTCTGTTCACTGACCTAGGCCAAATAGAAGGCGCCACCGCGTCAAAGCCAAACTGGGGTGAGACGCGAGTCGGGTTAACATCAACTGTGATACGCTCATACTTGGAAGTTATTTTAGAGACATTTTCGGCAAGGGCAGGCAGTGAACCTCTCAAGCACCAGCAGAGGAATTTCATGTAGCAATCATCCCCCCTGAGGAGAGTATCTTCGGAGAGGGAACCATCTTTACTAGGGTACAGCCTCGGGAAAAATCGCACATTCTCAATGCGATTAATATAGGGCCTGGCTTTAAATTTTGTTCGATCATCGCAGATCAAGCTCAATGAACACTTAGGAGGGTTGGTCCTGTACCACCGAGCGGCTCTCCCACTTCGAAGTGCATTCTTCGCACCTGGAACATTCCAAGAATTGGGTCTCGAAGGGACAGGAGCATAAGACGGCCACCTTTCAAATACCCACATGGTAAGGAATGAAATGTTGACAAAAGTCAACACATCAAGACGCCCGCGCAACTCCTCTATCGCAACCACAAGCTGGTCTAACCGATGATACAAGGTTCCTAGCACAAGAGGCCCAAGTGAGACTTTCTGGCCAAGAGACAACCCGATAGCGAGGGGCAAGACATGATAAAATTCTCCGTCATGATGATGACCGTCGATCAAATATCACGACAGCCAAGCACATAGGAAGCCGCCCAAGGTCAAGTGATACCCCTTCCCCTCGATATAATATTTCGCTTTTGGATCCTTCTCCAATATCTCCTTGGTGAGTTTACCATTCGCATAGTCGCGAAAGAAATATTGCACCCATTTTCCCCGAGTATTCTTCGCAGAGGTCTCAACCAACTGCCATGTGGGAAGAAATTCCGCAGATTTCCAGCGGGTGGAAATTTTCTTTACCTCGGTCACGCACTCCTCCATCTGCGCATAAAGAGCGAGCTCCATATCAGATTTCAAAGGAGCCGAGGGATCGAATTCGCCCATGGGAGAAAGCTCATACAGTATTTGCACATCTTCCAAAGTGGGGGCGGCCTCAAACTCAACAAAGTGGAAAGTGTGAGTCGCGGGCGAGTATCGAGAAAAGACGTTCAGAAGCATGCTCTGATCCAGCTTCACGGCAGCACCCTTTGTAGCTCTGACAGCATAGTAGATCCCAGACTGGTCTATCATAATGGCATGGTAAGTTAGTACATGGTCAGTCCACTCATCCATCAGGTCCATCTTCAGCACGAAGTCTTGGGTAGAAATATCGGTGTGAGGGAAGAACCTATTCTCAACACCTAATCTTACCACATCCTTGGCGTCAATTAACTCCAACCTGGCTTGACTAGTAGGAGGGTTCAACAGTAGAAGATCTTCAGTAGCGGGATCTGGTATATTCCTTACTTCAGTTCTAGCATGATAGAAGTCTTCTCGACCCAGATAAGGAGTTTTCTTCCACAAGGTCTTTGGAAGATCATGGAATTCCTCGGGTTCCTTCACGGATTTGGTCGCTTTTTTCTTGGCCATTTCTACAGTAAAGCAAGAAAAAGGGGGGAGAAATATATCCACTTTCAGTTTGAAATCCAAGATCAGATCTTACAAGTTTCTGAGTTGAAGATTGTTAATTTGGGAAGATGAACAGTTTTGATTTTAGAATTGCAGAAAATTACCGTCTTAGGTCGTTTCAATCTTTTAGGGTTTTAAAAGAAACCTCTTCAACAATATTAAGCAATGGCGTATTTCAAACGATTCTGGGTTTTTCATATTCAAGACGATTCAAAGGTATGAAGTGCATTAATTTAAATTGAGCAAAGCCAACCTTGTTTTAATGAAGCGATTTGAAGAAGACGGTTTGCAAGGAAGAATTGGTGGTTGATTATCTGTATTTGCTCTCGGAGGATCTCAGAAAACATTCACTTTAGAGAGAGAAGCAATACTTTGCAACTATGGAGGAAGAAGAGTATTTATTCAAAAACACTGAAGAGTCGCGTCCTTTCAGTGGTCGAATAGCAACCGTCATCGCCGAATCGCGCAATCACAGGCCAACGCTGATGTCACGCCTAAAACCCTATAAGAACAGAACGCACAACTCTAGGGATCCTAGGTCATAATGACGCGCACGGGGGTTGATTTTGCGTGTATTTGAATTGGTGCGTGGCAACGACGCACGCGTTGGTTTTTGCGCATTGAAGTCTATACGATTAGGTGCCTTCACGCGCAAAAAGGGGGCTAATGTAGATAGTGCTTTCCAGATAGACAGATCACAGCCACGTGGCAGTCATCCAGCACACCTAGCTATGCTCCACATAAACTGGATCACCACCCGCGCTGATCCACGTGGGGGCTGCGAGACAGGGCCCTCTCACATACCACACGGGACTTGTAGGGACTTACTGGTTTGGAGGCTAGAGTAAGTTTCGTCGCGCTCGAGCGACAACCAAACCCGCGCGCGACCTTTAGTAACTGCTTTGAGAGATTAATGGCACGAGCTCCATAGACCCGGTCAACTCTAGTAGCTTTTCTAGAGTTGAAACTGGTAATGACTATTTGGTATCTGATTCAATAATAACTTTTTCCCATCTCTCTTTTGCAATTTTGTTAATGGCTAGCTCCATTACCATAAACTCAGCATCAGTTGCATCCATACTTTTCATTTCCTTGTTGTAGCAGGTATCTCCCCCCTTCACTTGCCAAATTCATCTCTAATAATGTAAGCAGATGCATAAGTTCCATTTTTGAAGCTTGCATCACAGTTAAACTTAATCCATCCTTCATCAGGAGCTTTACGATTCTCTGTCACCACCTCCAGATTGACTAAATCTGGTTCTTTATCTGTCTCATACAGAGTCAAATATGAATGATCCAACCAGATTGCATTAATTTCTGTGCATATTTTCTAGGGATTGAAGGCTTCTTTCTTGAAAATTGCAGCATTTCTATTCAGCCAAATTCTTTCCAAAATAATGCCTATAAGAGCTACTTCAAGATTGTCTAATTTATGACATTTGTGCTCAAAGATAAACTTCAAGATTTCTTGCACATTCATAGCTGGCAATGTGTCAATTTTTTTTGCATAATCTGAAACTATATAGCTCTTGTAGTTGGGCAAGTAAAAAAGATATGATTACTACTTTGGGTGTCACTTTGACATATGTTGCACATATAATTGTTTGAAACTTCACTTCTTGGGTCCTTTATAGGAATAGTATCAGCTGCAAGTATCCACATCATCATCTTCAATCTACTATGAACTTTTTCCCTCCATATAAGCATCCAATCAAAGTTCTGGTGGTGTCCCTCATTTCCATTATTCTGCATGTGGTAGACAGCTTTTGTTGTAACATGTCCATTCTTCTCTTTTGTCCAAATCCATTTGTCATTGTGGGTTGGATAGGTATGACAAGATTGAGAATGATTCTTTTTTCTTCTTGGGTCATCCACCTGTTTAGCATATCCTCTTTTCAAGACCTGGATTGCCAGTAAATAAGCTCATGAATCCTCTTGGGAGCTCTCTCAAGGACATCAGGTGGTTTAGGTTTGCTATTTTCCAGGTTTGGGACCCAGGGGTCCTGCCAAATATCTATAGAAAGACCATCACCTATCATTTTAAAAGCTCCATGAGTAATAATATCCCTCACCTTGATCATCCCCTTCCAAAAATAGGAGTCAGACCTATTTAGGTCAATTCTGTGAAGGTTAATAAGATGGCAATAATTGTTAAGTAGCAGACTCGCCCAAAGACACTCTTTGGTAGTCCTTAGACTCCAGGCTAACTTAGCTAGCAAGCAATATTAAAAAAATCAGCTTTCCTAAACCCTAGACCACCATTTCTTTTAGAAGCACACAAAGTCTCCCAGGCAATGAGGTTTTTTTTTTCCTGTTGTCAGAGCTGCCCCACCAGAAGTTTGCATTCATTGAATCCATTTTTGACACTGTCTTCTTGGGGAGGATGAACATTTCCATAGGGTGAGAAGGAATGGAAAACAAAACACAAATAATGAGAACTTTCTTACCACCAAAAGACAAGAATTTGGATTGCCAGCCTTCAAGTCTTTTCTGCATTTTGTCGTTGGGTCACTGAAATCTAAGGATTTTGATCTACTCAAGAACATGGGTAAGCGCAAGTAAATTGCATCCTTCTTTCCTTTCTGCAGTCCCATCACTTCCCTGATTTGTATCCTTATATGTGGATTGGTATTTGGGTTGAAGAAAATGGAGGATTTCTTCTTTTTTACACTCTGTCCCGAGGATTCCTCAAAGAGCTTCAAGCAGAGATTAAAAATTTCAGCTTCTTTTGCATTAGCTCTCCCCATCAACACCAGATCATCAGCAAACATGAGATGTTAAATAGCAGGACAGTTTTTGCTGAGTTTAATGCCTTGTATTTTTCCTTCTTCTTGAGAAAGTTAAGGATTCTTGCCGAAACTTCATTGCATAGAATGAAAAGACAAGGGGAGAGAGGGTCCCCTTGTCTATGCCCACAAGAACTCTGGAAATAACCATGAGGAGATCCATTGATAAGAACAGAGAACCTTACAGTGCTAACACATTCAAACACCCAATCAATCAATTTTTGAGGAAAGCCACACCACTTTAGGACAGTTACCAAAAAACCCCACTCCATCTTGCCATAGACCTTTTCCATGTCTATCTTGACTGTCATCAAGCCACCTTTGCCTTTTTTCTTTTTAAGAGTATGAATAACCTCATGAAAAATTATCACATTCTCTTGGATATTCCTCCCTTGCACAAAGGCTGCTTGTTTTGGTCTTACAATATCAGAAAAAACATGAGTGATTCTATTTGCAATGATCTTAGAGATTACCTTGTATATTGTATTGCAAAGGATGATGGTCCTGTAATGTTGCACCTTGAAAGAGTCATCAAGAATAGGAATTAATGCAATGAAGGTTGCATTTATTCCCTTTTCGCGTTCACCAGATTCAAAGAAGTCCGTAACAACACCACAAAAGTCTTCTGCTACCACATCCAAGTATTATTTGTAGAACCATCAGGTCCTTGGGATTAGAAACTCCCCATTTTGAACAAAGTATCTCTGATCTCATCATTTGAGGGAACATTTCACATGTTGTGGATCTGAGCAGGTTGCAGCTTGTGAGGGAATAGTTCCTCAAGCCATACATGTTCAGAAGGTGCAGAAGTTTGGAAAAGATGTTGAAAAAAGCAACATAACTCATCCCCAATCTCTTTTTTGGTTTTAGCTAAGCTTCCATCTTCTCTTTGGATCCTCTTCTGGGTGTTTCTCTGGCCTCTAAAAGCTGAAACGGTATGGAAAAATCTTGAGTTTGAATCTCTTCATTTAACCACTTCACTCTAGACTTCTGTCTCAACATAATCTCCTCTCTTTTATAGAGTTCTTGTAACTCTTTATTGATTTCCTTTTCTCTGTCACATGTACTTAACAGTTCTTAAGACTCTCTTCATGTAATTTCTTGTTTATTTCCTTGATGGAATTTGTAACATGCCCAAAATAGTCCATATTCCATTTCTTGAGAGCAGCTTTGGTGTTTGCCATTTGCTCCCCCCATCTAATACCAAATTTGTACCCTTTCATCATACTCCATGCATCTCCCAGAATATTTTTGAATTGTTTGTCTCTTATCCACATGGCTTCAAACCTAAAAGGTTTTGGGCCATTAGAGAATGAAGGGTTCATGTCACAAATAAGGATGTTATGATCAGGAAAGCTGGATTCCTTGTGTTTGATAGCTGCTCTAGGGAAAGCTATTCTCCAATCACGAGTACAAAAATATCTATCAATTCTCTCCTTGATGATCTTACCCTTTTTCCATCAATTACACCAAGTATATTTGGCCCCTTCATAACCATTATCAATCCATCAACCATCATTGACGAGATTAAGCAGTCCCCCATATGAAGTTTGAGCTACAGTTTTGCCTCCAAGCTTATCGTCTTGCTTATAGACCTCACTGAAATCAACAATAAAGGCACATGGCAGAAATACGACATTTTGAATGTAAAGAAGATGTTCTCAAAATAATTCTCTACTTTTTCTATCACATGGAGCATAAATATAATTAAGGACCCAGTGAGGATACCCATTCTTCCCAAACATCAAGACAGAAATAACATTTCATTTGCATAGAGTATCTCACATTCAATTAAGCTATCCCAACAGAAAACTAATCCCCCACTTTTACCCTTTGCTTCAACCACTTCATAATTGAAACCCATCGAAGTAAAACTTTTAATGAATTTTCTGAAACTAACCTTTTTTCTGATAAGAAGAACCAACTGGCTTCCTACGGCCTTATTTGAGACTTCACATAACGAATTGCAGTGGTCTTCCCCAACCCCCTGCAGTTCCAGGTGAATCCGATCATTTGGGGGTGGGGGGCATTGTCAGGCCCGCCTCATCAGCCGTTAATTCTCCTCTCATATTTCTTAGAGCATCGTGTCTCTCTCTGCTCCTGAAGATACCATATTCTCTTCTAGTGTTCATTTTTCCTTGCTGGAAGTAATTTGAGGGATTTGGATTGTTTCCCAGTTTCCTCATCTATAAATGGGATCTCAATAACTTCCAATTCATCCTTAGTTCTTCAACTGCCTCCAAACTCAATAATCCTCGCCTTCATTTTTCCTTCCTTTTCTTTAGCTGGTTTGATCTTTTGGAAGTCTCTCTTGAGCTGCACCTTTGTGCGAAAATCTTGTGCTACAATCTTGTTTATCACCTTCCTTCGAGTCTCTGTTTTGAAAGCTTCCACATCCAAGCTTTGTGTTTCAATTCCTCCTTGAAGCTATTGCTGAATCGATTTTTCGAGATTTATTTCATCATCTTTATATTGATCTTCCACTTCTTCAAACCTACTTTTTTGGTCTCCCGTCATTCCCTTTTCCGCAAACGTGATCGTATCTCTTGACTGCTCTTTAAAGTTTTGGTCTGTTCTAAGTATCTGGGCCATTTCTTCCCCTATACTAATGAGAGGGCTGAGGCTTTCATGTTGGGCCATTTCCTCCACTAATTTGTTTGGGCCCGTGTTGAAAGATATGTTATAAACTGCGGCCCACTAGCTTTTTTGGGCCATTATCTAGGGTTAACCAATTACCTTCATCGCCTTCAAATTTCGAAACCATAGCACTGCTAGGAACGCCGTCCTCCAACGCATCCTTCCGTACATACCTCGTACTGTAATAACCCAAATTCTGACCTGGGGTATTTTAGTAATTTAATACATCATATTTATTACTTCTGACCGTTAGAACGTGTTATTTCATATTAGTGTTAGTCTTAATAAGACATTGTTGATAATAGGTGTGATTGAATAGTTATTAACTATTTAAGTATACTTATTTCGATAAGCTAATATAAATTACTTTTAAGTAAATCTTGTTTGTTTCAAATTAATAAGTTCATTATAATTTCAGTTAATAGTTTAGTAATTTTTATCATAAAACGTTTACCAGTATCTTCAAAATCAATTTCAAATTTATTTTCAAATATTAGTCAAATTTATTTTTCTTAAAAGTTATGTTTCGTTTTATTTGTCAAATATTATTGTTATTAGTTAAATCTTAGCTTTTCAGTCGTTAACGTTTTATTTACTTTCGTTCTCCTACTAACTATTTACGATGTATTACTATTCATCGCGTATCATTATCGTTGCGTGTGTTTAAAAAAAATATTCCGTCGCGTTTTAAATATGCGTCGCGCTTCGAACCACCGCTTTAACCCGCGCTCCAACTCCACCTTAGAACTCCCTAGATGATGCAACCCCTTCATTATCTTACATCATCACCCCCATCTCTCTCTCTCCTAATCCCCCCCCCCTCCACATCTCTATCTATTTTTATTCCTTTCATTTTTTTTCTTTCAATTTTTCATCTTCATCATCTTCTCTCCTTTAATTCCTTCGGCAACAATGACAAACACAATCACCACCTCCTTCACTTCCAACTCTGATCCACCTCTCCGCCCCTCATCTTCATCACCTTGTCTCCCTTCTCAGGGTTTTGAACGAAGGAAACCCAGCCACCATAATTACCGACCACCACAAGCACCGAACCACCATCACCACCCAAACCTCCGACACCACCACCTTCAACTCTGCCTCACACTCTCTCGACACTCTCTGCCCTCTCTTTCGCTCTCTGTGAGCTCGAAGAAGAAAGAACCAGCAGCAGCCGAAGCAGCAGTAACATCAACCTAACCTAACGCCGCCGCCGTCACCATTGTTTCTGGCAACGAGGTCGAGCCCAACTAACCGGGCAACACCCAGAAAATTTTCTTGGTCTCTGCTCGTTCTCGAGCTCCCGAGGAGCTCCTGAGCCAAGCCCGAAGGCAGTTGGAACAGGCCCTTCCATCGCCGCCGCCGACCGCCGCCGAAACGAGCTCCTGTCTCATTTCTTCGCCGTTTCTACCCTTTCTTGATATGGGTATGATCCAAATCTTCTCATTGTTCATTACTGATCATCGGAATTCGATTTAAAAGCTCGAATTGAAGTTGTGTTTTTGGAGAAGATGGCATGAGTGAAAGAATGGTTTGTTTTGGGGGTTAAATGTGTACAAGATGAAACTGTTAGGTTATGAATTGTTGAAAATTATTCTTGTTACATAAAGTGTTTGTAGTTCACTTAACTTTTGGGCGCTCCTCGTCTTTTACCTAAACTGTATTGTTTATATAATAATGTTTTTGTATAATTTAGCTTAATTTTTTATTTAAAAGTTGATTAAATTATATTCTAGAAAAGTAAATGAAAATAGTAATTTTGTAAAATAAGTACAAATATAAATTTCTTATAAACTAAAAATTATTTTAACTAAATGTCATCTTGATTAAAGTAAAAGCGTTTGTAAACGAAATAGTAATTGTAAAATATTAAGAATAATTTCCTTAATTAGAAATATTGCTTTTACAATTGTAAGAAATATTCTTTCGCAATATTAGTTATAAATCTAATTTTCTTTTAGTTTCAAAATATAGTAATTATAATATAAAATAGTTTTATATTTTTAAAATTTATTATTTAATCTTCTAAAATTATTTTGGAGACATTTGACTTATTTTGAACTGATAATTTAATTCTCTAATAATAACGTAGGTGTTTATAATTGCTCAGGGCTTTCACTTTCATATCAAATAGGGCATGTGCATCGTCATTCGTCTGTTGATCCGACTTGCTTGTAATTAGGACTATCTGTCTTTGTTTGTAGAGCCTGTCTTCGAAGAACTAGGCGTAGTGTACGAGTAAAGATTTGCTAGCGTATCTTCTGCTTTCACGGTGAGTATTCATGCTTAGCGTTGCGTGCTTATCTTCTTCCGTGTCAAAATGTGATGTTTATTTCACGTCTCAAAATATACATGTAATACATGCTTAGTCTTCCGTGCCTAGCTCTTTCATATGATACACTTGTTTACTTGAAAATAACTGTCGTACATCATTCCGAATTCGCTAAACGTAGATTTCATGATTCAAATTCCCACTTTGCTACTCGTCTTCAAATAGACAAACTTATTGTTCAAATGTAACACCGTAAGAATTCATTAATAACGTAAAGTGAAAGAATCGCATGTACCGGAACCAGTCACTTATATCGGGTTTAGATTCCTTGGGCTCAGTCCCTAAAATGGGGAATCCGTGTGCCTCTCATGTTCAGATTCCTTGGACTCGGTCCCTAAAATGGGGACTCCGTGTGCCTCGTGGGTTTCGATTCCTTGGGCTAAGATCCCTAAAATGGGGACTCCGTGTGCTCCGACTCCTTTCGCCGTAGGGTGGGGTCCAGCATTCTAGTACTACTCTCCTGACATAAAATCTTAAAGGGGTGTCGAAACTTAAGGTCTAGTAGCTGCTTATATGATGACTAGCGGGACGAATCGTCTACAACGCTTAGCAGAGAGGTTGGGTTATTACAACCCCCTATACCCCAGTATCATCTGTTACTATTTACTCTGGTCTCTCCTTGTCACTGCGAATATATGATATGACTTGTTTCATTCCACGTTCGGAAACTTGTGGATATTTCGGTAAACGAGTCGTCTACTCGTAATAACTTTCAGTTTGGAAATAGCAACTTTTGAGAACTCTGATAATATTCACTTCAACTCGTACTTATATTTCCGAAAACAGTTCAAGTCTTTACTCTGAGGTTTATACTTATACTCTATTACTGTTTATAATCTTTTAAATACACAACCCTGTAAACTGTCTCATCCACTCGGTTTTACATGCTAAGTTTTTTATTCACTCAATTTTTCGTGTATATTAAATGCTATGTCATGCCGATATATGTGATGTCCTCTTGCACGCTTAGAACCGTTTTTGTACGCATTCTTCATATCATACCAACCTGCATACCTCGGCATTGAGTAATATATAAGCAACCGTATAGGACTTAGGACCTGTAGACACTACGCCCGAAGAAACGCATCAAGAGAAATGGAAGGAGGAGAAGCAACGAACCCACAAGTCGCTCTGCTGTTCAATCAGGTGGGACAGTTCTTTCAGGCTATGAACAATCCAAACAACAACCGAAATGAATGGGAACCTGACTGGGCTAAGATGACGGCTCAGAGGAACCCAGAAAACTTCTATCGGAAAGAGGACCCAGTGCTTCTGAAGAACTGGATCAGGGACTTCGACAAAATCTTTCATGCATTGGAATGTCCCGAAGCCCGCAAGGTCAATGAGGCGGCTTTCTATTTCAAGGACAAGGCCGATAACTGGTGAACAGCTAATTATGAGGAATTAATCGCGCTAAAGCAAGTGGATGACTCGGTGACAGACTACTATGACAAGTTCGTGGAGTTAGCACGGTTTGCATAGGACACAGTGCCAACGGACGGGCGCATCGTTACCCTTTTCATAGTAGTTTTGAAGCTCGACTTTCAGAGAATCATGCTCACCAGGGGCTATGACACCTTGCCAGATGCATATGGAGTAGCAGCGAACATATGGAGAATCGATCAGGCGCTAACTCAACAGTTGGGGAAAAGGAAGCTAGAAGGTCAAGGAACTAGAGGCTATGGCCAAGGAAGAAGCAACAACCAACGAGGGGACAAGCGAGGAACTGGTAATGGTGGAGAGAATCAGAACCAGCAGATGGCGAGGCCTACTCGAAATTGCAACAAGTGTGGTCGCTATCACCGGGGATACACTTGCAATGGTGTAGCCATGTCTTGTAAGTATTGTGTCATCAAAGACCACATATCTCCTGACTGTATGCGGAGGATGGAAGTAGAGAATCTTCGAGGACATAACTATCAGGAAAATGGACAGAAATGCCAAGGGATTCGGCATTATCAGAATGGGCATAAATTCCGAAAGAACAACAAGAATTGGGGAAATCAAATTCGCAGTAATAAAAACAATTTCAGGAACGACGCCGCTGATCAGCAAGGGAACTACAACGGAAATGGCAACATGAATGGATGGAAAAACAAGAATGTGGCTACCAATGGCAACAACGAAGAACAAAGAGCTGGAAACAATGGAACGGAAACGGAAGGAATGTAACTCATGGAAACAACCCGATGTCAGGTGGCCAAATATATATGATGAACGAAGTAGAGGAGGAAATGGCAAACAACATGCTGACATGTACGCTCTATGTCCACTATCACCCTGAATTCCTCTTCATATTAGAAACTCATAGAGACCTTAGAGACTCTTTCGAGCTTCCAGGACGAATCTCACTCCTAAGTGGGGGAAGATGTAACCACCCTTTTTTTGTGACCCTGTTTTCTCCATGCATTCATTAATTTGTCAATTGTCTCTATATCTACCCCTGACTTCTAGTAGCGACCTCTAAGTTCTATTACCGCACTCAAGCTTCGAGGACGAAGCTTAGTCCAAGGGGGGAAGAATGTAATAACCCTAATGACCTGGGGTATTTTAGTAATTTGGCACATCATATTTATTACTTGAGACCGTTCGAACGTGTTATTTGACATTAGTGTTAATCTTAATAAGACACTGTTGATATTAGGTGTGATTGCGTAGTTATTAACTATTTATGTACAATTATTTCGATAAGCTAGTATAAATTACTTTTAAACAAATCTTGTTTATTTCAAATTAATAAGTTGATTATAATTTCAGTTAACAGTTTAGTAATTTTTGTTATAAAACGTTTACCAGTATCTTCTAAATCAATTTCAAATTTATTTTGAAATATTAGTCAAATTCATTTTTCTTAAAATATATGTTTCATATTTTATTTTCAAGTATTATTGTTATCAGTTAAATCTTAGATTTTCAATCGCGAACGTTTTATTTACTTTTGTTCTCGTACTAACTATTTACGGCAAATTAATATTCATCGCGTATCATTATTTTATCCGTTGCGTGTGTTTTAAAAAAACTATTTCGCCGTGTTTTAAATATTCATCGCGCGTCGAACCACCGCTTTAACCCGCGCTCCAACTCCACCTTAGAACTCTCTAGATGATGCATCCCCCTCATTTTCTTACATCATCACCCTCATCCCCCTCTCTCCTAGTCCCACCGTCCACATCTCTATCTCTTTTTATTCTTTTCACTTTTTTTCTTTCTACTTTTCATCTTCATCATCTTCTGTCCTTCAATTCCTTCGGTAACAACATAGACCAACACCATCACCACCTCCTTCACTTCCAACTCTGCTCCACCTCTCCGCCTCTCATCTTATATCACCATGTCTCCATTCTCTAGGTTTTGTCCAAAGGAAACCTAACCACCATAATAACCGACCACGAAAAGCACCGAAACCACCATCACCACCCAAACCTCCGACACCACCACCTTCAACTCTGCCTCCCACTCTCTCACCTCTATTTCTCTCTATGTGAGCTCGAAGAATCAAAAACCTGCAGCAGCCGAAGCAGCAGTAAATCGACCCAACCCAACGCCGCCTTCGTCACCATTGTTTCTGGCAACGAGGTCCAGCCCAACTATCTGGGCAACACGCAGCCCATTTCTCGGTGTCTATGCGTTCCCGATCTACCGAGGAGCACGAGGAGCTCTTGAGCCAAGCCCGAAGGCATATGGAACAGGCCCTTCCATCGCCGCTGCCGAAAGCCGCCGAAATGAACTCTCGCCTCATTTCTTCGCCGTTTCTACGCTTTCTTGATATGGGTATGCTCTTAATCTTCTCATTGTTCATTATTGATCGTCGGAATTCGATTCTGAAATCTCGAATTGAAGTTGTGTTTTGGAGAAGATGGCATGAGTGAAAGAACGTTTTGTTTTGGGGGCTAAATGTGTACAATATGAAACTGTTAGTTTATGAATTATTGAAAATTATTCTTGTTACATAAAGTGTTTGTAGTTCAATTAACTTTAGGGGTGCTCCTCATCTTTTACCTAAACCGCATTGTTTATACAATTATGTTTTTGTTTAATTTAGCTTAATTTTTTATTTAAAAGTTAATTTAATTATATTCTAAATAAGTAAATGAAAATAGTACCTTTTTAATATAAGTACAAATATAAATTTTCATATAAATTGAAAATTGGTTTAACTAAATGTTATCTTCATTAAAGTAAAAGCGTTTGTAAACGAAGTAGTAATTGTAAGATATTTAGAATTAATTTCCTATAGTAGAAATATTGCTTTTACAATTGTAAGAAATATTCTTTCGCAATATTTTATAACTCTAATTTTCTTTTAGTTTCTAAATATTGTAATTAGAGCATTAAATATTTTTATATTTAAAATTTGTTATTTAATCTTCTAAAATTGTTTTTGGAGACTTTTGACTTATTTGCAACTGATAATTTAATTCTCTAATAATAACGTAGGAGTTTATAATTATTGAGGGCTTTCACTTTCATATCAAATAGGGCACGTGCATCGTCATTCGTCTGTTGATCAAACTTGCTTGTAATTAGGACTATCTGTGTTTGTTTGTAGAGCCAGTGTTCGAAGAACTAGGCGTAGTGTACGAGTAAAGATTTGCTAGCGTACCTTCAACTTTCACGGTGAGTATTCATGCTTAGCGTTGCGCGCTTATCTTCGTCCGTGTCAAAATGTGATGTTTATTTCACGTCTCAAAATATACATGTAATACATGCTTAGACTTCCGTGCCTAGCTCTTTCATGTGATACACTGGTTTAATTGAAAATAACTGTCGTACTTATTCTCTAAACGTACATTTCTTGATTCAAATCCACACTTTACTACTCGTATTCAAATCGGCAAACTTATTTTTCAAATGTCACACCGTAAGAATTCATTAATAACGTAAAGGGAAAGAATCGCATGTACCGGAACCAGTCACTTATATCAGGTTTAGATTCCTTGGGCTCAGTCCCTGAAATGGAGACTCCGTGTGCCTCTCAATTTCAGATTCCTTGGGCTCAGTCCCTAAAATGGGGACTCCGTGTGCCTCTTGGGTTTAGATTCCTTGGGCTAAGATCCCTAAAATGGGGACTTCGTGTGCTCCGACTCCTTTCGTCGTAGTGTGGGGTCCAGCATTCTAGTACTATTCTTCTAACATAAAATCTTAAGTGGGTGTCGACACTTAAGGTCTAGTAGCTGCTTGTATGAGGACTAGCGGGACGAATCGTCTACAACGTTTGGCAAAGAGGTTGGGTTATTACAACCCCCTATACGCCAGTATCATCTTTTAAGTGCGCCGTAGATGTTAACGGAAACAGGGATGGTTTTTGTATATTCCCGAACAACATGGGGTTTTTTGTATATAATCCAAACCACGAAGGTGCAAAATGTCTTTAACCCTTTATTTTATTCAATATATGTCATGGTATTTGTAACTTTAATATAGTGATATGTTCGTAGGGTCTCTTTTTACTAACTTATTGTAAGTTTGTTTGGGTGACACTCGTGCTGCTACTTGTTTATATAGAAATCTACTCCAGCAGAAAATTATATAACGGTACTCGATTATAAAAATGAGTGTAACTACAATGTTATTTATACAAGTTATCTGTTGAAATAAATGTTTACTAGTAAACATAAAAAGGGAATACTGGTAATTTTTACTACATTACAGTACTGTCACATCATTAACAACTGCAACTGCACTAACATTTTACTAAACGCATACATCTTTTTTCATTTTAACTTTCATGCAGACGGTTTTCACAGCTACAAGGTCTACTTAAAAGTCCAAAAGGCAACCACCAAACTCACCCTATTACTAGCAAATGGGCACACACGCTGCATATGCAAATTCTTTATAAATTGTTTTTGTAAATAATAGTAGTAAATGACTTGGACAAGTAGAAAATATGGGGAACATGGAGGGTCTGGGAAAATTAAAGGTCTTTTCTTTGAAAACCAATATGTGGACATCAATGCGTCAAATGTCGTGTTTGCTTTATAGATTGATAGTTTTCCACACATAAAAAGTATGAAAGGAAATCTAACAATTTTCTCAGAAAATGAACCAGTACATTCAGAGAATTCAGTTTGTACCTCCTCTGTGTATATTCTAACCCAGCTGTTCCATGCATCCTAGCGCTCCTGCCCCATGTCCAGCAAAACTGCCTTCAAAGGAGTCAACAATTCCCCTTCTGGTATGGTGGCGTCAGATTTGATATTCGAAAGAAGGCGGAAGAAATTAAGTGTAATCAACTTCGTCAACAGCCATGTTTAACAATTTACTAATCAACTGCTTGTTGTACTTTGGCAAGCCAAGCTTCTGAGTCATTATGGCTTGATAATCAACCATGAACTTGGTTCCATATCTACAACAAAATCATCATGACAAATGCATAAATGCAAAATAAACCAGTAAGTCCCACTGTGACAGAAGGTTCACAACGTTTTAAATACCTTTCCATGACATAATTTGCCTCCTTATCACTTATTAGTTCAGCTGCCGTCTACGTTACCCGGACTCTTCTAAATCGCCGCCGTACCCGTGTCGATACGATATGACTGGTGTGGGTGTGGGATGTGTGGCGGGTGTGGCTAAATCTCGCCGGACACTTTGACTATAGAGACACGTGGTTCCGACAAAGACTTGCTCGCCATCTCTAGCCGTCAAATACATTAAACAGATTATAGTCCTTGAAGTTTACCTATATTACATTATAATGTGACTTTTAGTTGAGTTTTTTATAATTCATTCTATACATAATTATATAGTAAATACATTAATGCAGTATCCCCATACACGTATCCATATTTTGGACACTTTTTAGCCGAGTCCCAGTATTCTGAAAATTATGAAATTGGTAGATCCGACTCTAGGATACACACCCGACATGACACCCGCACCCGAGTCCAGTTAACATAGGCTGCCGTAAGGGTTGACGCAAACTGTGCAATGTTCCATAAACCAATGTCAGGCTGATTTGCAAAACAATACCTTCTCCCAGGAAGATCTGTCGTTTTGGGAGTGAAACTCGGATCGAAAGCATCCAAAAATCCAAAAGGACCGTAATCAATAGTAAGGCCCAACACACTCATATTGTCAGTGTTCAGCACACCATGAGTAAAACCAACACCCTGCCACCGTGCAACCAAGGAAGCAGTGCGCTCAGCAACTTCCACTGCCCAAGCTAGAAATACAACAAAAAAAAGAAGATTTGTAACTATATAGTCCATAGAATTTTCATGCAAGAGAAACGTTGGGACAGAGGGTAAGATAAATAAATAAATAAATAAATAAATAAATAAATAAATAAATAAATAAATAAATAAATAAATAAATAAATAAATAAATAAATAAATAAATAAAGCAGATTTAACCTCCTGGTTTATTTTATGATTGAGAGTCTTTGAACTAGCTAGGGAACGAAACTGCATATCAAGGACGTGTCCAGTTTTAAAGTTCTGCTCCCGAGTGTAGAAGCAGAGATCCGTTCTCTCAGCAATTTCGGTATTGAAGCAGGCCTATTTTGGTGTTCAACACCTAGAGGGAACTAGGTTTGGTTTTTGCTATCAGTAAGTGACTCATTAGGGCTGAAAAGCTCCACATCTAACAAATTACTGCTCCAACATTACCTCGTTTTGTTCCTTATCCCTTTTTACTTCCTAGGGACAGAGGAACCGTGGATTGTAGTGGTAAAGGTGGGCATGGCGTTTCCTAATATTTCACTGAGTTTGGTGCATTGGGCAACTAGAAGAATACCAGGATTGCTAAACGAATAGTGCAAGCTAGTTTCCAACAGTGAACAACCTCGGCATCCTCCAGCGCTAAGTAGTTGTATCATATGAATGGAAGAGAAAAAATCATGGATCAACTGTTAACTAAAAAACTAGGTTCCACCCCGCGGGCACACTACAAGGAATATTGGAATTAGGGACAAAACTTTAGGGACAAAACTCATATTTGTTGGGGAGAGTGAGCATTCAAGACAAAACTAGAAAATCCTTGCAAAAGAAATCGTCAAGGACTAAAGTGATATGTTTGAAAACCTTTGAGGCTGGATTTTGTGGAGAAAAGTAAGTTTTTTGGACAAAATAATTGTTTTCCTCGCTAAAGAAACTTGTAAGGACTAAATTGAAATTTCTGCAAATTAAAGAGGAAACAATCACGCGGAATCGTTTTTTTTTTTCATCGGAAAGAAACGCGGAATCGATTTCACCTCTCTTCTCCCGTCGATCCCCAAAATCGATTTCACCTCTCTATCTATCTCTCTGACTCTCTCCAAATCGATTTCACTCTCCAGATCTCAATCTCTCGTCGATTCTCTCACCCTCTGATGAATCCAACCTCCTTCTCTCGATGCCGTCGCTTTGATTTTCGATCAATCTGAAGCTCGCCTGTGATGTTTGCGTCGATCTGGTGTTTGAAGTTTTGTTCGATTCCGGAGATTTGCCAGTCTAGGGTTTGAAGCTTCGTTCAAATGGCTGTTTTGTCGAAGCGGTGAGCTGAACCTGTGATTCTCTCATAGATCTGAACCTGTGATTATCTCAGTCTAGGGTTTCAAGTTGATTATCTCAGCATATTATCGATTCCGCCTTTTACTATCTCTCGCCTGCAATGGAAATTCATTTTGGATAGTTGGAGGTTTAAACATCAAGGCTCGAAGATCAAATTGGTTTGAAGGTTCTGCTCGATGTTTTTACGGATTTGAAGTCTCGATTAATAGGTTTTCATCAGTATCAATGCTCAATCTGGAGGTTGGGGTTGGTTCAGAGTTTCTTCAATCCTTCTTGCCATTTTTCGAAGGTAGAGAGGTTAGATTTCTCGATCTCTATATGCAGTAGCTGTAATGATGCTTTCGCCTTTCAATTTCATGGTCTCTGTCAGAAATTTCTTCTCTCGCTTTGATTGCATATTACTTGGAGGTACAAATGCCAAAGAGAGGTTATCTGCTTTGATAGTTCATTCAAAAACATTGGAAAACACCCCTTCAGATCTTCTAGAGCTCAAGTTTTGTCTATTTTATTTTGAATTCCATGTGTTTGTCTCTTTTTGTGCAGAGTTACGGATTGAGTCCCTCAGGCAGGATCAGTTTTGGTATTCACCCTATGACTTTGATTAGTTTGTGCATTCCTTTCAATTAATCTTAATGTACATGTTTGAACATAATTTTACTAATTGTTATGTTAATTGGCACCTGCAGAGTTAAAATAGTGAATTTTTCAATTTGTTAGATGGTGAATTGATGTGGGGTTGAATTTTCAGGGGAGAAGGGCGTCTAAATTCTGAACTTTGGCATGTTTGTGATGGTCAGTCTATTTTGATTTGCTTTTTCATGTGAGATGAGCCCTGGTTGATGCTGAATCGAAATCTCGTTAGCTCTCTTTGATTAGTTATTTTATTGGTGAATGTGGCCTCAACTTGATTGTTTTAATCTGATATGTCATTGAGGTTTCTGAAGTTTAAGAGGTAAATCGATTCTCATACTTTCAGTAATATGAGCCCCCAATCTAATTCAGATGCTTCATTTTGATTCGTTTATATGGTGAATTGCTAATTGAATAGATAGACTATAGTATTGAAGATGTTTTTCTCAGTTGGCTTCTTCATCGGAGCAAAATGTGAAGAATCAATTTGACCCAATCAGAAAGGAATTTAGACTGGATCAGCTTTTGTCAAACATTATTTCATTTGGCACACGTCTGTAAGTTTGATTCCTGTAAATTAGTAGTGTTTTAAGGCTGGATTTGGAAGGACATTCAGTTTGGCTTTTTATCCTTCTCAAATTGAGGGAGGATCCTTACACTGCTATTCACCATGCTTTATAAGTCAAAGAGTGATTGAATGTACATTATAGCTTTACAACATTGAGTGTTTAAAGAGCCAGAATGTTTATGAACTGTTAGTGTCAAACTTACCTAGCTTGAAATGTCAAGTATGAGAAATGCATTGAGAAAGTTCAAGAAGAATACATGGTTATTGTGTAGGCCTCTCTACCAGATGATGTCAATAACTTGAAGTCAAAACCACAATGAAACTTAAAAAACATACTATGTCATTTCTTTCATCTCACTTTCTACTTCCTTGTGCATTTCCTTGTAGTTAGCATCAGAGTCACGAACCTGTGGTTATTAGGGTACATCTTACTCTCTTTGGAAATCAACAACTTATCAGACACACTTGTTTCAGTTTTGGTTTGCATTGCATAGATGAGTTGCATCTAATTTTTTTGCTTGATTTACATGGATTATAGCTTTTTCTGGAGTAGAGTTGGGTGCCGCAAAGAGAAGAAAAAAGGGGGAACATGATAGAGACTTGATGAAACAGGTCTTATTCTAATCTCCTTTACGCTGCACTGTAATGTTATGAACACCCCCCCCCCCCACAATTCCCCTAGTGTCATGTTGCATTTTCCGTGTCTGAAAGAAATTCTTCCAATCATGTCTAGTGCAGATAATCTCTTTTCACTTCCCCTGTGTTCACTTCCCTGTTTTCGAGCTCATTGGACATCAAGTTGTCTGATAGTGCTCTTTAGTTCCTTTCCTTTGTTTTCTTAATATTCTTGTATCTATATGAATCCAGTTAGTTAGATTTCTTTCATATAATTCAGTATCGGGTTGCATCAGCATCATTAGTTGAATCCCTCAGAATTATTTCAACTGCAGGTATCCCTTAGAAAATCCAGCGTGTATTGGTAGGTGCTTAAACTATGTTTGCCTTATTATCCTATCTGCCTCTGCATTTCGTGTTTGAATCCATTAGAATTATTTCAGTGGTTATTTTTTGAGCTTTCTGCAGTTTCAGTTAGAAGATTGTCCATTGATTTTTATAGGTCAATGAAGACTGTTTGATGCCTCTCATGTACTTGCTATATTTTTATATAATCAGAGGAAGCTCTAGCTTTTCCCTTGCAGGATTCCTTCAAAGTCTTGAGCTTTTAAGAGTCTGGCTAGGAGACCTTATTCCCCGCACCTCACTGTCTGGTAAAAAAGTTCGTTTGAGAGAGCTGCCCAAGAGGCTAGGAGAGAGGCTGGAAAGCAGAGAAAGATTAATGAAGAACTAGTTTCAAGACTTCAAAGTGGAGTCTACGAATATGGAGACCAATGCAAAGGTGGATTTGTTGGTGGAGCCGTTGGGACGCACATGAATGCCAATGTCTTCATAGTAAGTCCTTACTCCCACTATTCTAAAGATTACTTCACCATGATTCTGGATTGTTTTGGAATTAAATAGAGTTAGTTTCATCTACGAATATGGAGACCAATGCAAAGCCTAGGAGAGAGGGTTATTGCTAAAATATACAGTAATGTCAGGAATGAAAACATTTTCCCCTAGTTTTGAATATCATTTGGCATGTCATTATGAACCAACTGCCTAATCTCATTATGAATAACTGGCGCGGTGTGTTATCTTTCTCTGAATATGTGTGAAGGAATTGTATACTAGTGGTTTTATGGATGCACTTTTGCAGTTTCATATACTTCTCTGGGAAGGACATCGGAGGGGCAATTTTTATAGAGGAACTTTGAGAACATCTTCATTAAGGATGTCTTATTCGAAAATTGCATTGAATATAATATTCAGTAGAAACTAGTACATATTACTTTTAAGTTCTAGGTGAACCAAATGTTAAAGGCTGTTATAACTCTAGGGAAAATCCCTTTTGTGGGCGTAACCTATCAAGATATTATTATTGATGAATAGGGAGTTTCTTGGTGAAATTTGTAGATCGAATGTACTATCCCTGGGGCCACTTTTGTTTGTATTTTTTTTTTGTCTGTAGTTTACCTGAAAGGGAAATATAGCTTATCAGTTGAGATAAAGGTGTGATCAATTTGTGAGTAACGTCTCTGGATTTCAATTCAATTGAGATAAGCGTGAATAAATTCTCTGTTATATGCAGGTGTTGCACTGTAGTTATATATTTGGAATGCTGGTAAAATTCTGATTCTAATTATGTTCTTGACTGAGCAGGTTGCGTCTCTGAACACAATCACAAAGAAAGACGACGAGATTGAACATCTTCAACTGCCGAAAGATGTCAAGAACGTGTACCAAGGCGTCAATGGTGAGAAAAGAGGACTCCATGCTCAATTAGGTTAAGATCACCCCCTCCAAAGTGAAAAGCTGCTGCAGAAAAGCCCGGCTACAAAGCGTGTCCATTCGTTGGTATTAGTTAAGGACTTAGATTTTTTCTTTTCATGTGTAACCATGAAGTTGTGAAGTACTTAGACTTCTAAAAACTGGCGTGTTTGGCTGAATTTTGGATCTCTGTTTGTAATGTGTTTGAAGTTAATTTTGGATCTCTATCTGTCTATTTTTAATGCAACTTGATTGCTTATTTTGTTGCAGTCTAGCAGTGCTAGACACCCACTGAATATTGTGCATTTTTTTCAATATCATCAGGACAAAATTGTATTGTCGAAAATAGTCTTTAGGGACGATTTATTTTGTATTGGTATGTTTTTTAAGAGGGAGAACAAATTGTTAAAATTTCTTTTAGTGACAACATTTTCGTCTCAAAAGGTACTTTTTAGGGAGGAAAATAAATTGTGAAGATTACCTTTAGAGACAAACCTGTGTCGTCGTGAAAGGTAATTTTTAGGGAGGAAATTTACTTTTTGAGACAAAAATAACAGTTTTAGGGACAAACAATTGTGTCTCAGATATAATAGATTTTACAACAAGATATGTAATTTGTCGCCAAAAGTGACATTTTTCGCGACAATTTCAAAATTTTGTCCTAAAAAACTTTCCCGGATGGACTTTTAGCCACAAACTGTGTGACAAAGCTTTTTCCTCTCAAACAACTTTTAGGGAGGAAAATACTGCATTTACCAACACAAATAGTTTGTCCCTAAAAGGTGAATTTCTTGTAGTGGCAACAACGCGCGGTGTGGCCTTGACGTGACCTGCGTAGCCGATAGGCAGACTAAGATATTTATGAGCAGGGGCGGAGTCATGTAGGGGCACGGGGGCCACGTGTCCCCCCTAACTTTCCCAGAGCCCCCATGGGATTCCTACTTTTTTTTTTTTTTTTTTTTTGAAGTGTGCCCCCTTTGAATATATATTGGTGCCCCCCTATATAGGAACAAAATCGTCCCTATCTCAGCAGTTAAGAGTGTTTTGTTAGACTCTACTAGGCTGAGTTCGACTCTCAGCACCAGCATTTTTTTTACCTTCTTTTTGAAAAAAAGAAGTGCCCCACAGTAATTTACTTGAAAGCCCTTATAATTTTTAAGAAATTACACAAACGACCTGATATTAAATAAATTATGTTAATATAGTTTAGCTTATAACTTTTAAGTCCTCCAATCCTTCATTCCTCCTCCTCAATCTTCAATCAATTGTTCCTAATTATAAAAATTATTGCTGTTCATGAATATTGATTGAATGTTTTTTTTTCTGATTGATTGAATGTTTTGACAATTGAAATTGAATTTTTTGTTCTTTCCAAAAGATACCGAAGAGTGTTGATGATGTAAAAATACAAGTTTTTGAAAAAATTGTTGGTTATTCTTCTCAAAAATCAATCGTAGGTTGTGAAATTGATTAATAATCTGTTGAAATTTATGAAAAAATATACGAATTCAATGGACTAAGCTTAAAAAACCTTTGTTTGTACGAAAATAAAAGTTTTTTTGGTAAAAAAAAATTCTATGATGCTATATAACAAAATTTTTGACGTTTTTGCGCTTTTTTTTTTTTTTTTTTTTTTTTTTTTTTTTAATTTGTGCCCCCCCTTTAGCCAAATTCTGGCTCCGCCACTGTTTATGAAGACAGGTTAAGTCTACACTGCATCTGTATACATTGTTTGGCGTGACCATTTAATTACTGGTATATGATTACTGTGGCGCAAATTCAAGAGAAGAAGTATGACATAGAGATGTAGGAGGGTGGTTGATCACAGTTCAGAAATCACCGGGTCCGACGTAAATGCATGGAGGGACAACCACCCTCTGGAAACGTCCCATCTCCCTGTAGTGAGCCTCATTCTTGAGCCTGCACGATGCAAGCAACTCCAAAGAGCAATTAATCATAGTTGTCATTTTCCAAACTTGAAGGGGTCAACTCCAAGCCTTCTGTGGAGGAGTCATTGAGTTCATTCATTCCCAGTCTCGAATCTATATTACGGGATACTTAGGAAAATACGATAAAAAGAACATATCATTGACAGTTCCAAATTCGAATAAAATCCTAAAAGATGGTACACTCTAAACCATTGAATATTTGGACAAAACACATGCTAAATAAGGACACAATGAAAAACGTACATCACTTGCAACTCCATGCAAAACTTAGGGCTGGTGGTTATTACATAAAAGAAATTTCAGTAGAATGTTTGTTACTAAGCATGAGAGGAATGTCAAAGTTTTATAGCGACCAATATATAAGCATATTGGTAGTTCGATTCTGGGCGTAGAAGGTATTCAAATGGTTTCATTTATGCACGGTAAATGGAACGTGATGCCCTTATACAACGCTAGTGGAAAGAATAAATACAAGCGCAAACGAAAACAAAAACCCTGATAAATCGAGCAACTGATCAAGCTTACCAAAGCAAATTCACAATTTCCCCTCAGTGAGGAACAAAGCGATGATCAAATAGTTCTAAGAACAAGCATGCTACGTATGGTTTGCTATTCAGGAAGTAACTTGATCGCACACAATATAGAGTAATAATACCTCATTTATATGGCATTCATAAACTTGATTGAACAGGCTACATTCAAATGCATGGTAACAAACCTGATGGGTGATCAGATTCACTGAAAGGAGCACCTTTACCATCCCAAGACACCACACCGCCAAAAGCAGGAATGACAAATAGCAACGACTCTCTTGGAACCTACACACAGAGGAGTGATACTCCCATCAGATCTCCAAGTTACCTGCAGCATATAAGCGAAATTTCCAAGCATTCTGTTACAAAAAGGTTCTAGCATGGTTGAATAAACACCAAAATAGTGTTTAAAAAAAGAACTTTCTTGTCCTGTAAATAGAAGTTCAATTTTTCTCGAGTAAAACACTATAATTCTTAATGGTTATCAGCTATGCCGAAAATATGTACCCAAACACTGATTTTAGTATGGAATGCCGCATTACATTGGCAACCTCAATAATAGAATAAAACTACTAAGACGTCAATTCAATGTGGCAGATATGAATAAAATAGACATCGGAACTTATTTCTGGCTACCATTTAGAAGACACCCCTAGTCTATCGACGTGTTAAATACCAGAACATGCTTAGCATAGGGCAATTCAGTCAAAATAACACATAAAATTTGCTAAAACACCCGCAGAAAGTGTGATTGTGACCAACCTCATGACTCATAGCCCGGAGATTGCGCTAAGAAGACTTTACCAGTAAGAGTACCATTGAGAAACGCGTTGCTGATATCCAGTTGACGCACCGGCCATCCATGTGAGAGTGCCAATGTGAGGATAATGCGAACCGTGACAGGCTTCATGACGGGACTGAACGTTTCTGAGTAATCGCGTCCGAGCTCTTGCGAATAGCCTTTTGTCACAAGACGAGCTTTGTACTTGTCGCTATAAAGTAACTATTGGCCTTTGAGGGGTTATCAAATTCAAGTCATTTAAATAAAAAGAAAGAGCATACATCGAAGAATAGTTCAAAATTCTTCAACTTCATGGCATGCCGTGCCGAGTAAGGCTGGGTGATTGCAAGTCCCTGGTAATTGTTTATGATGGCAAATTCCTTCTTCAAACTGGTTTTGCTGCTTCATCTCTGGATGACACGAAAGCAGTGACTGTCAATGTTGTTAACCTGATGCAGGGCTCACTCCACAGAAATGTCTTGAAATCTGGGTCACGTAAGATAAATATATCACAGTAGAGTTTATAAATATTAATGGTCAGGCACAGTGCACTTCAGAAACATCCACTTAAAATTTTACATGTAGAACCTGACCTTCTGTGACTTGCTGCTTCTAAGAGAGCTACTTAGCGAATCTTTCTCTTTATCCAGGAAAGTCGGAGCTACCATTTTTACCTTTGAATACACAGGTATTTTATATATTTATGTCATTCAAAAGTAAAAAAACAATTTTGTTTTACTGCTCTCGAGGTACTCATTTCATTTATTGAGTAGTGGAATTTTATTGCACATTCAATCTAACTTTTTCTCCATATGAACTGAGACATGATTCCCTTTTTAAGTACAACTCCAGTAGTAATCTTGTATTTCGATTTCATGAGATATGAAAGTGTACTTACAATTATTTTTTTCTTTGTTGGAATTTAATCATTGAACCTTGATGTACTGTTTTCTTTACCTCAACATATAACTGCTTCTTCTTCAATGCTTTTATTCAAAGGCAGTTCTTACTGGATGGCACCTGAGGTAGAATTTCTCTTAAGCAAATCACAAACTAATTGACCGAGAATCACATTCTTCATTAAGACAAATCCACTGAAAATGAATAAACGCAGGGAAATAAAAAAGATGCAGATGACATACCTGTCTCGCTGTTCGCTGCGGGCGGTGAAATCCAAAATCCACTGAGAGGAACCCTTTGGATAGCAGCATAACCAGAAGTGGTTGAAGCCCTCAAGTGGTTTGGTCTCACTACTGCCAATAGGCGCTGATCATTGTCTGTCGCTCTGATGTCCTTGATTTCAAATCAAAGGCATCTCCATTGTTGTTGTATCCTCTGCAACTTGGTAGCTTCACACCATCCTGTTTCTTGGAATGGTTCTGATCTTCTCTTAGCGAGTTGACCCGCTATAGTACCCACCTAAACATCACTAATCACATTGAATATCGAAATAACTCTCCATCAACATCGAAAGATCAAAAAATGAGACAGACCCTAATTCGAAAACTCAAAGAAATAGGGAGTTGGACATGATTAGAAACAGTAATTTATAAGAACAAAATTGTTTTATCATTTCTACTGTCAAAACTCAAAAGTAACATTTAAGCCACCTAATACAGCCTAACTGAAAACTAAGAAATATTAATCTACCAGACTCTACCATGGAGAGTACATGGAGATGTATGGATATATAAAATAGCTGAAGGCTACATGAACAACTATCAGAAGCATTGTGCCAACAATTTTACTATAACAAAAAAAAAAAAAAAAAAAAAAAAAAAAAAAAAAAAACTGAAGTCTCTAAGATTGGGCAAGGCTCATTGTAAGGTAGAGAATTCACAATAAAGGGAATGAGGAATATACTTCTTTTTGAAGTTCTTAAAAGTGGCAGTATCATCTGTAATCCATATACCCTTCAGAATTTAGATGTACCATCAGGTTAAAGGACTAAATTTGTGATCTAGCACAACTAAAGAAACGAAAACAATATATATTTGACCCCTAAGTTGATAAAAGACATAAATATATTGATTACTTACAAGACGTTAACCCAGAAATCAGGATTATGACAGTTTAGTAAACACAATGCTGCTTAACTCACCCTTGCAGACAAGAAATAATTTTTGTATTTGGCGAGAATACTTAGATGAAACAAAATAGAGAAAAAAATAGAACAACCCAATCATAAAACAATTTTAGATGTGATAAGACACATATACCAACACTAATGAATTGTTTGTCCTTCTACGCTAGATAGCTAATTGCCATTCACTTGAACAGATCGGATGAACATGGTAAACTGAGAAGTCTCACATGGTAAAATGGGAATTCGCACTTCAAGTATCTACCTTCTGCAGAAGGGCTGTGGTGAAACTAATCATCTTTTAACATTTACATTTAAGACTTACATTTGATTACATTCGGGGCAAACACAAACATTTAGAGACAACTAACAGTGCAGTCAGATCAAACAGACAATATCTAACAGAGCAAACAGCAAGGAATTATATGTAGGAATGATTCCTCTCCCAAGATTTGTTGAGAGGAATGATTCCTCTCCCAAGATTTGTTGAGATACTTCTACAACGAAAATTATTTCAATTCATTACATTCTCATATCAAGATTACGTTTTCACTTATTTGTAATCGTGTAACAATTTTGATAAGCACATAATTGGCCGATTAACTTAAATCTGGTGTACAAGCAACAAAATTGAATTGAAATTGGCAATTTAATAATAGCACTGAGGATCAATGGGATAACTGCAAGTGAGAACAGCGTAACATTAGAGTAAAAGATGAGGCTAAACATACCCTGCGCCTGAAACGCACTGGTGGCTGACCGTTCCTCCTGTCAACGCGGGAGCGAATCCTCACAACCTTAGAGCGAATGGCACAAGACACAGTACTGCTTCTTCACGTATAGCTTGCGAAATGTGTAGCCTTCACCATAACAACAACAGAAAAAAAAAAAAAAAACAAACAAAAACAAAAAAAAAAACAAAAAAAAAAAAAAAACAAAAAAAAAACATTAGTCATAACCCAAACATCACATTCCATGAACACAACAAAACAGGCAAAAACATTAACAGAAAACTACCACAAGTGGCACCATTCTCCTGGATATCCTTAACAGCTGCTTCGTCAACAATGTTCCTCAGAAGGAATCTCTTGACTGCCTTGTCCTATACATTGACCAACAAAATTAAGATTACACTTCAATAGACGAAACATAATCCATAAGGAGGAAGATCAAATAGTTCAAGGAAAATGCTCAATGTAACACACTCCGTTGAACATGTACTACACCAATCATCAAAAGAACCATCAAATCATATCTATGAACGCCGATTCCACTGTAAATCAACCGATATAGCACTACTGCAACATAAAGATGTGCTTTTTCACAGAGAAATAAGATCGACCATGCACAGAAGCATTGAGAGAATACCTTGGGACAACATCTTTCTCAGTCGGAGCAGCGGATGAAGTGGACATGGCCGCGGCCGTGCTTGTTGCGGTTTGTGGCACTTGACACCTGCAAACCATGAGGTTAAAACACCAGACTTGTGCTAAAAGGATCAAACTCAAAATGTTTCAAACTGACCATGGCAGCCAGTCTTGTGGGTCGACAAATCCAATGTAAATGACGATGCTGTAGTGCAGAGCTGGATTTTTTAACATAAGGGTTTGCATTACCAGGGGAGAAATAGAATACGTTAAGTACCTGCTTATTGACGGTAGTTCTGACGAACCCTAATCACTCACAGACATGGTTTTCCAGTTACACCACTGCCGCTCGACTCCGCTTCGTATCTTCTTCGACCTGCATAGAAAACAAACATAGAGGAAAAAAACCTATTTTGTTGTAAACCTCAACAATTACTCCTACAATATTGTAAAGCCATTTTCAGACTTGTTGATTTAACATTTCTCATATGGAAACACATTTCATAGTTTGTTGATTCGAACTTGATATCCCTTCTTTTTTAAAGAACATCAAGTTTCTTTAAACCTTTTTGCTCTTCTCAAGATCTAAATTACACCAGGACTTCAGTATTCGTCCATCGATCCCCTCCCTCTCTCTCCCAGCCATTCGTGCCATCGCCGGCCTCTACAGAAAACACCAAATTGATAAGTGCATAGGCAGACTTGACGGCATCTAAAAAACCCACATGGCACCTACGTGTAAGGCCTATCCTCTCAGCTGTTGGTGTAACCATCTGAAGATAGTTAGCTCTTCTTTTGACTAATTATCATCGCTTTCTCAGGCGATACATTTTCAGTTAGTACTGATTAGTAATGGAGCTTTTCAAGGGTATTCTAGCCAACTACATTACAATACAAAGACCAGGGGGCAGCACGTATCTTCGAAGATGCGATTGTGATACAACAGCCAATGGAAACTCGGTAAATGACCGCAGTGCATCTGTAGTGAAATGGACAAAATCCATTGCTAGAGCACACACAAAGTGTTAATTAGGGAAGCTAGAAAGAAGGCTCAGATCTGTGAATGCAATCAGACAGCGGAGACGCCACCATAGCTGCAACACGGAGAGATGAGGATCTCTCCGAATCACCCCGCCAGATAAGAGTCGGTTCATAGTCTGAATTGCAACTCTACAAGCCTATCATCACAGCCTCTCAGAAAATGAGCCACATTTCGGTAGGGTAAGCACATAACATTGCTCACAACGCAGCATAGGGAAACTAAGAAAAAAGGCTCAGATCTGTGAATGCAATCAGACTGCGAGACACCACCATGGCTGCAATAGGTACAGATGAGGATCCATCCGAATCGCCCCGCCAGGTAAGACTCGAATCATTGTCTAAATTTCAACTCTAGAAACCTATCATCACAGCCAATGTACAAAACTAATGGATCACAGTCGAAGTGGGACAAACTGGAATACCAATTACTGAAGTCCGTACCAATACCCAATTTAGTCATAGTCAGGAGTTAGTTAACTTTAATTGCAATTCGTATCTTAATTCCAAGCATATCAATTGCAGGATAAAGCTGTACTCAAGTACAACACAGATTACCACGCAAGAGGCAAGAGACATTTGATTTAGCCTACGATCTTGGTAGGTATAAATTACCGGATCGTAGGTACTGAGGGTTGTAAAACCTACCAAAACTCGAGCCTCAACCTACTGAAGGGCTAATGGTACCTTGCAAGCATATCACAAAGGCATTGGTGATATTAATCAATAATGGATCTGCAAAACCAAAGCAGCAGGTGTTTGCGTGAGAACACTGAAGGAGAAATGTGCCATATCTGAAGTTGACATATGTATAGTCAGACTCCACATCATGAATTTGACCATAAAATTTATCCATTCATACGTGAGCCTACATGTATGGCTCCTATTGTCTCAGAACAGTTCCACCATGCCGATTTCTCAAAAACAAGAACACTCAGTTTGGTTCTTATTAAGGAAGTTTAATACTTCTTGGAGGAATGCTTCCACAGAAAATTCAAGAAACGCGAGCAGTGGTGAAACGCAAATCAGACAATCAGCATATTACCTCGACTTATAAAACTTTTTCATGGTATATTCTTAATGCTTTGGTGTTTTCTACCTTGATGGCTTATAAGTTTGTTCCGTCTATTTAAGAGCTGTCACTCGCTCTATCACCAACTGAGATAGCATTTCAAGTTAGGTTTTCAATTGGGGCATTTCAGCCATTTCTTAATGTAGTTTTTTTCGTAAATAAATGACCTTCCAACATCACATCACTATAGAATACCCAGAGGCGGTTGGCCGTTATGTTACTGGGTATCAGAAGTGATTACATAAGCAGATGTTGGTGTTTGCGGGTGCCAGAGGTTCATGAAACTTGCTTAAGTTTTACTTTTCTTTCATACTATTGAAAACTTAAAGTCCTTCATGAGAGCAGGTAAATTAAAAGGATGCTCATAGTCCTTGAAAATGGTCCTCAGATAACAAACAGCCACATGTAATTAAAATAAAATAAAATTAAATTTGGATCCATGGAGCATATTCACATGCCTAAAACCAATCAGGTTTCCGAATATAGTGCATTTGACACAGATTTAACAGAAGTTAAATTTGTTTCTTTAAATTAGAAATTGTGGTATGATAATCTATTGCCTAGCCATCAGTTTACAACGCAGGAGGTCAGAAAATACTACCAAGTTGATGTCCAAAGAAAAATAAAGAATAAGTAGCAGAAAGACCGTTACAGATGGAGTTCCACAAAAGCAAACTACAAATTAATTCATGTGGCAAATTTGCGTTACCGATCCAAAGGCTAGGATAGAAAATTATATGGATACACCATTTTTATTGCAATCTTTTTTTATTCTAGATGCACAATAGGGGAACGTCACAAAGTGCTTGTCAGTTTGTACAAATAAGAATCATTAGGGAGTGAGCAACTTACCTTCATGTACACTTTTTAATCTTCACAACAAGAAAAATATGCTGCTTGGTACAGAAAATGGAAAAATTTCGACCCTAAAATAAGAGAGAAAACTTTAAGCTAGAGAAGGAAAATAGAAAGTATTCAATATTTAATCATAGAGGAAGTAAAAAGATACAAACTTGCTACATAGTTCAGGTTCTCATTGAAACAACAATATAAGCGCAAAACCGTTCATGGGCTCTGATTTTTTCAGCAATCTTAAGGGAAATTTCCATTGGAATCAAATTGTTTGCACGTGCAGTAAGATTATATTCTAAGCTCTCAGAGCAGTCGTTACTGGAAATGAAATAACAAATCTTTATTTCAATTTGACTGGTACAGCTTTTACAGAAAGTTGGTAACTTAACAATCTGTCGAAAATTTGAAAATGGAAGAATCTGGGAAACGGTAAACAAGGACTTGAGTCTCAAAAAAATTCTAAAGACAGAACTTATGGACATAGTATAGTAGTAAAGTATATATCGGGAAGACATTCCCTCTGGACAATTCAGCAAATCGGTATATTAAACCCAATGTGGAACTCACCAAGGGTGTCATTTCAGTGGCTATCACCAAAAGAGTCAACCTGCATTATGTTTGCCCCTCTTTGTGTACCTACAATTTAACAATGAGAATGTTATGTAAGTTTGATGTTCGAGTATTCAAATACAGCAAACTATAATTTAAATTGACGTCTTTTCTCTACTAAATAAAAACACACTGCATGATTGGAATATATCAGAGGCACCTCTAGCGGCATCAGTAAAACCCGCAAACAAATGAATGCAAATACGCATGAAGTATCTCCAACTCCATTAATCTCCATGTTTCTGCAAATATTCATGGCTAAACCAGCAACTTCTATTTCCTGGTAGTTGCAACGGTCACTACCTACTTCATAAGTTCATATGCAACCAAGCGAAACTTTGTCTGGATGACAATACGACAAAATAGGATGCAATCCCATGGCACGAAGATCGATTCAAGTCATTTCCTAACAGAGTAACAATAATAGGCGTAGAATTTTCCAAAAGAGGAGAATGAAGAAGCTGCACATGAAAATATACCTGCTGACAGATAGTCGGGAGCAGCACATCCATAAGTTCCCATGACCCTTGTGGACACATGGATCTTATCACCAGTAGGGCCACCCCTAGCCATCAGAGAGTTTGGCTTCGTAGTACTTCAATTAAGACATTCAATAAGTTGAGAGGTGAAGAATTCTTCCGTGTCTTATTTCCAATAATCAAAGTGGTTAAATAGACTAATTACAATACTACACTCTAATTACAAACATAGTCCTCACTAAGTGAGGTACGTATAAAAAACGTCCTACGACTATTACTCCCCCGCAGTCGAAACTGTAGGCAGGCCTACACTGAGACTGGAACGAAAGCGCTGGAACAAGGGTCGAGGAAGACCCTTGGTGAAGATGTCGGCGTACTGATAATCTGCTGGAATGTGTAACACGCGAAGCTGACCCAAACGAACCTTCTCCCGAACGAAGTGTAGATCAATCTCAACATGTTTAGTGCGCTGATGCTGAACAGGATTACCGGAGAGATAGACAGCACTCACATTGTCGCAATAAACGACGGTGGCCCGAGGCGGGGTGACGCGAAGCTGAAGAAGCAAATTCCGAACCCAGCAGAGTTCGGAGACGGCGTTAGCAACACCGCGATACTCAGCCTCAGCACTAGAACGAGATACTGTGGCCTGTCGCTTGGACGACTAACTCAGAAGATTGTCTCCATAGAAGACACAGTAACCAGAAGTGGAGCGGCGTGTGTCCGGACAACCAGCCCAATCGGCATCAGTGTAGGCGGTGAGGGAATCAGTAGCGGAGGCAGAGAGCTGAAGACCGTACTCTAGTGTCCCACTGATGTAGCGCAAGATACGCTTCAGGGCATGAAAGTGCGGCTCACGGGGATCATGCATGAAGAGACAGATCTGCTGAACGACAAACTGGATGTCTGGTCGAGTGAGCGTGAGGTACTGCAAGGCCCCAGCAAGGCTGCGGTATAGGGTAGGGTCAGCAACCGGTGGGCCAGATGTAGCTGTGAGTTTACTCCCTACCTCAACAGGGGTGGCAGTAGACTTACAGGTCGACATAGAGGCACGGCGAAGAATGTCGGTCGCATACTGTAGCTCTGATACCATGAGAGGTGAAGAATTCTTCCGTGTCTTATTTCCAATAATCAAAGTGGTTAAATAGACTAATTACAATACTACACTCTAATTACAAACATAGTCCTCACTAAGTGAGGTACGTATAAAAAACGTCCTACGACTATTATAAGTATCCACAAATATACGATGATGAAAAAAATGCTAAGTACAAGGGCAACTTTCATCCGAATCAGTGCCCGAGATAGTTTATTTCTACCTGCAAATACAAAGGATAAACCAAAAAGTATAGCTTCTTGGTGGGCTTCGATATTCCGGGAGGTATAGCTCATATTCGCAAAGAGTTCATTCTAAGAACCAACAGTGCTATAGCATAATCAGGTTCGATTTTCCTATGATAGAGTTATCACGAAAACAAAAGAAACAATGAGGCAAAAACAATGAAATACCAACTTCAAGAATGCACCTATCATTATAGGTTCATAAATAACCATATTTTATGATATTTTCAGCCAAGAAGCAGTATAATTTGATATACCTAATCATTACACGTATCACTTGACAGAAAATTTGAGGAGGTAAAATTTTATACTGACTAACCAACCATTCTTTGTGACCCTGGAAACCATCTAGGTTCAGCCTCTTAACAGCAATTACTAATCAAGTTCCATGTTTTGTAGCCATGACTAACTGCTCATCAATCCACCACTTAAAAACCGAACCAAATCCACCTTCTCGTAAGACACTTTCAGCACGGAAGTTCCTGGTTGCTGTTTTGAGTTCATTGAATGTGAAGTTCATTAGATTAGAAGACTGCAAGATCTCACCCTCACTCCATGGGGTTACAGTAGCCAATTTGCTACTTGAACTACTAAGACAATTCCATTTCTGCTGCTCCCACTCTTTGAATTCGCGCCTGTTAACAGAAAATCCCTGGCATGTTAGATCAAAAAATTGGCAATACTCATCATTCTTTTCAAGGTGACTGCTCATCCTTGATTGCTCTGCCACAGAACAATTCTGCATAGTTCCTCAAGATAATTTGGAGCAGTTTCACTAACAAAAAAATGTACAGAATTCATGAAGAAGTACAAGTTGAAGTAACAAATTACCTGGTTGTTGTTGTTCACCCACTATCCGGGAGTTCCGCCATTGGTATGTTTACAAAGTTACCAAGTGTCGCGTCCAACTTCTCCCCTAATGATGAAATCCATGCCTACACCAAGGATGAAATGCAATATGGATCGTTGTGAGTAATATTTATTACGGATGCTGCTTGTATAAATTGAAAGTGGCGTCGACCTTAACTGTTCACTGAAGATACTGAAGCTTAGCATAATCATTAGCTTCTTGTCAAAATCTTCCTTGAATTATGAACTACACAGCCTCAATTCCAACCGAACAATGATTTAGTCTAAATGAGAACAGTGTGATGACTGAGTAACGTAGTAATCGAAGATGAAAGACCCAATGGACAAATAAGAAGTGTGTCAAAATCTCTCAACTTAATTTGAGAGGAAAGCCTTTAATTATTTGGATTTCTACCACGAAAATCCAATAATCTTCCTTTCGATCACTTTGATGTCATTTATGGAATGAAAAATGATATGTAATGCATCCCATCGAATTTTATGGGGCATGTGTAGACTTATTTGAACTGATGGTACAAACTATATCTATTCTTCCCAATTTAAGAGCACATGATGATTCATTTCTCATATTTCATCATGTTAAGAACAAAAAAGCCTCAAAATGTACTATCTCGATGAGTTAAAGAAGCGCAAGCAGTTCTAAAGATACAAGGATCACTTGAATCATGAAATCCGCCATTTTGGGGACAAAATCCTTCGCGACTGGAAAAGAGCAGTGGTGTTATAATTCCCATTAGATTTAGTAGTTTCTAACATAGATGGATGCAGCCACTGCAAATTATCTATATGCTGTTCTCTCAATTATACAGACGAGCTGGAACAAACACTGATTTCATATGCAATAGCATGTGCACATAACCTTTGCACATCAAAATCCCTAAATTATAAAGACAGTACAGGGGGATAGTACTCCTAAAGGTAAAAGCGAAAGACTTCATTACCAATTGCGATAACCAACCTTGATCACCCAACAAATTTCACCAACTTCTCAAAAGGAACATGTTTGAAGGACGACCAGGAACTATTATCCCACCTAATCCAAATTGACCAAAAGCAAACTCTTGAACCTCATTTGACTCAACTCGTTATACGTGAAACCATAAGAATCGGACTTTGAAGGTTCGAACATTCGATTTAGTCGAGGAGAGCGAACCCGGAAAGCCTGAACCATGCCATTAAAGGACTCCTTGAAACTCCGATTCATCAATACCAATCACAGCCCCAAAACCATACCCGGTAACAAATCACCACAATTGAACGAAATTGGTTTATGAAGCTCGGAATTATACAACGATCAACATGCAAGCGAAGGTAAATCGAAATTGGTTACAAAAAAACCAAACCTTGAAGATTCGTACCTTCGATTTAGTCGAGGTGAGCGAACCCGGAAGGCCAGAACCATGCCATTAAGGGACTCCTTCAAGCTCCGATTCATCGTTACCAATCACAGCCCCAAAACCATACCCAGAAACAAAATGGGTTCCAAATCGTAATGCAGCGAGGAATATCAGAGAGATTGAAAGAAAGGAGCGAGACTCGCGACTGCAATGATCAAAACCAAGCCCTACAAAACCACACAATTCAAAAGATATGAATTGCTAAATGACATAACACAATCATAGAATACCAAACGCCATATCTAGTTGAACAATAACCAGGCATTCAAATAGCCATAAAATACCACAACATGAATTCAACCACTACAAAGCTGGAATTTTTCAGCATCAAAGGAAAAAAAAACGCAGCCAAGGCTTGAAATCCCTAATCTTGAAAACCCTAGATAGCAGTTCAACAGATACTCATACAACCTCATCCTCAAAAGATATCACAGGCAAAACTGAGCGAAGGCTGGTAAGATAATAAACAATTAAACATAAATCAAACCCCATACCATCAATTGACCATCAACCTGATCCAATTCAGACACAACACCAAGCAATGGAGGAATTAAAAAAATCGGAAACCAGTTAAGAACAACCCAGATCAGAGAGAGAGAGAGAAAGAGGGAAAACCTTATGCCACTCACCATCACCACCGCTAGTCACCGCCGTAAGAGGTCAGTGACAATCGCAACCTCTGCAGGCGAGTTACCACCGCAAAAGGCAACACCCCAGGGCCACGAGAAGCGGATCTGGACATGCAAAAGTAGGAGCTTCTCTCAGAAGCGACATGCAAAATTTCCAAGCGAAGAGAGAGAGAGAGAGAGAGAGAGAGAGAGAGAGAGAGAGAGAGAGAGCTACGCGGTGCTGTGTAAGTGAGAACAGAAAGAGACGAGAGAGAAGAACTAAGCTTCTGGTTGAACCTGGCTTCTCTCAGAAGCCTTGTGATAACAAACAACAGCAGAAGAATTTACCATTCCACCCATACTCCTAACCAGTAGCTAGCTCACCCAGCCAAAGGGCAAAATCGTCTTTGTTGCCACGTCACTATTTATTTGCCAGCATTCACCACAGAGTGGTCCAGCGTGGAAGAGTTGTCCACGTATATAGCAGATCCTTTCTTTTATATAGGTAGTAGGAATTAGGTATAAAAATCTTTATCCAATACAATAGATATATTGATCCCACTGGTAACAGGAGTTTAGTAAGTCCGAAAGAGCATAGTGCCTTAGTATAACTCGTCTTATGTGTTGAAGAAGTAAAATTTTATAATCATCATTTCCCACAGATGATTTTACTACATTTCATTTGGTATTTCTCCATCTAAAATGAGATGACTATGGGTGACTATCCAAGAACCCTATTTCTTAACATAGGGCCAGAAAATTCAAGCAGGAATAAACAAAAATGTAAAAAAAATAAAGAAGGCAACTGGAATATGAGTGAGTCCATTTTAGGATTATCAACGAAAATCGCTACTTCTCTTTTACATAACTAACGTGCATACTTGTTCGAAGTCAAATCCACCATTGAGTCGTCTTCATCGCCTGTGCTAAAAGATAGACCTTCACCTTTACTTATGTTTTCAATATGTGGAAAGTGATGCCTAATAGCATAGTCTGCCAATGTACGAGCAATTCCTAGGTCCTCTTTTCCTCTAGACGCATGTAATTGATACGAACCAAAACGCAGAAAGGATGAGGAAACTCTGCAAACTATAGCATCCGGTTCATCCTTCAGATTGCCACTACATAAAACTATAAATTGTAAGCTACCAAAAAAAATCATGGTTCACCACGTGACGAAAAAGTTGTTGTCTTATATGTTATTAGTAGCAACAGATCTGTAACAGTTAGAATAGTCCGGAAACATACTCATAAAACATATCCCGAGTGACGTATTTCCCAGTCGTTACAAGACAGAGTGCACGAGTTGTTGGAATGCCTAGACTGTGTATTGCTTCACTGCATAGGAACTCCCTAATGCTACTTCTTAGGACTGCAAGGCCATCAGCAAACCGACTGTAAGGAGTCTTTCCAGCACCCTTAAGTTGTAATTCCCACCTTTCAGATTTGGAATTCACAACATCTCCCAGAGTAATAACACGACCATCACCCAGCTGACCAGCCCACATGCCAAACTGATGCCCCCCGTAGCATTGAGCGTATGGCTCTCTGAAGGACACAGCAATGACACTAAATTCAGAAGAGTTTTATATTATACCCTTGTCAAGAAAGATGAATAAGGACTTACTCTCCTGGAAGAAGGGTTGCACCACAGAAAATATGTGGACAATCGGGTCTTTCAAATCTGTAAACACGTTGATGAGTTATCAATAATGACGCCAAGTACAAATAGGTTATATCTTTTAGCTCAAATGAAAACCACAGTAACTTCAAGAAACCAGATAAAAAGGGAACCTAGAACAAATGCAGTCCAAACGTTCTCTCCGACAGGTGAACGGAATGATTTATTATAAAGTATAAGGTCAAATTCAGACCATAAAGAAAATGGCTAAATCTATAACCTGATCACATACCATGCTAATGGGAGGACAGATATGCATATTCATCTGACATTATTGGCAGGCGGATAATACCAAAACCTATGTGGAAAACTGCCGAACACGGAGGCATGTCTATTTCTAGTAGGACAAGGAATCTGAACAGTCGCATTACACAAATGAACGAACAACCAATCAAAAACCAACTGGATGCCAATTTTTGAAGTAGACACACTATTTTGTGTAGTTACGGACTTCCTCGTGCATCATGCAATAGACCCCAGAAAATCTGTAATTTACTTTTTCTTTCTCAGAAGCTTAAAGCATCAACCGCAAAATCAGACTCCGGAACATTCTTAGCCAAGATATCACTTCTATTGGTACATCAATAGTTCAATACACAAAAACAGCAATTCGAACTTTCCACACAAAATATACTCACTCTTTCGAATCTAGTCAAGTAAGTCAGCAACTGATTCTGACCAAGCCACAAGCTGGGGATTTTCTACCTCGACAGATGGAGACACTTTCGAGTAGCAAGCATGAAATACCTACAAGAAGCAGTGCACAAATGTCACAACACGAGTATCGGTTGAAAATATGACTGCTTTCTGTACAGGGTGAGAAATTAAGTACCACGACTCAGAATCAACGGAATAAGACTCTTCATGGCGTCTGAGATTAAACCCGGAAAAAAACTTATTTTTTTTCAATGGGATAATTCAATCATATTTCGAAAAGTCGCCCACTCATTGTAGGAATACCGGCTTTCAGTATGCATCACATGAAGCATTGTTGTCTTCCTAATCTAGAAATATAGTCCTTTATTTATATTAACTTGTGTAGGATGGACCATACTTGAATCTGGAATAAATTTATCGGCATTAGGTTTCCACAACTAATTCAAGAAAAAAGAATCAGATATCTGCTTGACAATAAATTATTACACTCACCCTTGACATCATATCCTTGGAAATAAACGAAAAGGAAACAAAATACATAGACTTGAGAAAGCAACAGATTCTCTGGCCCATTACTTTATTACACTTATTATAGCTTACAAATTGCAATTCAAACCACTATGTTGAGCAGCGTTTCACAGACACTAAACAAATACTGGGCCAATCCCTTCCAATGATAGAACAAAATTATTGACAAATTATAAATTTCTGAAATATGTTAGCGTGTCGAACAAATTCGTTTAGACAAACTACAATGCATTTCTGAAATATGTCGACAGCCCTATTACTGCCCTATTCTTATTATTAGGTAAACAATATCTGGCACTCTGTGATGAAGTTTTGAAGGTTAACGAAGCCACGATAGAGGTAGTTCAGAAACGAGCTGCTGATGCAACATATAGAACACCTAAAGCAATATTGGGAGTCAGGTCCAACGAGTTTGAGTTTGACTTCCTCTTGTTCTTACCTGCTAATTGATTAGGTTGATTTAAATAACTAGCCCCTAACTATAATCACCTTTCCATTTACCTTCACAAATTACAAAATGTGTCCTTAAACCTCCAATAAACTCCCACAGTAGCAATAATTCCCCTAGTTTAAGGTTTCTGCCATTATATCCCTTGTTATCCTACAACTGAACAGAAATACAATGTTGTCACATAAAATTAACGTCGAAAGATCACATCTTTTTCTTTCAGACAATTAACATAAGGGCCAGCAAAACTGAAGAAAGTGGGAAATACTACAAAAGAAATCTCGGGGGAGAGAAATGAAATTTTAATGAAGAGACACCCCTCCCACATCTTAAGAAACTATTTGCTTCAGAGTTCAGACTGTATTTCCTTCGACTAACCGCTGGAGGACAAGGCGAGCTTAATAGAGGGAATAGCTCGCACACATATGGGTACCCCTATTTGGGGTTATATTGTTGCCTTTAGCTCTTCATCTCGTACATGTTACAATGCATTCATTTTCGGTTAATTTGTTACTTACAGAAAAGAATCTAGCACTAAAAATAGCTGAGTAACTCAAATCATATAACGTGATGCAATATCCAGCATTCCACATTACACTTGAAGCTACACCTTCATAACTCCTCCCTTCTTCCCAAAATCAGCGTTATGCAGCTTTTTAGAAGCATTTTGAAGAGCTGGCATGATTAACCAAACGATATAAGACCTTGTTGCTCTTTTCAGAATGTTGTATTCTTATCTGTACAAAATCGTGAAAAATGAACGAATTATTGTACCATTTTAGTAGTAAAATCGGCTCATAAATTGGTTGAGAAAAACAGCAGGGAGGGAGTGCCAAACTCCAAACAGACATCAAAAGACCAGCTCAAACAGAAAAGAACCTCGACAAAGAAACTATGAATGAAGATGATAGCAATTCTGATATTCTAATTTAATCAATTCTGTGAGTTCACGGCACACCTTATGAGAACTTCTCCTATCTGTCTGACTTTTATTAACTGCCAGAATTAAACCTCTGCAATATGGTGATTTCCTAGCTTCAATAACCTTCGCAAGACAGGAATAATGTGAATAATACTGAGACAGCATTTGTCAACACAAGCTGGCTCGAGCTTTGTTTTCATTACCAGCTTGCACATCATGCAATCAACTGCTACTCAACTGATTTTTCGATGAAAAAATGAGGCACTTCCTATTCGATCGCCGCAATCTTCGGCAGTAGTTACATATATGAATGAATTAAAAGGCTCGGACAAGAATATTGAGGACACGTTAAAGAATATCTTACCTAGTACCTCATATGTTTTACCTGAAATTCTCAAAAGTACGTTTTTGAATGAGGAAATGGTACATGAATGAGCTTGATTCTTTGAAAGTGAAGGTTCATGAGAAAGCAAAGGACAACTTAGATTTAACGTTTCAAAACAAATGTCTTGAAGTAACTAAGTTGAAAATTGATAGAGACTTCAAAGCCTTGGACAGCAGATTCAAAGCTTTGAAGACACAAGTCAAAGAAGTTGTTGAACAAAACTCTCTTTTAACTGATAAGTATGTTGATCTAAAGAATAATTCAGATGATTTAGAACAACAGAAAACTTCATTGACTGAGAAGCTTCAAGAATCTAAGAAAATCTTATAAACCTTTGCTGGCTCAAAACACAAGTTGAATCTCATGCTTGGAGGAAGTATGCATTCTGTTTACAAAAATGGATTTGGTTATAACCCAAATTTTCCAAAAAGAAACCAAACCACATTTGTAAAATCAGGAATCAAACATTCTCCAAAGTGTCATTACTGTGATAAAATTTGACATGTGAAGATAACTTGCCTCTTTAGAAAGACAAAACCTCACATTTTGAGGAATACTTATCCTTATCAGCTTAAGGGACAAGTGAGACATATTTGGGTTCCAAAAGGAATCAGACCACCTAAAATGGTTGATTCTGAGTACGTATCCAAATTCTACACTTGGTCTAATAGCCTGTTAAGGCATTGATTAAATTTTGCAGGATGTCACCAAAGCTTTGAAGGATCAAAAGTTGATTTTGGATAGTGGTTGTTCCAGGCACATGAGTGGAAAGAAATCTTTATTCAGTGAGCTTAAACAGCAATCAGGAGGAACAATTACAATTGGTGATAAGCTAGGTGCAACATCATTGGTACAGGTAGTTTTTGTAATGATTATGTAAGTTCAATTTATGATGTTATTTGGTTGAAGGTTTAAAGTATAATCTGCTTAGTATATCTCATTTATGTGATAGAGGTAATAAAGTAGTGTTTGACAAGGAGAAATGTGTGGTGCAAGATGAGAAATCCGGAAATTGCATTCTCACTGCTCATATGTCACATAATATTTATGCTTTCAGTAATAACAAAGTTGCAGGTGAAAGTCTGAAGTGTCTCAAAGCTTTGAAGGAACACTCAAAGCTTTGGCATAGAAATCTTGGGAATATTAGCATGCATACAATGAATAAGCTCATCTCAAAAGACTTGGTAAGAGGATTACCAATTCTGAAGTTCAAAGATCATGATATATGAAAAGCATGTATCCAAGGTAAACAGACCAAGAGTTCATTCAAGCCAAAGAACTTTGTAAGTACCTCCAGACCTTTAGAATTGATACAATGTGATCCTATGATGATTCAGACACCCAAATGTAAGAGATATATGCTTGTTGTGGTAGATGAGAACTCAAGATTTACTTGGGTTATGTTCATAGAGACAATCTGAAGCATTATCTGAATTCTCAAAGTTTTGTAAAGAGATTCAAACTTTGAAAAACTTACGTGTTGCATCAAGTAGAAGTGATCATGATAGAGAATTTGATCAGCTTAATTTTAATTTTTTGTGTGTAAAGCATGGCATCCCACACAACTTCTCTGCAACTCCTCAGCAGAATGGAGTATTAGAGAGGAAATAGGACACTTGAAGATATGTCTAGAACCATGCTACTTGAAAGCAATTTGAAAAAGTATATGTGGGTAGAAGTTGTTAACAGTGCCAATTATGTGATGCTTAATTAGACCTATTTTGAAGAAAACCCCTTATGAACTTTTCAAAGGCAGAAAGCCAAGCGTTTCTTATTTTAAGCCTTTTGGTTGTACTTTTTATGTGCATAATAATGGCAAGATTAATCTTGGTAAGTTTGATGCTAGAAGTTTGAGGTGTGTTTCTTGGTCACTCACAAACCACTAAAGCATATAGAGTTTTCAATAAGAGAACTAAGATTGTAGACGAGAGCATTCATGTGATTTTTGATAAAGTACTAATGATTCTTTTAGTGAAACTTTTGCAGATCTCAACTTGAATAAGTATGAGGTAGATGATGATTATGAAAAAGAGAAAAGAAACAAAACTAAGTTGCAGGAACAGTCAGAAGAATATCAAGGCATTTAACCCCCTGTTGAGCCAAAATCTCAAAGCATTGAGACTTAGATTGACAGAGCATATGATGCTCAAACTACTGTACCAAGATCTGAAATCCTTGAAGGTCCATATACCTGGACACCAAGGAAGATGTTCAAATAACTATCAGATCATCCTGTAGACAACATCATCTCAGTTCCGACTATTGGAACACAGACAAGAGGACAGCTAAGGAATCTGTGTGCATTTAGTTCCTTTGTATCACTTATTGTGCCTAAAAATGCAAAGGAGGCACTTGAAGATGCAGATTGGATCATTGCAATGCAGAATGAGCTAAATGAGTTTGAAAGGAATAAGGTTTGGAACTTAGTTCCTAGACCCAAGACTCAGTCTGTTATTGGAACCAAATAAGTATTCAGGAACAAACTTGATGAAAATGGTAAGGTTGTGAGAAACAGAGACATGCTTGTGGCACATGGGTATAATCAAGATGAAGGAATTGATTATGAAAAGACATTGGCTCCTGTTTCCAGGTAAGAATCTATCAGGATACTTCTTGCATTTGCATCCCATAAACATATAAAGCTATTTCAAATGGATGTTAAATGTGCTTTCTTAAATGGTTACTTAAGAAGAAGTATATGTTGCTCAACCACCTGGTTTTGAAGATGAAAATTTCCCTGATCATGTTTACAAATTAGACAAAGCTCTTTATGGTCTTAAGCAAGCTCCAAGGGCTTAGTATGAAAGACTCTCAAAGTTTTTACTTGACAATGATTTCAAGACAGGTCTGGTTGACAAAACTCGTTTTTATAAAGAATCATGAAAAGGACTTGGTAGTAGTACAGATTTATGTTGATTATATACTCTTTGGTGCTACTAATGATGCTCTTTCAAAAGAGTTTTCAAGTCTAATTTGCAGGGAGTTTGAAATGAGCTTAATAGGAGAACTTAGTTTCTTTCTGGGACTTCATGTTCATCAAATGAAGAAAAGAATTTTTGTGCATCAAGGGAAATATACCAAGGACTTGTTGAACAAATATAACATGTCTCAGTCAAAGGTAGCAAAGACTCCTATGAGTTCATCTTTATCCTTAGACAAGGATACCAATGGTAAGAGTGTAAATCCAAAGGAATATAGAGATATGATTGGTTCACTCTTATATTTAACTGCTAGTAGACCATATATTATGTTTAATGTATGTATGTGTGCAATGTTTCAAGCAGATCCTAAGGAAAGTCATTTGATTGATGTTAAGAGGATTTTCAGATATATGAATGGAACTAATTTAACTTGGGGCTTTGGTATCCAAAAAGAACTAATTTTATGTTAAGTGGCTATTCAGCTGCAAACTTTGCAGGTTTTAAGGTGGACAGAAAGAGTACTTCTGGACGCTGTCAAATTCTTGGTTCATCATTGATTAGTTGGCATTCAAAGAAGAAGAACTACGTGGCCTTATCAACTACAGAAGCTGAATACATGAAGCTGGTGCATGTTGCTCACAAGTGTTGTGGATTGCTCAACATCTAAGGGATGTTGGATATGAATTCAGAAATGTGCCTATCAACTGTGAAATACTAGTTCCATTTCAATATCAAAGCATCCTGTGCAGCATTCAAGAACTAAACACATAGATGCGAGACATCATTTTATTAGAGATCATAAGGAGAAAGGTGATGTATCTTTAAATTTTATTTCAACTATTATGCAGATAGCTGATATTTTCACTAAACCTTTGCTAGATGAGAAGTTTTCATCATCAAGGCTTGAATTGGGTATGTTAAACATGGATGCATTAGTTTAGGGGGAGTATTAGTTTCTATGTGTATTATGTGTGAAAATATCAAAGCCTTGAGATCATACTTTCTTAAGCCTTGACAGTATGTTTCAAATCTTTGAAGTTTTCTAGCAGCTTTCAAATTTATCAAAGCCTTGAACCACTGTTTAAATTGCATTGATTAATTTTCTATGTATTTTATTTACTAAATGGATCATGGAATATTTTGTACTATCTTTTAGATAATTACAGAATATTTACATGTTCTGAGATTTTGACAAAATACCCAGAAATATATCAATCAATTCTTTTTAATCTGATTTGCATGCAATCCTACTTCCAATAAAATTCTTCGACCTACTTAAGCCAGCTTTAGGCCTTATTTCTCTCATTCTTCACCTCTTCCTCTCTGTATCTATCTCTCTCTCAATTTCTTTCTCAACCCTGTGAAACCCTAAACCCGATGGAGCGAAAATCAGAGAGGTTCAAACAGCAAGGTCAGGGTTCGAGGAAAATGATAAAGAGGAAGGAAAATAGGAAGATCACCATACATGGATCAGATTCTGAGGACACAACAAGTGTTCATGAAACTTCTCCACGTTCAAAGAAGATCAGGCAAGGGAAGGAAGTTCAACAAGATCCAGAAGCTGAGTCTGAGTCTGCAATAGAGGAAGTGGTGAAAGCCAAAGAACAGGGGAGTAAGAGTAAAGGAGATCAATCTAGTAAGAAAAAGGATGTTGCTTAAGAAAAAGGTAAGAATAAGAGTGTTCCATCTCCAAAGGAAAAGGAGACAGAAGATAAGAATGATGATCCACCATTAGAGAAGAAGAGAGTAAAGCACAGTGCAGTAAAAACTAAGAAAGCCTCTTGTTTTGGTAAGCATCTATTACCTAAGTCTTATTATGATGTTAAATCTGTGTGGATGGATGAATATGCGTCATCAAAAGTTGCCTACTGCAGTCTGATAAGTACTGAGTTGTTGGAGAGATTGAATTTAGACTGCATTAGGAAATTAAAAGAGTCTTATGTTGGGAAGTTATTCAATCCATCTTCTGAGGCATATCCTAGGTTAACTAGGCTTTTCTACTTGAATTTGGTTCAAGAATTTTCTGATAGTGATAATTTTATCTTGAAATCTAAGGTTGCTGGGATTGACATGAAGTTAGACCACATGGTGTTTTCCAGAGTTTTGGGAGTCCCTAGGAAATACAAGGTAAATGAGCATCCAGATCGGAAGGAATGTTTGGAGTTAGCTAAGTCTTTGTTTCTCTTGGAGGGAACCCTCACTGGATCCAAACAGTTAACACATTCCGTGTTAAATTTTGAAGCCAAAATTCTGTTTTCTATTATCAGGAGGTGTGTATTTCCCAGGGAGCATTCCAAAAATCTTGTGACCGATAGGGTTTCAGTATTAATGTACTTGATTTGTCAAGGTTTTGAGATTGACTTTCCTACTGTGGTACAAGGACTAGGAACCATTCTCTGCCTTATGCCAATGTGTTTCCCTTATTTTTCAAGCATTTTAGAGTACCATTGGAGGATGAGGAGAAAATCACAACTGGGGTTCGGTTAGTAGATGAGGCATCTCTTCAAAGGATTGGGATAGTTCAGACTGTTAAAGGCAAATGGAAGTTCTATTCAGAGTTGACTGCCAAAAAACTGAAGGAAAAAGAGTTAATAAAACCCAGAGCAGCTACAACAACTAAGGTACCTGGTAGCTTTGATTTCTCTCAAATTCTTGAGAGAATTGAGGTCCTAGATGATGGCATTGAAGAGCTTAGGCAAGGGTTATTTGACTTATCAACTGATTTTGTGAAGTTCAAAGGTTTGGTGAATACAAAACTGGATGTTATCATCAAATGTTTGGACTTGGAGAAGATTCCTTCTGCAGAGAGCTAAGACACCAGTATTGATTCCAAATGAGGTCATTCGGGAAGCTTTGAAGAAACATAAAAAGAATAAGAAGGTCCCAGTTAATATTGCTTCTAAGGACTTGTTTGATCAATCTGATGAGGAAGCTGGTGGTGATGAGACAGTTGAGGAGACTTCTGAGAAAGAAGCTGCCAAGGTAGATGAAGTTATTGCTGAAGTGGTAGCTGATATTCAAACTGAGAATGTGGAAGCACAAGATGAAGAAGTTGTTGAACAAGTTGAATAGAGTGAAGAACAAGCAGAAGCTGAAGAAGAGTCAGATGCTGAAACAACTGAGGAAGAGCAAGCAGAGGCTGAAGACAAAGGATAGGGAAAAGCTCAGAGTGGGCAGAAGACTGCTAAGAAGAATGCTAGAGCTGGAACTTTGAAGCCTTGAAGCCCATTCTTTCTTTTCTTTCTACCTTTTCTGTCTTTTTCTTCTAAGTCCTGAAGTTTTATTATGTTTTTATTTAAATAAAAACCCTGTGAACATGATCCTACATTTCTTCTACTCTTTTGATGAAAGTCAAAAAGGGGGAGAAGTTATCTGATTATGTGTTTGTTTTCTAAGTTTTGTAATAAGTTTTGAAGGGATACTTGTAGGATGTTGGTTTCGTTCTTAGTTTATGAAACTGATTTTGTTTATCATGTGTGTTATGTTTTTGGTGAAACAAAGTGTTATTTTCTGTAGGTTTTTATTTTATATGGTCTTACTGCTGTATTTGAGTTGCAGGAAATCCAAAAAATGTTGGCTAATCAATAATATTTGTTTTGTCTATCATCAAGGGGGAGATTGATAGATTAGAAGCTCTTATCATACCTTGATGATGAAAGCTGAATCAGAAGTTGTGAAACAACCCTAAGTATCAAAGCTCCAAAGCTTTGGGATACTTTAGTGTTCATATGCTTATATTGTGCTTGTATGTTTCTGTGTTTGCAGGACTATTGAATTCGTTTGAAGAATGAGTTTATCATTCACTAATGAATTCTGTAAATATTATTGAATATTGTTTTGGATGGTATAACACAGATTGCAGGGTTGAGCATCAAGGCTCATACTTATGAACTAGCAGTCAAAGCTCCAAAGCTTTGAGATTTTCTGATGACTATATACTGCAAGGCTCATCTAACTAAATATGTGTATGCAGGTTGAAGGAGTTGGATTCAAAACTGAGTATTGAGTTATTCTAATTCTTTATTAATTTTTTTACATTGATTCATAGTTATATTTACTCAGAAGGTTTAAGAAACTGAATTTAACTTAAGGAAAAATAAGCCCAGTTTCTTAGGAACACTTTGTCTATGACAGATCAGATCTTGTTGCTATTTTGTCTAGATTTTGTTTGATCTTTTTTGCTGAGTGTGTTCAAGTTTGTTGGTCGTTCCAACGTTCACAAACAACTCAGATAGCTATCCAAGCATAGCTGTTGAAAGAAGCATATCTGGGGAGAGGTTTTATAGGAAATCAGTTCCTAAAATCTCTCTGAACTGTTGCAGGTTGTTGATAAAGCTGAGTTTGAATTTCAAACTGGGAGGCACATTGAGAGAGTCTGATCAATGTGGAATTTTAAGAGAGTTACAAACAAGATAGATCAAGTTACACAACTCTGCAAACAATCAAGCCAATCAATACTTCAACATGAGAAGATCATTCATCAAATCAGAAGAACTCTTCCAAGCTTCATTACTTCATCTTTTTATGAGTTCTTCTACTTGTATTGAATTGTATTATTCACTGAATCTTTATAAAACCTCACAAAACTTAGTAGTCTGGTTGTTCAAGTGAACAACAAGAGGTTCTTATTGTTTCAATAGATTGTAGTAGGTAACTAGATAGGTTGTGAACCACAAGCTGTATAAGTGTAAGGTAGCTCACTTAGGCTTGAGATCTAGGGCTAAATCTGGGTGATTAATAAGAAGTTGTGTTGAAATCACAGAGTGATCAGATCCCTCAGGAAAAGACCAGGTCCAATTGTGACTGAACTCTGTAAAAATCCATGTGTCTCTGTTATTTACTTTGTTTCTTTTCACTCTAGTTACAAACAAGCAGCTCCAAAGCTTTGGAGGATTTCCAATCTCAAAGCTTTCATGTTTCTGTGTGCTGCAGTTCTATCTCGCGCATCTCAAATCTTTTCCAAAGCCTTGAGATATCAACTGCACAACTACTTAAAGTTTTAAAAGACTAGTTTTGAGCAAAAGTTACCATACTCTATTCACCCCCCCCCCCTCTAGAGTGTTAGTTCCTGTTTATCTACTTGCATTAAAAAAAAATCATTCCATATCCTTGAATTTTTTTCCCAGGGCCTTAGTGTTTTTAAATGCTTCCTTAATTGCGTCTTGGCTTCTAGATGTATGATGGATGGGTAAAATTCATTTACATCCCTACAGTTTTTGTTGATCTTCACTTTCACCCCTCCTAGTTTGGAGAACTTCACATACACCCCTTATGACTACCAAGCATGTTATCACTTACACCCCCTCTATTAATTTACTATGTTAGTTCTTATGGTATCTTCTCAAATCATTTTTCCGGACAAAATTATCTTTGCATAGGCTGCAAAGGTCAATCCAACCCGAATGTATATCTTGAACACATGCAAAATATCTTTATTATATCACATATTTCGTTTGCATTTCTATATATTGCACAACTACTACAATCAAAATTTAGGATTAACTTGAGATAGAGTTTACAAAATTAAAAAGAATTTGAAAAGTTACGGTACCAACTAAACGATGTTAATTTTTCTCTAAATATTTTAATCCCCAAAATCATAGAAATTTTTGGTACCATACTATGTTCTCAAAAACATTATTTATATTTTCCTAAAAAAACATTGTTTATGGGAATAGAAAAGAAAACATGACAAACTGAAAAAATTCAGTACTCTAGTTTGGCTTACACCATGTTTTAGATACATCATAGGTAAAGAGTTTTTTTTTTTTTTTTTTTTTTATGTAATGAGAGTTTGATTTTGTTTAACTGATGTTTTTGGTGGGAAATGAGTGTTTTTCAAACATATGCATATCACAACTAGACACTACGAAACATGTTTCTTTCAAAAGAAAGTTGTTTGGCGGGCCAGGAATTGGTTCTGAGAAGTATCTTTGTGGTCCTCCTGCGTAGCTGCCTCCATAGCTTTTTCTTGGTTTTTTGCTCGAATCTGTTGCGGGGGACTCAGGTTTGAGAATTGTTGAGTACCGGATCAATTGGAATAATGGGCTCAATTAAGGGCGGTTCCAGGATTTTGTTAGAGTGGGGGCTAAAATAGAAAAATTGAACAATTTAAAGATAATATTTTGATTTTGAAAACTCAGTGAGGACTATAGTGCAATTTTTGTAAGACTAAACCAAAAATACCACACAAAACAGGGGTGAAATTGCAAATTTGTAAACTTGAGTGGGGGCTATAGCCCCACAATGTTGTATGTGGATCCGCCTCTGGGCTCAATAGTTCAATGGTGTTGGGGTTGGACAAATATTAAAGTTTCCGGAGTGTGCTCGTTTTGCTCGTGTTCTATGCATTTTCAGATCTGAAGAATCCCAAAACAATCCAACAATGCTATAAACACTGAAAATAGATACTCCCTCCGTCCCATCCGTTTCTTCAAAATTTCTTTATTGGGACGTCCCACCTGTTTCTTCAAACTTTCCTTATATGGACATTTTTTACGTGAAAAATATCATCTTACCCTTTTTATAAAAAAACAACACAACATCTAAATGGACCTAATTAATTTAGATTAGCAAATTAACCCAAATTAATTAGGCCCAAATCTAATTATGGATAACTCTTCCAACAAAATATCATTATCTATTCTTATCCTCTCATTTCATCCACAAAGAAAGTGATCTTAGGGCATCTCCAATAGTCTATGCAAAATTTAGTATTATGTAAAATATAAAGAATATGATAAAAAATTGAACTCCAATAGACAATGCATAGGCTCAAGTATTTTGCAGAACATGCATCCTGCTCTTCATTAATAGCTAACAAGAAAGTAGGCATGCAAAATTTTGTGTCTATCTCTCTCCTCTCATGCATCCTCAATATGTATATTTTAACCTCTCATAACTCCAAAATGTATAAATTACATTTTACTGCTGGAGCAAAACTAAAAATGAATGTCATGCAAAATTTAAAACATGCAAAAAATACCTACTACTATTTCATCCACAACGAAGACAGTTCTTCATCTCAGCCGAGAGAAAGAGATGGAGGCGGAAGAGCAAATAGAGAACGGAGAAGGTGAAGAGGAAGGCGCCGCCCCGTCGCCATCCGCGTACCGTCGCCTTCGTCTTCATCTATGGTGAATCTCCCTCCCTTCTCTCTCTATCTCTCTCTCTCTCTCCGTCTTTCTCAGATTCGACTGGTCGCCTGACTTTTGCAAGTCCATTCCGGCGATTTGGAGCAGCCAACGGTGTCCTCCGCCCAGATTTGGAGCAGCCGACGGTGTCAAGCCAGCGATTTGGAGCATTGTAATGGACGCTGTCCTTCGCCCAGATTTGGAGCAGCCGACGCTGTCCTTCGCCCAGAACAGAAGGATCCTCCCTATCTCCCGGATCTAGTCAGATCCTCCTTTCATCTTCTGTTTCTCTTCACATTTGTATCATTTCTTCGATGGTTCTTCTCATCCTACTCCTCTCACTCTTCATGTAGTTCTGATGTGAACAATGATTTTGTGATGCGATTCAATTCACAAAAATGCCTTGCTTTTGGTTTATTGTGTTTCTGTTGTGTGTCTGGGTTCAAATCAGGGTTCTGTTTATGTTGGGGTGAAGAACAATAGGCAGTGCAGTTTGTGCTTAATCCAGGGAGAATGTTGAAAAGATGGTAGAAGTAAAGGGGAAAAATAGACTTTTCACGCGTTTTTTAATAAAGCAACTTCTACCATTTTTGAAGAAACGTGCGGGACAGAGGGTGTACCTGTGAGAAGACGAAATGACCAAATCAGACCTCCACTAATTATTATATTAAAATATTTATTTGTCTCTCCCTCCTTTCCGCTTCTCTCCCCATCGCCTCTTCTCTCTACAGTTCTTTTTTTTCTCTCCCTACAGTTCTTATTCCTCTCCTCCCTCCCTTGTTTAAAAATCCCCCTTCACTGATTAGTTCTATAGAAATCAATTGCACAAACTAATTTATTCTTTGTTGCTCAAGTTCTTTTGAATCCGGACTACGTGAAACATCAAAAATCTTAAATATTACCATAATAAAACTAGTTCGGCTGTGCCATGAGGGCACTATGTTCTAGTCAAAAAATGGAAGACAATGGTTTTCAACATATTTGTAACAGGTATACCCAACAGGCAACAAACATAGCCTTCCAATGTAACAAAATAGTTGTGAAACAGTTTCCCAGAATCAACAAGATACCATAATAACACCTCACAGTGATTGTAGTAAACAAACTGTTGAATAACAATCGAAACTGGACCGGAAGAAGGGAAGAAGAAGAGAATGAAACAGAAACGAAACTGTAAACAAATGCAGAAAATAAATACTTACAGAGTATAGAGAATCTGCTGATTAAGTCGGAGACGATCTCGAGCATAGACTCGATGTCCTTAAGGCTTATTTGCCCCTTACGGTACTGCTTGTTATGGAGCAAACGCCTCGCAGGATAATCGCCTCACCGTGCAGTTTGTCAGTACACTCGCTGCACCCTACGAACCGCAATGGTATGGGAACTCTCTCTGGAAAAGGGCTACGGGTTTGTTGGGTAAGTGTTTTTGGTTTCTGGAATCTGGTAAGTCAGTAAAAACTGTTGGGGACGCCTGCTATTTATAGCAGTGTTAGAAGAGCGGTTGTAACAGTTTGTGACAGTTCAATAACGGTTGCAACCGTTCAGTTTTGAATTTGAAAATTCGTTCCGGTTTGAATAACAAAAATTCGTTATGTGTCTGGACTGAAAATTTAATTCCAAAGTTGGTTTTGGGCCCAAAAAGTTAAGTATGGGCTTGACTAACAAATCAGCCCAACCCACACCACACCTCGCCACAGCCCGGCCCGTGCCGGCCGGCCGGACGGCGGCGGCGGCGCGCGCGCGCGTGTGGTGGTTCAACCTTTGTCTAGGTCCTCCCTCCTACACAAAATGTGTATCACCCAAAGGGCGTGCCCTTAAGGTGCAACCTTGAATTATTTATGCAACACTTTGTTGTTCTATATGAAGATGTGGGACACTTTTCTTCAAGTGTTTCCAACATCTCTACACCCCACTTTCACACATGAATTTTTCATTCATCCGAACATTATTTTGGGTGAAACAAAGTGGTAGGATTATCTCCTATTCGCAAGGATTCCATAGCCACTTTCGGTTCCCAAATCGTTAACCCGACTTGTCGTAAACCGGGTTAAAAGTCGACCCAAAATATTGTTTTCCAACACAAACAACATCACACTCCATTAAGAGTTCGAGGTTTCTTTTCAACTAGTACCATTACAAATTTGGACGCTATTGAAGAAGAATTCAAAAGAGGCCATCAAGGAGTCGCTTGGGAATATCCCTGCATCGACATTTAATATCATCCATGGCCCTCTTAATCTTGCTGATCTCCAATATCGATGCCTCGAACAAGCATTTCAAGCCATCAACCTCATTTTGACATTCCATCATCCCCATCTTCAAGAACCTAAGTTTTTCTTTCAGATCATTAATCTTTCGCATGTTCTCCCTTAGATCGTCTCTGATATGTCTGTCTTTTTTTAAGCACGCAATGGTTTCTAAAACATCAGGGGACTTCTCGACCGGAGAGAGGATCACCCAAGAAAAACTGTATGGATCCTTCAGATTCGCAGACTTCCGAACGGAACATCCCTCCTCACCCTCGGAGGCCTCGCTCTCAGAAATAGTACCTGCAACAACTGCCTGCTTCACACATGCTTCGAAATCTTCAATCTCAAGGAAATCAGTAAATCTAGAACCCCTCACCATCAAAGGAGTAGAGTCAGCAGGTGCATCATCGGAGACAACCTAGGTAAAATGCCTGATCTTAATTTCAGCAGCAAGGATGAGAGAAGTATCCTGATCGGCCTTTCTCTTCGGACTCAGGGAACCACTCAATTCCTCATCTCTGAAAGCCGCTTTGTAAAACTGCACAGCGTCGCTGGCCTTTGATGCTTCGACACACAGCTTAGGTTTCACCGCCGAGAATGTCATGGCAGGCCGACCGGCGGAGAATGAAGTTTAGATGATGGAGAGAAACTGCAAGATAAGATGTAATGCTTCGGAACTGTGTAAATGTAGTGAAAACGGTACAAGTATCTTTTAATCCATTTCATTAATGGGGAAGTAAGTTGGAAAGTGTGGTACAACTTTTCATTCGCCCTGGATGGCGTCATGTAAATGCCACCAAAGATGCTACAAAAATGTTATACTACACATACCCACTTAAGTGTCCCCAAATGTGTCCCAACATGGCCAACGTTCGTTTAAAAAAATTATTTTTATTTAAATATGGGGAATGATATATTTTTCTATCAATTTATATATTTGATTTCCTAGTGCCTTTGGGCGACACAACCAATGTTGAAACATAAAACAATATGTATAACTGATGAAATGTGTATGCAAATTTATTATATAGCAATCATAAATGTACTATGCCTGTAAAGATTAAGAAATCAAAGGAAACATGTAGCGTGAGCCAACAGTTGAACATGCACTTATGTTAAATCTAGAGCCAATGCATGTGGTTAATGGCGAATGCTAACAATGCAATGGTTCAGATCTCATCACCAATAATGAAACTAGGAAGGCTTTCTTTGGCATCAAGAGCTACAAAGCTCAAGGCAGTGATTGTTTCAATGCCGAGTTCTACCATGCCTTTTGGAATACGATAGGCGTGGATGTGTTCCATTCTAAAAGAGGTGTTTATTTCCATCCAAATGGCTAGTAGTACCAACGAAACTTTAATAGCTTTATTTCTAGAAAAGGACAACCCTAAGGAAATTTAACAGTTTATGTCGATAAGCCTTTGCAATGTTGTTTAACTATGCAGTGACTAAGATTGCATATTAATGGTTAATGGGGTCACAGGTATGCTTAGAACTCTTAACTATGCAGTGTTAGGTAGAACAACCTCTGACAATAAATTATTAACCGCAAACTTCCATTCCCTCAACAAAAAAATGTAAAGGAGCTATGATTTTATGATTGATCTTGAAAGGCTTGTAGGAATTTATGGGGTGTTTAGAACGGGAACAATATGGCTTGGATACTCTCTGAGTCGTGTGAATCACTCTCAGATTAAAGTATTTCGGTGGTATACACACCAAAGCGATAATCGGATAAAACAGAGAGGTTCAAGAACGAATATGATTGTTCTATGTTTCTGAATTCGACCAAACTGACAAATAAGGAGGGGGAAGGCGGTTAATCTGGCGGTTACAACCGCCAGATTTCAGTCCGTTTTCCAACGGAAAATTAATTCCGAGAGGTTTTTTTGTGAAGCAATAAAACGACCGCCGCCAGGGACGCTGCCCCTTGGACCCCACCGGGAGCGCCTCCCCCGGACCCCCGCAGTCGTCCGCGAGTTCGTTGTCCAAGACAATAACATAGTTGTGTGCACGTGTGTACTCCACACCTCCTAACGTGTACAACGTAATGCCAATGTCTACTTTGGTCGTAAGTAAATCCGATTACACAAATGGCCGATGACACTAAAATCACCAACAAAGCTAACAATAGAATGTCTTGGGAATTTATCCACACTCCACAGAACTTTAAGAGATCTAAATTTAAATGAGAAGCGTATTAAGATATGAAGACAAAAGGCAATTGAAGCAAACTGTCAATTGAAACCCAAGACTTCCAAGCCTGAAGGACTGATCTGAAAGTCATATCAAACTGAACGGTACAACTCCTGTATAAAGAAAGTCTCAAGGACCTCCGTGTAATTACATGAACCCAGCTATTCATCACAACCGTTAGATCTAGGTCAACCCATCCAAGGGCCATGCTCTCAGCCCTCTTTGTACTTAAACCACTGACTTTGTAATGAAAAATAACTCAATCGAGTCTCTTCTGTTACAGAGCTTCTCCACTCTTCCATGGCGATCTCAGTTCCTCTGTTTTGATTTTCATCTTCTCAAACAACACTTTTCATGGTATCAGAGCCATGACAGAGTCATCAAGCTCTTCTGCGATGACCACAACCATCGTTTCATCCCACAATTCCGCTACGAATCCCGTTTACCTCCTGTCGAATGTCCACAACTTGGTTCCTTTCAAATTGGATGGGACAAATTACGTGATCTGGAAACACCAGATCACATCTCTTCTACGAGCCCAGAATCTCTTTGGTTATCTCGACGGATCCACCGTTGCGCCGTCGGAGTTTGAGAAAGACTCGAACGGATCTGATACTACCACAATCAATCCCGAATACAGAGCCTGGCAAATGCAAGATCAAGCCTTGGTCACTCTCCTCAATGCTACACTGAGTCAAGAGGCACTCAGTCACGTTATAGGTCAGTCGTCGTCTCGATCTCTCTGGCTAATTCTGGAAAAGAGGTATGCTTCCCTCACCCGATCAAATATTATGCAATTGAAGAATGAGTTGCAAACTATTAAGAAGAATTCTGATCCAATTGATACTTATATGCGCAAGATTAAAATGATTCGAGATAAATTAACAGTTGCTATGGTTCAAGTTGATGAGGAGGATATGTTGCTTTATGTTTTGAATGGTCTACCTCCCGAATTTAATACCCTGCGCTCTTCTATTCGAACTAGATCAGATCCTTTGACTTTGGAAGATTTACATGTACTGCTCAAATCTGAGGAGCAAATGTTCGAATCTCAGAATGTTTCTTCTCAAAATCAAAATCTTGCCTTTAATACAGTCACCACTAATCCTTCTTCCAACAGAGGAAGAGGCAGAAACAGTGGAAATAATGGCTTTGGTAGATCCGGGTATACTGGTAATCACCGCGGTGGTTATGGTAGAGGTAATCAATTTGGTAATTTTGGCCGTGGAAGACATGGGTATAACAATAATGGTCCAGGTTTTGGTAATGGTAGATGGTCTGGGTACAGAGGTGGTGGTCGAGGAGACTACCACCGTGCTGATTTCTCTGTAAATAACAGAGGCCGTGCCCCTCACTATGGTTATTCTCCTAGACATATCACATGCCAAATTTGTGGGCAAGACTATCACACTGCCTTGGATTGTGTTCACCGTATGAACTTTGCATACCAAGGAAAACAACCTGCTGAAAATCTTACTGCTTTAGCTGCTACTACACACTCTAATCCTCAATCAAACTACTGGTTGTCGGATACTGGGGCCACGAATCACATGACGCATGATTTTCAAAATTTGAGCATTTCAGATCCTTACTTGGGCACAGATCAGGTCACTGTTGGCAATGGCCAATCTTTACCAATTCATCACTCGGGTACTGCCCTTTTATCTACTGCATCACAGAATTTTTCACTTCACAACACTCTTCACGTGCCTAATATTAGCACAAATCTCTTGTCTGTCAATAAATTTTGCACGGAACATAACTGTCGCTTTATTTTTGACTCTACATCTTTTGTTATTCAGGACAAAACAACGGGGAAAATCCTTTATCAGGGGTTGAGTAAAGATGGCCTTTGTCCCATTGAGTCATCTCCTTCTCACTTTTTTAATTCTGCTTTTGTTGCGAATAAGGTGGACACCCAAACTTGGCATGATCGTTTGGGCCACCCTTCAGACGCCATTTTAAATAAAATTGTTCCTCGTTCTAGACATTCTAATGGATTGTGTCATTCATGTTTAGAGGGTAAAATGCATCGCTTGCCGTACAATTCTTCTACGTCTAAAACTACTGTTCCTTTAGATTTACTACACAGTGATGTATGGGGGCCTTCGAGCTCTAAATCCTATCATGGTTTTCGCTACTATGTGCTCTTTATTGACGATTACTCTCGTTATACCTGGGTTTTTCCTCTTCACAATAAATCTGATGTGCCAAATGTTTTTACTAAGTTCAAAAATCAAGTCGAGAAGTTGTTAAAACATACCATCCGCATATTGCGTAGCGATGGTGGAGGTGAGTACATGTCTTTTATATTTCAGCAAATCCTTAGCTCAAATGGTATAACTCACCAAAAATCTTGCCCTCTCACTCCGCAACAAAATGGTGTTGCGGAACGGAAACATAGACATATCATGGAAACGGCTGTAACATTGTTGAAACGTGCTTCCTTGCCCAATTTTTTATGGTATCATGCTGTTGCTGCTTCTACCTACTTGATCAATCGCATGCCTAGTACAAATACTGATAATAAGTCTCCATTTCAGCTTTTATTTGGTACTGTACCTGATTATTCTAAACTTAAAATTTTCGGCTGTGCTTGTTTTCCCCTTCTTCGGCCATATAACAGCTCCAAACTTGATTCGAAAACAAAAATGTGTGTTTTCATAGGCTATGCCGACGATTACAAAGGTTACTTGTGCCTAGATAAGACTATGAATAGCATTTATATAAGTCGTGATGTCGTGTTTGACGAGACGGTTTTTCCGTACAGTTTGTCCGCTCCTACTACTGATTCTATTCCTAATACTTCCTGTTCGACTCCTAATACTTCCTGTTCAACTGTTTCAGGAACTACTTTGCTGCCTTTTGTTACTGTCCCGCTGCCCCAAGAAGTCCCAGTCCCTACGGCATCAATGATGAGTGGACAACCAAATTCTAGTGCAACAGCCGCTGCTGAGTTAGAGCAGCCCACTGGAGCCGAGGAACCCACTGTTCCGTCGAGCAGCACCGTCCCTAACAGTGACTCCGCAGCAGCACATCCTCCCTCCAGTGTAGGCATGGCACTTTCTCCTGCGGCTGCCCCACAACATTCACCCACTACTGAGATGCCAACTTCCTCTCATCCAATGCAAACACGAAGTAAATCGGGTATTAGAAAACGTAAATCAGGTTTTTCTGCTACCACTACTAATTCTGACCCTTCTTCTTATACTGAGGCCAGTAAATACCCTCAGTGGCGTAACGCCATGACTGAGGAGTACACTAGCCTCACACAACAAAATACATGGACTTTAGTCCCGCCGCCAAAAAATGCAAACATCATTGGGAACAAGTGGGTTTTTCACACCAAGTACAACCCAAGTGGCACTATCTCTCGTTACAAAGCACGTTTAGTAGCAAAAGGATTTCATCAAAATCCTGGAGTTGATTACGATGAAACTTTCAGTCCCTTCGTAAAACACTCCACTGTTAGAACTATCCTTGCTTTAGCCGCAAATTTTAACTGGCCACTTCAACAATTAGATGTTAAAAATGCCTTTCTTCACGGGGTTCTTCGTGAAACTGTCTTCATGACTCAACCACAAGGCTTCAAAAACCAACAGTTCCCTAATCATGTTTGCAAATTAAACAATTCCATATATGGTTTAAAACAAGCTCCACGAGCTTGGTTTGAACGTTTTACTACTTACTTGTACTCTCTTGGTTTTACTGCATCTTATGCTGATTCTTCCTTATTTGTTAGACATAACAACGGCAAAAGCACTATTCTGTTATTGTATGTCGACGACATTATTGTAACAGGTGGTGACACTCAGTTCATTCAACATCTCATTCAAAAACTCAACTCTAAGTTTTCAATGACGAACCTTGGGCCCTTGAACTATTTTTTAAGCCTCGAAATCAAACGAACTAAAGACGGCATATATGTTCACCAGGCTAAGTATATCTCTGATCTCTTGTCTCGCTTTAGTATGTCAAACTGTAAGCCCGCTCCTACACCTCTCTCACCCGGCACTAAATTTCACATGTTAGATGGCAAACCACTAGCTGATTGCACTCCTTATCGCCAATTACTAGGTGCTTTACAATATTTAACATTCAGTCGACCTGACATATCATTTGCAGTGAATCATCTTTGCCAGTTTATGCATAAACCGACTGACATACATTTAATTGGCGCTAAACGCATATTACGTTACTTGCAGGGTTCTAAGCAACACGGTCTTTTTTATCAAAAAGGGTACATGCCAATCAACGCCTTCTCGGACGCCGATTGGGCTGGCAACCCTACCGACCGACGTAGTACCACAGGCTTCGTTATATTCCTCGGACCCAACCCCATACACTGGGGTGCTAAGAAACAACCTATGGTTGCACGCTCTTCAACCGAGGCCGAATATAGGGCCCTAGCATCTACAGCCGCCGAATTAGCTTGGTTACGAATTCTCTTCCGTGACCTCAACCTTTATATCTCTCACAAACCCCAACTTTGGTGTGACAACTTGTCTGCCATTGCAATTACTGCTAATCCTGTTCTTCATGCGCGAACCAAACACATAGAAATAGACTACCATTATATTCGAGAAAAAATGCTTACTAATGATTTGTCTGTTTCGTTTGTTAACAGTTCGGACCAGCTTGCAGACATCTTCACGAAAGGACTATCAACAAGCCAGTTTCAAACACTCAAGCGCAAACTGATGGTTCAACTCGCCCCATCAGTTTGAGGGGGAATATTAAGATATGAAGACAAAAGGCAATTGAAGCAAACTGTCAATTGAAACCCAAGACTTCCAAGCCTGAAGGACTGATCTGAAAGTCATATCAAACTGAACGGTACAACTCCTGTATAAAGAAAGTCTCAAGGACCTCCGTGTAATTACATAAACCCAGCTATTGATCACAACCGTTAGATCTAGGTCAACCCATCCAAGGGCCATGCTCTCAGCCCTCTTTGTACTTAAACCACTGACTTTGTAAAGAAAAATAACTCAATCGAGTCTCTTCTGTTACAGAGCTTCTCCACTCTTCCATGGCGATCTCAGTTCCTCTGTTTTGATTTTCATCTTCTCAAACAACACTTTTCAAAGCGGATCTCCCTCATTATGTCTTTTACATATTTGCTCTGCCTCCAAAAGCTTAGTAATATTATAAATCCTAAAGAGAGAGCTGCAGAATGAAAAGGCGCGAGAATTACTAGAAATTGCCGAACTCTAACCCCCTTTTATTTTATGATGCTATGCTGCTCTTCACTCATGCTGCCATGGCTACCTACAAAATTATTACGGAAGTCTTAAATGACCTTTTGTAGCATTTCAGGACAAAAATTAACTTCCAAAGAAACTGTCTCCAATAATGTGAACAAAGGTCATGCTAGGATTATGAGCTATAACACCGAGATCCTCAAAAGCTTGGGAGATACTTGTAGACTTGATACTTTCCATGAAATATTTGACAAGAAACCTGGGCCAAGATGACAAGGCAGGGTCTGGTGGTGTCATCTGTGATAAAGAGAAGAACTGGATTGAAGGTTACCAGGGCAGCACTGGCTAATATGCTATATTTGGAAGCCGAACACTGGTGCTTATCCACAAACACAAATGAACAGGAGTTTTAGTGTAGCGTAATGCTCTTGAAGAAACAAGACGATTAAAGGAGGACTGCTGCCAATACATACTACAAGAACCTTGTAGCAACAATGGCTGCCCATTACTAAGGTTCGAAGATGTGCTAATACCAGTAGTTAAAACCTGCCCTTCGGCCTGCTTTGTTAGGTTTATTTGATGTCAACTGAAAGTTTAAAGGTTCTCAATACTACTATAAAGGTAACAGTGAACAAAAAGAAGTTTATGTAGTTTTCAAAAATGTCCTCCCAAGTTCCAATGATATCCATAAATGTTGTCAATAATAGGAGACTCAAAAATCTAACAGAGTGCACCTAGTCAATTCAATATGGTAAGAATTAAGATAAAAACAATGATGCAAAAGATATGTCACAAATGACAATGCAATGTGGACTATTTGAAAATACCATACATTTAATAACTTACCTTTTCTTCACAATCTTCTTTTCCTTCTCTTTCCTCTTCTCTTCTTCCTTCTTCCCTTCTCCCTTCTTGTCCTCGGTCTTTTTCTTGTGTACAGTCTTTTCTTCTCCCAAATTTGCTTCGTGCGGAAGCTGAACAAGGCTTTGCACAGAAACCAGTGAATTGAACGGTTTTGTAACACCCCGGAGATCAATATCCATGCATACTTTATCTTCAAGATCATACCAACTCAACTTCTTGTGGTCGTGCACCTAAATTACTTCCCTTCCACTCTTTGAGAAAGCCAGATGATACACAAGGCTATACTTTTTATTATCTTTAGGCTGCCAAAACGAGAAAACATTTGTCCAAGACTCTTTCACTCGGTAATCTTTCACAATCCATACATCGAGACGGGCACTGCTAAGGTAGTGACAGAAGATAAATAAACTCCCTCCCAACACCCCAACATGCATAAAAATATCCGTATCACCGAAGTCAGGGAGTGGCACAGCCCGATATTTCTTGGTGGCAAGATCAATGGCACAGATGAAAAAATCAAGTCCCCCATCACAGTCTGTCATAACCCAATGAAGAGAACCGCCAGCATATTCACCACAAACATTATTATAAACAAGGTTATAAGGGCATCTCTCAATGTTTTGCCACTTGTTCAATTTAAGTCTGAAAATTTTAACAACCACCGAGTTATAACAGCCCGGCGGCCCAGGGAACTGCATCATCTTCACAACTTAGTAATCATCGCTAACTGAATCGTAACCAAAACCGTATAGAATGTGCTGGGGACAAGCGTAACAGAATGGGTACTCAGTAGGTGCAGAGAGTAATCGGTGGTGCCTCCCAGTGGATGGATTCCAGATTCCAGAAGACACATCCGGGTGATACATGCGTTCATAAAGAGGGGAGAGGTCCGACATCTCCTTGGGCATAAACGACGGCAAGCTAGACACGTCAACGTTACAGAGTAGGAGTAAGCCATCTATCCAGATCACTATGCTCCAAAGAGCTACACAAAGACAGCTTCAAAGAGCCATTTGCTAACCAATCTGCTACTGTATTAGTCTTTCTACCTATCCAATTAATCTTCAAGCTGTAGAACTGCATCTTCTCTTGAATCTCTTCCACCAACCCTTTCAACAGAGCTCCAGGAGACCACATTTTGTTCACCATCTTCACAGCTGCTTGGTAATCACTTTCAATACAGCAAGCTAGCTGAATTGAACCAGCTAAAGAACAACCCCACCCCAAAGCATTCAGCTCTGTATGAAGTGCAGATGTGGCCATACTCTTAGAATGGAAATAATTGTCCAATCTCTCACTATGATCTCTAACCAAAGCAGCCATACCTGCACATTTTGATTCAATGTTCCAACTAGCATCCACATTTATTTTGAGGCACTCTTCATCAGGAGGTCTCCAATGAACTTCTGAAGACATGCTAAGAGGGCTAGAAATTTGACCTGACACATCTGGAGCACACAGAGACTTGATGAAGAGAGATCTCGAAGCTAAGGCTTCCTCAATCACTGTGATAGAGTTTGGAGGTACATGATTGAATACAGCTTGATTCCTTGCTAGCCAGATACCCCAACAAATGAATATAACTCTCTCCATAAAATCTGGTGGAAGGTGGTTGCTGTTTGAAGACTGAGTAATTGAAGTGAACCACCCACTAAGAGAAGAAATGTTCTGAATATCTATAGGAGATAACAAACTTGCAGCAAACCAGATAGGCTTAGTCCATTGGCAGTGAAAAAACATGTGCTCCACAATTTCTAAGTGATCGTGACAAACTCCACAAGAAGAAATTCTAGAGCATCCTCTCTTAGAAAGATCAAGGTTTGTAGGTAGGATATTGAGAAGTACCTTCCACCAAAAATGCTTCAGTTTAGGGGGCAGTTTAAGAGACCATACTTTCTTCAAGAACTTACTATCACTTTGCACAGAAGACCCAGCCTCTGAATTTGTTCTTTGACTTCTCCTTCAACACCCTAACCACAGATTTGTAGCCTGATTTCACAGAGTAAACACCTGAATTTGTCCATTTCCAAACTCTTTTATCCTACTGTTATTTCTTATTGATAGGGATAGCTAGAATAATTTGGGAGGCCTTCCTGTAAAACATATTGCTCACCAAGGAAACATTCCAAGCTCTAAGATGGAAATTGATGAGATCACCCACCTTCAATTGTATATTACCCACAACAGTTTTGCAGTGATCTTGAAGGTTGATATCCTCTTTGAGTCAATTATCAGAGAACACATTTACCGTATTACCCTTACCAATCAACCATTTAGAATCCATTTTCAGCACCTCTCTAGCTGTGACCAAATCTTGCCACACTTTGCTACTGCCAGGGTTTTTAGGAGCATCCCAGAAGGAAGAATTAGGGTAGTATAGAGCTTTGAAGACTCTAGCCACCAGTAATTCCTCATTTGTTCCAATTCTCCACCCTTGTTTTGCAATGAGGGCAATGTTGAAACACTTGAAATCTTTAAACCCAAGACCACCTTCCTCCTTGCCCTTCACCACTTTCTCCCATGCCAGCCAATTTATCTTGTTTTCTTTTGGGTCATTACCCCACCAAAATTTTCTAATTGCAGCTGTAAATCTCTTGTGGAAATAGGAGGGCAGAACAACACAAGACCTTAAGAAGCTGGGAAGGGCTTGAACAACTGCTTTTATGAGGTCTCTTTACCACCACTAGACAGCAGAAGGCTCTTCCATCCCATGAGTTTCTTTTACACCCTTTCCTCCAAAAGATCAGAAGCCTTCTTCCTGTTCTTTCCCCCCAAAGTAATGGAATTCCAAGATAAATTGTGTCTTCTTTTAGTAGGGGGATTTGAAGAATATCACCAATAGCTTTTTGTGTATCCTTCTTCACAGTTGCAGAAATCCAAAAACCTGACTTAGAAGGATTAAATTTCAAACCTGACTCATCACCAAATCTGGAGAGAAGCTGCTTGAACCACACCACCTCTTCCTTGTCAGCCTTGAGAAAGAGTAGTACATCATCAGCAAAGCATAGATTAGTGATGACTGGGCCTTGTTCAAGAGCCAAACCTTCCGCATCCCCATCAATAACAGCTCTTTCTAGGTTCGTTATGAGAACATCCATAGAAAGCACAAAGATATAAGGGGATAGAGGGTCAACTTGCCTCAATCCCCTATTAGGTTGAATATCTGCCACATCAGCTCCATTGAGTTGTAACTTGTAGTGAACAGTAGACATACATTGGTGGATCAACTGGCACCATTTTTCTCCAAAGCCCAGCTTCCTAGAAACAGCAATAACAAAATCCCATTCTAGCATATCATAGGCCTTCTTAAGGTCTAGTTTCAACACAACATGGTTATTGTTCCCCTTCTTACTAGCTTGTATATGGTGAATAAAAGAACTAGCACTCATTATGTTATCATGAATTGATCTCAAAGGCACAAAGGCTGATAGAGAGGGGGATACGAGGGAGTGGAGGAGGGGATTTAGTCTATTAGCCAGAATTTTTGAGATAACTTTATACTTGAAGTTGCATAGCCCAATAGGTCTAAAATGGTTAGGGAGTTCAGGGTGAATAATCTTGGGGAGTAGGGCAATCCTTGTAACATTGAAGCTCTTGAGTAGAAAACCAGTATTGAAGAAATTGGCAACTGCATTGTGTAGATCCATACCTACTATATCCCAGTTATTTGTGTTAAAACCCCCCTTGAAAACCATCAACACCAGAAGCTTTCCATTGACCCAATTGTTGGACTGCAGCTTTGACTTCATCCATTGATGGAACTCTGACTAGATCTTCATTCTCAGAAGCTGACACACTTTGGTTAAGACTGCTGTAAAAGACTAAAGAACTAAACTGAAGGCAGGACACTCTTGAAGGACAATGGTGAAGCTTTGCAAGACTTCAGGGCCACACTACAAATTCTAGAAGATATGTGGCAGTCCCAGAAATGCAATGGACTATCTTGTAATGTAATCCAAAATCTCTGGTTATGTGATAGATTAGCTAAAAGTACAAACAATCCAACGGTATGAAATAGAACTGTTTGGAATGCATCTATATTAGCTGTATTTGGTCTTATTGAATGGTATGGATTAATTAGGGTTTATCACCTTTTGCTACTCTGCCCTTTGATTTCTGTATCAAGTTCTTTGAATTCTATCATGGTATCAGAGCGCCGCTCGATCCATTTATCTTCTCTAGATGCTTGATTCATTCAAAGCGTCTTTTGTTTCACAGTTTATATACCTCAGATCCATTTAGCTCTTAATTTGTTTGCTAAAATTTCTTCCTCCGCCGTTTATGCTTTCTGTTACATCTCCGGTCACCACAATGACCACCACCACCACAAATCATTTATTTCTTCTCTCACACATCAACCAACTTGTTCCATATAAACTTGACAACACAAACTATGTGCTATGGCGTCATCAGATGACGACCGTTCACAAAACCCAATCGATGTTTGGTTATGTCGATGGATCTCTACCAGCACCAGATCCAGTTATCACTGCAGCCGATGGATCATCTTCTCCGAACGAAGCGTTCATTGCATGGCAGATCCAAGATCAGGGTATACAAACCCTAATCAACGTTACCCTCTCACAAGAAGCTTTGCTTCAGGTTATCGGTCAGTCTTCCTCTTTTGCTATCTAGTCTCTCTTGGAGCGAAGGTACGCCTCTCTGACTAGGGCAAATATCATTCAATTAAAAGGTGAATTGCAATCTATCAAGAAACGATCTGATTCTATTGACTCCTACATGAAAAAATTGAAGTCAATTCGTGATAAATTGGCTCTCTGTTCTGTGATTATTGAAGACGAAGATATGCTTATTCATGCGCTTAGTGGGTTACCTCCTGAATATAATTCCTTTCGATCAACTTTGGGGGTTCAATCTTCTTCTATTAGTTTTCGCTCTAAAACTATCTCTTTTGAGGAACTTCATGTGCTCCTTAAGGCTGAAGAACAACTTGTTGAAAAACAGTCTCAATCTGAACTCAATATGGCTTTTTCTTCTCTTAATACTGGAACTCAAAATTATTCCCAACGTGGTGGCCGTGGCCGTGGAGGCAGACACTTTCAAAACTCAAATTACTATAATCAATCTGATTTCTCTGGTAGGGGAGGTAATCATAATTATAGAGGAGGTAGGAATGATAATCAAAGGGGAAGAGCTGGTAATACAAGAGGAAGGGGGAATTATAGAGGCAGAGGTGGAAATGGTAACTTCTCTAATTCTCAGAGTCAAAGAAACAATCAAGGGTACTCTAATCCTGTTGTTAACTGTCAAATATGTGGCTTAGACTACCACTCCGCCTTGGACTGCTGGTACAGAATGGATCATTCTTACCAAGGAAAGAAACCCCCCTCTTCTTTGACTGCCTACACTGCCAATACCTCTAATGGACCTACTCAACTACCACCAAACTACTGGCTATCAGATACTGGAGCTACAAATCATATGGCTACTGACGTAAGACAACTCTCTTATGCTGAATCCTATGGTGGACCTGACCATGTTGCTGTTGGTAATGGTCAATCACTGCCTATAACCCATTCTGGTACTGTCTATCTATATACTCCTTCACATAATTTTCAACTTAATAATACACTTTTAGTTCCACAACTAGCTGCAAACTTGTTATCTGTTCATAAGCTTTGCCTTCAACACAATTGCACTTTTATATTTGATGCTGAACATTTCTCAATTCAGGACAAAGCTACGGGTCTCCTTCTATATCAGGGTCAGAGTGAAAATGGGTTGTACCCCATTCACTCTATTCTTCCCAACTTGCTGAATTCTGTCAAGAATCAAGTTCAAGCTAATGTGTCTTCTGTGAAGCCCACTGTTCAAGCTCATCTTGGTCAAAGAACCTTGTCTCATTTATGGCATGTCCGTTTAGGGCATCCTACTGATACAGTCTTAAAAACAATTTTTCCTAATACTGTTTTGAATAATGTTTCTTTTGTTTGCAAACACTGTCTGGAAGGCAAAATGTCTAGGTTGCCATATAAATCTTCTACTACAACATCTGACACACCTCTTTATTTGTTGCACTCTGATGTTTGGGGTCCTGCTTCTGTTAAATCTTTGAATGGTTACATATTTTATGTTACTTTTATTGATGATATGTCTAGGTTTACTTGGTTATTTGGCATGCATCATAAATTTGATATAACTATGCTATTTCCTAAATTCAAAGCCCAAGTTGAAAAACTGTTTGGTCATGCTATCACTATTCTAAGATCTGATGGTGGTGGGGAATACATCTCTTTTATATTTCAAAAGATTCTTTCTGACTCTGGTATTTCTCACCAAAAGTCATGTCCCCACACACCACATCAAAACGGTATAGCTGAAAGGAAACACAGACATGTCATAGAAACTGCTATCACTTTACTTCAAAATGCTTCTATGCCTAAATTCATGTGGTTCCATGCTGTAGAAACTGCTGTTTATCTCATCAACAGAATGCCTAGCAAGAATACAAACAATAAATCTCCCTCTGAACTTCTATACAACAAAAGACCTGATTATGATCTCTTGAAAGTATTTGGTTGTGCTTGTTATCCCTGCCTAAGGCCATACACCTCATCTAAACTTGATCCCAAAATTAAACAATGTGTGTTTATTGGATATGCAAACCAATACAAAGGATATTTGTGTCTTGATAGAAGCAGCAATAGAATATATATCAGCAGAGATGTCATCTTTGATGAAACATTGTTCCCTTATGCCTTAACTACATCTGCTTCTACTACTCCAACTGACTTTTCAACATTTTGTGATACAGGACCTGGTCTTCCTAGTTTTTCTAAGGAGAGACATGATGGTTCTTCATGTCAACACTCATCCATGATGAATGCTCCTAATGATCCATATGTTGTTCCTCAGATGCAACCAACTGACAATGATCACACTGTAAGTAATACTGGGATGCATACAGAGGGGAATCCCAGTATTGTGAGGGCATCTCAGATGCATACATCTGGGAGTCCCTGTACTGTAAGGGCAACTCAGCAATACTCAACAGCTGACATTGCCAGCCCTGTGATGGCAACTGTTAGTGATGACAATGAGGATCCAATCAATTCTGAGATGACCACTGAAGCAATACCCTCTGTCTCTACAACAATTCCAGGACATCACATGCAGACCAGGAGGAAATCAGGTATTTTGAAGAAGAAGTTAGGTTTTAATGTGATTAGCTCTAGTAAAGATCCAACTACCTTTTCTGAATGAATGATGAATTCACCAGCTTAACCAAACAACAAACTTGGATTCTTGTTAAACCTCCCCCTTTTTCAAACATTGTTGGAAATAAATGGGTATTCAAAACCAAATATAATCCAGATGGATCTGTGGCTAGATATAAAGCAAGACTTGTTGCCAAGGGGTTTCACCAAACCCCTGGAATAGACTTTGATGAAACTTTTTCTCCTGTTATCAAACATACAACTGTTAGAATCATACTTTGTCTTGCTGCAACTTATAATTGGCCTCTTCAACAATTAGATGCCAAGAATGCCTTCCTACATGGAAATCTCAGAGAAACTGTTTATATGGCTCAACCTCAAGGTTTTGTGCATAAACAGTTTCCTAACTATGTGTGTAAACTGCAGAAATCCATTTATGGACTCAAACAAGCTCCCAGAGCTTGGTTTGAGAGATTCACTTTTTATATTCAATCTTTGGGTTTTGTACCTTCTGGAGCTGATTCATCTCTCTTTGTGAGACACTCTGCACATGGTATCACTCTTCTTCTACTCTATGTTGATGATGTTATCTTAACTGGTAGTGATAACAGATACATCACTTATCTTATCAAAAGACTGCACAATGAGTTTGATATGACTAACTTGGGGCCATTAACCCATTTTCTGGGTTTACAAATCAAAAGGTCAAGCCAAGGCATATATGTTCATCAAAGAAAGTATGTCAAAGACTTACTCGTTAGATACAATATGGTCTCTTGTAAACCTTGTCCCACACCATTGGCCTCAGGTGCAAAGTATCATTCTCAAAAAGGTACTCCCCTACATGATGCTACTGCTTACAGACAGCTGATAGGAGCTCTTCAATATTTACATTCACTAGACCTGATATCTGTTTTACAGTGAATCATTTATGTCAATTCATGCACTCTTCTACTGACATTCATCTTACTGCTGCTAAAAGAGTACTCAGGTATCTGCAGGGAACTCTTTCTCATGGTCTCTTCTATCAACAAGGACACTTGCCAGTTCAAGCATTCAGTGATGCTGATTGGGCTGGCAATGTCACAGATAGAAGAAGCACCTCAGGTTTGGTTATCTTTCTGGGAACAAATCTCATTCACTGGTCATCCAAGAAGCAACCAATAGTTGCTAGATCTTCTGCTCAAGCTGAATGTAGAGCATTGGCTACCACCACTGCTGAACTCTCTTGGCTCCAAACTCTTTTTAAAGATCTCAAAATTTCTATATTTCAAGCTCCTCATATTTACTGTGATAGTCAATCAGCCATTGCCATGACAGCAAATCCCATTTTTCACTCTAGAACAAAGCATGTTGAAATTGACTATCACTTTGTGAGAGAGAGAGCTGTAAGAAAACTTATTCAAATTTCTTTTGTGTCTAGCAGGGAACAGGTTGCAGAAATTTTCACAAAGGGGCTCACCATCCACCACTTCAACACTCTCAAGCACAAACTTATGGTGAAGACTCCCCATCAGTTTGAGGAAGGGTAAAAGAATAAAGGACTAAACTGAAGGCAGGACACTCTTGAAGGACAATGGTGAAGCTTTGCAAGACTTCAGGGCCACACTATAAATTCTAGAAGATATGTGGCAGTCCCAGAAATGCAATGAACTATCTTGTAATGTAATCCAAACTCTCTGGTTATCTGATAGATTAGCTAAAAGTACAAACAATCCAACGGTCTGAAATAGAACCGTTTGGAATGCATCTTTATTAGCTGTATTTGGTCTTATTGAATGGTATGGATTAATTAGGGTTTATCCCCTTTTGCTACTCTGTCCTTTGATTTCTGTATCAAGTTCTTTGAATTCTATCAAGCTGAAAGTTTGAAACACCCCACCCTTTCTTTCTCCTATGTAAATTTTTCTAAAGAAATCAGTGATGGTCTGTTTTACCTCCTCTTCATTCCTGGTCCAGGTACCATCCTTCTTCTTAATCTTCATTATCCTGTTTCTGAACCTCCTTTGTATGACGGAGGAATGATAAAAAAGTGTTTTTTTCCCCTAGCTGAATGTACTTAGACCTGGATCTTTGTTTCCAATAGCTCTCCTCTCTGGCCCATTGTACTTCAAGTTCATTGAGGAGCTTCCTTCATTCTGATTCCTCGTATAAATCTGCATCCATCTCTTGTAACTTTCTCAGCTGGTTACAATACTATCAATCTTTTTTCCTTGCATTGCCAAATATGTTTTTGCTCCATTTATTAAGGTCCCATCTCACTCTTTTAAGCTTACATTGCAGTTTGAACATATTGGACCCAGAGACATCTCTTTTCCAGCTGTTTTGTATTACTTCCTTGCAACCTTTTTCCTTTAACCAAGCCTCCTCAAATTTGAAGCATCTGTGGTGAGATGGAGCATATCTCTAAGTGTTGATTAACAAAGGGTTGTGGTCAGATCCCACATCCAATTCATGAATTAGAACAACATTAGGGTGATCCAAAGAACACTCAATATTGGTGATGGCTTTATCTATTCTTTCCTTGACCAAGTTACCAATCCTGTGATAGCACCAAGTAAACTTTGGACCTTCAAATGCCATTTCAATAAGACCAAGTTCAAAAAGCTTACTGTTCCATCTTCTAATTTTCCAAGCTTTAGCCAATGCACCTCCTTGCTCATCACCACTGCTACTAATGTCATTGAAGTCTCCTATTAAGATCCAAGCACCTTGGATGTCCTTCCTTAAATATTCTATAGTGTTCCAAACAACCTGCTTCTCCTTCTCCTTAGGATTCACATAAATGAAAGTCCAAAAAAAACTCTTTATCATCATAACCTAATCTGGTATGAATGATATTTGCATTCTTGAACAAGATCTCCACTTGGATACAATTTACCCACCATAAACTCAGTCCTCCACTCAAGCCTAATGGCTCAACATAGCTAGCATTTGGCCATCTTAGTCTCCTTCTAATTTTCTCCATATACTGATTTTTATTCTTAGTCTCCATCAAGAACAGGAGACTAGGGCGATGGGTTAAGCACAACCCTCGTAATTGCTGAACTTTCAGGAGTCGCCCCAACCCCTGACAGTTCCAACTAAGACCTAACATGGGGCTTGTGGCTGTTTTGGGTCAGCCACCACCACCCCTTCAGAAACCAGAGAAAGGTCCATATCCGCCATACCTTGAACAAAAACCCTGGTAAGTTCAACTTCGAATTTTAAAGTTCTCTCCGGTGGGAAGAGTAGGTTTTGCTTATCTTTGGTACTCTTTTTAGCCGGCCACTTCTGTCTGGATTAACCCTTTTAGCATCCTAAACCGCCATAATGTAATTCCGATTCTCCCCAGTCTTCTGTTGAATTTCGGTTGTAATCGCCATGTTTGTTGCATCGCCATGAGTGACCAGAGATCCATTGTCCACCACTTTGGTCTTTTTCACAGTTAGAATTTCTATTTCACCATCGTCGTTCCTCCTTCTATTGAGAGAGAAGAGGCGATTGAACAGCGTGGTGATGTGCACGTCACGATATGGGTTGACATCTTGGATTGACGTGTCATCCCCGTCAGTAGAATTTGAGCCTTCCAAAAATTTTAGATAGTTCGCAGGCTTTTTAGTCATGGGCCTCTTGGTAGTGGGCCTGGTTTTAATGGGCCTAAGTTGTTCACATTCCCTCTCTAGCCCATCCTCTTCCGCCGGCTCCTCTACGAAGTAGGGTTGAGCCTTATCCATAAACCCAATATTAACTGAGTCAGACATGATCGTTTTGCCCTTATTCGTAACAGATATATAGCTCACATTGTGTACTACAGTCGCAGAATTTGACACGTGTTCCTTCTTGAGTTCTTCCTCGTACCGAGATGATGAATTTGATGTACTGGTATTATGAGCTGGCTCTTTCGTCGAATCTTCCAGAACCACCGTAACCGGCGGTTCTCCGGTCATCTTCTCCGGCGAATCGTCTTTGGGAGTAGCCTCCGGTGGACAGCTTCCTTCGCCATTTTTGACTAGGACTTCTTTGTTGCTCTTTGCCTCCTCCTATCGCTTCTCTTCGAGCCTCTGGATTAGTGGTTGCCACCTCTTGTTTTGCTTTTCCTGACGGAGGCGTTCCTTCTCCTTACTCTTCGACGTGATTTTTCTATAACCAACTCTTAAATCCGTCGTACAGCGAGTTTTGGTCCTCTTCCTTGCCTACATAACCACACTGAGCTCGAATATGGCCCAAGTCTGCCGCATTGGTAGCAAAGATCCCCCACTCTCTCATACCTAAACCCAACCTAGATATCTTCACCATTAACCACCGGGAGGTTGAAATCCCTTGGTAATGGATTACTAATTGGTATATCCACTTTAATCCTAAAGAACGGCCTTATCCCATAAATTTCTGGTTCAACTCCATCATGCTCTAAATAATCCCCAATTAAACCGGCGATTCTCTCTGCATTTTCGATTGATCTTTTTTCCGGTGGGACACCTCTAACTTGGACCCATATCGGACAGTGATCGAAGGGAATGGAGTTAAGGCTTTTTCCAGGCCTCCATTGTTTCAGAATCAGAACTTGACCGGCTACTAGCCACGGCGATTTAGCTAGCTTTTTTTTATAATCTTCCGCGACAGAGACGTAAAGGTAAAACGGTTTGTGCCAAAAGTGTCAGCAGAGATCTTACCTCTGAGATCCCACGCACCTTCGGCAATTTGTTTCATCGTAGATTTACCAAGCTTTCTATCGTATAAAAGCTTTGCAACCAAAGTGGATCTACACAGATTACGCGACACCTCCGGATCATCATCCAGCTCAAGGCGTAACAGAGACGCCATCGACGACGATACCACGGCTGATCGGAAGACAGCGACTACAGGGCAAAACCAGAGAGAGCTCTATTTTGGTTGAGGCTAGATAAGAGGGGTATTGATTCTCTCACTAGAAAAAAACTTTTTCAACCAGAAGTAAACTGATTGGCTCCTTCTATATCTCACCCTTAAGCCAGGCCTACGGCCTTTACGTAAATTGATTGGCTCCTTCTATTTCTCTCTCTTAAGCCAGGCCCAACACCATTTTTAACTAGTTATTGTTCTTCTACTAAAAGAGTTATTGAGCCTGTGGATGTGTACGACTTCTGGAAGAAAAGGATGCACACGACTTTTCAGATTAAGTTTCCTAAATCTCGTCGATAACAAGGTTTTTTTTTTAATATTTCTTTTTTTTGTCTTCAAAAAAGAATAGCAGGGCACATTGCAGTGACAATACACCGGCCCCGTGGTATTTTTCCTCTTTCTTTAGTTTTTATTTGTGAGAGAAAAAGAAGAAAAAGAGAGTAGCAATATACGATTAAGGTTTAACAAACAACTTCTTGCTTGGGCACAGATTTAGCTATTATCTCTGAAAATAGAGCAGCACGGTAGCAAAGAATGAGGTAGTCCATTAAACTGCTAGTGCTATTGAGTAATGAAAGAAAAATGGAGGAAAAGCTAGTCACTCCTTTCTGCCAGTATTTCCAGCAAGCTTGCGAGGTTACAAAGCATCCATCTTCTTCTCAATGAGGTAGGTGGGAAATCTGTAACCAAACAAACAAAGTATGCTGCCAAATCAAAATAGTAGAACCTGTATGTACCAAAATTCCCCTGCTAGACCTAGAATCATGAACACCCCCAATTCGATCACAAAGAAATAACAAACACGACAAAGAAACACCATTACAAGTCTCAAACAACAGAGTCTTATAAGTTAGCATTTAGTAAAACAGTTGTTTACCAGTTCCAAACAGCTTGTCAGATAGGTAGCTAGTACAGTAGTACAAAACAAAATTCGGTAACATGATAGTACTTTATCGACACCCTTACTAGATAATAATTAGCATACAAACTATACAAAAGAGAGAGCGAGCGGGTTCTTCCTCTTCAGTCCTTCATACTTCACATCACTCCGTTGGTAAGATCCTGCAACATGAACACACCAAGATGGGTATATCATAACCACGCCAATCCAATAAAATAAAATAAAATGTAAAAAGCATTCGTAAAAAGCAATGATGAGCTCAGATCTATTAGTACTACTATTAGTTAACTGCTTGCAATCTTCAATAAAGTATAATCAACTTACCAACAACAATAACGCCACACTTCATAATCCCTCCAACCTGACCAAAAAGCCCTTAGAGCTTAAGCTTGAACCCCTTTGACAGAAAACCATCTCTACAAGAAACAATAACAATGCAAGTATTAGGAAGATTAATTACCAGAAATCACTCGTGTCAGATATTACACCTTCCTTTCTTGAGAACACATAATATTTTTTGTAGTTCCAGAGATCAAGGGTTACTAAATTATTATCTTGCTTGTCGGGTTGATCCCACCAAGCTACTTACAAGGTTGCTTGTATTACTTTTATACAAGGTTGGGGTAACACTTTGAGATGGGGGTTCGTTTCTGTACCATCACTTTGAGATCCAATGACTAGAACCCCATCCCAGTACACCTGAAAAATAGTTCCACTTACTTTACAAATCCTTTTTTGTTCGTCTACCTAAAGTCTTGAAACACTTCACCACTTGCCATGGTTGATGCACATTCAAGGTGACCAGAGGTGGTGGACATGGCAAATACTTTTTGACAAGATCATCCCAAAGGTAGTCCAACCCACATAAGCCACCATCTACATAGATGGTACAGAGTTATATGGTAGAACAATCTCTCACTCAACCTGTATGATAAATTTAAAGGATAAAAGACACGTAGCACCCTTATGCTTAGGCAAACGGACACCCGACACCCCTTTGTTCTGATTAATTCCACTTTACACCCTTGTAACTGATTGAGTGTAATGGAACTTGTGAAAAGACAATTCTAGCCCTAATAATTGAGTTGAAGTACAACCCAATCCCTCTGCCTTCTCCTTCTCAAATCTCAACCAGCTCTATTTCTCGTCGTCCTTCAACACCCAACCCTAGCCACTTCCAGCTACACCCACGTCGGCCTCTTCTTCTTCTAAACCACTGACTACAGCTCAAAATTGGCACCCGAAGATATGTGGGTCTGGTGTAGTGTCCGTTGGTGGTCGTGAGGGCAGTGGGTGTGATGAAATCGAAGACAATGAGGTTCGATTTGGTGTTCTTTGCTCTGGTTCTAATTTTGTTGTCAGTGGTGCGGGGGTAGGGTTAGCCATCACCGACGCAACCCACCACTACCAGCCCATATCCCTCCCTCTCCCTCTGTTTTTCTTGTTACACCCACCACAAGCACTGCAACATCTACCAATTGAGAACCCAAATTTCTTCAGCTATCTCCATCCACTTGTTCTGACGAGGAGTAACCCTCACGCAAACTGGGGATAAGCTTAGTTCCTTGGATAGGTTGTAGTGGTGTAACTGTCTTCAATGCCTCTGTTTGTGATTCTCTTCTTCCACCATAGCAAGTAGTAAATCTGAGCAAAAAGAGCTAGTAATAGGCACCCAAAGATTAGGCTCAAAGCAAGCTCTACACTGCTCAAATATCCATAGCCAGAGGGAAGCAAAAGCCAATAAGTTCAAGAAAGCAGCTTCCAGCTTCTGAATTAAGCTCATTTATCTAATTTTCTGGTTCTTGAACTGTAATTCTACTCAAAATCTCCAAGTAGTCAAACCACAGTCACTTGCGTTGTTGGGATTAAAGAAGGCAGAAAAAGGAAAAGTCAAGAAAGTTCAAGAAGTGCTCAAAGGAATGCAAAAGCCAATTAAGTTCAACAGAAATTGGGGAAACTCTTGATAGTGTTATTGGCGTTCATAAGAGGGAGGAAGAAATTGGCGTGTGTTGAGGCCTGAGGGTATTAAAGTCTACTCACATTGTTAGGGTAAAATAGTTGCAAAAGATGGTGTCAAACACTTTTTTAGCGGAACATCACATAGGGGTGTTAAGTGTTCTAATGTTTTTCCGGGGTACAAAGTGGAATTAATCAAAACACAGGGGTGTCGATTGTCGACTGTCTTTTTGCGTAATCATAAGGGTGCAAAGTGTCTTTTTACCCAAATTTAAGACATAGGTAATATTTTCATTCATGAAAATAGTCTAACAAAAAAATGACTTTGTTAAACAAAGTAACCCTTAGTAGTTCATATAATAAACCATCAATCCAGATTATAGGCTAAAATTTGCTTTGTAATTAGTGATATGACAGAAACCCGAGTTGTTTAACCTCAAAAACCCCAGAGTGGCCATATGGTGGTTTATCCTTCTATATGAGTGAGGCACGCTAAATAATGTGTTTCGAGGTCCAAGTTGGCAGTTGTTTATATTTTAGTATATCAAAGATAGTGAGTTGTAGGGGTATTTTATATAACAATGTTACACCAAACCCACCTCTACTTTGTACTAATGGCATGAATGATGAAGCCTTCGTCTAGATCCCAATATAGAAAGAACCCAAAAACAAAAAAGCATATGAACTACGGGATCATTGACTCTGATACTCCAGATGCATATAGAAGATTGCATTTCTCTGAAGGGGGGAATGCACAAAAGAATAACACAAAATAGCAATGCCATTGAAACCTTTAACATGGAACAGAGAAATGAAGTGTTTCATTCGAGCTATGATAAGATAGTACATATATAGACACAGCATTCTTCATACCGTAAAATAGAATGCATAGTGTTTTACTTACATGCTATGCATAACCTTCTTCATCTTCCTCCACAAGAACCATCACAACAATGGCCACCTCCTCACTCATACCATCACTCTATCTGTTCTGATTGTTCACTACCACCGCATCTTTCATATTGTCTCTCACCTTTACTTTTCTCTCTAGTTCTGAGTCTTCTGACTCTCTCCCCTCCTACCTCATATCTTCTCTCTGTTTCGTATCTTGGTTTTAGCTCATACGCATCCTCAAACTATAATGAACCTATCATATCCAACCTATCATATCCAACCTGATATCCAATTCTAAAATCAACAACATCATTTGTTTCTATGTAAGCTGCAGCATAAGCAATCCACACCCCCACAACATCAGAAAATTGCAATGACAACAGAAAGCCAGAAACAAAATCAAATCTCCAATTGGGAGCTCCAGCATGTGTGGAGCTGAAACGTAGTTGTACGTAAGTACCACAACAAATATTCGAACTCTTCAGAATCACGCCTGTAAAGTTGAAGGCCACCCACGTATTTACTGATATTCACTTCCATACTGGGTTATCATGGCATTAGTTTGAGATTGTGTTATAAATTACCGAGGACGTCATGCTCCATTCTCTTGCAATGATAGAGAAAAGCATGATATCCTGGATATGCAGTACCTGCTAAACGTTGTTAATCATATATGTAAAGTCGTACAGCGAGAATGCTGTCCAGCTTGGAACAACTAACCACTAAAAAAGTCAAAGGATTGAGTCAACTGTATGATAGAGCAGTAATGAGTAATACTATACTATAATATGTGATATTCCATGATGTTTATGCATTAAAATAGCTTAAAAAAAGAGGCATGTGTTTAACAAAGTAACTATATACGAGTAGATAAAATAATTTACTAATATGGATGGTAGAGCAATAGTGATCAGTTAGATAATTGACAGGAAATCAGGTTGTTAAACCTCGAAAGCTTAAAAGAAGAAATCCAGGGGTTTGCCCTATCTATCGAATTGGGGAACTTGCAAGTAGGTAGTTGTATATATTACTGTGAATATCTAAAAATAGAGTGTAATCACGAAGCAACTCTTCATTGTGATTAAAGAGACCATTCCGGTTCATGAATAGGATGAAATGACTATAAGAAGTGCTCTGCAATAGCAAATTAGAGGTAAGACTGTTGACTTCTACACTAACTCGCCTGTAAGTTGAATCATTTAAACGATTACCAATAACGGAGAAATAATGTTTCACGTAAATAACAGTATTAATATAGAAAAATTATGTTGTAAAATAATAGTTTCTTTTTTTGGTATTGGCATGCAAGTGTTGCGTAAAATAGACTTCCTGTCTTCCTCCAAATGGAAGTTCCAAGGACATCCAATTACGAATAAGAAAAAAGGTTGTTTCGACAACAGTCTTCACAACATAACCAGAGAGGTGTTGATAAGTTCTGGAAACAATGTGGATATCAAATACAAAAGACCTAATAAATCCATAATAGAAATGCAATGACTCAGATGTGAAGTAAGAGCAGCATATGAAATGCTAATGCAGTGAAGATAGTAATAACAAATACAAAAAACTGTGTCAATGTACCTTTTCTTCCCACTTTTTTCCTAAATTTTCCTTCTTTCCTTGTTCTCGCAGCTTCTTTCCAGTACCGAACCATACAAGATTCTCCACACACATAAGTAAGCTAAAAGAGTTTGGTAAACCACGAACATGAATCTCCTTAACCACATTAGCTTTGAGATCAAACCACATCAGCTTCCCATGATCTTCTGGCAAAAGTACTTCCCTGCAGTTCTTTGAGTAGGCCACAGGATACACGGATTTGAATTCCCTAATGTGTTGTGGTTGTTCTACTGAAACAGCTTAGTCCACGACTCCACCACTCCGTAATCTTTCATAACCCACACGTCGGCACGACGCTTGAAATAGGTTATAACAAGCAGGGGCCCCCTTCCAGGACTTCAACATTCAACATATTATCATTCTTTTCACTACCAAGAAGATTAGAAATCATCAAAGACCGATGCTCCTTGGTAGCGAGGTCAAAACAAGCAATGAAAGATCAAAAATCACCCTCGATATGACTTGCACCCAAATCCTTGCTATGACTTCCATCCAAATCCCAATGTATAGCACCTGAAGCATAAACACCGCTGGTGAGCCTGTGACCGAGGTAATAAGGCAAGTTCTGAACCCTTTCCAGGAATTCAATTTCAGACTATAGACCTTCACTTCTGATTTGAAAGTGTCAAAGTCTTTGTCATAACATGTAATCATCATAACCACCTTATAATCATCATGCACAGGATAAAACCCTAAACCCACATTTTCACAATACCCAAAAAAAAAAATTCCCCAGTGAAAGAGCAGAAGCATCAACATTCTCTGATGGGATTTGAAGGTAGCTCCGGGCGGAGGGGTTCCAATAACCAAAAATGCTTTGTTTCCACCAATTACCACGTTTCAAAGAGCCAAAATGTAGGAGGATTAGACCATCGCAAGGTCCGTACACCTCGGCTTCTAAGGAGTCGTCAAACTTGAAGGGAAGTTGATGGTTTACGTTCATCTCAAGTGAATCTAAACAAAAGAAACTGAATTCGTCGCATGCGATCATCAGATTTCGGTTGATTTTGGTCTCGGTCGATTGTGCTAAGTGGAGCGTCATGAAATCTCTGCTATCGATTAGAGAATACCAGGCCTTAGACACGCACCTGAAACGGAGAAGTGATTTCACCGGCCTCCGAGTGAGGAAGTTAGTGACGATTTCCGGTGGGAAGTCCGCCATAGCTGCTGCCGCGGTGGCTCTGCTAATTACCTCTCCAGTCTCCTCTCTGTCGGTCTCTTCAGCTGATGACGATTCTAGTATTTTCTCTTGTCGGTTTTTTACTTTTTTTTTTTCATTTCATGGGCCAGTCTCAGTCCACATAAGATGATAAGATGATGTTTCTATTTCAAACTACTTGGCCCAAATTATGATAATAGGCCCATCCAGTCTCAGTCCACATAAGATGATAAGATGATGTTTCCCGGTTGGGTGAACAACACAATTCTTAACTTCAGTCACCGGAGCAATTTTTTTTTTTAGAAAAAACCGGAGCAATTCAAATCTAAACTAAGAACAAGATACTTGCACGAATAAAGAAGATAAATATCACTACCGTTTGCATTTGCAATGCCCAAAAATGGAATACTAACAACTTAAATGTCGTTAGAGGCTACAATTGAAATGAGCAATCTACCCTTGCCGCGTAAACTCGACTATTAACCAAATTTTCCCTTCTAACTCACAGACCAATTACAAATCAAAACAACATTGTGTCACTTAACTTAAGTGGGACGAAGACGTTTACAGCTTAGGCGACCGTCCGTGACCAAATTTGGTAAACTTCAGCCAAAATTTGGTCACCAGAGTTCAAAATTTGGTAAAATTGCCGAAGAATATCTGGAAAACTAAAATTATAATTAGCATAGCACAATATGAGATCATGACATTCATTTCTTCTTGAGAAAATCCATTCCCTCATGGATTGAAATGAGGAAAATTCTCCTTCAACGAAGCTAGATCCTCCCATGTAGCGTCATGTGGCCTAGTTTTGCCCACTGAATCAAAACCTGAGAAATTTCGAAGAATCCATTGTGATGGTTGTGTTGCCCATATATATACTAGTACAATCAGGAGTTGGACTTCAGACTTTGGAAAGGCAATGCAGGTTGAACCACCACCTTAGAACCCACATTCTTATTTAAAAGAGAGACATGCATCGAATACTGGGTGGATCCTGAATTGAGTTGCGATAGCTATTTTGTATGTCACATTCTCTACTGATAACTCTCTATTAGGAGTTGTTATAGTACTCACTTATTACTTATATTAGGCTTATTTCACATGATTTATATGATATACGTGCACAAATATGTGAAGTTGACGACAGGAGATAACACATCAAGTTGCGTTGTTCAATTACTTTGTCTTCTCTTTTCCTTCGCAGCAACATTTGTATCATTCTTTAAAAAAAACATTTCTATCCATTCGTTATCTCACTTCTATTCTCTTTCTTATGGTGGGTTTGGGAATGCTTCTGCTGCCAGCACAACTGCTTTCAGACAGCAGAAGCAGTTTTAGTGTGTTTGGTAAAAATAAAATTTCTGCTTTTCCGAAAAGTTTCTGCTGTCCCACAGCAGCTTTCAGAAAGCAAGGGGAGAGATGCTTTTCCAGAAAGTGCTTTTGATTAATTTATCTACAACCGATTTGAACCTTACAATCATTTAAAATATCAATAGTTATATTTACAGAAATGACACGTGTCATATATTTTTGTCATTTTACCCTCTCACAGCAACTTCACAGTTGATTTTACCAAAAAAATTACTATATCAATATTTCAGTGTAGCTTTTACGTAATATTTACCAAACAACATTTTATCAAGAATTCACAGAAGTTTTCCACAACGTTTTCAGACAACAGCTTTCTAGCACCGCCACAACATTCCCAAACTAGCCCTTACTCATCTAACTGACTCCACACCTTAAAACCCGGAAAACATAGCGTGTAAATAAAAAACTCAATTTGAAAAAAACACCACACCATCCAATTCTCTCTCTCTAAAATAGAGAGCCTCTTCGCTATGCTCCTTGACCCACTCTTCCCTTCCTAATCATGACACCTTTTACCATTAGCATACTCCATCCCCAAATCCCCATCATTAGCATTTGCATGTCTTGATTCTCACAATTACCTCCTTATCTTTGCATTGTGTATTTGTTTATTTACTAACAAAATCTTTTAGTGATCTTCTGCAGGTGATTTCGTGTATAAATCAGTGTCTGAAGCCATGCAATCCATCTTCCATTCCCCTTATTCTGATATTCTTTCTCTTTGATTGTACCATGTTTGTCTTTCTTCGGTTGCTTTCTTTTTCTGGTTTGAGCTATGTCAAACCCTTACTCCTTCGATTCTCACAGTCCGTCTTCTAACGATTCCATGGAGGAAAGGCTAGATGAAAGAGGGTATGTTCTTTCACTTAACCCTATGAAGGTGTTTTCCTTCATCGAACTTTTGAGAGACTCTTTGATAGCAAGATTTTTGGGGTCTAAAACCCTTTCTCTGATTCTCATGCAGAAAGAAATTAGCAAAGTTTGGAAAAGTTTTGGTTTCATTTGGATTGAAAAAAGGGCACTTTCTACATCTTTCATTTCCATAAATCAGAGGATAAGCATTTTTTCTCAATGAATTAGTAATTACTTTGCATGACCTATCTCTGTTTTCAATGAAAGGAAATTGGACCAAGCATTCACTGATATTGACTTCTCTACGGTGGATCTTTGGTTTCAAGTGCCAAATGTTTCCCTAGAGGATAATGATTATGAGACTGCAGAGGGTCTACGTAATCTAGCGTTGACCTCATTGTGGTTTATTGGTCTTTTGAGAGAGTGAGAAGAATTCAAGGGCTCAAAATTAAGTCTAGAGTCAAGGTTGATGACTCTCTGCCCCAGGAGCCTATGTCACTGTCCTTAACGAGATAGAAAAGAAATGGGTGTATTTTTGCTATGAATGAATTTTTAATGTCTGCTACCGTTGTGGTAGGATTGGGCATGTTAACAAACATTGTGACTCTAACCTAGTGGAGGTATTGGAAAGGTTGGAGTCTAAATACCTTCAATCTCATCATCTTTCTTCCTTCCCCTTTCATATCAATCGTCAACGCCAAATGTTTACCAGATTTCTCAGAGCTCACTCCAAACATTGCCCTATCGAACTATGAAATTTGATTCAAGAATAACCGCAGTTTATACCTTTCAAGAGATCTCCACTTTCCTCGATCCTAATCAAGGACTCCCTCAAGGTCACCACTTTCAGATGAATGACTTCTTATCTTCATCTGATGAAGGTTTCTTTACTCCCCTGTCTAGTACTACCCACCCCCCCCATGTGACAAATGCGATGATAAGTGAAGTTGGGCCTTCTTCTATAGGCAACCAACTCAGTGATTTTTCACATTAAACATTAAATGTGACCCAACCGCTTTAGTGGCCAGAGCAGCTACATGCATGTGTAATTGCTCCTTCAATGAATCTCTCTCAAAGTCAACAGATGCAACCAATCGGTTCATCTTCTTCTCAGAGGTGTGAATCCTCTTTGAATTGGTTCATGCATGTTGAAACTCCAAAGCTTTCAACTAATGACTCTTTGATTCAGGAGATGCATTGGTTACCCCCTATCATCACTACAAAAGAACCCACTTCGGCCCTTGTGAAAAATTTGCAGCCCCACGCTCACCAATCAACTTCTCTACCATCGTCATCCCATTTTCCGTATCTTTCTTCTCTCACAATGAGACAATTGCCTACTACTTTCAAGAAATTGAACCACTCAAGCTTCATCATAAAGGCGCCTAAGTTCACCTCTGGTCACAACTGAAGCTGATCTTGAAGTTGCCCAAAGAAACCAGGACATGGCTGATATTGACAAGATTCTTAAGGGCAGTGCACCAACAGTGCCTAAAAAAGATAGAGGAAAAAGATGTGACGGAAGGAAGGAGGAAAACTTTAAATTAAGAAAGGATGTGAGAGGAAGGTTGCACCATAGACAATGTCTAAATCCCTTCAAATACTAGCACTCCGCAAGCCCATCAAGGAGTGGGGCACCACCTCTACACAAGCCTGTTCAGAAGAGCACAAGAAGAGTGTTAAGAAACCAAGATAAATTCAACCATGTTATGCAGAAAGGTAATCACTCCGTGCATGTTTAATTTCAACCCCTTATCCAAAGATTTTTTTTTTAAATTTAAATTCAAAAACGCATGATCCCATTCCTACACTCTTGAATTCATCTAAAAAATCAAAGTCATGTTTGTTCCTTGATTTTACCCCTCTGAATGGGCTTCAGGTTGTTGTCCCTAATCAACCCCCAGCCAAATAATGAACTCGTTAAGTTTGAACTACAGAGGTTTGGGTCAAGACTCTACAGTTCATGAAATCTATTCCTTGACCCGTCGCTTTAAACCTTCACTCTTATTTTTCTCTAAAACCAAGCAAACCTCTTCTGTAATAGGGAAAAAATTATGAAATTAGGGTATGATAAGTGTTTTAGTGTCGATCCAATTAGATCTAGTGGGGGGATCTAGTGTGCATGGAACTCCTCTGCTCTCTCCACCTCTATTCTATGTTCTTCTGAAAATTTTATTCTCCTAGACATTATAAATTCTAGAGGAAACTCATGGTGTACTGGCTTAGTTTATGGTTCCCCTATTTTTGAAGCAAGAGAGTTGATTTGGAATTAATTTGATGATATCCATTCCCTTAACCTATCTCTCTTGATTTTAGGGTATTTCAATCAGGTTTTATTTCCTCATGATAAATCAGGGCCTTGTGCTACTTGCATCAGAGGCGCTGAATATTTACCTTCCAAGTCAACCCAAAAGTGAGTCCAGAAAAAGATTGATAACGTAGTACATAACAAGAATAGGCAAAGGAGAAAAACATTAGCAAAAACCTCTGTTACAGCAACAGAGCAAACCAAGACCACTGAGTACGCAAATCAGACGAGAAGAAAACAATGACTGATGATTTCCTCGACCAAAAAGCAATACCCTAAGAGGGAGAGAGAGCAATGTATTCCTTACTGCTAGATTTCGAATTTGGAGAGAAAACATTAAGAGGGAGAGGCAGAGATGTTACGGTGAGAGAAAGAGGGGGAGGAGAGAGGAGAAGAGAAATGACGGAGGAAAGGGAGGCTGATGTGGTGTTCATCGTCGGGTGTTCTAGGAATTTAAATTTGGGGAAAAATCTTCGAGAGGGGGGAGGTTAGAAGTGGAAAACAGAGGGAGAGAAGAGAGGATAACAGTGAAAGTGGAGGTGGGAGCGAGAGAAGTTTTACCCTCCCACAAACTGCGCCATCGAATGTCGCCCAAAGTCGTCTTCTCCTTCTTCTCCTTCTTCTCCTTCTTCTCATCATCAACATCTATCTATTTTTTTTATTTTTTATTTTTTACCACCATTTTATTGAAGTAACATATTAGACTCTTAAATGAAGATATGAATTGACTGAATTTCCCTTCATAAAAGATGGTGTTAGGATGAATTTTGGATGTATTACTTTTCCAGTTTCAATAAGTGAGATTTCTTACAAGCGGGGGATGCAATCAGCCTATTCTATAAGTGGATGTTGCAATGTGTTAGTTTCGGTATACTGGGGGGTATGCATTAAGTAATTAAGCCTTGTATGTATTACATACCAATTGAGTTGGCAAGATTTAATTGGCTCTTGTACTACCTGTCCCTGGAACTGGGGGTGTCAAGATATAATTGAATAGTTGACAGCGTAAACTATCTGCTTTTTCGCAAGTGTACGATCAAGTAGTATAGAGTATGTAATTGTGACTCTGGTTATCGAACCCACGAGAACAGTTTAAGTTTTTGCTAATCAGAATTAGAATAAGACACGAAGTTTTTAAAAAGGAGGAAGGTTTGGGATTTGATTATGCCAAATTATAATAAATAAAAACAGTAAAAAGACTTGTTTTATTTTTCTGCTGAATATTTTGCCGAAATTGTTGTAGTTGTAAAAGTCGATAATTCTAAAAATCTAGATTCCAGGATCCCCTAGGGTTACTCTCCAGCTTCCATGGTATATTTGATTTCAGAAACACACAGTGGTTTTGTTTATGCCAGCATACCAATAGTACAATCTCCTCTCGGTCTCATGCACTTATCACTCGACTGCAGATTTTCGGGTCCTCTCGGTCCACCTAAATCTGCAGGTTCGTTCTAAGTCTGCTAGGGTTACAGGTTCTCCTCTCGGTCTCCCCCTAAACGTCTAACAGTTGGTCTAATGCTTCTGGGCTAGTCCCCTGATTCTCTTCACCTCTCGGTCCATCAAGGCAGAGTACTAAATCCTGTCTTTTCTTCCTAACTTTCACTGGTCACTCTCGCACACCAGATCCTGTCTGTAACACTCCTGGGTGATCAAGCCATTCATGTATGTAAATAAAATCAAAGACAGAATAATAAACAAACCATCCTGTATTAAGACTTAGCTAGCCATGCATCTGAAAATCAAAACAACCAAGTCTGCTGAATTCATAAACCCTAGGTTCACCGAGAACCTAGGCAAAAAGGTCTAGCTAGCTTGCATTATTCAAAAACAATGTTTCATAAAAAGAGAAAAGATCAAACTAGTTATTTCTGAAGATACTGGAAAACTGCTCCAATCCTGCTCTGCTCCAACTCCTGGCTGCTGTGAAACTGGCTGCTGATGATGATGATAGCTGTGGTATGCCTTCGTAACCCTAAAACAGTGCTGGGACACCTCCTTTTATATTGCCACAGTCTCCAAAACTGATGCACGAAATTCCTGTTTTACCCTCGAAAAGATCCGTCCTGGAAGATTCTGGAACACGTCTGTGCGTTCAAACGCACACTTCCTGCGTTCAAACGCAGTGCGTATGAACGCACACCCCCCCTGCGTTTGAACGCAGGACTTAGTCGTTTTTCCTCTTCTGGCTCCTGAACCCATGCGTTTGAACGCAGCTCTTCTGCGTTTGAACGCACCCCTTGGCCGTTTCTTCTCCTGAGTGTTGAGCCCTGCGTATGAACGCACACCGCCTGCGTTTGAACGCAGGACTTAGCTTTTCTGCACTTGGTCTCTGACTCCTGCGTTTGAACGCACCCTGCCTCTGCGTTTGAACGCAGCACTTAGCCAAATTCTGCCATTTTTCCTGCTGCCTGTCTCGTGCGTTTGAACGCAGCTTCTGCGTTTGAACGCACAACTTAGTCATTTTTTCCTCCTTTTTCTGCCCAGCTCTCCTGACACGCTGCCTCCTATCCAAGTCAATCTCATGCATTTTTCCGGCACCTATTACCTGCACATAACACGCACCCGCGATCATATCCAACAAACAAAAGTATGCATAAAATTACTCAAATTTTGCAATCATGATATATAAATCTCTGCCTCATATCAGGTGGAAAATAAGCTGAAAATGGCCAAACTCAACTCTCACAGGGTTAAAACCAATGGTAAAAAGATGTCCCAGACTAATACATTTTCAAGCTGTCAAAATACCCCCACACTTATCTCTGCTCGTCCCGAGCAGACCCTTGCATACTGCCCTGCAGACCCATTTTTGCATACTTTAATTGCATACTTCCCTTCTTTCACAGATTCAAGACACAGACCAAAACACTCAATAGATGACTGACTCAGATACAGAATACACAAACTGACTCAAGACACAACTAATTTTTTTTTTTTTTTTTTTTTTTTTTTTTTTTTTTATATATATTTTCTGAAATTGGGCAACCTCTCTATCATAAACTGAAATCATCAAATCCTCACTAGCTTATTTCGAATTTCCACAACACGCAGCAAGAAATGATATACACTGATCCTATGCACAAATTCACTAAGGTATCCCCAAACATCCACCAAACCAACCAAGACAAGGCACGTCTTTTGACTTTGAGGGTCCAGGCATCTATAGTCAACAGATAGTTTTTCTTCGCCAAGTCATCTGAGGTTTTCAGACCCTCTTAGCCGTTATTGCGTTTGATTTGCAAATTGTCCCATTGCTGGGAGACACAACTCCTGTGTAATACGGCTTGACTTTAATTTCCCTCTTAAGCTCTAAATTGGATTGAATCCAAATTTTCCATGTGAATGGAAGCACATTATGTTGTTTCTCCTTTAAGCACAAAATATTATTCATTTCATTTTTTTTTTTATTTTTTTTTTCATATTCCCCTCTGTTTTTTACAACGGTGCAGTAGAGCGTTAAGAGTGTAGGCTTTTTAGGATTTTCTCTTGGAACCACCTTAAGGGATGGTGGTGTACATTCTACAACTTCGCTTAGGCTACAGATTTGTACCACATAAAACCGACTCAACACGAAGGTCCACCCCAGATTCCAAGAGTCCACCAGTTTCCACAGGAAACAGAATATTCAACTATCTAACGACCAAATCTGCCTAGCACACTAGAGAAGTCAAAAGTATGCCTGTATCTACTTTCCACATTCCTGAATACCCGGGATAGCCTGTCGTGAAAATTGTGCACAAAATACTAAAATTTGAAGTATCCCTGCTACGGTGCTTCCTACTCTAATAAGCTCTTTCATTGGACTCTCTTCAGTTTCTAGGTCCTAAGTTGCCTTTTCTCAGAAAAAATTATTTATTAGTTTTCCCTATTTAATTTTTTTTTTTTTTTTTCTTCATCATGCAAGGTCAGAAAGGTTGGTGGGTCGACTCAACATAAAAAACGTGCTGACTCAAAAATGAAAATAAAACGAAAAATAAAATTGACAAAAATATGCTGACATGGCTATGCAGGAGGACACGATTCCCCACCCCCACACTAGAGGTGGCGCGTCCTCGCGACTCTACTGATCTGGTCGGTAACTCGAATCTGTGTTCTCCGGAGTAGACTGGTCAGTCGGCTCGGGAGATGGTGAAGGGGTGCGCCCTCTGGCGCGTTTCCTCGCAGCATGGCGTGCTGCGGCAGCGGTACCAGCGTGGCTGGCACCGGGATGGGCACTGCTGGCCCCTGGGTCTGCATGATCTCTCCTAGGTGGGTACTGGGTACCGGGTCTGCCGGGGTCACCTACACTGTCTCCATGTTCCGGGCTCGGTGTGGGGTCATGGCCAGAGAAGCTATCAAATGGCCGGCTATCCTCCATTGTCCAGCTTGGACAATTATCACTAGAATAGCGGTCTGGAAAATTAAACCGCTTACCACGCATGTTACTCTGAATTTCAGCAAGTGCCGACTCATGAGCTCTCATGGCGGCTGTGTGAGCGTGGTAGATATGCTTCTGGGTCTTGAACAATTTGCCAAGACCCCTGGCCATTTTCTTGACCGTCTTTACCAGGTAGTTTTGTACTTTTTCTTGGGCCTTAATTTTCTTTCTGACCCACTCCTCATGCTCAGTCCTCTCCAGGCGCCCGAAAGAGCTGCGCCTGGCCCCTCTGCTAGACTGCCCCAAGTCAGGGTCGGCCTGCCTGTGTTCGCCGGAACTGGCAGAACGGGGCAGTGGGAAGGGTCCTGGTAAGGCTGGTAAACCCCCATCACCGGGAGGAGGCGGTGGTGGCATGCCACCACCCCCACCCTGAGGTGGAACAACATCATCATCACCGTCCACTTGGACATATTCAGGAGGGCCGTGAATGGCCTCCTCCAGCGCACATCTCATGTTCTTGTACTTGCGTACTTGAACAGGTCGAATGTCTCTCAGCTCGCCAGGAATGACCACAAGATAATCCTGCGCCATTTTTGTCAACATCCCCAGAAGACCCAAACCCTTCTTGCTCTGAGTCTCCCTCCGTTCCCGGAAAAACTCACAAATAATCTCCGGGAGGCTCACAGGCTCACGGGCCATCAAACAGTACACCAGCAGGGCAATATTATAATCAATGTGGGTAAAGTGTTTTATACCCACAATTCTGTTGTTCACCCACTCTGTCCACCATTTCGCCTCTCGAATCAGGTAGGTCGATGGCAGTTTCCGGTAGGAAGGACTCCTCTCAGGGTGGTACCAGACAGCACCGGGGACACCAGCACACAGGGTGGTCAGGATCTGCTCACTCAACTGCTCAGATGGATGACGTCTCAGTTCCTGGAACTGACAGTCATCCAACACCAACTCTAGACCCAGACTCTCTCGGATACTCTCTGGGGTGATTCGAATCCATCTCTTTCTGCAGTAAATCCAGTCAATTGACTGGACTTCACTGTTCATGCACTGCTGGAGATTGCTGTAAATCTCCTTAGCCAGCACAGAACTGACCCGCAGATTGGGAAACCCAGTAAACAAATCCCCAAACTGATCCTGCCCAGTAAATTCAAACAGTTCGTCCCCCATGGCTACCCTATCACGTGGAAAGGTCCTCTCAGCGGGTATGTCATACCGAATCTTTTTGTCTTGCAAAAAGAAACGGTGAGCCTCCATGTTAACAAACCTATGGTCGCAGAAATAGTTAGGCCTAAGCAAACGGCAGTCTATAATGTTCAATGGTGCAATAGCCCTATCCGGCCTCATGAAAGGTTGATCCACCTCCATTTCAGATTCAAACAGTAAAAATTGAAAATATTCAAAGAGAATGAAAAGATAGAACCTGGGTACCCGGAGTGAATCTTACGGGTGCAGATCTGGAAATATCTCTCTGAGATGAATCTGTTGGTGTTTGGATCGGCTGAGTTGGATCACCCCCACACTGTTCCTGACCTTCTGGTGGTCCTGCGGTGGTCGTCGGAGGCTGCTGGCGGCGGACTGCTCTGGCGGCTGCTAGGGCAGAGAGAATTTTCTAGAGAGAGAGTTGAAAACTGGAAGACTTGTGTGAAAATGAGTCACTGTCATCCGTACAGTATATATAGGCGAACTTTCAGAAATTGCAGATTGGCCCCAAAATTTCAAAATTTTTCAAAATTTTCCGAAATTTTTGATCCCGCTCAAATGTGCGTTTGAACGCAGGTTCTGCGTTTGAACGCACTGCTTTGTTTTTCTGGAAAATTTGAAGATCTGATGAGCTGCGTTTAAACGCAGGGTGTGCGTTTGAACGCAGTGCTTGAACGTTCTTGAATTTTTCTGGGTCTGATGAGTTGCGTTTGAACGCACATGAGCTGCGTTTGAACGCAACGCTTATCTTCTGCATCTCGGATGAGCTGCGTTTGAACGCATATGAGTTGCGTTTGAACGCATGCCTTTGTCTCTCTAGAAATTCTCTGCTGGATGGGATCTGCGTTTGAACGCAGAATCTGCGTTTAAACGCATGCCTTTAGATTTTTCACCTCTTCTTTGTCATCTTGCGTTTGAACGCACTGTGTTGCGTTTAAACGCACCACTTGGTGGCTGAAAATTTTCATGGTGTGATCTGCGTTTGAACGCAGGTCTTCTGCGTTTGAACGCAAAAGTGTTAACCATTTCCAGTACTCTTCCTGTCTGTTGGTGAGGCTGCGTTGGAACGCAGGGTATCTGCGTTTGAACGCACTGCGTTTGAACGCAAGTCTTCTGCGTTTAAACGCACGCCTCTGATTCCTGAAATCACTGAATTCAACATTAAATCCCTCTTTCTCACTTTTCTCTCAAATTATGAACATTGTAAAAATTATCTAAAAACAACTAACCTACGTTGGGTTGCCTCCCAACCAGCGCTTGTGATTTACAGTCGACAGCCCGACTTTGTTACCTCTGCTGTAATCACGGAATGTCGAGGTAGAGTGCCTCTACCTCCATGATCTCCTGAGGATCCCTGTATGGCTTGACTCTGTTCCCATTCACCTTGAAAACTGTATTGTCCCTCGGGTTCTCCAGCTCCACCACTCCCCATGATGTAATGTCCTTCACAATAAATGGTCCAGACCATCTTGAGCGCAGCTTCCCTGGATAGAATTTCATCCTTGAATTGTATAGGAGAACCTTCTGCCCGATTTCTATCTTCTTTGGTAGAATGCGGTTGTCATGCCACTTCTTTGTTTTCTCTTTATAAATTTTGGCACTCTCGTATGCAGTTTTACGAAATTCCTCCAGTTCAAGGAGTGCCATCTTCCGTTTGTTTCCTGATAAACTGTGATCCATATTCAGTTGTTTGATTGCCCAGTAAGCTTTGTGCTCCAATTCTACTGGTAAATGACATGCTTTCCCAAACACCAGCTGGTACGGGGACATTCCCAGTGGGGTTTTGTAAGCAGTTCTGTATGCCCAAAGCGCATCATCCAGCTTTAACGACCAGTCCTTGCGTCCAGGATTCACAGTTTTTTCCAGTATGCTCTTTATCTCCCTGTTGGACACCTCTGCTTGCCCGTTTGCCTGAGGGTGATAAGGCAGTGATACCTTATGGATAGACACCCCATACTGCTTTAGAACTTTGGCAAAGACTTTATTGATAAAATGAGAGCCTTCATCACTGACCATGGCCCTCGGTGTTCCAAATCTGGTAAAGATGTTACGTTTGAGGAACCTTTCCACAACTGACGCATCGTTCTTCTGGCAGGCTATTGCTTCCACCCACTTTGACACGTAATCCATTGCCAATAAGATGTAGAGATTTCCCAGCGACGAAGGAAAAGGACCCATAAAATCTATACCCCATACGTCGAAAGGCTCGACTTCCTGCCAAAGTGTCATGGGCATTTCATTCCGCTGGGAGATATTTCCTGTCCGTTGGCAACGATCACAACTCTGCGCGTAATCATGGCAGTCCTTGAAAACTGTTGGCCAGAAAAATCCTGACTGCAGCACCTTGTGAGCTGTTCTCGGTCCGCTGAAGTGTCCTCCACATTGTGCTGAGTGGCAGTGTTGAATTACCTCCAAAATTTCGTGACATGGAATGCATCGTCGGAGAATATTATCTGCCCCTTGCTTGAACAGATAAGGATCGTCCCAGAAATATTGCCTGCAATCTGAAATAAATTTCTTTTTCTGCCAAGGGGTGATATCTTCAGGGAGTGCTCCATTGACCAAATAATTGGCAATGGCATAGTACCAGGGCCGTCTATTGGTCTTGATCTTCATAATATGTTCATCTGGAAAATTTTCTTGAATCGGCACCACTTCTTCTGTAGGTTTTTCCAGACGAGATAGATGATCAGCCACTACATTTTCAACTCCCTTTTTATCCCTGATTTCAACGTCAAATTCCTGCATCAGCAGAATCCAACGCAGCAGCCTTGGCTTTGCATCCTTCTTTTCCAGCAAGTATTTCAGTGCACTGTGATCTGTAAAAATAATGACTTTAGAGCCCACCAGGTACGATCTGAATTTATCCAGGGCAAACACGACTGCCAGCAGCTCCTTCTCTGTAGTCCCATAATTAATCTGCGCCTCATTCAGGACCCTGCTGGCATAGTAGATGACACTGCACACCTTGTCCTTCCTCTGTCCCAGTACCGCGCCCACAGCGTAATCACTGGCGTCGCACATCAGCTCGAACGGGAGCGTCCAGTCTGGTGTTGTGATAATGGGTGCAGTCGTCAGCCTTTCTTTAAGCACGTCAAAAGCTTCTTTGCAGGCTTCGTCAAATACGAAGGGCACATCTTTTCCCAACAAATTACATAGTGGCTTTGTAATTTTTGAGAAGTCTTTAATAAACCTTCTGTAAAATCCTGCGTGGCCCAAAAAACTCTTGATTGCCCTCACTGTGGTTGGATACGGCAGCTGCTTGATCACCTCTATTTTTGCCCTGTCTACTTCCAGCCCTTTACTGGAAATCCTGTGTCCCAGCACTATTCCTTCAGTCACCATGAAGTGGCATTTTTCCCAGTTAAGTACCAGATTTGTTTTCCTGCAGCGAATCAGAACTCTGGCCAGATGATATAAGCAATCTTCGAAGCTGTCTCCGAATAACGAAAAATCGTCCATGAAAACCTCTAAGTTTTTCTCTATCATATCAGAGAAAATTGCCATCATACACCTCTGGAATGTTGCTGGAGCATTGCACAATCCAAATGGCATTCGTCTAAAGGCGAACGTTCCATACGGGCAAGTGAATGTCGTCTTTTCTTGGTCTTCTGGATTTATGTAGATCTGGTTGTAGCCTGAGTACCCGTCCAGAAAGCAGTAATAAGCATGGTGTGCTAGTCTGTCCAACATTTGGTCCATGAATGGCAGCGGGAAGTGGTCTTTCAGTGTGGCATCGTTCAGCTTCCGATAGTCCATACAGATTCGCCAGCCAGTGACAGTTCGCTGGGCGATCTGTTCCTGGTCATCATTCTGCACTACTGTAATACCCCCTTTTTTCGGTACACACTGGACAGGACTCACCCAGGTGCTGTCTGATATGGGGTATATAATTCCTGCTTCTAGCCACTTCATAACCTCCTTACGTACCACATCTTTCATAATTGAATTTAATCTTCTTTGAGGCTGGATAACTGGCTTCTTTCCGTCTTCGATTCTTATCTTGTGCATGCAATAATCGGGACTGATTCCCTTCAAGTCTGCAATTGTCCATCCTATAGCTTCTTTATGCTCTCGGAGTACCTCCAGTAACTTTTGTTCCTGTTCCTGAGATAAAAGAGATGAAACAATTACCGGCAGTGTATTATTTTCACCAATAAAAGCGTACCTGAGGTGTTCTGGCAACTGCTTTAATTCCAGGGCTGGTGGTTCCTGCAGTGACGGGACCAGTGTCATTTTCTGCTCGCCTCCTTCATCCCTGTAAAGCCTGACCCAGCTTTCTGTTCCCATGATCTGCTCATCCTGCTGCTCTTCTGTTTCCTCTGGAAATATGTCTTCAAATTCTTCCCATAAATCTTCTATCTCATCGCTTTCCAGGTCATCAATTACCTCAACTGCAAAACAGTTTTCATGCCCATAATGATCGGGAAGCTGGAGAGACTTGAAAACATTAAACTTTACTTTTTCTTCATTAATTTGCATGGACAGCTCTCCACTTTTGCAGTTAATAATGGCTTCACCAGTCGCCAGGAAAGGTCTGCCCAGGATCAGCGGAACCTCTCCTGCCTCCATATCCAGTATCACAAAATCTGCTGGAAAAATAAGCTCTCCCACTTTTACCAGGATATCTTCAATTACTCCATAAGCGGGTTTCACGGATCTGTCAGCCATTTGAAGCATAATTCTGGTTGGGCGTGGCTCTCCGACTCCCAGACTTTTGAAGATGGTCAGTGGCATCAAGTTGATGCTGGCACCCAAATCGCATAAGGCTTTTCCTGTGTATGCACTGCCCAGGGTTACTGGAATAACAAAGCTGCCAGGGTCTTTCTTTTTCAGTGGTAGACCATTTTTTACACAACTGCTCGCTTCTGCCGTCAGATTCACTGTTTCGAAGTCACTCATTCGCCTTCTACCGTACAAGATGTCTTTGAGAAATTTCGCATAAGTAGGCATTTTGGCAAGTGCTTCAGCAAAAGGTATATTTATCTGTAATTGCTTGAATACCTCCAGAAATCTGGCGTAGTCTTTGCTGTCATCTCTCTTGCGTGTCTTCAGAGGGTAAGGAACCTCCTTAGAAGTTGGCACTGTCTCTGGATTACCCTCATTCATCTGCGCTGCTTCCTGCTCGACCGAACCCCTTTTCTGAGGGTCAGCGGTTGAACTGTCTTCCCGGTCAATCACCTCCTGTTCAATAATTTTTGACTTTTCTGCGCGTGCATGACTGGGATACGGTGGATCCTGCAGTGCAATTCCACTCCGAGTTGTGATAGCATTGATTTGAGCGCGTGGATTGTTCACTGTGTTACACGGTAAATTCCCTGGGGCTCGTTCTGCCTGGTTCTGTGCAAGCTGTCCATTCTGTACTTCCAGGTTGCGGATAGCAATCTTCATCTGGCTTACATCAGCAGTTAATGAGTCCATCTGTGCGAATCTGGTTTCCAACTGCTTATTGAATTTCTCCATATAGGACTCAAAATGTTGCTGAGACAGGTTTAATTGTGGTGCTGCTTGTGCAGGCTGCGCTGGAGCTGTCTGTTGTGCCTGTGGCCTGTGCTGGAATCCTGGTGCATACATTGCTGCATTGGGATTTCCGTAGCGAAACCCTGGATGGTCACGTGTGCCTGGTCTGTAGCGACTAGGATCCCACTGCTGCTGAACATAGTTAGCATCTTCGTTCTGAAGCTCCAGAATTGCTGCGTCAAAGTCAGGTTCGTCCACTGATGCCACCGGCTTCTTTTCTGTATACACCTTCTTGACTAAGTCCTGTACCACTTTCGTGAGATTATCAATCCTGTCATCAACCACTGGTTCTGCTGCTGCTGTGAGCCTGCGGTCATCAAACAGGCGAGTATCCTGTTTGGCTAATTGCTTCATCAGTTCGTATGCTCCATCTTTATCCACATGGTATAAAAAGTTACCCCCAGCTTCCCTGTCAATCCTATCTGCATTCTCCCTGTCAAGTGCGTGGTAGAATACCTGCAGAATCTTTGCGTCCCCGAAGCCGTGATTGGGGCATTTTTTCACAAGTCTCATCAACCTGTCCCATGCATCTACCACTGTCTCCCCCATCTGCTGTTTGAAAGATAAGATCTCGCTCTGCAGCTTGATAACGCGGGATGCAGGGTAGAATTTTGCCAAGAAATCAGCAACACACCCTTCCCAGGTAGTGATAGACCTCGGTGGTCTTGCCTCCAGCCAGTCTTTTGCTGTTCCGAACAAACAGTATGGGAATAAAATCAGCTTTAGCGTGTCCGCTTCGACTCCTCTGTATTTAATCTTGTTGCAGTAATCCTCAAATTTTCCGAGGAAGTCGTTTGAATCTTCATCTGCCTTCCCATTAAAAGGACAATGGGTCTGGGCGGTCTGAATGGTGGATGATTTCAGGTCGAAGTGCTCTGCTGTAATGGGAGGCACTACAATAGCTGGTTGATGTCCTCCGGTTGGGACTTCAAAGTTTTCGACCAGCGCCCTTCCAGACCTGTTATAAGTCCTCTGATTGTTCCTGGCAGCAAAACCTGCTGCTATCAGCTCTTCAATGTAAAGAGCCATCTGTGCTGGAGTACGTTGCGACTGTCCTGTGGGTGTTCCTGTTTCGGTTGTTGTGTCTTCTCCGTGCTCAGACATCGCGGCTCGGTGTCTGCGACTTTGCTCTCTGAAAAGTTTTTCGGGATCTTCGAGTGGTGATACCAGTTTGCGGGGCAATCTGGGCATAAACTAGAATAGCCTGAAAATCAGATTTCAAGAGCAGTAAGTCGAAAGAAAGTAACTGTAAAAATAAAAGAAAAACTCTGAGACTTATTCTAATGTCTCTTTAACAAAAACTGTAACCGTTCCCCGGCAACGGCGCCAAAAACTTGACAGCATAAACTATCTGCTTTTTCGCAAGTGTACGATCAAGTAGTATAGAGTATGTAATTGTGACTCTGGTTATCGAACCCACGAGAACAGTTTAAGTTTTTGCTAATCAGAATTAGAATAAGACACGAAGTTTGTAAAAAGGAGGAAGGTTTGGGATTTGATTATGCCAAATTATAATAAATAAAAACAGTAAAAAGACTTGTTTTATTTTTCTGCTGAATATTTTGCCGAAATTGTTGTAGTTGTAAAAGTCGATAATTCTAAAAATCTAGATTCCAGGATCCCCTAGGGTTACTCTCCAGCTTCCATGGTATATTTGATTTCAGAAACACACAGTGGTTTTGTTTATGCCAGCATACCAATAGTACAATCTCCTCCGGTCTCATGCACTTATCACTCGACTGCAGATTTTCGGGTCCTCTCGGTCCACCTAAATCTGCAGGTTCGTTCTAAGTCTGCTAGGGTTACAGGTTCTCCTCTCGGTCTCCCCCTAAACGTCTAACAGTTGGTCTAATGCTTCTGGGCTAGTCCCCTGATTCTCTTCACCTCTCGGTCCATCAAGGCAGAGTACTAAATCCTGTCTTTTCTTCCTAACTTTCACTGGTCACTCTCGCACACCAGATCCTGTCTGTAACACTCCTGGGTGATCAAGCCATTCATGTATGTAAATAAAATCAAAGACAGAATAATAAACAAACCATCCTGTATTAAGACTTAGCTAGCCATGCATCTGAAAATCAAAACAACCAAGTCTGCTGAATTCATAAACCCTAGGTTCACCGAGAACCTAGGCAAAAAGGTCTAGCTAGCTTGCATTATTCAAAAACAATGTTTCATAAAAAGAGAAAAGATCAAACTAGTTATTTCTGAAGATACTGGAAAACTGCTCCAATCCTGCTCTGCTCCAACTCCTGGCTGCTGTGAAACTGGCTGCTGATGATGATGATAGCTGTGGTATGCCTTCGTAACCCTAAAACAGTGCTGGGACACCTCCTTTTATATTGCCACAGTCTCCAAAACTGATGCACGAAATTCCTGTTTTACCCTCGAAAAGATCCGTCCTGGAAGATTCTGGAACACGTCTGTGCGTTCAAACGCACACTTCCTGCGTTCAAACGCAGTGCGTATGAACGCACACCCCCCCTGCGTTTGAACGCAGGACTTAGTCGTTTTTCCTCTTCTGGCTCCTGAACCCATGCGTTTGAACGCAGCTCTTCTGCGTTTGAACGCACCCCTTGGCCGTTTCTTCTCCTGAGTGTTGAGCCCTGCGTATGAACGCACACCGCCTGCGTTTGAACGCAGGACTTAGCTTTTCTGCACTTGGTCTCTGACTCCTGCGTTTGAACGCACCCTGCCTCTGCGTTTGAACGCAGCACTTAGCCAAATTCTGCCATTTTTCCTGCTGCCTGTCTCGTGCGTTTGAACGCAGCTTCTGCGTTTGAACGCACAACTTAGTCATTTTTTCCTCCTTTTTCTGCCCAGCTCTCCTGACACGCTGCCTCCTATCCAAGTCAATCTCATGCATTTTTCCGGCACCTATTACCTGCACATAACACGCACCCGCGATCATATCCAACAAACAAAAGTATGCATAAAATTACTCAAATTTTGCAATCATGATATATAAATCTCTGCCTCATATCAGGTGGAAAATAAGCTGAAAATGGCCAAACTCAACTCTCACAGGGTTAAAACCAATGGTAAAAAGATGTCCCAGACTAATACATTTTCAAGCTGTCAATAGTCATGCCAAATAATATGACACATTCCCCATACCCTCCAGCTCTCTGTGTTCATATTCTCATCCCCTACTTGAGGTGTACACTTGGATATCTCCCGAGGATTTCCTTGTACACACCTTTGCTTTATATATGTATAAATATAGATACAGATTACCACATCCTTAAAAGTTACAAATTTGAATCAAGATGATCAAATTGACATATTCTTACTCCAACGCCATGGGGGAAGGGGAGGGAGGGGAAAAACCGTATAAAAATACGATTCATGTCCAACCCTATGGGCGGAGGGGGAGGGGGTGCTATGGGAATAAATTTTGCCTTGGGTGTGGGATGGTTAGGGGAGATTTCCCCATGGACATCACCTCCCCCTCCCCCTACATGGAGTGGTTAATTAATTTAATATTAGACAATATTAATTACACTTAAAAAATATTTTGGGGGAGGGGGAGGCGGAGGGGGAGGGGGAGGCATCTCCAACTTTCCCCCTACCCTCACCTCCCCCTTTCCCACAGGCCCACCATATCCCCCCTCCCCCTCCCCAGTACCCATCCCCCAAACTATTATTCATCTCCAACCCATTCCTTTCCCCCAGCCGACAAAATTATTTTTTAATATATATTTAATGATTTAAAATAAATTATCACTACTTAGGAAAGTAAATACAAAATTGTATACCAAATATAATAATAATAATAATAATAATAATAATAATAATAATAATAATAATAATAATAATAATAATAATAATAATAATAATAATAATAATAATAATAATAATAATAATAATAATAATAATAAGGTTGTATCATTATGATTTCATAATTTTGACTCTTTTTTAATCGTATTTTTTTTTACTTATTAATTACAATTGTTAACTGTATAAAACATAATATTTATTAAATTTCCTACAAATAAGATACCGGCGACTTTTCGTAAATATACTTTTCAACGATTGTGAATACATTATTACTTTTTATAAATAATAAAAAAATAAAAATTATTAAACTTAATAAAAAATATAATATAATTATAAAATATTACAAAGTGCAATTAATATTTTCAAATATTAAATTAATTAACCACTCAATGTAAGGGGAGGGTGAGGGAATGTTCATGAGGGAATCCTTTCTAACCATCCCACACCCAAGGCAAAATTTATTCCCATAGCACCCACTTCCCTTCCCCCCCCATAGGGTTGGACATGAACCGTATTTTTATAGGGTTTTTCCCCTCCCCCTCTCCCCATAGGGTTGGAGATGCCCTTATGTGTTTTTCTTCTTCATTTTATTCAATTGTTTTTACATCCTTCTCTTGTGTCAAATTGATCACATTATTTTCTAGGAATAATTACTTAACACATAACACATACCCCCGTTTAATTACTGAAACTATCAAATTGTAATCCCTATTTCTAAAACTCGCTAATTGCATCACCCATTTGCAATAACCACGTCAACGTGAAATTCGAAAAAAAAATAGCAATAACCCTGTGACATGCACGGTACGTAGATCTTAGTGTGAAGTCTGTTGAATACTTCTTTCTATCAATATTTTTGAAATGATCATTTTTCCGACTTTACTATTGAATCAACATTATCTTTTCGGATAAAATTAACTTATAAATCAAAGGATATAAGAGAATTGACACCCAAACGAAATATAATTTAAATCTCAGAGGGTGAAGAATTTTAATATCAGAAAAACGTTTTCATAATAATTACATCACAAAATAAAAATTACATCACGAAAAAACAAACTAACCATTGTTCGATTGGTATTTTGAAAGGAATAATCCATAATTTTTATTCGAACATGTATATACTCATCCAAACTCCTATGTAAAAACTGGACAAAAGAAGATGATGATTATACATATAGTACTGGACTCGCGCGCGCGTTGCGCGCGGTGTGGCTATGATGCGGATGCGCAGTTCATATTGGTCAAAGTCATAGGTGGTGGCACAAGCATATGACTGAATGACAAAACAGTTATTTGTGAACCCAGCCAATGAACAGGGGCAAGGTTTTCTTTTATATAAGGTAGTTATAAGCATCTCATTGGAATTCAATCATAAAACAGCAACAAGCCCAATTCAGCTTCTACTCAATCAAACAAACCAGGAATGCTACTTCCCCAATAATCGTGAAAACCCACAAATTTAATAAACCTTTGAAACGCATTGAATCAGGCTAGCCTCGGTGTAAGAGGAGGGATCAGAATTAGAAGTATTAGCGCAACAACCAGATTTACGTTTATTAATACACGATTTGCTTCGAATTTGCATAGGATGGGATGGTGGCGGCATCTCAGAAGTGGTAGAAAATTGTGGGACAGCTGCTGGAGGAAGTACCTCGCCTAAACTCGAGGACGGATTGACTGTTACGGAGTCATCGTTGGAGACAATGCTGCTCAACGGTGCAGTGGCACTCTCGGCCCCAGTAGGCTGCACAACCTCAGCAGCAGCTGCATCACTTGTGTCGGACAGTCCACTCATCATCGATGCGGTAGAGATTCTTTCGTACATCGGGACAGTAGCTATGGGTGGCATAAGTGTACCTGAAACAGTGGGGCAGGACATCATCAGATGGGATGGGCACCGCACCTGCACATCCTTGTTTAAGGTCATTCTCTACCTGGGTATGAAGTAGTGCACACAACACATTCAAATTCTAGTCCAACATTTATGAATAGAGTAAAATCTTACTACCTAATATAAAAGAACCTCATGTTATGAGTCAAATTTGAATAGTAGCACTATCTTCGTTAAGCTAATTCCTTACTGAACTACTGAATTGTGTATAACCCAACTACCACCTCCATTAGCAGTAGCCTAAAAAAAACAAAATGTACCAGTACATAACAAAAACTTACATTTAAACTTACCCTCAGATAATCAATTATAAAGTCTGGACAAAACTGACCTTGACATCCTTTGATTTCTGGGGTCCGCAATGGTTATCATAAATATCAACAATTTCAACCACCTAGTTTAAAGAATGAAAATTATGAGCAAGAAATAGTGTTTTGATAAACAAGACACAAAAAGAAAATTTCTGAGAGGTCGGTAGATCATAAACATACATCACGAGACGCAAAAAGAGTGACAACTCCGATAGGAATAAAGACAATGCTGACGAGCATAAATGCTGAAATCACCTGCATATAAACAATAACTGATAACTTAGACATGACTTTGATAATGCCGAGGAGATAATGACTAACAACAATCTTTGCAAAAAGGTAACTCTACTTTGCAACAGTGCCACCAAATTTCAACTTTGGTCACCCAATTTCAAACAGAATCAATTACTACTTCCTCACATTTTCAGTACCTCCAAAATCAACTTTCTTCCACACTCACAATAATAAAGGGAGAAAGTATCTATGCAATTAACTGGCTTTTAAGCAGGCATATCTTATGGTGTTTTATGCAAGGATGAGTGGATGACAATGGAACTTACATGGAAGAGTAAATTACATGTACAAAATTGATAAACTGAAGTTACAATTAGGCCACATTTGAAAGTACAAAGTGTCATTTACCCTAGGGATATAGATGAAGACAGTACTCAAGTGAAGAGTCGCGGCTTATCAAAAGAAATGAGAAGAGTGCTCACCCAACTTGGTGTAAGAATTGGTTTGCAGGATGGAAGCTCCTGTTGAGTAAACTTGGAATCTGAAAATGAGACAAGAATCAGAAGTTGTTTTACTACTGCCATACCACAATTTTCTAGGTAATATTATTATAGTTCCATAATTGTCAACATAAACATGCCTGCATAAAAGAGGCCCCCTAAATACGGAAAAGCCACAAGGAAATCTATGGAGACTTTGTTGTCAAGAACGTAAAGTGTGTGTACATATGTGAAGTGGCTGAATATTACATGGTTAATGATTCTTAATGTTTAAAGAAGTTAGAGATATCAGAACGAACGTTGTTTCTAAGCCCAATGGATGAACAAGCAAATTGTCCAGGAAGCCAGGAATACTGCCATATAAGACTAAGAGTGCTGACATCTGTGAAGTGGCTGAATATTACGTGGTCAATGATTTTTATGTTTAAACAAGTTATAGAAATCAAAGCGAACCTTGTTTCTAAGCTCAACGGGTGAACAGGAAAATTTTCCAGGAAGCCAGGAACACCACCATACTGAAAACTTCAAATCCATACACACACCCCCCATTCACTCCATAGATCTATAGTTGCGCAGACTGCTATGTTAATAGATTACATGGAAACAGAATGGCTTAAATAAGCCAATTAAGGACTATTCCAAGAAACAGCGATTTTCGGCCGATGAGATCTAAATTCCAAAAAGTTGACGGACGGAAAAGATTTTTATTGCCTGTACTTGGTATCCAATATGAAATACTACAATGTTGCATTTCAACAATGTAAATGAAAATTACACTAAAATGCATTCTCAGCATATATTTTCTCCTATAAACACAACCCGTGCAAGAAACTAATCAGAAAAAGATACAGACGCTAAAGATTGCAACTAACTATATAGAAGAACGCACTTGAATCACTTTATCTTATTTTCTTCACCTAATGACCCTAGTTACTTTGAAATAACAGACCGACAGTTTTAACAATTTATTTGCTTCACACACAAAAATCAACTCATGTGCTAAGGCCACGAACTTGAGCATACACTCCGACCTTCTTGACAAATATTATCTAAGAAGCATTATCAGAAAACTAAAGTATTTTACCCCAAACCTTGTTACTGTATGTAATCCTCAGCTAGAAAGTGGAGAAGTATCTGAAAAACCGTTCAACAGACTATAAGTTCTACTAAATTTGAGATTTTCAGGGGAACTTTTTTTGTTGCTGAAGCTGCGAGGTTACTGAGAAATTGAAACAAAAGAGGTTTGTTTCTATTTGGGTTCATTGTTATCGCATTAGGATCATAGTCACTTGGTCTATGACCAAAGATTACGTGGTCAAAAACATTATATATTTGCTCAAGGCGAGGCTGCGAAGTAACAGCCCCATCAGCTGGAAATAGTACAACTGAAACACTGACCTATCTGCATAAAGATACCAAGGCGCAAAGAAGACAACTTGCTAGATAAAGCAACAATACGAAAATCTATAAGACAACACTTATACCGGTAATTCAAACGTCTCAATCAGTTCCACTATTTCTAAAAAAAGCCTAATAGAGTTGATTGATACTTGGAAAACCCTTCAAATCAACGGTGCCCTCCTCTTCATTGTGTATTTCATCCCATAATCATTACACATAAACTGAAATAAGAAAACACACACACACACACACACACAAAGAACCCTTTATCAGAAATCGCAAACCAAAGCGAAAAAACAAAATTCAGAGACACCCAGGAGGTTAAAAAGAACTCTGAAAAAAGAGCAGGACGGTCTAGACCACAGCCATACCCACCGCTTCATCTTCTTCAATCTGCAACAAAAGGTAGAGAAGAGGGAGAAACCGAGTTCAAAACACAATCTGCATAGGACAGAGACGGTTGCAGAGAAAGCAGAGAGTCATGACCTCACATGAAGCTGCTTGTAGTAACATTATTTAAGAAAATAGTTCATCTATTGCTAGCTAGAACCAATGGACTCGTAATAATAACATGAAAATTACAGAAATACCAAAAGACAAACCTGAAAATAGGTTGCCGACGACCAAAGGGTCATATGTAAAGCAACAATATATTCACAAACCAAGAAACAGCCTTGGTGAAGCATTTAAATTGTATGACTACGGATATACCAAAGGCACACCCCGGTAATTTGAAACCGATCCAGAGACAACATTGGAATTTTAACCCGCTGAATTTAGAGTGGTAAAGCATGCAGACTTTTCACATTGAGTGTGATGAACATACTCTCCCTCAATCCATGTTTTATGTTCTTCTCCATTCGTGAACATATATGTGGTACAGACTAATGAAATAATAATTTAGGTAAAAATTTCCAAGTCATAGGTTTAAGGATCAGGCAACGTTCGATATATCTGTAGGATCTTTCCACTCTCTGCCCTTTCAGATGATGAGAGGCTCAGAGAGTTGAATGCGATCAGGCAACGATGACACAGCCATGGATGCAACAACAGAGAGAAGTGACACTCAACGTAGTTGCCCCGCCAAGATGCAGGTCAAAACCGTTGTAAAAGCATTATACTCTTATTGAAATACCCCGTTTTGTGACTATGGGTATTTTGTGATATTATTATAAGTGTTGGGGAGTTAAACTTAAATGTTGAGAGTTAATTATAATGGTTTGCTAGGGTTTTGGGGGTCGTTGTGACTTTAATCAAAAGTTTTAGTGCTTTTATGATATTAGGGGGAGGTAGATGTCTTTCTACGTAAACTTGTGGTGGGAAAGTGTCTTTTTCCCACATATTGGTAACAATTTTGACCCAATTTTTTCATACGTGAATTTTCCTATTCAATTGGGTTTCTTCCCTAATGAGTTTGTTTTTTTTTTTTTTCCAATTCTCATCAAACTCTCTATCTCTCTATATCTCTATCTCTCTCACGTCTCTCTCTCACTCTCCCAAACCCTCTCACTCTCTCTGCTCTCTCTCTCCCGACGCAAACAGCAGCAGCAGCAGCGGCTTCAGCCACCGCCGTCGCCGCCGTCTCTCTCTCTATCTCTCCGTGCATGTAAATCTCTCTCTCTCTCTCTCTCTCTCTCTCTCTCTCTCTCTCTCTCTCTCTTTTCTTCTTCTTTCTTCTTCTCTTCTTCTTCTCCGTCCGTTTCTTCTCCTTATATTTCTTCGGCTTTTTCTTCTTCTCCTTCATACTTTGATTTCTCTTTTCTCTTGCTCTCTTTTCCGTCAGTCTTGATCACCATTGCCGCCCTCATCTCCGCTACTTAATTTCTCAAATCTCTCACGTTCACGTGAGTAGCAAGTTGTTTTTTAATTCCGGATTGTAATCACTTTTTATGTTGAATCGTTATCATGTTATTCTTCATGAATCATCATAGTTAAGCCGAAACAATAGGATTAACTAGTAGTTATCACTTGTTTGATGTGTTGGGTTGGTAAGGCGAGTTGTAATCGCCGGGTAATTGAATTGGAGTTGAAATCAAGACCGTTAGGCACTTAATGTGATGATCTAGAGTTGATATACAATCTGTCCGGTCGCAAAAATGGTGTAATTTGTCCCTATAGGACTGTTTTTGGTCACTGAAAGTTGCTGAATTTGTCGTTAATGCTGTTGGATTTGTTAAATAGTATCTAGACATGGAAATTAGTTGGAATTTGGGAGTTTTAACACTTTTTTTGTGGTCTTGAACATAAGTACATGTGTTTGAGAGGATTTGTGAGTTGTGACTAGTGTAATGTAAGTCTAAGTTGGTTAGTAACCTCTTTGTTTAAGTTAATTGGCCTTGTGGATGTGAAACTTGAACCGGCTAGTAGAATAGTGTTGTTGACTTACCAATCATCCTAACTACTTGTGTATTGGTTTATTTGGAAATGTTAGGATGGTGTTAGAACCCTAAAACCGTTAGGCGACATGTGCATGTAATATAGTTTAGTATATTTTATATTACTAAGAAATTATAATTTAATTAGAGTATTGTTAACTTCTAGGCGACGAGTTCACAGACGACGGATACGTTGAGTACTACGATTGAGTCGCCGTAGTTGATTTGCTTTGAGGTGAGTAAACATGCAAGACTTAGTGTGCCTAACTTCCTTCGTGTCGAATGATTTATTAATTTATGTCTCAAAATGAATTTATGTGTTACGTGCCATTCAAATATCTGATTTTATGTGCTCAATGCTTTTCTTGAAAATATCACCAAGATATAATAATGGACGATAACGTAAAGTGAAAGAGTTGTGCGGGGACCTTGATTATTGGTTACTATTGGCATTGGGCGTGTTGATCTCGGTCTTCCGTTCAATTTATTTTATTTAATCCGGCCGCACTTAGCCCCGGATAGCTCCCTGTACTCACTCCTCTGGCCGCTAGAGTCTTTAAGGGGGTGTCGACACTTAAGGTCTTGGATGCTTGCGAGATGGTTGGTTTTCCCCCGTCACAACAAATTAATAAGATGATTTTGGTTTTGATGATAATAATGGAAAAAGGAATTAATATGTGATTTTGGATTTTTCTCCTAATGGATAATTAATTGGTTTGGAAATATTATGTAATTGGGAACTCACATGATTTTCTTACAAGATTCAAACTTTACTTCCGTTGTGTTTGAAATGAACTCCTACTTGTAAAATTGGTCACTGTTTTATAACTGTCTCGTCATCATTTTAAATGCTTGGGTGTTTGCTTGTCAGTATTTATATGCTGGTTTTGTACTGTGGTGTTTCTTTTTATTTCTGCACCACAGGTCTAGGTGGTGAATATTTGGCTTAGCGGGGGACGCGTTTCATCACCGAATGCATTAGTCTTTTCATTTTTAAATTAGAACTCTTTTAGTATTATAATACTTTAGTTTGTTTTATGCCCGCGTTTGAGGCATGAATAATTGGATTGTAATAATGTTTTCTTTTAAATACTTTATGGATGTTTTGCTTGGGAACCATCTTTAAATTTTCTTGTATCCATGTTTAATCTCGGGTACAGAGTGACACCCCCCGGGCCTTCGGCTTGGTCATTTTGGGGATGTTACACTTATTGCAAGACCACGTATATGAACTACACTGGAGTCTAGGACGCCTTATCTAGCTTCTTTCTACACCGTATACTCTTCTTCACGTACATCCTCATCCTCAGGGTTTATACTTTCCAGTGGCAGAATAGAACTTCAACACTACAAATTGAAACATGTGAAGGAGGACAACAGTCATTAACCCGAGGATCAAAACTTTCAGTTCAGTAATATACGATGAAAACCCGAATAGCAAAATAAAATCAAGATGCAAATAAGATGTTTCGATTACTCCGAGAAGGGAGTGATGATTTCATGTCAGTTGCGTCAAGTGGAGGGATATCTAAATTATAGTACTTCAAAGGGGCCTAATATCCACTTGAACCTATCTAAAAGATCGGAAGGTCATTAGCCGACAACCAACTTTCACAAAAGTCACTTGTGATTCTCTTTTTCCCAATGTGATCTATTATTTGTTCCGAATAATTTTTTGTTGAATTCTATTAGTTTTAAACTTGAAATCCCAGTACAACATTCTCACACCGTAAAAGTACCAAAACAATATTAACTCTGAAAATCTATTATACCACAAAACAGAGCTTGATAATGTCCACAACATTTTAGTTCCAGTAATGCAGGACTACGCTGAATTAGTGTATGACAATCACCCTGAGTGATAAATTAACCTGCCTTAATTATGCTTCTTCCAACAATGCCATATCGATTTGCAGCTTTTCAAACAAAAATATAATACTCGATCACCATAATAGAGCAGCCCCGCTTCAGTGGCTACATATAAGTTACACAAATTAATGTTATCTGAAGAAGAAGAAAAATACAGAACCTAAAGCATACCTGCTCAAACCTTCTCTCAATTTTGATAAAATCGAAATTGAACTCCCAATTTTGATAAAATCAGATAAGAACAAAATCACCAGAACTCACAATCTTGAACTAAAAATCAGAACAGAATAACAATCACCAATGTACGTAGAATAAATCTCAAATTACGTCGTGCTTGCTCTGTTGAGATGCACACCAGTAGAGTAGGGTGAGTGAAGGAGAGATGCATACAAGGATCTACCTTTCGAATCCTGATAAAGATTCAATCAGTAAGGATGGCAAGGATTCAATCAGTATACGATGCATATGCTTGTGTACATCATTGCATAACTGCCAGTAACCATGTCAGCAATGCAAATGGATTTCAGCAGCCAATGTACGTATGAGTGCTCTATACTTCATACAGCAAGTGATATCAAGAGGAGGAGAGTATCAGTCGGCTAGGAAATTGGCCGCTCTGTACCCTTTGAGAGGATCATGATTGTTCCTCAAACTTGATGATTATGATTATTAGACAATGATCCAGCATCAAAACTACCACTGGGATTATTGGACGATGAGAGGCTCAGAGCATTGGATGCAATCAGGCAACGATGACAGAGCCATGGCTGCAACAACAGCGAGAAGTGACGCTCTCTGTAGTTGCCCCGCCAAGATGCAGGTCAAAATCGTGCTCTGAATTGCAAGATGTAGGGCGTTCTCATCACAGCCTCTGACCGTTGTAAAAGCATTATATTCTTATTCTCGAGGCTCAGAGCGGTGGATGCAATCTGGCAACAATGACACAGCCATGGCTGCAACAACGGCGAGAAGTGACCCTCGCTGTAGTTACCCCGCCAAGATGCAGGTCAAAATTGTGGTCTGAATTGCAAGATGTAGGACGTTCTCATCACAGCCTCCAACCGCTTAGAAGAGAATGGACTGGAGCTTCACATTCTTCAGGTAGCAGTTATAAATAAAGGTCCCAAGCATGAGGCCTAACCACCCAACAACGCTTGTCGTGCCTGTAAAAAAGATTATTCCAAGTTTAAATTACTAATAAACAAAGAGTTTAACTGCGCAGCGCAACCCCAGGACGAAGATTAAACTTTACCAGTAATACATGAACCATCCAAAAGAAGGGCCACCAATGCACAACACATACCCTCTAATACCTTTAAAGAAAGGAATCCCAGATTTTGTCGCAGAAAATTCCCATGACCATTTTGACTAAACCAATACACAATACATACTCTCTAATACCTTTAGATCAAATGTCTCAAAATCTTTAAACAGCTCATTGCAATTAGCCACTGGCATGTGTCAACAAACTTTTTAATGCACATCCTATATCCTAAATTTAAGATGCATGGCAATAGGAACCATAGCGCTTTGCCCCTAGTAAAGATACACCCAAGTACATGTGACAATGAAACTTTGGTAAAGAGGGAAATCAAGCTACGGAGGAACATGTGCCTCAAGGATTCAACATGTACATTAGAAACTTTTAAGTCACATTTAGCAATAGGTGGTTTAGAACCAGCGGATAGTTAAAAAACAGCACTAATTAGCAGATTTCCCAATATCATGCTAGGAATAGCTAGGATTTCCAGAAGAAGATACCATTCGCCTTCCTTCTCCTTTCAGGGCCTATCCAACAGAGAATCCAGAGTGGCATCTCACTGATGGCTAGGACCCTCCGGAGGGGAATTTGGATTTTTGGGAAGTATCATGATCATCCAATAAGAAGGCTTTCAATTTTTTCAAATGAACGATTTTCTCTTCTATATATTTATATTCGATTCTTATCTTCCATCTATTTTCAAATACTATACCATTGCTATTTCCTCATTTGTGAGCTTTTTTTTGTACTATTTACAATCTATAGCCTAGTCGAATCGAATATGTTTTTCACTTGGAAGGGAATCTCTATAGCCTAACTTCATGAAATCCGGATACTTGATTTGTTCTATTGTGCATAGTATCTCAAGATATAATACTAAATCATAATCCCATCAGGTAATCAGGAGAAGAAAATACGTTACGTAGATTATTCACAAGTGAAAACAATTAAAAGATAATAACTTGAGCACTCTTGTTCCGCGCAATTCGAAATGTGCTCCAAGTAATCTAGAAGGACAACACATTAGATGTGGAGAGGGGGTGTATCTGAATAAAACAGCATATTAGTGATCTTGAGGAAACTAAGGATATGATTATAGCTAACTGTTATGTCAAATCAGCTCACGAACGAAGAACGAATAAAAGAAGAACACGAGTATTTTACGTGGTTCGCTAGCAAAATATTTGCTAACTACCTCCACGGCGGAAAAACACTCTTTATTCACTTAAGAGGAACAATTAGAATATTTTTGCATATGAAACTAGGAGCCTAAGCAGTGCTTATATACTACTAAGAACCCCAAAAGGAGGTCACACATGTGCCTGCCCAAAGTTTCCATCTTTGACATGGAAACAACTTTGTGGCTGCCTTAATTGCTTGCCGCCCAAAGTGATTCCTAATTCCTTCCTTCTTGCTGCCTTTTGACTAGTCAACAATTCAAGGCACCTCCTTAACAAATCTCCACCTTGACTAGAATTATCTCGTCAACAGCAGCTGCTCCTCTTCTCGTAAATAGAGCTACGTCTTCTCCGCACCCAATTTTCTCTTGTCACAGAGACTCACTTGACCCCCACCGGATCCGACATGCCCTGAAGGGCCTCACTGGCTCAAGATGTTGAGCAATTCCAGACAATGCTGGAACTTGCTCTCCGGAACCGGCTTGGTGAACATATCTGCGGGGTTGTCAGCAGTCCCCACCTTCATCACCTAGATCCTGCTCTCACTTCTCAGAAAATGATACTTGACGTCGATATGCTTGGTGCTTTCATGATGAACCTGATCCTTAGTCAAGAAAATCGCACTCAAGCTATCACAGTGGACTATTGCCTGATCTTGATGTAGCCCTAGATCATTGACCATTCCCTTTAGCCAAATTGCCTCCTTTGCTGCTTCCGTTAGAGCCATGTACTCCGCCTCAGTGGTGGACAAAGTTAGCGTCGGCTGTAGCGTCGCCTTCCAACTCACAACAGATGCTCCCAGAGCAAATACATAGCCTGTCATTGATCTTCTAATGTCAATATCCCCTGCATAGTCCGCATCCGAGAAACCAGCTACCAAGATGTCTTCAGTAGCCCCATAACATAGGCCAATGTCTGACGTACCCTTAAGGTACCTGAATATGCGCTTCACCGCCTGTTAATGGTCCCTACCAGGATGAGCAATAAAACGACTAACCACACTAACAGCGAATGCTATGTCCGGTCGAGTGCAGACCATAGCATACATGAGACTTCTAACTGCGCTAGCATATGGAACCTTGGACATGTACTCCTTCTCCTCCTCGGTCTGAACGGTGTACATTCCTAACTTGCTGTTAGTCGCCATAGGAGTATCTATAGATTTAGCTGATAACATCCCAAATCTGCTCAAGATCTTCTTGATGAATCCCTACTGTGACAGGAAAAGCTTCTTCTTCTTCCTGTCTCTATAGATCTCAACTCCCAATATCTTCCGAGCAGCTCCCAGATCCTTCATCTCGAATTCCGCGCTAAGGGACCTCTTTAGTTCTCTGATGTCCTTGATATCCCGAGTTGCAATCAGAATATCATCCACATACAGAACTAGGTAAATACGTGATCCACTATGCAACTCTTTGTGATACACGCAAAAATCATACTCGCACTTGTGGTAACCAATCTTCATCATGAAGCTGTCAAACCTCTTGTACCATTGCCTCGGCGACTGCTTAAGTCCGTAGAGAGATCTCTTCAGCTTGCACACGTGGTTCTCTCTTCCGAGAACTTGGAACCCTTCCGGTTGGCTCATGTATATCTCCTCTTCCAACTCTCCATGTAGAAAAGCTGTTTTGACATCCAATTGCTCAAGCTCTTGGTCGTGGTGTGCCACCATTGCTACCAGCACCCGGATAGAGGTATGTATGACCACCGGTGAGAAGATCTCGTTGTAGTCAACTCCCTCTTTCTAACTGAACCCTCTTGCAACTAGCCTTGCCTTATACTTGACGCCCTCTCCAGATGTAGTTCCTTCATTTCTTCTGAAAACCCACTTGCAACTGAGCCGCTGGCAATTTAACAAGCTCCCAAGTCGAGTTCTTGCTAAGAGACTCCATCTCTTCTCCCATCGCGGCAATCCATTGTGCTGACTCAGAACTAGATATAGCGGCCTTGTAGGAGGATGGCTCGTCCTCTACCTCTTCCGCTACCTGTAATGCATATCCCACCATACCATCATCTTTTTTTCTCGCCGGAGGCTTTATAACTCTCCTTGGTCTTCCTTCAGCAATACTTTGATGAACCGGTTCCTCTGGTGTAGACGCATCCTCACTATCAGACTCTTCTGCTTCTTCCTCTTCTGCTTCTGGCGGCGGTGTAGGGATTTCGGAATCCTTAGGATCAGTAGGATCCGACTCTCCCTCCACCTTCTTCTTTGCACCTCCAAGCTCCACCTCCACGGAGTTCTTCAACATATTAGTCTCATCAAAGACTACACTTCTGCTAAGTATAATAATGTTGTCTACCCATATCTTGTATCCCTTCACACCTGTTCCGAAACCCATGAATACTCCCTTCTTAGCTCTTGGTTCTAGTTTGCCATAATTAACGTGATAATAGGCAACACAACCAAAAACTCTCAAATCAAAGTAATCCACTGCATTACCGGACCAGACTTCCATAGGAATCTTGCATCCTATACATGTGTGCGGGCTCCGATTTATGAGATAGCATGCCCTGGAAACTTCCTCTCCCCAGAAACCTCTAGAAAGACCTGCATTCGAAAGCATGCACCTTGCTTTCGCTAAAAGTGTCTGATTCATTCTCTCGGCTACACCGTTCTGTTGCGGTGTGTGCCGAACGGTGCGATGGCGTGCTATTCCCTGATCCTTGCAGAATCCATCAAACTCTGATGAGCAGAACTCTAAGCCGTTGTCCGTGCGCATCCTCTTCACCTTCTTTCCCACCTGATTCTCTACTAGTGTCTTCCACTCCTTGAATCTTGCGAAGGCTTCACTCTTGTGCTTCATCACGGATATCCAAGTCATCTTGGAGTAGTCGTCTATGATGCTTAGGAAATACCTATACCTTCCAATCGCCTCGACTCGAGATGGACCCCAGCAATCCGAATGGATATAATTAAGAGTACCTTTCGTTCTATGAACCGCCTTAGGGAACTTGCTACGTTGTAGCTTCCCATACACGCAATGCTCACAAAACCCTAGGCTCTTGGGCACACGTCCGGTGAGATAGCCTTTTTTCTGAAGTTCCTGCATTCCTCGTTCACTTATATGACCGAGCCTCATATGCCACAGCTTAGTTAGATCAGCTTCCTTAATCTCGGCTGAGAAAACTCCAGCAGAACATGTGATCGTCGAACCTTGCAACATGTACAAAGTCCCACTCTTGACTCCCCTGAGAATCACCTTAGAACCCTTGCAGACTTGTAGATCTCCACCTTCACCTTTGAAACTGTATCCCTTGCTGTCGAGTAGACTCAAGGAGATCAGATTCTTCTTAATAAGTGGTACATGTATGACCTGCTCCAAGGTACATAACTTCCCTTCATTCGTCTTCAATCTAACTGAGCCGCTCCCAATCACCTTACAGATGGCTTCGTTTTCCATGTTGATAGACCCTCCATCCGTTTGGTCGTACGTCGAGAATAGCTCCCTTTTAGAGAAAATATGATAGGAAGCTCCGGAATCAAGGACCCACGCATCTTGAGAGTGTGTGAAAACATCTGCAACTAGAACGTGATCATCCTCAGACGAGTTACCTTGTTCTGCTACGGCTGCGGATCCATTATGCCCCTGTTGACCTCGTTTCGAGCAATCTCTCTTCCAGTGCCCCTTTTCCTTGCAAAAGGCACAAACATCCTTGGGTAACTTAGAACCTGAGAACTGCTTCTTCTTGTTCTTCTTACCCTTCTTGCTTCCCCCCGTTGCCATCAGTCCGGAAGCATGGTCCTCTATACCTGTGCCTGCACCCTTATAGCGCAGTTCCGTAGCATGGAGCGCCGATCTCACATCCTCTAGGGATAAGTCTTCCTTTTTCACAATGAACGACTGCACGAAGTTCTCATATGATGGAGGTAACGAGATCAATAACAAAAGTCCAGCATCCTCATCCTCCACCTTCTCGCCAATATTACGCAAATCTAACAAAATTGTTTTCAATTGATCAAGATGGTCCTTGAGAGCTGTACCTTCGAGCATCCGCAGGGTGAAGAGCCATTGCTTTAGCATCAACTTGCTAGTGAGACTCTTCGTCATGTAGAGACTCTCCAACTTGAGCCAGAGCTTCGCTGCTTCTTTCTGATATGCGATCTCGATGATCACGTCATCCGATAAGCACAGCATAATCGTTGCGTGTGCCTTCTCCTCCATCTCCTTGAACTCCGTTGATGCAACATTCATGCCTCCCTTGTCCGCGGTCAAAGGTGCCCACAAGCCTTGCGATTTGAGCAAAGCCTCCATCTTTATCTTCCACAGACTGAAGCTGTTCCCTCCTGTGAACCTGTCGATCTTCAACATCGATCCGGACATCGTTCTTAGTGGATCTAGAACTCTAGTCGCGTGCTCCACCTAGATCGCAAAACCCTAGCTTTGATTTCACCAAGTTGTGAAACCCTAGCTTTGCTCCGCCTTGATCTTGATCTTGAAACACCGCCAAACCCGAGATCTGATACCAGTTTGCTATGTCAAATCACCTCACGAACGAAGAACGAATAAAAGAAGAACACGAGTATTTTACGTGGTTCGCTAGAAAAATATTTGCTAACTACCTCCACGGCGGAAAAGCACTCTTTATTCACTTAAGAGGAACAATTACAATGTTTTTTCATATGAAACTAGGAGCCTAAGCAGTGCTTATATACTACTAAGAACCCCAAAAGGAGGTCACACATGTGCCTGCTCAAAGTTTCCATCTTTGACATGGAAACAACTTTGTGGCTGCCTTAATTGCTTGCCGCCCAAAGTGATTCCTAATTCCTTCCTTCTTGCTGCCTTTTGACTAGTCAAAAATTCAAGGCACCTCCTTTAACACTAACACTCGGTTGTACGAAAACATTTGTATATGTCGGTCAATTAATGCCCGATTTTACTTGTTATGAAATGCACAAGCTATTCCCGTTTTCGACATTCCCAATCAACAAACACCAAACCAGTAGCACAAAAAAAAATGAGAAACAACGGTAGTAAACAGTGAGCTATGTCAGAATATAAAGTTAGTGAACAATTAAGAATGTTAAGTTAACAATGAAGAACATACATTATTTCACATGCAGTCCACTGTGCAAACCTGTCAAACCATAGCCAGAAGGGGGAAAAATAAATCCTTCTACCTAAGCATAAAAGATTTACAGATCAATCACCAATGTAAGAAGCATAAAAACTCCATTTTTATTTAAAGTCAATCTTAAAACCATTTACAGTCCAGTGTTTCCCACAAACTCGATTTCTACAATAGAACCTCCCAAGACAACACATCAAATCTTCCAAGTAATAGAAGATGCAAAACACAGTAAGAAACCAGAAAGCTATAAATTTGAAGTACAAGAAGAAAATTTAGCCAACCCGACCTGGTTTTAATGAGCAAACCCATATATCACCGTAATTGGGTCAGAATTGCTTGGCTACCGAAATTGCCCCTCCATCTTCATCTCCGGTGACCACCTGAACCACCCCCTTCACCTTCGTCTTCTTCTCCGGCCATAACAGCAACCACCATCGACTGCGAAGCCCTAGACACCGCGCCACCACCTATTTCTCTGCCTCTCTCTTTATCTGCCCTCATCGACAACATGCAAAGGATGAACGGTGACGGGGCCTGATCGGAACTCAGCGGAAGGTCGGACGAAGAGAGAAGAGGAGTGAGAGCTATCTGGAAAGAACCAGACCAAGCTTCTCTCGGAAGCTGAACGCAAAACACATGTCTCATATAGTCTTCTCACAAATGAACAGTAATCTATGCGCGAAAAGTACCAAAATACTCTCACATCTCAACAAAGGAAGAAGCTAGCGAGGGGCAAACACGTCATTTGGTTTTCTCACAAATGAACAATAATCTATGCACGAAAAGTACCAAACTACCCTCACATCTCAACACAGGCAGAAGCTACCGAGGGGCAAACACGTCATTTGCCGAAAACAATACACTCGCACCAATGACCAAAATGCCCTCCAACTTCAACACACAACCCATCAAGCGAGGGGCAAAAACGTCATTTACGGCAACAACACTCGCGCCAATGACCAAAATGCCCTCCAAAATCAATACACAGCCAAGCTAGCGAAGGGCAGATAGGTAATTTGCGGCATGAACAGAAACAGCCCGTGATTTCTTTTTATATTGGGTGGTATATATATATATATATATATATATATATATATATATATATAGAGAGAGAGAGAGAGAGAGAGAGAGAGAGACAGAGAGAGAGAGAGAGACTAACAGTGTGAAATGAGAATTATTAATTTCACGTGGCAGTTCCTCAGTCAAAGTTGAAGAAGACATCTTGAAATAGTATAGAAGTATAGATTTCGTCCATCACTTAACGTGATAAGCTGTTATTTGACTTTCATGTCCTAATGTTATGGGGTAAAACTATCCAATCCTTATAATATATGAACGAGATGAACAACATAACAATCACCACGGGTGCATTTTATAGCTTGATTAACCATAAATAAGGCCAGTGATTGTTTATTTTATAATATTTTATACACCAGTACATGGAAATGTATATAGAAAATTCTTGAAATAAATCATCAGTGGTACTACCATCGTGGTACTGAATATCTTTTCCACGACCACCACCGTTCCCGCCACCCAACCCAGAATCCGGTTAGCTAAGCCCAGATTCTGGCCACCCAAACCATCTCGGACACCACCGCCACCATTTCCTCCACCTATATTACTGCTGAACCATCATGAAATCTAAGGTTTTGATGCAGGAAACGTAGCGGAATAACAAAATTAATCCTGCTCAAATCCCTCCAAGGATCACAGGCAGGCCATCATAACATGATAAGAGTAGAAGAGGTGTGTACCTTAGTTTGAGAGATCACACGAAGAATAATGTCTTCGTCTCTACGAGTATCCACACCTTGGATCTTTGATTGGATTGCTTCCCACCGTGATGTGCTAGCAACGGAAGAAGGAGGCAAGAGATCACGCAAAACAGAGAAAGTTGTGAGCCCCAAAGGGTGGCCGACGGCAAGGGGCGGACGGGTCTAAGGGGGCTTCGGCCTCCTTAGGATTTTGTCTCTCTCCTTGATTTGTTATGTTCTCTCAATAAGGACTTGTGTTGAGAAAATAACAAGCTAAGATGTCTTTATATAGTTAATAACTCTTTATTAACTACATAATTGCCCCATTACTAATCATGTACTTCCATGGATTAGTCCACCTTGCAAACAAGTCCTACTAACTTTGCATGTGGTTGCGTTTAGATCCTTTTGACTAACTAGTCCTACAAATTAATGTCAATATCCAATTTAATCCATCTGGTGTGTGAACCATAGGATTCTACTTAGTTGGTAGTAACTCTTTACTAACATGGAGCGGTGTCTAGCAACACGTCCATGCCACCCAACTAATAGAAATAGTCAGTGATCCGACAAATCTTGGCCCAATGTTCATGTATTGTGTTATCCTTTTGTATCCATATCTGGATTGGACACAAGACATATTAGTCACACACGTATATCCAATCCATAGTTTCTCGATCCTGAGAATATTTTTATCTGTGAAGATAAAATCAATATATCTGATTTATATGAGTCTGGACAGACATTTTATAAGCACAATCCCTCGAGTGGTCCATGGATATTTGCTCCCATTAAGTGGGAGGGGCAAATATTGTCTACATCACTACGATCTCCCATCTTGCTTCCTACCATGCCCGATAACCATATTTATAGTTGCCCGGTTAAGGCGCAATGTTTGATAATATCAAAGCTTGATATTTCACAACTACAGTATATAGGGACTTCAATTCTAAGGATTTCAATACAATTAGCACTTCGATAAGCGCTTGCGACTTTGACATAATCTAATGTAGCCTTCTCGTTGTGGGTCAATCCAGTATGCCAATACTCCTAATGCACACCCATGTGTTAGACTTGATATCTTCATATCAATCTACCCACATACTAGTCTATAGTTGATCATCCTGCTAATCAATATAATGGACTAGGGATATTTAAGATAAACAACACATTGTATCTAAGGACTTCATTTTATTAAATATCGCCATAAATAATAAATAAATATTCTAGCCAAACAGTCTTCATACTAAATATAGATTGACTCTAGGGAACCTATTTCAATAGTCTCCCACTTACACTAGAGCCAATCTAATGCAGCTCTTATGCGTATAGATTTAGTGTGCCCTTCATGCTTACGCTGATTGAGCGGCTCTGTCAGTGGATCTGAAAGATTGTCATCTGTTGGAATCTTGCATATCTTCACATCTCCTTTATCGATCATCTCACGAATCAGATGGAATCACCTAAGTACATGGTTTGATTCCTGGTGTGATCTAGGCTCCTTGGCTTGTGCGATCGCCCCAGAGTTGTCACAGTACAAGGCTATGGGACCCACAATGATAGGAACAACACCAAGCTCAGTAATAAACTTCTTTGTCTTAACAGTCTCCTTTGCTGCGCCTCCAGCAGGAATGTACTCAGCTTTAGTTGTAGAATCAGAAACTGTCTCTTGTTTGAAACTCTTTCAGCTCACAGCTCCTCCATTCAGGCAAAACACATACCTCGAATGCGATCTGTCGTCATTACACTGAGTTCTTCCTCACCTTCAAATATCAAGAACGCGTCCTTAGTTCTTCTCAAGTACTTTAGGATGTTCTTGACAGAAATCCAGTGACTCTCACCCGGATTAGTCTGATATCCACTTGCCATACTCAACGCCTATGACACATCTGGTCTAGTACACAACATGGCGTACATGATGGACCCTATGGTCGATGCATAGGGAATCCTACTCATGCGGTCCTTCTTCATTTCATTGGAAGGACAGTAAGCTTTTGAGAGGGTGACTCCATGCGACATGGGCAAGTATCCTTTCTTGGAATCTTTCATGTTGAACCGTTTCAACACCTTGTATATATATGTACTTTGGCTTAGGCCGAGCAGCTTTCCAGATCTATCTCTATATATATTGATACCAAGTATATAAGCTGCACCCCCTAAGTCCTTCATTGAGAAACACTGCGCTAACCAATCTTTAACAGATTGCAAGGTAGGAATGTTGTTTCCAATGAGTAGTATGTCATCCACATACAAGACCAGAAACACAACAGAGCTCCTACTAACCTTCTTTTAAACACATGGCTCATCTTCGTTCTTTATGAAGCCAAACTCTATGATCGCGTCATCAAAACGCCGATTCCAACTCCTATAAGCTTGCTTCAATCCATAAATGGATCGTTATAGCTTACAGACTTTATTGGCATGCTTTGGATCCTCAAAACCCTCCGGTTGTGTAATGCACATACTCAAGGAGGTTTCCATATAGAAATGATGTTTTGACATCCATCTGCCAAATATCATAGTCATAGTAAGCTGCAATAGCAAGTAGGATTCGAATGGATTTGATCATAGCGACTGGAAAAAAGGTTTCATCATAGTCAATACCATGAATTTGTCTATACCATTTTGCCACCAATCGCCCCTTGTAGGCAATTACCTTGCCATCCATGTCGGTCTTCTTCTTGAATACCCACTTGAACCCTATGGGTCGATCCCTTCAGGTGGTTCCACCAAAGTCCTAACTTTGTTGGTGTACATGGATTCCATTTCGGATCTCATGGCTTCAAGCCAATTCTTAGAGTCTGACCCTTTTATTGACTCCCCGTAGGTAGTAGGCTCATCATCCATGAGTGGTACGCCTTCATGCTCAGTCACTAGAAGTCCATACCTCTCCGGCTCAAGACGCATCCTACTCGACCTACGGAGTTCCTGTGTTACCTGAACCGGTTCATCCACAACAGTTTGTGGTTCCTGCTCATGTTGCATCATCGGATCAGTGTTTTGTGGATCTTGAATTTCTTCAAGCTCTACAGTCCTCCCACTTGCTTCTTTAGAGACGAACTCTCTTTCTAGAAACACGCCGGTCCGAGATACAAACACTTTGTTCTCGGTTGGATTGTAGAAATAATATCCTTTCGTTTCCTTAGGATATCTCACCAATTTACACTTATCCGCTCTGGGTCCGAGTTTGTTTGTTTTTAAACGTTTTACATAGACATCGCAACCTCAAATATTATTAAATGACACTATGGGACGCTTCCAATCCATATCTAATATGGTGTCTCCATGACTGATTTGGATGGAACACGGTTAATGGTGAAAGATGCAGTCAATAGAGCATGTCCCCAAAACGATATCGGAAGATCTGTTTGACATATCATTGATAGAACCATATCCAATAGGGTTCGATTCCTCCTCTCGGAAACGCCATTCCATTGTGGCGTTCCGGGTGGAGTGAGTTGAGACACTATCCCACACTCTCTAAGATACTCATCAAATTCTTGACTCAAGTATTCTCCTCCACGATCCGATCGTAGAGCCTTAATACTTTTTCCAAGTTTCTTTTCTACTTCATTCTTGAATTCTTTGAATAATTCAAAGGACTCGGATTTGGCCTTCATATGGTACGGTACACAAATCCATATCAACTGAAGTCATCAGTAAATGTAATGAAGTAGGTGTAACCACCCCTGGTAGGCGTGGGAAACGTCCCACACACATCAGTATGTATGAGTGCAAGTAACTCACTAGTCCTTTCACCTTTCTTATTGAAACGGGACTTTGTCATTTTTTCCAATAAACAAGATTCACATGTCTCATATGATTCAAAATCAAATGAGTCTAGGAATCCATCCTTGTGGAGTCTAGATATGCGTTTCTCATTTATATGGCCTAAACGACAGTGACATAGATTAGTATGATTTAGATCACTAGTTTTAATCGTCTTGGTATTTATGCTATAGACGGAATTATTTAGATCAAGGATATAAAATCCATTAGACAAATGCACACTACCATAGTGCATACTATCAAAATAAATGGAGCAACACTTGTCCTTTATTGAAATAGAAAAACCCTTCTTGTCGAAACAAGAAATGTAAATAATGTTTCTGCTCATAGCTGGCACATAATTGTTGGGTTTTGACGTACGTTACGCAGCGGAAATAACAAAAATTTAATTCCTACTCAAAGCCCACCAAGGATCACAGGAAAATACATTCATAACATGATGAAGGACATAGAAGATGTGTAACTTTTGGTTCAGGATATCACACGAAGAATAATGTCCTCGTCTCTATGGTTGATCCACGTCTAGAGGTGAGATCTAGATTCTTCCTTCTCCTAGAGCTAGCTTGGACCGGAGGAAGAGGGAAGAACGAATCAAGCAACGAGGAACAAAGAGAGGGTTCGGCCTTCTCCTTGTGGCCGACGGGTAGGGCGGGACGCAAGGGGGCTTCGGCCTCCTCATGGTCTTTCCCTTTCTCTCTCTTGCTTTCTCTCCCACTCACTTGTGTTATGAGCATTAGTTGTGGGAAGGAAGCTAGAGCATCCTTTCTATTGTCCAACAACTCATTGTTAACTACATAAAGGCCCTTCCCAGTTCTACATGAACTTGGATTAGTCCCTTCCTTGGTATATTAGTCCTACTAAGTTTTCAAGGCGTTGCAAAGTGATCCTTCTCATTAATTAATCATATTAATTAATCCCAAATCTAGTTCATCTCTATTAGACGTGTGACCCCATATGTTTCAACTTAATTGGTAGTAACTTATTACTAACATGGAGCGGTGTCTAGCAACACATCCATGCAACCCAATTCAATATTACATATTGCACTATCCCTTTGTCTTCATATCCGGATTGGACACGAGACATAAAAAGTCACACTCGTATATCCAATCCATAGTTCCTCGATCCTGGGAATATGCTTATGCAAGCAGATAACATCAATATCTCCATATTGGTTTATCTAATTCTGGTCAGACATTCAATAAGCACCATCCCTCGAGTGGCCATGGATATTTTCTTTCATTATGTGGGAGGGAAAAATCCTCTCTACATCACTACAATCTCTAAGATTGCTTCCTATCATGCCCGATAGCCATCTTTATAGTTGTCCGGTTAAGGCGTAATGTTGGATAACATCAAAGCATGATATTTCACAACTAGAACATATAGTGACTTCAAGTCTAAGGATTGCAATTATATTAGCCCTACGAGAAGCGATTGTGACTTTAACATAATCTAATGTATCCTTCCCATTGTGGGTCAATCCAGTATACGATTACTTCTAATGCATACCCATGTGTTAGAATTGATATCTCCATATCAATCTACACACATACTAGTCTATATTTGATCGTCCTGTTAACCAATATAATGGACTAGGGATATTTAAGATAAACAACACATTGTATCTAAGGACTTTATTAAATTAAATATCACAATAAATAATAAACGAATATTCTAGCCAATAACATTGGTCATACTAAATATAGATTGCTTCTAGGGCACCTATTCTAACATTAATAGCTTGCCTAATTCTAAAATATCTCTAGAAGGCAAACATAGCTCATAAACGCCTACGGCCAATGCAGCAACTCTTGCTCCATTCCCAATGCGCAAGTCTATTTCCCCTTTAGCCAATCTTCCACTTCTTTTCAAATCCTGCACATTTCGACAAATGTGAGATCCACATTCAGTATCCAATACCCAAGATGAAGAAATAGAAAGATTGACATCTATAACAAAAATACCTGGTGGTGGTGGAATCACTATTCCAAGCCTTTTATTCTCCAGATACTTGGGGAAATTCCTCCTCTAGTGACCCAACTGGCTACAGTAGTGACAATCACCCTTAGCCACGCCTCCAGTAGGCTTTAAGGCTCCCTTGGACTTGGCAACTTTATTTCTCTTTCCTTTGGAGGTAGAGACAACTCCCTTGACTCTTTTCTTATGGACCATCAGTATGGCCTTGCCTTTTCCTTTATTGATGCTCTGTTCAGTTGTCCATAGCATGTTCAATAAGTTTGACAGAGCTTTTGTGATCTCATTCATGTTATATTTCATGATGAAATGGTTATAACTATCAGGCAACGATTGCAAGATGAGATCTTTTTGCCAACTCTTGGCCGAATGGGAAGCCTAACCTTTCGAGATTCTCTATGTATCCGATCATACGGTGTACATGAGGCCCGGATGGGTTCCCTTCTGCGAGATTGCTTTTGAACAGTGCTTTGGACACCTCATACCGTTCATGCCTTGCCTGTTCTTGAAACACATGTTTTAATTGTTCGATCATTTCGTAGGCTTCCATGTTCTCGTGTTGCTTCTGAAGCTCAGAGGTCATGGTGTAAAGCATGATACAAGTCACATCATTAGAATCATCCACATGTTTCTGATGTTCTCTCACAACAGCTAGAACAATGTTATCAAGGGGTGGTGCTGGAACAGGATTGTCTAAGACGTACAATTTCTTTTCTTGCTTAAGAACGATTCTTAAGTTTTTGTACCAATCAAGAAAATTTGTTCCAGACAACGTGTCCTTCTCAAGGACAGATCGCAGGGATGAAGTCGATGCATGTTTATTGTTTGCCATTAGAATTCTACAAAACGAGAAATATGCAATTTTAGTATTTTGAACAATTTAACTATATTCAACAATGGCTAGATCATCAAATATAGCTCCCACTATTTTTTTCAGATTAATAGCCCTCACAATTAATGCGGAAAAATCAAACATATTTCTAGTGAGTCCAAGATCCATTTTTCACTTCTTCTTGAGCTTGTTTTGGCAAGTCACCCAAGAATTGGTTATTTAGGTGGGAACCCTTCCAATTGCATCCCATGCAACTCTTGGTCCAATTAGGTGAATAACCCTTTATTCATTATCTAATCCATAGATAACACCTAATTGTCATGCCTCTAGGCTCATCAATCCAATTGAATTTGCCTAGTTGCGTCAAACCTCTTACTTCAACATTACTTGCTTGTGTCGCCGCAACACACCAAGTTGAATTAAAGTCTCCTTGCTTTGCCAAGCCCGGATTTAATGGACCTTGATCATGAAGGGTGTTTAGGTAAGAGAAGTCAAAACGCAATATTTCCATTGAGGGATTTATTGTCGTTATCTAATTGTTTGTTTGATCTCATCAACTTGATCTACTTATTTGGATTGGGCAATCCACAATGAATGATCACACTCGTTTATTATTATCTTGTTAAGTTTTGCTTGTATCATCCATATACAAAATAAATAACAAGACATAAATAATAAACATCCACAAAATAAAAAATAACGTGGATATGGCCGCTAAGTCTAAGATATTATCAAGCCAATGATAATATCTATATGCCCTAAAGTGACAAGCTCAACTCCATGTGCCTCCACCATAGCCGCGCGCCATAGGTGTGTGATTTCCTCCATCATCTTTGTGGCTCCTTGGTTCTTTGGTCTTCTTATCCATGCTCTTGGCTATCATCTAATTATCTAACTCTAGCTAGCATCTAAATTAAATAAATAAACAAAACCTCACACGTTGAGAAGATGATCACCTCGCAGCCGTAAAACCTAATTAACTATTACATTAATTTGATCAGCTCTCAGGCCGTAAAACAAACCACAAAGCAAACCACAACCTAGGCCATATCCATCCACCATGCAACAAGCACATAATACTGTTAAAACCAATTTTTTAACGCGCTTGTTCAATTTTAGTTGAAATTAGGCAACTAGGGTCAAAACAGTCCCAGGGGCCCACCATAACTATGACCGAACCACCCAAGGATCAAGGCACGACCTTGGGCCGGTCGGCCAAGCCTCATGCATGTCCAGGCCGCGCGCTAGCCGGGCCCAGGCCCTTGGCCGTGCCCTAGCTTGGGCGGCAAGGAAAGGGGGGCGGTCCCATAGGGGGGCCAAACCCTTTATGGAATTGTTTCCAAAACAATTCCTTGCTTTGTTGCCCAAGCTTATTTGTTTCCAAGTTTGAAAAATTCATTTTTCCAACTTGTGCCCAAACCCTAGTTCCTAGATCAAAAGTTCATCACATCCTATTTGATCCAAAATCACTAATTCCTACATCCCAAGTAAAATTAGTTCTTGCTTGGTTGAATCATATTCAATTTTGCATCTGATATGCTAATTAATTTCAGTTTTCGTGTAAAATAACATGTACGGTGTAAAAACAGAAACAGTAACACATAAGATCATGTTATACGCTACGACCTGTGGCTCTGATAGCACACAAGGGTTTTGACGCAGGTAACGCAGCGGAATAACAAAATTAATCATGCTCAAATCCCTCTAAGTATCAAGGCAAGCCATCATAACATGATAAGAGTAGAAGAGGTGTGTACCTTAGTTTGAGAGATCACACGAAGAATAATTTCTTCGTCTCTACGAGTATCCAAATCTTGGATATTTGATTATATTCCTTCCCACCGCGATGTGCTATAAATGGAAGAAGAAGACAAGAGATCACGCAAAACGGAGCAAGCCATGAGCCACAAAGGGTGGGCGACGGCAAGGGGCGTACGGGTTTAAGGGGGCTTCGGCCTCCTTAGGCTTTTTTCTCTCTCGTTGCTTGTCAATAACAAGTGAGGATGTATTTATATAGTTAATAACTCTTTATTAACTACATAATTGCCCCATTACTAATCATGTCCTTACATGGATTAAGCCACCTTGCAAACTAATCCTACTAACTTTGCATGCGGTTGCATTTAGATCCGTTTGATTAATTAGTCCTACAAATTAATGCAAATATCCAATTTAATCCATCCGGTGTGTGACCCCATAGGTTTCTACTTAGTTGGTAGTAACTCTTTACTAACATGGAGCGGTGTCTACCAACATGTCCATGCCACCCAACCAACAGAAATAGTCAGTGATCCGACAAACCTTGTGCCCAATGTTCATGTATTGTGTTATCCCTTTGTCTCCATATCCGGATTGGACACGAGACATATTAGTCACACTTGTATATCCAATCCATAGTTTCTCGATCCTGGGAATATGCTTATCTGTGCAGATGACATCAATATCTCCATACTAATTTATCTGAGTCTGGCCAGACATTCTATAAGCACAATCCCTCGAGTGACCCATTGATATTTTCTCCCATTATGTGGGAGGGAAAAATCCTGTCTACATCACTACGATCTCTCAGTTTGCTTCATACCATGCCCGATAACCATCTTTATAGTTGCCCGGTTAAGGCGCAACTGTTAATAATATCAAAGCATGATATTTCACAACTAGAGTATCTAGTGACTTCAAGTCTAAGGATTACGATACCATTAGCACTACGAGAAGCGCTTGTGACTTTGACATAATATAATGTAGCCTTCTCGTTGTGGGTCAATCCAGTATGCCATTACTCCTAATGCGCACCCGTGTGTTAGAATTGATATCTCCGTATCAATCTATCCACATACTAGTCTATAGTTGATCGTCCTGCTAATCAATATAATGGACTAGGGATATTTAAGATAAACAACACATTGTATCTAAAGACTTCATTATATTAAATATCGCCGTAAATGATAAATGGATATTCTAGCCAAACAATGTTCATACTAAATATAGATTGCCTCTAGGGTACCTATTCCAACATGAACATCTAGAATCCATAAACTAGCGCCGCCGCCGCCACCACCACAACCACCACCAACAACAACAACACAACCACAATCTAAACAAAATTAGGTTAAAGCCAAAAACGTGGAACCAAGTTGATTAACCCTAAACATGTGAAAAATAGAGCGAGACATGATTCGGGGATTAACCACAAATTGAAAACAAATCAAAATCAAATTGAGAATATCCAATTTTAATCTTGCCTGAATCTGGGTTGTTGAGATCCCCATAGACATCGATGGTTGCAACTGTTGGGTTTTGACGTAGGTAACGCAGCGCAATAACAAAAAATTTAATCCTACTCAAAGCCCACCTAGGATCACAGGAAGAGACATCATAACATGATGAGAGACATAGAAGATGTGTACCTTTGTGATTTGGGAGATCACACGAAGAATAGTGTCCTCGTCTCTACGGTTGATCCACGTCTAGAGGTGAGATCTAGATTCTTCCTTCAACAAGTGCTAGCTTGAACCGGAGGAAGAGGGAAAAGGAATCAAACAAAAAAGGCACGAGGAGGAGTCAGCCTCCTCTTTGCGCCGACGAGAAGGGGCGGACGGGCCTAGGGGCGTGTGCCTCTAGGTCTTGTCTTGCTCTCTCTCTTTTGCTGTCTCCCACTCTCTTTGTTATGTCTAATAATATTAGTTGTGGGAAGGAAGCTGTAGATAGTGCTTTCTAGACAGGAAGATCTTAGCCACGTGGCGACCATCTAGCACACCTAGCTGTGCTCCACACACACTGGATCACCAGCCGCGCTGATCCATGTGGGGGCTGCGAGACAGGGCCCTCGCATATCACCACACGGGACCTGTAGGGACTTAGTGGTTTGGAGGATAGAGTAAGTCCCGTCGCGCGTGAGCGACAACCAAGCCCGCGCGCGACCCATAGTAACTGCTTTGAGAGATTTATGGCACGAGCTCCATAAACCCGGTCAACCTCATAACGGTTCCGGTATACGCGGGTAACGTGCCGTAACGGTCCCTATATACGCGGACGAACGTGTCGTTTTGGTTAAGCTAATTAATCCGCGATTAATGGGCTCATTAACCACACTACAACGGTCACATTCTCCGTTATATATAGGATCGTTAACCCTTCCATACAGGGGCGAACCACCTGAGATACGCGGAAGCTCTGCCAAAATCATGTCTCTCTCTCATACAGTGCTATTGCCTTAATCTCTCCCTACACAAGACCTTACACTTCCTGTGTCCTTTCTATCCCCTACTCTTGGTGTATATTGAATTCTCTTTGCAGGATTCTCTCGTACACATTTAGTGAACCCGACGTGAACTTACGATTACAAGCAACCATGTCGCATGAAGATGATGTCAGTAACAGATCGCCATCCACGGAGACCACCTTGGGAGAGGAGGCCCGTCACGCTTCTGCGGCCGCCGGAGAGACTCCGACCCTGGAGGCTCTGAACGCCCCCATCCAGAATCTGGGAAAGGCCCTTCAGGCTCAATCCATAAAGATGGAGCGGATAATGGCCATTCTGGGAACCCTTGCCCCGAATCCTACATCAGGCACTGCCGTCTCTCAGGGAGGAGGAGTTTCCACCACCCAAGGGACTGGAGTGGCACTCATGCCACCTAATACTAATATGAAAACCCCACCGGCAACGGTTCAGCTGCCCTCGGTCCAGGGGCAGACGGGTCAAGTACCGACTTTTACCGTACACACCCCTCAACCACCAACTGTGGCACCCAACATGTCCACACAATATCCCTTGTCTTCTCCGCCGGCACTGTTGGGTAACGTGAGTTCGCAGTACGCTCCTAGCCCGATCGCGGCATATGTGTCGCCTCCGACTACAACAACCCTTCCTCCTGCTGCTGAGGGGAGTGCACCGGAGTGTATGACATCACTGCGGCGGCGCATGGAAACTTTCTTGGCCAACCAACCTTTCGCTAATACCATCATCCCGAAGGTTGACAATGATCCCCCTATCCCACGCGAGATTTACCTCATCCCTAACCCCGCCGGGTACAAGGCTCCTAAATGGGAAAAGTTTGAAGATGTCAATGGAAATGCCCACGAGCATGTCATGCGCTTCATCTATGTGATGGGGCCATATGGGGCTGATCCCAAGTTGCTGATGCGCGAGTTCCAGAAATCTCTAGGGAACGTGGCCTATAAGTGGTACAGGACGTTGGAGGCCGGATCCGTGAAGACCTGGGACGACATGGTCCAGAAGTTCTATACCAAATTCTTCCAGGTGGAAGAAAAGATGAAAATGATTCATCTCTCTCGCATATACCAGAAGCGCGAGGAGGATGGAGTCACATTCATTAAGAAGTTCAGAGCCAAGTCCTTGGAATGCAGAGACGAAGTGCTGGAAGGCAGGCTCGTGGAAATATGTCTGCAAGGCATGCGAGACTAGTACAAAGGTATGCTGATCAACCTACAAACTCCTACCTTTTCAAAGCTAATCGAATGCACAAAGAACATAGAACCTATAGTGGAGAGACAGAAGAAGAAGCACGCCCCTGAACGGTCCCCGAGTGGAACTACCTTTAAAATTGGAAGGTTCAGCTAAAAGAGTGGGCGCGAAGCTAAGGTTAATACAGTATCGCCACAGCCCAGGGTTACAAACTTGGATGCGCCACCTCTACCCTGTTCGGTGGAGGAAGCGATGGACTTGTGTAAGCAGTGGCGTAAAGACGGTATCTTGCCGCCGCTCGAAAGGATACCCTCCAAGGCGATGATGAGGGACCCAAAGTGGTGCGAATGCCACGGAAAGATCATGCACCCCACGGCTGATTGCAAGAAGCTCAGAAACATGGTGAGCCGAAAAATGAAAGACGGCGAGTTGATCGTCAGCGACCAGAGGCAGGATGTGCGAAACAATCCACTGCCTGCACATGCGGAGCAATAGTCGAAAGGCAAAGATGTTTCCATGATCGCGATTATGGACCTCGAAGACATTGCGGAAGATGGTCTACCCATCATTTCTGAAGTCTACAACGATGAGGACTACAACATAGACACAGAGGACGAACGTGTCGATCGGATGAAGGGGTCGCACGGGTTCAGCAGGTTCTTCGATGAAATGAACTTTTCGGAGAAGTGACGAAAGGAGATGAAGAAAGCGATCCTAAGGATAGCAGAAGACTACGAGGAAGATATCAGGGTTTCCAATGGGAAGGTTGTCAGGGCGTCCCGCTCCACATAAAAAGTCATAACCTTCTCCGCAAGCGACAAGAAGACAGATGCGAGTCACCAGAAGCCTTTGTACGTAACGGCAGTAATCAACGGTGTTGTGTTCAAAAGAGTGTTCGTCGAAGGAGGAGCGGCAGTTAATGTGGTCTCGCTCAACACTCTAAAGTTGGCAGGAATCCCGGAATAGATAATTGTCCGGCGTCCATCCCCGCTGAAGGGATTCGGAAGCGATTCCAGGATGACGATAGGATGGATCCGTCTGGGCGTCCAGATAGGCAAAATCAAATGTTCAGCCAAATTCCACGTCATTGATGCGAACACTACGTATCACATGATCATAGGGCGAGCTTGGATTCATCGTTTCGACGCAGTCCCCTCGACAACTCACCAGGTGATGAAAGCTATCTGGAATGACAGAGTAGTGGAGATACCAGCTTAGACAAATCCTTTTAATTTGGATGAGGCGCACCTCACCGAGGCAGTGTGGTTCACTGAAATGGCAGATGAGCAAACGCCAGGGCCGTTCAATCCAACTCCTCTGCCTCGATGGGAGGACATTAAGGATCAATCACTCGCAGGAGTGATGGTGACAAGGGAGGAGGCCACGGAAAAGTCGCCTGCGCGAGAAGAGGCACCACGAATTGGCTATCAAAGGAAGAATGTTTACACCCTGAAAAGGATAGCAAAACATGATCCCGCGGGCAAAGAGATAGAAAGCTTCTACATTAACGGGAAGAAATGTTACCGCATATGAGGTGCGCGGGGATACCCCCACGCGAGCATGGGGATATCCCTGAGCAAATCAATCAAATCGAGCGCGCCATGGAATTAGACAAGCCAACACCAGACGTTTCGGAGGATAAGCTAAAAGAGGTGCCCGAATGCATGGAGGACAAGCCCAAACCGCAAAGGCAGGATCTGAAGGAGGTATTCCTAAGCCCAAGCGAAGAAAAGAAGAGGCCTGCATTTCTGAGTGCAGACCTCACGAGCGAGGAGGAAGCAAGGTTGCTGCAACTTCTGACTGAGTACAAAGATGTGTTCGCATGGGAATACGATGAGATGCCCGGTCTGGACACGAGCATCACCATGCACAGGTTAGATGTAATCCCAGGATCTAAGCCGGTAAAGCAGAGCACAAGGAGCTTCATGCCGGAGATAAACGTGAAAATCAAGCAAGAAATTGTCAAGCTGCTGACTGCCAAATTCATTGAGCCTAATCACCATCCCACATGGTTGGCCAATATTGTGCCCGTGGTAAAGAAGAATGGACAGCTTCGCATCTGTGTAGACTTCAGGGATCTTAACCGCTTTTTTTCCCTAAGGATGATTTTCCGCTGCCCAACATCGATCTGCTCATTGATTCGACTGCGGGTCATCGTATGTTCAGCTTTATGGATGGCTTTAGTGGGTACAATCAGATCACAATGGAACCTGAAGACGGATGGAAAACCGCGTTCATCACGCCAGTGGGAGTCTTCAATTACACGGTTATGCCTTTTGGACTCAAGAACGCAGGTGCGACTTATCAGCGGGCCATGATGGCTCTGTTCCATGACATGATGCACAAAGAAGTGGAATTTTATGTTGATGACTTGGTTGTCAAGTCCAAGGAATAAGCGGACCACTTGGGGGACCTGCGGAAAGTATTCGAAAGATGCAGAAGTTTCCAGCTAAAGATAAACCCCATGAAGTGCGCATTCGGAGTGACTTCGAGGAAATTCTTGGGATGTGTAATACATCGCCAAGGCATCGAGCCTGACCCCGAAAAGTATCGGCCATCACTAGCATGACGGCGCCGCACAAACAGGGTGCTTTGAAAACATTCTTGGGGAAGTTATCTTACTTGCGAATGTTCATCCCTGCGATCGCAGAAATAACCTTCTGCTTCAGCGATTTACTCAAGAAGAATGTTGTGTACAACTGGACCACGAACATGAGGCCGCGTTCAGAAGGCTAAAGGACTTGTTGACGTCAAAAAGGGTAATGATCGCACCACAGCTCGGATCACCGCTCTTGCTGTACCTAACATCGACAAAAAGGTCTATAGGGGCACTGTTGGCTCAGGAATATGAAGGGCAGGAAAGGCCGATTTACTATATTTCTCGCATAGTGAAACCAGTCGAATCAAGGTACACAGATATTGAGCGTCATTGCCTTGCTCTATTCTTTGTAATAGAAAAGTTAAAGCACTATTTCGCCTCGCACAAAGTGATAGTGCTTACAAAGTGTGACCCCATACGGTACCTCTTGACTCACACTTCTCCTGGCGGAAGACTGGAAAACTGGTATATGACCATTTCTCAATACGACATCATGTGCGTTCGACCGCGGGCAATCAAATCGCAAGCGGTGGCAGATTTGCTAGCACAGTTCCCTGATAACAGCCACGAGCCCATGATCGAGGAAGAACTAGAGGGACCCGAGATATACGCAGTTGAGTTGCCTTACTGGACGCTTCATTTTGATGGGTTGTCAACAAGGAAAGGTGGAGGAATCGGAATAGTTCTGACTAAAACCGATGGAGAGGTCATACAAATGTCCACGAAACTCGATTTCGCAGTCACCAACAACGAAGCAGAGTATGAGGCTCTCATTGCAGGTCTCCGCGCAGCCAGGGCACTAGGAGTAAGCAATTTGACGGTTTTGGGGGATTCCAAGCTAATTGTCAAACAAGCTTTGGGCGAGTATGGATTAAAATAAGTAAATCTATTACCCTACCGGACTTTGGTACAGAAGCTGGTGCAACAATTCAGCGATGTCAGGTACGAGCATAAACCTAGAGCAAATAATCGGCCTGTTGATGCTTTGGCCACTCTGGGATCTAAGGTTAGTGCAGACAAGTGCCCCGCGAGGATCTCGATTAAAGTACGAATGTCATCGGCGTTGACATAGGACGCATGCGACGATGAATGCATGGACGATGCCGACTGGAGGAGGCCAATATTACACGCCATCGCAGAGGGAGCGAGTAAAGAAAACTGGCATCCACCAAGGGATATTGTATACATGACAACACTCTCTACTATAAAGGCCCAGGCAAAATAATCATGCGATGCGTCTCGCAGCAGTAGGGACAAGCGCTGTTAAAAAAGATTCACCAGCATACTTGCGGGGAAAGTGAGGTGTCAATCTATAGAAAAGCCCAAAGGTTTGGGATTCACTGGCCGGACATGTCAACGGCTGCGGCGTTAATCCAAGGGAACTGCGGGAGTTGCGTATTGATCAAGGACTCTCTAAAAATTGCTCTGGTCAATGATGACATGGATTGGAGGAAGCCACTCTTCGACTTTCTCACACAAGGAATCGATCCTGAGTCGAGAAAAGAAGCCGAAAAGCTAAAAAGGAAAGCAGCTCGGTACGTTGTGCAAGAAAACATACTCTAGCGAAGGGGTCACGAGGGTAACCTACTTCGATGCCTAGACAACAAGGAATCACAAGAGGTGATGGACCTCTCTCACCAAGTGGAGCAACAGGGAGTTGCGAAACTATGCAGACAGCTTCTCACAGTTGGTTACTTCTAGCCCACCATGGAGGCAGATTGCCGCGCTAAAGTAAGAAGATGCTAGGAGTGTCAATTCAAAGGCAACCTCGTACATGCCCCTTCCGTAGATCTACATGCATTGGGGAGACCATGGCCATTCCACACTTGGGCTCTGGATTTTGTTGGCCCTATTCGACCAGCCTCGCATGGGAACTAGTTTATCCTCACCGCGACTGAGCTGTTCACCAAGTGGGTAGAGGCAATACCGTTGAAGATAGGGAATGCGCTTTCTGTAGTCCATTTCATCCTAGAGAACATCATATACATGTTCGGGATTCCTAACACAATTCTCTCGGATAATGGTACCCCCTTCGTCAATCGCCAAGTAGCCGCAAAGCTAGTGGAGTACAACATAAGGCAGATATGCTCTACTCCTTATTATCCAAAAGGGAATGGTCAAGCATAAGCGACCAACAAGACACTACTAAGAATCCTGAGCAAGATGGTCGCAGACGATCACAAGAAATGGGTTGTTTCTTTGAACTTAGCATTGTGGGCATATCGAACTTTGCCGAGGACCCCTACAGGGGTCTCCCTATTTCTTCTATGCTATGGAGCTGAAGCTGTGGTGCCGGCGGAGGTGAAAATCAACTCTGCAAGGCTGGCCTTCCATGCACTATATGAGAATCAGCGCGATCATGACTTGATCCTATTGGAAGAAAAGCGATAGCAAGCCAAGCGGACTAATACAATAAAACAGTCCAACGTCGAGATTTCACAGTCGGGGACCTGGTCCTGCGCGCATCGGATCATTGCATGCTGGAGGCGGCTCACCCAAAGTTCAAAGCCAACTGGGAAGGACCATTCGAATTCAAAGAAGTCTTTGACAGTGGCTACTGCAATATACAGAGGCTACATGGGACGGCTACAACCCCAAGCTCAGTCAACATGCGCTGGATTAAGAAGTATTATCCTTAACTTCTCTTCTTACGTGCATCAGATTGCAATTCCTATTTATGTCTAGTATTACGACAGATTCATGCGTCGTTCCTCCCATACGAGGGACTTGTAATTTTGCCTCTCCCATATGAGGGTATTTGTAATAAAAGACTTCTCCCAAATGGGAAGAATTTTATGACTTTGGTTGTCTTTTATCGCTTCATTTACTTCTCTGTTTCTTAGCAGCAATGCCTATCTGCTGAGATAGCAGCACTAATCAGATACGATCTTAATTGATCCTAAGCCTATCTGCCGAGATAGCAGCGCTAATCAAATACGATCTTAATTGATCCTAAGCCTATCTGCTGAGATAGCAGCACTAATCAAATATGATCTTAATTGATCCGAAGCCTATCTGCCGAGATAGCAGCAATACTTAAATCTGATCTTAAGTGATCGTAAAGCCTATCTTCCGAGATAGCAGCACTATGTAAATGCAATCTAAAGTGATCCTAAATCCTATCTACCAGGATAGCAGCGATATTCAAATGCGATCCCAAACGATCTAAAAGCTTATCTACTAAGATAGCAGCTACAATGTATGATCTTTATGATCTGCGAATCTATCTATTAGATAGCCAGCTATAACGACAACGCATCGTGCGAATGCAAAATTTGTCAAGCTTGAAATGAGAGATTCATACAAGCACGTATTCAAGTACAAAGGGCAAAACTTGCCAACAGGCATGCGATACTACAATTTGTTGTAACAAGAACAACAAATGATACAAAACGCTTTATTATGAGTCAAAGCGACTTACAATTTATCTGTCTAGATAGCAACTTACAAGCGAAGGCTCATACTGAGCTAAATACATAGTCAAAATGACTTACAATTCATCTAGATAGCATCCTACAGGCGAAAGTTTTACAGAAAGGAGATTCTTACTAAAAAATGATCGGCCTATTGGTCCTAAAAAGAGCTATGCGACATAATAGCCGGCGAACAAAAATCTGTGACAAGAAAAGTCTTACTATAAAACGAACGGCCTACAAACGCTACAAAAGCTATGCGATGCCCTCTTCGAGATCCCAGGATCTGAAAAGGTCTCTTTCTGGTCTTCTGCCCAAGAGACATGCCAGATGAACCACCTGTTCAGGCGTATGCGGCAGTGAAGAACAGGCAAGCAGCAACTCCAGGGGCAGGAAGCTCCTTGTCCACGGAGACGAGCACAATGGCTCGCCACCCCGAGTTCAAGAACGTGGAGGCAAATAGTTCTCCTCCAGGAAAGCTAGAGGAGAAACACCCCGTTCATTACGAGTTGGTAAGAAGGTCAGTACAGCACTGCACCTCGCCGGAAGGCAGCCGGAAATACGACCTGCAAACATAACATACGAAGAAAAGTCTTCGAACAAGCATGAGGTATTATGTGCATCTTCTTTACGATGGTTATAAAGATCAATAAGCTTCGTAAAGAAGATCTTGGAAGATATTTCTATGGCACAAAACAGAAACTCAGGTTTCACAAATTGAAATTGCCATGAATCAACAAAAGACGAGCGTTGAAGCCAGCATTCGTAAGGACTCATGGCAAGCCACATCTTGGGATGAAGAACCCAAGCAGAATAAGGAAGGGTTTATATAAGACCCTACAGAGACCCTTCAGTTCCCTAGCTGAGTCAGCAAATGTTGGAAAAGCGGTAAGAATCAATCACTTACGTCTTGAAAAAGGTAACAATCAATTACCCTACTAAAGGCTACGACGATTCGGTGGCATACCTTAATTAATGACGGAAGGTCATAATACGGATGGGATTCCCAAGGAAAGCGTGCTTATCTGATAAGTATTTAGCGCGAAAATCAAGGCGAATATGTCATCAGGTGACGTCATAATTGATACGCATAAGATATTTGAGCAAATCCCTGGAAGGGTAAAATGGGCATTCAAAGTCTTGAATAAAAAAAAGGGGAGAAACCCTAGAAACATTACAATAATGTTTTCCTTGTTTCAAACAAATTCTGCTTTGTTTCAAAATAAATTTTTGATCAGGGAGTCATCAGGAGAAAACATGGCTGATGTATCTCTCACTTGGTCCACCTCTCGCTTCAGCTGCTCGTACTTGGTGCTCATCTCATGGAAGATTTTGACAGCCTTTAAGCCTTCTGCCTTTGCTCCTCTACCTTTCTCTCCTCAGCTGCGAGATTGTGGAAGCCGCGCTTCAAATTCACAGCTGCGAGAATTTGGGTGACCCTGTTAACAAGATATCCGAAGCCCAGCTTGCCCTGAACTTTGGCTTGAAGGCCTTGGCACATGCTGAAAAGCAGCTGCGCACTCTGAGGAGAAATGGTCGCAGGGGTGGCCGCAGATAGCTGCTCCAGAATCCAGATGGCTTCGGTCAAGAACAGTCTTCTGTTAAAAGGCTCTATCTCTAGAGACCTCGCACACGACCGAGGATAGGAGAGACGCATCCGAACTAGCCAGTCTACATAAACTTGCTTCAATCCTAACAACGTTGATTCAAGTTTAGAGCCTGAAACTTGTCAATAAGGATGTAAATGCGAAAAATGGTAACGTACCGGTTCCTTCAAGAATTTCACGCAAAGAAGGAATGCGCATTGCAGGAAGGGCTGAAGTCTGTCCTCGCTCCATTGCTCGTCTATCAGCTGCGAGCTCTAGCTCCTCATAGTTGGTAGGAAGGGTATAGGCCGCCACAGGCACGATTGCAGCTCCCACTTGCGAGCTCCAACAACTCCACGCTTGGGGAACCTCTGGAGGCTCTATCTCTGCTGGATGAATGGCAACAGTAGTAGCTGCTGCTTGACCAGGAACTCCTTCAGGTGCGAAGGGCTCGCGAGACTCAGGAGCACTCATCGGAACATTCACATTCGCATGTGATGCTACGACTTCTACGACCTGCTCATGAACCTCAGCCTCAGCAGCATCTGTCTCCATTTCCTCAGCTGCAGCATTAGCATCTTCCTCCATCAGCACGGTGTCAGCTTCGACATCATTAGAAACTTCGATGGCATCCTCCAAGGGCTCTCCTGCATACTCAGCAGCTGCGACAAGCTTCTCGACATGAGAGCTTCGCTCTGGGGCAAAAGATCCAGAGGGTTGACTTCTTTGTTCCAACACGGCCTCATCAGCATCACCTGCGATACAAGACAGGAAAATGTGAGGTAACTTGTATCATACAATATTTTGCTATTTTGATAAACCAAGAGCGAGCACCTCCACGCGTAGGTGGGATTGTAGCATCTTCATCAAATGCTAAAGATGCGACACCACATCCTATTAATGTATCTTCGTTAAGCACATCCTTAAGGTGAGCGTGACCTGGGGTGCGAAGAAATTTGTTATGATGGTAACTGGGTTGCTAAGCCTAGTTTACAGACATTGCTTGAATGATTACCTGAGGGTTCACCGCACTTGCTTACTAGCCATCGACGGATGTCAGCTTTTGACAAGCCATGCTTTAATGCACCCCTAATCACTTCTTGATAAGTCACAGCGAGGTTAAAAATCTCACCTTGTTTACCACCTGCGATTTCCTCGAAATCCGCTTGAGCTTGCTCCAGAGCAGCCGCTGTTGGAATAGATGCCCTAGAGGCAATCTAGTTTAGTATGAATTATTTGTGGCTAGAAATTCATTTATTATTTATTGGATATTTAATATAATGAAGTCCTTAGATTTACAATTGTGTTGTTTATCTTAAATATCCCTAGTCAAGTATAATGATTAAATGGGACAATCATCTATAGACTAGTATGGGGTTGGATTGATATGGAGATTTCATGATCCAACACATAGGTGTGCATTAGGGAATGTTGCACTGGATTGACCCATCTCCGAGAAGGCTACATACACGTTATGTTGAGTCACAAGCGCTTCTCGCGGTGCAATGGTATTGTCATCCTTGGACTTGAAGTCACTTGATATTCTAGTTGTGGATTATTGTGATCTTGGTAGCGTTAAACGCTACACCGTAACTGGGTAGTTATAAAGGCGTGTACTGGATACAATAAAAAGCAAGCTTAGAGATCGTAGTGGACGTAGATAGGATTTTTCCCTCCCACATAACGGGAGCAAATATATTAGGCCACTCGAAGGATAGTGCTTATAGAATGTCTGGCAAGACTCAAATAAATCAATATGGGATATTGATGTTATTTGCACGAATAAGGCTATTCCCATGAATCGAGAAACTATGGATTGGATATACGAGTGTGACTTGTATGTCTCGTGTCCAATCCGGATATAGAGACAAAGGGATGAGACAATTACTTGTACAAAGGTTGTCAAGATGACTATTCTATTAGTTGGCTAGAATTGATGTTTTGCTAGAGACCGCTCCATATTAGCAAATAGTTGCTACCAACTAGATAGAACCTATGCGGTCACACGCTATATAGAGTTGAACTAGATTTGTGAATTATTTAATTGGATTAATTAATTAGAATGATCACTTTGCAAACCCTTTCAAACTTAGTAGGGACTAATTTGCAAGGAATGGACTAAATTGAATTCTAGTAGGACTAGAATAAGTCCTTTAGGTAGTTAACAAGGAGTTGTTGGACTATATAAAGGACCTTCCTTCCTTCATTCCTTCCTTCCCACATAACTTATGCTCATTAAGTAAACATAACAAGAGTGGGAGAGAACAAAAGGAGAGAGAGCAAGCAACAAGGAGGCCCGAACCGCCCCCTTGCCGCCGCCCCGTCCCCGTCGGCCAAAGGAGGCCGAGACCCTCCTTTGGGTCTCGTTTTGCGTGATTTCTTCTTCCTCTTCCTTTTCCGGGCTAGCACCAAAGGAGTTGGGAAATCTAGGATCAACTCTAGGCGTGGATCAACTATAGAGAACGTGACACAATTCGCGTTTGAAGTCATCAAGGAGAACCCAAAGGTGTGTTTATGATTTCTAGCCCTTACCATCGTTATGTCTCTTGACTTGTGATCCTTGGAGGGTTTTGCATGGTTTTATGTTTGATTATGCTTCCGTTGTGCGATCCATGAATCAAAACCCTACAGTGGTATCAGAGCCACAAGTCGTAGAGCATAAACGTGGTTTATGTGTTACGTTTTAGTTGTTTTACACCGTAATTTGATTGTTTATCGCGTAAAACAAGACAAATCAAGCATGGGATGCAATTTGTCAATAATTAATCATAACAAGATCCAATTTTTGCATTGGATGCATGAATTGGTGGTTTTGAGAAATTTTAGGATCTTAGATCTAGGGTTTGGGCATCCTTGGGGAAGAAGGAGTTCTCCCAAAACAAGGAAACAACCAAACTTGGGCACCAAGCAAGGGAGTTGTTTTGGAAGCAACTCCCTCAAGGAGGTTCGGCCCCCCTAGGGACCGCTCCCCTTGCTTGCCGCCCAAGCTTGGCCGCCCTAGGGGCCGGGCGGCCCTAACCCGCGGGCCTAGGCTTGTGGGTTTTGGGCCGGGCCGGCCCTAGGGCCTTGTGGTTCACCTTTTTGGGCCCGGCCAATTTGATTGTTGGGCCCATGGACCGTTTTAACCCTAGAAATCCTAAAATCAATTAAAATTGACCAAGCGCGTTAAAATTGGATTTTAACTGTTTATGTGAAAATCGCATGGTGATTGGATATGGCCTTAGGATGTGGTTTGATGTGGATGTTTAATTTTGTGGTTTGGTTTTACGGCCTGCGAGCTGATCAATTAATTGTAATAATTAATTAGGGTTTTATGGCCTGCGTGCCATTTTTTCTCAACTTGTGAGATTTATTTTATTTAGTATAGAAGTTAGCTAGTGCTAGATAAAGTAGATTGTTAGCCAAGATTGGAGAAAAGAAGCCCAAAGTCAAAGAAGCCACAAAAGATGGAGCATGGAGCATGTAGCATTCCACAAGACTATGAAGGATGGACCAAAAGATCAAGACGCATGGAGATGTGTTTGCTTTAGGCTTCATAGATAATTCCATTGGCTTGGAATTATCTTAGTCTAGAAAAGGCCATATCCACATCACGTTTAATTTCTGTTTTGTGGTTGTTTATTTTATTGTCTTATTATTTGTGTGATTGGTGTATGGATGATGCATGCAATTATGATAATAAGATAATTAGACAACCCGGATCTATTATTTGGAGTTGTGCCCAAACTCAAATAGATAGATTAGTTGATATTGATCAACAAAAACAATTAAAATTGAATTTAAAATCCCTCAAAATTCAAATATTGTGTTCTTGCCTTCTCGTTATTTAAACACTCATTATCATCATTATTTATCAAGTTCGTGCGTGCCAAAGCATGGCGACTTGGTTCATAATGATGGAATGCGATGGCACGTAACAATGTGCAATTGTTTAGATAAGAGGTTGAACACAACTAGGCCATTAATTTGATTAAGAAACCTAGAGGCAATCAATTGGGATTATCTACATGGATGGATAAATAAGGAGTTTTTTGCCCAATTGAACCAAGAGTTGCATATGGGATGCAATTGGAATTGTTCCTACCTAAAGTAGTCAAATTATGGGTGACTTGCCAAAGCAAGCTCATAAGGAGATGAAAGATGGATCTTGGCCCACTAGAAAATATAAGGATATTTTCCGCATTAATATCTTGAGGGTTATTAATCCGTAGAAAAATAGTGGGAGCTATATTTGATAAACTAGTCATTATTAAATATAGTCAAAAAAAAATCACAAATACTAAAACTTGCGTATTTTCTTTTTTGTAGAATTCCAAATGGCAAACAACTCATCGAGTTCACAACATTCCCTACGATCTGTCCTTGAGAAGGACAAGCTCTCTGGAACCAACTTTCTTGATTGGTACAGAAACTTGAGAATTGTTCTCAAGCAAGAGAAGAAACTGTACGCAATAGAGGAGCATGTTCCCGAAGGTCCAGAGAACCAAACACCCGGTGCCTTAAAGGCGTATCAAAAGCGTGTTGATGACGCTAATGATGCGGCCTGCCTAATGCTTTGCACCATGACTTCTGAGCTTCAGAAGCAACACGAAAACATGAATGCTGTCGATATGATCGAACATCTAAAGCAGCTCTTCCAAGAGCAGGCGAGGGTAGATAGGTATGAGGTCTCAAAGGCACTGTTCAAATGTCATCTGGCATAAGGGAACCCGGTGGGACCCCATGTACTCCGAATGATCGGGTACTTGGAGAATCTCGCCCGATTGGGGTTCCCGGTCGGCCAAGAGTTGGCAACCGATATCGTGTTGCAATCGTTGCCCGAGAGTTATGGACAGTTCATTATGAACTATAACATGAACGAGATCGTTAAACCACTGCCAGATTTGCTCAACATGTTGAGGACGGCTGAACAGAGCATCAACAAGGGTAAGGGCAAGGCCATAATGATGTTACAGAAAGGAAAGGGCAAAAGGTTTGCCTCTTCCTCCAAGGGCAAAGGCAAGTCAGTTTCCAAGTCCAAGGAACCTGCCCTTAAGCCTGTTGGTGGCATTGCCAAAGCCATGACTAAAGGTGAATGTCACTATTGCAGTCAGCCTGGACACTGGAGGAGGAACTGCCCAAAATATCTGGAGGACAAGAGGCTTGGAATAGTGATTCCACCACCACCAGGTATTTTTGTTGTAGATGTCAATTTAACTGTCTCTACATCATGGGTATTAGATACTGGATGTGGATCTCATATTTGTCGAAATATGCAGGATCTAAAGAGAAGTAGAAGATTGGCTAAAGGAGAGGTAGATCTGCGCGTTGGGAATGGAGCAAAGGTTGCTGCGTTGGCCATAGGCGTGTGCGAGCTATCTCTGCCTTCAGGATTAGTTTTATAATTAAATAATTGCTATTTTGTGTCTGCTATGAGCAGAAACATTATTTCTATTTCTTGTTTGGACAAGGATGGTTTTATTATTTCAATAAAGAACAATTGTTGTTCCTTTTATTTAAATAATATTCACTATTTTAGTGCGCAATTATTTAATGGACTTTATGTCCTTGATCTAAGCAATCCTGTCTACAACATTAATACCAAGCGGATTAAATAAATGATTTAAATCCTGCTTATTTATGGCACTGTCGTTTAGGCCACATAAATGAGAAACGTGTATCTAGACTCCATAAGGATGGATTACTAGACTAATTTGATTTTGAATCATATGAGACATGTGAGGCTTGTTTATTGGGAAAAATGACAAAGTCCTCTTTCAATAAGAAAGGTGAAAGGACTAGTGAGCAATTGGCGCTCATACATACCGATGTGTGTGGGCCATTTGCCACGCCTGCCAGGGGTGGTTATGTCTACTTCATTACATTTACTGATGATTACAGTAGATATGGATTTGTGTACCTCATGAGGGCAAAATCCGAGTCCTTTGAAGTGTTCAAAGAATTCAAGAATGAAGTAGAGAAGCAACTTGGCAAAAGTATAAAGGCTCTACGATCGGATCGTGGAGGAGAATACTTGAGCCAAGATTTTGACGACTATCTTAGAGAGTGTGGGATCGTATCCCAACTCACTCCACCCGGAACACCACAATGGAATGGCGTGTCCGAGAGGAGGAATCGAACCCTATTGGATATGGTTCGATCTATGATGTGTTAAACCGATCTTCCATTATCATTTTGGGGCTACGCTCTATTAAGTGCAGCTTTCACCATTAACCGTGTTCCATCCAAATCAGTCATGAAGACACCATATGAGATGTGGAGTGGGAGGCGTCCCACATTGTCATTCATGAGGATTTGGGGCTGCGATGTCTATGTAAAACGTTTACAATCAGACAAGCTAGGGCCGAAATCGGATAAGTGTAAATTTGTGGGATACCCTAAGGAAACTAAGGGATACTACTTCTACAATCCAACCGAGAACAAAGTGTTTGTTGCTCGGACCGGCGTGTTTCTAGAAAGAGAGTTTGTCTCTAAAGAAGCAAGTGGGAGGAATGTAGAACTTGAAGAGGTTCAAGAACCACAAATCACTGAACCGATTATGGAACATGAACAGGAACCACAAGCAGTTGTGGAGCCACCTGTTCAGGTAACACAAGAGCTTCGTAGATCTAGTAGAGTGCGCCAGGAACCCGAGAGGTATGGACTTCTCGTAACCGATTCCGGTGACACGATGCTCATAGATGATGAGCCTACTACCTATGAGGAGGCCATGAGTGGCCCAGACTCTCAGAAGTGGCTGGAAGCCATGAGATCCGAGATGGAATCCATGTATACCAACAAAGTATGGACTTTGGTGGAACCACCCGATGGGGCGCGGCCCATAGGGTGCAAGTGGGTCTTCAAGAAGAAGATCGACATGGATGGTAATGTGATTACCTATAAGAGCCGATTGGTGGCTAAAGGATTCAGACAGATTCATGGTATTGACTATGATGAAACCTTTTCACCAGTCTCTATGACCAAATCCATCCGAATCCTACTTGCGATTGCAGCATACCACGACTATGAGATTTGGCAGATGGATGTCAAAACAGCATTCCTTTATGGGAATCTCCTCGAGGACGTGTATATGATACAGCCGGAGGGTTTTGAAGATCCAAAGCAAGCCAACAAAGTCTGTAAGCTGCAACGATCCATTTATGGATTAAAGCAAGCTTCTAGGAGTTGGAATCGACGTTTTGATGAAGTGGTCAAAGAGTTTGGCTTCATCAGAAACGAAGATGAGTCTTGTGTCTACAAGAAGGTTAGTGGGAGCTCTGTAGCTTTTCTGGTCTTGTATGTGGATGACATACTACTCATTGGAAACGACATTCCCATGCTGCAATCTGTTAAAGATTGGCTAGGAAACGGTTTCTCAATGAAGGACTTAGGGGAAGCAGCCTATATACTCGGTATAAAGATCTATAGAGATAGATCTAAGAGGCTGCTAGGCCTAAGTCAAAGTACATATATTGACAAGGTGTTGAAACGGTTCAACATGCAAGATTCCAAGAAGGGATTCTTGCCCATGTCACATGGAATCACTCTTTCGAAGAGTGGTTGTCCTTCCAATGAGATTGAGAAGGAACACATGAGTAGAATCCCCTATGCCTCGGCCATAGGGTCTATCATGTACGCCATGTTATGTACTAGACCAGATGTGTCATATGCCTTGAGTATGACAAGCAGATACCAATCCAATCCGGGTGAGAGTCACTGGATTGCAGTTAAGAACATCCTAAAGTACTTGAGAAGAACTAAGGATGCTTTCTTGATATTTGGCGGTGAGGAAGAGTTGCGTGTAAGGGGATACACTGATGCAAGCTTCCAAACCGACATAGATGACTTTAGATCACAATCGGGATATGTGTTTTGCCTGAATGGAGCAGCGGTGAGCTGGAAGAGTTCCAAGCAAGAGACGGTAGCTGATTCAACAAAAGAGGCTTAGTACATTGCTGCAAATGGCGCAGCAAAGGAGGCTGTTTGGATCAGAAAGTTTGTTTCTGAACTTGGTGTGGTCCCTAGCATTGCGGATCCAGTTGAGTTGTTCTGTGACAACACTGGGGCGATCGCGCAATCAAAGGAACCCTGATCGCACCAGAAATCCAAGCACGTGCTCAGGAAGTTTCATCTGATTCGAGATATTATCGATAGAGGAGACGTTCGGATATGCAAGATTCCTATAGATGATAATCTGTCAGACCCGCTTACGAAGCCTCTCACGCAGTGGAAGCATGAAGGGCACACTAGGAGTATGGGCATACGAGATGCGCCAGATTGGCTCTAGTGCAAGTGGGAGACTGTTGGAATAGATGCCCTAGAGGCAATCTAGTTTAGTATGAATTATTTGTGGCTAGAAATTCATTTATTATTTATTGGATATTTAATATAATGAAGTCCTTAGATTTACAATTGTGTTGTTTATCTTAAATATCCCTAGTCAAGTATAATGATTAAATGGGACAATCATCTATAGACTAGTATGGGGTTGGATTGATATGGAGATATCATGATCCAACACATAGGTGTGCATTAGGGAATGTTGCACTAGATTGACCCATCTCCGAGAAGGCTACATACACGTTATGTTGAGTCACAAGCGCTTCTCGCGGTGCAATGGTATTGTCATCCTTGGACTTGAAGTCACTAGATATTCTAGTTGTGGATTATTGTGATCTTGGTAGCGTTAAACGCTACACCGTAACTGGGTAGTTATAAAGGCGTGTACTGGATACAATAAAAAGCAAGCTTAGAGATCTTAGTGGAAGTAGATAGGATTTGTCCCTCCCACATAACGGGAGCAAATATCCTTGGCCACTCGAAGGATAGTGCTTATAGAATGTCTGGCCAGACTCAAATAAATCAATATGGGATATTGATGTTATTTGCACGAATAAGGCTATTCCCATGAATCGAGAAACTATGGATTGGATATACGAGTGTGACTTGTATGTCTCGTGTCCAATCCGGATATAGAGACAAAGGGATGAGACAATTACTTGTACAAAGGTTGTCAAGATGACTATTCTATTAGTTGGCTAGAATGGATGTTTTGCTAGAGACCTCTCCATATTAGCAAATAGTTGCTACCAACTAGATAGAACCTATGGGGTCACACGCTATATAGAGTTAAACTAGATTTGGGAATTAATTAATTGGATTAATTAATTAGAAGGATCACTTTGCAAACCCTTGCAAACTTAGTAGGGACTAATTTGCAAGGAAGGGACTAAATTGAATTCTAGTAGGACTAGAATAAGTCCTTTAGGTAGTTAACAAGGAGTTGTTGGACTATATAAAGGACCTTCCTTCCTTCCTTCGTTACCACATAAATTATGCTCATTAAGTAAACATAACAAGAGTGGGAGAGAACAAAGGAGAGAGAGCAAGCAACAAGGAGGCCCGAACCGCCCCCTTGCCGCCGCCCCGTCCCCGTCGGCCAAAGGAGGCCGAGACCCTCCTTTGGGTCTCGTTTTTCATGATTTCTTCTTCCTCTTCCTCTTCCGGGCTAGCACCAAAGGAGTTGGGAGATCTAGGATCAACTCTAGGCGTAGATCAACTATAGAGAACGTGACACAATTCGCGTTTGAAGTCATCAAGGAGAACCCAAAGGTGTCTTTATGATTTCTAACCCTTACCATCGTTATGTCTCTTGACTTGTGATCCTTGGAGGGTTTTGCATGGTTTTATGTTTGATTATGCTTCCGTTGTGTGATCCATGAATCAAAACCCTACAGCCGCATCTTCCTCTTGAGCCGCATCTTCTTCATCAACTTGAGCCACATCTTCCTCATCGGTTTGCTGCGCCAAGTCGTCAACATGTTGCTCTTCCAAGCTCTTTTGCTTTATGCGTTCAATTTCATCTTCTTCTCGCTTCCTTCTTCTTTCAGCAGCATCCGCAGCTGTTCTTCTAGACTCAGCAAGGATGTCCTCGTCTATGGCTTCGCTGAAAACGCCAGAGTGGGAACCCCTCTTCTGCCTCTTGGCCAGAAGGCCGCTGATGGTTTCTGCATCATCATCCGCGAAAGAACAAACTGATCAATAAAGACTGCGAGAGCAAAGATAATGAGAAGATAAGTTCGTTCGAGATACCTTCCGAATCTTCCTCTTGTATCTCACCTCTTTCTTCTTCTCTGTCATCTTCGATTCTCTCTTCCTCTTCATCATCGTCTCTTTCTCTCGCTTCCCTCCTCTCATCCTCCTCTTCCTCTTGACCAAACGGAACAAAAGTCTCGACTGCGAGCTCTTTTCGCGCCCTGCTTGGCATGCGACCTTTGCCTTTATCTTTAGAAGCATGGGACTTCGCAGGAGAGGAAGCTGGAGTACTCCTAGGGGAAGAGATTGTGATTCCCCTCTGCCTTGGTCTCTTTTCCCTTGGAGCAACGTCTGCGGGAGGAGACGGAGCGTTCCTAGGAGGAGACAGAGCTGGAGTGTTGTCTATCAGCGAGTCAGCAAATGCGTCCATTACCTCGCGAATTCGGGCCTCGATTGCTGGAGCCATTCTCATTTCTAGCAGAATTGGCTCAGCCTGCCTTCTCGCAGCAACAATGGTATTGATCAGCGACTTGGAGCGCTTACCAGATGCAAACCTCCTCAGACAGCACTAAGACAGAAAAATGAAGCATTAAGTTTCGGCGCATCAAAAGAAAGAAACTAAACACACGCAAAGGAAATTGTTTACCTTGGCAAAATCTTCGCTGTAATTGATGACATGCGAAGCACCATCCCTAACTGCGGCCATCTTCTCATCAAGGATGGTAGAAGGGCACAAGTGATTCTCATGATCCAGCAATGAGTAGCAGCCATACTGGGAGTCATCCAAACTGCAGTTAGGACGGAAGGGGAAGGAATTTCTCTTGATCACAGGAGCTCTGCTTGGTGGAGGAGTCGACTGTGTCTCAAATCTGGCCTGCTGGGTAGTCCAGTAAGCAACCCAATTCTTGGAGAAGCCACCTGCGCGGCCACCTGCAGGCTGGTCGAAGGGAAGGTTGCTCCTCAGAATCGTTTGGCACTCCCCAAACAGCAGCCGCTTGTAACAGCCTCTTACAATGGATTTATTTCAGACTGATGGCGCCACCGCATCAAAGCCAAACTGGGGAGAAACGCGAGTGGGATCGACATCCACTGTGATCCTCTCGTACCTGGGAGTGAGCTCAAGAGCATACTCTGCAAGAGCAGGAAGAGAGCCCCTCAGACACCAGCAGAAGAATTCGCGATAATGCTCATGGAAGCGCTCATGACCCTCGAAAACAAGTTCCTCCGAGAAAGCAACAGGTCTAGCAGGATACAACTTCGGGAACCATCGCACATTTTCAATGCGCGTGGCATAAGGCCTAGCCGTAAACTTCCTTCGGTCATCGCATATCAGGCTCCAGGTATACTTAGGAAAGTGGGTTCCAAACCATCGAGCAGCTCTTCCACTGGAAAGTTCATCCACCGCACATGGGACGCACCATTTGCTTGGCTTAGAAGGTACAGGAGCATAGAAGGGCCATCGCTCAAAAACCCACATGGTCAGGAAGGCGATGTTAACATAAGTCAACACATCAAGGCGACCGCAAGAGTCCTAGGTCGCTACAACCAGTTGGTCTAATCTATGATACAGGGTGCCCAAGACTAGCGGACCAAGCGCGACTCTGTGACCAAGGGTTAGTTTCACAGCAAGAGGGAGGACATGGTATTAAACTCCCATCATGAGGGTGGCCATCAATTAGGTACCTTGATAACCAGGCGCAGAGAAAAGCACACAAGGTCAGATGATAACCTTTCCCATTCACATAGTCCTTCGCCTTTGGGTTCTGGCTCAGGAGTTTCTTGGTGATACTACTATTCGCATAGTCGCGAAAGAAGTACTGCACCCACTTGCCCTAGGTGTTCTTCGCAGACGTATCAACCAACTGCCAGTAGGGAAGAAGTTTTGCAGGTGTCCACCGTGTGGAAATTTTCTTTACCTCTGACAAGCATTCCTCCATGTGCTTGTACAGAGCAAGTTCTGCATCAGTCGTCAAAGGACTCAGAGGATCCACCTCACCAACAGGAGAAAGATCATACAACATGTGTACATCTTCCAGAGTGGGAGCAGCCTCGAACTCAGCAAAGTGGAATGTGTGAGTCGCATGTGAATAGCGCGAGAGAAGGTTTAGAAGCATGGACTGGTCCAACTTCACGGCAGCACGCTTCATAGCACGGACTGCGAAATAGATGCCAACATTTTTCAATGCGATGGCATGGTGGGTCAATACGTGGTCAATCCACTCATCCATAAAGTCCAATTTCTGAACAAACGCTTGAGTAGAAATTGCAGTGTGGGGGAAAACCCATTTTCAACCCCTAATCGAACCACATCCTTGGAATCGATCAATTCAAGCATGGCTGCATTAACAGGCGGGGTCAATGTTTGCAACTCTTCAGACGGAACGGGAGTTGGCAGGTTCTTCACCTTAACCCTAGCATGGTAAAAGTCTTTTCCGCCCAAATAGGGGGCTTTTCGCCATAAGGTTTGGGGAAGATCAGGTATTTCTTCGACCTCTTTAACGGGTTTGGTTCCTTTTGTCTTTACCATTATTGTAGAAGAGCAAGAAAAAATGGGGGAGAAATACATACACTTTCAGTTTCAGTTTGAATTTGAATTCCAAGAATCAGTTCGAATTTCAGTTTGAAGCAATTATGCTTTGTCAAGAGAAGAAGAACAGTTCAGTGCCAATTTCGGTTTTGAAAGTTCAGAATCGTTTATATTGCTTGGAATTTCAGAAGCCCCACATTCAAAATCGTTGCAATCTGGCGATTAGATTGGTTCTGGGTTTACAGAACAAGGTCTCTTTTGCAGTTTTCAATGAATGACATGTTTCAGATGGTCACGGGTTTACAGATCCAATACAGTTCAAATCATGTTTCAGTACATCAAATATAATGGAGCAAAGCCAACCTTGTTTTGGTAAAGCTTGCTTAGACGAAGCCAGTTGAAGGAGACAATTGACAAGGAAGAATTGATGATTGATCACTTGAATCTGCTCTTGAAGGCTTCCGGGTATCATTCACTTTAAGAGAAAGAAGTGATGCTTTGAAACAATGAAGAGCATAGAGTATTTATCCAAAAACAATGAGGGGTTGCGTCCTTTCAGTAGTCGAATCGCAACCGTCACCGTCGAATCGCGCAATCACAGGACAAGCTGACGTCATGCTTAAAACCCTAAATACCAGACATCACGACTCTAGGGATTTTAGGTCATAATGACACGCACCGGGGCTGAATTTGCGTGTATTTGAATTGGTGCGTGGCGGCGACGCGTACATTGGTTCATGCGCATTGAAGCCTATCCGGCTGTGTGCCTTCACGCGCAGAAAGGGGGCTAATGTAGATATAGCTTTCTAGACAGGCAGATCTTAGCCACGTGGCGACCATCCAGCACACCTAGCTGTGCTCCACACACACTGGATCACCAGCCGCGCTGATCCATGTGGGCGCTGCGAGACAGGGCCCTCACATATCACCACACGGGACCTGTAGAGACTTAGTGGTTTGGAGGCTAGAGTAAGTCCTGTCGCGCGCGAGCGACAACCAAGCCCGCGCGCGACCCCTAGTAACTGCTTTGAAAGATTTATGGCACGAGCTCCATAAACCCGGTCAACCCGGTAAACCTCATAACGGTTCCGGTATACGCGGGTAACGTGCCGTAACGGTCCCTATATACGCGGACGAAAGTGCCGTTGTGGTTAAGCTTATTCAGCTGACATTAATGGGCGCATTAACCACACTACAATAGTCACATTCTCCGTTATATATACGATGGTTAACCCTTCCATACAGGGGCGAACCACCTGAGATACGCGGAAGCTCTGCCAAAATCCTGTCTCTCTCTCATACAGTGCAATTGCCTTACTCTCTCCCTACACACAACCTTACACTTCCTTTGTCCTTTCTATCCCCTACTCTTGGTGTATATTGAATTCTCTCTGCATGATTCTCTCGTATACAGAAGCTAGAGCCTTCTTTATATATCAACCAACTCCTTGTTGTTTCCATAAAAGTTCCCTTCCTTGCACAACTAGTCCTACTAATTTTGCAAGGTGTTGCATAATGATCCTTCTATTAATTAATCATATTAATTAATCCCAAATCTAGTTAAACTCTATTTGACTTGTGACCCCATAGGTTTCTACTTAGTTGGTAGTAACTTATTACTAACATGGAGCGGTGTCTAGCAACACATCCATGCAACCAAACTAATAGAAATAGTCAGTGATCCCGACAAACCTCTTGTGCCCAATATCTCATATTGCACTATCCATTTGTCTCCATATCCTGATTGGAAACGAGACATAAATAGTCACACTCGTATATCCAATCCATAATTCCTCGACCCTGGGAATATGCTTATGCAAGCAGATAACATCAATATCTCCATATTGATTTATCTGAGTCTGGCCAGACATTCAATAAGCCTCATCCCTCGAGTGGCCGTGGATATTTGCTCCCATTATGTGGGAGAGACAAATCCTCTCTACGTCACTACGATCTCTAAGCTTTCTTCCTATCATGCCCGATATCTATCTTTATAATTACCCTGTTACGGTGTAACGTTTGATAATATCAAAGCACAATATTTCACAACTAGAGTATCTAGTGACTTCATGTCTAAGGATTGAAATATTATTAGCACTACGAGAAGCGATTGTGACTTCAAAATAATCTAATGTATCTTCTCGTCGTGGGTCATCAAGTATGCCATTACTCCTAATGCATACCCATGTGTTGGATCGTGATATCTCCATATCAATCCAACCCCATACTAACATATAGATGATTGTCCCATTAATCATTATAATTGACTAGGGATATTTAAGAATATAACACTTATATTTTAAGGACTTGGACTAGAGTCAATCTCCTGCATCATATGGCTATTGATCTAGCGCGGGCCTCCACGCTTTCGCTGCGTAGGGGCGAGATATCTGCTGGTACCCTGCAAATATTCACATCTCCTCGATCAATAATTTGATTGAGATTTAATATTGAGTAAGTACATCTTATGCATAAATATACTCATTCCTCTGTGATAGAATCGGCAACTGAATCTTGCATGGAACCTTTCCAGCTCACAGTCTCTCCCTCTAGTGCATAAAACTTGACTATAATCTGAAATCCTTTTTGTGGGATTTGAAGTTCGCATCACTGTAACCCCTTACAGTAAACTCTCCCTATCCTCCTTTAAGCCAGAATTCATCCCAAGTTCTTCTCAAGTACTTTAAGGATAATCTTGATAATTATCCAGTGATATCACCCGAGTTTGATTGGTATCTTTTTGTCATTCCATATTACACGTCTGGCCTAGTACATAACTTGGCGTATCTCATGAATCTTATTCATACGGTCCTTTCCAATCTAATTGGAAGGACTATTAGTCTTCCAAATACTAATTCCATGTGACATAGGTAGATATTATATTCTATACATGTTGAACCATTTCAACTCCTTTGTTAATATATGTACTATGACTCAGGCTGTACAATTACTTTGATCTATATCCATAGATTTTATAGATTGTCTCGCCTAAGTCTATTATTGGAATTGAATTTCTCTAGCCAATCTATACAAGATTGCTGAGTAGAGACATTATTCTCAATAATTAGTATGTCTCTAGATACAAGACCATAAATTTAACTATGCTCCCACTAACCTTCTTGTAAACACAAGCTTTGTCTTCAATTTTGATAGAACCAAACTCCTTTGATTGTATCATAAATTCGAAGAATCCAACTCCAAGAAGCTTGACTCAATCTATAAATAGATTGCTACAAGCAAGATGCGAATGGATTTAAGCATCACAACTGGGGAAAGATTTCGTCATAGTCTATACTATGAACTCACATGAAACCCTTTTCAAACCAGTTGTCCCTTAGAAGTAATCATATTACTATCCATGTTGGTTTCCTAGCTCATATCCCACTTGCACCATATGGGTTATACCCTTTCAAGTGGTTCCAACAAAATCCATACTTTGTTGGTATACATGGATTCCATATCGTATCTTATGGCTCCAAGCCATTTTTGAGAGTATGACCCACACGTGGCTATCTCACAGGCTGTAGGCTCATCTCGATGAGTAATATATCACGGGTTATGAGAAATCCTTATTTCTTTAGTCCCTTGACATATCCCACCTAACCTACGAGGTTCTTGTGTAAACTGAGTAGGTTGCTCTACAACACCTTGTGATCCTGCTCATGTTCCATCAATGTTCTGTTGTGGTTCTTGAACTCCTTCAAGCTATACTGTCCTGCCACTGTTTCTTTTAGAGACAATATCTATCTAGATACAATGTGGTTCGAGAAACAAACAATTTTTTCTCGATTGGATTGCAGAAATAATATCCCTTTCAGGATATCCCACAAAACATTTATCCGATTTGAGTCCAAGTTAATCTGTAAACGCTTTTACATAAACTACATAACCCAAATCCTTTATGAACGACATACTAGGACATTTCCTAGTCCATATCTCATATGGTGTTTTTCATAATTAATTCTATATTGAACAAGGTTAAGGGCGAAATTTACTGTAATTAGAACATAGCCCCTAAAAGTAAACTGGAAGTTATTGTTTGACACATCACAGACCGAACCGTGTCCAACAAGGTCCGAATTCTCCTTTTAGACACGCCAAACCCATGTGGCGTGCTAGGTGGAGCGAGTTTGAATCATATCCAATACTTCCCATAGATGCTTGTCAAACTCTTGGCTCAAGTACTCTCCTCTACGATCCAATCATGGAGCCTTAATACTTTTGCCATGCTGGCTCTCTACTTCATTCTTAAATTCTTTGAACAATTCAAAGGATTCAGATTTGGCCTTCATAAGGTACACAAATCCATATTTCTCTGATCCCATCAGTAAATATGACGAAGTATTGAAAACCACCTTTAGCATTTGTACTTAGCGGCCTACATACATCAACATGTATGTTTCCCAAAATATCATATCTTTTTCTAATAAATAAGTCTTACATGTCTCATATGATTCAATAATCGAATGAGTTCCAGAAATCCATCCATATGGAGTTCTAGGTATGTATCTCTTATTCATGTGACCTAAACGATAATGCTAAAGATAAGTGAAGTTCATATCATTATATGCAAACCTCTTGGTATTAATGTTATAGATAAAATTATCATGATCAAGGATATACAACCCATTTAGACAAAATTGCATTACAATAATGCATACCAGAATAAATGGAACAACATTTGTCCTTTATTATGATAGAGAGTGTTCTGTCCAAACAAGAAACTATGATAATGATCCTACTCGTAGCAGGGACATAATCACCTTTGTCTAATTCATGAACAATTTCATAAAGTTAGAAATAATTTCCTACGGGTAATACAACAACCCCTTGCTTCATTGCCCCACGTGTAGGTTTATTTCTTTCTTATTCAATTGTCTACTTCTCTTGAGATCCACCACATTTCTATAAATGTGAGATGCTCATCTAGTATCATATACTCATGATGATGAGATGGACATATTGAATTCTATAATAAAATTACCTAATTTGGAATTCATAATTCCTTTATTATTTCCTTCCAGGTACTTTAGGCAGTTTCTCTTCCTCCATGCCACCTATGGGACCTTTAAGGCAACTTGATTTAGCAACAAGCTTGCTCTATATCCATGGGGTCGGTACAAACCTTTTGCACTTACCCATGTTGTTAACCATTAACATGTTTTTCCTTTAGCCCTTTATAAGTGCTTTGTATAGCGATTCTCAATCATACTGAGAAAATCACTTTTGAACAAACACTATAATTGCATCCAATGCAATTCTTGGTCCATTTGGGAGAATAATTATTTATTCTTTATCTATCTCATAGATAACTCCCAGTCTCTAAACTTTCAATTCTATTGAAGTAGCTTAGTTGCGCTTTACATCTTGCTTCAGCAGTCACATTACTAGCTTGTGTCGTCGCGTCATATCTTGATGAACTAAGTCGCCTTGCTTTGGCAAGCTCGAACTTATTCCATCTTGACCATGAGGAGTGCTAAGCAACAGAGTGCAAAGAAGAGCAACACTTCAAGCCTTTCATGACAAGCTCGCTCTTTGAAAGAGCTTCTTTAACGTATGATCATATCACACGCCTCCATATGTCTCATTTTGATTCCAAAGCTTAGAGTCTATGGGAGCGTACATTAGACCAGTTACATTCGAAGGATCATCCTTTGATGTTCCTTCCATAAGGCTTTAGTGTGTTTTGGTAGTTGGTGGGAAGAGAACTTTATATTCTACGATGTACAACAATTTCTCTTTTATTTGATAACAATTCTCAATTTTATACCAATCTAGAAAATAGATTCTAGACAGCTTGTCCATCTCATGGACATAAATTCGTCTTTTGTTTGTTTAATGTGATGGGTATTCAACACAAAATGATGTATGCAAAATTTTGTGACGTTTAACTATATTCAACAAGGATTTAAATTGTCAAACATAGCTCCCACTATTTTTCTCGGATTAATAGCCCCCACCATTAATGCAGAAAATATCTTATATATTTTCTAGTGGGTCCAAGATCCCTTTTTCACTTCTTCTTGAGCTTGCTTTGGCAAGTCATCCGAGAATTTGTTATTTAGGTAGGAACAATTCCAATTGCATCCCATGCAACTCTTGGTCCAATTCGGTGAATAACTCTTTATTCTTTATCCTTTAGATAACGTCTAATTGTCATGCCTCTGGATTCATCAATCCAATTGAGTCTTACCCAGTTGCGTCCAACCTCTTGCTTTAACATACACACATTACTAGCTACACACAAGACCACTTGTGCTCTTACGCAACACAACATGGTAAATTAAAATCGCCTTGCTTTGGCAAACCCGAATTTTAATAAACCCTGATCATGAAGGGTGTTTTGGCAAGAGAAGACAAAACGCAATATTTATTCGAGGAATTTTAATTTTCTTAATTTGTTTGGTTGATCTAATCAACATGATCTACTTATTTGGATTGGGTAATCCACAATAAAAGACCATCTTTGTTTATTATTATCTTGTTAACGTTTTGCTAGTATCACCATACACACAAAAATAAATAACAAGACATAAATAATAAACATCCACAAAAGAAAAATTAACGTGGCATAGATATGGCCCCTAGACTAAGATATTACCAAGCCAATGATAATATCTATATGCCCTAAAGTGACAAGCTCATCTCCATGTGCTCCACGATAGCTGCGCGCCTAGGGTAGGGAGTCCTCGTCGTCTTTTGTCTTCTTTGGTTATCCGGTCTTCTTCTCCATGCTCTTGGCTACCATCTAAATATATCTAATTCTAGCCTAACATCTAGAATAAATTAATAAATAAATAGAGCCTCACATGTCGAGGAGAAAAGACGACTCGCAGGCCGTAAAACCTAATTAATTATTACATTAATTTGATCAGCTCGCAGACCGTAAACCAAACCACAAAGCAATAAACATCCACAATCCTAGGACATATCCATCCACCATGCAACAAAGCACATAATACAGTTAAAACCAATGTTTAACGCGCTTGTTCAATTTTAATTGAATTGGGTAATTAGGGTTACAACGGTCCAAGGGTTTCACCAAGGGTATGGCCGAACCAACCAAGGAACCACCACACTAGGCCCGGGCCGGCCGACCCCTAGCCCACACGGCTAGGCCGTGTGTTAGGGTGCGCTGACCCCTTAGGGCCATGTGTCTTGGACGAAAAGCAAGGGAGGAGCGGTTCCCTTGTGGGGCCGCTCCTTCCCAGGGAATTGTTTCCCTTCCTTGGTTCCCAAGTTTAGTTGTTTCCATAAACAACTTCCTACTTGTTGGCCAGGTTTAGTTGTTTCCAAAAACAACTTCTTCCTTGTTGCCCAAGTTTAGTTGTTTCCAAAACAACTTCTTCCTTGTTGCCAAAATTATAGTTGTTCATATGGATATTTCCATATAATTGTTTCCATAATTGAAAAATCATTTTTCAACTATGTGCCCATGAACCCTAATTTTTCAAGAACCCAATAATTCACATCCTATGTGATTAAACTCACCAATTCGAACATCCAATGTTAAATTATATCTTGTTTATGTTGAATCAAATTCAATTTGCATCTACTATGCCATTTATTTTTAGTTTTCGCGTAATAATAATAATACGGTGTATAAACTGAAATCGTAACACATAAAATCATGTTATGCTCTACGACCTGTGGCTCTGATACCACTGTTGGGTTTTGACGTAGGTAACGCAGCGGAATAACAAAAAATTTAATCCTACTCAAAGCCCACCAAGGATCACACGAAGAGACATCATAACATGATGAGAGACATAGAACATGTGTACCTTTGTGATTTGGGAGATCACACGAAGAATAGTGTCCTCGTCTCTACTGTTGATCCACGTCTAGAGGTGAGATCTAGATTCTTCCTTCAACAAGTGCTAGCTTGAACCGCAGGAAGAGGGAAGAAGGAATCAAACAACAAAGGCACGAGGAGGAGTTCGGCCTCCTCTTTGCGCTGACGGGAAGGGGCAGACGGGCCTAGGGGCGTGCGCCTCTAGGTATTGTCTTGCTCTCTCTCTTTTGCTCTATCCCACTCTCTTTGTTATGTCTAATAACATTAGTTGTGGGAAGGAAGCCAGATCCTTCTTTATTTGTGTCTAGGTACTACCGGCTCTTGGCCACCCATCCGTACGTCGTTGTTTATTGCTTTCAATGATTCCTGAACCATCCCGCGATCTGACTCGAGCTTAGCTCGATCTTCCTGGAGAGCTCCCCAATCTCCTCTCGGTCGCGACGCTCTGTCTTCCAACCCCGCTCCTCAGCAAAACACAAAAACAAACAATGATGATTTCGAATTTGGAATGTGATCTAGAATGACACAGATTTTGAAGTTAAACATGATCGGGAATGATACATTTTCGTATCATTTAGAATAATACAGATCTGGTGTGATTTGGAATGATACATTTTTGTATCATCTGGTTAGCTAAATTGGTCAGTCAAATTGACCCTTAAAGTCAAACATGAACAAAGGGATGGAACGGTTGAGGTACATTTTAATTTATTTTCGATCTACGTAATCTATGCAAAAAATTATAGTAAATTATAACCAAAGAAAAAAAAATAGAAATGAGAGAAATATGTTCATTAAACCGAATCAAGCTTTTTAAAAATAAGACGAGGGAATGATGTAAAGTTTTCGATGCTTCACTGTGATACTAAAGCTTTGCTTTTATTTTCTAATTTTATGCGACATTTTAGCCATTTGTCATAAAAATATATTTTTATCATTTTTGCAACGTGTTTTAAATAACATATTATCTGTTTTTATTAAACTAGGTTTTTTTTAATAGTTAAATTTACTTTTTAGGGGATAAAGAGAAGATATGTAAGAATTGTTTTTCGGAAGATAACTAAAATTTTTTAGAAAATTTAGAAATCGCAAAGTAAGCAACTTTTCTTTGTTATAAAAAGATAAAAATCAGCCTAATTGTTTGTTTGAGTGATAATGCTAACTTTTCCTTATTTGAACGTCCCGCCAGATTGTTCAAATTTTCAAAAATAATAACTTTTTACTTGAAAAATGCCATCTTGGCTTTTAAAAAAAAAACATTTATTTTAACAGGGCCTAATTAAATTAGATTAGTAAAACTAACCTAACTTAATTAAGTCTGGCTGAATTCATATTTTTTACTTACGAATTCAACCAATTGGTTTGACAACCCATAGTAACCCTAACATCAAACCGGATGTATCTTTTCATTTTCTCTTAGCCGTTCAGTGTTCTTCCCCAATTCTAATCTCTCTTTCAATACTTCTAGATCCAGGGTTTGGTGGATTTCTTAGTTTTCTTCGATTCTTTGAGTGTTAAACCTCGATTCGCCATGACAGATGAGGTACAAGGGACGTGCTAACCTTATTCTTACAAATCCGAAGGCTGGAGGAGTCTGTCGATCCAGTCCCCTTCGACGCCGGTGGATCGTTCGTGCCTGATACGGTTGATACCGATGAAACCGGACCACCGGACGACCATGGTGATGCGATGGTGGGTTCCAATTTCGTGCATGCGTCCGTTCCATTCGATTTAGATGAAACTCAAACGAATGATTTTGAGGAACCGGCTACAGCATCCGGTGGGTTGGTGGTACTTTCCGGCGACAAGTGTGATTCATCATATGACGAATACGGTTCTAATGATGAGAGGGAGTCTTAATTCATGCTTAATTGGAAGGAAGGTTCTTATATCTAAACCCTAGTCTTTTAATTCATGATAGTGATCATGCTAAATTTAGCGTATGTGATCTTGAGTATGTCATATGGAATCTTAAATCTAAACCCTAACCCTGATCTACCGATCTAGTAGATGTGTAAATGATATCTGCTTATGCGATCTGAGTTCTGTCTATGAGTCTGGTTGATTTTATTTGATTCATGATCTATTGATTCTTAAACCCAAATCATGTGATATATTGATCTAGTTGATGTGTATATGATCTCGGTTTATGTGATCTACTGATCTGAGTTATGTGTAAATGATCTAGTCGAGTATCTGATCTATGATACTATGTGATTCATGATATGTTTATGCTTAATGTGATTATGAATTTGAAATGTGATCTAGAATGATACAGATTTGGCCAGTCTAAGTGACTCTTATAGTTGAGATGGAACAAAGAGATGGAATAGTTCAAGTACAGTGTAATCTATTTTCGATCTACGCAATTTATGTAAAGAATGATAGGAAAGTATAACCAAATAAAAAAATGTGAGAAATATGTTCATTACAACGAATCAAACGATTTAAAATAAGACAAGGGAATGATATAAAGTGTTCACTGATTCACTGTGATACTAAGGCTTCAATTTTTTGTTTAATATATGCGAAATTTTACCCTTTCCTATGTCATAGAAAATGTATTTTTCTCTTTTTTTTGCAACGTGTTTTGAATAACATTTTATCTTTTTTTAGATTAAAAATAGGTTTTGCTAATTACAAATTTTCTTATTTTCGCTATTAAAATTTACTTTATAGGGGATAAAGTCTAGATTGGTAATTTTTTTTTCCGAAAGATAACTAATTTTTTTTAGAAAATCCAGAAATCGCAAAGTAAGCAACCTTTTATTTTTTATAAGAAGATAAACATCACTTTTTGTTTGAGTGAATAATACTAACTTGTTATATTATATATGTTACATAACATTTAAGACCGAGAATCCAAGACTAAGAAATTTGTATGAAATAGTCATATTTACAAATTAATGAAAGTAAACATAAATTCAAAAGTCACCACCAGACCGTTTACGCGTCTGTAAAATTATTAATACAGTCAAATGTAAACATTGAACTCACTTTGTCTTTTTCTAATATTATACATTTCAGTTGATTTGGATTTGAAAATTTTCTCGTGACATTGGCATTAATACTATTAGTACTATTTCAAATACTGCTGATAGGAAGTTTTACACAAATAACCCAAAAAGTTTATTTATTATAATTAGACCCCCATAAGTTACAAGGCATTACAATCTTATTTATATTTTAATGATAACCGCTATTTAGATGACCTGTTGACATGCTTAAGAAGATGAACGAGAAGAAGAGACCTAGCTATCACAAATTCATAGTTGTGTCTAGGTACTACTGGCTTTTGGCCACTCACCTGTCTGTCACTGTACATCGCCCCCGATGATTCCTGACCCATCCCCTGATCTGACTCGAGCTCAGCCCCATCTTCCTGAGAGGTCCTCGATCACCCCTCGGTCGCGACGCTCTATCTTTCAACCGGATCCTTAACAAACTCCCTCAACTTCTCGGTTTGTGCCTCCGTGAATCTGGACCACCTAGTGCATGTCTGCCACTGTGGACCCCTCACTACTATGGCTCGAGACGACGAGGGTTGCTGCTCAGCTCGCGGTGGAGGTGGCATTATCATTCTTGGTTGAGCATCTTGGAGTCTTCGAACCTACTCCATGAAGCTTCCAGATTGGTTTGTATCCGGAAGCCTGTTGCGCCTAATCCAGCCGATTATTGTGTCAAGGACCAACCCTAAGGATACAGACAGGTCTTGGATGGCTATGAGGTCGCAATACCTGGTCGCAATACCTCGTACGCCATTCATTAGCCATGGAAAATTGTCTCATACATAACAAATTGGTGGGCAGTGAACAGTGTCCGCTTCCTCCTTTTTGAAGTAGAAGTCGCGATCACAAGGATTTGGGCTTCTGATATGGGTGGCAGAGGTAACAGCCGGAGAACCACTGGAGGATTTTGGGACTTTTTGGGGTTCTTGCATTGCTTTGGTGCCATGAGTTTAAAATGGATAGGCAAGCGGTTTCTGCAGAGAGTTATGGTGTGTTGTGTATGCGGGTGGACGTGTTTATTTATAGAAGAAAAGATTGGATTAGTGCTTTGACTCAATGGTAACTTAGTAGATTTTCCTAGCACTATATAAAGAAGCTAGTAGTCACATTATTAGGTATGCAAAACGTTGTAATTGTTCCTCTTAAGTGAATAAGGAGTGCTTTTCCGCCGTGGAGGTAGCTAGCAAATATTTTGCTAGCGAACCACGTAAAATACTCGTGTTCTTCTTTTATTCGTTCTTCGTTCGTGAGATGGTTTGACATAACAAATTGGTATCAGAGCTCTGAAACAGGAGTTCTGTTACAACAAACTGGTATCAGAGTCAAGGTTGACGGTGTTTCAAGATCAAGATCAAGGCGCAGCAAAGCTAGGGTTTCATAGCTTGGTGAAATCAAAGCTAGGGTTTTGCGACTAGGTGGAGCACGCGACTAGAGTTCAAGATCCACTAAGAACGATGTCTGGATCGATGTTGAAGATCGACAGGTTCACAAGAGGGAACAACTTCAGTCTGTGGAAGATAGAGATGGAGGCTTTGCTCAAATCGCAAGGCTTGTGGGCACCTTTGACCGCGAACAAGGGAGGCATGAATGTTGCATCATCGGAGTTCCAGGTATTGGAGGAGAAGGCACACGCAACGATTATGTTGTGCTTATCAGATGACGTGATCATCGAGGTCGCAGATCAGAAGCAAGCAGCAGGTCTTTGGCTCAAGTTGGAGAATCTCTACATGAAAAAGAGTCTCACTAGCAAGTTGATGCTAAAGCAAAGGCTCTTTACTTTGCGGATGCTCGAAGGTACGATTCTCAAGGACCATCTTGATCAATAAAATACAATTCTTTTAGACTTGCATAATATTGGCGAGAAGGTGGGCGATGAGGATGCCGCACTCTTGTTATTGATCTCGTTACCTCCAGCATACGAGAACTTCGTTCAGTCGTTCATAGTGAACAAGGACGACTTATCCCTAGAGGAGGTCAGACCGGCGCTCCATGCTAGAGAACTGCGCCATAAGGGTGCTAGCGTAGGTACAGAGGACCATGCTTCCAGACTGATGGCAACGGGAGGAAGCAAGAAGGGTAAGAAGAACAAGAAGAAACAAATCTCAGGTTCTAAGTTGCCCAAGGATGTTTGTGCCTTTCGCAAGGAAAAGGGGCACTGGAAGAGAGATTGCCCGAAACGAGGTCAACAGGGGCAGAATGGATCCGCAGCCGTAGCAGAACAAGGTAACTCATCCGAGGATGATTACGTTCTAATGGCGGATGTTGTCACGCACTCTCAAGATGCGTGGGTCCTTGATTCCGGAGCTTCCTATCATATTTGCTCTAACAGGGAGCTATTCTCGACGTACGACCAAACGGATGGAAGGTCTGTCTACATGGAAAACAAAGCCATCTGTAAGGTGATTGGGAGCGGCTCGGTTAGATTGAAGACAAATGAAGGGAAGTTATGTACTTTAGAGCAAGTCAGGCATGTACCACATATTAAGAAGAATCTGATCTCCTTGAGTCTACTCGACAGCAAGGGCTACAGTTTCAAAGGTGAAGGTGGAGATCTACAAGTCTGCAAGGGTTCTAAGGTGATTCTCAGGGGAGTCAAGAATGAGACTTTGTACATGTTGCAAGGTTCCACGATCACAGGTTCTGCTGGAGTTGTCACAGCCGAGATTAAGGAAGCTGATCTAACTAAGCTGTGGCATATGAGGCTCGGTCATATGAGTGAACGTGGAATGCAGGAACTTCACAAGAAGGGGTATCTCACCGGGCATGCGCCCAAGAGCCTAGGGTTTTGTGAGCAGTGCGTGTATGGGAAGCTACAACGTAGCAAGTTCCCTAAGGCGTTCCATAGAACGAAAGGTACTCTTGATTATATCCATTCGGATTGCTGGGGTCCATCTCGAGTCGAGGCGATTGGAGGATACAGGTATTTTCTAAGCATCATAGACGACTACTCCAGGATGATTTGGATATTCGTGATGAAGCACAAGAGTGAAGCCTTCACAAGATTCAAGGAGTGGAAGACACTAGTAGAGAATCATGTGGGAAAGAAGGTGAAGAGGCTGCGCACGGACAACGGCTTAGAGTTCTGTTCATCAGAGTTTGATGAATTCTGCAAGGATCAGGGAATAGCACGCCATCGCACCGTTCGGAACACACCGCAGCAGAACGGTGTAGCCAAGAGAATGAATCAGACACTTTTGGCGAAAGCAAGGTGCATGCTTTCGAATGCAGGTCTTTCTAGAGGTTTCTGGGGAGAGGCAGTTTCCATGGCATGCTATCTGATAAATCGGAGCCCGCACACAGGTATAGGATACAAGATTCCTATGGAAGTCTGGACCGGTAATGCAGTGGATTACTCGGATTTGAGAGTATTTGGTTGTGTTGCCTATTATCACGTTGATGATGGAAAACTAGAACCAAGAGCTAAGAAAGGAGTATTCATGGGTTTCGGAACAGGTGTGAAGGGAGACAAGATATGGGCAGACAACAAGATTATACTTAGCAGAAGTGTAGTCTTTGATGAGACTCATATGTTGAAGAACTCTGTGGAAGTGGAGCTTGGAGGTGCAAAGAAGAAGGTGGAGGGAGAGTCGGATCCTACTGATCCTAAGGATTCCGAAATCCCTACACCGCCGCCAGAAGCAGAAAAGGAAGAAGCAGAAGAGTCTGATAGTGAGGATGCGACTACACCAGAGGAACAGGTTCATCAAAGTATTGCTGAAGGAAGACCAAGGAGAGTCATAAAGCCTCCACCGAGATACAGAGATGATGGTATGGTGGGATATGCATTACAGGTAGCGGAAGAGGTAGAGGACGAGCCATCCTCCTACAAGGCCGCTATATCTAGTTCTGAGTCAGCATAGTGGATTGCCACGATGCGAGAGGAGATGGAGTCTCTTAGAAAGAACTCGACTTGGGAGTTTGTTAAATTGCCAGCGGGAAGGAAGATAGTCAGCTGCAAGTGGGTTTTCAGAAGAAAGGAAGGAACTACATCTGGCGAGGGCGTCAAGTATAAGGCAAGGCTAGTTGCAAGAGGGTTCGGTCAGAAAGAGGGAGTTGACTACAACGAGATCTTCTCACCTGTGGTCAGGCATACTTCTATCCGGGTGTTACTAGCTTTAGTGGCACACCACGACCTAGAGCTTAAGCAATTGGATGTCAAGACAGCTTTCCTGCACGGAGAGTTGGAGGAGGAAATATACATGAGCCAACCGGAGGGGTTCCAAGTTCCCGGAAGAGAGAACCACGTGTGCAAGCTGAAGAGATCTCTCTACGGACTTAAGCAGTCGCCGAGGAAATGGTACAAGAGGTTTGACAGCTTCATGTTGAAGATTGGTTACCACAAGTGCGAGTATGATTGTTGCGTGTACCACAAAGAGTTGCATGGTGGATCAAGTATTTACCTAGTTCTGTATGTGGATGATATTCTGATTGCAACTCGGGATACCAAGGAAATCATAGAACTGAAGAGGTCCCTTAGTGCGGAATTCGAGATGAAGGATCTGGGAGCTGCTCGGAAGATATTGGGAGTTGAGATCTATAGAGATAGGAAGAAGAAGAAGTTTTTCTTATCACAGGAGGGATACATCAAGAAGATCTTGGCAAGATTCGAGATGTTATCAGCTAAAGCTATAGATACTCCTATGACAACTAACAGCAAGCTAGGAATGTACACCGTTCAGACTGAGGAGGAGAAGGAGTACATGTCCAAGGTCCCATATGCTAGCGCAGTTGGAAGTCTCGTGTATGCTATGGTCTGTACTCGACCGGACATAGCATTCGCTGTTAGTGTGGTTAGTCGTTTTATGGCTCATCCGGGTAGGGACCATTGGCAGGCGGTGAAGCGTATATTCAGGTACCTTAAGGGTACGTCAGACATTGGCCTATGTTATGGGGCTAGTGAAGACATCTCGGTAGCTGGTTTCTCGGATGCGGACTATGCAGGGGATATTGACAGTAGAAGATAACTGACACGCTATGTATTTGCTCTGGGAGCATCTGTTGTGAGTTGGAAGGCTACGCTACAGCCGACGGTGACTTTGTCCACCGCGGAGGCGGAGTATATGGCTTTAACGGAAGCAGCAAAGGAGGCAATTTCGCTTAAGGGAATGGTCAATGATCTAGGGCTACTTCAAGATCAGGCGATAGTCTACTGTGATAGCTTGAGTGCGATTTGCTTGACTAAGGACCAGGTTCATCATGAAAGGACCAAGCATATCGACGTCAGGTATCATTTTCTAAGAAACGAGAGTAGGATCAAGGTGAAGAAGGTGGGGACAGCTGACAACCCCGCGGATATGTTCACAAAGACAGTTCCGGAGAGCAAGTTCCAGCATTGTCTGGAGTTGCTCAACATCTTGAGCCAGTGAGGCCCTTAGGGGCATGTCGGACCCAGTGGGGGTCCAGTGAGTCTCTGTGACGAGAGACATTGGGTGCGGAGAAGACGTAGCTTTATTTACGAGAAGTGGAGCAGCTGCTGTTGACGAGACAATTCAAGTCAAGGTAGAGATTTGTTGAGTTGGTGCCTTAAATTGGTCAAAGGCAGCCAAACACTTTGTTTCCAACTTTGATTAGGAAACATTGGAAGTCAAAGGCGGTGGAGGATTAGTTAGGAAACAAGTTGTTTCCAAATCGGATTTGGAAACTTTATGGATTTTCCTAGCACTATATAAAGAACCTAGTAGTCACATTATTAGGTATGCAAAACGTTGTAATTGTTCCTCTTAAGTGAATAAAGAGTGCTTTTCCGCCGTGGAGGTAGCTAGCAAATATTATGCTAGCGAACCACGTAAAATACTCGTGTTATTCTTTTATTCGTTCTTCGTTCGTGAGGTTGTTTGACATAACAAACTGGTATCAAAGCTCTAAAATAGGAGTTCTGTTACAACAACGTACCGCGACCGCATAGCCATCCAAGACTTGTTCGTATCTTAAGGGCTGGTCTCTGACGCAATAATCACCTGGATCGGGCGCAATAGGCATCCATATACATATCACACTGGAAGCTTCATGGAGAAGCTAGACTCGAAGATGCTAAACGAAGAATGATAATGCCACCTCCGCCAGTTGAGCAGTAACCCTCGTTGTCTCGATCAATCGTAGTTAGGCGTCCACAAAGTAGGACAGGCGCCAAGAAGTCGAGATTCACGGAGGAACAAATCAAGAAGTTGTGGGAGTTCTTTGAGGATCGGGGTTGGAAGACATAGTGTTGCGACCGAGAGGTGATCGATGAGCTCTCCAGGAAGATCACGCTGAGCTCAAGTCAGATCAGCGAATGGCTCAGGAATCAACGGTGGCGATGTACGTTGACGGACCGATGGGTGGCCAAGATCCTGCAGTACCTACACACAACCATGAATATGCGATAGCTAGGTCTATTCTTCTTCTCGTCCATCTTCTTGAGCACTCCAATAAGTCACCTAAATAGCTTTTATCTTTAAAATATAAATAAGATTGTAACACCTTGTAATTTTATGAGGGTCAGATTGTGATAAATTTAATGTTGGGTTATTTGTGTAAAACTTCCTTTATGCAGTATTTTGCTGGAAGATGTTCATGAATTCAACAGGGGGTTCAATGACACCAAAACACCACGAGAACCCCCGAAAAACTCCTCAAGCTGCAGCCTCCACCAGCCACCTAAGAAAACCGAATGATGTTATCGCCGCTAATCAGAAAAGAAGGGATCATATTGTGTTCACTAACTACCAAAGGCCGAGTCTAACAACTTAGGGTGAGTTTGGGAATGCTTCTGCTGCCAGCACAGCTGCTTTCTGACAGCATAAGCAGTTTCAGTGTGTTTGGTAAAAATAAAATTTCTACTTTTTCGGGCAGTTTCTGCTGTCCCACAACAGTTTTCAGGAAGCAAGGGGGGAGATGTTTTTCCAGAAAGTGCTTTTGATTAATTTATCTACAACTGATTTTAACCTTACAATTTTTTAAAGTATCAATAGTTATCTTTACAGAAATGACACGAGTCATAAATTTTTGTCATTTTACTCTCTCACAGCAACTTCACAGTTGATTGTACCAAACACAAAATTACTATATCAATATTTCACAGCAGCTTTTACGTAATATTTACCAAACAACATTTTATCAAGAATTCACAGCAGCTTTTCCACTGTGTTTTCACACAGCAGCTTTCTAACACCGCCACAGCATTCCGAAACTAGCCCTTTGAGCACCAAATTAGTTAATCGGTGAATGTTGGGAGGATCTTAATTTCGAGCACAAAATAAATAAATAACAAACGCTATTGATAACAAGGATCATTGAGAATATAAAATTAATCCATCCGTCCCATTTTATGTGTCCCGTTTTTCTATTAAGTTCACGAAACATTTGGAGAATGTTATTTGACTAGCCCAACAATGTTAGAACTTATGATTCTCCAACATTATCAAAAGAATCATAAGTTCTAACATTATTTGGCTAGTCAAATAACTTTGTAAAAATGTCAGAAAAACATGACACATGTAATGCGACGGTGGGAGCACCAAGATTATGTTAAAGAAGAGACAAATTCAGTTAAAGATAACTTAACAAGCTTCTTTGAATCTGTTGGGATAACTCTAATCGACTAGCACATCCGGCAAAGCAACAAAACAAGAAAGGACAAAGGAAGAAGAAACACCGCTCTTGACATAATGGTGGTTCTTGTTGTATTATGAACAAGCAAAGTAGAGCCGGGTGTTGCTTAATTCAAAACTCTACACTCGCTTTTGATATACGGATTTTTGAACTCGGTCAATGTCCTTGACAATTTTATTTGACATGCTCTGTCTCTGCATTTAGTTTGTTCAACTTGCAATTACTTACCTAAACAAATATGTGTAGTAATTTATAATATCTCTTCTAACGAGAATGGCTCTGGCTGAGTTCGGCTCTCATAACACAAGAAGCCACACGATCTTGGATCTATGCTCGGCTTGTTGTGCTACACAAGTTATTTGTGCATTTAACTAAATTCGTACTACTCATCCGTGTTAATGTTACACAAAGTAGCAGCTGGTTGGATAGATAACCCATGCCAATTCCACCAAAGAAAATGAGAAACCCACACCAGCTTCTTGTCTAGATGAGCCTATTAGCATTAATTCGGCCCAGTAGTTTGAAATAGAAACATCATCTTATGTGGACTGGGACTGGCCCATGAAATGAAAATAAAAAGAAAAAAAGAAGAAAAGAGATAAAAGAACCGTCAGCTGAAGAGACAGACATATACAGACAGAGAGGAGACCAGAGAGGTAACTGGCAGAGCCACCGCTGCTGTAGCAGCAGTTATGGCGGACTTCCTACCGGAAATTGTCACCAACATCCTCACTTGGATGCTGGTGAAATCACTTTTCCATTTCAGGTGCGTGTCTAAGGCATGATATACTCTAATTGATAGCAGAGATTTCATGAAGCTCCACTTAGCACAATCGGGCGAGACCAAAATCAACCGAAATCTGACGATCACTAACCGAGACTTCAGTTTCGTTAGTTTAGATTCACTTGAGGTGACCGTAAACCACCAACTTCCCTTTAAGTTCGATGACTCCTTATAAGCCGAGGTGTACCGACCTTGCGATGGTCTAATCCTCCTACATTTTGGCTCTTTGAAACGTGGTAATTGGCGGAACCAAAGCATAATTGGTGTTTGGAACCCCTCCGCCCGGAGCTACCTTCAAATCCCTTCAGAGAATGTTGATGCTCCTGCTCTTTCACTGGGGATTTTTTTGGTGGGGATTGTGAAAATGGGGGTTTAGGGTTTGATCCTGTGCATGATGATTATAAGGTGGTTAGGATGCTTATATGTTATGACAAAGACTTTGACACTTTCAAATCAGAAGTGAAGGTTTATAGTCTGAAATTAAATTCCTGGAAAAAGGTTCAGAACTTGCCTTATTACCTTGGCCACAGGCACGGCGGTGGTGTTTATTCAACCTATTTCAAGCGTAATTTGGGTTATGAAAGATTCCGGAGTGGTGGAGTCGTGGACTAATCTGTTTTCAGTAGAACAACCATAACACATTAGGGAATTCAAATCCGTGTATCATGTGGCATATTCAAACAACTGCAGGGAAGTACTTTTGCTACAAGATCATTGGAAGCTGATGTGGTTTGATCTCAAAGCTAATGTGGTTAAGGAGATTCATGTTCATGGTTTACCAAACTCTTTTGGCTCACTCATGTATTTGGAGAATCTTGTTCGGTTCGGTACAGGAAAGAAGCTGCGAGAACAAGGAAAGAAGGAAAATTCGGAAAAAAGGATTGGGAAGAAAAGGTACATTGACACAGTTCTCTGTATTTGTTATTACTATCTTCAATGCATTAGCATTTCATACGCTGCTCTTACAGAGAGACCTGTGCCAATGCTTATGCAGTGAAGATAGTAATAACAAATACAGAGACCTGTGTCAATGTACATTTTCTTCCCAATCCTTTTTTTCCGAATTTTCCTTCTTTCCTTGTTCTCGCAGCTTCTTCCCAGTACCGAACTGTAGAAGATTCTCCACACACGAGTGAGCTAAAAGAGTTTGGTAAACCACGAACATGAATTTACTTAACCACATTAGCTTTGAGATCAAACCACATCAGCTTCCCATGATGCTGTAGCAAAAGTACATCCATGCGGTTCTTTGAATAGGCCACAGGATACATGGATTTGAATTCCCTAATGTGTTCTGGTTATTCTACTGAAAACAGCTTAGTCCACGAATCCACCACTCCGTACACGTTGGAACAACGGTTAAAGTAGTCTTGTAACAAGCACGGGCCTCCTTCCAGGACTTCAACATTCCACATACTATCATTCTTTTCATTACCGAGAAGATTGGGAATCATCAAAGAGCGATGCTCCTAGGCAGCGAGGTCGAAAGAAGCAATGAAAGATCGATAATCACCCTTGATATGACTTGCACCCAAATCCTTGCTATGACTTCCAGCCAAATCCCAATGTATAGCCCCTGAAGCATAGACACCGCTGGTGCGCCTGTGACCGAGGTAATAAGACAAGTTCTGAACTTTTTTCCAGGAATTCAATTTCAAACTATAAACATTCACTTATGATTTGAATGTCTCACGGTATATGTCATAACATATAATCATCCTAACAACCTTATAAGTTATAATCATCATGCACAGGATCATAGCCTAAACCTACATTTTCAGAATACACACTACAAAATTTCTCCAATTAAAGAGCAGAAGCATCAACATTCTCTAATGGGATTTGAAGGTAGCTCCGGGTGGAGGGGTTCCATACAACGAGTGTGCTTCTTGGGGGGGGGGGGGGGGAAGGGATCCGCATACAACGTTTTTAAGAGGATTAGACCATCGCAAGGTCCGTACCCCTCGGCTTCTAAGGATTCGTCGAAATTGAAGGGAAGTTGATGGTTTGCGGTCATCTCAAGTGAATCTATACTAACAAAACTGAAGTCTTCGTGAGCGATCATCAGATTTCGGTTGATTTTGGTCTCGGCCGATTGTGCTAAATGGAGCTTCATGAAATCTCTGCTATCAATTAGAGAATGACCGCACCTGAAACGGAGAAGTGATTTCGCCGGCACCCGAGTGAGGATGTTGGTGACGATTTCTGGTGGCAAGTCCGCCATAGCTGCTGCTGCTGCCGCGGTGGCTCTGCCAATTACCCTCTCCGGTTTGAGATTTTTGTAGTACTCCAAAAGAGCACCACGTGGTTCTCAACAACCAATAAAGGCAACATTTAACCAAACTGTCTGTAATTGGTAGACACTCAATGGTTCTAGAACACCACGTGGTGCTCTTTTGGAGCACTAAAAAATTCCTCCTCTGGTTTCATCTCTCTGTTTCTTCAGCTGAAGGTTATATTTTCTCTTTTTTGTTGTTTTTATGTTTCATTCATGGGCGAGTGCCAACCCGCATAAGATGAGTTTTCTATTTCAATACTGGGCCGAAATTATGCTAAGAGGCCCATTTAGGCAAGAAGCTGGTGTGTTATCAATCCAACCAGCTGCCTTATGGACAAAGAAAAATTCAACCAGCTGCCACTTTTTTCTTTAGAATTATATCAAATTCTACATTTATCCGGGTTAGAACCTGGGACATTATGCAGGGAGTTCAAATGCTCTCTCACTGAGCTAGCATCCATTTGCAACCAGCTGCCAATTTGTGTAACAGTAACAAGGCTGACTAACATGGTTTTAGGTGAATGAACAAATTACTTTCATTGATCCTAGATTGTGGCTTCTTGTGCTATGAGAGTGATTCTAAAAAATTAGGGAAGTTCTTTAAAAATTATTACTAGTTTGTTTAGGTAAGTCATTTGAAGTTGAAGAAACATAATGCAGAAACAGAGCTTGCCAAATAATAATGTTGAGGGGTGTAGAGTGTAGAGTTTTGAATTAAGAAATATCCAGCTCTCTATCTACTTGTTCATAGTCCAGCACGAACCAAGAATATGTCAAGAGGGGTGTTTCTCCGGTGACCAGAATAGGTGAATCCAGTGCTAAGAACTTTGAGTAGAGCAAACAGAGCATATTCTTCTCGCGGTTGGGTGAACAACACGAATCCAAATTTCAATCAATGGAGTAATTCAAATCCAAACTAAGAACAAGAAACTTGCAGGAAGAACAAAGAGAAATATCACGACAGTTTTCATTCATAATAACCAAAAATAGAATACTCACACCTCATATTCAGTTGGAGGCTAAAATCGAAAAAACCAATCTACTCTTGCCACGTAAGCTCAACTTTTAACCAAAACTACCACTTTAATTAATGGACCGGTCAATTAACGCTAAGTGAGAAGAAGATGTTTAAAGCTTAGGCGACCGTCGCTGGCCAATTTGGTAAACTCGGCCAAAATTTGGTCACCGGAGTTCAATATTTGGTCAAATGACCGGAGAACGTCCGGAAAACTGAAAATTAAAGTAGAAATGAGCTGAGTACACCTTGGCACCACACCATGAGTTTGTTATGTACCGACCATGGCACCACACCTTGTCACATTCTTGTAATTCATCAAATATGAAGACAATAGGCTTTCTTGTCGAGATTGAATCAAGAAATCTCCCTTCAATCTCCATATGTTCTTAAACAGACCTTCAATGTTTTGCAGTGTGATCTCTCGGTTTGCTAAAATCTTGCCGTAGAGGCATTTTTGTGTGAGGTAGTTGTGTTCACTTTCTCCGTCGTCAAGGGTTAACTGGGTTAAGAAGTATCGCCCCAACTTCGCCTTCAGGTTCGTTCGGTTGAGTATCATCTTCTCTCAGGTCTGGTTCCTCCACACTCGTTATTTTTAGCACCATCTTGGTTGTTTCTGCGTAAACTATGGATTAAGTCTGTGAAACAAAAAAAATGAAAAGAGGAATGGGACTTCGACGGAAAAGGATTCCAACTGTACTAGCTCTCAGGCCTGAAACATAGAAGACAAGATTTAGAGAGAAAAAACCTCTCTCTAGGGCTCTCTGTGTCATATCATGCTCAAGAGAGCGAATTTGTCCCCAAAACTATTATAGCGACGGACAATCGCCACAAGACTAACAATGTCAATTAAGGAGTGTAAAGATACTGAAATTGGCAGACATGGGAGTGAAAGTGTCATTTCCCAAGCTAGGAGGGGTGGGAGCGTCTTTACATCAAATGTGAGGGGGTGAAAGTGTCTTTTACACATAAAAGTGCACTCCAAATTATACAAAAGGTCTATCAAACCCATTGATAACCTCTATATTTTGCATAATATAAGGGCAAAATTGTCTCCAAACCTACTTGTAGTGACATACCACAATTCCAGACTAACCGAATCACAACATGTGAGTGTAAGTTTCTTGAAGTTCAGCACACTGAAGGGGTGAAAGTGGCTGTTTCCAAATTGAAAGGGGTGAGAGTGTCCTTCAACCAAAATAGAAGGGTGACAGAGCATTTTATCCCAAAAATGGTCTGAAACATTTCCAACAACATTCCCTGCTCTATTCGAACAATTAGGATCCACTCCCCTATTAGTCACCACCATACAAACATGGTTTTCAATAACAATCTTAGAGGTCTAATTCTTGACAATATAAATTACATTGAAAAGCAGTCCTCTCTTGCCCTTCCACCAAAAAAACCAAACTGTAGTATAAGGGTTTAACCTGAAACATAAATGATTTCAATTGTCCAGCTCTTCTGTCCTCTTCTGTCATCCTTGTTCATGCACAGAATCTGCCAGTTTGATAAAAGGGTTATCCACATTCATCAACTGCATCACCAAGAACTGGTATCCACTTAAAAAGAAGATATGTTCTCGACTGCCCATTTTCCAGAATAAACCAGTTCTCACCAACCTCTGTCTATACGATTTACTTTTCCATGCCCAAGAGGTATTAGAATCATGACCAACATTCATAAGCTGTTCATTCTGACAATATTTTGGCAGCATTACCATAGAGAGACCAATGAATTGGTTGAGTAAGAAACCTCCATCAAACCGCTTTGCTAAAAGAAAGATATCAACAACACACAGGGCATAGGTTAAGCATTTACTACAGCTGATTAGCAGTTTCCCAACAAAGGCACACTGGATAGGAACCTAGTCAAATGATGTTAACTCCCAAAACTAAAGATAGGAACATAAAACTCCATCTACTCCACCCCTAGACAGCTAGAATCTGAACTACACGTAAAGACGCGGACTTCGTCCTCTTTAATCCTATTAGATATATCAGGGTGTATTTTTTTCTTTTTCATGTTTGTGGTGTTTGGGCCTTTATGGAATTATGACAAAATATAAGGGTGATGATGTAATTAGGCTATAGTATATATAGCCTCCTCTCTGTATTGTTTTTGGTATCAATGAATCATTTCAATTTTTCCCTCTTCTTCTTTCATTTCAATATGGTATCAGAGCAATGAAATCAATTCATGTTTTTCTGATCTAGATCTTCGATTCTCTTCAGATCGGTCTCCATCACCGATCTCTCTTTTTCGCTGTTCACATCAATCTGGCGTTTCTGTTTCGATCGATCCTGATGTCCATTTTGGAGGATTCGCCGATTGGATCTCAAACTCCGCAGTCGATGAATGTCAATTCAGCTTCGTCGTATTTTCTAAGACATTCAGAATCGCCAGGTATCGTTCTAGTTTCTCAAGTTCTAACTGGAGAAAATTATAATACCTGGAGTCGTTCGATTCTCGTAGCTCTCAAAGTAACGAACAAATTAGGTTTTTTGAATGGATCGTTACAACCTGATATTGATGATCCGTTGCATGAGTATTGGACTAGATGCGATAATATGGTGATTTCCTGGCTTTTGAATGCTGTTTCTAAGAATATATCATGAAGCATTGTGTATCATGAAACTGCTCTGTCTATATGGAATGATCTCAAGGCTAGGTATTCTCAGAAGAATTTACCTAGAATTTTTCAATTGTCTACTGCTATTGCTGATCTCAAGCAGAATGATATGTCTGTTACTGGTTACTATACAAAATTGAAGTCATTATGGGATGAAGTATCCAACTACAAATCAATTCCTACTTGTATATGTGGAGCACTCAGGGATTGTTCTTGTCAAATTGTTACTTCTGTGATCAAAAGTTATGAACAAGAGTGTATTCTGAAGTTTCTAATGGGACTGAATGAGAATTAAACACCAGTTAGAGATCAAATTCTTCTCACATAACCTCTACCTGATTTATTATCAGTCTTCTCTAAAGTGGTACAACAAGAGAGGCAATATGAGATTACATGTCATCACTCTTCCCCAGCTCACAATATGGCTATGATGGCTAATAATGTTCATCTTCCTTTCAATCGAAATGTTGGATATGACAAGGCAAGACCTCCAGTTCTCAGTAATGCAGCTGGAAGTTTTAACAAGTCTCGGGGGTAAAGGTAGAACTCAATGCACATATTGTGGTTGGACAGAACATACTAAGGAGAAATGTTATAAGCTGCATGGTATCCACCTGGTTTTAAATTTAAGAAGAATGCAGGGCAACAAAATTTTTGAAAGATCAGGTTGTGCAAGACTTGGAATAGCTCAGCTATTTCAAGACCTTGAACAAGCTTTCAAAGCCTTGAATCAGTCTCAGAGGCTTCAAGGCCTTGAAACTTGATTCAAAGCCTTGAAACTGTTTAACATGTATGCACACTCTCATGGGGAGTTTTCTGCAAACTCTCTGAGTTGATTTCCTCTCTCTCTTTCATGTTCTTGATTCATTTTTATTATATGATGAAAGACAAGTTTTTCTAACATGTTTTGATCATAAGGTATCATCTGTTTGACCATGATAATGCAGGACATTTTATTTCCAATTTTTGCAGGATTGTTTCCTAAACTTAATTTGTGCAGATTTGGAAATAGTTTGATATTTTGATCCTGTGATCAATCAGAGACTTATGACAGCTTGTCAGTTTGCTTATGGACGAGATCACAACAATATCTCTAGAGATTGTGATCAACTATACGTTGGAGAAAGCTGTTAAAGAGAGTCAATGTTGTTGCCTACAAAATAGGAAGTTGTTGCTGAAAATCTGGGAAGATTTGCAGAGCTTCAAACAGTTTAAATAGAGCTCACTTTGAAGCAACAAGATACGAGAGTCAACGGGCAAAAACAAGAGACAAGTTTCTAGATTGACAGAGCACCAAAGAAGAACATCAAACTCTCAATCCATTCCACAGAATTTCACTGCATTTTCACTGCAGTTTTCTACTCTAAGTGTACTTCTGTATTGAGCTGTATTGGTAGATCATTTTTGTATTATCTCTACATCTATTCTCAAGGATTGTTCAAAGTGAACAATAAAGATTCTTAGTTAATCAGTTAGTGACACGATTTCTTACGTGTATGCGCAAGTGCACGGTCAAATAATATAGGGGTGGTATTTCAACCCCGAGTTATCGATCCCACGAGGACAAGGTTGAGATTATTTAATTACTTATTATCCTAGAATACAGTACAAGGAGGAAGAAATTGTGATTAAAACATTTTCCACCCTCAAACAGGTGACTGACATAAAATAAACAACTAAACTAATATTTTCGGGTTTTTTTAATTTATTAAAAAAAAAATGGAGAAACTAGGCAATCTCTAGATCACCTAGGGCTGTAGACGACTTCCGGAATAGCAAAGTAACACGTTAACACTATTTTAGTTAAGCCGGGTAATAGCACTAACAATATCCTATCGGTCATGTCGTTCTACGTCACAGTTTACTTGGTGTCATGTCGGTCAACCTACATCTACCGGTCCGTTCTAGTAGCCTAACGACAGTGCACGGAATGATGTCTTCTCAGACCACCACCACACGAACACCTCACTATCTCCTACCGAATGTACCCACTAAGGCCAATCATACACACTTATCTTCTCAGTCTCAGTGATTAAGGATGAATGTTCATATCTCATCACAGATAGGATTAAGTCGCTCTCACGCACTCGCTAGCTAATTAACAAGTCCGGTTAATTACTCCATTCTTGCCAAGGATTAAGCACAACATATGAACAATAACTAAAACATATATTAACTTTAAGCAAGATCACAATCTATGAAGAACTCAAAGATTCATAAATTATCAATTCCTACCCCAGCCGTGTCAATAGACTAAGATCTTCAACAAGTTCATGAAATCAATCAAATCAAAGAGCATGAAACAAAGTCTTAAATCCGGAAAACATAATCGTCTACATAAACCCTAGGATCTCTAGAGAAGCCTAGCAAAACGTCTAGCTACTACTTGAAATAGTAGAAACACAACAAAGTTTCTCCATGAAATTGATGAAATGAGAAGAGAAAGGAATCAAACCGTGAAATCTCCGGTTTGGGGATGATCCCAATCGATCTCCTCAGCTCCCTTGCCTCTTCCTTCCTCCGTATGCGTGAATTAGTTGTTTTTTTGTCGCTAGGTCGTTCTTTAGTCATAACCCGTCACAAGTCTACAGTAATTGCACAATAGCCCCTTGAAATCTACTCCTGACTTCGCCGGGCCATAAATTCTTCGTCCGCACTCGGATTTAGCTCCATGACCTATCGTTGGAAAGCTCTTTAAGTCTAATTTCATTTGGCACTGTTATCATCCTCAAATTAATTGCACAACTCTGAATATGATCAAAATAGTGCAGACTGGTCATCCAAACTCATCCAATTCGGCTTCTCTTCACTCCACTTGAGCTCCTGTTTTTTCCGAAGTTCGTTCCATGCCTCCTATCAACCGATTAGCATCGATTCCTGCCAAGAAAACACGAACAAACATACCAAGCAATTATATTTGACAAATACAACGAAATATGCATAGAAACGCCCGGACTAACAATAAAGCGCATTGTAAGCAACAAGTGACAAAACGACTCATATTCTGTAAAATTAAGCTCAAATATCTCATGATAATGTGGAAATTAACATTAATATATATCCCCTTAAAGGTTCTATCAAATTCCCCCACAATACCTTCTTGCTAGTCCCGAGCAACACTTGCTTCCAACAGTCACATATATCTTTACTTTGCCTTGGACGACCGACTCAAACACCAAACTATGCAATCTACATGACTATAAACAATGCAACTCGATTATGAACAAATTTAATAAAGTAAAGAACATCTTTTTTTTGGTTGGAGATTGGGAAATCTCGAAAAGCAAACCGGCATGTCATAAGGCTCTCACATTCCCTTGGAGATTCTATAACCTTGGTGGTCGGTAGAACTTGCGGCCATTTTTGTTAGACAGAACGGGCACGGACACTCAATTAGTTGCTTCCGCACACTCATCAAACGTATCCCTAGCAACCTACCATCCTAGCTATTTATCCACGGGTTTTATATGTTTAAGGCTTAGGACGGGTAGGATAGGATATTTAGAAGTGCGGTCCTAGACGTCATGATATAACTCACAAAAAATCATTCTCACACTCCCTCACCAAAATCTAAGGAACCCCACCGAACTAAATGCTCCAGACCTCATTCTGTCAATCTTGGTGCAACGCCGTTCTTGCGGCCACACATGTGAAGAAGTGATCAAAAGATTCATAGCTCATCTACTTGGTCTTCATGAAGTTCAATTTTCGGCTCCCTGTTCCATTTCACTTTCATTTTTTTTTTTCTTTTTTTTCAACTATAAGCACATAGAGCCATTAATGATGATAACAATATCCAAGGAGATAAAATATCAACTTAGATAATGTGGAGATTGAATGTGACAAATCAACGATGTGATCAATATATGTCGACACCCCCACACTCAATGTAAAGCATATTACAAACCCGGTAGTCAATGTAAAACGTACTATTTCCAACCAATCCTCCTCATCACCTAAGATATAGAGAATGTAAATGAAACACAAGCACGTCCTCCTATAAGATCAACCAACCCCACCCCATAGCGTGCGGAAAGTGTCACGCACTACTGCACTCCACATGTGATCGTGGTGTCACCGCCACACCGAAGTGTGCTACCGTCTCTAACTCACCCTCACATCCCCTCAAAAGATTACATGTGAGAAAATTCACTCAAGATGTATAATATCAGCTCACCCTCGACGAAATCCCCTTACTCAACTCCCTCTATCATGACGCATAGGAAGGGACCATTCTAACTAGTGATGAAAGTCACAAGGAACAGTTTCCTAGGCTAGAGGTTGTGAATAAATGGAGTAAATGGATCAAAAGGGGTAACTAGTGGACCTATGCTGTGAGACGGGACGCGAGGTCCCCATAAAAATCACTTGTCTGAAAGACAGCTACTCACAATTCTCGAGTGCATTGGCCCTATATTCTTTCTACTCCAGGTTCTCGCGTCTATCTCAGCTCAGATTTTCATACTATCTAGGGAAACTATCATTAAGCCCTCTCCACGCTCACTCTCTTCAATTGCCATTTCTCAAAAAAAATTCAATTTTTAGGGTTTTTCTTGTTTTTAGTTTCTTTTTTTTTCCTAACTCTATATGCTCAGGCCAACTCGATTAACTAACAACATTTGGGTAGGTGGACTCAGTAATTAAACGTGCACAAATAATATATACAATGCAATATGGAAACGTGCACATGCAATCCTAAGGACTAACTCTATATGCAAAACCGACTCACTAATTTATATGTGACATGGTTATGTAAGTTAAGACTAGTAAAGATATATGTAACCCCCCTCCCCACACACACACACACTTGAGATAATCATTGTCATCAATGAATTTAGGACATGATCTCAAAGTGCAAGGATTAGATGACAAAATTACAAGTGTTGCAGGGCACTTCGCATAGAGTGACTAGACAAGAATTCTAAAGTCAGAGAGATAGAGAGAGAGAAAACGTACCTATGGTCCCGGAGTATCGTTCTAACGTGTATGCGCAAGTGCACGGTCAAGTAATATAGGGGTGGTATTTCAACCCCGAGTTATCGATCCCACAAGGACAAGCTTGAGATTATTTAATTAGTTATTATCCTAGAATACAGTATAAGGAGGAAGAAATTGTGATTTAAACATTTTCCACCCTCAAACAGGTGACTAACATAAAATAAACAACTAAACTAATTTTTTTGGGTTTTTTAATTTATTTAAAAAAAAATGGAGAAACTAGGCAATCTCTAGATAACCTAGGGCTGTAGACGATTTCCGGAATAGCAAAGTAACACGTTAACACTATTTTAGTTAAGTCGAGTAATAGCACTAACAATATCCTATCGGTCTCATGTCGTTCTACGTCACGGTTTACTTGGTATCATGTCGGTCCACCTACATCTACCGGTCCGTTCAAGTAGGCTAACGACAGTGGAGGAAATGATGTCCTCTCAGACCACCACCACACGAACACCTCACTATCTCCTACCGAATCTACCCACTAAAGCCAATCCTACACACTTCTCTTCTCAGTCTCATCGATTAAGGATGGTTGTTCATATCTCATCACAACTAGGTCTAATTCGCTCTCACACACTCGCTAGCTAATTACCAAGTCCGGTTAATTACTCCATTCTTGCCAAGGATTAAGCACAGCATATGAAAAATAACTAAAAAATATATTAACTTTAAGTAAGATCACAATCTATGAAGAACACGAAGATTCATGAATTATCAATTCCTACCCTAGCCGTGTCAATAGACTAAGATCTTCAACAAGTTCATGAAATCAAATGTCATCCAATAGATCAAATCAAAGAGCATGAAACATAGTCTTAAATCCGGAAAACATAATCGTCTACATAAACCCTAGGCTCTCTAGAGAAGCCTAGCAAAACGTCTAGCTACTACTTGAAATCATAGCAACACAACAATGTTTCTCTAAAAAATTGATGAAAAAAGAAGATAAAGAAATCAAACGGTGAAATCTCCCGTTTGGGGATGATCCCAATCGATCTCCTTAGCTCCCTTACCTCTCTTCCTTCCTCCGTATGCGTGGATGAGTTGTTTTTTCATCCCTAGGCCGTTCTTTAGTCATAACCTGTCGCAAGTCTTTAGTAATTGCACAATAGCCCCCTGAAAACTACTCCTGACTTCGCCGGGTCATAACTTCTTCGTCCGAACTCGGATTTAGCTCCGTGACCTATCGTTGGAAATCTCTCTGAGTCTATTTTCATTTGAAACTGTTCACATCCCCAAATTAATTGTATAACTACGGATATGGTCAAAATAGTGCAGACTCGTCATCCAAACTCCTCCAATTCGGCTTCTCTTCACTCCACTTGAGCTCCCGTTGTTTCCGAAGTTCGTTCCATGCCTCCTATCAACCGATTAGCATCCGTTCCTTCCAATAAAACATGAACAAATATACGAAGTAATTATATTTGAAAAATACAACGAAATATGCATAGAAACGCCCAGACTAACAATAAAGTGCATAGTAAGAAACAAGTGACAAAAGGACTCATATTCTCTACAATTAAGCTCAAGTATCTCATGATAATGTGTAAAATAACATTAATATGTAGCCCCTAAAAGGTGCTATCAAATTCCCCCACACTACCTTCTTGCTCGTCCCGAGCAACACTTGCTTCCAATAGTCACATATATCTTTACTTTTCCTTAGACGCACCGACTCAAACACCAGACTATGCAATCTACATGACTATAAACAATGCAACTCCATTATGTACAAATGCAATGAAGTAAAGAAAATCTTTTTTTTTTGGTTGGAGATTGGGCAATCTCGAAAAGCAAACCGGCATGTCATAAGGCTGTCACATTCCCTTGGAGATTCTATAACCTTGGTGGTCGGTAGAACTTGTGGCCAGTTTCGTTAGACAGAACGGGCACGGACACTCAATTAGTTGCTTCCGCACACTCATCAAACGTATCCCAAGCAACCTACCATCCGAGCTATTTATCCACGGGTTTCATATGTTGACGGCTTAGGACGGGTAGGATAGGATATTTAGAAGCGCTGTCCTAGACGTCATGATATAACTCACAAAAACCCATTCTCACACTCCTCACCAAAATCTAAGGAACCCCACCGAACTAAATACTCCGGCCCTCATTCCGTCAATCTTGGTGCAACGCCGTTCTCGCGGCCACACATGTGAAGAAAAGATCAAAAGATTCATATCTCATTTCCTTGGTCTTGATGAAGTTTAATTTTCAGCTCCCTGTTCCATTTCACTTTTAATTTTATTTTTTTTATTTTTTTTAACAATAAGCGCATAGAGCCACCAATGATGATAACAATATCCAATGAGATCAAATATCAAGATAGATAATGTGGGGATGGAATGTGTCAATTCAACGATTTAATCAATATATGTCGACACCCCCACACTCAATGTAAAGCATATCACAAACCCGGTAGTCAATGTAAAATGTGCTATTTCCAACCAATCCTCCTCATCACCTAAGATATAGAGAATGTAAATGAAACACAAGCAAGTCCTCCTATAAGATCAACCAACCCCACCCCATAACGTGCGTAAAGTGTCACGCACTACGGCACTCCACCTGTGATCGTGGTGCCACCGCAACACCGAAGTGTGCTACCGTCTCTAACACACCCTCACATCCCCTTAAAATATGACATGTGAGAAAATCCACTCAAGATGTATAATTTCACCTCACCCTCGACGAAACCCCCTTACTCAACTCCCTCTAACATGACGCATAGGAAGGTACCATTCTAACTAGTGATGAAAGTTACAAGGAACAGTTTCCTAGGCTAGAGGCTGTGAATAAATGGAGTAAATGTATCAAAAGGGGTAACTAGTGGACCTAGGCTGTGAGACGGGACGTGAGGTCCCCATATAAATCACTCGCACAGCTGTTCAGTTGCCAGTACGAGGAGGGTTGACGACTACCTTAGTGGCGGTGGTGTAGCGCTAGTAGGATAACTAGTCTGAGAGACAGCTACTCACAATTATCGAGTGCATTGGCCCCATAGCCTTTCTACTCCAGGTTCTCGCGTTTACCTCACCTCAGGTTTTCATACTACCTAGGGAAACTATCATTAAGCCCTCTCCACGCTCACTCTCTTCAATTACCCTTTCTCGAAAAAATTCAATTTTTTGGGTTTTTCTTGTTTTTAGTTTCTTTTTTTTCCTAACTCTATATGCTTAGGCCAAGTCGATTAATTAACAAAATTTGGGTAGGTGTACTCAATAATTAAACGTGCACAAATAATATATACAATGCAATATCGAAATGTGCACATGGAATCCTAAGGACTAACTCTATATGCAAAACCGACTCACAAATTTATATATAACATGGTTATGCAAGTTTAGACTAGTAAAGATATATGTAACCCCCACCCCCCCCCCCCCCCCCCCCCCCCCCCGCACTTGAGATAACCATTGTACTCAATGAATTTAGGACATGATCTCAAATTGTAAGGATAAGATGACAAAATTACAAGTGTTGCAGGGCACTTCGCATAGAGTGACTAGACAAGAATTCTAAAGTCAGAGAGAGAGAAAACTTACCTACGGTCCCGTAGTACCGTTCTAACGGGACCGGTTTCGCCAAAATTGGTCAAGAAGGACCGAATCGGTCGACCAAATTTTCCGAAAGCTCAAGCAAGTCGAAGAAAGACTACATCGTTATGCCCCTTGGTGTTCCCGTTGCAAGTACCTCTCGGAGCCTTTGCCACATCCCCCTCCAAAGCGATGAATTTGACAATTTAAGTTCTTGGAGTTTTTACTCTTTGAATTCCCCCACACTCAAACCGCTAACTATCTCTCAAAACTCCGCGAGTTAATGTTGATGGCGAGCTTGCAAGGAGCGAAACCCACCAAAAAGTTTTGGATTTGGAGAAGTTTAGGGTTTGTGTGTGTGAGTGTTCTTAAGAAGTTGAGATGAAAAAGATGAAGATGAGTGTTTTGATCCGAAATTGGGGTTGGAAGTGTTAAAAGTCCGATTTTTACCTTTAAATAGTAGCTCTGGAATACCCAAAATGCCCCCAATTAAAGGAGGTGTCAGCCCATTTCGGCCCGAAATGGGTTTGGTTTTGGCCCGAAATGTTTTGGAAGTTTCAAAACAGAACCCCATTTTAATTTCGAACCGAAATCAATGGATTTCGGCCCGAAATGATTTCATTTCGGCCCGAAATGCCCTGGAACCTACCGGTTTTTGTTTTTGCTTTAATTTCTTCATCCGGTGTCTCGCTAACGGACTCGTCATTGAATGTAGAATCCAATGTTGACTTACAAATTCCCAAATTCTGGGGAATTTTTCATCTCATCTCCAAAATTGCTCCCTGGCGCAAGAATCGTGCCCCTTTAAACTTGAGTTTTCTTTCATCCCTCTTCGGATTCCGATGCGTGCAACTCCGGGAAAAACCTAGCTGCCAATATCCTCAATAAATGAATAGCTACTCCTGGACCTCGAGTAGCCTCTCTTCAAAGCTCCTAATATCAAATTGCTCGTTGTGCCTCGTTTTGCGTGCAATGTAGTGCACGTGCATCAAGAAGGGTAATTTGAAGGGTTCTTTGGTACCTTTGTCCTGCAAAATCATAGGAAATATTAAAACAACTCTCTCTCTCACCCGTAAAAATCAAGTATGGAAAACTAAATACAAAAATAAAATAACAAATATCCTACTCTACATTGGGTTGCCTCCCAAGAAGCGCTTGTAATTTAAGGTCGACGGCCCGACCCGGTTACCTCAACTGTATAGGATAGTGGATGTTGGTTTAACTCTCCACTTCTTCTTCTCCACCATCTCTTCTCAATAAGGTTTTTATCTCGAGCACACTGGCTCTTTGGACATGGTGGAAAGCTGTGGATGTTAACCTCTTTCATCTTGCACTTTTTCTTCTCGATCAACTTCCATAGAGTACGACTGGGCTCAAATGAATCTCTGGACATAAAATCATCCCAGTAGTACCTCCTTGGTGTTATATGCTCCTCATTAGACACATGCATCTCATCTATACCCCCACACTTGACGATTTCAACCTCCTTGACTATGGCATATAGATCGTCAATGTGATCGCCAATAGAACAAGAAATTGGAATGTGCCCATCACGTTCTTCCCAAAAGGACTCTCCATACACAAGTCTTTTCAACTCATTGCGGAATTGATTTATATGAGATATGGTAAAGTCTTCAAAAATCTGAGTAGGGGATTTTACCTCAACTGTAATGGACACTATTTCTTTGCCAGCTCAATCATCGGCACACCACAAGCTCCCAATGTCGGTGTCATCCCAATCATGCCAAGGCTGTGTGATAATTGGAGGTTGCCTTTCAGAGAGCATCGACTCCTCTATTGTTGGACACACAAGTCCACCCCAGTCTGAATAAGAGTCGGAGTCCTCATAAATGGCAAAGTCCACCAATGGTTCATGGACACTGCATTCTTCGCTCGTCTCAGGTACCTATTCTTCCATAACTGCAGCTTGTGATTCAGATTCTCGTTCTTTCTCCATCCTAGCCATCAGTGTCCTTTGCATCTCTAGGACAGCTAGTAGCCAATGAGGTTCATCCGAACCATCTTCGGATGGTGATCATAGAGGCTCGATTAGGGGCTCAATGTCATGTGACAAAGGATCCTCTTGTGGCTCATTTGTAACAAGGGACATCCTGGTGATGCGCGCATGGATCTCCCCCATAATATTGTGCAGTCTGCCATGCTCGCTGATGAGTCCTCTTGGTGGTGCTGAAGCTATGGTGGATGGAATATGCATACGTCTTCATACTTGTGATCCTTCTTGCATTTGTAGCACCATATCATTGAGCATGAGTCATCTGTGTGCCAAACTCTGCATTTAGCACAGTAGTAGGGGAAATCCGAGATCCCCTCATAATCCTTGTCGCTTCACATGCTCATTACGTCTCCTGCTTCCTGTGTTCCTGTGAAAACAAACTCACAAGACTCCCGTGAAGCACAGAGATTGAAACAAATAAAATAAAAAACTAAAAGAAAAGTTTTCTATACTATCGCCTAACTAAATAATCTACCGCTTTCCCCGGCAACGGCGCCAAAAACTTGACACGATTTCTTACGTGTATGCGCAAGTGCACGGTCAAGTAATATAGGGGTGGTATTTCAACTTCGAGTTATCGATCCCACGAGGACAAGCTTGAGATTATTTAATAATTTATTATCCTAGAATACAGTACAAGGAGGAAGAAACTGTGATTTAATTATTTTCCACCCTCAAACGGGTGACTGACATAAAATAAACAACTAAACTAATATTTTTGGCTTTTTTAATTTATTAAAAAAATATGGAGAAACTAGGCAATCTCTAGATCAACTAGGGCTTTAGACGATTTCCGGAATAGCAAAGTAACACGTTAACACTATTTTAGTTTGGCTGGGTAATAGCACTTACAATATCCTATCGGTCTCATGTCGTTCTACGTCACGGTTTACTTGGTGTCATGTCGGTCCACCTACATCTACCGGTCCGTTCTAGTAGGCTAACGACAGTGCAGGAAATGATGTCCTCTCAGACCACCGCCACACGAACACCTCACTATCTCCTACCGAATATACCCACTAAGGCCAATCCTACACACTTCTCTTCTCAGTCTCAGTGATTAAGGATGGTTGTTCATATCTCATCACAACTAGGTCTAAGTCGCTCTCACGCACTCGCTTGCTAATTAACAAGTCCGGTTAATTACTCCATTCTTGCCAAGGATTAAGCACAGCATATGAACAATAACTAAAACATTTATTAACTTTAAGCAAGATCACAATCTATGAAGAACACGAAGATTCATAAATTATCAATTCCTACCCTAGCCGTGTCAATAGACTAAGATCTTCAACAAGTTCATGAAATCAAATGTCGTCCAATAGATGAAATCAAATAGCATGAAACAAAGTCTTAAATCCGTAAAACATAATCGTCTACATAAACCCTAGGCTCTATAGAGAAGCCTAGCAAAACGTCTAGTTACTACATGAAATTGTAGCAACACAACAAAGTTTCTCCATAAAATTGATGAAAAGAGAAGAGAAAGGAATCAAACGGTGAAATCTCCGGTTTGGGGATGATCCCAATCGATCTCCTCAGCACCCTTGCCTCTCTTCCTTCCTCCGTATGCGTGAATGAGTTTTTTTTTCGTTCCCTAGGTCGTTCTTTAGTCATAACCCGTCGCAAGTCTTCAGTAATTGCACAATAGCCCCCTGAAATCGACTCCTGACTTCGCCGGGTCATAACTTCTTCGTCCGAACTCGAATTTAGCTCCGTGACCTATCGTTGGAAAGCTCTCTGAGTCTATTTTCATTTGACACTGTTCACATCCCCAAATTAATTGTATAACTCCGGATATGGTCAAAATAGTGCAGACTGGTCATCCAAACTCCTCCAATTCGGCTTCTCTTCACTCCACTTGAGCTCCCGTTGTTTCCGAAGTTCGTTCCATGCCTCCTATCAACCGATTAGCATCCGTTCCTTCCAAGAAAACATGAACAAATATATGAAGTAATTATAGTTGAAAAATACAACGAAATATGCATAGAAACGCCCAGACTAACAATAAAGTGCATAGTAAGAAACAAGTGACAAAACGACTCATATTCTCTACAATTAAGCTCAATTATCTCATGATAATGTGGAAAATAACATTAATATGTAGCCCCTAAAAGGTGCTATCAAATTCCCCCACACTACCTTCTTGCTCGTCCCGAGCAACACTTGCTTCCAATAGTCACATATATCTTTACTTTGCCTTAGACGCACCGACTCAAACACCAGACTATGCAATCTACATGACTATAAACAATGCTACTCGATTATGCACAAATGCAATGAAGTAAAGAAAATCTTTTTTTTTGGTTGGAGATTGGGCAATCTCGAAAAGCAAACCGGCATGTCATAAGGCTGTCACATTCCCTTGGAGATTTATAACCTTGGTGGTCGGTAGAACTTGCGGCCAGTTTCGTTAGACAGAATGGGCACGGACACTCAATTAGTTGCTTCCGCACACTCATCAAACGTATCCCAAGCAACCTACCATCCGAGCTATTTATCCACGGGTTTCATATGTTGACGGCTTAGGACGGGTAGGATAGGATATTTAGAAGCGCTGTCCTAGACGTCATGATTTAACTCACAAAAACCCATTCTCACACTCCCTCACCAAAATTTAAGGAACCCCACCGAACTAAATACTCCGGACCTCATTCCGTCAATCTTGGTGCAACGCCGTTCTCGCGGCCACACATGTGAAGAAAAGATCAAAAGATTCATAGCTCATTTCCTTGGTCTTGATGAAGTTTAATTTTCAGCTCCCTGTTCCATTTCACTTTTAATTTTATTTTTTTCTTTTTTTTTAACAATAAGCGCATAGAGCCACCAATGATGATAACAATATCCAATGAGATCAAATATCAAGATAGATAATGTGGGGATGGAATGTGTCAATTCAACGATGTAATCAATATATGTCGACACCCCCACACTCAATGTAAAGCATATCACAAACCCGGTAGTCAATGTAAAATGTGCTATTTCCAACCAATCCTCCTCATCACCTAAGATATAGAGAATGTAAATGAAACACAAGCAAGTCCTCCTATAAGATCAACCAACCCCACCCCATAACGTGCGGAAAGTGTCACGCACTACGGCACTCCACCTGTGATCGTGGTGCCACCGCAACACCGAAGTGTGCTACCGTCTCTAACACACCCTCACATCCCCTTAAAATATGACATGTGAGAAAATCCACTCAATATGTATAATTTCACCTCACCCTCGAAGAAACCCCCTTACTCAACTCCCTCTAACATGATGCATAGGAAGGTACCATTCTAACTAGTGATGAAAGTTACAAGGAACAGTTTCCTAGGCTAGAGGCTGTGAATAAATGGAGTAAATGTATCAAAAGGGGTAACTAGTGGACCTAGGCTGTGAGACGGGACGTGAGGTCCCCATAAAAATCACTCGCACAGCTGTTCAGTTGCCAGTACGAGGAGGGTTGACGACTACCTTAGTGGCGGTGGTGTAGCGCTAGTAGGATAACTAGTCTGAGAGACAGCTACTCACAATTATCGAGTGCATTGGCCCCATAGCCTTTCTACTCCAGGTTCTCGCGTCTACCTCACCTCAGGTTTTCATACTACCTAGGGAAACTATCATTAAGCCCTCTCCACGCTCACTCTCTTCAATTACCCTTTCTCGAAAAAATTCAATTTTTTGGGTTTTTCTTGTTTTTAGTTTCTTTTTTTTTTCCTAACTCTATATGCTTAGGCCAAGTCGATTAATTAACAAAATTTGGGTAGGTGTACTCAATAATTAAACGTGCACAAATAATATATACAATGCAATATCGAAACGTGCACATGGAATCCTAAGGACTAACTCTATATGCAAAACCGACTCACTAATTTATATATAACATGGTTATGCAAGTTTAGACTAGTAAAGATATATGTAAACCCCCCCCCCCCCCCCGCACTTGAGATAACCATTGTACTCAATGAATTTAGGACATGATCTCAAATTGTAAGGATAAGATGACAAAATTACAAGTGTTGCAGAGCACTTCGCATAGAGTGACTAGACAAGAATTCTAAAGTCAGAGAGAGAGAAAACTTACCTACGGTCCCGTAGTACCGTTCTAACGGGACCGGTTTCGCGAAAATTGGTCAAGAAGGACCGAATCGGTCGACCAAATTTTCCGAAAGCTCAAGCAAGTCGAAGAAAGACTACATCGTTATGCCCCTTGGTGTTCCCGTTGCAAGTACCTCTCGGAGCCTTGGCCACATCCCCCTCCAAAGCGATGAATTTGACAATTTAAGTTCTTGGAGTTTTTACTCTTTGAATTCCCCCACACTCAAACCGCTAACTATCTCTCAAAATTCCGCGAGTTAATGTTGATGGCGAGCTTGCAAGAAGCGAAAACCACCAAAAAGTTTTGGATTTGGAGAAGTTTAGGGTTTGTGTGTGTGAGTGTTCTTAAGAAGTTGAGATGAAAAAGATGAAGATGAGTGTTTTGATCCGAAATTGGGGTTGGAAGTGTTAAAAGTCCGATTTTTACCTTTAAATAGTAGCTCTGGAATACCCAAAATGCCCCCAATTAAAGGAGGTGTCAGCCCATTTCGGCCCGAAATGGGTTTGGTTTTGGCCCGAAATGTTTTGGAAGTTTCAAAACAGAACCCCATTTTAATTTCGAACCGAAATCAATGGATTTCGGTCCGAAATGCCCTGGAACTTACCGGTTTTTGTTTTTGCTTTAATTTCTTCATCCAGTGTCTCGCACTAACGGACTCGTCATTGAATGTAGAATCCAATGTTGACTGAAAAATTCCCAAAGTCTGGGGAATTTTTCATCTCATCTCCAAAATTGCTCCCTAGCGCAAGAATCGTGCCCCTTTAAACTTGAGTTTCTTTCATCCCTCTTCGAATTCCGATGCGTGCAACTCCGGACAACATCTAGCTGTCAATATCCTCAATAAATGAATAGCTACTCCTGGACCTCGAGTAGCCTCTCTTCCAAGCTCCTAATATCAAATTGCTAGTTGTGCCTCGTTTTGCGTGCAATGTAGTGCACGTGCATCAAGAAGGGTAATCCGAAGGGTTCTTTGGTACCTGATAACGCCCAAATAGGGGTTATCTTATAGCTCGGTTTTTTGTGCATTTGCGCCGGAAAACTCACGTTTTAGCCCATTTTCACCCTCGGAACGCCTCGGTTTTAGGAACGAGACAGTTAATTGCTCTTTATAAATTTCTGCATTTTCCGTACTTTATTTGGATATGATCGCGGGTGTGTTCATGTTGTCTATGCAGGAACAGGGCCCGGGAATGCAGCAGGAATGGATCGGAAATGCAGCAGGAGGCAAACAGAGGCAGAAAAGAGCACCCTGCCTTGCTGTCTGCGTATAATACGCAGACCCTGCGTAAAATACGCAGGCAGCAAGGAGGGAGAGGGGTTTTTGACAGACTTTCTCCCCTGTCTGCGTATTATACGCAGAAAATACGCAGAAAATACGCAGCCAGGGGGAGAAATACGCAGAAAATACGCAGAGTGAGGAGGTTGGAAAGCAAGATGGGTCCCTGTCTGCGTATTATACGCAGGAAATACGCAGAAAATACGCAGACAGCAAGCACAAAGTGGAGAAAAAGCAACAGGAGAAGACCCTGTCTGCGTATTATACGCAGCAGGCTGCGTATTATACGCAGACAGCACAAAAACTGGGGCGGTTTCGGGCAGTGGCAGTTTCGTAAATATTGACAAGTTCCAGAAATTCGCCAGCACTATAAAAAGACTCGTCCAGACTTGTTTTGGAGACACAACACACAAGGCAATTCATCCAAGGACAAGTCTGAGCATCCCGGGAGAGCACGGAAGCACTCATCCAGATCCGAAGACTTAGTTTGATCTTAATCTCTCTTTTAAATTCAGAAACTTTGTTAACTAGTTATGTCGTTCAGTAGCTAAACCTTTTACCTAGGTTCTCGGTGAACCTAGGGTTTCGTTTTCAGACATTATTTCTGCAGTTTGAGTATGAATTCATGATCTCGTTATCTTAATTCAGTAGTATTATCAGTTATTCTGTCTTTGATTATATCTGTTTATGCATGATCGGAGTCGCGAACCAGAATTGCTATAGACCCGAGCCTGTAGGTGAAAACGTCAGGTTAGGGTTAGGAAGAAAAGACAGGATTTAGCACCTTACCCTGATAGACCGACCAGAGAAAGGGAGATAGGGCTAGCCAAAACGTATAGACCAACTGTTAGAGAATTTGACCCGGGCCATCAGGACAGGTTAGAAACCCTAGCAGACTTAGAACGAGACTGCAGACTTAGGCAGCTTAACAGGAACCCGAAAGTCTGCAGGATCGTGACAGCGTGTGGAATCTGAAAGGTTACTGCACAATCGGTACGTGGCACGGGTAATTAAAACTGCTGCGTGTTTTCATATCAAACCGAAGAACATAATTCTGAAGAAACCCTAGGGGATCCTGGACCTAGTATTCCAAACCCTAGATTTACAACTTTAAAGATTTTCAGAAAACGTCACAAAAAATATTTGCGTTTATTTTGTTTATTTTTATTTTATAGTTAATCACAATCCTAAACTACTCCTCCTTTTATACTCTGGAAGTTAAAACTGATTTCTCGAAAAAACCCGAAATAGTCCTCGTGGGAACGATCACCCGAGCTTAATTACGCCCGGTATTACAAGATTCGTATACTTGCGAACAGCACGTTAGTTTGCGCATCAAGTTTTTGGCGCCGTTGCCGGGGACTTTTTAGGGTTAATTTAATTATCAGAATTAGTTTTCGGAGTTTTTATTTTTCAGTTTCGTTATTTTTCTTTTATCTCACTGCTTTTTGAATCTGCGTTTTTCAGGACTGTTCAGTTGATGCCCAGATTGCCTCGCAGTTTGGTAACACCACTCGACAATCCGGAGAAACTGTATACCGAACAGAACCGCAGAAACCGAGAAAGCAGGATGGCAACCAACCAGAGAGATCCACCCGAGAACACCGAAGCCGGTGGACAGGAACGAGAGACACGTACCCCAGCCCAGATGGCTCGGTACATTGAGGAACTTGTCACAGCGGGACTTGCTGCCCGAAGCAACCATAGAACATATAACCGATCTGGAAAGGCGTTGGTGGAGAATTTCGAAGTCCCCACCGGGGGGCATGAGCGAGCTATTGTGGTGCCCGAGATCACCGCCGAGCACTTTGACATCAAACCCTCCACCATCCAGACGGTGCAAACTCTCTGCCCGTTTCATGGCAGGGCCGACGAAGACCCGAACGCTTTTATCGGGAAATTCGAAGATTACTGCAACAAGGTCTGATACAAGGGGGTAGAAGCAGAGGCACTCATGCTGATTTTATTTCCATACTGTCTTTACGGAGTAGCCAAAGACTGGCTCGAATCCCGACCACCCCGATCCATCACCACATGGGAGGAGTGTGTCGCAGATTTTCTGGCGAAATTCTATCCCGCCTCCCGAGTCATACAGTTACAGAGCGAGATCCTGTCATTCAGACAGATGATGGGGGAGACGGTGGTGGACGCATGGGACAGGCTTATGAGATTGGTCAAACGGTGCCCTAACCACGGTTTTGGAGACGCAAAAATTCTGCAGGTTTTCTACCATGCCCTAGACAGGGAGAACGCCGACAGGATTGACAGAGAGGCCGGGGGAAACTTCTTGTATCACGTAGACAAAGAAGGTGCGTATGACCTGATGAAGCAGTTGGCCAAGCAGGATACCCGACTGTTTGACGATCGCAGGATGGCGGCTAGAGCCGAACCCGCAGAGGATGACCGGATAGACAATCTGGGTAGGATCGTTCATGACTTGGTCACGAAAGTCTACTCGGATAAGAAGACTGTTGCAGCAGTCGAAGAACCTGATCTGGACGCAGCCATTGAGGAGCTAAGGACCGAAGACACCAACTACGTACAGCAGCAGTGGGACCCGAGCCGGTACCGACCGGGTACGAGAGACCATCCCGGGTTTCGGTACGGAAACCCAAACGCAGCAGTTTATGCACCGGGATTCCAGCACAGGCCACCAGCCCAGCAGGCTGGCCCGGCCCAGCAGGCTCAGTCAGTACCATCTGCGCAGCAGTACGACGCCCAGATGAAAGAGATCAAGTCCATGTTCCAGACCATGGAGTCCCGATTCAAGCACATGGACGCCCTGACAGCCGACATGCAGACGACCAAAACGTCACTGCGTGCTTTGGAGGTACAAGTGGGGCAGTTAGCACAGCAGCTAACGGAGAGACAGCCAGGAAACTTGCCCTCGAATACAGTGAACAATCCACGTGCTCAGATCAATGCTATCACCACTCGGAGTGGAGTAGCACTGCAGGATCCACCGTACCCTAGCCACGCACGCGCAGAAAAGTCGAAAGAAGTAGAACGCAAACTGTCTGGCCAGGATAACAGCTCAGTCGATCGCCCCCAGCCGAAGGGCTCGGTTGAGCAGGATGCAGTGCAGAATGAGACAGATGCAGAAACGGTACCTGTCTCCAAGGAGGTACCGTACCCCTTGAAGACACGAAAGAGGGACGATAGCAAGGACTACACCAGGTTTCTCGAGATGTTCAAGCAGCTGCAGATTAACATACCTTTTGCTGAGGCTTTGGCAAAGATGCCCACTTACGCCAAATTCCTCAAGGAAATTCTGTATGGGAGGAGGCGAATGAGCGATTTCGAGACTATAAACCTGACGGCAGAAGTGAGCAACTGTGTGAAGAATGGGCTACCGAGGAAGAGAAAAGATCCTGGCAGTTTTGTAATACCGGTCACCCTGGGTAATGCTTACACAGGAAAGGCTCTGTGTGACCTAGGGGCCAGCATCAACCTGATGCCATTGACGATTTTCAAGAGTTTGAAAGTCGGGGAGCCCCGGCCCACCAGAATCATGCTGCAGATGGCAGACAGGTCCGTAAAACAGGCTTATGGAGTTATCGAGGATATTTTGGTGAAGGTCGGTGAGCTCATTTTTCCAGCAGATTTCGTGATCCTGGACATGGAGGCAGGGGAGGTACCGCTCATACTGGGCAGGCCGTTTTTGGCCACTGGAGAAGCTATGATAAATTGCAAGAGCGGTGAACTGACCATGCAGATTAACGAGGACAAGGTTAAATTTAATGTTTTCAAAAATCTGCAACTGCCAAATTATTATGATCACGAAGATATCTTCGCCATAGACGTAGTTGATGATGGCTGGGAAAACGAGGAGATGGATCAGTTATGGGAGGAAATTGATAGCATGTACGGAAAAGAGAAAGAGATGACTCGGTGCGAGCAGGCCATGAGAGCCGAGGACTGGACCACTTTGCACCGGGACGAAGATGGCGGGCAGAAGATGATCCTGGTTCCGTCACTCAAGGAGCCACCTGCACTCGAGCTTAAACCGCTCCCGAACCATCTCAGGTATGCGTACATTGGTAATAATAATACTCTGCCCGTAATTGTTTCTTCTCTTCTATCTCAGGAACAGGAAGAGAAACTGCTGGAAGTATTACGAGAGCATAAAGAAGCAATCTCCTGGACGATTGCAAATATTAAGGGGATCAGCCCCTCCTACTGCATGCACAAGATCAGGATCGAAGAAGGCAAGAAACCGGTGATTCAGCCCCAGCGGAGACTGAACCCGAACATGAAGGATGTTGTGCGCAAGGAGGTCATGAAGTGGCTGGAAGCAGGAATCATATACCCCATATCAGACAGCACCTGGATCAGCCCGGTCCAGTGTGTGCCCAAAAAGGGGGGTATTACGGTGGTGCAGAATGAGGACCAGGAGCAGATTGCACAGCGCACGGTTACAGGCTGGCGGATCTGTATGGACTATCGGAGGCTAAACGATGCAACATTGAAAGACCACTTCCCGCTACCATTCATGGACCAGATGTTGGACAGGCTTGCTCATCACGCCTATTATTGCTTTCTGGACGGGTACTCCGGGTACAACCAGATTTGCATAGCCCCGGAAGATCAGGAGAAGACAACGTTTACCTGCCCGTATGGTATGTTTGCGTTCCGGCGCATGCCATTCGGGTTGTGTAACGCTCCAGCCACGTTCCAGAGATGCATGATGGCAATATTCTCCGACATGATCGAGAAAAATCTGGAGGTCTTTATGGACGATTTTTCACTGTTCGGGGACAGTTTTGACGACTGCCTGCACCACCTGGGACAAGTCCTGATCCGATGCAAGAAGGCGAATTTGGTGCTGAACTGGGAGAAGTGTCATTTTATGGTCACCGAGGGGATCGTGCTGGGTCACAAAATTTCCAGCAAGGGACTCGAGGTGGACAGGGCCAAGATCGAGGTGATAAAACAGCTCCCATATCCGACAACCGTAAAGGCAATCAAAAGTTTTCTGGGGCATGCAGGATTTTACCGGAGGTTCATCAAAGACTTTTCCAAGATCACGAAGCCACTCTGCGCTTTACTTGGAAAAGACGTGCCCTTTGACTTTGATGAAGCTTGTCAGCAGGCCTTTGACCATCTGAAGGAGAAGCTGACCACAGCCCCGGTTATAACTACACCGGACTGGTCACTTCCGTTTGAGCTAATGTGTGACGCAAGCGACTATGCAGTTGGTGCAGTTTTGGGGCAGCGAAAGGACAAGGTGTGCCATGTGATATATTATGCAAGCCGGGTACTCAACGATGCCCAGATCAACTATGGCACTACTGAGAAGGAGCTGCTTGCTGTGGTATATGCCCTGGATAAATTCAGGCCGTACTTGGTCGGGTCAAAGTTCATCGTTTTTACCGACCATAGTGCCCTGAAATATCTGCTGGACAAGAAGGACGCAAAGCCGAGACTGCTGAGATGGGTATTGCTGATGCAGGAATTTGATGTGGAAATCCGGGATAAGAAGGGAGTCGAGAACGTTGTAGCGGACCACCTGTCCAGGCTTGAGAATGCTGAGGTGAACCCGGTACCGATCCAGGAAAACTTTCCGGACGAGCACATCATGGCGGTCAAACTGGGGAGACCGTGGTACTATGCTATAGCCAACTATCTGGTGAGTGGCACGCTTCCCGAGGACCTAACCCCGTCACAGCGGAGACGATTTATTTCTGAAAGCCGGCAGTATTTCTGGGACGACCCGTATCTGTTCAAGCAGGGAGCCGACAACATTCTGAGGAGATGTGTTCCGACCCACGAGGCCTGGAACGTGATCAGGCACTGCCACTCGGCTCAGTGTGGGGGTCACTTCGGAGGGACCCGCACGGCACACAAGGTACTGCAGTCAGGTTTCTTTTGGCCAACACTTTTCAAGGACTGTCATGATTATGTACAGGGATGCGATAGATGCCAGAGGACAGGGAGTACGTCACATAGGGACGAGATGCCTTTGACTATTTGGCAGGAGGTTGAACCCTTCGATGTATGGGGGATTGACTTCATGGGGCCGTTCCCGTCTTCTATGGGAAATCTGTACATACTGTTGGCAGTGGATTATGTTACGAAGTGGATCGAGGCGATAGCGTGTCAGAAAAACGATGCAGCAACAGTTGAGCGTTTTCTGAAACGCAACATATTCACACGATTCGGGACCCCCAGAGCAATGATCAGCGATGAAGGGTCACACTTTATTAACAAAGTGTTTGCCAGGGTACTTAAGCAGTACGGGGTATCGATCCATAAGGTATCATTGCCTTATCACCCCCAGACTAACGGGCAGGCAGAGGTGTCAAACCGAGAGATCAAGGGCATTCTCGAGAAAACCGTAAATCTGGGCCGGAAGGATTGGTCGATGAGACTGGATGATGCGTTGTGGGCATACAGGACAGCTTTCAAAACACCGCTGGGAATGTCACCATACCAGCTCGTGTTTGGGAAAGCGTGTCACCTCCCGGTTGAGCTGGAGCATAAGGCCTATTGGGCTATCAAACTGCTCAACATGGATGAGAGTCTGGCCGGAGATAAGAGAAAGATGGCGCTGCTGGAATTAGAGGAGTTCCGCAGGACGGCATTTGAGAGCGCCAAAATCTATAAAGAGAAGACGAAGAAGTGGCATGATCAGCGTATCACGCCAAAGCAGTTCAACGAAGGAGACAAGGTACTTCTCTACAACACAAGAATGAGGTTCTTTCCGGGAAAGTTGAGATCTCGTTGGTCGGGGCCGTTCATCATCAGGAAGATATTCGCATGGGGCGCATTCGAGCTAGAGAATCCAAAAGACAACTCAAGCTTCAGGGTGAACGGAAACCGAATCAAGCCGTATCTCGAGAACGCCGAGGTCGCTAAAGTAGATCCAATCTACTTCGACGACCCGTGATTGAACCTGAGGTAACTGGGTCGGGCCGTCGACCGAAAATTACAAAGCGCTGGTTGGGAGGCAACCCAACGTAGTAAGTTTAAATTATATTATTTTTATTTTAAGTTTTGAATTTTTGAGAGAGGTGAGATGAGTGGGTATTTAATGAAAATTGAGCATGTGCAGATACAGAAGAAGCAGACGAAAAGAAACAGAAAGGAGAGAGAGAGAAAAGTGACCCCCATTCAACCCACAGTGTCAAAATAACCGAGGTGAAAAAAAAAAAAAAAAAAAAAAATTTGAAAAATATTTTTCTCTGCTGTCTGCGTATTATACGCAGCTTTCTGCGTATTATACGCAGCCAGCAAAGAAAAACTGATTTTTGAAAATTTTTGAAAAATTATTTTAGCTGCTGTCTGCGTATTTTACGCAGGTTTCTGCGTATTATACGCAGCTAGCAGCATAAACTGTATTTTTCTAAAAAAAAAAAAAAAAAATGAAAAATTAAGCTGCTGTCTGCGTATTTTACGCAGCTTTCTGCGTATTATACGCAGACAGCACCAAAAATTGACTTTTTTGGAAAAATTGAAAAATTATTTTGAGGGCTGTCTGCGTATTTTACGCAGGTTTCTGCGTATTATACGCAGACAGCACTGAAAAATCAGTTTTTTTTTTAAAAAAAAAAAAAAAAAAAAAAAAAAAATCAAAAATTCATTTTCCCTCCCTGTCTGCGTAAAATACGCAGCTTCCTGCGTATTATACGCAGACAGAGAAGGAAAATGCAATTTTTTTTAAATTTTTTGATCACCCGGTACTCCTGTTTGCGTAAAATACGCAACATATACGTATTATACGCACAAAATTAGTAGTTTTTGACCATTTTAAGCCAGGGGCATTTTGGTCATTTTGGCACTTAGGGTTAAATAGGGGAGTCCGGCCATGGGGAAGCCATTGTTGCTTCCAAGCTTTCTCTCTCTACCTCCATTCCTCTCTAGCACCAACACACCAAATTTTCAAAAGTGCTCGAAATAAAAAACCGAAGGCATTTTTGGAATCCCCTCGTCGCAAGGAGCACGGAAATACTCTCGGTTTTCAGAAATTCCAACCGAGCAAGTGTGGGGGTGGAAGGAAAGTGAAGGGTGTTCTTGAGGAAAAATCTCAGATTTGTTGAGTTTGAAGCCAAACCGGAAAAATTCACAGAAGGGAACGTTGAAGAGGAGGAAGAAGGCTACGCGTGAGTGTGGCCGGAATTTAATTCCGGCAAAGTTGACTTTTCCGGCGGCCTAGGCGGCGGCTGGACGGCGGTTTACAGGCGGCTTTCCGGCGATAACCTTGCCGGATTCTGCGCTTCACCCCCGTTGTGGGAAGGTCCAATTTTCTTCCCTCTCTTTAAAATTTTCAGTTTTAAGCACGACCCGTAGCCGGGTCATTGTTTCTGAAATTTTTCTCGGTTTCCGTGCCGTGTGGACCTCTGGTAGATTCTAGGGGGCTTATTTGCTGAGACGCACTATTTCACGCGCACGTACTCAAGATTTCTGTTTCTGCTCGTTTTTGCATTTTCATGGCTTTAGTCAAACCTGTCATTGACCCGAACCGTCGGCACGAGCCGATTGATATCCCTGTCAGCGAACTTACACCGCATAACTTTGACAGTTATCGGTTTGTGACCCACCGTGCCCATGACTATTATCTGACCGGTAAAAAGCCGAACTATAGGTTGGCTAAGGACCACCGTTTCGAGGTAGACGATGATAGGATGCCAATCCAAATGGTGAACTTTGCCAGTCGAGCAGACATTTTTGGCACTTCACTAGCCGGGTTTGAGGTTACGTCTAGTTCTAGGCTGGCTAGGGAGTTCTTTTGCAACCTTATGCATGCCGGCGATGCCGAGAACACTGATGTGCGGTGGATTTATTGCCGTCGTGACTATATCTTGCTGACCCCCGACTCTATTAGGCAGGCTTACGGGATTCCACCATCCCAAGAGCCGTGTGCCTACCAGCTAGCTGTGAGTAACCCTCCGTCAGCTGGGGAAATTTTGAGGGTTTTGACAGGTGGAGCCGCGGGGGCCCACTTTGAGGAGGAAGGAAACGTGGGGCTGAAGCTGCACTCGGGATTTTTGTGCAAGCCTGCCAAGTGGTGGGCTGAATGGGTGGTGAACCGCATTATGGGGATCCAACACTTTACCTACCTCGAGAATGAGGCGACCATGATAGTGTACTGCCTGATGATGAGGCGACGGATTGATATAGCTCAGCTCATTTGGGCTTATATTCAGGAGAGGAACGCCTCAGCGAGCCGGAAGGGACTCGGGTATAGCAACCTGATTATCCAACTGGCTCGTAATTACCAGATTCCTCTCTCCGAGCTTGAGGGTGACTGGAATCCTCCTCTTCTTAAGGCCTATAGGAAGATTAGAGGGGGAGGTCCGGGACCGAATGACCCAGTCATCGACCTTGATGCAGACCCTATGGAGGATGATGAGCCTGCCCCTGCCCCTAGGAGGCGATCGACCCAGGACAGACCTACTCGGGGGACGGGAGCGTCTACACTTAGGCGTTCTCAGTCCACCCATGACCACGGAGAGCCGAGCCAGAGAGCCGGGCCGAGTCAGAGAGCTAGACCTAGTACGAGAGGTACGAGAGGTCTGACCGGTCCACCGCCACTTTCGGTCATGAACCGTAGGTTGGCCCGAGTTGAGGAGGGACTTGAGGGGTGCCGTGCTGGGCAGGCGTCTTTAGGTGAGAAGGTGCTTAACAAGTTAGGGAAAGTTTTCCGATACCTAAAGCACCTCAAGAAGACCACGAAGAAGATAGCCAAAGACCATGGCGATGCGATTACCGCACTCCGAGAGGAGCAGCGCGAGGCAGCCCGCCATGCGGGCCGAGAGGTGCCATTGCCTATTATCTTCCCTCCCTCCTATTCCAGTGAGTACACTACCAGCTGGTCGGACGAGGCGAGCTCGAGTGAGCATGCCACAGCACCGGGCACACACCCACCTAGCAGTAGGTCAGGATCCCGGACACAGTCCAGACAGTCTTCGAGCTCACGGTCCCGCCAGTCGTCGAGCTCGCACCCACGACAGTCGAGTAGTGCCAGATTCAGGCAGACCAGCAGCTCACCCAGCAGCATGTCCGGTTCATCCGAGACCGGGTCAGACCCGCCGTATAGTCCAGACGAGTCAGTGCCATGAGGGCATGCCACCTCTTAGTGTGGGGGTGGGAGTCGTGTCTGCATAACCCGGTCTGCACGTTTTTTCACATTTATTTGCAGTTTTCATTTTATTTTTTTGAATCAGCATATTTTCTTTATTTGAGTCGACCCACCACATCATTCTGACCTTGCATTGTGTATATTTAAGAAAAAGAAAAAAAAATCGAAAATTTTCAGAAAATCCAAAAAAAAAAAAAAAAAAAAAAAAATTAAAAATCAGAAAATTTGAGAAAGGGCAATCAAGATAACAGAAACTGGGAAGAAATCGAGATTAAACCCTTTGACAGGAAAGAAAGCTTGCACCGAGGTATAGTAGATAGGTGAGAGCCAGTGACCCTTGGAAACCGCAAGTAGTTATCACCTGAGCTAAGTATCCGACTAGTTGCCACACCGCCGTCATCTAGGTAGTCGACAACCCGCCCACGGGCGCCGTCATGGTCATCGCATCTTTCGGTGGAGTGACTGGCTATCAAGGGACCTCACGTCCTGTTTCTTATCCCTAGGTCCAACTAGTAAACCCGTTTGAAGCCATTTACCCCTTTTATTCTTAGCCACTATAGCCTAGGAAGCCTTATTTGAGACCTCATCGGTCGATTAGTTGGCTATTCTACGAGTTATGACGGAGGGAGTGAGTTGGGGAGGGTTTTAGATGGAGCACTTCATGACATATCAGTTTTGGACAGTTTCGACATGGACACGCTTTTCGAGGGAAGGACAGGGTGAGTGAGAGGCGACAGTGCATTAATTTGCGGAGGTGGATCACTGCATTACTTAGTGACCACAGGAGGAGTTAGTCGCGTGCGAGACATCTTTCCGCACACATTGGGGTCCGGGGGGTTGTGAGGTTAATTGGTGGTTGTGCCGTTTTTCTACATCTTTGGTGATGAGGAGGTTCGGTGGGACTGCACAGTATTATTTCGACTACAGGATCAGCGCTTCAGGATTAGTGTGGGGATATTTCATATGAGGACATCTTTCATACCCCACGACGACAGTTTATTTCTATTCACTCAGCTTTAGTCAGTTTATTTATCGTTATTCGTGTATTTATGTGTATATAGAGTCGTATTATTAAAAAAAAAAAAAAAAAAAAAAAAAAAAGAAAGAAAAAAAAAACAAACAAAAAATAGAAAGAAAAAAAAACAAACAAAAAATAGAAAGAAAAAAAAATAGAAAAAAAAAGAAACAGAAAAAAAAAAGAAAAAAAAAACAAAAAATGATCTAGTTTTGCAGTTTTTCAGTTATTTATGTTATTTATGTTATTGAGTCAAAAAGCTGAGTGAGTAGCGCGATTTTCGAGATAGTTACACCGCTTCACATTTGTGGCCGCGAGAACGGCGAAGACACACCGAGTTGGGAAATTGTGAGAATGTCATAACGAGTAGGATCATGTCGTACCTTTACATATATATCCTACCTGTTAGATTTAGAACCTTGATTCGGAAATAGCTCGGATGGTCGGTTAACTAGGGATTCGCTCAGGTTGATAGCAAAAGTAACAGTACTCGGGTCCCGTGCTTAAATCCACCAAATAAATCTGTTCAGACTTACCGATCGATTGCAGGGAAGTATTTTCTGGAAAAAGGGTGAGATTTTGAGGACACTCGGTTATGTTTTTGAGATTGCCCAATCTCACCAAAAAATAATTGTTTAGTATTTTTGAGTCGTGTACATTGAGTCTGTGTATATTCTATCTGAGTCAGTCTTTCTATCGAGTCGTCTGGTTATACGGTTCAGGTTGAAAGAGTATGCAATTGCAGGGAGTATGCAAAGGTAGTGTATGCACGACAGGGTCGGTTTTGCAAAAACCGAAAGGTATGCAAGCAGGTTGGTATGCAAGGGGATTGCTCGGGACGAGCAATATCTAGTGCGGGGGTATTTGATAACGCCCAAATAGGGGTTATCTTATAGCTCGGTTTTTGTGCATTTGTGCCGGAAAACTCACGTTTTAGCCCATTTTCACCCTCGGAACGCCTCGGTTTTAGGAACGAGACAGTTAATTGCTCTTTATAAATTTCTGCATTTTCCGTACTTTATTTGGATATGATCGCGGGTGTGTTCATGTTGTCTATGCAGGAACAGGGCCCGGGAATGCAGCAGGAATGGATCGGAAATGCAGCAGGAGGCAAACAGAGGCAGAAAAGAGCACCCTGCCTTGCTGTCTGCGTATAATACGCAGACCCTGCGTAAAATACGCAGGCAGCAAGGAGGGAAAGGGGTTTTTGACAGACTTTCTCCCCTGTCTGCGTATTATACGCAGAAAATACGCAGAAAATACGCAGCCAGGGGGAGAAATACGCAGAAAATACGCAGAGTGAGGAGGTTGGAAAGCAAGATGGGTCCCTGTCTGCGTATTATACGCAGGAAATACGCAGACAGCAAGCACAAAGTGGAGAAAAAGCAACAGGAGAAGACCCTGTCTGCGTATTATACGCAGCAGGCTGCGTATTATACGCAGACAGCACAAAAACTGGGGCGGTTTCGGGCAGTGGCAGTTTCGTAAATATTGACAAGTTCCAGAAATTCGCCAGCACTATAAAAAGACTCGTCCAGACTCGTTTTGGAGACACAACACACAAGGCAATTCATCCAAGGACAAGTCTGAGCATCCCGGGAGAGCACGGAAGCACTCATCCAGATCCGAAGACTTAGTTTGATCTTAATCTCTCTTTTAAATTCAGAAACTTTGTTAACTAGTTATGTCATTCAGTAGCTAAACCTTTTACCTAGGTTCTCGGTGAATCTAGGGTTTCGTTTTCAGACATTATTTCTGCAGTTTGAGTATGAATTCATGATCTCGTTATCTTAATTCAGTAGTATTATCAGTTATTCTGTCTTTGATTATATCTGTTTATGCATGATCGGAGTCGCGAACCAGAATTGCTATAGACCCGAGCCTGTAGGTGAAAACGTCAGGTTAGGGTTAGGAAGAAAAGACAGGATTTAGCACCTTACCCTGATAGACCGACCAGAGAAAGGGAGATAGGGCTTGCCAAAACGTATAGACCAACTGTTAGAGAATTTGACCCGGGCCATCAGGACAGGTTAGAAACCCTAGCAGACTTAGAACGAGACTGCAGACTTAGGCAGCTTAACAGGAACCCGAAAGTCTGCAGGATCGTGACAGCGTGTGGAATCTGAAAGGTTACTGCACAATCGGTACGTGGCACGGGTAATTAAAACTGCTGAGTGTTTTCATATCAAACCGAAGAACATAATTCTGAAGAAACCCTAGGGGATCCTGGACCTAGTATTCCAAACCCTAGATTTACAACTTTAAAGATTTTCAGAAAACGTCACAAAAAATATTTGCGTTTATTTTGTTTATTTTTAGTTTATAGTTAATCACAATCCTAAACTACTCCTCCTTTTATACTCTGGAAGTTAAAACTGATTTCTCGAAAAAACCCGAAATAGTCCTCGTGGGAACGATCACCCGAGCTTAATTACGCCCGGTATTACAAGATTCGTATACTTGCGAACAGCACGTTAGTTTGCGCATCAGTACCTTTGTCCTGCAAAATCATAGGAAATATTAAAACAACTCTCTCTCTCACCCGTAAAAATCAAGTATGGAAAACTAAATACAAAAATAAAATAACAAATATCCTACTCTACATTGGGTTGCCTCCCAAGAAGCGCTTGTAATTTAAGGTCGACGGCCCGACCCGGTTACCTCAACTGTATAGGATAGTGGATGTTGCTTTAACTCTCCACTTCTTCTTCTTCCACCATCTCTTCTCAATAAGGTTTTTATCTCGAGCACACTGGCTCTTTGGACATGGTGGAAAGCTGTGGAAGTTAACCTCTTTCATCTTGCACTTTTTCTTCTTGATCAACTTCCATAGAGTACGACTGGGCTCAAATGAATCTCTGGACATAAAATCATCCCAGTAGTACCTCCTTGGTGTTATATGCTCCTCATTAGACACATGCATCTCATCTATACCCCCACACTTGACGATTTCAACCTCCTTGACTATGGCATATAGATCGTCAATATGATCGCCAATAGAACAAGAAATTGGAAGGTGCCCATCACGTTCTTCCCAAAAGGACTCTCCATACACAAGTCTTTTCAACTCATTGCGGACTTGATTTATATGAGATATGGTAAAGTCTTCAAAAATCTGAGTAGGGGATTTTACCCCAACTGTAATGGACACTATTTCTTTGCCAGCTCAATCATCGGCACACCACAAGCTCCCAATGTCGGTGTCATCCCAATCATGCCAAGGCTGTGTGATAATGGTTGCCTTTCAGAGAGCATCGACTCCTCTATTGTTGGACACACAAGTCCACCCCAGTCTGAATAAGAGTCGGAGTCCTCATAAATGGCAAAGTCCACCAATGGTTCATGGACACTGCATTTTTCGCTCGTCTCAGGTACCTATTCTTCCATAACTGCAGCTTGTGATTCAGATTCTCGTTCTTTCTCCATCCTAGCCATCAGTGTCCTTTGCATCTCTAGGACAGCTTGTAGCCAATGAGGTTCATCCGAACCATCTTCGGATGGTGATCATAGAGGCTCGATTAGGGGCTCAATGTCATGTGACAAAGGATCCTCTTGTGGCTCATTTGTAACAAGGGTAATCCTGGTGATGCGCGCATGGATCTCCCCCATAATATTGTGCAGTCTGCCATGCTCGCTGATGAGTCCTCTTGGTGGTGCTGAAGCTGTGGTGGATGGAATATGCATACGTCTTCATACTTGTGATCCTTCTTGCATTTGTAGCACCATATCATTGAGCACGATTCATCTGTGTGCCAAACTCTGCATTTAGCACAGTAGTAGGGGAAATCCGAGATCCCCTCATAATCCTTGTCGCTTCACATGCTCATTACGTCTCCTGCTTCCTGTGTTCCTGTGAAAACAAACTCACAAGACTCCCGTGAAGCACAGAGATTGAAACAAATAAAATAAAAAACTAAAAGAAAAGTTTTCTATACTATCGCCTAACTAAATAATCTACCGCTTTCCCCGGAAACGGCGCTAAAAACTTGACACGATTTCTTACGTGTATGCGCAAGTGCACGGTCAAGTAATATAGGGGTGGTATTTCAACTTCGAGTTATCGATCCCACGAGGACAAGCTTGAGATTATTTAATAATTTATTATCCTAGAATACAGTACAAGGAGGAAGAAATTGTGATTTAATTATTTTCCACCCTCAAACAGGTGACTGACATAAAATAAACAACTAAACTAATATTTTTGGCTTTTTTAATTTATTAAAAAAAAATATGGAGAAACTAGGCAATCTCTAGATCAACTAGGGCTTTAGACGATTTCCGGAATAGCAAAGTAACAGGTTAACACTATTTTAGTTTAGCTGGGTAATAGCACTTACAATATCCTATCGGTCTCATGTCGTTCTACGTCACGGTTTACTTGGTGTCATGTCGGTCCACTTACATCTACCGGTCCGTTCTAGTAGGCTAACGACAGTGCACGAAATGATGTCCTCTAAGACCACCGCCACACGAACACCTCACTATCTCCTACCGAATCTACCCACTAAGGCCAATCCTACACACTTCTCTTCTCAGTCTCAGTGATTAAGGATGGTTGTTCATATCTCATCACAACTAGGTCTAAGTCGCTCTCACGCACTCGCTTGCTAATTAACAAGTCCGGTTAATTACTCCATTCTTGCCAAGGATTAAGCACATCATATGAACAATAACTAAAACATGTATTAACTTTAAGCAAGATCACAATCTATGAAGAACACGAAGATTCATAAATTATCAATTCCTACCCTAGCCGTGTCAATAGACTAAGATCTTCAACAAGTTCATGAAATCAAATGTCGTCCAATAGATGAAATCAAATAGCATGAAACAAAGTCTTAAATCCGTAAAACATAATTGTCTACATAAACCCTAGGCTCTATAAGCCTAGCAAAACGTCTAGTTACTACATGAAATCGTAGCAACACAACAAAGTTTCTCCATAAAATTGATGAAAAGAGAAGAGAAAGGAATCAAACGGTGAAATCTCCGGTTTGGGGATGATCCCAATCGATCTCCTCAGCTCCCTTGCCTCTCTTCCTTCCTCCGTATGCGTGAATGAGTTTTTTTTTCGTTCCCTAGGTCGTTCTTTAGTCATAAACCGTTACAAGTCTTCAGTAATTGCACAATAGCCCCCTGAAATCTACTTCTGACTTCGCCGGGCCATTATTTCTTCGTACGAACTCTGAGTCTAATTTCATTTGACACTGTTCCCATCCCCAAATTAATTGTAGAACTCCGGATATGGTCAAAATAGTGCAGACTGGTCATCCAAACGCCTCCAATTTGGCTTCTGTTCACTCCACTTGAGCTCCCGTTGTTTCCGAAGTTCGTTCCATGCCTCCTATCAACCGATTAGCATCCGTTCCTGCCAAGACAACATGAACAAAAATACTAAGTAATTATATTTGACAAATACAACGAAATATGCATAGAAACGCCCAGACTAACAATAAAGCGCATAGTAAGCAACAAGTGACAAAACGACTCATATTCTCTACAATTAAGCTCAAATATCTCATGATAATGTGGAAAATAACATTAATATATATCCCCTAAAAGGTGCTATCAAATTCTCTCACACTACCTTCTTGCTCGTCCCGAGCAACACTTGCTTCCAACAGTCACATATATCTTTACTTTGCCTTGGACGCACCGACTCAAACACCAGACTATGCAATCTACATGACTATAAACAATGCAACTCGATTATGTAAAAATGCAATAAAGTAAAGAAGATATTTTTTTTTTGGTTGGAGATTGGGCAATCTCGAAAAGCAAACCGGCATGTCATAAGGCTCTCACATTCCCTTGGATATTCTATAACCTTGGTGGTCGGTAGAACTTGCGGCCAGTTTCGTTAGACAGAACGGGCATAGTCACTCAATTAGTTGCTTCCGCACACTCATCAAACGTATCCCTAGCAACCTACCATCCGAACTATTTATCCATGGGTTTCATATGTTGACGGCTTAGGACGGGTAGGATAGGATATTTAGAAGCGCGGTCCTAGACATCATGATATAACTCACAAAAACCCATTCTCACACTCCCTCACCAAAATCTAAGGAACCCCACCGAACTAAATACTCCGGCCCTCATTCCGTCAATCTTGGTGAAACGCCGTTCTCGCAGCCACACATGTGAAGAAGTGATCAAAAGATTCATAGCTCATTTCCTTGGTCTTCATGAAGTTCAATTTTCAGCTCCCTGTTCCATTTCCCTTTTAATTTTCTTTTTTTTTTTCTTTTTTTCCAACAATAAGAACATAGAGCCACCAATGATGATAACCATATTTAAGGAGATCAAATATCAAGATAGATAATGTGGGGATGGAATGTGTGAATTCAACGATGTAATCAATATATGTTGACACCCCCACACTCAATGTAAAGCATATCACAAACCCGGTAGTCAATGTAAAACGTGCTATTTCCATCCAATCCTCCTCATCACCTAAGATATAGAGAATGCAAATGAAACACAAGCACGTCCTCCTATAAGATCAACCTACCCCACCCCATAACGTGCGGAAAGTGTCACGCAATACGGCACTCCACCTGTGATCGTGGTGTCACCGCCACACCGAAGTGTGCTACCGTCTCTAACTCACCCTCACATCCCCTTAAAAGATGACATGTGAGAAAATCCACTCAAGATGTATAATATCACCTCACCCTCGACGAAACCCCTTACTCAACTCCCTCTATCATGACGCATAGGAAGGGACCATTCTAACTAGTGATGAAAGTTACAAGGAACAGTTTCCTAGGCTAGGGGATGTGAATAAATTGAGTAAATTGATCAAAAGGGGTAACTAGTGGACCTAGGCTGTTAGAAGGGACGTGAGGTCCCCATAAAAATCACTCGCACAGCTGTTCAGTTGCCACTACGAGGAGGGTTGACGACTACCTAAGTGGCGGTGGTGTAGCGCTAGTAGGATAACTAGTCTGAGAGACAGCTACTCACAATTCTCGAGTGCATTGGCCCTATAGCCTTTCTACTCTAGGTTCTCGCGTCTACCTCACCTCAGGTTTTCATACTACCTAGGGAAACTATCATTAAGCCCTCTCCACACTCACTCTCTTCAATTACCCTTTCTCGAAAAAATTTAATTTTTTGGGTTTTTCTTTTTTTTAGTTTCTTTTTTTTCCTAAATCTATATGCCTAGGCCAAGTCGATTAACTAACAACATTTGGGTAGGTGGACTCAATGATTAAACGTGCACAAATAATATATACAATGCAATATCGAAACGTGCACATGCAATCCTAAGGACTAACTCTATATGCAAAACCGACTCACTAATTTATATGTGACATGGTTATGTAAGTTAAGACTAGTAAAGATATATGTAACCCCCCCCCCCCACACTTGAGATAATCATTGTCATCAATGAATTTAGGACATGATCTCAAAGTGCAAGGATTATATGACAAAATTACAAGTGTTGCAGGGCACTTCGCATAGAGTGACTAGACAAGAATTCTAAAGTCAGAGAGAGAGAGAGAGAGAGAGAGAGAGAGAGAGAGAGAGAGAGAGAAAACTTACCTACGGTCCCGTAGTACCGTTCTAACGGGACCGGTTTCGCGAAAATTGGTCAAGAAGGACCGAATCGGTCGACCAAATTTTCCGAAAGCTCAAGCAAGTCGAAGAAAGACTACATCGTTATGCCCCTTGGTGTTCCCGTTGCAAGTACCTCTCGGAGCCTTGGCCACATCCCCCTCCAAAGCGATGAATTTGACAATTTAAGTTCTTGGAGTTTTTACTCTTTGAATTCCCCCACACTCAAACCGCTAACTATCTCTCAAAACTCCGCGAGTTAATGTTGATGGCGAGCTTGCAAGGAGCGAAACCCACCAAAAAGTTTTGGATTTGGAGAAGTTTAGGGTTTGTGTGTGTGAGTGTTCTTAAGAAGTTGAGAAGAAAAAGATGAAGATGAGTGTTTTGATCCGAAATTGGGGTTGGAAGTGTTAAAAGTCCGATTTTGACCTTTAAATAGTAGCTCTGGAATACCCAAAATGCCCCCAATTAAAGGAGGTGTCAGCCCATTTCGTCTCGAAATGGGTTTGCTTTTGGACCGAAATGTTTTGGAAATTTCAAAACAGAACCCCATTTTAATTTCGATCCAAAATCAATGGATTTCGTCCAATGATTTCATTTCGGCCGGAAATGCCCTGGAACTTACCGGTTTTTTTTGCTCTAATTTTTCATCCGGTGTCTCGCGCTAACGGACTCGTCATTGAATGTAGAATCCAATGTTGACTAAAAATTCCCAAAGTCTGGGGAATTTTTCATCTCATCTCCAAAATTGCTCCCTGGCGCAAGAATCGTGCCCCTTTAAACTTGAGTTTTCTTTCATCCCTCTTCGGATTCCGATGCGTGCAACTCCGGACAACATCTAGCTGTCAATATCCTCAATAAATGAATAGCTACTCCTGGACCTCGAGTAGCCTCTCTTCCAAGCTCCTAATATCAAATTGCTCGTTGTGCCTCGTTTTGCGTGCAATGTAGTGCACGTACATTTAGAAGGGGAATCCGAAGGGTTCTTCGGTACCTGTGTCCTGAAAACTCATAGGAAATATTAAAACAACTCTCTCTCACCCATAAATATCAAGTATGGAAAACTAAATACAAAAATAAAATTACAAATATCCTACTCTACATTGGGTTGCCTCCCAAGAAGCGCTTGTAATTTAAGGTCGACGGCCCGACCCGGTTACGTCAACTGTATAGGATAGTGGATGTTGCTTTAACTCTCCACTTCTTCTTCTTCCACCATCTCTTCTCAATAAGCTTTTTATCTCGAGCACACTGGCTCTTTGGACATGGTGGAAAGCTGTGAAAGTTAACCTCTTTCATCTTGCACTTTTTCTTCTTGATCAACTTCCATAGAGTACGACTGGGCTCAAATGAATCTCTTGCCATAAAATCATCCCAGTAGTACCTCCTTGGTGCTATATGCTCCTCATTAGACACATGCATCTCATCTATACCCCCACACTTGAAGATTTCCAACTCCTTGACTATGGCATATAGATCGTCGATAGGATCGCCAATAGAACAAGAAATTGGAAGGTGTCCATCACGTTCTTCCCAAAGGACTCTACATACACAAGTCTTTTCAACTCATTGCGGACTTGATTTATATGAGATATGGTAAAGTCTTCAAAAATCAGAGTAGGGGATTTTACCTCAATTGTAATGGACACTATTTCTTTGCCAGTTCCATCATCGGCACACCACAAGCTCCAAATGTCGGTGTCATCCCAATCATGCCAGGGCTGTGAGATAATTGGAGGTTGCCTTGCAGAGAGCATCGACTCCTCTATTGTTGGACACACAAGTCCACCCCAGTCTGAATCAGAGTCTGAGTCCTCATAAATGGCAAAGTCCACCAATGATTCATGGACACTGCATTCTTCGCTCGTCTCAGCTACCTCTTCTTCCATAACTGCAGCTTGCGATTCAGATTCTCGTTCTTTCTCCATCCTAGCCATCAGTGTCCTTTGCATCTTTAGAATAGCTAGTAGCCAATGAGGTTCATCCGAACCATCTTGGGATGGTGACCATAGAGGCTCGATAAGGGGCTCAATGTCATGTGACAAAGGATCCTCTTGTGGCTCATTTGTAACAATGGACATCCAGGTGATGCGCGCTTGGATCTCCCCCATAATATTGTGCAAGTCTGCCATGCTCGCTGATGAGTCCTCTTGGTGGTGCTGAAGCTGTGGTGGATCGAATATGCATACGTCTTCATACTTGTGATCCTTCTTGCTTTTGTAGAACCATATCATTGAGAATGAGTCATCTGTGTGGCAAACTTTGCATTTAGCACAGTAGTAGGGGTAATCCGAGATCCCCTCATAATCCTTTACGCTCCACATGCTCATTACGTCTCCTGCTTCCTGTGTTCCTGTGAAAACAAACTCACAAGATACCCGTGAAGCACAGAGATAGAAACAAATAAAACAAAACTAAAAGAAAAGTACTCTATACTATCGCCTAACTAAATAATCTACCGCTTTCCCCGGCAACGGTGCCAAAAACTTGACACAATTTCTTACGTGTATGCGCAAGTGCACGATCAAGTAATATAGGGGTGGTATTTCAACCCCGAGTTATTGATCCCACGAGGACAAGATTGAGATTATTTAATTATTTATTATCCTAGAATACAGTACATGGAGGAAGAAATTGCGATTTAAACATTTTCCACCCTCAAACAGGTGACTGACATAAAATAAACAACTAAACTAATATTTTTTGGGTTTTTTAATTTATTAAAACAAATATGGAGAAACTAGGCAATCTCTAGATCACCTAGGGCTGTAGACGATTTCTGGAATAGCAAAGTAACACGTTAACACTATTTTAGTTAAGCTGGGTAATAGCAGTAACAGTATCCTATCGGTCTCATGTCGTTCTACGTCCCGGTTTACTTGGTGTCATGTCGGTCCACCAACATCTACCGGTCCGTTCTAGTAGGCTAACAACAGTGCACGAAATGATGTCCTCTCAGAACACCACCACACGAACACCTCTCTTTCTCCTACCGAACCTACCCACTAAGGCCAATCCTACACACTTCTCTTCTCAGTCTCAGTGATTAAGGATGGTTGTTCATATCTCATCACAACTAGGTCTAAGATCTTCAACAAGTCCGGTTAATTACTCCATTCTTGCCAAGGATTAAGCACATCATATGGACAATAACTAAAACATATATTAACTTTAAGCAAGATCACAATCTATGAGTTTACCAAAAAAAAAGATCACAATCTATGAAGAACATTAAGATTCATAAATTTCAATTCCTACCCTAGCCGTGTCAATAGACTAAGATCTTCAACAAGTTCATGAAATCACATGTCATCCAATAGATCAAATCAAAGAGAATGAGACAAAGTCTTAAATCCGAAAAACATAATCGTCTACATAAACCCTAGGCTCTCTAGAGAAGCCTAGAAAAATGCTAGCTACTACTTGAAGTCGTAGCAACACAACAAAGTTTCTCCATAAAATTGATGAAAAGAGAAGAGAAAGGAATCAAACGGTGAAATCTCCGATTTGGGGATGATCCCAATCAATCTCCTCAGCTCCCTTGCCTCTATTCCTTCCTCCGTATGCGTGAATGAGTTGTTTTTTGGTCCCTAGGTCGTTCTTTAGTCATAACACGTCACAAGTCTTCAGTAATTGCACAATAGCCCCCTGAAATCTACTCCTGACTTCGCCGGGCCATAACTTCTTCGTCCGAACTCGGATTTAGCTCCGTGACCTATCGTTTGAAATCTCTCTAAGTCTGCTTTCATTTGGCACTGTTCTCATCCCAAAATTAGTTTTAGAACTCTGGATATGATCAAAATAGTGCAGACTGGTCATCCAAACTCCTCCAATTCGGCTTCTCTTCACTCCACTTGAGCTCCCGTTGTTTCCGAAATTTGTTCCATGCCTCCTATCAACGGATTAGCATCCGTTCCTGCCAAGACAACATGAAAAAACATACCAAGAAATTATATTTGAAAAATAACACTGAAATATGCATAAAAACGCCCGGACTCACAATAAAGAGCATAGTAAGCAACAAGTGACAAAACGACTCATATTCTCTACAATTAAGCTCAAATATCTCATGATAATGTGGAAAATAACATTAATATATAGCCCCTAAAAGGGCTATCAAATTCCCCCACATTACCTTCTTGCTCGTCCTGAGCAACACTTGCTTCCAACAGTCACATATATGTTTACTTTGCGTTGGACGCACCGACTCAAACACCAGACTATGCATTCTACATGACTATAAACAATGCAACTCGATTATGTACAAATGCTATAAAGTAAAGAACATCTTTCTTTTTTTGGTTGGAGATTGGGCAATCTCGAAAAGCAAATAGGCATGTCATAAGGCTCTCACATTCCCTTGGAGATTCTAAAACCTTGGTGGTCGGTAGAACTTGCGGCCAGTTTCGTTAGACAGAACGGGAACGGACACTCAATTAGTTGCTTCTGCACACTCATCAAACGTACCCTAGCAACCTACCATCCGAGCTATTTATTCACGGGTTTCATATGTTGACGTCTCAGGACGGGTGGGATAGGATATTTAGAAGCACGGTCCTAGACGTCATGATATAACTCACAAAAACCCATGAATGATGATAGGATATATTTCTTTTTTTTTCAACAATAAGCACATAGAGCCACCAATGATGATAACAATATCCAAGGAGATCAAACATCAAGATAGATAATGTGGGGATGGAATGTGTCAAATCAACGATGTAATCAATATATGTCGACACCCCCACAATCAATGTAAAGCATATCACAAACCCGGTAGTCAATGTAAAACGTGCTATTTCAAACCAATCCTCCTCATCACCTAAGATATAGAGAATGTAAATGAAACACAAGCATGTCCTCCTATAAGATCAACCGACCCCACCCCATAACGTGCGGAAAGTGTCACGCACTACGGCACTCCACCTGTGATCGTGGTGTCACCGCCACACCGAAGTGTGCTACCGTCTCTAACTCACCGTCACATCCCCACAAAAGATGAAATGTGAGAAAACCCACTCAAGATGTATAATATCAGCTCACCCTCGATGAAAACCCCTTAATCAACTCCCTCTATCATAACGCATAGGAAGGGACCATTCTAAGTAGTGATGAAAGTCACAAGGAACAGTTTCCTAGGTTAGAGGCTGTGAATAAATGGAGTAAATGGATCAAAAGGGGTAACTAGTGGACCTAGGCGGTGAGACGGGACGTGAGGTCCCCATAAAAATCACTCGCACAGCTGTTCCGTTGCCACTACGAGGAGGGTTGACGACTACCTAAGTGGCGGTGGTGTAGAGCTAGTAGGATAACTAGTTCGAGAGACAGCGACTCACAATTTTCGAGTGTATTGGACCTATAGCCTTTCTACTCCGGGTTCTCGCGTCTACCTCACCTCAGATTTTCATACCACCTAGGGAAAACTATCATTAAGCACTAACAATAAAGCGCATAGTAAGCAACAAGTGACAAAACGACTCATATGCTCTACAATTAAGCTCAAATATCTCATGATAATGTGGAAAATAACATTAATATATAGCCCCTAAAAGGTAGAGAAGGTACTAGACAGGTTAGGGAAAACCACAAGCTGTAACAGAGTAACGGAACTCTCTGGGCTTGAGTTCTAGGGCTTAGCTTTTGATTAATAAGAATTGAGTTGAAAATCTTGCAGGGATCTTATCCCTGAGGTAGAGACGTAGGTCCAAGTGGAATGAACTCTATAAATCACTCGTCTTCTGCATTTATAGTTCATTCTTTTTCATAGTCATTGCAGCACACAAAACTGTTTATTTTTCAAGGGTTTGAACTTGTTTTCAAGGCCTTGAAATAGGCATACTTGCTTTATACTGTCTGCATCTTCTCAAAGGGCTTGAACTAGTTTTCAAGGCCTTGAACTTCATTGTTTGCACAAGTTTTCATCTTCCTAGCAAGTTTTGCAAAAAGTTGGCATACTCTATTCAACCCCCCTTCTAGAGTATCTTAGCTGCATTAACATCTGCATACTCACACTTTCAATTTTGTTTCTTCTGGTGTTCCTTCCTCACTAGTTCCAAGAGGGAACAATGTGCTAGCTCCTTCACCTGGATATGGGGAATTTTCTAAGTTCAACAATGGTCAACAAGATCAAGTCACTTTGTCTCAACAAGAATGTTCTCAGTTAATCAAGCTCTTAGGAGATAAGATGGGACAATCATCTCTCTCACGCAGTTCTTATAATATGGATGCAGCTTCATCTTCATCCTCTTCCATGCCACAATCGCCATATCCCTTACTGATTCCGACGAGACTCAACCAGTGACGGAGAAGGACGAGTACCCGTAGTGGGTCGCTAATTCGGAAGAAGATGACGAGACCCAACCGCCGGACTCCCTTGTCGATTCCGGTGAGACTCAACCGCCTCACATTTCGGTCTACCACCATAGTCGTCGATATACCACCACAGCCACACATCGGAGCATCCACCGTCGGATCCGAGCAGCCACACCACTAGGGTTGAGCCCCTCATCTTCCATGTTTAGATCAGAACAAACACCCTCGTCGACGTCTTCGTTGTCTGTTGGGTGGAGTCTTCGTCGTCGTCTCTCTCTCGTGTATCTCTCTCCGCCTATCTCTCTCTCTATTCTGTGGTGGACGACGTTGAAGAGGACGACAAAGGTGAAGATGGCGGTGGACGATGCAGGAGGATGGCGATGCTGGTTCAGGCGGCGACACTCGGAGTGGAGATGGGAGTGAGTTTTGTGTGGGTAGAGGAAGGCTGAATGTGAAATTGAAAGAGAGAAATATTTAGGGTGAGAAATGAGAGGAGAAGGAGAATAATTGTGATTTATGGGGTGTAATTTATTTTGATCCGAAGGGTTTTTTTGTCTTTTCACACCTCCTTTAGTTGCCGTTAACTGATACGGGTGGTTTTTTCACATCCCCGAACAATGAGGTTGTTTTTGTATGTAATCCAAACCACGAGGGTGCAAATTGTATTTTACCCGTTTCATTAGGGTCGAGTTCCATGGGTCTTGTGCTGAGTATGGGTTATTATGGGTCGGGTCTGGGTCTTACCCTCGCCTGTCTTCTCTGCGTTTCATCATTTTTGTGTGGCACATAATCTAGTAACTCTAAAATAACAAACAGGGTTGCTAGGGCTTTAGGGTTTGTCGTCTGTAAAATTTGACTGGAAGAAGATACTACATACAGCCCGCCTTGGCACTCATCATCAATGGCGGAGAAGAATGTCAGGAATTGGTTGATTCCTGACCTAGATTGAAGAATTTAGAGAAGAGTTTGAAGAATCGGAGAGGAATTTGACAGAGAAGAGATTGGATTTCAATATCTGATATTTTTTTATAATGAACTTGAAAATGAATTACATCCTTTTATATTACTATTGCTAATGTAATTAAACTAATTGCCGGGGTCAATACATAATAAAAGAAAATAAGTAACCAACTTGTCCACTTAGCAGCCACCTCAGCGGAGGATGACTCGAACCGGCTGACGTGGGCCAATCAGGAGCGAGGAGTCTTCTTTAATCAAAACGACGACGCTCCACTAAGGAGTTTAAACCCCAACGTTTAACTAGATCTGACGGACGAGATTATATCCCCTTATTCTCATCCAACGGTTACTGAAACAAATTGGCAAATACCAAATGAACAGTAAAGTTATTGTTCATTTGGTAAACACAAAAACTTTGAATTCACCAAACTTGATCTTCCTTTCATGACAATGCACCACCCTCAGAAGTTTCATGTCGTCATGAATCAAAATAAGGAAACTGGGCCTTGAGGGGATAGTATTCCTTCCAGGTAGCCTCTGTAGGGGCAGTGTTTGCCCACTGTACCAAAACCATGTCTAAAGGTTCATTTCCCTTCTTGATTAGCTTCCTATCCAAAACAGATATGGGTTCAACCAGTAGTTGACCCTCAGGCCCCACCCTGGGCAATGTAACACTGCTAGTGAGAGCTTGCCCTTAGCTTTCTTAAGCTGAGAGACATGAAAGACTGGGTGTATTTTTGCCTCAGTTGGTAATTGAAGTTTATAAGCAACTTGACCAATTTTCTGGATTACCTGGTGTGCACAAGAGATTCCGGCGGGGAGACCTCCGTGTGCACCGTGTGTAATGGATCAAGGATCGCACAGGAAGAGTGGGGTTGTGTGTAGGGAGAGAGTAAGGCAGTAGCAACGTCTGAGAGAGAGACAGGGGTTTGGCAGAGCTTCCGCGTATGGCCGTGTGTTCTCCTTTGTATGGAAAGGTTGACGATCTATATATACTGGAGAACGTGACCGTTGTAGTGTGGTTAATGCGCCCATTAATGGCGGCTTAATTAGCTTAACCATAACGGCACGTCCGTCCGAGTATATAGGGACCGTTAGAGCACGTGGTGCGCGAATACCGGAACCGTTACGAGGTTGACCGGGTTTGACCGGATTGACCGGGTTTATGGAGCTCGTGCCATAAATCTCTCAAAACAGTTACTAAAGGTCGCGTGCGGGCTTGGCTCGCACGCGACAGGGCTTACTCTAGCCTCCAAACCACTAATTCCCTACAAGTCCCGTGCAGTGGTATGCGAGGGCTCTGTCTCGCAGCCCCCACATGGATCAGCGCGGCTGGTGATCCAGTGTGTGTGGAGCACAATATGGTGTGCTGGATGGTTGCCACGTGGCCAAGATCTGTCATGTCAGAAAGCAGTATCTACATTAGCCCCCTTTCTGCGCGTGAAGACTCATAGCCGTATAGACTTCCATGCGCGGAAACCAACATACGCGTCGCCGCCACGCACCAATTCAAATACGGGTAAGTTCAGCCCCCGTGCGTGTCATTATGACCTAAAACCCCTAGAGTCGTGCCGTCTGACCTTTAGGGTTTTAGGCGTGACGTCAGCTTGTCCTGTGATTGCGCGATTCGACGGTGACGGTTGCGATTCGACTATCGAAAGGACGCAACCCTTCATTGTTTTGGATAAATACCTTGTATCCCCCATTATTGCAAAGCATCACTTCTTTCTCTTAAAGTGAATGATACCCGGAGATCTTCGAGAGCAGATCCAGATAATCAATCACCAGTTCAGAACTGCAAATCGTATTCTTCAATTCTGCATATCCAAGCAGGCTTCAAGAAAACAAGGTTGGCCTCGTTTAATTTTGATTTAAGATACCAGTGTTTGCCTTGAACTGCGTTGAATCTGTAAACCCATGAAATTTGTGAAGAGGCTTTGATCTTTGAACCCGCTTTGCTTTAATCCTTCAACAATACGAGATCTTGCAACTCCCCAATTTCTGAAATCGATACCGGAACTGTTCGTCTTCCTTTGCATAGATCTTTGAATTTCAAAATTCAAACTGAAGTGTGGTATTTCTCCCCCCTTTTTCTTGCTCTTCCGCAGGAATGGCCAAGACAAGAGTAACCAGACCCATCAAAGAAGATGAAGAGATACCCGACCTTCCGCAGGCCTTGTGGCGAAAAGCCCCCTTTTTAGGCGGCAAAGATTTTTACCATGCGAGGGTAAAGGCGAAGAGGATGCCTGATCCTGTCCCAGTTGAGCGATTGCTGACGCTGACTCGCCCAGTTAACTCAGCCTTGCTCGAGTTGGTTGGTTCCGAGGATGTGGTTCGATTGGGGATCGAGAACGGGCACTTCCCATATACTGCGATTTCTACTCAGGCGTTCGTCCAGAAATTGGACTATATGGATGAGTGGATTGACCACGTGTTGGACCATCACGCCGTGACTCTTAATGAAGCCGGCGTATACTTTGCTATCCGTGCTATGAAGGGTGCTGCCGTGAAGCTGGATCAGTCCATGCTTCTAGACCTTCTGTCCCGTTACTCGCCTGCGACTCATACGTTCCATTTTGCTGAGTTCGAGGCTGCCCCCACACTCGAGGACGTTCAAATGCTGTACGAGCTTTCCCCCATGGGCGAAGTGGACCCTTTGAGTCCCTTGAGGACATCTGCGGAGATTTCCTTGTACACGCAGATGGAGGAATGCCTAGCAGAGGTGAAGAAAATCTCCACTCGGTGGACCACCACGAAGCCTCTTCCGAACTGGCAGCTGGTTGATACATCCGCGAAGAATACCTGGAACAAATGGTTGCAGTACTTCTTTCGAGACTATGCGAACAGCAGCATTACCAAGAAACTTCTGAGTGAAGATCCGGAGGCCGAGAATTACGTAGAGGGCAAGGGTTATCACTTGACCCTTTGTGCTTTTCTCTGTGCCTGGCTGTCGAGGTACTTGATTGATGGTCACCCCCATGACGGAGTCTTCTACCATGTGTTGCCACTTGCTGTGAGGCTCGCTCTTGGCCAGAGAGTCGCACTCGGACCCTTGGTCTTGGGCACGCTGTACTACAGGCTTGATCAGCTGGTTCTGGCTATGAGGGAGTCGCGTGGCCGCCTCGATGTACTGACTTTTGTCAATATTTCCTTTTTGACAATGTGGGTTTTCGAGCGCTGGCCGTCTTATGCTCCAACTGCTCTCCAACTTGACAAGTGGTGTCCCCCAGGCGAGGCCGAGGCGCGCAACAGCGGAAGAGCTGCGAGATGGTTCGGAACAGGCAACACCAAGTGCGTTTGGAGTTTGATATGCGACAAGCGTAAGGAGTTTACTGCCAGGCCCTATGCCACGCGCATTGAGAATGTGCGATGGTTTCCAAAGCTGTACCCCTCTAAAGGCATGGTCTTTTCAGAAGAACTTCTCTTCGAAGGGGGACCTCATTTCCATGAGCGCTACCGCGAGTTCTTTTGCTGGTGTCTGCGAGGTTCCCTTCCCGCCCTTGCAGAGCATATTCGTGAGCTTGCGCCGAGGTATGAAAAGCTTACCGTGGACGTTGACCCCACTCGAGTTTCTCCTCAGTTTGGTTTTGATGCGGTGGCCCCATCAATCTGGCCCCAGTCCATTGTCAGAGGATGCTACAAGCGCTTGCTAAAAAAGGAGTGCAAGACGGTTTTCCTGAATAATCTTCCTTTTGAGCAGCCTGCGGGAACCCGCAAGGGTGGTTGTTCCCAGAACTGGCTCGCATACTGGGTTGCCCAGCAAACGAGAATTGAGACGGAGTCGGCCGCGCAGCCAAGTAGATCTCCCTTGATCAAAAGGAACTCTTTTCCGTTTCGCCCCACTTGCAGTCTGAGCGAGTCTGAGTATGGTTGCTACTCACTGTGGGATCGTGAAAACCATTTGTGCCCTGATGTCATTCTGAAGGAGCAAGTCGCCGCAATTAAGAAGGGCGATACGCATGTCGTCAGATATAGCAAGGCATTTGCTGAGGTAAGCGATTTCTCCGCGTGCATTTAAGCTTTTTGATTTCCTTATGCTGACATCTTTATTCTGTACGGTTGTAGTGTCATGTGCGGCGATTCGCATCTGGTGATCGCTCCAAGTCATTGGTTAACGCCATTGTTGCCACCAGAAGACAAAGGCAGTCGTTCCGGCTATCGTGGAGGATGGAACCTGAGCTCGAAACAAAGATTCGCGCAGTTATGAATGCTTTTGCTGACTCGCTGATAGATAATCCTCCGGCTCCGTCTCCTTCTGGAGATGACCCGTCTCCTCCGGCGACTGCGGCGCCAAGAGTGAAGAGACCTCGGCAAAAGGGAATTACGATTTCTTCCCCTAGGAATGCCCCAGCTTCTCCCCCAGTGAGGTCCCTTTCTATCAAGGACAAAGGCAAAGGTCGCATGCCCAGCAAAGTGCGAAAAGATCTCGCAGTTGAGACTTTCGTTCCATTCAACCAAGAGGAAGAGGAAGAGAGGCAGGAGCCCCAAGCAAGTGATGAAGAAGAAGTAACAGTTGTGATGCATGAGGAAGAATCAGGAGGTACCTCCGTCGCATTTCCTTTCCCGTTATCGTAACTTCTTTGCACTTCTTTTCTTTGAACCAATCGTGTATTCGCAGATGATGATGATGAAACCATTGGTGGCCCTGTGGCCAAGAGACAAAAGAGAGATGCCCATTCTGGTATTCCAGATGATCCCATAAGCGAGGACGTTCTTGCTGAGTCCCGAAAGACAGCCGCGGAGGCTGCTGAAAGAAGGAGGCGGCGAGAGGAAGAGGAGCTCGAGCGTGTGAAACAGCGGAGCCTCGAAGATCAGCATGTTGACGACTTAGTGCGTCCAGTTGGCGAGGAAGACGAGCTTCCCGAAGAAGTGGCTCCTAACACCGAGGAGGAAGATGAGGTTCCCGGAGAGGATGCAGCGGCCTTGGAGCAAGTCCAAGCAGACTTCGAAGAGATCGCAGGTGGCGATAAAGGTGAGATCTTCAATCTCGCAGTAACTTATAGAGATGTTATTGTGGGTGCGTTAAAGCATGGTGTGTCAAAGGCTGACATTCGCCGTTGGTTAGTAGGAAAATGCGGAGAACCCTCAGGTAACTATTTGAGTGATACGCACGTACTAGGCTTTAGCAACTCGAGGCAGAATCATGACTGGTTTATTCGCATCCCAGGTCACGCTTCTCTTAAAGACTTGCTTAGTGAGGACACACTGATAGGGCATGGTTCCACGTCCTTAGTGTATGATGAGGATATCTCAATCCCACCGTCGCGTGGAGGTGCTTATTCTTAGCTTTAGTAAAGATAGCAAAATAACTTATAGCACAAGTTACCTCATGTCATCGCATTTAATGTCGCAGGTCATGCTGAGGAACCTGAGCTAGAGCAGAGAAGTCATCCTTCTGCGTCCTATGTTCCAATTCCGAGCTCCCATACCGAGAAGCCCGTCGCGGCTGCTGACCACGCAGGTGAGCCTCTCGAGGACATCATCGAACTTTCCGACGATGCTGGAGCTGATGCTGTGCTGGTGGATGAAGATGTCCGTACCAGTGCAGAGGAAGTAAGGACAAGTGCTGCTAATGCGTTCGCATCTGAGAGCGTCCTTCGCCAAGCGACTTAGGCTGTCCCTTCACCTCCGGCGATGACTGAGTCCGAGGCACCTATTCCTGCGTGGAGCATTTGGGGCTCGCAGGTTGGGAATGCAGTCGCAGCTGGTGCGGCCTACACTCTTCCTCCCGACTACGAGAGATTGGAGCTCGCAGCTGATAGGAGAGCTATGGAGCGAGGGCAATCTTCAAACAACCCGGCAGCCCGCATTCCTTCTCTTCATGAGATTCTGGAAGGAACTGGTAAGTAGAGCTTTACTGTTCGCACGTCGCATTATTCGCTTGCGAGTTTTGACATCCTAACTTATTTTGAAATCTCTTTAGGTTTGAAGCAAACCGATGTAGACTGGGTGGTTCGAATGCGCCTCACCTACCCCCGATCGTTTGTGAGATCTCTGGAGATCGGGCCTTTTGACAGGAGGCTGTTCCTTACTGAAGCCATTTGGATATTGGAGCAGCTGTCTGCGGCTACACCTGCGACCATTTCTGTCCAGAGTGCTGAATTGTTTTGCGGCATGTGCCAAAATCTCCTGATCAAAGTCCAGGGCAGACTGGGTTTCAAATTTCTCAAGGACAGAGTCACGCTGATTCGCGCAGCCGTAACTTTGAAACTCGGCCACCAGAATCTCGCAGCTGAGAAGCAGAAGGTGGAGCAGCAGAAGCAAAAGGTTGATGAAGCTCTGAAGCTGTATCATGAGATGAATGCTAGGTGCGAGCTACTGAAGCAAGAAGTGGAACAGGTAGAGAAGCTGAGCGAGCAGTTCGAGCCCCAAGACTCCTTAATCAAGAATTTGCTTTGACTTTTCGAATTTCAAAAAAATAGCAAGGAAAATAGCTGAAACATTAATGTAATGTCTTGAACATTAATGTAATGTTGCTAGGGTTTCTCCCCCTTTTTTTTTTAACAACAACAATGAATTTTCCCGTTTTTCCCTTTTCCGGGATTTGATTGGATATTTCTGTGCATATCCAATTATGACATCAGCGATTGATACTCTGCTTGATTTTCGCGCTAATTTCTCGGCAGATAAGCACGCCTTCGTTGGGAAGTCCATCCAAATCATGACCATCCGTCATTTATTAGGATACGCAACTGAATCGTCGTAGCCTTTAGTAGGGTAATTGATTGTTACCGCTTTTCAAGGCGTAAGTGATTGAACTTACCCTCTTTTTGAATTTTGCTGACTCATCTTTGGCAACCGAAGAGTCTGTACAGGGTCTATATAAACCCTGTCCTTGCTATTTGGGTTCTTCATCCCAAAAATGTGCTTTGCCGTGAGTCCTTATGACTGCTGGCTTCAACGCTTATTTTTCGTTGATTCATGGCAACTTCAAGTTGTGAATCCTGAGTTTGCGCTTTGTGCTGTAGAAATAGTTTCCAAGATCCACTTTATGAGGCTTATTGCCCTTTATAACCATCATAAAGAAGATGCAGATAATATCTCATGTGTGTTCGAAGCAATTTCTTCGTGTATTATGTGTGCAGGTCATGTTTCCGGCCGCCTTGTGGTAAGGTGCAGCGCCGAAGTGACCGTGCTACCGTCTCGTAATGAACGGCGAAATTCTTCTTCAGCATCCCTGGAGAAGAATCCGTCACCTTCACGTTTGTGAGCTCGGGGTGACGAACTGTCGCATTCATCCCCGTCGACAAGGAGCCCTTGCCCTTTGGAGCTTCTGCTTGCCTATGGATCGCCGGAACCGGTGGTTCCTTGGGCAAATGTTATGGGGTGCAGATCTGACAACGGTCTTGTCGAATACCGGGATCTTGAGCGTATGGCTTCATGTGGCTCTTTTAGAGCAAGATCCCCCCCGCTACAGATGTTCACCCGCAGATCTGCGTGTTGCGTAGCCGGTGTTGAAACCGGTGGGTTCATCCTTTTCTAGTCGGAATTCCCATGATGTGTAACTTCATGCTTGCGAGTTACTTTTCGAATGTATTGTAAGCCATGTTGGCTGCGTAGTTAGATTCGAGCTTTTCGCTTGTAAGCTGCTATCTAGACAGATAAATTGTAAGTCATTTGACTCGTAATGATAAATAGCCTTTTGTATTATCTGCTGTCTCTTTACAACAAAATACAACTTCGCGTGCGTGTCGGCATATTTCGCCTTGCACAATGCTACGTAATGGTTTCGCATTTTGCGATCTGCTACATGAATTCGCAGATGTTTCGCTAGATCGTTTGAGATCATATTTTCGTAGCTACGCCATCCTGACAGATGGGCTTATGATTGGCCTTTGTGCATCATCTTCACAATGTTGCAAGTTGCTATCGTGGCAGATAGTCTTTAGCAGATCAATTGAGATTGTTAAATTGTGCGAGTTGCTATCGTTACAGATAGGCTTTACTAGAAGATCGACTAAGATCATTTTTGCGTAGGCTGTTATCGCAACAGATAGGTTTTAAAGATCAATTAAGATCGCATCTGTATGTGTTGCTATCGTGACAGATAGGCTTTAGAAGATCAATTAAGATCGCATTTGTATGTGTTGCTATCGTGACAGATAGGCTTTAGAAGATCAATTGAGATCGCATTTGTATAGGCTGCTATCATAACAGATAGGCTTTTATGATCAATTAAGATCGCATTTGCATAGGCTGCTATCGTGACGGATAGGCTTAGATGATCAATTAAGATCGCGTTTAGACAGACTGCTATCGTAAGAGATAGGCTTATATGATCAATCAAGATCGCGTTTAGACAGACTGCTATCGTAAGAGATAGGCTTATATGATCAATTAAGATAGCATTTGTATAGGCTGCTATCGTAAGAGATAGGCTTAGATGATCACTTAAGATCGCATAGGCTGCTATCGCGAGAGATAGGCTTTGATGATCACTTAAGATCGCATTCCCGTAGGCTGCTATCGTAGGAGATAGGCTTATATGATCAATTAAGATCGCATTTGTATAGGCTGCTATTGTAAGAGATAGGCTTAGATGATCACTTACGACCGCATAGGTTGCTATCGTAAGAGATAGGCTTAGATGATCAGTCAAGATCGCATTTGCATAGGCTGCTATCGTAAGAGATAGGCTTTGATGATCACTTAAGATCGCATTCGCGTAGGCTGCTATCGTAGGAGATAGGCTTATATGATCAATTAAGATCGCATTTGTATAGGCTGCTATCGTAAGAGATAGGCTTAGATGATCACTTACGACCGCATAGGTTGCTATCGTAAGAGATAGGCTTAGATGATCAGTCAAGATCGCATTTGCATAGGCTGCTATCGTAAGAGATAGGCTTAGATGATCACTTAAGATCGCGGTTGTACAGATTGCTATTGCGGCGAATAAACCATGATTAACAGTAATAACAAACTAAATAGAGCAACATAAACAGCTAGAAATGTGAACTTCTCATTTGGGAGAATTCTTTTATTATAACAATCTCATATGGGAGAGATGGGATTACAATCCTCTCATATGGGGGAGGAGATTGTGTAAATCGTAGCCATACAAGATATCAAGCAACGTTATAATAAAACGCATGAAATGAGAGAAGTCAGGGATAGTACTTCTTAATCCAGCGCATGTTGACTGAACTCGGAGTAGAGGTTGTGCCGTGCAACCTTCGTATGCTGCAGTAGCCACTGTCAAAGACTTCTGTGACTTCAAAGGGTCCTTCCCAGTTGGCTGCGAACTTCGGGTGAGTCGCTTCTCGCATGCAGTGATCAGATGCGCGCAAGACCAAGTCTCCGACTGCGAAATCTCTTCGCTGGACCGTCTTATTGTAGGCGCGAGCGATTCTCTCCTGGTATCGCTTATTGGTTCTCTTGGCTTGTTCTCGCTTTTCCTCCAGCAAGACTAAGTCGTGATCGCGTTGATTTTCATAGAGTGCATGGAAGGCCAGCCTTGCCGAGTTGACTCTAACCTCCGCAGGTACTACAGCTTCGGCTCCATAACATAGTAGAAATGGTGAGGCCCCTGTGGGTGTCCTTGGAGAAGTTCGGTAAGCCCACAGAGCTATGCTTAGAGAGTCGGCCCACTTCTTGTGGTCATCTGCGACCATCTTGCTCAAAATTCTCAACAGCGTTTTGTTAGTCGCTTCAGCTTGTCCGTTTCCCTTTGGGTAATAAGGGGTAGAACATATCTGCCTGATATTGTACTCCGCTAATTTCGCAGCTACCTGGCGATTAACAAAAGGAGTACCGTTATCTGAAAGAATGGTGTTTGGGATTCCGAACCTGCATATGATGCTTTCCTGGATGAAATTGACCACAGCCAACGCATTTGCCGTCTTTAGTGGTATTGCTTCCACCTACTTGGTGAACAGCTCAGTTGCGGTGAGAATGAAATGATTCCCGTGCGACGTCGGTCGGATGGGACCGATGAAGTCCAGAGCCCATGTGTGAAATGGCCATGGCGTCCCTAACGCATGTAGATCCACAGCGGGAGCGTGCACTAGGTTCCCTTTGAATTGGCATTCATGGCAGCGTCGTACTTTAGTGCGGCAATCGACCTCCATCGTGGGCCAGAAATACCCGATTGAGAGGAGCTGCCTGCATAATTTCGCACCTCCTTGATGTTCCACCCGATGAGAAAGGTCCATGACTTCTTGTGCTTCTCTGTCGTCTAGACATCGCAGCAAGTTGCCCTCGTGACCCCTTCGCCAAAGCAGGTTTTCCTGTACCACGTATCGAGACGCTTTTCTTTTCAACTTTTCGGCTTCTTTTCTTGACTCGGGTACGGTGCCCTGGGTGAGGAAATCAAATAGTGGCTTCCTCCAGTCCGTGTCGTCATCGGTTAGGGCGATGAGTAGAGAATCTTTGATTAGTGCGCAACTTTCGCACTTCCCTTGTATCAGAGCTGCGGCTATTGACATGTCTGGCCAATGGATGCCATATCTCTGAGCCTTCCTGTAGATTGACACCTCGCTTTCTCCGCAAGCATGTTGGTGAATCTTTTCTAACAGTTGTTGTCCCTCTTGCTCGGAGACGCATCGCATGAGTATTCCTCCCGGACCTTTGTAGTAAAGGGTGTTGTCGTGGATGCAGTATCCTTTTGTGAGTGCCCAGCTTTCGTTGCTGGTGCCCTTCGCAATAGCTTGCAGGATTGGTTTTTGCCAGTCTGCGTCATCTATGTGTTCGTCGTCGCACGCATCTTCTGTGAATGCCGACGATGTTCGCACTTCGATGGGAATCCTTGCGGGGCATTTGTCTATGCTGACCTTAGACCCCAAGGTTGCTAAGGCGTCTGCGTGTCTGTTGTCTGCTCGGGGCTTGTGCTCATACTTCACATCGCAGAATTGCTGCATCAGCTTTTGTACTAGGGTGCGATAAGACAGGAGGTTGATCTCCTTCAAACCATATTCGCCCGAGGCCTGCTTAACAATCAGCTTGGAATCTCCCATGACTGTTAAGTTGCTCACTTCCAAAGCTCTCGCCGCACGGAGCCCCACAATGAGAGCCTCGTATTCCGCTTCGTTGTTTGTGACTGCGAAGTTGAGCTTTGCAGACATCTGTATGACTTCCCCATCTGGCTTTGTCAAGACTATCCCAATGCCTCCGCCTTTCCGGGTTGACGAACCGTCGAAGTGGAGAGTCCAGTAGGGCACGTCGATTGCGTAGATTTCAGGGCCTTCGAGCTCTTCTTCGATCACGGGTTCGAGGCTGTCGTCGGGGAACTGTGCCAACAGATCCGCTACCGCCTGCGACTTGATCGCTCGCGGTCGTACGCATGTGATATCGTATTGGGAAATAGTCCTGTACCATTTCGCCAGTCTCCCTCCCGGAGTAGTGTGAGTTAGCAAATATCTTATGGGGTCGCTCTTGGTGACCACTACTACTTTGTGTGATGCAAAATAGTGTTTCAACTTCTCTATCACGAAGAATAAGGCAAGGCAATGACGTTCGATGTCTGTGTACCTTGATTCAGCAGGCTGCACGATGCGAGAGATGTAGTAGATAGGCCTCTCCTGGCCTTCATACTCCTGAGCCAAGAGCGCTCCTATAGATCTCCTTGTAGATGTCAGATATAGCAGAAGCGGTGATCCCAGTTGAGGCGCGATCATTATTTTTGAGGACGTGAGTAAATCCTTCATCTTTCCGAATGCGGCTTCGTGCTCCGGAGCCCAGTTGTACGCGGCGTCCTTCTTAAGAAGAGTGCTGAAACAGCATGTGATTTCGGCAATTGCTGGGATGAATCTCCGCAGATAGGATAGCTTTCCTAAAAATGTCTTTAATGCACTCTGATTATGGGGAGGCGTCATGCCAGTGATAGCTGATACTTTCGCGGGGTCGGGCTCGATCCCTTGGCGATGAACCACGCATCCCAAGAATTTCCCTGATGTCACCCCGAACGCGCATTTCATGGGATTCATCTTCAGTTGAAAGCGCCTGCATCTATTGAACACCTTTCGCAGATCTGCGAGGTGGTCTGCTTCGTGCTTGGATTTAACCACCAGGTCATCCACATAGAATTCCACCTCTTTGTGCATCATGTCGTGGAATAGAGCCATCATGGCCCGCTGATAGGTCGCGCCCGCGTTCTTAAGACCGAACGGCATCACCGTGTAGTTGAATACCCCTACAGGAGTGATGAATGCTGTTTTCCGCGCATCTTCGGGATCCATCTTGATTTGGTTGTATCCGCTGAAGCCGTCCATGAAACTGAACATGCGATGACCCGCTGTTGAATCGATAAGCAAATCGATGTTGGGCAGTGGGAAATCGTCGTTAGGGCAGAAGCGATTGAGATCTCGGAAGTCCACGCAGATGCGGAGCTGTCCGTTCTTCTTCACCACTGGCACGATGTTGGCCAGCCATGTGGGATGATGATTCGGCTCTATGAACTTGGCATCTAGGAGTTTGACAATCTCCTGCTTGATCTTCACGTTAAGCTCCGGCCTGAAGCTTCTCGTGCTCTGCTTGACCGGTTTAGACCCGGGGATGATGTCTAAACGGTGCATGGTGATGCTTGTATCCAGTCCTGGCATCTCATCATACTCCCATGCGAACACATCCTTGTATTCAGTTAGGAGCTGTAGCAGCCCTTGTTTTTCTTCGCTTGTGAGATCTGCGCTCAGGAAGACTGGCCTTTTCTTTTCCTCGTTCGGGCTGAGGAACACTTCCTTTAGCTCTTGCTTTTGCGGTCTTGGCCTGTCTTCCATGTATTCAGGCGCTTCTTTGAGTTTCTCGTCTGGAGTGCCCTGTGTTGGCTCTTCCGTCAGCGCAATTTTCTCGATTTGATTGATTTGCCCAGGGATATCCCCATGCCCGCGTGAGGACATCCCCGCGCACCTTCATATGCGGTAGCATTTCTTCCCATCGGCGTAGAAGCTCTCTATCTCCTTGCCCTCGGGGTCATGCTTTGCGATCCTCTTCAGAGTGTACACGTTCTTTCGATGATATGCGATACGCGGCGCCTCTTCGCGTGTAGGCGGCTTTTCCTTGGCATCTTCCCTCGTTACCATTACCCCTGCAGGCGACTGGTCCTTGATGTCCTCCCAGAGAGGCAAAGGAGTAGGGTTGAATGGTCCGGGTGTTTGCTCATCTGCCATCTCAGTGAACCACACCGCCTCGCTGAGATGTGCTTCGTCCAAGTTGAACGGGTTTGTCGAAGCCGGTATCTCGACTATTCTGTCGTTCCAGATAGCTTTCATAACCTGGTGAGCCGTCGAAGGGACTGCGTCGAAGCGATGAATCCAGGCTCGACCTATAATCATGTGGTATGTGGTGTTCGCGTCTATGACGTAGAACTTCGCTGAGCACTTGATTTTGCCAATCTGAACGCCCAGGCGGATCCATCCGATTGTCATTCTAGAGTCGCTTCCGAATTCCACCAGCGGAGATGGACGCCTGACTACTTTATGTTCGGGGATCCCTGCTAGCCTCAGTGTGTGGAGCGGAACGACGTTGACCGCTGCTCCTCCATCGACGAACGCTCGTTTGAACTCGACGCCATTGATGATGGCGGTCACGTACAGAGGTCTCTGGTGGCTCGCATCCGTCTTCTTGTCGCTGGCAGAAAAGGTCATAATCTTTTCCGTAGAGCGGGATGCCCTAATGACTTTCCCGTTGGAGACTACAAGGTCCTCCTCGTAGTCCTCTGCTATCCTCAAAATCGCTTTCGTCATATCAGTCCGGCACTTCTCGGAGAAATTCATCTCGTCGAAGAATTTGTTGAAGCCATGCGACCCTTTCATGCGGTCGGCACGTTCATCCTCTGTGTCCATGCTATAGTCTTCGTCTTCATGGACCTCGGCGACGATGGGCAGGCCATCCTCTGCGACTTCTTCTAGGTCGACGATCGAGATCATGGCGACCTCTTTGCCCTTCGAGCCCGGTTCCGCATGCGCGGGAAGCGGGTTGTTGCGCACGTCCTTCCGGTGATCGCTGACGATGAGCTCGCCGTTCTTCATCTTCTGATCGAACGCGAACCTGAGTTTCTTGCACTCGGCGGTGGGATGCATGACCTTGCCGTGGTACTCGCACCACTTAGGGTCCCTCACCATCTCCTTGGAGGGTGTTTTCTCGAGCGGTGGCAGGACGCCGTCCTTGCGCCACTGTCTGCAGAGGTCACTTGCTTCCTCTACCGAGCATGGCAGAGGCGGTACATCGAAGTTCGCAACCTTCGCTTGTTTCTGGGGCGAAATTGTATTGACCTCAGCTTCACGTCCGCGCTTGTAGCTAAACCTCCCGATCTTGTAAGTAGTGCCGCTCACAGGTCGCTCTGGAGCGCTCTTCTTTTTCTGTCTCTCGACTATAGGCTCGATATTCTTCGTGCATTCGATTAGCTTTGAAAACGTAGGTGTTTGCAAATTGATTAGCATACCTTTGTATTCATCTCGCATGCACTGCAGGCATATCTCTACGAGCCGGCTTTCGGGCATTGGATCTTTGCACTCCAAGGATTTCGCCCAAAATTTCTTGATGAAAGTGATTCCGTCCTCTTCGCGCTTCTGGTACATCCGCGAGAGATGGATCATCGTCACCTTTTCTTCCATCTGGAAGAACTTGGTGTAGAACTTCTGTACCATGTCGTCCCAAGTCTTCACGGATCCGGCCTCCAATGTTCGGTACCATTTGTATGCTACGTTCCCAAGAGATTTTGGGAACTCCCGCATCAGCAGCTTGGGATCGGCTCCGTATGGACCCATGACATCAATGAAACGCATGACATGCTCATGGGCGTTTCCGTTGACATCCTCGGACTTATCCCATTTAGGAGCCTTGTACCCCGCCGGGTTAGGCATGAGATAGATTTCCCTTGGAATGGGTGGGTCGTTGTCTAGCTTTGGGATAATGGTATCCGCGAATGACTGATGAGCCAGAATAGTGTCCACGCGCTTCTACAAAGACGTCATGCATTCTGGAATGCTCCCCTCGGTAGCTGTCGGAGGGGTTGCCGTAGGCGGTGGCGACACATACGCCGCCGGAGGGTTGGGAGCATACTGACTACCCTCATTTCCCCAGATCATCGTTGGGGGAGGTAAAGGGTACTGCAGAGTTGGGTTGGACGCCAAAGCCGAGGGCTGAGGAGCGTGAGCAGCAGGAGGCAGCATCTGTGCCGTTGATCCCTGAACCGAAGGCAGCTGCGTAGTCGACGGTGGAGTCTGCAGATGAGGGTTGGGAGGTGCGGTTGACATTCCCAATCCTGGAGCAGTAGGGGTTCCTCCTCCCTGAGAGATAGCGGCGGCTGATGAAGGGTTTGGCGCAAGGGTACCCAGAACGGCCAAGATTTGTTCTAATTGCGCAGATTGAGCCTTGAGAGCTTTCGCCTGACTTTGGACAGTGGCGTCCAAAGACTCTAACGTCGGTGCCTCGCCGGGAGTCGTTGGAGTACGGCGGGTCTCGTCTCCCGAGGGAGTTTCGGTGGAAGGCGATCGGTTGCTGACATCATCCTCCTGAGACATGGTTGCTTTTGTTGGTAAGTTCACGTCGGGTTCACCAAAATGTGCACAAGAGATTCCGGCGGGGAGACCTCCGTGTGCACCGTGTGTAGTGGATCAAGGATCGCACAGGAAGAGTGGGGTTGTGTGTAGGGAGAGAGTAAGGCAGTAGCAACGTCTGAGAGAGAGACAGGGGTTTGGCAGAGCTTCCGCGTATGGCCGTGTGTTCTCCTTTGTATGGAAAGGTTGACGATCTATATATACTGGAGAACGTGACCGTTGTAGTGTGGTTAATGCGCCCATTAATGGCGGCTTAATTAGCTTAACCATAACGGCACGTCCGTCCGAGTATATAGGGACCGTTAGAGCACGTGGTGCGCGAATACCGGAACCGTTACGAGGTTGACCGGGTTTGACCGGATTGACCGGGTTTATGGAGCTCGTGCCATAAATCTCTCAAAACAGTTACTAAAGGTCGCGTGCGGGCTTGGCTCGCACGCGACAGGGCTTACTCTAGCCTCCAAACCACTAAGTCCCTACAAGTCCCGTGCAGTGGTATGCGAGGGCTCTGTCTCGCAGCCCCCACATGGATCAGCGCGGGTGGTGATCCAGTGTGTGTGGAGCACAATATGGTGTGCTGGATGGCTGCCACGTGGCCAAGATCTGTCATGTCAGAAAGCAGTATCTACACCTGGTAAGGTCCATAAAACATGGCTGAGAGTTTTAGATTCTTCCTCATCTGAACACTTGACTGCCTATAAGACTGCAACTTCAGAAACAACATATCACCTACTTGAAATTGTATGTCTGATCTGTGCTTGTTAGTGCCTTCAGCAGGTTATCTTTGATGAGAACCATCATCTTCTTCCTTTCCTACATGAATTGATCAATGTCAGCATTGCCACTAGAGTTCAGCTGGTGGAAGGAGAGCAATTTTGGTGCATACCCATACAAAACTTCAAATGGGGACATTTTCAAGCTAGTGTGATGAGTTGTGTTGTACCAGTACTCTGCCAATGGAAGCCACTTGGCCCATTTATGAGGCCTATTAGCAGCCATGCATCTTAAATAGTTTTCTAAACACTGATTCAACCTCTCAGTGTGCTCATCTGTTTGAGGATGGTAGGCACTAGTGAAATGTAGTTTGGTGCCCAGGCTTTTGAATAATGCAGTCCAGAAATGACTCAAGAAGGTGGTGTCCCTGTCACTGATGATGGTATCAGGTAAGCCATGTAATTTGTGTATGTGATCAAGGAAGAGTTGAGCTACCTCCACAGCTGTATAAGGATGAGTAAGGGGTAGGAAATGTCCATACTTAGAATATCTATCCACCACAACCATTATAGTTTTTTTCCCCTCTGATTTTGGTAACCCTTCAAAAAATTCCATGCCTATATTTGTCCAAAGCACTTCAGGGATGGCTAATGGTTGCAGCAATCCAGGGTATGGCACATGTTCCACCTTCATTCTTTGACAGATGTCACAGAGCTGCACCCACTCCTTGACACTCTTGTGCATACCCTCCCAGAAGAAAATTGCAGCTAGTCTTTTGTAAGTCCCTTGTATACCAGAATGACCTCCAACACCAGTACTATGAATTTCTTTGATAAGAGCAGATCTCAAGGTACCCTGATTGCCTACATAGATGGTGGCCCCCCTCTTGATCAATCCATCTTTAATCTGTAATTCACAAAGTGGATCTGGGTCTACTGTGAGTTGTGCTAGCTTCTCTTGTGCCCACTTATCCCCTTCATAAGTCTTAATGATTTCCTCCACCCAATGAGGAGTTATTTCTGTAATGGCTGCACATTCTGCTTCTTCTATCTCATTTAAGTTGTCTGAACTGAGTTCCATCCTTGAGAGAGCATCAGCCACAGTATTAAACTTACCAGGTTTGAATACAATTTCAAAGTCTAACCCCATGAGCTTACTTAGCCACTTCTGTTGAATGAGAGTGCTCACCTTTTGTCCCAATAAGAACTTCAAACTATAGTGGTCTGTCCTTATTTGGAACTTACTAGCTTCTAAATAGGACCTCCATTTCTTCACAGCTTGTACAAGTGCAAGTAATTCCTTTTAATAGGTTGATAACCCCAAATGTTTATCTGCTAGTGCCTTGCTAAAATAGGCAATTGGCCTGCCCTCCTGCATTAGAACTGCTCCTAATCCCTTGTGGCATGCATCTGTTTCTACTACAAAACTTTTAGAGAAATCAGGTAAGGCTAGTACTGGGGTATGACACATAGCTTCCTTAAGTAACTCAAAATCTTGATGGGCTTCTTCTCCCCAACTAAAAGCTCCTTTCTTCAGTAATTGAGTTAAGGTCCTAGCCACCATACCATAACCTTGGACAAATCTCCTATAGTAACCTGTTAAACCCAGAAACCCTCTTAAGCTTTTCAAGGTGGTGGGTGTAGGCCATTCCTTCATTGCTTTGACCTTGGCTGGATCTGCTTGTACCCCATTACCACTGATGAGGTGACCCAGGTATTCAACAGTAGTTTGTAATAAAGTACATTTAGAGAGCTTAGAAAATAGCTCATGTTTGTGCAGCAACTCCAAGGTTAATCTGAGGTGCTCATAGTGTTCTTTCAAGGTCTTGCTGTAGATGAGTATATCATCAAAGAAGACTAACAAGAACTTCCTCAAATAAGGTTGAAAAACCTGATTCATGATTGCTTGGAAAGTAGCTGGAGCATTTTTGAGTCCAAAAGCCATCACCCTGAACTCAAACAAGCCTTGGTGAGTTCTAAAAGCAGTCTTGTGTATGTCTTCTTCTGCCATTCTTATTTGGTGGTATTCAGATCTGAGATCTAACTTAGAAAAATAGTGTGCCACATGTAATTCCTCCAAGAGCTCATCAATTACTGGAATTGGGAACTTGTTCTTGATGGTGAGGTCATTTAGACCCCTGTAATCAACACAGAATCTCCAAGATCCATCCTTCTTTTTAACAAGCAAAACAGGTGAGGCAAAGGAGCTAGTACTAGGTTGGATTACCCCATTCTCCATCATTTCTTGTACCAGCCTCTCAATCTCATTCTTTTGTATGTGGGGGTACCTGTAAGTTCTGAGACACACTGGTCGGGAATTATGTTTGAGGGGTATGTGGTGGTCTTGGTCCCTCTTGGGTTGTAGTGTCTTGGGCTCTTCAAAAATGGTGGAGTACTCTTGGAGCAATGGGGTGAGTTCTTTGGGTATGTCAGGGGTTGTGTTGGAGTCTTGTATGTTGAATAATTGGCCTACAATGACCCCTTCTTGTAGCTGACAGTAGGCTTGTAAGGAGTGGAGGTTTGCTGACTTGTATTGGCAATTTGGCTCTTCTGCTGTGAACTTCATAACTTTTCCAGCCATGACCACAGTAATGGTCCTTTCTTTGAAGTCCATACAAACAGGGCTGACCTCTTGTAGCCATTGTACCCCTAATACTATATCACAACCTACCAAGGGAATCACATGCATATCTGCCACCACCTTTTGCTGCTGTAGTTTAATTTCCACCTTCCCATACATAATATTGCTATCCATATGGTTACCATTAGCCACCACCACTCTCAAGGGTGTGGTGTTGGTGTGTTGTCCACTTAACTTAGTTGCAGTAACTTTATCAATAAAGTTATGAGTACTTCCTGAATCTATTAGAACACTGACCTTGCTCTTCCCAATAAATCTAGGTATCCTTAGTGTTTGATGTCCCATGTTGCCAGTAATGGCAGGGAGAGATATTTCTGCAGCTATCTCATTAACTCCCCCTTCATTCTCAGTGCCACTGCCTCCATTTTCTGTAGATGTAGGTGGCGGACTGTAATTCAATGTCTCTCCCTCTTCATTTTCATCCATCTCACTTCCAGTTACCAAGAACAATTGAGGCTTCTTGCACTTGTGGCCAGGAGTGTATTGCTCTTCACAGAAATAACACTGCTTGTTAGCCCTCTTCTCTTGCATTTCAGCTGGGGTTAACTTCTTGTAGTTATTAAAACTGATGGGGTTGTTTTCTGTCTTGGTTTTACTCTCCCAACTAGGCACATTACTCTTCTGTTTGTAAGTAGCAACCCCAGATTTGGTCCACCCCTTCATTAACTATTGTACATCATGCATCACATCCTTCTTACTAGTATTGTGGTTCACTTCTTGCATTCTAGCCATTGCCTTGGCTTCTAACAAGGTTTTTGGGTGCAGTAAGTACACAGCTGCCTTAATCTCCATTTTAACCCCCCTAAGAAGCTCTTGAGGAAGTACTGATCATCAGCCCATGAGTACAATGCCTTCACCCTAGGCCTCAGGTTGTCAAACTTTTTCATATATTCTTGTACTGTACTGTTTTGACTAATTCTCTGAAATTCTCCCAGTACATTTTCATGTCCAGCTTCCAGAAATTCATCACATAATTTCTCACTAAATATTTCCCAACTAACATCTTCAAGTTGTTCAAATTCCACCCTAAACCAACTATCAGCATCATCCACACAATTGAGTGAAACTAGAATTAACTTCTGCAAATCATTGAGCTGATGTAATTGGAAATATCTATTAGCTTTCTGCAGCCACCCTAATGGGTCAGATCCATCAAACTTTGGAAATTCAATTTTGGGAACTGGTAGAGAATTATAATGGCTGGTTTTACCAACATTAGGGTTCATACCTTCATTAAGCCCTAATTGAACTGGAGTTGTCTGGCTGGTGGATCCCAAAATTCTTTTTCCCCGGTTGTTGTTGGTGACTGTAGACTGTTCCCGTGGTTGTCCTAGTATGGATTCACTCTGTGCCTTGTTCCGTTCGTTGGCTAGAAGGTTGTAGCAGTTCATCAATTTCCGGATCTCCTCCTTTAAACCCCCAATTTCATCCAACTGTGCTAGTCGGCCATGAATTAGGTCTTGCCCGCTATCGAGCTGCGTCAATCGGCCATGGATGAGGTCCTGTCCACTGCGGATCTCGTCAATGGCATCGTCAACAGCTTGGAGGTGTGATTTAACACCTTCAACTGAATCAAATTGGATCGTCGGTGCTTTTCTAGGTCCCATTTCTGTAATCAGAGAGCAGGGGAAGAAGCTCTGATACCAATTTGTCAGGAATTGGTTGATTCCTGACCTAGATTGAAGAATTTAGAGAAGAGTTTGAAGAATCGGAGAGGAATTTGACAGAGAAGAGATTGAATTTCAATATCTGATATTTTTTTATAATGAACTTGAAAATGAATTACATCCTTATATATTACTGTTGCTAATGTAATTAAACTAATTGCTGGGGTCGTTACATAATAAAAGAAAATAAGTAACCAACTTGTCCACTCAGCAGCCACCTCAGCGGAGGATGACCCGAACCGGCTGACGTGGGCCAATCAGGAGCGAGGAGTCTTCTTTAATCAAAACGACGACGCTCCACTAAGGAGTTTAAACCCCAACGTTTAACTAGATCTGACGGACGAGATTTTATCCCCTTATTCTCATCCAACGGTTACTGAAAAAAATTGGCAAATACCAAATGAACAGTAAAGTTACCAAACTTGATCTTCTTTTCATGACAAAGAATCACAAGTTCATGGTTAAGGTCGTTGCTCCCCCGAAAGTTTCTGCTACAATTTACGCTTTCGAATCGTATCAGGAATGGATGACGACGATGAATACTCGAGAGGGGAAATTTAAGCTAGAGTTGTCCGATGTTCCAGTTGATTTGATGGAAAGCATACTGGAAGGGCTATCTTCAGCTGATCGAATTCGATTTGGTGCAACTTGTAAGAAATATCTCTCCCTTGTCACCACCCAACATCGTCCTCCTCAGTACCAGTTTCGGACGGTTGACAGACTCCCGTGGCTGGCCACCTCCACCTGTCACACAGGAGATTAGTATTCAGTTTGTTCGAGCCACTGCAACAACGAGGACGGCCACACTGTTACGCTGATTATCAAATTGACGACCAGAAGGAGAGGGGTTGGGCATTTATAACTGTACCAGTATAAAAGCATCTTCCAAGAAAGGTTGGTTTCTCTGGTTTTGGCCGAAAGAGTCAGGAGAATCAGAAGGCATGACATGTTTCTTCTTGTTTTGTCCATTCAATAAAAAGATCATCAAGTTGCCTGATCTGGGTCATTATCTTGACCACAAATACGGCCAATTGTCATGCAAAGCCACCTTTTCTTCAGATGATCTTTCTTCTCCAGACTGTGTTTTCTTTTTCTTGTCTCAGGAGGAGAATGGAAGACAAGATGAATACATTATCAGCACACTAGATCAAAGGAGTCGGAAGTGGAAGACTAAGATTTTTGATAAGCTGATTGGTGATGTTTCATCTGTGGTCTATCATGAGGGATGCTTCTATTGTCTATCCTTCCCGAGGTCAGCTAGCAGCCTATGATGTTGTTCAGCACACCTGGAATCGCATTATCGCTCAATCCCCTTTGTCCGACTTGGTTTTGCGCTCAGCCAAGAAATTATACTTGGTTGTGTGTCAAGGGAAGTTAATTCTTGCTTTCGTGTACTAACAGCCAACAGTGGACAATAATGTGGGCGTTGTTCGCTGCGGCCTATTCGAGCTAACCAGCTCTACAAGCAGATGGGTTAAGAAAACTAGTTTGGGTGATCATGCTCTCTTTCTTGGTCATCCTACCTCATTTTCTGTTCATGTCCCGTCTTTGTCAAATGTTGCCGACCGTATGTATTTCTACAGTAGTCCCCTGATGAATAATAAAGATTTCCCAATCTACTATTCCTTGAAGGATGGTCGGTGTCACGAGCCCGAGGATGATTACTACTGGTCCAGTGGCGTTGAACGTGGAATGTGGATGGAACCCCCTTCCCCATGCTGAACTGGGTTGAAGAACCAATTCACTCCTTTTCCACAAAGCAAGGTTCGACCCTTACTCCAAAGTCTTCAGTAGCTTGTTTTTGGTAATTTTATCTAACTTGAAGCATACTATACAGAACAAATCGAGGTATCAATGATGATATTGATAAACATTTATCACGCCTTTCCCCTTTGGTTTTTCTATTGATTGCTTTTTATAGTGGTTTATCTATAAGAATGTGAAATCGCTTGCTGGACTTGACTACCCATTTAAATCTAGTCAAGATATGGTTGGCGATTATACATTTTAATCTGTCAAACCTTGTATATTTTCATTTGCTGTGTCTTGATAGATGTTCTACAGGAGAATGTTCGTCCACCATTGCATGGTGCGGTAGCAATTGTGGTTCTCGAAGTGGTACCTGACTCTTCTGTGTTTGATATTTGTAAAAGTCAAGTTTTATATTTAAACACAGTTATAATAATCGGAGAGGATTACATGGAAAAATTGTCCGCCACTCAGCCGATACATTTCTTCTCAAGTGAATTCAAGATTGATATCAAAAGTGAAATTATGAAAGGATTCGTCTTGATCATGACTCCAGAAAGTGTTCCATTTACTTGCTGTAAAGATATAGAGTGCAGATTTTCCTATGAAAAGGGGGGGAAACAAAATTGGGTATGACTGGCGTTCCTCTTGTGTATATCATGTGGGTTTCTTCGATGTTCATGTGTGATGCTCTTGTGACATTATGAAGGCAGCTTCAGTCTTACAATCCAATATTAGTTTGAATTCAGCGTTGCTGAAAACATTGTGTATGCTTCTGTGATGGTTTTACCAGGACCTTGGGCCTCTCTGCACTATTCTACGTTCCCTCTATCTTAGGCTAAGCTGGAGATTATACAGTGGCATGGTTCTGCTGCTCCAGGATTTAACAGCTGGTTAGTAAGTTGAACTGTCAGGGAGTTGGGACTTGATTGCCTGATGCAGTAGCCACCCCGGTTTAAAATGGCGGGTACTCTGTTCTCACTTGTAAGATTCCTGTTACGTTTGAATCATTTATTTAAAATCTAGTTAAAAATGCTATCAAAGGAAATTGTGAATCCCTTTTTGTACAAGGAGTTAATCGTTCCATTTAAATTTCAGATCTTAAGAGAACTTGAGGTGCTTTCTACCTTCGAGTTCGACAAGTGATGGAGATAAAGAGATCTTCTTTTTAGTCCTTATCATTTGGGATACTGAAAAATATGGATACTTTCGTGTAAATAGACTAATAAAAGCTTCTTCTTCACTTCTTCTTATAGTTGTCAGGGCAGGGCCAAAGGAAGAGGGGGTGAGCCTGTGACACGTTTTTACTTGGTTACAAAGTCTGACCCTTTACCTGGAATACGGATCGTTCCGGTTCGTCTAATGGGTATGCCGAACGCAATACCCTATAGAATTCGGTGTGATTGGGTGGGCTTCTTTGGATACCTTTCTCATAGTTTTAACATTTTTCTGAAATTATGAATGGAGTATTTTGAAGTAGAAACTCTAAAACTGACTGTAGCTTAGCAAATTTTAATTTAATTTGACCTTTTATACAACCATCACTGCCACAAAATCAACAAAAAATATAATTGAATTTCTAAAACTGAAGATCCAGAGAGAAGATGAGATTGTGTTACCCTTCTAGCCCGTCACCGCCACAACCAACCATCACTGCCACAATCAAACCCACCTCCTTTAATGCCGCCCTAGCTCTGTTTCAAATCCACCTGATTCCACCAATAACAATACCACAAACAGCTCCATCTACAGCCACAAACCTCCCAATCAAACCTCGCTTCAATTCGGACCACAGAGCGAGTCCACCCAAATCAACACCACAAATGCAACCATCGACTATAACACGCCAACCCGAGCTGCAATTCAAACCCACTAGATAAAGTCCAGTTCCCCAATTTTTATAAGTTGAGGACCCGTATTGAAACCCCCAATTTATGTAGTCTCTCTCTTCGTCTTGTGAGGTGATTGGAGGCAGAGACAGGGGCAAAAGTGGTGAGAAGGGAAATAAATTGGGTGCTTATAGGGGGAGAGATTGCTGGCGTTGACGGTAGTGAAGAAGTTGAACGAGATTTGAAAGATCAGGTATTCAAAATGGAGTTTCTATTTGTGGTTTTTCCAACCCACCACACGAGCGAACTACAACCAAGCACTTTTTCCCATCTCTTTTCTCTAGGTTGACTTATCGCCGCCCCACCTCTGTATAAATTGCAGCTCATTCAAGCTTTGATCTTTGATTCATTGGTTGTTATGGTCGTCCAAGTTTCAGCCTGTGATGGTTTCACTGGTTAAGATGGTGGTGGCAGAAGTCGAAGAAGATGGTGATGGTGATTGGCTGGAGCTGGTTAAGATGAAGGTGATGATGATTCAGTGGTTTTTATGGTCGTCTAATGTAAAACCAGTGCTTCGAAGGAACCACCAAACTAAGCCTATCCTCTTAGCCAGACCACCGTGCTTCACCTTACCCACCTCTTCTGTAACCCCAACTTCCTTCTCCTTCCGGCTCTCGACCTCGCACCTCTTTTGACTATTAGTTTTGATGGTCAAATCCAGCAAGCAACTATTAATAACAATCAGTAATGCAAACTAAAGAGGAAATGACATGACTATTTCTATCACTATCATAATTGATATCCTAATATGAATCTGCATACAACATTTAACTATTTAAATTTGATAAAATTACCCAAAGCAGGCTAGTTAAATACTCTGAACAGTCAAGAGTAGAGTTTTGCCTAGATCTGGGGAAGACTAATGAACTGGTTCTTCAAGCAAGTTTAGAAGAGGAAAGGGGTTCCATCCACATTCCAAATTCAACAACACTGGACCAGTAACCACCATCCTCGGACAGGTGACAACAATCATCCTTCAAGGAATAGTAAATTAGGCAAGCTTTATCCATCATGTACCAGTAGAAATACATCTTATTTGCAACATTTGACCAATGTGGGACAGGAACGGAAAAAGAGGTAGTATTACCAAGAAAGAGAGCGTGATTCCCTAAGCTTTTTTTCTCAACCCATGTCCTTGTAGATCTACTAAATTCAAATAGGCTGCAGTGAATCAGGCACACATTATAGTATTCGTCCACTGGTGTGTAAACAAATACAAACACAACCAAGTACAGTTTCCCGTAATGCAGAATGAAATCTTAATGTGGCTCTGGCAATGGAGATGAAGGGACAGTTACTTCCCATCATTGCAGAATAACATTGTAAGCTGCGAGTTGACCTTCCCACTACATACACCAAAAGCATCCGTCATGGTAGACCACACATGAAACTAAGCCTTTCAACTTATCAATAACCGTATTCTTCCAAATTCGACTCATCGATTTAGTGTGTTGATGATAAATTATCCGGGAATGCTAGCCCGAGACAAGAAGAAGAAAATGACAATTTGTCTTTCCAGTTGTTTTTTTTGGGTGAATGTCAATGTATAAAAAGTAGAGGAAATAGATCATCAGTACATGTTTACAAGAGGGGCATTCCCTGGGTAAAGCTAAACACGGGCTCATAGAGTAACAACAAAGCAAACTGCAGGTTAGATCAAACCCCACAGTCCAGCACAATGAACGAGCAGAGGGTGATTTGACAACCCTTCGTCTTTCAAGTTGTTTTTGTTGTCCACAGAGTGCTCCAAATAAGGCTATTTGATTATCCTTTCATTGAGGGAAGAATTGAATAAGAAACATATCATGCCATCATCTTCTCCAGATGGTGACTCTTTTGGCCATAACCAGAGAAACTGCCAAGGCCATCTCTTTTTGGGTTGCGAATTTCTTAAGTAGCATAGTGTGGTCGTCCTCGGTGGTGAAGTGGCTCGAATAGCCTGAATACTAATCTCTGCTCAGACGCAAAAAGCCCATCACAGTGGAAGGTAGCCAGCCATGGAAGATTGCCAATAGTCCGAAACTCTTAATGATGATGTTGGTGTTCGGTGGTGACAAAGGAGATATTTTTTTTAGAAGTTGCACCAAATCGAATCGGTTAGCTGAAGAGAGCCCTTTCAATATGTGTTCCATTAACTCAGCTGGAAAATTAGACAACAGTAGGTTTGCCCCTTTCTAATCTTGTTCTTATTCATCCAGTCCTGATACAATTTCAAGTCGTACATCGTAGCAGAAGCTTTCAGGGGAGCAGGAACTTTGACCATAAACTTGTGATTCTTGCTTTTCTCAAGTTTTTTCCTCGGTAGTGGCGGAGCCATTGATGATGAGTGCGACTACAATGTTTGGAAATAAACTAGTAAATGTGAGACAAATGAAGTAGGATTACAATATCTGGTATGTACTTTTTTGAATAAGAAAACAATATCGTAGATCTTGTCTCCTTTATTCTTTGGTTGAGGGTCTCACCATGGATAAGATGTTCTCCAGTTCAGGTGGAGTTGGGATCTCAAATTTAGGCTGATTTGTGTTCTCTGATTTGGGCGGAGATGGAATCTCTGATTTGAGCATAGTAGGTGCACTCCAATTTTGGCAAAGTTGGAATCGACATGGGCAGATGTGCAATCTCCGGTATGAGCAGAGTTGGGTATAAAACTTGGTAATTGTATTGATACTGAATATTGATAGTAGGAATTTATATAGACACTCCTTAAGGGTACATATAGAGTCTGACAATGAATCTGACAATTATTATCATAGTAGTACTATTACCATAACAATACTATTAACATAATGCTATTTATCTCCTATATTGGGATCTCTGACTTTAGCGGAGGCGGTGATCCTGGGGAGTGATGATGTCCTTCAGGCCTTGGATGGATTGTTCGTTAGCGCCTGCTACTTTTGAACCTCCAGGTTCGTTTTTCTCTGTGGGAGTGACGCTCTACTTATAAAGGGAAATGAGTGAGAGTTAAGAAGCCCGGTGCGAGTTCAGGGTGTAGGTGCACTGGGGGTGTGGCTTATTTTTTCATATATATAGAACATTAACTATGATAAAACCAAATTTAGCCTACCACAAGGGGTTTGAACCCGTGAACCTTATGCAAGCGCTACAAGTGTTATTGCACTAAGCTAGCACCCATTTGCAAATGTTTGTATATTTATACAATGGAACACTTTACCCCTTATTCCGTGTCTTTAGGACCTTCAATGTGCATTCTTTTGAGTCGGCGCGAGCTATATTCTGTCTACGATCAGGATATCAAGGACCCGTCTCGCCGAGAGGCTTGAAATGCCTGAAGAGTAGGTTGAACCAGTTGGGTCTCTCTGGATATGCAAGAACCAAAGTGGTTGATTGCTTCGTGAAACATTCGGCAGTCGAGGTGGCGATCGCATTCAACCAGGTTTAAACATACAATTATGATCCACTTTGAGCTGAGCAGCTTCTAGTCTGGACCTCGTCTTCCCCATCACAACTGTCACTCTTAATTCAAGCCAATTTATGCCATTAGGGTTCATGATAGAACCAACGAGGGTGAGAAAGAGAGATGGGTAGAAGGGGGAAGAGAGAATGCGTGTGTGAGAAAGAGAGATGGTGGTATTGGCGGTGTTGATGGTGGCTAGGGTTTGGAAGAATGATATGTGAGTAGAGAGAGTATTGTGAAGGGCGGCACAGTCAATTTGTGCTCCACCAGATATTTCAATAAATTTGGGTATAGTATAAAACATTAGGGCTATTCAAGTCTTTTCACCATTTTTGTCTGTATGTGCTTGTCTGAAGAGGTGTAAGTTTCTTTATCGAACCCGGAAGTGGTCAAAGTGTATTTGTATCAAAGGCCCCCAGCCTGAACTCGCATACACACCCGTGCTTCTTGCTCTCCCTCATTTCCTTTATAAATAGAGGGTCACTCCCATAGAGAAAAACAAGCATGGAAATTCAGAAGTAGCATAGCGCTAACGAACTAGCCATCAAAGGCCCGAAGGACATCGCTGTCGCCGCCGAAGGACTCTGCCCATACCGGAGAATGCACATCGTCCTATATGAGAGATTCCACCTCCGCCCAAATCACCGAACACCTCCTCTACAAAATTAAGAGATCCCAACTCCGCCAAATCGGAGAACACACATCTGCTTAAATTGGAGATTCCAACGCTGCCTAAATCAGATAACATCTCATCTCCCGAAATAAGAGATCCCAGCTCCGCCAAACCGCAGAACACACATCTGCCTAAATCGGAGATTCGAGCTGCTCCCAAACTGGGGGAACATCTTATCCCCTAAATAGAAGATCTAATTCGCGAGTAAGTCATAAGACCCCCAATCAAAGAAAAAGGAAACAAGATCTAGTTGTATTGTTTAATAAAATTCATACTCAAGATTGTAATCTCACTTTATCTGTCTCGCGTTTATTTGTATATTTCCAAACATTGCAGCCGCACTCATCATCAATGGATCCACCACCGCCAAGGAAGACATGTCCGAGGAAGGAGAAGAAGAAAAACAACAACCTCTTGGTCAAAGTTCTTGGTCCCTCGAAAGCTTTTTCTACAATACACAGCTTGAAACCCTATCAGGAATGGATGAAGAAGAAGTTTTCTTCTAGAAAAAGGCAAAGCCTGGAGTTGTCCGAAATCCCAGCTGATTTAATGGAACGCATAATGAAAAGGCTCTTTTATGCTGATCGCATTCGATTTGGTTCAACTTATAAAAAAAATCTCTCCTTGGTCACCACATAACACCACCATCATCAGTATAAGTTTCGGACGATTAACAAACTCCCATGGCTGGCTACCTTCGACTGTGTTGGGCTTCATTTGTGTTGGAGGGGAGATTAGTGTTAAGGCTATTCGAGCCACTTCACCAGCGAGGAAAGCCACGCTATGCTACTTATGAAATTTGCAACCCAAAAGGAGATGGCTTTGCCAGTTACCTCTACACCAACATAAAAGCTTCTAAGAAAGGTTGGTTTTTCATTTTATGGCCAAAAGAATCATCATCTTCGACATCATCTGAATCTGGAGAAGATGATTTCATGACATATTTCTTATTGATTTCTCCCTTCAACCAAAGGATCATCAAGTTGCCTGATTTGCACCATTATTTTGATGACAAAAACAATTAGATGGGACCAATTGCTATGCAAAGCCACGTTCTCTTCACATCCAGGCTCTCCAGACTGTGTTTACTTCTTCTTGGCCCAGGATATTATTCCCGAAAAATATATCATGAGCACACTACATCAAAGGAGTCGAAAGTAGATGACTGGTATTTGATAAGCTGATAAGTTTAGTTTCATCTGTGGTCTACCATGAGGGTTGCTTCTATTGTATATCATGCGAAGGTGAGCTCAGCTAACAATGTTGTTCTGTATAGCTGGGAAGTCATTGTCCCTTCATCTCCATTGCCGGACAAGGTTTACAGTCTGGATTACGACGTAAACCCATACTTGGTTGTCTGTGAAGCAAAGTTAATTCTTGTATTCGTGGACACACCAGAGGATGAGTACACTATGTGGGCATGATTCACTGCGGCCTATTCGAGTTTAGTAGCTCTACAAGGAAATGGGTTGAGAAAACAAGCTTGGGGAATCATGCCCTCTTTCTTGGTGATCCTACCTCATTTTCTGTTCCTGTCCCATCTTGGTTAAATGTTGCCAACAAGATGTATTTCTACAGCTTCATGATGGGTAAAGCTTGCCTTATTTACTATTCCTTGAAGGATGGTAGGTGTCACCTGCCCGAGGATGGCGGCTACTGGTCCGGTATTGCCAAATTTGGAATGTAGATGGAACCCCTGTTCTCTTGAACTTTCTTGAAGAAGCAGTTCTTTAGTCTTCCCCAAAGCTAGGTGTAACTCTACTCTTTTACTCTTCAGGGTATCTAACTAGCTTGTTTTTGGGTGATTCTATCAGACTTAAATAGTTGAATGCTGTATGCATATTCATATTGGGATATCAATGATGATAATGATTGAATTTATCATGTCATTTTTCTTTTTAGCTTGCGTTATTGATTGTTTTTCATAGTTGGTTTACGATTTTTAGAATGTGCAATTGCTTGCTGGATTTGACCATGAAAACTTTTAGTCAAGAGAGTTGTGACAATTATGTATATCAATCTTTCAGATCTTGTATCACATTAGCTATATCTTGAATTATTATCATGCTGGTTTCTTCAATAATTGTTTCTGCAGTGGTCTTGGCGGACATTATGCAGTGAAGTGAGGCTGGAAGTGATTCAGTCAATTGTTTAAATTTGCTCACAGCTTGATGGTTTAACAGAACCTTAGGCCTCTGCTGTTAGTGGAAGCTTTAGATAGTATATAAATCGTAGCAAGTGTGTGGCGGGAGATCTTACTGTGGCATGGTCTCCTCTTGGAAGTTTTACCTCCTTTTCACTGCTTCCTGAAAGCTTAGTGTAAATCATATACGATGTTTCCCAACGAAAACACCTGCACCGGAGAATCCTATTATCCTGACGACATTGAACAACTTGCTGAAGAAAGAAAATTTAAGGTGGTTAGAAATTAAGAAGGAAATGAGAATACAAATGAACACAAGGATAGACAGATTGTAACCTGGTACTAGATAAAAGAGGACAATAGTTCAAAGACTGTGACATTAATAATTAATTGCAATCCTTTAACACTTAAGATATCATTACTAACAGTAAGGAAACATGAGAAGATTATTTAGCAATAAAAATGCAGTACATGAGTACATAGTATATAAATATGTAAATGGAAGCAGATGTACATACCAGGGATTTCTTGATTTGACCTTTCATCACGTAGAACAAGTCCAAGCTATCTTATGGAATTGTTTTGACTTCCAACACTCTATAATCATCACCCTTTCGAGCTTGTATCCTAAACATGTTGAAGACATTTTCGGTGAAGACCTCTGCTACATGGCGTTCGAGTTCCGTGAACCCTCTTGTTATCACGGGGTCTGATTGGTCGGAGCGATGGTGTGCCTTACGCTCGTTGTTGCGTAGCTTGTCAACCCCGGTCGTGAATCCCTTGCAAGCATTGGTCAATTTGTCCGAGTAGGACATACAATCCTTGATGAAACTGTTGATGCTCTCGCATCTTGAGGTCGTCGTTTGCAAGGCGAAAAAATGATCCTTCAAGTATGTCTCCGCCCACAAGTGCCGGTTCATATATGTGACCTGGACCCAATTCCTATCAGCAATGTCCCATCTGTTAACCATTGCATGCCAATCATCATGCCATAAAATTCCAGGTTTCCTACTACGCAAGCATTTTTTAAAATCAACCATGAAGGCTTCTCCCAACTTCAGATTAGCCTGGGCGTTCCGACAAAGATGCCAAGAGCACAGACGATGTCTTGCCTCTGGGAAATTTTTCAGAATAGCATTTCTCATTGCCAAATCGCCATCCATGATGACGCAAATAGTATTTATTACCTTCATCAGACACTTCAAAACACAATAATATGTTTCTGCTGTCTCGTCGTTGAGAAAAGCACGTGCAAAAATAGTCGTCTGGTAGTGATTGTTCACGCCAGATAGAATTACAAATGGTTTTTGATACATGTTGGTCTTGTACGTTGCATAAAAATGAGTACATCATCAAATCTCTTGTAATCTACCACTGATCTCCTATCACACCAGAATACACATTGAAGCTCATGATTTTTACCTGTTCTGAACCTACAAACACATTAAATAATACTTAAGGAAACAGAAAGATTAGTTAAATAAATTATGTTAACTCTAACGCTTATGAGTGTATCTTTTAACAATTTTAAATGATTTTGACTAATAAGTAAACAGTGACCAGAATACTAGTTAGACCTTAACATATAAGATAGCATGTTTAATAGTTAAGAAGTAATCTTACTCCCTGAACACGCCATAGTAATTGCGCTTCAAACTATCAGTGTACATCAAGGTCTGCTTCCCATCTCCTTTATTTGAATATATCTTGTCCAGAGAAGCCATTTTATTGTAAAGATCCTTCTGTGTGTAACCCAACTAGTTATAACCATCGGCTTGTTTAACCATCAAAAGAAATCTTTGGCAATACTTGATCCCCACCTCCTTCAAAGAACTGATATGTTCAACATCAGCCTCGCTGACCTTTCGATGTGACCGGTGGTTGCTCGTGCATTGTGGTTTCGAATGTTCGTGTGAATGACCAGGTTCGAATTGAACCACCTTAAAAGGCTCGGTAGGTGAAGTTCTTGATATTTTTATACGAGCTTTGCAGACACACCTAGTGTTTCTGGTATGCTCCCGTTTCCTATTTTCTTTGTACAGGACCTTCTCGGAGCGCAAGCCTTGTCGGGAACACACGTAGATCCTTAACTTTATGCATTCTTTCGTTTTCGGGTCGAAATACCTGCGATTGCACCTTCTAATCCCAAAGCCAAGAATCACGCATAGAGGTTGTACCAGTCATGAGCCTGAACCTCATTTTCAAAAAGTCATTGCCATAACATCTTCCTTGGTAACCATTATTCCTGCATAAAACTTAAAATTACTATCTACATAAATTGATTCATTAAATTAAACTTTAAGATCACATACCTGGTATGATCTCTCCATTTGGAACTTCCATAATAGAGTTTCTGGTTGCATCTTCTCCATAGTTCTCTGTAAGAGTGATGTCAAAACATTCATCTTCATCGAATACCTCAAAATCGTAATCTTCGTCCTCATAATCATGAGGCAAAGATACCAAACCTTTGCCATGAACTCCACTCTCACAAATTTCGCTTCGTCTCATCTGAAATTGGTTTGTTTCACTTTCTGGTTCTCTGATTGACTTCCTTCTCGCCCTGATATTCAAAGAAGAAGACCCCAATCACCAAAAAGTAGTATTGCACTATTTTGGAAACAAAATTTTAAAGACATGAAGAATGCTTTAAGTTATTACCTTAACATCTACGTAATCTCTGAAAAGTTTATCTCCTCATTAATATATGGATGTAATATAATAAATTCCTCAGCTACCAAGACCGTGGTTTCAGTGAGTTGAAACTTTAACATTCTTGAACCTAGTTTTAAGATTTAAGATAGAAGCGTAAATAATTTAAAGAGAAACAATTCACTAAGCTTAATTTGTGGTCAGCAGAACCATTCAATGCCTAACATAAATGAATCAGACTAACCATATACTTAAATTCTAGCCACTTTGGCAGGAAAAGCTGAAGTTTCATCAATGTTTACTTAACTCTGCTAACTACCAAGCCATATGAGGTGTTCATATGAAAGTGTTCCATCCTATCTAAGAATGTGAGATACCTTAAAATAGCAGATTTTCAAATAAGAAGACCCCAACCAACAAAAAGTAGTATTGCACTATTTTGGAAACAAATTTTATAAAGACATGAAGAATGCTTTAAGTTATTACCTTAACAACTACGAAATCTCTGAAAAGTTTATCTCCTCATTAATATATGGATGTAATATAATAAATTCCTCAGCTACCAAGACCGAGGTGTCAGTGAGTTGAAACTCTAACATTCTTGAACTTAGTTTTAAGACTTAAGATAGCAGCGTTAATAATTTAAAGAGAAACAATTCACTAAGCTTATTTTGTGGGCAACAGAACCATTCAATGCCCAACATAAATGAACCAGACCAACCATATACTACAATTCTAGCCACTTTGGCTGGAAAAGCTGAAGGTTCATCAATGTTGATTTAACTCTGCTAACTACCAAGCCATATGAGGTGTACAAAAGATGCGACATCCAAAACAACCCACAACATCCAAAAGGACAGAAACATTGTTCATAAAACAAAGCCACAACAACATTACATAAACTTACTTTTTCTGCTTCTTCCCCGCCATCTTCTTCTTCTTCTTCTTCTTCTTCTTCTCCACAGACCTCAATGCAACAAAGGAAACAGTCGGATACCTGCGGTCAGGGCCGGCTGCTGCATTAAGCAGCTCAATACATTGCTTAGGGCCCCACTTATGAGGGGGGCACCATTTTTTCAAAAAATCAGGGGTATTATAGTAATTTTACATAAATTAATAATTAATTATATGTTAATATCTAGCTTATCAATTCAGTTTCAACTACAGATCCTGAGAGAGATTTTAGCCGTCTATCTCTATCTCTCTCTCACGTACACTTCCGAAATTACATCCCCAAATCTCTCAGTCTCTTCTCAATCAATATCTCTAAGCCACAATTTCGGTCCAACTTCTCAGTGATTTCGCAGTTAAATACATCTCACGATGGCTCACGTTCTCACGAACTCACAGCTTGTTTCTTCAAATCGATTTTCTAGAAAAAAGAGTTTCCAGATTAATCAATTTGGGCGTTTGGGCGTTTGGCGAGTTTGGGTTGCGATTCAAACCAGATTTCTTCAAATTGACGATTCGTTTCTTCAAATTGACGATTCTTGTTAGAGCTTCAAATAATCATTATTACCATTTTTACTTTTTTTTGTTTCAATTTTGATTTACTGGAACCTTGGTTGTTCTTCATCTAAAGATTGTATTATTTTTTTTTTCTATTTGATGTACTGGAAACTTAATTCACTTGTTTTCCATCTAAAGATTGTATTTTTTTTTTCTTTTTTTTTCTATTTGATGTACTGGAAACCTAATTCCCTTGTTCTCCATCTAAATATTGTATTTTTTTTTTCTTTTTTTTCTATTTGATGTACTGGAAACCCAATTCCCTTGTTCTCCATCTAATGATTGTATTTTTTTTCTTTTTTTTTCTATTTTGATGTACTGGAAACCTAATTTCCTTGTTCTCCATCTAAAGCTTGTATGTTCCTAATTTCAGGTCTTTGTTGAATGGGTTTGGACAGTTCCCCGTGAGCTTTTAGAGTGGTATCAAGATAGCTACAATCTTTGGATATTCCAGGTTTCATCGTTTATTTTATATATAATTTTTTTCATCTATTTTCTTTTGTTATCATGTCTACTAGGAAACAAGAGTCTGGTAGTGAGAAAAGGAAAAAGAAACGAAGACAAGAACAATTAGTTGATTCCTTAAGAGGTTCTTTAGATAAATTTGTCACTGCGCCGAAAATTAATTCACAAAATGAAGTGTGCTTAGATGATAATGAAAATATTACTTGTGAGGAAAATACAAATTTTGCTGAAAAACAAAGCCTAAATTCAATCGAAGAGCCCATAGACACTTCTTTTGATGAACATCTTGAAGACCCCGTTAACGTAGTTGTAGACAAACAAGTAGAAAATTCAACGGAGGAACGGGCTGGGAATGTCGTTGGTAACAAAGCTTCCAACCCACTTGATATATTTGATCCGGCCAATTGGAGGATTATTGATTCCAAATTGTGAGACATTTTAGTTGAAAAGGGTCCTATAAGAGTCGATGACATTCAGTTCCCTAAAGATACCCATACCCGGCATTTTACCACTTCGTATTACATTAGGATATTACCCAATGGTGAGAAACAAGATAGGAGGTGGTTGATATACTCCAAGTCTGTCGATAGAGTATTTTGTTTTTGTTGAAAATTATTTAGTTCAAACTCCATTCATATTCAACTTGTCAACGAGGGAGTTAATGACTGGAGAAATTTAGGCTCAAAACTTAAAAGTCACGAGGCATCTAGTGAGCACATTACTAATATAATTACTTGGGCAGATTTAGAATTACGTTTGGTTAAAAATAAAACACTAGATCATAGCATCCAAGAAAGTATTAAGAAGGAAAAAGCTCATTGGAAATCCGTGTTAACACGAATTATTGCTATTGTGGAAGAGCTAGCTACGAGTAATACTCCTTTCCGTGGAACAAATGAGAAAATTTACGAAGAGAACAACGGGAAGTTTTTAAGGGATGTACAAATGATAGCAAAATTTGATCCGGTGATGCAAGAGCACATTAGGCGTATAACAAATGGTGAAACTCATACCCATTATCTTGGGCACAATACACAAAATGAGTTAGTGCACTTGATAGCATGTGAAATAAAAAATAAAATTATAAAGAAAGTGCAAAAGGCTAAATATTTTTCTGTTATACTTGATTGTACCCCGGACGTGAGTCGTCAAGAACAAATGTCAGTTATATTGCGATGTGTTGATATATCTTCTAATCCCGTCAAGGTAGAAGAGTTTTTTCTCGAGTTCTTGAAAATAGATGACACAAGTGGAAAAGGAATACTTGAAGAACTCCTAAATTTTTTGAATGTTAATAAATTAGATATCAACAATATAAGAGGACAAGGATATGATAATGGTTCTAATATGAAAGGAATACATCAAGGTGTTCAAAGTAGACTAAAAGAGTTGAATCCTCGTGCTTTTTACACTCCTTGTGCTAGTCATAATCTTAATTTAGTACTTTGTGATATGGCTAATTGTTGTGCTAGAGGTAGAGACTTCTTTGGAGCAATCCAACGTATTTATACACTATTTTCTTCATCCACTAAGAGATGGAAGATTCTAAAAGATAATGTACCAAGACTCACTGTTAAATCATTATCACAAACGCGATGGGAAAGTCGGATTGAAAGTGTCAAACCCATTAGGTATCAAACTCTTGAAATAAGAGATGCTTTGCTTGATCTAATTGAAAATAGTAATAAGGATGCTAGCACTGAAAATGCAGCCAAAGGTTTAGTGAAGTGCGAACTTGAAAGTTTTGAATTCTTAGTCTCTTTGACTATTTGGTATGATATATTGTTGAAGGTTAATTGTGTGAGTAAAACCTTACAATATGAGGATATGCAAATTGACATTGCTATACACGAGCTAGGAAATCTTCTTGAATTTTTGAATGAATATAGGTTGACTGGTTTTGACTTGGCTTTAAATTCTGCAAAGGATATCGCCAAAGATATGGGAATAGAACCTACATTTGCTGAGAAGCGTGTAATTCGTAGAAAGCGACATTTTGACGAGAGCACTAGCAATGATTCTGTTGCATCTCCTCAAGAATCGTTCAGAACGGACTATTTCATATATATTATGGATCAAGCTATTTCTTCAATCACTAGTAGATTTGAGCAGTTCAAAAGATATAGGGAAATTTTTGGTTTTTTAATAGATCTCAAGCTATTAAAATCAATGGATGACAAGGTGTTAGAAAGTCATTGCATTGAGCTTGAAAGTCATTTGAGACATGGATCATTATCCGACATAGACGGTTGTGATTTATTTTCTGAACTACAAGTGTTGAAAGTATTTTTACCAAATGAAGTAGATACACCATTTAAAATACTAAATCATATAAAGGATTCATATTCTTATCCAAATACGTGCATATGTTATAGAATAATTTTAACTATTCCTGTATCCGTTGCTTCAGCGGAAAGAAGTTTTTCTAAATTAAAGTTGATCAAGACATACTTACGATCCACTATGTCGCAGGAGAGATTAACTGGTTTGGCAACTATATCTATTGAGAAAGAATTGGTGAACGAGCTTGAATACGATGAATTAATTAATACATTTGCATCTGTTAAATCGAGAAGAAAGAATTTTACTTAGTGGTCCTTTTAAGTGTAATTTTGATGCTTGGTTTTAATGTCAAACAGGTTAAGCAACTTTGGAGAACGAGTTAAGTTGAAGAGCGGATGGATTATCAATGTTGTTAAGTTGCAAGACGAAGATTGATGTTGACGTTGCGCTTCAAAAGGATTAGATTTATGCGTGGAGGCATGAAATTTCCAACCATAATAGATAATTTTATGTAGTTGATTGAAGCCTCAAATGTTACAGTATTGTTTACTATCTCATGCAGTTTTCAAAATGTACTAAAATACTCATTTTTTAATATCTGCCATCAATGAATTTGTGTGTGAGGTGATCAATTTTTGTTTTTGTTGATGAATTAGACATGTTTTACTTGTCTTCATAGGGGCACCACATTTAGTGTTTGCTTAGGGCAACCAAATTATTAGAGCCGGCCCTGCCTGCGGTACAAACTGTAAAATGCATACCGATGGTCCTCATCCTTCATGATTTCCTTTAACCCATGATAATTCTGGTTAAATACGCAGTTATAGCTCGATCTCGCCATTTCATTGGCAATCCAGATTATGAGGTTCGGAGCCCGGATACTGAACTTCTTCTTTGGATTCAGGTCCCTCAAATGACTCATGAAGAAGGAGACATGAGGACCACAGTCATTCCTGACAGATAAACATAGAACGAAGCTTTAATGTATATCACAGATATTCAAATAGATTAGTTAGTAATATTAAATAGTTAGCTTATTACCCATTTGATTGTTGGGGAACATCGTCGTTCATGTACCACACCGGCCAACGTGTTAAGTCATCATTGTATTCTGAGTAGTTGGTGAGCATTATGTGCATTTGCCCAATTTTGGCAGCAACATCTAACTCAGTATACCCCATGCCAGTATGCGAGTCCAAGATGAATATCTCTTTGTCAACAAATGAAAAAAAACCATCATGAAACAGTGAAGGTGATCGACATTCAACGGAACGGCGTTCTGATCATTAAAAAATCAAAATAAAGTAAGTTATACAAAATAATAAAGTAGCTTGTATTGATAGTAATCGGAAGACTTACGTATCCCATCTCGCTCCACTCTCATCCCGACTGATCGTGCGCCTTGAAGTATTCGAGGGCTTTTGTGGGCTGAAAAAGAATGATAACTAATCAGGTATTTTCCTAGATGAATTTTGAATTGAGTGATATCAAAAAAATGACAAGGCAATGAACTTACAGAATAACTTGTGCCAAGGAACCAAATCCGCTTGATTCCTTCGAATTCCCGGCTATGTTCATGAAGATGAAGGAATTGCATGTAAGCATCCTTCACCTCGTCGTCAAACATCTTTTCATCCCGGAGGCTCCATGCGGAAGACCTCGTCAGTTTATCCATACCACCCATGTCAGCAACTATCTCACTGCAGATCATATATCATACACAGCCATAAGTACAAACACAATGCATGCCACACATATGAATTATTCAGGAAGTTTGAATGTAAATAAAACTTACTTTGCCAATTCCGGTGGAATATAAAAATTCTTGCTGTTGTGTTCGTACGTGCTCGCATACTTGTGCGACATGTAGTAATGGAGCCTGCAATGTTCTGCTTCAGGCATCGGTGGGAGAGATGTCAATTCTTTAGGTATCATGTGTTGCTTATACAGCGATATCCTCGAAGACGCTCTAATGATCTGATATGCCTTTCTCCGGACAGTCCAAACCAAGTTTCCCCTTGGGTTCTTCGGAGAACCATGAACAAGGAATGGCTGGGGAGGTACATTGGAGGCCACCTAATAAATCAAAAAAATCATTAGGGGTGTTAAAACTTTAAAAATAAATCTCAAATATTAAGTTAATAAGGTTAACACATTTACCTCAGTGCTGGAGTTGATTGTGTAGACCTCCTTCATGGGAGAGTTAACCTCAGCCTCCTCTATCTTCTGCTTCTTCTAAGCTCTTAATTCTTATTCACACTTTTCCTTCTCTTTCTTCTTCTGAGCTCCTTCCCTTTCCCCTTTTTCTCACCCCCTTCCTCTTCCTCCTTCTTCTCATCTTCTTCATTCTTCTTCTCTTCTTCCTTCTTCTTCTCTTCTTTCTCCTCATCCTTCTTCTTCGCTTCTGCCTTCTCCTTTTCCTTCCACAGGGCCTAAAGATACTATTTGTCAAGATTTTCAAACACCTATCCCACAATGCACTTCCAAAAATCCTCTGGTGGAGGTGGAGGCAGTAGTTGGACTACTGGTGCAACAACTTTCTCAATTTTGGGCTCATCATCACCTTTTTTCAACTTCAACTACATAGAAAAACAGAATTGAGAGACATAAACTTAAGATAGTAATCTTAATACATAAATTGGACACTTTTATATCATTGTTAAAGTTCACTCACATTATTGTTTTGTTGGACATACTTCCATCTCTTTGAAACATCAGAGGTTTCCCAAAATTTCAAGCTTGGACTTTCTTCCTTTTCCTGGCATCCTTTTGGATTTCCCAGAAACTTCGGGCAGCGTTTAAGAAATGGGCCTTAATGTTTTAAACTTCATGGTTAAAATAACTGAAACAGATTTAGAGATTTACCAAAGGAATCAGCACGCAACCAGTTCCCCGAAGGGTTGTCCCAGTCTGAGCCTTAACTTGTTGCGTCCTGAAGTGATCAAGCCATAAGGCTTCCCAGTTTACCTCTTTCAGGTTCTCCAAATTAACAACAAGTTTAGCAAGACCTCTCCGGACTCCTGCTCGTCATATCGGCATTCCCAGTGCACCCAAGATCAAGCAACATCCCTTTGTTTCCACTCATCATTTAATAGCAGCCTGTTCTCATCCGCATGGAATCATGGAACATACTCACCGAAAGTTGTGTTGTCCTTAACGAGGCCGATACTTTCTTCAACTCTGCGAAGAACAAGCGGATCGACCTCCGGGAACTCTGTTTCTCCGTAGCATCGAATTCCAAATAGCCACAAGAAAACTTTCGTTGTTATCTCCACGGTGCGGTCGTGCCCTGTCAAGTACCCGTCGGTATCGAAGCACTTGTAGATGAAGTGGGTGAATTTCTCTGGGGTTTCCGTGATCTTTAGGTGCTGCAGTCCTCCAAGGCCCACTTCGTGCATCCATGCATTTTGTTCAACTGTCATTTCTTTAAAAATACTGCGAACAGAGGGCACGCTCATGTAACTCTGGAATCGCCTTGGATTCTTCAATTTTTTTTTTTCTCACTTACCCTTCAGCTTGGCTTCAGCCGCCTTCTTCTTCAACTTTTCCTTCTCCCCCGTCGACTTCCTTTTCAAAGTACCTTCCCTTTTCCGCTTGTTTTTTTCTTTGGCAGCCGCTGTGAGATAAGGTTCCTTCTGGATATTGGTCATGCAGTCCCACTCCAAGTTGATGCTTTGTAGGACCTCTTTGGTCATCCTCATTTTAGGGTCTATTTTCCGAAGCCTGTGCATCCTCACATTTCTACAGAAGTTATGAAAATCAACCCATAATTTAAATTTATAGAGACATACAAAAAAATCAAACAGCAACAAACGGTTGAAATTAAAGAGAAAGCCATTGGAGATGAAGTAATAACATGCAAACTTTAACAGAAAGGGCAGTAAATATATTAGATTGAGATTTTAATAGTTAAGAAGTTAATTACAGAAAAAGAGATACATTATTTAACAAACTTTTTGCGAGAGTAAAATCATACTTGAATCTGATGTAAGAATTCATGGCATTGCCATGGTGAGCTTCATCATCACTCTCATCCATTTCATCTCCCATGTACTCATCCTCATCTCCTTTGTATTCCTCCTCATCTCCCTTCTCTTCCTTCTCTTCCTCATCTGACTCCTCCTCGTCATCTTCTTGCTTTTCAATCTGTTTGTCCTTCTTATTCTTCCTCTTCTGAAATTTGTATTAGCTTACATCATGATCCTCATCACTAGAGGATTCCAAGGCTCTTTTCTCGTAGGTGTCTCGTTGCTCCTGTGGTAAATTGCAGAATAGTGCATACATCTGTACCAAAAGTTGGGGAGGCATATCCTTCCCTTTCAATTTGAAAGCATATTTACTCTCCTCACTGTCATATGTAAACATTTTCAAATTAACAGTCAGATGTAAACAGTTGCAAATAAAAGGCAAACAGTGTTTATAACAATAGTAAGAAGTATCAATAATTAAGAAATGCAATTAACAGTTAATTGTCAGCGTAACAAATTACTGAAGTTAGAAATAGCAATACTTTAGATAGCAGATTTAATATTAAAGTTCATGTTTTTAACAGAAGATTACTTACATGAACATGTCAAATCCAGGTGTGTGCTGGATGTTCTTTACTTCATCTTCGAAGCTCTTTCCCTTAGAAACCTTTTTCTTTCCCCTTTTCTTCAATGGTTTTGGTGGGGGTGGATTTTTCCGGGGTGACCTCCTTGGGATGTTCTCAATTTTGTCCTCCTCCGAAGCGAAATGAAGCTGCTTCTTGGATTTATTCTTCCTCTCAATGTTTTTCGTCTCTGGATTCTTTCTCAGCTCAACTGAGTCAGCAGCATTGGCCAATTGGATTATGCCACTAGCATCCTCGAACTGTGGTCCTTCAACCATTGATAAAGGAAGGAATTTTGTTGAATCTACCCGGATTTGTCTACCAATTGCGTCGGTGGAGTTAGGGTGTGCCTCCTTTGCCTCTTCATGTGAATCCCCTCCTCCAATTTTGGTTTTGCAGGGGTTTCCTTCTTCAATTTTGGAGCCACCATCTCCTACGGGTTCTTGAGGGCTAGATCCTCGATCTTTGGTTGGGTTCAAGACAGGAGTGAGGGGATTTGCGGTTAAAAGGACTTCCAAATTAACCGGACTTACCTCCTCCTCGATCGGAACTTCGTTTAGATCTGAAATCACCTGTTCGATGTATTTGGAAGGTAAAATCTGCTTCGCAACGCCTGTATCTTCCAGGTCCGCCATAAATTTTGATAGAGATGGAAGGGGAAGTTGAATTCGGGAAACTGAAGAGAGAGATAGAGAGAGAGAGAGACAGAGAGAGAGAGAGAGAGAGAGAATTATAGGAAAAATGTCGGGGAAAAAGTCATTGTGTTCTGTGGTTGCCTGTAGTGAAGAGGATGGGACATCTCACTTCAAAATTTTCAAAATTCAAATTTTTCAAAAAGTACTATCTACATTCTTACACACAAATACAAATAATTTAAATGCTCCATCTTAATGTAACAAATATTTTTTTTTTGTTTCTTCAGTTGTGGAGTGTCATAATAAATTTTATTATGTATTATTGGGTTATTATTATATTAGTATTGCAATGACTGTGTGTACAACCTCCAAAAACACAAGTATCGGCATCTTTGCGTATGGATTTGATTGTGTCTTAAAATCTCCTTCTAAATATCTGAATATAATGTCCATAATCCTAAACCTAGAGATCACTCTATCTTATTTTTTAATATACTTATCACTGTAAAATTTTATTTACTTTTTGTTTGTTCATCGATTGATTAACTCAGGGAGTCACCATGTGTCCTGAATAACATAACACTTTCAAGTGTGGGAGTTATTTTTAAAATATTCCAAGTTATATCTCTCTAAGTAAACTAAGAGTGCCCAAAATGGACGAAAACTCGAGAATTTTACGTGTTCAATCATGAAATGTGCCCCATGCATGCCAAATGTGTTTACAAGTTACAATTATGTCATTTAAATGATCCAGATAGATTTGAAGTCACACCCAACTAGCAAAAGTGAGCAACGACGAATAGGTTGAAACTAGCTATCGACATTGCTAGACTTATCATTGTGAAAAAGCACCATGTGTCCTCAGTCTCCAAATTGGTATTAGGAAGTCATATAGTGTTAATAGGTCTTCAATGGTGGGACCCATGATATACATATACATCAATCGAACTCAATTTGGGTAATGGGTACCCATTGGAACATTGTTCTATGCATCTCATGTGTGCCACCATTCAACACATACTAACACAAGGTGGCCTTTTAAGACCAATTTGGATACTTACAACACATGGTGACTTTTCACAATGTCAAGTCTCACAGTGTCGATAGTCGGTTACACCCTATCCCTCGTTGTTCAAGTCCCACAATTGGGTCTCACCTCAAAACTCCCTGACTCATTAAAATGACATAATTAGGACATTAAATCAAAATTGGCATGCTGGGGGAACATTTCATGGCTGAACTCGTACAATTATCAAGTTTTCATTCATTTTTGGTCCTTTTAGGTAACTTAGAGGAGCAAAACTTGAAGTTATGTCAAAATAACTCCCAGCATTGTCATTTTTATGTTATTCAGAACACATGGTGACACCCTGAGTCATTCATTCGACGAAGAAACCAAAATAAGTGGCATTTTAAAGGGATATATATTATAAATTTTAATATAGAGTGCAACAACCCCCTTATTCGGCTCGGACAAGACCAGGAGGGCGATGCTAAAAGTAACGGCGGAAATCAAAAGCATAACATCCCAACTCATTTATTTATTACATAATATTAAACATTACATGAGTCTCTAGATATTACACAAGCGTTTTCAAAACTACAACGTTATTCTTGCTAACAAAACTAGATTCTACTCAAGATGAAATCCAACTAAGTGAGTCTCGTACCCAGCTACACCTTAGTCTTCAGCTCCTAAACCTGCGGTGGGAAGGAAACAGGAACCGCAGTTTTCAAAGTCAGCATGGAAATACTGAGTAAGTGACACCCAAGCTCGTAAATCAGAAGACGAAGCATAGCTTTCTTTTAACAATAAATATACAGAGGAAAATAAATCACAAAAATGTAAACTTGCAGAGTAAATCACGAACTCAAATATAAACTGTAAAACTGTAAGAAGTGAACCTGATGCATCCAGTAAGAACACTTATAAACTTATCATTCTTTTGATCTTCCTTTCTCAACTTTCAAACGGGGAGAATTAGTCCCAATCTCTTTCTTCTTTTCTTTTATAAATAACCAAATCTCAGAGAAACTGTGTTATTAGCCATGTTGATACGGGGAAGAATCTACTATCCATCTCGCATACTCCAAGACCTTAAGTGCCAGCACCTCCCTAAGACTTCTTGGCGCCAGAGAGGTGAGTACATGGAGCAACCCGGCAGGTTGCGACCGGGTGAAAATAAACTGGTGGAGTGACCGCAGCCAACACGACCAATCTAATCATAGGCCGAGTGACCGAAGTCAACGCGGCAATAATAATAAGCTTCTCCCGCACAACTCTTTCCACTTTAAGTTAATTCCGAATTATTATTATTATTCGTGAGATAATATCAAGCAAAACAATTTCTGAAAAATGTAAGAATAGCTCAAATTAAATATGTAAACAAATAAATAGCAACCACATTTTGAAACAAGTAACAAAATCAACTTGCGACACGAAGGAGCTTGACACGCAAGGTCAGGCATGTTCACTTACCTTATTAACAACAACACCACGTTCTAGAAGTAGCTCATGCCTACAAAATTGTCACCCACAAATTGTAGCTCACGAATTAACACAAATCCAAAACAGAATACTATCAGTCCTAACAAGACTCTTTTTATATCAACCCAAATACCCACTTGTTATTTTCCTAACGTTTTATTATTTAATTATAATTTTCTAAAACAACGCGTCTACTTTAAACGACTAATCTACTTAAGAAAATTTATATAATATTATAGTATTAACAAGCTTGTGAAATGTCAAATTTTACAAGTGTTGGGTATTCAATTTATCAACTAAGTGATAAGGCAATTTTATTTAAGTTTTTCAATAAAAACATTTCTTATTTAATTTTTAACGAACAATTGAGATATTATCTCGACACCCGAATTATTTTTCCGAAACGAGGACGAAAACTAGTATATTTAGAAATTATTTCTAATTCAAAATTATTATTTTTATTTTTAACGAAAAGTGTGAAGTTTAAGTAAAAGGCATATAAACCCCCAAGCTATATTAAAAGTCCACAAATGCCCCAACTATTCACAAAAAAGTTAGTTTAAAACACTCTAGTCACCTACTAATTTCTGAAAGTACAAAAAGAACCCCCTATTTCATGTTATAACAGTTTACATAAACTACACTTTTACCCCTCTATAATAACAACTTCAATTTTCATCAATCCAACTATGATTTAAGCTACCAAGTTTCAATCTTGACAATGTGTAACAACTTATCAGAAAGTATAGAACGTACCTAGGCCAAAAATGGCCGGAAACCGTCAAGAAACGAGCCGGGTCGGAGTTCGACGTCGGATTAGCCGGACTTGAACTTGGTGGTCGGCTTTAATGGCTTCCTCCGCCTGGTTTGAGCCTCCTACTGATCTGTTCTGGGTCCAAGGATCCTACTGGAAGCAATTTGATGTCGTGGGTGGGCTCTGAATCACTCCGGCGAGCTTGCCGGAGTTTGGCCGGCAAAAATGGAGACCCGACGGTGGGTCTTCTTTCTCCTCTTTTTATGGGGCTTCTAGCCTCTGTTTTTTGATAGAGGTGCACTATATAGAGTGCAAAGAGGGAGGGGAAAGGAAGAGAATGAGGGATAGAAGTGGGTTGTTTGTTGAGTTGTTGCCGCCGGCAACAATGGTGGCCGTGGTGGTGGTCGCTGCCCCCACCAGCTTCTGCTGCTGTTGCTGTCTTCACCGAGCAGAGGGTAGAGTGAGAAAGAGAGGGATAGAACTGAGCAGAGAGTTGTGTAAGTGGTTTTCTTCTTGTGTCTTTCCCGAGAGAGAGAGATGGCTTGATGGTGGTGGTGGTGTAAACGGCGGTGATGAGGGTGGGTGCTTCTGCTGCTACTGACTCTTGAGAACAGGGAGATAGGTGGGAAGAGGTCTAGAGAGAGAAGGAGGTGGGTTTGCTTCTTGTTTTCCGAAGCTACAATGGTGGTGGAGATGACGATGTTGACGGTGGTGATGATGATGGTGGTGGTGGCGAGGGTGGCTGTCTGTGCGAGGGAGGTGGAGGGAGCCTTTTATAGCTGATTTTACTTGGAGAAGTGAACTTGGTTAGGCGGTGAGAATCCTCCAGAAGGTGTTGGGGCGGTGGTGATGAAGTTGCCGTGAAGGCAAAGCTTGAAGAAGGAGGTTGGGGAAAAGTTATAATGTGGGTTTGTTGTATCACTTTGCTAGTGGTTTCTAGTGTATTGGGTGCACTAGTTAGTTGGTATGTCTAGTGTCGCGAGTGCACAAGTCATATAGTGTTAAAATGTGAGCTAAGGTACATCAAAAATACTCCGTACGGGAAAATAATATCTTTCAAATTTCTAAAACTTTTATACGAATTCTTCCGCTAAAGCCGAAACTATTACTTGCAATAAAAAACGATTCGTTATAAAATTATTATTATTACCCAAGCGATTTCAAAACTTATAAAACTAAATATTCTTTAGACTATTAACGATTCATGTGTACTAGAGGTTGTCTATTTTCTCTTAGGTAAAATATTGGGTATTCTCTAAAATTATTATTTAGAACTTAATATTCATTTAACTTCTTAAATTACTATTTTACCCCTAATAACCAGACGGGGTATTACATAGAGCCCTCTCTAGGGTTTAGCATTTAAGAAGATACATTTATATGTTTAGAATGAGATTTTAATACTCCATCAAATCAATACTCAAAGATGCCTATTTTTTGGTTTTTGGAGGTTGTGCACACTGCCATGCATAGTACAAACACAAGGGAGGCACAAAGTCCTCAAATTGGGTACAGAATTATGTTGGTGATGTAGTTAATCGGAAAGAACAATGTTTCCAACGGGTATGCGTTACCCAAATTGAGTTTGATTGACGTCTATGCATCTCATGTGTGCAACCATTCAACACATACAAACACTATGTGGTCTGTTAAGACCAATTTGGATACTTACAACACATGGTGACTTTTCACAACGTCAAGTCTCACAATGTCGATAGTGGGTTACACCCTTATCCCTCGTTGTTCAAGTCCCACAGTTGGGTGTCACCTCAAAACTCCTTGGCTCATTAAAATGACACAATTATGTCATTAAATCAAAGTTGGCATGCTGGGGGAACATTTCATGGCTGAACTCAAACAATTATCGAGTTTTCATTCATTTTTGGTCCTTTTAGGTAACTTAGAGGAACAAAACTTGAAGTTATTTCAAAATAACTCCCAGCATTGTCATTGGTATGTTATTCAGGACACATGGTGACACCCTGAGTCATTCAATCTACGAAGAAACCAAAATAAGTGGTATTTCAAAGGGATATATATTATAAATTTTAAGATAGAGCCCTCTCTAGGGTTTAGCATTTAAGAAGATACATTTATATGTTTAGAATGAGATCTTAATACTCCATCAAATCAATACTCAAATATGCCTAATTTTGGGTTTTTGGAGGTTTGCACACTGCCAACACAAGGGAGGCACAAAGTCCTCAAATTGGGTACAGAATTATGTTGGTGATGTAGTTAATGGGAAAGAACAATGTTTCCAACGGGTACGCGTTACCCAAATTGAGTTTGATTGACATCAATGCATCTCATGTGTGCCACCATTAAACACATACTAACCCAATGTGGCCTGTTAAGACTAGTTTGGATACTTACAACACATGGTGACTTTTCACAATGTTAAGTCTCGCAGTGTCTATAGTCGGTTACACCCTTATCCCTCGGTGTTCAAGTCCCAAAGTTGGGTGTCACCTCAAAACCCCCTGGCTCATTAAAATGATACAATTAGGACATTCAATCAAAGTTGACATGCTGGGGGAACATTTCATGGCTGAACTCGTACAATAATCGAGTTTTCATTCATTTTCGGTCCTTTTAGGTAACTTAGAGGAAAAAAACTTGAAGTTATTTCAAAATAACTCCCAGCATTGTCATTGGTATGTTATTCAGGACACATAGAGACACCCTGAGTCATTGAATCGACGAAGAAACCAAAATAAGTGGCATTTTAAAGGGATATATATTATAAATTTTAAGATAGAGCCCTCTCTAGGGTTTAGCATTTAAGAAGATGCATTTATATGTTTAGAATGAGATCTTAATACTCCATCAAATCAATACTCAAAGATGCCTATTTTTGGTTTTTTAGAGATTGTGCACACTGCCATGCATGGTACAAACACAAGGGAGGCACAAAGTCCTCAAATTGGGTACAGAATTATGTTGGTGATGTAGTTAATGGGAAAGAACAATATTTCCAACGGGTAAGCGTTACCCAAATTGAGTTTGATTGACGTCTATGCATATCATGTGTGCCACCATTCAACATATACTAACACTATGTGGCCTGTTAAGACCAATTTGGATACTTAAAACACATGGTGACTTTTCACAACGTCAAGTCTCACAATGTCGATAGTCGGTTACACCCTTATCCCTCGTTGTTCAAGTCCCACAGTTGGGTGTCACCTCAAAACTCCTTGGCTCATTAAAATGACACAATTATTTCATTAAATCAAAGTTGGCATGCTGGGGGAACATTTCATGGCTGAACTCAAACAATTATCGAGTTTTCATTCATTTTTGGTCCTTTTAGGTAACTTAGAGGAACAAAACTTGAAGTTATTTTAAAATAACTCCCAGCATTGTCATTGGTATGTTATTTCAAAATGTGCTACAAAATGTGCTAAAATCTTATCCCTCGGTGTTCAAGTCCCACAGTTGGGTGTCACCTCAAAACCCCCTGTCTTGTTAATATGACACAAATAGAACATTAAATGAAATTTGGCATGTTGGGGCACATTTCATGGCTGAACTCGTACAATTATCGAGTTTTCATTCGTTTTGGGCTTTTTTTTAGGTTACTTAGAGGAACAAAACCTGAAGTTATTTCAAATTAACTCCCACACTTGTCATTCGTATGTTGTTCAGGACACATGGTGACACCCCGAGTCGTTCAATCGACGAAGAATCAAAAATAAGTGGCATTTTAAAGGGAAATAGATTTTAATTTTTAAGATATAATCCTCTCTAGGGTTTAGCATATAGGAAGATAAGTATAGATGTTTAGAATGAGATCTTAATACTCCATTAAATCAATACTCAAAGATACATTTGACCTTTTATAAAAAAATATTATATTATTTCTTTTTTTAGAAAGATCGGTTAAATATTTCATACTAACATTTAGAAATTTGTAGCACATTTTGAAATTTGAGAACTTGATTCACGAAAAAAATAATTTGAAATTCAAAAAACGTGAAAGAGTGGTCCAATCACATCAACCGCCTCAACTGCCACTCACAGCCCACCATGCCTTTAATTTCGGAATAGTTCTATTTGCAGAGTCCCACTAATTGACTCCTCTACAGTTGCCTACTCATTCATTTTTCAAAAACTAACTCTCTCTCTCTCTCTCTCTCTCTCTCTCTCTCTCTCTCTCTCTCTCTCTCTCTCTCCAGTTTCGCAACTTTCTTCTTCATCTTCTCCATCTTCATCTCTTCTCCTTCAATCAACATACAGAATCCATGGCGAAAAAGAAGGTTATTCAAGAAAGACATCCAAAGAACAAGATCTTGCCGATAACAGGATCGATAGAAACTCTAGCACAACGGAAAGAGAACGGAGTTCACAGGAGGTAGAATCCACGAATGAAATTGGTCTGAAGAATTTTGGAGATGGTCTTGATGCAATTCCTTTATCAGCGGTGGATTTTGAAATGGTGGATGCTGAATCAGACAAATTGAAGAATTTGGCTGAGGTTGCTGCCTTACTTGAGAAGAATACGAGTACAAAGAAGAAGAAAGTTAAGAAGAATGAGAAATCAAAGAAGGAAGAGCACATTGAGAGTGTCCCTAGGAGATCGACCCGGAATAATCCAGCACCACCGAAGGCAGTGAAGAAAGAGTGATCTCTCTAAGAAATGTCTTCTTTCTTAACATAGTGTAAGCTCTTCATAGTGTAAGCTCTAAGAAATGTCTCAACATAGTGTAAGCTCTTCACCCTCACCAAGCAATACACCTTCATATTCAAGCGGAGATGTATCCCGGAGGTTAGGGTGTAGGTCTGGGCAGTGTTTCTGTGGCTGTTACCCGGTAAGTCGTACCACACATACGCCCGAAAATGATGGACGCGTGTTTTGGACTTGTGCCAAGCCTAGAGGTCAACAATGCAACTACTTCTACTGGGAAGATGAATTTCTCAGTCCATGCTGTGCTCCAGATCTCCAACAACTTCACGAGGAGGTAACAACGTTGAGTAGGAGACTCGTAGGGGCCGAGAATACTTCAAGAGCCCACTCTTTTCATGTGAAACTGCTGTATGTTGTGATTTTTGTCATTTTCATCGTTTCAATTTCAAAGTAAGATAGTTTCCCCTCTATTATGTTGTGTTCAGTTAAGTATGAGACTGGAAGGGGCCGAGAATGCTTCAAAAGCCCACTGTTTTCGTGTGAAACAGTTGTACTTTGTGATTTTTTTCTTTCTAAACATTTTAATTTCAAAGTACGATAGTTTATCCTATATATAATTCTAATTCTGCTGTGATTAGTTAAGGATTCTAGTTTTGTCAATGATATCTCAGTTTTTATCTTAAATGAAAGGCTTAATATCCTAAATGTTAAACTCACTAACTAAAGATTAATCAACGTTATCACTGTGTTATCTTATTGAGCTTAGTTCATTATAAAGTGTTAACAATACTATCTAGGTTAAAAAAGAATCTTTCTGGACCACATTTTTTGTCCGGTAGCTGGCATCTGGGACCACTTTTTCGTCCGGTAGCTGGCATTTTCGTAATAACCGGCTAGTACCGGCTTAGCCGGTTACCACAGGGACGCACCAAAGTTTTTTCTAAATTGAGGGACGTTGTTGTAATATTCTCCTTTCTCTATTTAACTATATTTAAGAGACAAAGTTTTGAGTTTGAGGCAACAAACGAAGCAGAACTCACTTGCCTGCCTAGGTTTACACCAATTACGACATCCTTGACGATGGGGAAGAATCATAGCTTCGCGATTGATTTTGTTAGACTTCTGTTACTTTATCACACATGATTGGAGGCGGCTAGGTGAACCCGACTTGGGGTAGCCAGATAGGGAAATGGAGCGGAAGTGTTGGTGTATGATCATCTGTTACATGCACTTGTATGCGTAGGTTTGGTAGTCAGTCTATATAGAGCGCGTCCAGGTCACGTAATATTCAGAAATCCATCCCCTTCAATACCTATGAATTATAGAATATCCTTTTCATGTGTTGTTATATTCTCCAATACCAGAATTATCACATCATGCTAGGTTTCTCCAAAAAGAACTATGACATCAAGTTTCTTCAATCCTTAGAAGACGTAAATAGGCTGCCTTACTTTTTCCCTTCATTAGGACACTTGAGGGAGTGTGGATTATGCAAAAGCAGGGCCGGCTGCTGCATTAAGCAGCTCAATACATTGCTTAGGGCCCCACTTATGAGGGGGGCACCATTTTTTCAAAAAATCAGGGGTATTATAGTAATTTTACATAAATTAATAATTAATTATATGTTAATATCTAGCTTATCAATTCAGTTTCAACTACAGATCCTGAGAGAGATTTTAGCCGTCTATCTCTATCTCTCTCTCACGTACACTTCCGAAATTACATCCCCAAATCTCTCAGTCTCTTCTCAATCAATATCTCTAAGCCACAATTTCGGTCCAACTTCTCAGTGATTTCGCAGTTAAATACATCTCACGATGGCTCACGTTCTCACGAACTCACAGCTTGTTTCTTCAAATCGATTTTCTAGAAAAAAGAGTTTCCAGATTAATCAATTTGGGCGTTTGGGCGTTTGGCGAGTTTGGGTTGCGATTCAAACCAGATTTCTTCAAATTGACGATTCGTTTCTTCAAATTGACGATTCTTGTTAGAGCTTCAAATAATCATTATCAGGTATGTAACAAAAATTACCATTTTTACTTTTTTTTGTTTCAATTTTGATTTACTGGAACCTTGGTTGTTCTTCATCTAAAGATTGTATTATTATTTTTTTCTATTTGATGTACTGGAAACTTAATTCACTTGTTTTCCATCTAAAGATTGTATTTTTTTTTTCTTTTTTTTTCTATTTGATGTACTGGAAACCTAATTCCCTTGTTCTCCATCTAAATATTGTATTTTTTTTTCTTTTTTTTCTATTTGATGTACTGGAAACCCAATTCCCTTGTTCTCCATCTAATGATTGTATTTTTTTTCTTTTTTTTTTCTATTTTGATGTACTGGAAACCTAATTTCCTTGTTCTCCATCTAAAGCTTGTATGTTCCTAATTTCAGGTCTTTGTTGAATGGGTTTGGACAGTTCCCCGTGAGCTTTTAGAGTGGTATCAAGATAGCTACAATCTTTGGATATTCCAGGTTTCATCGTTTATTTTATATATAATTTTTTTCATCTATTTTCTTTTGTTATCATGTCTACTAGGAAACAAGAGTCTGGTAGTGAGAAAAGGAAAAAGAAACGAAGACAAGAACAATTAGTTGATTCCTTAAGAGGTTCTGTAGATAAATTTGTCACTGCGCCGAAAATTAATTCACAAAATGAAGTGTGCTTAGATGATAATGAAAATATTACTTGTGAGGAAAATACAAATTTTGCTGAAAAACAAAGCCTAAATTCAATCGAAGAGCCCATAGACACTTCTTTTGATGAACATCTTGAAGACCCCGTTAACGTAGTTGTAGACAAACAAGTAGAAAATTCAACGGAGGAACGGGCTGGGAATGTCGTTGGTAACAAAGCTTCCAACCCACTTGATATATTTGATCCGGCCAATTGGAGGATTATTGATTCCAAATTGTGAGACATTTTAGTTGAAAAGGGTCCTATAAGAGTCGATGACATTCAGTTCCCTAAAGATACCCATACCCGGCATTTTACCACTTCGTATTACATTAGGATATTACCCAATGGTGAGAAACAAGATAGGAGGTGGTTGATATACTCCAAGTCTGTCGATAGAGTATTTTGTTTTTGTTGAAAATTATTTAGTTCAAACTCCATTCATATTCAACTTGTCAACGAGGGAGTTAATGACTGGAGAAATTTAGGCTCAAAACTTAAAAGTCACGAGGCATCTAGTGAGCACATTACTAATATAATTACTTGGGCAGATTTAGAATTACGTTTGGTTAAAAATAAAACACTAGATCATAGCATCCAAGAAAGTATTAAGAAGGAAAAAGCTCATTGGAAATCCGTGTTAACACGAATTATTGCTATTGTGGAAGAGCTAGCTACGAGTAATACTCCTTTCCGTGGAACAAATGAGAAAATTTACGAAGAGAACAACGGGAAGTTTTTAAGGGATGTACAAATGATAGCAAAATTTGATCCGGTGATGCAAGAGCACATTAGGCGTATAACAAATGGTGAAACTCATACCCATTATCTTGGGCACAATACACAAAATGAGTTAGTGCACTTGATAGCATGTGAAATAAAAAATAAAATTATAAAGAAAGTGCAAAAGGCTAAATATTTTTCTGTTATACTTGATTGTACCCCGGACGTGAGTCGTCAAGAACAAATGTCAGTTATATTGCGATGTGTTGATATATCTTCTAATCCCGTCAAGGTAGAAGAGTTTTTTCTCGAGTTCTTGAAAATAGATGACACAAGTGGAAAAGGAATACTTGAAGAACTCCTAAATTTTTTGAATGTTAATAAATTAGATATCAACAATATAAGAGGACAAGGATATGATAATGGTTCTAATATGAAAGGAATACATCAAGGTGTTCAAAGTAGACTAAAAGAGTTGAATCCTCGTGCTTTTTACACTCCTTGTGCTAGTCATAATCTTAATTTAGTACTTTGTGATATGGCTAATTGTTGTGCTAGAGGTAGAGACTTCTTTGGAGCAATCCAACGTATTTATACACTATTTTCTTCATCCACTAAGAGATGGAAGATTCTAAAAGATAATGTACCAAGACTCACTGTTAAATCATTATCACAAACGCGATGGGAAAGTCGGATTGAAAGTGTCAAACCCATTAGGTATCAAACTCTTGAAATAAGAGATGCTTTGCTTGATCTAATTGAAAATAGTAATAAGGATGCTAGCACTGAAAATGCAGCCAAAGGTTTAGTGAAGTGCGAACTTGAAAGTTTTGAATTCTTAGTCTCTTTGACTATTTGGTATGATATATTGTTGAAGGTTAATTGTGTGAGTAAAACCTTACAATATGAGGATATGCAAATTGACATTGCTATACACGAGCTAGGAAATCTTCTTGAATTTTTGAATGAATATAGGTTGACTGGTTTTGACTTGGCTTTAAATTCTGCAAAGGATATCGCCAAAGATATGGGAATAGAACCTACATTTGCTGAGAAGCGTGTAATTCGTAGAAAGCGACATTTTGACGAGAGCACTAGCAATGATTCTGTTGCATCTCCTCAAGAATCGTTCAGAACGGACTATTTCATATATATTATGGATCAAGCTATTTCTTCAATCACTAGTAGATTTGAGCAGTTCAAAAGATATAGGGAAATTTTTGGTTTTTTAATAGATCTCAAGCTATTAAAATCAATGGATGACAAGGTGTTAGAAAGTCATTGCATTGAGCTTGAAAGTCATTTGAGACATGGATCATTATCCGACATAGACGGTTGTGATTTATTTTCTGAACTACAAGTGTTGAAAGTATTTTTACCAAATGAAGTAGATACACCATTTAAAATACTAAATCATATAAAGGATTCATATTCTTATCCAAATACGTGCATATGTTATAGAATAATTTTAACTATTCCTGTATCCGTTGCTTCAGCGGAAAGAAGTTTTTCTAAATTAAAGTTGATCAAGACATACTTACGATCCACTATGTCGCAGGAGAGATTAACTGGTTTGGCAACTATATCTATTGAGAAAGAATTGGTGAACGAGCTTGAATACGATGAATTAATTAATACATTTGCATCTGTTAAATCGAGAAGAAAGAATTTTACTTAGTGGTCCTTTTAAGTGTAATTTTGATGCTTGGTTTTAATGTCAAACAGGTTAAGCAACTTTGGAGAACGAGTTAAGTTGAAGAGCGGATGGATTATCAATGTTGTTAAGTTGCAAGACGAAGATTGATGTTGACGTTGCGCTTCAAAAGGATTAGATTTATGCGTGGAGGCATGAAATTTCCAACCATAATAGATAATTTTATGTAGTTGATTGAAGCCTCAAATGTTACAGTATTGTTTACTATCTCATGCAGTTTTCAAAATGTACTAAAATACTCATTTTTTAATATCTGCCATCAATGAATTTGTGTGTGAGGTGATCAATTTTTGTTTTTGTTGATGAATTAGACATGTTTTACTTGTCTTCATAGGGGCACCACATTTAGTGTTTGCTTAGGGCAACCAAATTATTAGAGCCGGCCCTGTGCAAAAGTAGAAGAAGGCAGTACTAAACTTGAGGGAGTGTGGTTTGTGTACAAAAAAAGACAGTGAAATTTTCACACTTAAGTTTTACTACTTTTAATGTCAAAATAAGCACAGAGTTCTGAAACAAAACGATATCTGTCCTTGTAGGTTATGGTCATCCGAATTTCAAACCGGGATATTTTGCCGCGAACATACTGAACCGGCTCTATATAGACTGTATAGAAGTATCCAAAAACTTGTTCAACAAGTCACCATTCGGAATCGTGTTGTGAAAAGAAGAATAAGAAGGCGACGAGGACGAAGCTTCTAAACCTTCCTTGTCATTTAGCTGCGAACATACTGAACGGGCTATCTTCAGCTGATTGTATTCGATATGGTTCTTGTAAGTACAATCTCTCCTTAGTCACCACCGATAAACACGATAATCATATTCATCGTTATGAATTTCGTACAATTGATAAGAATTCAACTGTGGTCTACCACGAGGGAGGTTTCTATTGCATATCTTCCATTGGTGAGCTGGCTGTTTATGACGTTGCTCAGTGCACTGGGAAGTCATTATTAACAATAACATCACTAACCGTTATTCCTTATACAGGTTGAATATAAGCACTAACTCCGTGCGAATGTACATCCTTGTTTGTGAAGGAAAGCTTCTTCTTGCAATCGTGGATGACTATGTGGGGAGGGTTCTCTGTGGGCTGTTCGAGTTTAAAAGTTCTACAAGGACATGGGTAGACAAAACAAGCTTGGGAAATCATACACTATTTCTTGGTTATCGTACGTCATTTGCTGTTCGGTCAATTGGTGAAAACAATATTGTGGACAGAATGTATTTCTACAGCTCTGTGAATGGTCACCGTAGCCAAATGTACTATTCCTTCAAGGAAGGGAAGTATCACGCGTGCAAGGATAGCGAATTTTGGTCGGGTAATGTAGTAAGAGGAGTATGGGTTGAACCTCTTTCCCCTTTCTGAACTTGCTTGAAGAATTCAGGACTAGGAGGAACTCTACTCCAAACTCTTAGCTTGTAATTAATTTTATGCATATGAAATCCAGGACACGGAACCAAAAAGAGTCCCGCTCTCCGGCCCAACCGGAGAACGCTAAACAAGGGTTGGTTTCTGGGTTCTTACGGCTTAAAGTAAACTAGAAACTCGTCAGAAATCTTTCTTGTTCTTTCCTCTTTTCAATAATAAAAGAATAATCAAGATTTTTTTATTTCAACTGGAGTTACTCCAAATCAAATATGAATTTGGTACTAGTGTTCTAATCACCATAAAGTTGAGAGATATTGAAGCTCTTGCTCCTGGTGATGAACTAACTTATCCCTGTTCACAAAAAAGTAGCGAACATTTGAATTCAGGAAGTAATCTTGTTTCAAAGCTCGAAACTCTACTGGTTTCTAGCTTTGACCTTCTGGTTTCTTCACTTCTATTTCTGTAGTAAAAAGTGTTCTGTTCCAATTTGTTCAGATGTCCTCGAAGGGACACACCTTTATGGTGTTTAACCAGACAGTTTTTGTTCATTGAACTCGCTTTCAGTTTTCGTCACTTCAGGTTATCATAAATTTACCGAACCACGGTGGAACCCAACGGAGGACTGATATATCCAAAGCTGAGAAATAACTCGCTAGGCTGTGAAATTTGCGAAGTATAGGCTTGAAATAAGCCCAAAAGGAATGATAATTCTTGGCGTAAAGATTTAAATCTTACGCGCTCTTGGAACTATGCAGTGAATTCATACCAGACAATAAGTAAATACACAGCCAAGTCAAATACATGAAAAACCGAGTGAACTCTTCTCACTGAAATATATGAAGTAGAAGGGCACGATTTTGAAGGTCAGTTTGCTGACAACTGAAAACTGACAAGCTCAAAAGCCATCCTTTCCTTCGGTAAATGACAGTTCTAGAAAAAGTTTCTAAAAGAAAAACAAACATGAACGGGCGGTTGTTTGTTCTAAATATAACCCAGAATCTGTTCCAACTCAATGTTGCATGAGAAGAGGAGTGGCTCTATCCGGTAAAGAGATCGTTTCAGTTAATCTATACATAAGTGCAATGTACATACTCGTTAACAAGATTTGAACGCTATGTTAAATGATCTCAACATTTATTCAAAAGGCACAAATTTTATTAATGTACTTTCTAGTGTTGCACCAATTACAATTTTGTCAAAACTAAAGATCAATGACACACGTAGTAGCTCATACAAGCTTCAGAAAAATATGATTTACATTGGCTCAAAAGCAGGATTGAATTTAAGGAAATGGCTTTCTTTTTTAACGAGTTTCCAAACCTTCTTCTGCTCAGTGAAATCTCCGCTGGCAATATGTGTTTTGTTCGGAAAATAGAGTCGATTAGTATTGGAAATCCCACTGTACAAAACTGCATTCTTTACTTCAAAGGTTTTCAATACATGAACGCACTTGCAAGAAGAAGTACCAATTTCGTATTCAACAATCGCAGTCTTTGCTGGAGTCTCAAATCTTTCTACTTGCACAAAACTCGCTGTTTGTTGTCATCTGTGTAAAACAATGGTACGAGGGCCTTAACAGGATTACCATCTTGTATGAATTTGAACAAAACTTTCCAAGATTGTTTACGGCCGTACTTCTTCATTACCAATACATCAATAGTGTCACCAAGGTTTGATTTTTCGCATCGGCAGATGCAAACCATCTAAAGCACCCAAACTGAAATATTTCTCACCTCTCTGACGTTGAGGCGTAGGTATAACTACGAATTTATCGACCCTGGCATCAAAACAAACAATTTTATCAAGTGAGAAATCTCCTTCTCCAAATTCAGGTACATCTTTAGCCCACCAATGAAGATTATTGTGCAATAGAACTCCCGTTGAAACCAACTCGTAATTAGCTCGCGTAGGGAAGTCGACTCTTTTCCAACATTTGGTTTCAGTACTACAGACCATTACTTTGGTGTAAAAGCAGTTCCATTCAGCCTTATCTCTCACGGAGAAAGCCAACACAGCCTTGTAATACAAGTGATTGTAAGGGTCATCGAACCTGCAGAGTCCCGACGCTGTCATACATGACCAGGGATCGAAATCATCCAAGTATGCGAGCCGTTGGCTGCAGTTAATCGCTGGAATCCACAAGAACAAATCTGTGTAAATCCGAAGAAACAACACTCCGTTACATGAACCACATAGGTACTTATCAGAGGTTGTTCTTGCCTCTTTAGGTATCACAACATTTACATCTTCACTCTAGTACTGTTAAGGAAAAAGATTACTGATTGATTACTAATTGATCTGTTAGGCTATTGTAGATTGACACAGATGATTAGCTTCCAAATATGTTATGTTAGCATCCCTTGATTTATGGTAATTGATTGGGATTGTAGTACATAGGAATTGTATAAAGCTGGAGCCTTAGTTCAATACAGATACACAAAAATCATTCATCCACTCTTTGTTATTTTCTTATGATGGTATCAGAGCATACGATCTGAGAAACCCAACATAACCAAGAACACCTTCAACAACAAAGATGGGTGACAAAACCCCATCGGAATCAACCAACTCAGGCATGATTCCACATCTCAAATGGGAAAACCCAAATCATCCACTCTTCCTCCACCACTCAGACCAACCAGGTGCTGTCCTTGTATCACAACCATTGGTGGAGGATAACTACAGCACTTGGGCGAGATCCATGTCGATGGCGTTAACGGTCAAGAATAAGCTTGGCTTCGTTGATGGTTCGGAGGCGAAGCCAAGCGCAAGCAACATTGAAGAATTGCAACAATGGAATCGTTGCAATAATCTGGTAAAGACATGGTTGCTTGGATCAATCTCAAAAGAAATTGCAGGAAGTGTCATTAACTGTGGTGATGCTCGAGAAATGTGGCTCGATCTACAAGAGAGGTTCTCGCACGTCAACATTGTGCAACTTTTCCACCTAGAGAATGAAATTCATGGTTGTGCCCAAGGCGACATGACTGTAAGTTCTTACTTTACTAAACTCAAAAGTCTCTGGGATGAAAGAGACGCATTGTGCTCTATCCCGGCATGTAGCTGCGAGACTAAGAAAGAGATAAATTCGTTCGTGGAAACCCAGAAGACAATGAAGTTTCTGATGGGTTTAAACGAATCCTACGCTACTGTTCGTAGCAACACACTTCTCATGGAGCCACTTCCCTCGGTGAACAAGACTTATTCATTGGTTCTTCGGCATGAGCGCCAAGCTGAAGTTTCAGGAAATGTTAAGAATGCTATTCAGCCAGATGCTGCGGTGTTTGCTGTGAAAAACAATGTTCGGGTGTCTGGATCTGAGTTTGATGCAAACGGGGATCGATGTGCAAAATGCAACAAGACAAACCATAGCACCAAAAATTGTCGCGCGCATCTTAGGTGCAACTTCTGTGGATGGAAAGGTCATACAGCTGATTACTGTCGCAAGCGCAAAGCCGCCACTGAAAGTGATCAGAACTATAACCTTTATGCCAAAGGTAACGCTGTGGCAGCCCGTCCCAGTTTTTCTTTCTCTCAAGAAGATTGAAAGCAAATACTTCAAATGCTGAATAAAAGCAAGATAGCTTCTGCAAATCAAGTCGGTAAATCTTCCCACATTGAAGAACTCTCAGGTAAGGCATTTTCATTTACACAAAATGGGAATAGAAAAGTGTGGATATTGGATAGTGGTGCTACTGACCACATTGTTTGTGATCCAACCTATCTCACACACTCACGAACTGTTGAGAATCAAACTGTGGAATTGCCTAATGGCTCTTTTGCAAAAGTTACACACATTGGTCAAATCATTTTCGCTGAAAATCTTGTTCTTGAAAATGTTATGTGTGTACCACTTTTTCGACTGAACTTGATATCCATCAGCAAATTAGCCCATGCTTCATATCTCACCATCTTTCTCAATAATTTTTGTGCCATACAGGACCTACGCTCGGGGAAGATGATTGGGACGGGCATTGAGAGGGATGGGTTGTACTATCTTGAACCACAAAGAGCAGTGGCTTGCAATTCCATTCAGACTACACCCTCCAACCTTTGGCATCAACGACTTGGGCACCCGTCTCCGAAAGCCTCTAGGCTATTTCCTTTTCTCAAACATAGTTCTTGTGATTCAAATAAATGTCTCATTTTCCCTTTGGCCAAACAAACAAGATCACCTTTTTCATTGAGTTCCATCTCTAGCACTTCTTGTTTTGACTTGTTACATGTTGACATTTGGGGTGGTTATAGAGTCACTTCTCTCTCGGGTGCAAAATATTTCTTAACAATTGTTGACGATTATAGTAGGTGCACTTGGGTATACTTGATGAAACATAAATCTGACACAGGATCACTCCTGATTCAATTTATTCATTTGATTGAGAATCAATTCAATAGTAGGGTCAAAACCATTCGTAGTGATAATGGCCCTGAGTTCAATCTTGAGTCGTTTTATGCTCTTAAAGGTATAATTCATCAATCCAGTTGTGTTGCAACCCCACAACAGAATGGCGTTGCAGAACGCAAGCATAGACATCTCCTAAATGTTTCACGAGCCTTGCTTTTCCAAGCAGGTCTTCCTAAACACTTTTGGGGAGACGCAATTTTGAGTGCGGCATATCTTATAAATCGAACACCCACTCCTCTTCTTAGTGGAAAAACGCCCTACGAAAAGTTATTTCACAAAGAGCCCGAGTACTCTCATTTAAGAGTTTTTGGGTGCTTATGTTTTGCATCTACTCATTCGCAAAATCCCTCAAAGTTCGATCCTCGTGCACGTAGATGTATTTTTCTCGGGTATCCTTATGGTAAAAAGGGCTATCGCTTATTTGATCTTACCCTTCGGAAAGTTTTGTCTCAAGAGATGTCACATTTTTTGAAACTCATTTTCCATACCTTGATTCAACCGCACACCAGTCCATGCACCCATCGTCAACAAATCACTCTGGGCTACCTTTGAATATGGATTCGTTTCCCATTCCCTCGGCTAATGATATTGACCCTGCTCTTATTCCTCAAACATCATCATCAACATCTCCATCGTTACAGTATGACTTGCCTGAGAACCATGATACTTCAAGCCAGGGGATTTCGGGAAATGACACTAATGCTGAAATGCAAACCCACCCAACTTCAAATCACCATTCACCTACCCTCCAACCTCCAGCCCGGCGTAGCACACGCCCCACCAAAAGATCCACATTTTTACAAGATTTCCATGTTGAAGCAACCCTTCCTTCAAGGTCTGTCCCGACTCCTTCCTCGAATGCAGTCCACGTATCAGGTACTTCTCATCCTCTCTCTCGACACTTATCATACACCTGCCTATCGCCTAGACACAAGGCATTTACCACTCAGCTCACCCTTGTTCAAGAACCGACAAGTTTTTCTCAGGCTGTTAAAGACTCAAAATGGCGTGAAGCAATGCGATCTGAAATCGATGCATTACAAGCCAATCACACATGGACACTAATGGCACTGCCGCCGCATAAACGTCCTATTGGATGTAAGTGGGTGTATAAAATGAAGCTCAAACCGAATGGTACCATTGAGCGCTACAAAGCTCGTTTAGTCGCAAAGGGATATAGACAAATTGAGGGCGTGGATTACCTAGAAACATTTGCTCCGGTAGCCAAGTTGACAACTGTTCGACTACTTCTTAGTGTCGCTTCTTTACAAGGATGGCATCTTCACCAACTTGACGTCAACAATGCATCTTTGCACGGAGATTTGCATGAGGATGTATATATGTCATTGCCACCAGGATTCGGACGAAAGGGGGAGACTAGAGTCTGTAAGTTAAACAAATCTATCTATGGCCTTAAGCAAGCTTCAAGGCAATGGTTCCTCAAATTGTCAAGTGCCTTAAAATCTGCTGGATTTCATCAATCATGGAGTGATTATTCACTTTTCGTCCGAGGTCGTCAAGGTAGCTTTATTGCATTGTTGGTATATGTTGATGACGTTATACTTGCTGGAAATAATTTACAGGAAATTACGAGCACAAAACAGTTTCTTTCCGAACGTTTTAAACTCAAGGACTTGGGAGAGCTGAAGTACTTTTTGGGCATTGAAGTTGCTAGGTCAAAGCAAGGGATCATATTATCACAAAGGTAATATGCACTTGAGATACTGGATGATGCTGGATTTCTTGGTGCAAAACCATCAAGGTCTCCTGTAGAACAAAATTTGACCCTTACTCAAACGAATGGAGATCCAATTCATGATCCCTCGTCATACAGACGTCTTGTAGGAAGATTAATCTACTTGACCGTCACAAGACCAGACTTGGCATACGCAGTGCACATATTAAGCCAGTTCATGGATAAACCGCTACAACCACACCTTGAGGCAGCATATAAAGTCCTTCGATATGTCAAGAACGCACCTGGACAAGGCATATTTCTACCATCTACTGGAGAGTTGCAATTGCAAGCTTTTTGTGATGCCGATTGGGCAAGATGTAGAGATACTAGAAGATCAATAACTGGATATTGCATCCTACTTGGGCGAGCACCAATATCCTGGAAGACGAAGAAGCAATCAACGGTATCTCGCTCTAGCGCAGAGGCAGAATATCGCTCTATGGCCAGCACTTGTTGTGAAATTACATGGCTGAAGAACATTCTGAAAGACTTACAAGTGACCCACGCACAACCAGTCAAGCTATTTTGTGATAATCAAGCAGCGATCCACATTGCTTCAAATCCAGTATTTCATGAGAGGACAAAACACATCGAATTGGACTGTCATCTAGTTCGAGAAAAAGTACAAAGAGGGCTCGTACAGACAGCCTACATACGCACCAAGGAGCAACCAGCTGACCTATTCACCAAACCTTTGAGCTCAATACACTTCGAAACACTTCTAGCCAAGTTGGGTGTAGTCAATATACACTCCAACTTGAGGGGGAGTGTTAAGGAAAAGATTACTGATTGATTACTAATTGATCTGTTAGGCTATTGTAGATTGACACAGATGATTAGCTTCCAAATATGTTATGTTAGCATCCCTTGATTTATGGTAATTGATTGGGATTGTAGTACATAGGAATTGTATAAAGCTGGAGCCTTAGTTCAATACAGATACACAAAAATCATTCATCCACTCTTTGTTATTTTCTTATGAAGTACTGTGGCCGATGGATCGTAAACGAAAGAAGCCATCACAATAATAATAATAATAATAATAATAATAATAATAATAATAATAATAATAATAATAATAATAATAAAATTCATATAGAGGAGAATAGGATACAATTTTGGTATTTCGTAGGGCGATCCAACAATACCATTGTTTAGACACGCACTTGAATCGTGAAAGAGATCTCCACGGCAGTTTTGTGAATATCTTGAGCACAATCTCCTCTGGAATGTAAGGATAAACTGCGTTGGGTTGTTGTAACACTACCTTTTTTCGCTGCTGATTTCCTTGATTCCTTCTTCTCCTTCACCTTCTTCTTTCTTTCTTGACCCATCTATATTATAAGTTAGGACGGTTGACTTTAAAATGTCTTTTAGATCGTTAGATTGAATTAACCCCAGTCCTTAGATCTCACATACCACCCACTTAACTACCCACTACTTAACTACCCACTCTTTTTATCATAATTATAAAAAATGGACTTCCCTTTGTTCCATATTATTTAATACAATTATTTATGTTGTCTTCGTTTTCTGCCCATGTTTGTAGATGAAAATACTCATTTTATTTATGACATTACAATAGGCCGTGAAACATGTTTTTGGGTAGTGCCCTCGGGCACGGGTAATCCCCTATTCTATATTATAAATTAGGACAGTTGACTTTAAAATGTCTTTTAGACCGTTAGATTGAATTAATCTCAGCCATTAGATCTCACCTACCATCCAATTAACTACCCACTACTTAACTAGCCACTTAACTACCCACTCCTTTTATGATAATTATAAAAGCTTCCTTTCTGATGATTTAATACAATTATTTATGTTGTATTCATTTTTTTCCCATGTTTGTAGATAAAAATACTCATTATATTTATGACATTATAATAGGTGAAACGTGTTTTTGGGTAGTGCCCTCGAGCACGGGTAATCCCCTAGTTCTCTAACAAAGAGAATGAAAATGTGATCTCGACTGTGGTGGTTCTTTTTTACCTAGGGCAAATGTAGGGTTTAGAATGAATGAAAATTCAACAAAGGATAAGTTGAAGACATCAAAGGCCCAATCAGGAGAATACATTCGTAAGCCCATAAACCAATGGATTAGGCACTAGGCCATTAAGTTTTTGCTCAGATTGCCGCGCTAGGGTTTTAGATATAGGCCCGAGCACGGTCCATTGAGCAAACAAAATTGAATAATTAAACATTGTAGGCATCGGAATAACACACTACATATGTAGCGTCCATATTGCAAAAATTGCTTACCCATATATCTATCTGAATCCACTTCCTCTTTTACGTTAATACGTGATTAATTGTTTAATTGTTCAATCGATGGCTCGAAGTTTCATTGTATTTTCTTTTGGTTTTGAATTGAATCGATGTGTCAGGATTTAATTGATTTTAGCATTTAGTTGTGGATCCACGATGACAAAGCGTATTAATCTCTCTATAAAGGGGTGTAGGGCGAGTCTGGTTTGACTAATAAATTAATTCCGTATTATATGTTGAAGACATCTTATGAGTATATAGTGTTTGGTGAGTAAATTTTTTCATCGTTTTTGTCATAGACGTTTTTTAACATAAACTTATTAGTCAGCTTAAGTTATAAATAAGGTCTACCAAACTCACCCAACAATCCAAAAACAGAGATCATAATATGGTTACAATCAGAAAGTGTAAGATAATTGAGTTCGACACATTGAAGGGTGAAAGTGTCATTTTCCAAAATGGAAAAGTGAAAGTATTCTCCAGTCAAACAAGAGGGGGTGTGAAAGTGTCTTTTAGCCCAATAATAGCTCTCAAAATGAGAGGTAAGTAGTTGTATTAACTGTAAACTTGAGGACTTACTACTGGTCTGGTTCTGGGGTTGAATTTTCAGAACACACTGTGTTGTTGGGGGTTAATTGGATATATGCAATTATGTGAAATGCTCTTTGAGTTATGCACTTTGGCTGAATTGGTCTTTGAATAATACCCTTCAATTTAAACAGCGGGGTTAGCAAGCAAGTGGGGACAACCTCGTCTCCAAAAGCAAGTTATACCGGTACGAGTACACTCGTCTCCCAAAGCAATCAAGTGATGACATGTAAAGTCGTGAGAAAATTGGTTAAATGATCCTGCAATACTTTTCAGTGAAACTCAAACAAACCCTAAACGGGTATCTCTCTCTCTAACCAAACATTGAATTTTTCCATCTACCTCAACCTACCGAGTACAGTTGAATTTACTTCAACTGTAAACTTTATGAATGTATACCTTAAACTCCTCAAGAATATGGCTCATTTTTCACTCTCATTGGCTCCACCTCTCCCACAGAAGTCTCCCATTTGTCTGTACAAGTCTCTCTCTGTTTTTCCACTTTTGTTCTTCAGCTAAAGTAAAAACTAAAACTCATTCTTGTGCTTTTGTCTTGATATGTTGATCACAGTACTCTGAAATGTATGGTATTCTCATTTTTCTTTTCTTTCATCTTTCTTATATGTTCATTACATTACTCTAAAATGTATGTGCATCTATGTTCTTCATTTTGGGTTTGATGTGTGTTGTTGTATGTGGAGAGACTGGGACGAGTAGATTCATCGTCTCTGTCTTCTCATAAGACTGAGACGAGAAATATGCTCGTACTAGTCTATCACATGCACAACTGGGAAGAGCAAGACCTGCCAGACTGGGACAAGTGATCTATCGTCTGACATTTAAATCACAGACGAGTTCAGTTTTCCAGACTGGGACGAGTGATCTCTCGTCTGGCATTTAAATCACAGACGAGTTAGTTGTCCTGACTTGAACGAGTGATATCTCGTCCCAGTCTGGCAGGTCTTACTCTTCCCATGTTGGCATGTGATAGAATAGTACGAGTAAGATACTCGTCTCTGTCTTTCTAAGAAGACAAAGACGAGCATATTTCTCGTCCCAGTCTTATGAGAAGACATAGACGATGAATCAGCTCGTCCCAGTCTCTCCACATACAATAACACACAACAGAGATGAGCATACCCTAAACCCTGAAATCCTCTTATCTCTTATCATGAAAAAATTGTATTCAATATTGTTAAAAATGGTAATTGTAAGTCCTAAACCATATAATCATGTAATCTAAACTATAAACTCAAAATCCTATGATCGTCGTCTCTTAATCATGTAAGGCCTAAACCTCATACTTTAAACCATATACCATCTAACTAAAACCATACATTTGTAGAAACTAAACACTAGAACCAACTAAGTATCATTACTATGGCCACTAAAAGTTTTATTGAATCATGTTAACCCATCATATCAATAAAACAACAAGACACTAAGAGTCCTAACCCTAAACCGTAAGTCATGTAAACCCCTAAACTCTAAATCATCAAACCTAAACCCCAAAAATTTGGACACTAAGCACTAGAACCAACTAAGTATCATTATATGGCTACTTAAAGTGTTATTCAATGATATTAATCCCCCTCAGATCAGTAACCTGAATCCCTAAATCATAGATCATCTTAACTAAGTCCTAAAATTGTACACTAAGTATCATTACGAAATTTAAGACTGGGACGAGTGTGTGCTCGTTTCAGTTAGTATCATTACTAAATCTCATCACTCGTCCCAAGGTTGGGGTCATGCTCGTCCATGTATTCTCGGAATGCTAGTATATGTTAGAAAAAACAGACGTGGGATTCACTCCTTCCAGTGTTGGCTGTCCTTCTCGTTCCTGTCTTCTCTGACAAAAGTAAATAACATTTTGTCTGGACAAAAGTAAAAGTAAAAGAACTTTCTCAGGCAAAACCCTAAAATCATTCTCTTCTGACCAAACCCTAAAATCATTCAAACCCTAAAATCATCCAAACCCTAACCAATGTGCTTTATTGACATGTAGAAATGGTGAGAAAATTGATGTTCCGTGTTGTTTGGAATGGTGAATGGACAATTGCCGAAGGTAGACACATATACATAGGCCAGGCAGTGAAGAATGCAGCTTTCAAGATAATCCAAGGCATTACCAAAGATTGTTTGGAGCATGAAGATTCGGTTAAAATGGATACATATTGTCCGCCTACCAAAAAGGTGATCTTATGTTATCATTTCCAATTCCCATATGCGAACTTGATTGAGCCTAATATCCCCAATAAAGATATAGTAATCAAAGATATCTTTGAGACTACAAAAAGGGGTTCTATTGTAACATTGTACGTCACGTTAAAGGATTTGGTGGATCCAGGCATAGATATTGACATTCCTGACAATGATTTGGTGGACTAAACTGAAACCATATACCAGTTGGTTCCTTTGAGTCGTCCCCCCCACCCCCGCTTACATACCGCGAGGATTACTTTCAGGATGTCCAGATACTTGTCGATGATCATGACGAAGATAGGGTAGTATATAACGCAATTGATCTCACTCCATCGTCTTCGGTTCACCATTACGACAGATTAGCATATAATGCAATTGATCTCACTCCATCATCTTCGGTTCACCATAACGACAAGGTACAATTACCTGACCAAGATATGGTTGGCACTCGTGAATCAATGGAGCAAACCAAATTTGCATTGGCCACTGCTGAGGTAGACTGTTCAGGGAGTCGTGGACAGACTGGTGAGGGAAGGTTTGACGATCTGGAAATAGAGATGAAAGGTTTGTATATCGGTAAGGCGTTGTCCCACCATATCAGAAAGGTTGCTGATGCAAAGAAATGGAACTTTTACGTTCATAAGCGAGACCAGACTCGATATATACTGCACTGCGAGAATAAGGAATGCAAGTGGAAGGTTGGGGTGTACAAGCATAAAGATTCCGTGCACTACCAGGTGAGGAAACATAACCCCATTCACACATACACTGCAAGCAGCGTAGATGGGAGTACCGTAACATTCATTGCGAGGTTGTCGCGCAGGAATTGCTGGGACTGATGGGCTAAACAAAAATGACACCCACAATCAGTCAACAGGAGGTCGCCTTAGATCTAGGAAGTAGATTATCGTACCGGGCGGCGTGGTATGCACGTCAAAGGGCCAAATAGATGATCCAGGGTACTCGTGCTCAAAATTATGCCGATATTCCAGTGTTCATGCATTTTTGTCAAATCTTGAACCCTGGTACTTTATGGGATATGGGAGTGGACAAAGATGGTGTTTTCATGTACTCCTTCCTTTCTTTTGGCGCAAAAATTCAGGGGATACTGTATATGAGATCCTAAATTGTCATCGATATGTCATACATGAAGAAAGAACCACTACAATTGGTCATATGCACAATGGTTGATAGCGAGAAACAGTGATATCTGATTGCATGGGGACTAGTGACCAAGGAGAACACCACTGCATGGACTTGGTTCTTAACCAAACTGAGTTCAATTGTCCAGGATCATGATGAGTTGACGTTCGTTTCAGATCGGCACCAGGCTATCATCAATTCAGTCAAGGCGGTGTATCCCTTATCTAACCACGTCCACTGCTATTACCATTTGAAAATGAACGCTCTGTTGCATCAAAATGCACAAAAGTGGGTGCCTCATTTCCACAAAGCGGCATATACATTTGATAAGGTGGCATGTGAGTCACATCTAACGAACATGGGTATTGAGTGCTACAGTGTAAACAGCGCTAACAACAAGACCGTCGAACGTTACCTACGGGATGCCGGTCTATAAAAATGGGCAAGGTCGCATTGTAAGATAGCACGGTTTGAGCAGCTTACATCCAACCATCCAGAGTCTATTAACTCGTCCGTGCTGGCGCCGCGGTCTGACAAAGCTCTTACAATGTTCTCCCAAATATGCGACCAACGAAACGAGTGGCACCTCAAAAAACGAAACAAGGATAATGACATGGGAAAGACATACTTGACTTCAAAAAGGGAGAAAAGAATGTTGATCCGTGCTTAAAAGTGTATAGGTTTTCGCGTGCGAGCAATTACAGAGTCTCTGTACGGAGTCCGCGTTAATGACCTGAAAACTTATCAAGTGGAATTCCACCCAAGACATACCTCGGAAAGATGCACGTGCAGCAAATACCAACATATGTGGTTCCCGTGTGTACATGCGTGATCTCGTGCAACAGAACTCAGAAAACTTGGCCGTTACAATGTCAAGTACGATATGGAGGTCATGTACAACCACACCAACGTGTTCTGTTCACTCGCCTCCTACAAAAAGACCTATGCTGGTACAATTCAGACTCCTCCCAACCCAGCAACGTGGGACACAAGCGAAGCACTTGCACACATAAGAAACTGCCGCCCACTTCTACCGAAGAAAGTGGTCACAGTTGGGAGGGGCAAGGAGAAAAGACACAAGCCAATGGTCGAAATCGTACGTGAAAAGAGCGAGGAACGAGAACGTAAGGATGTAGCCATTGCCATGTAAAAGGGCATACCAAAAAAAAATTCCCTCAATTGAAACATTAACGTTGAGATAGAAGCCGTTGTTCGTTCTTTGTAATCTCAAGCTTGCAACTTCTTCCGATGATTGCGTAGTCAATATATCTTTTTTATATTATTTTTCAGGTTTTTTTAAATAATTATGTAAGTTATTACATTTTTTAAAATTTATTCAAATTATTATATATTCTATACTATATGTTTTAAATTTGGATACATTTTCTACAAAACATGCCAATCAGGATGACATTTTTTAAAATATATCTAAATCATTACATTTTTCTTTAGAAAACATGTAATAATTTGGATACATTTTCAATGCATCTAGAAAATGTATCCAAATTATTACATTTTGAAACATCCAAAACTTAAATACGTGCACAAGAACCTGTAAAGTGCCTTCGGGTTGTCTCTTCATCTACCCACTATTACATATATAAAAGTTGCTGATCTATTCTCCAAACTCATCCGATCAGAAATGGCAAAGAACAGAAGGACTGGGAAAGAGACGTAAGTGAGGAAGAGGACGAAACCGAGGAGGAAAAATCTGAAGAATCTAAAGAAATGAAGAATCTGAACACGACGATGAAGTTTTACCTTCTTTTGTCGCTAAAATGGGTTCGGAAACGACTCGGTACATGGCGGCTTACTCTGGCTCACCGGAGAAGACGCCTCCTCCGGTGAAGAAAAGAAAGAGACCTGACAGTAGTGAGAAGGAATTGAGTTCCGATGAAATGTATTTTTTTTCAAGTTCTAATGTCAATGAACTCCCTTTTTTCCAGTTTTAAAATCAATGAACTTTCTTTTTTTTTCCAGTTCCGATCAATTTTATTTGTTGACTCTTCATCTTCGTTCAATTTTTTCAAGTTTTGGATAAACAAAGTTTTTGTGTTAGACGAGCAATTGCATCGTCTCAGTATACATAGCTCGTCTCGGTCTCAGCGAGACAATATACTAAGACGAGCAGAACTCTCATCTCAGTATATTGTCAGACTGAGACGAGCAATAAAAACTGAGACGAGCAAAAACTGATACGAGTAACAACTGGGACGAGCAATGAAATCTCACGTCCCACTTGTTAAGTAGAGAGAAGAGAAAGTTTTATTTTAAAAAGAAGGTTAATTAAGAGGAAATTGAGTTAGTTACACCTGTTAACATAAAGTAAGGTCAACAACTAAACATAAGTGAGAGGAGGGTATTTTTCAAAGAACAATTCGCCAGACGGGTAGCACGCCAATTCTTTGGTGTTGTTGCTAGGGCTTTTAGGGTTCCTCTGTAAAATTGGACTGACAAAGACACAACAGTCGCTTTAGGGTTCATCATTGGAGACGAAGAAAAATTCATCGTCAATGGCTCCACCAGCGAGGAAGACACCCCTAATGAGGAGCAAAAGGTTGCAGAACCACAAGTTGATGGTTAAGGTTCGTCTTCTCCCGATGGTTAAGATCTGGAATCGTATCAGGAGGGGATGATGAAGAAGACTGGAAAGGGGCAAAACACAAATTCGTCTGATCTTCAGCAGATTGGATTCGATTTGGTAGTGTTTTATCTGTGGTCTATCATGAGGGATGTTGTTCGGAAGACCTGGAATCTCGTTATCGCTCCATCGCCTTTGTCCAACTTGCATTTCAAAATGCCTCACTCACATTTGAATTGAATCGATGTGTCGGGGTTTAATTGATATAACGATGAAAACACGTAATCAGCTCTATATATAGGGGTATAGGGCAAGTTTGGTATGACTTATAAGCTCCTTATAAGTTAATTATATGTTGAAGACATTATATGAGTGTGTTTGGTGAGTGATTTTTAAATTGATGTTTTGGATTTTACTTATAAGTTCATAGTGTAAAAATGTGCTTAAGAAAAAGCCGGAGTTTTGAATCTTTTTTAAAACTTTTGTACATGACAACTTTTACAACAAGCACACTTTTTTTTTCAACTTTTTTGTCATAGATTTTGTTAACATAAATTGGTAAGTCTGCTTAAGTTGTAAATAAGTCTTACCAAACTCACATAACACTCCAAAAACCCAGTGATCATTCTCTACACACAAGAATGGAGCGCGGAGGACAGAGAATATGAAGATCAATTTCATCCCGGACCGGTGAAGAAGTCTCTGTGACCACTTAGGTGCGTTTCCAAACAATGGTACTATTTGATTTCACCAAACACTATAAAATAAACACCCGAAAAAACTATCTTCCCACTTCACGAAAACATTTGTAATTCGAGAAACTCCAATTTTGTTTCGGCCCATCGATCAATCTACGCAAGTGGGAAGATAATTGTCAGAAGCTAAAATATTTATAGGGCTCAAGATTAATCCCACAAAGTGTTAGCCCATAACATGGTTACAATCAGAAGGCGTACGGTACTTGAGTCCGACACATTGAAGGGCGGAAGTGTCATTTTCCAAGCTAATAATAGCTCTCAAAATGAGAGGTAAGTAGATGTATTAACTGTAAACTTGAGGACTGAGTATACACAGGTATGGCTGGTTCTGGGGGTATTCATAATACTGTGTTGTTGCTAGGGCTTTAGGGGGTCAGTCGGACTGACAGAACACACAGCATTCATCGCCAATGGCTCCACCAGCGAGGAAGACACCCCTGCCGAGGAGGAAGAAGGAGCAGAAGCACAAGTTGATGGTTAAGGTGCTTGTTCCCCCGAAGCTTTCTGCTACAACTCGAACCCCGATCTGAAATCGTATCAGGTGCCGACGATGATGAACAAGAAGACGGGCAAAACCCAGACTTGTCCGATTTTCCAGATGGTTTGATGGATAGCATACTGGAACGCCTATCTTCAGCCGATCGGATTCGATTTGGTGCGACTTGTCAGAAGAATCTCTCCTTCGTCACCACCCACCATCGTCCTCATCAGTATCGGTTTCGGACGATTGACAAGCTTCCATGGATAGCTACCACCTTGTTCCAGCCACTACAGCAACACTATTATCACATTCTCGGGCTTGGCTGTCTGTATCGCGCCAGAGTACAAGCTTGTAACAAAGGTTGGTTTCTCTGTTTATGCCAAAAAAAAGGCATGACATGTTTCTTATTGTTTTCTCCGTTCAATAAGAGGATCATCAACTTGCCTGATTTGGATCATCGTCTCGACAACATAGACACTTGGGTAGAACAATATTCATGCCAAGCCACCTTCTCTTCAGTGTGTTTTCTTCTTCTTGTCTCAGAAGAATACCCCAGGTAAATATAAAATCAGCACACTAGATCAAGAGAGTGGAAAATGGAACACTAAGCTTTTTGATAAGCTGATTGGTGATGTTTCATCTGTGGTCTATTATGAGGGATGCTTCTATTGTCTATCCATCCAAGGTGAGCTAGCAGCCTATGATGTTGTTCGGCAGACCTGGAATCTCGTTATCGCTCCATCCCCTGTGTCCTACTACTTGCATTTCAGAACTTTTGCTTTCGTCGCCTTCACAAATTATGCATACAATAAGCTGGAAGTGTTTCGCTGCGGCCTATTCGAGTTTAGTAGCTCTACAAGTACATGGGTCGAGAAAACAAGCTTGGGTCATCATGCTCTCTTTCTTGGTAATCGTTACTCATTTTCTGTTCCTCTCCCGTCTTCGTCGGATGTTGCCGACAGGATGTATTTCTACAGTTATATTATCGAGGAAGAAAATTGCCTAATTAACTATTCCTTTAAGGATGGCCGCTGTCACATGATCGAGAGTGGCGACTACTGGTCCGGCTTCAGACATGGAATGTGGATTGAACCCCTTCCCAATTCTGAACTTGTTTGAAGAATCAATCCACTCGGCATTCCCCAAAGCAAGGCTCAATTCCTGCTCCAAACTCGTAACTTGTACTAATGTTTATTTAACTTAACTGCATTATGCCATTAGATACTGCGATATGAATGGTGATGATTATAGAAGTAATTGATGTCCTTACCTTTCTTTATTTTCTTATTTTGATTCCTTCATACTTCCATATTTTTTAAAATTCTTACTGACCGACCATTGGAATGGGGTTTTTCTGTTTTTGACGAGATAGGATCTGCCCGTTACTCTTTTCTAAAACTTGAGAAACAATCCTTGCTTTCTATTGTTTATTATTTTGCTGGTCTCTTCAACAGTTGTTTGTCTGATGCTCCTGACAAAACTGTGAAGTAAGATGCAGGCTTATCATTATGGGAATGTGCAATCACTCGCTGGACTTGGCTTCCTGTTAAATATAGTCAGGTTATATGGTCATCCTGCCAGTTTCCATGTTTTTTATGTGATGTTATTGATAGATATTATACAGTAATATAGAGGGGGGAAATTCAGTGTTATGGTCTAATAATACTTAAATCCACCATTGCATGGTTCCTCCACGATATTTGTTTGCATGATTTCTTTCACAGTCGAATCATATGTTTGACACAGTTGTAACTTGTAATTATTAGTGAGCGTTACATGGAACAACTACTGCCCCTACTCAGCAGAAGGAACGACTGTATACGACGTGTAGATTTCGCAACTTAAAAGTTTGCCCCACTTCGTATCAGAGATTAATTTTCCAACGAACATTTAGATGTAAAGTGAACTAAGATTTCTTCTTACCTTAGACTTCAACAAGTCATCAATGATATAAGCAAGATTCTATTGAATCTACATAATATCAAATGCAGATATATGAAAGGATTCCTTCTTTATAATCACGCCAGAATATGTTTCTTTTACTTGTTGTAAAGACTTAGAGTGTAGATTTGGCTATGACAAAGTGGGGAAACAGACTGAATAAAATGACGGGGGATTCTATGTTCTTAGTATCTTTAATCAGGATTGATTGTCATATTTACTTTCCAATACGTGAAGTTATTTACCAGATTACACAATAAATTTCTTACCTCCAGCAACAGGTACTCTAGTTGAATCTATTACTCTAGCGTCGCCCATCCAAAAGATAGCAGCTACTGGTCAAGTGATGTCTAATGTGGAGTACAGAGTGGGGTCTAGTTCGTGGACTGCGACTAAAGCTGGACTCAGCACTACTTTTCAGCCTATCTAAATAGCTTGCTTTGGGTGATTTTTATGGTTGAAGTTAACTACATAATATGGATAGATATTGTGGTATCGGTGTAGAGTTAGGATTTTCTATGTAGCTAAAAAAAAAGATAGAGTCTGACATGTCCATTTATGGTGAAAAGAATGTCCAGTTGCTTGCTGGATTTGACTGCTCTTTTGGATATTTAGGGGATTGATAAATATTTGCACCCCTTTCAAAGTTTTGTCTTGCTTATTATCCTGCTGGTTTATTCATCATTTATTTGTTTGATGCTCTTGATAAAAACTTTGCTGCAAAATACTAGCTGGAGAGTTTCAGTCTTATAGTCCAATAGTAGTTAAAATTCTCACATTTGCTGACACCTTGCCTATGCTTCTGTGATGGTATATCAGGACCTCAGACCACTTTAGGCAGTCGATGGTTGAGCGGGAGATCTTACGATGGCGTAGATCAGCTCCAAAAGGTTAACTTCTTCACTGCAACCTTTTGTTAACAGGAGGTTACTAAGCTCGGGTGCTGGGATTTGATTGCCTGTTGAAGTGTTAAAATTGGTTAGTAAGTTCATGGTTGTTAGCTTATAAGATCTCGGTTACAAGTTTAATCATTTTAATGAAATAAACCAAGAAAATTATTTGAAATGACAGTATGTACCTAATTCAGTGGAGGTAATAAATAGTACTATTAGACTTATACATTTTACAATTTTACCCCTTCCTGTATATGGAGTTTAAATATTCCACTCAAATTGTTGTTGTTAACAGAATTTGAGGCCCGTTCTTCCTTAATTTACAACTAGTGATGCAGATAAGGAAGTTCAAATTTTAACCCTCGTAAGTCTGTAATTTTAAATGTTGATGAATGCTTCGATGCCTTCTTATGAAGACACTACAAAAGACTGGCAGGGTATAATTGGCTATGACCAGTACAAAATGGGTTACTGGATCCCTAGAAATTTATGAACCTGAATTAAGTAGTGGAGAAATGGAGTTATGTATGTTTCATTTACTTGTTGGAAACAGACTGAATATCCGCTCCTTATATAAATTGATTGGGCTTCTGAATTCTCACCATCTTTAATCACAATTGATGTCCGTATTTACTTTCCAATAAGTGAATCTTGAATTCAACACCTCATTCCCAATCGGAGATTGCAACTCCGCCCAAATTAGTGTACTAGTCTTTTAAGCTAGACTCAACTCCACTTCTTCAGCCTATCGAACTAGTAGCTTGTTTTAAGTGATGTTTTGTGTTCAAATGTAACTGCATAATATGGATAGATTTCGTATCTAAAAAAAGATATTGATAATGACATATATAGACTTTCAATGTAGCTAAATTTATTATGTCATTTGCCCTTTCTGTGCTTCATTTATTGATTTCTTTAATAGTTGTTTATTGCGTAAACAATATGCTTGATGGATTTCACTGCTCTTCTAAAAAATTTGGCGAATAGGATTGAGAAATATATGCATCTCTTTCAAAATTGTCTTGTTCATTTACCATTTATTTGTTTGATTCTCTTGATAGAAATTATGCCGCAAAGTACGAGCTGGAGAGTTACAGTCTTATAGTCCAATAGATGAATAAATTCACATTTGCTGACACCTAACATACTCTTCTGTGATGGTTTACCAGGACCCGGGCACCTCTAACCAGTGGATGGTTATGTGCAACCTCTGCATTTTTCTTCATTTATGCTATCTTAGCATGTGGTTGGGTCGGAGATCTTACTGTTGCAAGGACCTGCCTCAAAAGGTACCTTGATCGTATTCTTCTCTTCATCTTCGCTTTTTCTCTCGTAACTATTTAGTTAATGTTGTCTTCTAAACTTCAAGAACCTGTGTTTTACCCCCACAACTGTTCAGTTTCTTATCTTTCACCCTTAAAATTCAAAATTTTATTTTAAAATTTGGAAATATACTTTTTATCCCCCAAATTTCAACTGAATATCATATAAAAATATATAGATGGGTAAAAGACACTTAAACACCCCCCCTCCCCGGGTCAGGTTTGACACCAAGAATCTTTCACCCTTTCCAATTTCGATAAAGACTTCCGAGTGCCAATGTTGCCCTCTTTGATGAAAAATAAAATTATATATATATATATATATATATATATATATATATATATATGCATGTATGTATGTATGTATGTATGTATGTATGTATGTATGTATGTATGTATGTCAAGAACCCAAAATTAGCAATTGGTCCAATCAAATAAAGCTCAAATTTCCAGAACGAGAGCCAAGAACACACTCATCAATGGAACTGAGGGAACCACCAAACTAAGTGATAGGGGTACGAACCGTATTATGACACGGCGTTGCAGTGAAGTAGTAGCTTTATTTAAAAGTATTATTAGTTAATTAAACCGTATCGGGACACGGCGGTGCAAAAGTAGTAGCTTTATTTAAAAGTATTATTAGTTAATTAAATAGTTATTGAAAGTGTTATTAGTTCAGGGGTGTTAGTAGTATTAATTAATTGTTAGGGGGCTTGAGAGTAATTAGTAGAAGTGCTATTAGTATTTATATGTTCGCAGGGTCAGTGTTTTATCTATCAATGAATGAAGAAGAATTTAGTTATTTAGTAGTAATCCTAGTTTTGGAGATCTCAGCTTCTAGAATTGCTGAATTGGAGACCGAAGCTTCTGAAACTGCTTCTCTATCGATAGCTTCTGCTATCAATTGGTGCTTTCACTGTCTATCACCATTCAACGGGTGAAATCATGGAGGAATCGTTTCAACAAATCATCGCTGGAATCCTGAACGATATCGACGAATTCTAGAAAAACGCATTCGAAATATTGGACAGCCTTCGCGAGCAAGAACAAGAACAACAACGGCAACCGCCGCCAGAGGCGTCGCGAACCCAGAGCCGCAACCCACGAAGCCGTTCCTACCCTCCAAAATCAACTGCCAGAGGAAACACATCAGCAGCAGCAGGCCCCACCTCCTCTGTTGACGTCGTCATCCTCCCAACCTACGCCGCTGGATGAACAGCCAGCAATACCTCCCAACCTCCAGCCGGACTTTGCTGTTCCGCACCATTGATTCCGGCAAACCCGCAGATCCCCTCGGCCCTTTCCGTCGGTGGCAACGTCCTCCCATGTCTGCCGCTCCAGAACCTGGTCAGGTCGCCACCAAAACAGCCACCCCAGCAAGGGTTACTGCCGCCACCTCAGCTAGGGTTACAGTCATCGTCTCAGCTAGGGTTACAGTCGTCGCCTCGGCTAGGGTTACAGCTGCCCCTCAGCTAGGGTTCTAGCCGCCGCCTCGGCTAGGGTTCGAGCCGCTGCAGATCCTGGCCACCGCCTGCACCCAGCGCCACAGCCACAACAGGACCAGCAACCACCGTCGAAGCAGTCTTAGTTTGGACTTGCAAAGCTGGATCCTACAGGAGACAAACCTCATGTTTCCACCAGAGTCATGGGTACCTATGGTTACTGTGCTCTGGAATATGCAATGACTGAACAAGTGACACTAAAGTCAGTTGTTTACAGCTTTGGGGTAGTTTTGTTGGAGCTTATTACTGGACGTAAAGCTAGTGACGGTACCCGACCTCAAGGCGAGCATCACTTGGTTAGTACCGCAACAACTCGTAAAAGCAATTTCCCGTACAATCCTGGAAAAACGACACAACAATTTCACCTTGAGGTCAAGGTGAATGTCAACGGGAGGGAGGTTGATAGGAGTACGAACCGTATCAGGACGCGGCGTTGCAGTGAAGTAGTAGCTTTTTTTAAAAGTATTAACCGTATCAGGACACGACGCAGGACACGGTGTTGCAGTGAAGAAGTGGCTTTATTTAAAAGAATTATTAGTTACTTAAATAGTTATTGAAGTGTTATTAGTTCATGGGTGTTAGTAGTATTAATTAATTGTTAGGGGGCTTGAGGGTAATTAGTAGAAGTGCTATTAGTATTTATATGTTCGCAGGGTCAGTGTTTTATCTATCAATGAATGAAGAAGAATTTAGTTATTTAGTAGAAACTCTAGTTTTGGAGATCTCAGCTTCTAGAATTGCTGAATTGGAGACCGAAGCTTCTGAAACTGCTTCTCTATCGATAGCTTCTGTTATCACTAAGGCTATCCTTCTTAGCCAAACCACCTTGCTTCACTTTATCCACTTCATCCACAACACCAAATTTCCTCTCCTTTCGGCTCTCGACCGAAGAACACCAACACTACTCCATTACACTCCCTCATCCAGCCTCTGATCAGCAGATCGAGTACCCGTCTCGCCGAGAGGCTTGAAATGGCTGAAGAGCAGGTTGAGCCAGTTGGGTCTCGCTTGTTATGCAAGAACCAAATTGGTAGATTGCTTTGCCGATAAACATTCGGAGGTGGAGGCGGCGATCACATTCAACCAGGTTTAAAATTATACAACTTTGATCAAGCCGAGCAGCTTTAATCTGGATCTCATCTTCCCCATCACGATTACTGTCACTCTCAATTTAAGCAAAATTCTGCCACTAGTGATCCTTTTTTTGGCAATCGAGATGAAAGGACAACGACTTCCCAGCTTTGCAGAACAACATTGTAAGCTGTGAACTAACCTTCGTACGCTATACAATAGAAGCATCCCACATGGCCGACCACACATGAAAATAAACTTACTCCCTCCGTCCCGCAAAGATAGTCCATATTTCTATTTTGGTATGTCCGAAAATGATTGTCCACTTGCATTTTCAAGGTAAAAAATACAATGAAGTTACAATACTACCCATTCATGTTCAATGTATCTAGTCTTGGAGAAAACAAAATCAAGGATAATAGTGGAAATAGCTTTTCAAAAAATTGTATTGGGATGCATTAATTGCATGTCTCCAAAAAAGGTTGTAGTCTAAAAAATGGACTATCTTTGCGGGACGGAAGGAGTATCAATTTATCAAGTCTTTCACTTTCGACTCCTTTGATGTAGTGCGCTGATAATTAATTTTCGGGGAATGCCATCCTGAGCCAAGAAGAACTAAACACATTCTGGAGAGGATGCATGTGATGAGAACGTGGCTCTGCGTATCAATCGGTCCATCCAATTGTTTTTGTTGTCAAAATAATGGTCCAAATCAGGCAAATTGAATATCCTTTTATTGCATGGAGAAAACATATCATGCCATCATCTTTTCCAGATTCTGATGATGATGGAGATGGTGATTCTTTAGGCCATAAACAGAGAAACCAACCTTTCTTAGAAGCTTTTATGATGGTGTAGAGAATGCGACTAAGGCCATCTCCTGGGTTGCAAATTTCATAAGAAGCCCTCCTCGCTTGTGAAGTGGCTCAAACAGCCTGAACACTAATCTCCACTCTAATAAATGAAGCCCAACACTGTTGAAGGTAGCCACCCATGGAAGTTTGTCAATTTTCCGAAACTCATACTGATTATGGGGGTGTTCGGTGGTGACAAATGAGATTTTTTTCTTACAAGTTTCACCAAATCGAATGCGATCAGCTGAAGAGAGCCCTTTCAATATGTGTGCCCTTTTCTAGTCTTCTTCTTCCATTCCCAAGACGATTTCAAGTCGTACATTGCAGCTGAAGCTTTCAAGGGAACAATAACTTTGACTATGAACTTGTGATTCTTGTTTTTCTTCTTCTCATTCCTCGGGCATGTCTTCCTCGGTGGTGGTCGATCCATTGTTGATGAGTGGGTCTGCAATAGTTGGAAACAAACATTTAAATATTAGAGATAAAGCGGGAATACAATATGTGGTATGTATTTTCTTTAATAAGATAACAATGTCCTTTAGATCTTATTTCCTTTTTCATAGATTGAGGGTCTCACAATTTCGTCTGTTCAGGTAGATAAGATGTTCACCGGTTGGGATCTCCGATTTAGGGAAATGTGTGTTCTCCGATTTGGCGGTAGAGGAGGTGTTTTCCGTTTGGCGGAATTGGATTTTTTTATTAAGGCAGACGTGTGTTATCCGATTTTGCAGAGTTGGGATCTCTTATTTCGGGAGAAGGTGTTTCCTTCTTTTTTTTGATTAAGGGTCTTACGACTTGCACTCGAATTGAGGGGCTGGATCTTCTTCTATCTAGCCCCTCATTCGAGAACAAGTCGTGATACCCTCAATTTAAGGAAAGGGAACAAACATCTGCCTAAAGCGGAAATTCCAACTGCACCCGAATTGGAGAACACCTCATATGCCAAAATCAGAGATCCCAGCTCTGCCAAATCGGAGACCACACATCTGCCTAAATCGGAGATCTCAACTCCGTTGAACCAGAGAACATCTTATCCGCCTAAATAAAAGAAGATCTAATTCGAGAGCAAGTCGTGATACCCTCAATCGACGGAAAAGAATACATGATCTAATGGATAATGTTTTCTTATTTAAGAAAATACATATCAGAGATTATAATCCCGCTTTGTCTGTCTCCCATTCACTTGTTTATTTCCAAACATTGCAGTTGTACTCAACAATGGATCCACCACCGCCGAGGAAGACATGCCTGGGGAAGGAGAAGAAGAAGAATAAGAATCACGAGTTCATGGTCAAAGTTCTTGTTCCCCTCAAAGCTTCTGCTACAATATACGTCTTGAAATCGTATCAGGAGTGGATGAAGAAGAAGAAGACTGGAAAGGGCAAAACCTAGAGTTGTCCGATTTTCCAATTGATTTAATGGAACACATATTGAAAGGGCTCTCTCCAGCTGATCGAATTCGATTTGGTGTAACTTGTAATAAAAATCTTTCCTTTGTCACGACCACCATCATTAGTATGAGATTCGGATGATTGACAAACTTATATGGATGGCTACCTTCAATTGTGTTGGGCTTCATTTGTCAGAGTGGAGATTAGTGTTCAGGTTATTCGAGCCACTTCACCAGCGGGGACGGTCACACTATTCTACTTATGGAATTTGTAACTCAAAAGGAGATGGCCGTGGCAATTATCTCGACACCAGCATAAAAGCTTCTAAGAAAGGGTTGTTTCTCTGTTATGGCTAAAAGAATCACCACCTTCATCTGAATCTGGAGAAGATGATGGCATGACAAGTTTCTTATTATTTTCTCCCTTCACGAAAAGGATCGTTAAGTTGCCTGATTTGGACCGTTATTTTCGATAAAAAAATAATAATTGGAGGGACCAATTAATATGCAGAGCCACGTTCTCTTCACATCCATCCTCTCCAAATTGTGTTTACTTCTTGGCTCGGGATAGCATTCCCGGAAAATTTATCATCAGCACACTACATCAAAGGAGTCTTAAGTGGAAGACTATGGTATTTGATAAGCTGATAAACTTTGTTTCATGTGTGGTCTGTCAGGAGGGATGCTTCTATTGTATATCGGGCAGAGATCAGCTCGCAGCTTACAGTGTTGTTCTGCAAAGCTGGGAAGTCATTGTCCCTTCATCTCCATTGCCAAACAAGGATTCCAATCCTCAATAGGCAAAATCATACTTGGTTGTGTGTGAAGGAAAGTTAATTCTTGTATTCGTGTACACACCAGAGGACGAGTACACTAATGTTGGCATGATTCATTGCGGCCTATTCAAGTTTCGTAGCTCTGCAAGGACGTGGGTTAAGAAAACAATCTTGGGAAATCATGCTCTCTTTCTTGGTGATGCTTCCTCACTTTCACGAAAAGTCATCATAGGCCAATTTATATGTTTACAAGCCTTGAGTTACTTTTTTTTACATTAGAAATAAGCTTATGTTTTCTTAAATGTAGTTAAGAAATCAACGAATACATAATACCCTAGGAAACGAGGGCTGTGATGTTTCATTCAACGTCGTCAACTGTTAGTGAATTGGTGCTGTTTGTGAAATAATGCCCTGTACTTTGGTTGTACCTGATTTTCGGGTTCTGTCTCGACTTCATCAAGCTCTGATAACTTTGCCGGCAGGATATCTTTCCACAGCTCCAGCAACCATGAGCGTAGCTCACTCTGCTGTTCCTTGAAGGATGGCCATTGTCACTTGTTGAAGGATAGTGGCTACTGGTCCAGTGACTTAAAAAAGTGGAATATGTACTGAAGCTCATCCATGTCTCACCCTTTTGCTTTCTTTTTAGTCTTGAAGAATCGGTTTATTAGTCAACAAACTCTTATGGCTATTTTACTAGCTAGTTTTGGGTAGTTTTATCTGACTTTAGAGTGTTATGTGTTAGATCCTGGTATCACTGCTGATAATGATAAAGTTATTATGTACTTCCTTGTTTATATCAGTATAAGAACGTTCAATAACTTGCTCAATTTGACTGCTTGTTAAAAAATATTGGCGAGTTATGTTCATGTCTCCCTTTCAAACGTGGCAATATATTTACTTTATACTACTTACATCCTGCTGGTTTCTTATTATCTTTTTGTGCGGTGTTCTTCTTGATAGACGTGATGCAGTTGAATGTAGGCAGGAAAGATTTAGTTTTGCAGTTCATTCACTCCTTGTGTATGCTTCTGTGATGTTTTACCAGGATCTCAGGCCTCTTTAGCCAGTGGAAGCTGATGTGGAGAATCACATTATCTTTGCAGGGCTATATCAGCAGGTCCCTAGCTTGGAGATCCTACTATGAATTGGTCTTCTTCCGGAAGTTTTACTGTGTGTTCACTGCTTATAGGGTGCCTAACGGATGGGTTATTAAGTTGAACTGTGGGGAGCTGAGATTCGGTTTGGTGGTCCAGTAGTAGCCCAGGTACTAATAGTGGTAGGCTTATGATTGTCTCTTAAGAAATATGCATTTTTATCGTCAAAAAGAAATGTGCATTTTACTAGCCCACCCCTGTTTGCGCGGAATTAATTATGTTACTAGTTTAGGTCTCTTAGAGACACACAGAATGTTAACTCGTGGCAAAGATATGCATGTCTCTCAATAACCCTTGTAATATTCCACCAGCATAAATGACTGGGATTTCTCCATTCTTTCTATTTTACGGTATTTTGCTTACAGATATGTGAGGCTTGGAGGTGCAGAATAGGAGAATCGTAATGATAACAGTACTTTGAAGTTCTGAATTCTTATTACTATTCGACAAGAGGGTTTGCATGATATGGTTTTGTGGATCCCTTGGAATTATGAACTGGTAGCAACTAGCAAGTAGAGTGCGAGTTATTTGAAGCTCTGCACCATGTTTATATGTAGAATTCTTGCTTTATGTTCTCCTTTATTCTTATTATTAGCATGTTATGCCCTTTGAATACCAATAGTTATGTTCATGTTTGATACATATTTTCTGTTTGTAACTGTGCGACTACAAGTTGAGTCGATCTTTGCACACTAATGCATAGTTATGCAGCATATCAGAAGCTGTGTTTGGTTTGGGATTAGAGTTTGCATGCAACATGGGGGAAAAATTTATGCACTTTTAATGGGTGTCAACTTATTATGTGATAGAAATCATGAAGACTGCACACAAAAAGATTTGGAGCTGTGATAACTCTATTATAAAAATATGACTGTCTTATGGGATGCATTATTCTGCAGGAAAAATACTGAAGATTGAGACAAACTGGAGAATTCTGTCACACATATAAGTTCGTGTCGGAATTCTAATACTTCTAAAAGGTTAGTGTTTTTACTTTCTCCCATTGTTAACCAGTTGTTCAGCACACATAGAAGTGTGCCAGTGGTACGCATTCTCTGGTTTATGGAGCCAAATCTGGAGTTTAAGATTGCAGATAACAATAAACTGGTATAGAATAGCGATGTTTCATCTTAGAGGACCTATATAAACATCAGTGTGTGTATCTCAATGAATTCTTGTCCAACAGGTTCCGCCGCTGCATTCGATGTTGGTAATTTTTTTTGAACACCGATGTTGGTAATTTGATCAGTTTAGTTTGAGGTTTGGACTATGGGCCAAATAGAGTGACACAGTAGATGTCATAGTATATACACATGGAGTTAAATTTGATGTTAGAGTTGTATCAACCCATTCTGCGGGTGTACTTGAGTGGACCAGAAATGCATGCTTAAGTCTTTAGGTATTTGCCTAAAGATTTTGAATCCACAATTTATGAAAGCGATTGGCTATCTATAGGCATTTAAAGGCAGAACTAGAGCTGCATACCGGTTCGGTTAAACCGGCGGTTCCGGTTAAAACCGAACCGGTTTAACCGACGAAGAAGAACCAAGAACCGAACCGGGAACCGTTGGACCGGACCCGGTAACATACGGTCCCGGTTTGGTTAAAACTGAACCGGTTTAACCGACGATGAAGAACCGAGAACCGAACTGGGAACCGTTGGACCGAAGCCGGAACCGACCCGGAACCGAACCGGAACCGACCAAAGGTCAAATTTTTTTGAACGTTATGAAATGTCATTTCGGTCAGTGACCGTTTGGCATACATTTTGGCCGGATTTTTGCACTTTCCCTTCATTACACTCACCCCCCTTAAGTTGGGATGTAATTAAACTATAGTGATGCAATTTTTTCTAACATTTTATATCTTAATTAATAATACAAGTTTGTTTTCTTTTTTGATTATTTGTCTAATTTTATGTTTTTACATTTTTTATTTGCCAAAAACAACCCTAAAACAAACAAGGAAAAAAAATTGTCCAGCCCGGTTCAGAACCGGAAGCGCACCGGTTAATCCAACCGGTTTCGGTTCACGGTTCCGGTCCGGTTCCGGATATACCAAAACTTCGGTTCCGGTTAAACCGAACCGAATTATCCAAAAAAATAACCGACTAACCGAACCGAAACCGACCGGTTTGGCTTCCACCGGTTCTGTTCTAATCGAATAAGCAGCTCTAGGCAGAACCAAATTGTAATGCCGACCAAATTTGATTTTTGCGGTAGCCTGTTTGCGTTGAGCACGCCCCTATTTGGAGCAATATAACTAGACGAACACGGCTCTCGACACCGTCAATCTCGCCGATTTGACATCCTATTGGGGTCGAATCGTAATTTTTACGTTTTCTTTACTATTTTTTGTCACTGTATCGTGTAATAGTTTAGGATTGACAAGAGTTCCGTCCTTAATCAGTGTTGTCAGTTTTTAATTTTGTTCATTTTTTTACGGTAATTGGGGTCTCAGCTTATTTGAGCAGCTTTGTAGTCTACAAGCAGAATCAGTCTTTCATTCTTAATATCATTATGACTTTTTCAACCCTTGGGATCTCTTTCATCATTTGAAGAGTGTAGTTTGAATCTTTTGGGGGTGTAGTTGAGTTAGTCGTGTTAGTATTCTTTAAGACTTTGAGTTCAAACTTTGGGACAACTGAGGCGCTGCCTATTGACTTCCTCATCTGCGAGCCTGTCAGCCCGTTTACCTCTCTAGTGTGGTTTGCATGTTAATGCACTAGAGCAAAATTTTACCCAATGCACACCTGAAGTATAGTGACTGTGGGTAGTGACTGCGGATTCCCATGCAGGGCCGGCCCAAGATAATTGGGGGCCTAAAGCGGGTAATAAAATTGAGGCCCAGAAAAGAAAAATATACACATAAAATTGTTTTTTAGAAGAAAAAAAATTAAACTTGCAATATTTTTATAAATTTTTACTTTTGAGGAAATATTTTTATACATTTTCATATATTTTATATATTATTAAAATTAATGTTTTCATTTCCTCAATAAAGTTAATCTGTTCATTAAAGAGATTCGAACTTGTGTCAGGTTCGTGGCAAAAAGAAAGTTTTACCACCAAACTGATGGACAATAATTATATATTAAAATATTTAATTTACCTAAATACAATGTGATGAACTAGCTACAACTTAAAAAAAAACAGGGCCCACCCAGCCTGAGGGCCTAAATCGGCCGCACCAGTTGCTTGCCCATAGGGCCGACCCTGTTCCCATGTCATAAAACAAAGCGTGTCCCTCTAAGCTCAAAAAAATTTGTTAAATAAAGAAAAAGCACAAGAACTTTTGCATATGACAAAAGAATCAACTATTGTTATTATGCTATAATTTGAAGTGCGTGCAGGAGATTGAAATCAAGGCATGCACTACCACAGTTGAATCTCAAAATGGCTAACTGGAATTTTCCCAGATTGACAAAATTTGTAGCAATGGTAGCCATCACCTTCCCCCATATACAACATATGTTTGGAGAATTGATAAAAGCAAGTCTGCGAGTCTCTTTACCTCTCCATTCAGAGAATCCTTCTAATTTTTAGCAAGTGATGACATCCTTTCCTGCGCCATTATATGGTCTCTGCCTGTGCAATCAATGAAGCTGGTACATTACCTTTAATACCACTCCGTCCCAACTCTTTCTATCCACATTGACTTTTTGACTCGTATCTGGGTTACTTTGACCGGGTGATTTAGATAGCAAAATAGTACGATTTTTTGATATTTTTTTCACCGTATTATAGAGAAACATTTACTCTACAATACCATGAAAAAATTATCGAAAAATTACATCGGTTTGCTATTCAAATTAACGGGTCAAAGTGACCACGTGAATAGTGGCAAAAGTCAGTTTGGGTAGAAAGAGCTGGGACGGAGTGGTAACTTGGTGAAGATTGCATTGAAGGGTAGCTAGGTTGCATTGAATGGTTACCACCTAGCAATCATTGATTTATTGTTCTGTCATGTTAAATTTTAGAGGTGAAGTTGATAGATTTTGAGTTGATAAACGATACACAAACCCGTTAAACTTTTCATAATGTGGCAGTCATCTTGATTCTACAACAATATAAACAGTTTGACAAACTTTGTATCACTTAGCTAGATTGGCTAGTCAAAAGTGACAAAAAAATCAAACAACAGGGGTTATTTGGGACCAGAGTACTATATTGCAATAGTAGTAAGTAGGCCTGGGGAAGTCTCAAACTATGTACTAGGAGCCCGTTTGTTTCCTTTTTGAATGTGTGGAATGTGATTATCAATCCAATTTGGCTAGTCAATTGAAACAGCGGTTTTCTATCGGATTTTCCTTTTTCCAATATAGATTCTGAGAGACATGGTATCAAACTCAACCTCCAATTGCACCAAACCCAATCCAATGTGTTGAGACCATAGTTATATATTACTCGTACAATCCTTATGTTTGATACTAGATGATGTGCTAGAAAGAAAACTCAACTAAAAAGAGCGGGAAGATATGGTTATTCCCGCCAAAGGGTATAGACGTAATTACGTCAAATTCTCTATAGCACTGTAGCACTATAAAACAGTAGCCTGGGGTGTCTTAAATTTCCACCACTGTTTCCTTCTATCCCACTGTTGCTGTAAATCAACCGGAGAAAAATCTTAGCAACTCAATGGCAGCGATGAAGATGATGGTTTCTTGGTTCCAGATGGCGATGATTTCATGGCTCCGGCCTCCTAAAATAACGGAGGCCACCCACATTGCCACCCGAGAATCTATGGAGAGACTCTCTTCAATCGAAGAGCAGCGAAACAATCTCTGGACAAAACACAAGGAGAAAAACAGAGAAATCGGGCGCGTCGTTGCTGAAGCTGCCGGTAAAAACCTTATCCTACTTGCTTTCAACATAGTATCATTCATGGACTCCTTTCCTAGGATTCCAACCTGGTACTTTGTTTTCTTTGATGTTATTGCCGTTGCAATCCTCGTGTCGTATTTCTCGGGCTATTTCTCTGTTGTCAATGACAGGGCAAGAGATGCAGTTGAGCTGAATCAGAAGTGGAAGGCTTATTCCCACATGCTTGTAGTGTTCGAACATATTTTAAGAAAGTCCGCCATCGCAATTGACCGTATCTTTGCTGTGAACAATGATGTTGACGTGGCATTGCCTCGTATCATACGGCTGCCAAATGCTCGGTTCGGTCATCTTCTAGAGAAGAAGATTAAGCTATTGGAGCGCCCGGATGAGTTTTGGTTCCCCGAGATGATGATGATATGGATCATCCGCGGTCTCTTTGTCATTGGTTTGCTTCAGGTGGCGCTCATAAACTACATCTGTTTGATTGCAGCATCGACATAAGCCCGTTCCTTCATGCTCTCCCCTGCAGTGACTATTTATGCTCTCTATTAAGCTAGTGCCATGTTTTTTTTTTTTTTTTTTTTTTTTTTTTTTTTTTTTTTTTTTTTTTTTTTTAATGTTCTATGATCGATCTTATGTAGCTCTGATGGATATAAGTGTTTGTTGTTGTAGTTGGAACTTTTAGTCTCTATAAATAAAATTAGTATGTTTAATTAAGTTTTAAGTTACTCTGTCTAGGGGTGCGATTTCGGTTCGAACCGAACCGGAACCGAACCGGGTGTAGCCGAACAGGTCGGTTTCGGTTCGGTTTTTCGGTTAGCTATGGGTATTCGGTTCGGTTGAACCGGAATCGAATAATTGGGTTCGGTTGGAACCGAACCGGAACCGTTGACCGAAACCGGTTGGTTGACCGGTTCGGTTCCGGTTCGAAACGGGCATTTTTTAAAAAAAATCAAGCCGTTGGACCGGTTTTCGGTTCGGTTCCGGGCCGGTTCCGGTTCCAACGGTTCCGGTTCCGAAAAAAGTAGAAACCGAACCATAACCGGTATACCCCGGGTCCGGGTCCAGTTCGGTTTGTCGGTTCGGTTACGGGCCCTTTTACGCGGTTTGTTTTCTCTCGGTTTCGGTTCGGTTCTCGGGTGAACCGAACCGAATTCGCACCACTAACTCTGTCTACTTTAGTATAGACTAGGATATAGTGAGCTATTGAACCATTTGTGACCTTTTAAAGTGAGAAATGCTTATTAGTTTCGTTCTGTAGAACAACCGCAGTTAGTACTTTCAACATACTAATTTTATTGAACCATTTGTGACCTTTTAAAGTGAGAAATGCTTATTAGTTTTGTTCTGTAGAACAACCGCACTTAGTACTTTCAACATAATCTTGCCAGTACACTATTAACCATCTCACTTTGATCGACTAGTTTATCTTACGATATGATACGAAAATGTGCTAAATCTTTTCATATTACGGAAAAAATAGGGAACTTCATATCATACGAATATGTGCGATTTGTAAGTTATTGTTGTGGAGCAGTACGTTTCCGGAGAGTAACAGTTGCATTTCCCACGTCGTCAAGAAAAACAGAGATACATCAACCTTGGCAACAAGCTATGCTAAATAGTTCGTACAGTGCAGCATATTCAACCTCTAAGGCCAAAGAAAATTTCGCATGTGACAAATGAATCAATTATTGGTATTTGGCTAGTTTAGTACCACTCCATCTCTGCTCTTTGTTTCAATTTGACTTTTTAAATTCGTATCTGGGTCACTTTGACTATGTGTTTTGGATAGCAATAAAAAAGTATTTTTTTATAATTTTTTTACCGTATTATAGAGCAATTTTGACTCTACAACACTATTAAAAAATTCAAAAAATTACACCGGTTTGTTATTTAAATCACTAGGTCAAAGTGACCCAGTGAATAGTGATAAAAGTCAAATTGAGAACAAAGAGGAGAGACAGACTGGTAGGCGCATGAGATTGAAACCAAAGCATGCAAAAATACAACAATTGAATCTCAACTCGAAATGGCTTACTGGAATCTGCCGAGATTGACAAAATTTGTAGCAAGGGTAACCATCACCTTCCTTCCCACATCACTTATGTTTGGAGAACAGCCGGGCGATTGTATTTTCTAAAAAGATTTTAATGTGGAATAGCTGTAATTATAAAGATTCTATCGGAGTTTTCAAAAAGTCGAAGGTGACAATTGATACCCCTTGTTCACAAGTAGCTCCGTGTCTCAAAGGCAAGTCTGCACGTCTCTTACCTGGACGTGCAGAGAATCCTTCTAAGTTTTTGCAAGTGATGACATCCTACTTCAATAATGGTCCCAACGCCCAACACCGTGAACACACTTTAATGAACCCCCACCGGAAATTACGAAACAACCGTGGTAAAGTGAGTCATTACTCTTCAGAATTTGTACTGGCATTGTGACAATTTCATAAGCTATTCAAGGACAAGTGATTGCAATTGCCACCCATGACTGTAAAAACCTGCACTAATACTTCTACATTATTATAAGTTTTGACAAAATTATCGAATCGAGTCCAGACAGTTTAACGACATATCTGTCGAAATCTCCAAAAATCTTGTACTGGAGACTAGTGAAGGGTGGTCGGTCTAAGCCGTGAAGAAACGTCGAAACGAACCATGAACAAGGGTATGTGACCGATAAAGTACCAAGAATTGATATCACACATTCAGGATCTGGGAAAAAGCGGAGTTAGAATGCTGAAAATTATGGTCGGGCCGGTCTAACATAAATAGGAAACTAAATATTAATTGTCGGGTTGGCCAGGTTGTTACTAGGCTAGATGTGGTTATTACGTACCTTCTTTTTCTTTTTTTTTTTTCTTTTTTTTTTGATAATAACGTAAGAACTTTCCATTAAGAACGCACCAAGCAGGCTACCGAACAATAGAACCTACCCAAATTAATACAAACACAGGCACTACCTACTACAAACTACTAGATTACAGACCAAAATTTCCAGTATAACAACAGCAAAATCAATGGAAACGATAACTACTACAATAGGCTTTCCAAGCTAAAGCCTCCAGACTATGTACAACAAAAGCCACTGGAAGCTATGACTAGGAACCGAGATTGACTGATTTAGCTAAAATACGTTGCCTCTTTAACCCAACCACGTGGCACTTTAGTTATAAAACATTCCTTGAAAGTCCTGCTAGCCTGCTTTATATACTCCAAAATGGGTGCGTCCCTATAAGATGCTTCTTCACTCCTCTGTATCAAGTGGAAGGAAGTAAGACTGTCTGTATATATAGTTATGCTTTGGTGTAAATGAAAGTGCGCAAAAAGTAATCCATGATAGATAGCTAGAAGTTCCATTTGGAGTGCTTAATCCGCTTTGTATCTTGTCGTGCAACTGCTGGGGTCTCTATGACGTGGCTGTAAATAGATGCCAACTGCTCCGTGAAGTAGCGAACAACTCCAAGCACCGTCAACTTTCAATTCTGCCTCTGTATACGGTTGTTGAGAGTGGATAGTGTTGGTTGTAATCGAGAAATAGCGATTCACAGCTGAGTCTTGCGGACAATCCACTTGTATTGGGGGGGTTGTCAGGAGTAGGTTGGCATTTCTGGATCTCAGCAGCCGTACTGTCAAAGAAAATTGATGCTGTGGCAGATGACCAATTGCATGATCGAAATACTACCTCATTATGCAGCTTCCAAAGTGACCATAGGAGGGGAAGTATTGGGATGAGGTGATTGTTTGGGCTTTGAACAAGTTGGTAGATTAAGGTGGTAACCGAACTTGAGGGGGAAAGGTGGAGTTTTTGACGAGCAAAAACTGAGGATATTGGGCAGAAAAGGAAGAGGTGGTCTATGGTTTCGGGATGTTGTTCGCAGAGGGGACAGTTATCTGAGAAGGATGGTAATTTAGCGGCTAGATTGGAGTTTCAAGGAAGAGCATGTGGTTGAAGGCATTTCCATAAGAAAAGCTTGTATTTTTCCGGGATGGGAAGTCCCCAAAGTTTCCCCCATGGTACATTTGACGTGGATGGCATGTCAAAATATCGTGCGGGGAAAAGAAGAGGGCTTGCTTGAGCTTCCAGAAAGCGGTATCCTGACCTCGCTGTGAAACTACCTGATTTGGTAAAGGGCCAAACAATTGTATTCGGACAGTTAGCTAGAGGTAGATGAATGGTGCACATACGCTGAACCAGAAAGTCGGGAAACATGTTTTGTAGCATATTGGTGTTCCACATTGGTTACCTGCAGAGGATGTGAGAAGTGCCGAAACTTGAATGTGATTGAAAGAGGAAGTGTTTAAGAATTCCTCCAATGGATATAAGAGGTGAGGTATCCATCGATCTTTACCCACATTAACAGAGTGTCCATTGCCAATGGTCCAGGCGTAACCTTGTCGGATTAACTGGCGTCCTGAGAAAATTCTCTTGGCACACCAGGAAGCTGCTTGGGGAATTCGTATAGCGGAGTCGCCAAGACTGGCAGCAGAGAAGTGATGCGGGTATTTGGCTTTGATAGCTACAGCTGATAATGTGGTTTGTTGTGATAATAACCGCCAGTAGGAAAAGGCTAAAAAGGCGTCGTTTGCCCAATCCTGATTCTGAATGCCCAGACCACCCTGAGATTTAGCTTTCCAGAGTTGTGCGTCAGGAACCAGTCTTAAGGGCTTTGAACTGTCAGGGTTGCGCCAGAATTTTAGGGTATGGGAATTCAGTTTTGTAGTAACTGTAGTTGGGATTCGAAATGCCGACCCAAAGTAAACAGGTAGCGATGATAACACTGATTTGAAAAGTGTTTGCCGTCCTGCTGGAGAGAGCAATCGAGACTGCCACGTCCCAAGCTTAGCCATAAACTTTGAACTCACAACATTAGTGTCCTGAGTTTTGTTCCGCGACTCTGCCATTGGTAGTCCCAGGTATATTGCATTCTTTCCCGGAGGGATAGGTCCGAAGAAAGATATGAATTGCTGAGACAAAAAAGACGGGATATTTGGGCTAAAGAAGAAGCTGGACTTAGAAAAATTTATTCGTTTCCCAGAAACATTTCCAAATCTTTCAAGCGACACTGCTAGTTCGTTGCAGGAAGCCAAGGAAGGTTTGAAGAACAGGAGACAGTCATCTGCGAACAGGAGGTGCGAGATCGGAGGAGGGGTACGTGAGAATTGGAGTCCTGGTACAGCTCCTGAGTCGTGCAGTGCATTTAGATGACTAGATAGAGCTTGTAGATATATGACGAAAAGATAAGGGGATAAGGGGTCCCCCTGTCTGAGGCCTGCTGTAGGGAGAAATGGAGAGGTGGGAATGTCGTTTACTAGGACAGAGTAGGAGACTGTTCGAATGCATTGTGAAATCAGACGCACCCATTTGTTTGGGAATCCCAGGCGTGTCCGACAGGATTCTAGGAAATCCCAATTTACACGGTCAAATGCTTTGCTCATATCCAATTTGAGTGCAGCCAGATATGCTCCCTTGCGTTGCTTCTTGATTTTTGCAAATAATTCATTTGACAGGAGTATATTATCCGTACTTCTTCGACCAGCGACAAAAGCCGACTGGTTAGCATTGATGATATCTGGCAGGATAAGCCGTAAACGATTGGCTAAGACTTTGGCAATGATTTTATACACTCTGATTGGCCGAAAATCAGAAGCCACCTGGGGGTTATTTGTTTTAGGAATGAGCGTAATTGATGTATGATTGAGCTGCTTGAGCAGATGGCCGGAATTGAGAAAAGAGAGGACTGCTGCTATTGTGGACTCCCCAACTATATGCCACGCTTTTTGGAAAAAGACTGGTGGCAAACCGTCTGATCCTGGGGCCTTATCAGGATGCATTTGGAAGGCAGCTTTCCGAACCTCAGAAGTTGTAAAAGGTTTGAGAGTCTGGATGTGGGAGGGAGTTAAGAGGGGATTAAAATTGTCCCATCCATGCCAACTTTCAATGGAGGCAGATGATGATGGTGGTTGGTAAATGTCTTTGAAGTAGGAGTAAAGGTGATTACTAAGTTCATGTTGAGTGGAGAGTATGTCTCCATCAGGGCCTCGGAGCTGCATTATGCGGGTTCGGGAGGTACGGTGCTTGAAACAAGCATGAAAATAGCGCGTATTTCTGTCCCCGTGGAGCAGCCACCTAGTTTTTGCCCGCTGGGCCCATAGGATTTCCTCCTGCTGGTACAGTTCTTCTAGAGCACAGCGTGCTTGCTGCAGTGTTTGATGCCAAACATGCGGGTTTGTGTTGGTTGGTGGTGTGGAAGTGAGATTTTGTAAGTGGGTTCCAGCTTGGGTAATATGTTCAGCTAACGGGCCTATACCATTTCGGGCCCACGAGCGCAGAAACACTAAGCTTGCATTTCATCACTAGCAGAAAGGCTGGCGAGCCAGAAAATGAGAAATTCCAAGCTTGTTGGATTAACTCAAAACAGCGGTCATGACGCAACCAAAAAGCCTCAAATTTGAAGCTTTTCGCTTTGGGCATATCCGGTGTGCGGACATACATGAGGCAGGGGTTATGATCAGATGACATGATAGGCAAATTTAGTAAGAAAGAGTTCTCATATAAGGATATCCATTGGGAGTTTGCAAAGGAGCGATCGAGTCTTTCATAAGTGCATCGTTCAGTCCTGTTTGTTGAGTCAAGATCCCTGAATGTGTTTTGGTTGGTAATTGTTTTGAGTGATGAAAGACAAAAGGCTAAGACATAAGCAGCAAAGCATCTCACTTATCTCAAGGCCTTGAGATTGACTGAACTTCAAAGCCTTGAGTTATTCTATTCTGCTATATGTTCTAACAATTCTGTGTTGCAGATTGGATATCTGATTATGCAAATCAGTGGTTTACTGCATATACTTTTGGATTATACTATTTATATATATAACACAATTGCAGATGATCAGAACAGGAAGAATCAAAGTTATCTGGGTATATCTTTGAAATTCTGTGAAGCAGGTTCAGAGCTCCAAGGCCTTGAGATGTGCCTTGAGCTGCTGACAGTTTTTACAGAACTTAGTTGATTCTTTCTTGCAGGTTATGATTCTTAGTATTGTGATTATTTAATCACTTCTAAGTGTCTTAAACTTTTTTTTCTTGATTCATATGTTTTAGAAGATATACATGTTATTGTTCTAAGTTTGTTAAACAGTTTTATCAGAAACTGTGTAACCAAACAGTCGTAGTACTGTTAGCTTTCTAGATTTTGTTGTTGCTGTGTTTCAATGCTGTTGCGGGGTTGTTAAACGTGCAAGAGCAATCTCAACAAACTCCAACGGATATCCACTTGAAGCTGTTTGAATTTCAGTTGAAAACAGAAGGAGGATTTGTAGGAACTGAGATCCTAAAATCTCTCAATCAGTTGCAGCTGTGGTTAAAAGAGACTGGTTTGAATTTTTTAGGAGACAGAGGCTTGCAGAATACTCAGAGAGGTGTGACAAAATCGTGGGAGATCATTTATTCAAACACACAATCATTCAAGCTTCATTCCAGATTCCTGAAGATCAAATCAATCTAGTTTTCCAGAAGAACACATCCAGGCTTCAACAGCTTATCTTCTTACTGTGTTCTTCACTTGTATTTATTTCTGTATATCTCTAGATTATATTAAACCTCAGTTAACCTAGTGGTTGGTTGTTCAAGTGAACAACAAGAGGTTCTTGTTAGCTCAACAGTTAGTAGTTGGAACTAGATAGGTTTGGAACCACAAGCTGTATAGGTGTAAGGGAAATCACTTAGGCTTGAAGATCTAGGGCTGTTTCTCTGTGAGTAATAAGAAGTGTTTGCCCAATCCTGGTGGGATTAGATCCCTCAGGCAGAGATTAGGTCCATTGGGACTGAACTCTGTAAATTGCTTTGTGTTCTTTACTTTACAGTTTGATTATTATCTGCTGCACACAACTCAAATCAAACTAGGGTTCAAAAGCTGTTTAGAATTGTTTACAGTTAAAGGCCTTGAAGCTTACTATTTTGCCTTTGTAAGTTTCAGACAGTTTACTAAAGTCTCAAGGCCTTAAGATTTGAGTTTCACACAAAGTCTTTTTGTTAAACTTTGAGTTTTGAAAAAAGTTTCCATACTCTATTCAACCCCCCCTTCTAGAGTATTTAGGTCCTGTATTGAGTCTACATTACACACTTTCAATTGGTATCAGAGCTTGTGTCACTGTTTTTAGATCTAACAATCTGGTGACTATGAGTAATGTAGGAGATGGTGGATTCTCACAAGGAAGTGCAGCCAACAGACCTCCATTTTTTTGTGGTGATAAATTCATGCACTGGAAGGCATTAATGAAGATGTTCATCATAGATCAAGACATGGAACTATGGTCAATAGTTCAGAATGGTCCTCATGAGTACTACACAACAATTGATGGAGTCAGGTGTATCAAGTCTGAGGAAAATCTTTCAGTCACTGAACTGGAAAAGGTATCAAAAAATTACAAGGCTATGAATCTGTTATACTGTGCTTTAAATGCAGATGAGTTCAACAGAGTGTCAAACTGCAAGAGTGCCAAAGAAGTATGGGATAAACTGGTGGTGACATATGAAGGAACCAGTCAGGTTAAGCAGACAAAAATCAACATACTTCTGAGGCAATATGAGTTGTTCAAGATGAATTCAGATGAGACCATCAAGGAGATGTTCAAAAGATTCACTGATGTGGTGAACAATCTGGAGTCATTGGGAAAGAAATTCTCAAATGAAGAGAAAGTCAGAAAGATTCTGAGAAGTCTGCCAAAAGCCAAGTGGGAGCCAAAGACAACAGCCATTGACGAAGCTCAGGACTTAAGTCTTCTTTAGCTAGATGATCAACAAGGAAAGCTGCTCACTCATGAAATGTCTATGAAGGATGTGGAAGGTGATTTGAGTGAAAATATCAGGAACCTAGCACTTAAGGCAAAAGACAGTGAAAAGTCTCAAAGCCTTGAGACTGAGGATGAACCTGATGATGAAGAGGCTTTAGCATTGATTTCCAAGGCCTTGGCCAGGATTCTCAAAAAGAAAAGAAACTCAGGTAACAGGGATTACAACAGAGAGATATCAAGACCCTCAGGCAGCAAGGATTACAAAGGTAAATCTTCATCACAGTCACATAAAACTAAAGTAATGAATTGTTTTGAGCGTGGTGATGCAGATCATTTAGTAAGGGACTGTCCACAAAAGAAGAAGAACATGAACTTTCAGAAGAAAGATAGTGACAACAGAAGGAAGAAAGCCATGATGGCTTCTTGGAGTGATTCTGATTCATCAAGTGACTCATACACAGAAGAAGAGCAAGCAAACCTATGCTTTATGGCAAAGCATGATGAGGAAAATTCATCAGACAGACACATTGAAGACATGGTAAAAAATTTACTTGCTAGTCCTTCTGATGTACTTCCTCAAATTCTTAAAAGTATGTTTTTAAATGAGGAAAGTTATAGAAATGAGATTTCTGCTTTAAAGATTAAGATTCATGAGCAGGTAAAAGAAAACCTGGACCTAGTGTTTTCAAACAAAACTGTTGAAGTTTCTATGACAAAGATGGAAAAAGACTTCAAGGCCTTGGACAGCAGGTTCAAAGTCTTGAAGGCACAGATAAAAGAGGTTTTTAATCAAAACACTCTTTTAATTGAAAGATATGCTGATCTAAAGACTCATTCTGAGAATTTAGAACAAAAAATCTGCTCTTTGACTGAGAAACTTCAAGATTCCAAGAAGGTCCTAGCTAAGTTTACAAGCTCAGAACATAATATGAATCTCATTCTTGGAGGAAGTATGAAATCAATGCATAAAAGTGGGATTGGCTATAATCTAAATTTTCCAAAGAAAGGCCAAACTACTTTTGTCAAATCTGGTAGCAGACATTCTCCAAAATGTCATTACTGTGGAAAAATTTGTCATGTCAGATTAACTTGTCCCTTCAGAAGATCAGAACCTCACATTATGAGGAATACTTATCCTTATCGGTTTAAGGGACAGGTTAGGCAGATTTGGGTTCCAAAAGGAATTAGGCCACCAAATATAGCTGATTCTGAGTATGACTCAAAGTTCTGCACTTGGTCTAACAGCCTGTTAAGGCAATGATTTGTTTTTGCAGGATGTCACCAAGGCCTTGAAAGATCAGAAATGGATTTTAGACATTGGATGTTCCAGACACATGAGTCGAAAGAAGTCTCTCTTTACTGAACTTACAGAAAAATCTGGAGGAACAATCACACTTGGTGACAAAGAAAAATGCAATATCATTGGTATATGTAGTATTGGTAATGGTTCTACAAATTCTATATCTGATGTTTATCTGGTAGATGGACTTAAGTATAATTTGCTTAGTATCTCTCAGTTATGTGATAAAGTTTATAAAGCTATATTTGACAAGGAGAAATGTGTGGTGCAATATGAAAAATTTTGGTGATTGCATACTCACTGCTCCTAGATCATATAATGTATATGCTATGAATACTAACAGTGTTGCAGGTGACAAGCTAAAATGCCTCAAGGCCTTGAAGGAAGATTCAAAGCTTTGGCACAGAAAGTTTGGACATATTAGTATACATACTTTGAATAAACTCATCTCAAAAGACGTGGTAAGAGGTTTACCATCGCAGAAATTTTCAGATGATGAGGTTTGCAAGGCATGTGTACAAGGTAAACAGACTTGAAGCTCTTTCAAGCCAAAGAACTTTGTAAGTACTTCTAGACCCTTAGAATTGCTGCATATGGACTTGTGTGGTCCTATGAGAGTTCAGACCCCAAAAGGTAAGAGGTATATGCTTGTTATAATTGATGATTATTCTAGATTTCCTTGGGTGATGTTTATTAGAGACAAAACTGAAGCTTTATCTGAATTTTCTAGACTATGTAAAGAGGTTCAAACTTTGAAAAATTTACCTGTTGCATCCATTAGAAGTGATCATGGTAGAGAGTTTGATCAACTTGACTTTGATTTGTTTTGTGCAAAGCATGACATTTCACACAACTTTTCTGCACCTAGAACTCCACAACAAATGGAGTAGTTGAAAGGAATAATATGACACTTGAGGATATGTCCTATACCATGCTTCTTGAAAGTAATTTTCAAATTTTTTTATGGGCAGAAGCTGTTAACACTGCCAATTATGTGCTGAATAGATGCTTGATCAGACCTATTTTGAAAAAGAGTCCCTATGAACTGTTTAAAGGGAGAAAGCCTACTGTTTCTTATTTTAAACCCTTTGGTTGTATCTGTTTTGTGCATAATAATGGTAGAGACAATCTTGGTAAGTTTGATGCTAGAAGTTATGAAGGTGTATTTCTTGGATATTCTCAAACTAGCAAAGCTTATCGAGTTTATAATAGAAAAACCAAGATTGTGGAAGAGAGCATTCATGTAATTTTTGATGAAAGTACTAAGGACTCTCTGAGTGAAAGTTTTGCAGATCTAGATTTGAACAAGCATGAATCAGATGATGATGCTGTGAAATAAGACAAAGGCAAAACTAATGTACAGAATCAACCAGCAGAATATCAAGGCCTTGAACCTCCTGCTGAACCAAAATCTCAAAGCCTTGAGACAGAAGCTGAAACTTTCTATGATGCTCCTTCTACTGTTTCAAGGACTCAAAGCCTTGAAGGAGAATACTCATGGGTACCAAGAAAGAAGTTTAAGTACCTTGCAGACCATCCAGCTGACAACATTATATCAGATCCATCAACTGGAACACATACAAGAGGACAGTAAAGAACCTGTGTGCTTCTAGTGCATTTGTATCTTTGATTGAGCCTAAGAATACCAAGGAAGCTCTAGAAGATGCAAAATGGATCATTACAATGCAGAGTGAGCTGAATGAGTTTGAAAGGAACAAGGTTTGGAATCTGGTCCCCAGACCTAAAGAAAAATCAGTTATTGGAACCAGATGGGTATTCAGAAACAAGCTTGATGAGAATGGCAAAGTGGTAAGAAATAAAGCCAGACTGGTAGCTCAAGGATATAATCAGGAAGAAGGTATAGATTATGAGGAGACTTTTGTTCCTGTTGCCATGTTAGAAGCTATTAGAATACTTCTTGAATTTGCATCTCACAATCACATAAAGTTTATCAAACGGATGTTAAATGTGCTTTTCTGAATGGATATTTACAAGAAGATGTTTTGTAGCACAACCTCCTGGTTTTGACGATGAAAATTTTCCTGATCATGTTTATAAACTGGATAAAGCTCTCTATGGTTTAAAACAAGCTCCAAGGGCTTGGTATGACAGACTTTCAAAATTTCTACTTGAAAACAATTTCAGAAGAGGCTTAGTTGACAAAACTCTTTTCATTAAACACCAACAAAGTGATCTGTTAGTAGTTCATATTTATGTAGATGATATATTATTTGGTGCTACTAATGATGCTCTTTCAAAAGAGTTTTTCTAGTCTGATGTGCAGGGAGTTTGAGATGAGCCTAATGGGTGAACTGAATTTCGTTCTTGGACTTCATATATTACAAATGAAGAAAGGAATTTTTGTGCATCAAGGAAAATATACCAAGGACTTATTGAATAAGTACAATATGTCACAGTCCAAGGTGCTTAAGACCCCTATGAGTTCATCACTCTCTTTAGACAAAGATTCAACTGGTAAGAGTGTGAGTCAGAAGGAATACAGAGGTATGATTGGATCATTATTGTATTTAACTGCTAGCAGATCTGATATTATGTTCAGTGTCTGTATGTGTGCTAGATTCCAAGCAGATCCTAAGGAAATTCATTTAACTGCAATTAAAAGAATTTTTAGATATTTGAATGGAACCAGAGACTTAGGATTTTGGTATCAAAGAAGATCTAATTTTATGTTGAGTGGCTATTCAGATGCAGATTTTGCAGGATATAAAGTAGACAGGAAATGTACTTCTGGATGCTGTCAATTTCTTGGATCTTCATTGATCAGTTGGCATTCCAAAAAGCAAAATTCTGTAGCATTATCAACTGCAGAAGCTGAATATATTGCAGCTGGTGCTTGCTGTTCACAAGTGTTATGGATTGCTCAGCAACTTAGAGATCTTGACTACAAATTCAGAAATATGCCAATTCATTGTGACAATACAAGTGCTATTTCAATCTCTAAGAATCCAGTTCAGCACTCAAGGACAAAGCACATAGATGTGAGACATCATTTCCTTAGAGATCATGCAGAACAAGGTGATGTTGTTTTAAATTTTATCTCTACTTCAATGCAAATTGCTGATATTTTCACTAAACCTTTTCCAGATGATCGGTTTTCATATCTAAGACTCGAATTGGGGATGTTAAATAATGATGCATTGGTTTAGGGGGAGTATTAGTACTTATATGTGTTTATGTGCTGGAATCTCAAAGCCTTGAGATTATACTTTCTGGAGCCTTGAAAGTATAGCTCAAAGCTTTGAAGTTTCTCAAACTGCAGAAAATCTCAAGGCCTTGAGATTGTTCTCCAGGTCTTGATAATATATGTATTATTTTTTTAAAAAAAAATTGGATCATCAAATATTATATTTTATCTTTTTTAGATAACTGTATAATATTTGAATTACTCAGAGAATTTTCTAAAATATCCCAAAAAGATTTTTCAAGATCCTATTTTTGCATGTTGATATTGCAGAATCCTTTTATGACTCATCATTTTCAACCTACTAAAGCTGAAAGTCAGGGATTTTTCTTCTCATTCTCTTTCAATTTTCTGGGACTCTACTCTCTCTCTCTCAATTCCTCTCAATCACATTCTCTTCTCAAAACCCTAAACCCTAAAATGGAGCTCAAATCAGCCAGAATTCAGCAACAGGGAAAGCCCTCTGGAAGATCCAAGAAGAGAGCAAACAAGAAGGAGAAGATAGTGATTTCTGATTCAGATTCAGAAAATACTCAAAGCTTGCATGAGGATACCTCTCCTGCAAAGAATTCCAGGACAGAGAAGGGAGATGAAGGCTCAAGTGTTGATCCCCAACAAGAGACTCAGGGTGGTGATCAACCTAGGTCAGAGAAGAAGAAAGGGGAGAAAAGAAAAAGACTGATGAAGAGGAAAAAGGGAAATCAGCTCAGGAAAGCCAGAAGAAACCAACTGAAGGAGGACAAGAAAAGACCAAACCCTCTGAAAAGAAAACTAGGGTTAAGCAAGTTGCTGCTGCAACTAAAAAGGGATATCAAGGTAAGAATGTACTTCCTACAGAGTGGTTTGTTAGTTCTGAGGTTAGAACTGTTTGGATGCAAGGATATGCTTCATCTAAGGTAGCTTTCTGTAGCATGATTTCTGATGAGTTATTGGATAAATTGGACATAGACTGTATGAGGAAGTTAAGAGAAACTGCTGTTTGGAAGGTGTTGAATGCTAGTTCAAAGGCTTATCCTAGGTTAACTAGGTTATTTTATCTGAACTTGGTGTCTGAAGGTGATGATAGAATGGTATTAACTTCTAAAGTGGCTGGTGTGGATTTGAGGTTAGATCATAGGAGTTGTGCCAAAGTCTTGGGCATTGCTAGAAAATACAATGTTGGAGATTATCCGGATAGGAAGGAGTGTCTGGATAAGGCAAATGAGATGTTCTTTATTGAAGGTTTTCCCTCTGGTCCAAAGCAGTTGACACACTCTGTGCTCAACTGTGAAGCCAAAATCTTGTTTACAATTATGATGAGGAGTGTAGTTCCAAGGGGAAACTCAAGGTAGTTGGTAACTGATAAGGTTCTGATCTTGATGTATCTGATATCTCAAGGGTTTGAGATAGATTTGCCAACAGTTGTTATGGAGCATATGATTTATTGTGCAACCAGGACTAGAAACCATCCTCTTCCATATGCCAATCTGTTACCTCTTTTCTTTGAATATTTTGATGTACCTGTGAAGGGAGAAGAAAAGATTACTGGAGGTTTTGAGTTGATAGATGAGACTGCACTTCAGAGGATTGGAGTAGTTCAGACTGGGAAAGGGCATTGGAAATTTTATTCTGATTTGTCAAAGGAAGAACTAGTTGAGAAGGAGTTTGTGAAGCCTAAGGGGACTACATTTGGGAAAGGACAAGCCAATGAGGATTACTCACTGCTGGTTGAGAAGTTAGAAGATCAGCAGGTTGAGATTGAAGATCTCAGACAAAGGTTGTTTGACCTTTCAACTGAATTCAACCAGTTCAAAGGTTTGATGAATGTTATGAATGGGAAGCTGGATGTTGTCATCAAGGGCTTGAATATGGAGAAGATACCTTCTGCTACTAGTCATGACACCAGTGTGGATTCAGAAGAGAAGCTGAGAGATTTTCTGAAGAAGAAGAAGAAGAAGAAGAAGAAGAAGAAGAAGCCAATTCCAGTGGTGTTTACTTCAAAAGATTTGTATGAACAAACTGATGAAGAAGATGTTGGTGAAGACACAGGTGTTGATGCAGCTACAGAGGTAGATTCAGTACAGGCTAAGAAGAAATTGCATGAGATAATCCAAGAAGTGGTTGCTGAAGTGGAAGCAGAACAAGAAGGTAATCAGTCTGCTGAAGATGCTGCAAGTGAAGAAGAAATTGGAGAAGGCTCACAGAAAGGCCAAACATCAAAGAAGAAGTGAAGATCAGAGATTGCCAAAGCCTTGACCCTCTATCTCTTTCTCTTCTATCTCTTTTGTTCTCAAGGCCTTGACTTTTTAGCTAAGTTTTTGTTTTAAGTTTATTTTCACACTCTGAGTAGTGATCCTACATTTCTTCAACCTTATTTGACGAAAGTCAAAAAGGGGGAGAATTTTACGTGTTCTTTCTGTGTTTGCAGTGTTTGGAATAATAATAATTATGCCTAGTTGTTTTGTGGTTTAATCAGTAGTGTATTTATGTTTCTGTGGTATTTTGTAACTTTTACTCTTAGTGTTTATCTGTTAGGATTTGGTATATATTGTATCTGCAAAATGTGGTTATTTAATTTTTGAATATGAGTGGCAGGAAGGTCTATACAAGACTGTAGGTTTTGTCTTTCATCAAGGGGGAGATTGTTGAGTCAAGATCCCTGGATGTGTTTTGATTGGTAATTGTTTTGAGTGATGAAAGACAAAAGGCTAAGACATAAGCAGCAAAGCATCTCAGTTATCTCAAGGCCTTGAGATTGACTGAACTTCAAAGCCTTGAGTTATTCTATTCTGCTATATGTTCTAACAATTCTGTGTTGCAGATTGGATATCTGATTATGCAAATCAGTGGTTTACTGCATATACTTTTGGATTCTACTATTTATAGATCTAACACAATTGCAGATGATCAGAACAGGAAGAATCAAAGTTATCTGGGTATATCTTTGAAATTCTGTGAAGCAGGTTCAGAGCTCCAAGGCCTTGAGATGTGCCTTGAGCTGCTGACAGTTTTTACAGAACTTAGTTGATTCTTTCTTGCAGGTTATGATTTTTAGTATTGTGATTATTTACTCACTTCTAGTGTCTTAAACATGTTTTTCATGATTCATATGTTTTAGAAGATATAAAGGTTATTGTTCTAAGTTTGTTAAACAGTTTTATCAAAAACTGTATAACCAAACAGTCATAGTACTGTTAGCTTTCTGGATTTTGTTGTTGCTGTGTTTCAATGCTGTTGCAGGGTTGTTAAACGTGCAAGAGCAATCTCAACAAACTCCAACGGATATCCACTTGAAGCTGTTTGAATTTCAGTTGAAAATAGAAGGAGGATTTGTAGGAACTGAGATCCTATAATCTCTCAATTAGTTGCAGCTGTGGATAAAAGAGACTGGTTTGAATTTTTAAGGAGACAGAGGCTTGCAGAATACTCATAGAGGTGTGACAAAATCGTGGGAGATCATTTATTCAAACACACAATCATTCAAGCTTCATTCCAGATTCCTGAAGATCAAATCAATCCAGTTTTTCAGAAGAACACATCCAGGCTTCAACATCTTATCTTCTTACTGTGTTCTTCACTTGTACTTATTTCTGGTATCTCTAGATTATATTAAACCTCACTTAACCTAGTGGTTGGTTGTTCAAGTGAACAACAAGAGGTTCTTGTTAGCTCAACAGTTAGTAGCTGGAACTAGATAGGTTTGGAACCACAAGCTGTATAGGTGTAAGGGAAATCACTTAGGCTTGAAGATCTAGGGCTGTTTCTCTGTGAGTAATAAGAAGTGTTTTCGCAATCCTGGTGGGATTAGATCCCTCAGGCCGAGATTAGGTCCATTGGGACTGAACTCTGTAAATTGCTTTGTGTTCTTTACTTTACAGTTTGATTATTATCTGCTGCACACAACTCAAATCAAACTAGGGTTCAAAAGCTGTTTAGAATTGTTTACCGTTCAAGGCCTTGAAGCTTACTATTTTGCTTTTGTAAGTTTCAGACAGTTTACTAAAATCTCAAGGCCTTGAGATTTGAGTTTCACACAAAGTCTTTCTGTTAAACTTTGAGTTTTGAAAAAAGTTTCCATACTCTATTCAACCCCCCACCTCTAGAGTATTTAGGTCCTGTATTTAGTCTACATTAAACACTTTCACTGTTGCTAGACCAAGTGTAGTGGGATCCGCTATATGCCACTTCCTTGAGATCACAATTGGAAAGAAAGGATCGAAAGGAAAGTGCACCAGGAATATAGTTCAGCGCTGGGGCATCAACTATGAACTTATCGGAGTGGTTAATGATCTGATTAAAGTCTCCAACACATACCAGGGGACCTGAAACACTGTTTAAAACGGACTGAATTTGATTCCAGACATGTGGCTGTTGCGTTATACTTGGTTCACGGTATATGCAGGCTAGATGCCAAGAATCAATATTAGAGACTATTCGTCCAAGTATAAGGTTTTTCGATTTGAAAGTAATATCAAAATTCACAGGTGCACGCCATGCAACCAGGAGCCCGCCACTGAGACCAACGGAATCAACTCCGTCTGTGAATGGGAAACCCCATTTGGAAGCATAAGATGCTGCAATAGGAACTGATGTTTTGGTTTCACTCAAGAATACAAAGGCAGGTTTGTAATTCAGGACAATTCGACGCGCGGTATGAATTGCCAGGGGATGTCCCAAACCCCGGCAATTCCATGCCAAAGTCGTCACTGCGGTTGCCGTGACTGTTTTGGGACAGTCACGGAGAACCCATGCATACTATCAAGTGCAAGTTTATCAAATTCAGGTTGCAGGAGGGTTTTGAAATAAATAGGAAAATACTCATCACAAGGGGGTTGTAGCATCGTAGTATGAAGCAGCAAAACTTTGTGCTTACCCGAGGAAGAAGGGCCTATGTCAGCTGTAGAAGCAGTCCGTTTGACCCCGCAAATTATTAGAGGTATGGGAGTAAACTTCAGTCGTTTACACGCAGGAAGTTTGAAGTGGCTTCGACGTTTTCTGGTAGGCATGGGTATCTCATCATCAGCATCTCCAATGTCAAAATCAGTGAAGGAGTCTCCCGTAGTTGTCGGCGGAAAGGACGATCAAATCCACAATAGAACGCCAGCTGAGTTGGAGGGCTGGGTTCTTCTGCCGTCACATGGATTGTTCGTTCAGAGGTTCGACGTTTGGTACGGAAGAGACTGACGAAGGAGCCCATCAGTTTGTGGGTAGTAGAAGAGAGGGAGTTACAGTATGTGGTGGGCTTGGAGAGTGGTCCGAAGAGGTAGTAAATAAGTCCATGGGTTAGTGGGTGGGTGGGCCTATTAAAGAGGTCCATTATGGTGGTGAAAATATGAACCCACATTATTAATAAAAAGTAAGCGTGCAGAAGAGAAGTTTGGGCGGGTTGGTGGAAGAAGTCAACTTCCACTTTGCGTGGGAGGGTGAAATTCTCAGTGAGAGAGGGAGTCTCGGTAAAAGAGGGTGTCTGAATTGTCCCGCCACGTGGAGGGTTGAACGGTGGAAAGCAAATAGGCTTAATAGGGTCATAATGATGTTGATAAAGTTTACTTGCATGTAAGTGTTTGAAGTGTACTGAAATACTATCATTACATGAAAAATAAAAGGGAGACGGTGCACCTGTGCTTTGGAGAGAACCACTTGAGCCACGTGGCGTACTCTCAAATCGTTCTGTAGATGCATTGAAGCTGCCGTCAGCCAAGGAGTCATCTGATAGTGATGGTGTGAGTGACGGCGCTGCAGAGGGGCCCACAGGTGAATGATTGTCCTCGGAACTCGTTTCCGGAGTGAGAGAGCGTGGTTGCATGGGAGAATGTGGGTTTGCATCCACCACCGGAGTTGCAGGTTGCTCCGCCGCAGCAGCCGAAGAGTTCAGCTGAGTGTTTGGCTCCATCGCCGTCATGTCATAAGCGGCCTCAGACGCCATATCGACCGGTTCAAGCGCCGGAGCGTTCAAGTTAAGGTCCCCGGAATCTTGTGTGCTTGAAGATGGTGATGATGTGGACGAAACAATATGAACCGAGTGCTCCGATGGGTCTGTCTCCATGCTTTCCGTTAGATCATCAAATGATGGAGTAGCCGGGGAATGTGGGGGTGAGAGCCGAGGCCTCCAAAAATACCAACGGTGTGCTCCAGAAGCCTCTTGTTGCCACTCAACACGAGATGGGCCTTCCACATAACCAACATAAATGCGAGTTGTACGTTCCATGTTAACGTTGTTGATCGACCAGAGATAGCGAGTGTAGAGAGGCGCCTGGTGGTAGTGATGGATAGTGGCACCATAACGGTAAACCATCGTCTCGATACGAACCCAGTGGAGAATCATAGAAGCTGTGTGAGACAGAGTGCAGTAGAACTCAGTGTGACCCACTTTACCACAACGATAGCAAAGCCGATAAATCTTCTCGTAGCTGAAGTATAGGAAGGCACAGTCACCATTGTCAAGCTTGAGGGTGACTCCTGGAAGCAAAGCCTTGCTAACATCCAGTTGGATCAAAACCTTCATGGTACACTGAAGGCTGCCCGCCAGGGTGTGGGGATGAAAGAGGAGAAACCCCCCTGCTATATCACCTAGTTTCTGTGCGATTTGAATACTGATGTAATCATATGGAACGTTGTGGATCGAGCCAAACAGTGGCAATGGTCATGGTATCAGGGGAATAGATTGTGTTTGGGCGCCACTGGCGTAAGAGGACAAGCGCTCCGAGAACATTGACTATTCGAAGCCGGGCTATATCTTCGCGATCTTGATCATTGAAGAATTCAACCCAGAAGAATCCTCTCACTTCCCACGCATAGACTTTAATCGGAGGACCCTCGAGTTTCCAGTATGTGTTGATAGCTTGTTCAAGATCAGCAGCAGCGATGTGGTGGTCGTCCTTGACATATGCTACCAAAAACCTACTGCGTTTTAGTCGCCGGACTTCCCTGAAGTTGTCATCGGAAGGGAAGATGCCCGGTGCTATGAGATAATGGTTGGGGGTATGAGTAGATACCGGAAGGCTGGTGCTCCGGCGAATTCATAGTAACAGAGGTGGATGAGAGAGAAGGTTTAGGGGTGAGAGATGGGTGAAGGAGTACAGGGGTTGGGCAAGCAGAGATGGTTATGGTTGATGTCAGAAACAAGAGAGAAGTTGTAGTGAGAGAAAGTCAGAGAGACTCTTTTTTTTTACGTACCTTCTAATCTAATTGTAAACCCAGTATTGGAGTACTTGGACTCGTTTGAACATATTTGCTATGTGCAAATGTACGAAAACAGGGTACATACATAGTGAAGCTGAATGTTTCTATTATCAAATTCCAGCTAAGCTACACAATATACGCTCTCGGCTCTTAAAACAAAGGCCGACAATGCATGTCACAATGTCAGAATGTCTAATGACATTATGTAAGACGATAAGTATTTAAAATAAGGATGAATTTGCTATTCCCTTTTTCCTCAAAAAAAAAAAAATAAGGATGAATTCGATATACTCGGATGAACTGTATAGTGACGAGCGGAGTTGAAGGACTACGAAACGGGCAACATACACCTTATTTTGACCAAAAACCATGAAAAGATTGACTTTCCCAAGCACAACTCTGTCAAAATCGTGCGTTGGGTAACAATATGATTTATCAGTTATTTATTTTTATTTTTTTTTGAGATTTTTTTTTTTTGTCGTCTACCGGGTTTGAATTCGGACCTCATGCAGGGGCTTCTAACGCTCTACCACTTGAGCTACCACCCTAGCTGCTGATTTATCAGTTCTTAAAAAATGCACAATATGATTTATTTCTTTTTGTCTCCAAACGCACAATACGATGATCAATCTGATACTCGAAGGTATCGGATGCGACGATTTTGTGAAAATCGACAAAAACTGACCACGTAGCTTATAGCCTACTGCGCTATTCTAACAATACTGGGTTGACCGAATAAAGATTTCTTCAATAATCAATTCATTCGATTAAAATAAACTGGAGAGTACAAGTGTTTAAATAGACGAAACAAAACCTAACCCTAGACTCCTACGGGCCAGACAAGAAAACACGGTACGACTAATTAAATAAATAAATAATGAAATATACTGTTTAATTAACAACTTAGTGCATACCCCCAATTAGCCGAAACTCTCACATTGCAACCCCCTGTTCTAGAACTAGCAGATTAGATACCCCATTTGCAACAAAAGCGCCAATGTGAAACTGGTAATTTTTTTCCATCCACAACTTAACAGAACAAGCCGTTACTTGACTTTCATGTCCTTTTGTTAAAGGTTAAAATTGTCAATTCCCTTTATCTATGAACAAATAACAAACCACCGCCACAATCGCCACCCATGCCACCACCCAACCCAGAATCCAGCCACCTAAAACCTAGATTCCGGCCACCCAAGCAATCTCAGACACCACTTCCGGCATTTCCTCAACCATTATTATTGATGCACCACAACCATCACCCCCACCCATTCCAGAATTTTCACCACTGCGGCCTCCATTAAAGCCGACAGCCCTACATCCAAGAACCAGGAGCTCTAACATGACAGAAGAACCCATGCCAGTTCAAATTTTCAAGAACGTTGAAGAAGCCAATGAATCTGCTTCACCAAACCATCTAACTCAGAAAGTACATCAGAGCACATGACACACAGATTCCTTCCTTCAGTTGCTCACATATTGGAAATTTCATGAATTCCCTTCAAATTTTCACCCAATCCCATTGTAATTTGCTAAAGCAACCTTGAAATTGCCAACACTACAAGGCAATTTCAGTTTCCGGATACAACATTAATAACCCAACAATTGCAATCTCACTGAAACTTAATAACTAATTCGAATAAATTTCTGACATTCTCAGGATTTCCACAGCGAGGATACAGAGGAAAATTGGGGCTATGGCCTTTGCGGCCATTGCAACCGAGTCTTTCTTCGAATTGGTGCCGAGCGACCTCAGAGCCATCCATGGGAGGTTCCGGCGAATACCCAACTTCCACCACCACTCTTCGTCCACTGTTTTCCTCGTCAGCCACCAAACACCCAAACCAATGTCCTGCCCAACTCTCAGCCCAGCCCCAATTTAACGCCGCTAAATCCGACCAAGAACAACCATTGTAGTCGCATCAAGAGAGATAGAGAGAAGGAGAATGTCGAGGGAGAGAGAGGCATATAGATTAAGAAGCGAGAGAGAAATCACCTGGCTATGAGAGGGAGACGATAGGGTTCTTCAACATCTTTTTTTTTTTGAAAGGATAATATATTAAACTATTAGGCAAGATCTTCAACATCTTTTTTTTTTTTCTTCTTATCTTCATCATTAATTATTTTATCATTAATTTTTTTGTTAATTAAAGATTTTTGCAACAACTTTTTTATTTATTGACAGAATTACCCTTACTATAGGGATGGTGTTTGGATGGAACTTTTTAGTCTATGACATTATCACTGTACAACTGTTGCAATACAATGTCACTACCACTAGGAAATACCACAAGACCAACCATGGCTCTGCCACTCTGGCAATACCTTCACACTTTGCACTTTGTGGTGAAAGTGGAACCGGTTTAAATAGATAGCTATCAGCTCTCATTCAAATCATGATGTGTCGTCGAATTCAGAAGTTTCAAATAATGACTTACATAAAAGTTAACTCTTGTAAATCCCAAATAAAATAAAATAAATAAAATATAGCTGTTGCAAATGCCGTTGCCGTAGTAGAAAAATATGTAAAAATTAACCCCCCCCCCCCCCCCCCCCCCACACACACACACACACACGAAACCCATACGCGCACACACACACTGCTAAGTGCATATAATTATTATCATATTCCCAAATCCCAAATACTTCTTAACAACAATGTCACTGAGTAATGGGCACGATTCAGTCATTCACTTGTAACGATGCCACTAGCTACATGACCTTTCTATTATGCTCATGACAGTACCACCTGAAATACCAACATTAGGACCAGTTCAACGAGTTCCACTAAACTTAAATATATCAAAGACAAAACAGTTCGTTCAACTGAGCTTAAATACTGTAAACACAACATACTAGTAATACTTTTATTCGCAATCTAGCATTTCAGTCCATTTCCTTTTCCTTAGATCTGCTACCTTCTGAACATGATGTTCCTTTCCACTACCAAGTGGAACAAGGCTTTGCATAACAAACTCTGCCTGGAAATTTGTAGAAAACCCGTGGACATCTGTTGAGGCAGTGTGCCTTGAATTGACTTGACTAAGTCAAAGGTCAGCAGGAGATGTGATTATGGAAATTGGAGCCAGTTTTGAATAAAAGTCAAAGGCCACAATTAATAGGCAGCCCAAGTTTCTTTCCATATCAAATGTGGAAACAATTGGGCGGGCACATGTGTGGCCTCTTTTGGGTGGGTTTTTTTAGTAGTATATAAGGACCCTTTGGGTTCCTAGTTTCATATGCAAAACATTGTAATTGTTCCTCTTAAGTGAATAAAGAGTGCTTTTCCGCCGTGGAGGTAGTTAGCAAATATTTTGCTAGCGAACCACGTAAAATACTCGTGTTCTTCTTTTATTCGTTCTTCGTTCGTGAGGTGGTTTGACATAACAAACTGGTATCAGAGCTCTGAAACAGGAGTTCTGTTACAACAAACTGGTATCAGAGCTCGGGTTTGACGGTGTTTCAATATCAAGATCAAGGCGGAGCAAAGCTAGGGTTTCACAACTTGGTGAAATCAAATCTAGGGTTTTGCGATCTAGGTGGAGCACGCTGCTAGGGCTCAAGATCCACCAAGAACGATGTCCGGATCGATGTTGAAGATCGACAGGTTCACAGGAGGGAACAACTTCTGTCTGTGGAAGATAAAGATGGAGGCTTTGCTAAAATTGCAAGGCTTGTGGGCACCTTTGACCGCGGACAAGGGAGGCATGAATGTTTCATCAGCGGAGTTCAAGGCGTTGGAGGAGAAGGCACATGCAATGATTATGCTGTGCTTATCGGATGACGTGATCATTGAGATCGCAGATCAGAAGGAAGTAGCGAAGCTCTGGCTCAAGTTGGAGAGTCTCTACATGACGAAGAGTCTCACTAGCCAGTTGATGCTAAAGCAAAGGCTCTTCACCCTACGGATGCTCGAAGGTACGGCTCTCAAGGACCATCTTGATCAATTGAACACAATTCTGTTAGATTTGCGTAATATTGGCGAGAAGATGGAGGATGAGGATGCTACACTTTTGTTATTGATCTCGTTACCTCCATCATATGAGAACTTCGTGCAGTCGTTCATTGTGAACAAGGACGACTTATCCCTAGAGGAGGTGAGATCGGCGCTCCATGCTAGGGAACTGCGCCATAAGGGTTCAGGCATAGGTACAGAGGACCATGCTTCCGGACTGATGACAACGGGGGGAAGCAAGAAGGGTAAGAAGAACAAGAAGAAGCAGTTCTCAGCTTCTAAGTTACCCAAGGATGTCTGTGCCTTTTGCAAGGAAAAGGGGCACTGGAAGAGAGATTGCCCGAAACGAGGTCAACACGGGCAGAGTGGATCCGCAGCCTTAGAAGAACAAGGTAACTCGTCTGAGGATGATTACGTTCTAATGGCGGATGTTGTCACGCACTCTCAGGATGCGTGGGTTCTTGATTTCGGAGCTTCCTATCATATTTTCTCTAACAGGGAGCTATTCTCGACGTACGACCAAACGGATGGAGGGTCTGCCTACATGGAAAACGGAGCCATCTGTAAGGTGATTGGGAGTGGCTCAGTTAGATTGAAGATGAATGAAGGGAAGTTATGTAACTTGGAGCAGGTCAGACATGTACCACCTATTAAAAAGAATCTGATCTCCTTGAGTCTACTCGACAGCAAGGGATACAGTTTCAAAGGTGAAGGTGGAGATCTACAAGTCTGCAAGGGTTCTAAGGTGATTCTCAGGGGAGTCAAGAATGGGACTTTGTACATGTTGCAAGGTTCGACGATCACATGTTCTGCTGGAGTTGTCTCAGCCGAGATTAAGGAAGCTGATCTAACCAAGATGTGGCATATGAGGCTCGGTCATACGAGTGAACGTGGAATGCAGGAACTTCACAAGAAAGGCTACCTCACCGGGCATGCGCCCAAGAGCCAAGGGTTTTGTGAGCACTGCGTGTATGGGAAGCTACAGCGTAGCAAGTTCCCTAAGGCGGTTCATAGAACGAAAGGTACTCTTGATTATATCCATTCGGATTGCTGGGGTCCATCTCGAGTCGAGGCGATTGGCGGGTATAGGTATTTTCTGAGCATCATAGACGATTACTCCAGAATGACTTGGATATTCGTGATGAAGCACAAGAGTGAAGGCTTCGCAAGATTCAAGGAGTGGAAGACACTAGTTGAGAATCAGGTGAGAAAGAAGGTGAAGAGGCTGCGCACGGACAACGACTTAGAGTTATGTTCATCAGAGTTTGACGGACTCTGCAAGGATCAGGGAATAGCACGCCATCGCATCATTCGGCACACACCGCAGCAGAACGGTGTAGCCGAGAGAATGAATCAGACACTTTTGGCGAAAGCAAGGTGCATGCTTTCGAATGCAGGTCTTTCTAGAGGTTTCTTGGGAGAGGCAGTTTCCATGGCATGCTATCTCATAAATCGGAGCCCGCACACAGGTATAGGATGCAAGATTCCTATGGAAGTCTGGTCCGGTAATGCAGTGGATTACTCGGATTTGAGAGTTTTTGGTTGTGTTGCCTATTATCACGTTGATGATGGAAAACTAGAACCAAGAGCTAAGAAGGTAGTATTCATGGGTTTCGAAACAGGTGTGAAGGGATACAAGATATGGGAAGACAACAAGATTATACTTAGCAGAAGTGTAGTCTTTGATGAGACTCATACGTTGAAGAACTCCCTGGAGGTGGAGCTTGGAGGTGCAAAGAAGAAGGTGCAGGGAGAGTCGAATCCTACTGATCCTAAGGATTCTGAAATCCCTACACCGCCTCCAGAAGCAGAAGAGGAAGAAGCAGAAGAGTCTGATATTGAGGATGCGTCTACACTAGAGGAACCAGTTCATCAAAGTATTGCTGAAGGAAGACCAAGGAGAGTCATAAAGCCTCCGCCGAGATACAGAGTTGATGGTATGGTGGGATATGCATTACAGGTAGCGAAAGAGGTAGAGGATGAGCCATCCTCCTACAAGGTTGCTATATCTAGTTCTGAGTCAGCACAATGGATTGCCGCGATGGGAGACGAGATGGAGTCTCTTAGCAAGAACTCGACTTGGGAGCTTGTTAAATTCCCAGCGGGAAGGAAGATAGTCAGCTGCAAGTGGGTTTTCAGAAGAAAGGAAGGAACTACATCTGGAGACGGCGTCAAGTATAAGGAAAGGCTAGTTGAAAGAGGGTTCAGTCAGAAAGAGGGAGTTGACTACAACGAGATCTTCTCACCGGTGGTCAGACATACTTCTATCCGGGTGCTACTAGCAATGGCGGCACACCACGACCTAGAGCTTGAGCAATTGGATGTCAAGACAGCTTTCCTGCACGGAGAGTTGGAGGAGGAAATATACATGAGCCAACCGGAGGGGTTCCAAGTTCCCGGAAGAGAGAACCACGTGTGCAAGCTGAAGAGATATCTCTACGGACTTAAGCACAAGAAGTTTGACACCTTCATGTTGAAGATTGGTTACCACAAGTGCGAGTATGATTGCTGCGTGTATCACAAAGAGTTGCATAGTGGATCACGTATTTACCTAGTTCTATATGTGGATGATATTTTGATTGCAACTCGAAATATCAAGGACATTAGAGAACTGAAGAGGTCCCTTAGTGCGGAATTCGAGATGAAGGATCTGGGAGCTGCTCGGAAGATATTGGGAGTTGAGATCTATAGAGATAGGAAGAAGAAGAAGCTTTTCTTTTCACAGCAGGGATACATCAAGAAGATCTTGGCAAGATTCAGGATGTTATCAGCTAAAGCTATAGATACTCCTATGGCAATTAACAGCAAGCTATGAATGTACACCGTTCAGACTGAGGAGGAGAAGGAGTACATGTCCAAGGTTCCATATGCTAGCGCAGTTGGAAGTCTCATGTATGCTATGGTCTGTACTCGACCGGACATAGCATTCGCTGTTAGTGTGGTTAGTCGTTTTATGGCTCATCCAGGTAGGGACCATTGGCAGGCGGTGAAGCGTATATTCAGGTACATTAAGGGTACGTCAGACATTGGCCTATCCTATGGGTCACGTGAAAACATCTTGGTAGCTGGTTTCTCGGATGCGGACTATGCAGGGGATATTGACAGTAGAAGATCAATGACAGGCTACCTATTTGCTCTGGGAGCATCTGTTGTGAGTTGGAAGGCGACGCTACAGCCGACAGCGACTTTGTCCACCACGCAGGCGGAGTATATGGCTCTATTGGAAGCAGCAAAGGAGGAAATTTGGCTTAAGGGAATGGTCAATGATCTATGGCTACTTCAAGATCAAGCGATAGTCTACTGTGATACCTTGAGTGCGATTTGCTTGACTAAGGACCAGGTTCATCATGAAAGGACCAAGCATATCGACGTCAGGTATCAATTTCTGAGAAACGAGAGCAGGATCAAGGTGATGAAGGTGGGGACTGCTGACAACCCCGCGAATATGTTCACCAAGCCGGTTCCGGAGAGCAAGTTCCAGCATTGTCTGGAATTTCTCAACATCTTGAGCCAGTGAAGCCCTTCGGGGCATGTCGGACCCGGTGGGGGTCCAGTGAGTCTCTGTGACGAGAGACAATTGGGTGCGGAGAAGACGTAGCTTTATTTACGAGAAGAGGACCAGCTGCTGTTGACGAGAGAATTCAAGTCAAGGTGGAGATTTGTTGAGGCAATGTGCCTTGAATTGACTTGACTAAGTCATAGGCAGCCGGAGATGTGATTATGGAAACAAATTGGAGCCAGTTTTGAATAAAAGTCAAAGGCCACAATTAATAGGCAGCCCAAGTTTCTTTCCATATCAAATATGGAAACAATTGGGCGGGCATATGTGTGACCTCTTTTGGGTGGGTTTTTTTAGTAGTATATAAGGACCCTTTGGGTTCCTAGTTTCATATGCAAAACATTGTAATGGTTACTCTTAAGTGAATAAATAGTGCTTTTCCGCCGTGGAAGTAGTTAGCAAATATTTTGCTAGCGAACCACGTAAAATACTCGTGTTCTTCTTTTATTCGTTCTTCGTTCGTGAGGTGGTTTGACAAAAGGACATCAATTCTTGGTATTTTGCGCTGACGATCAACCCAGGTAAGGTCACCTTGTCTATGCAAGAAAAGAAATTCTGTACCGTCCTTCGACAAAGCGAACGAAACTATGAAGTTACAATATGGGTGGGCATGTAACAGGCCAATCGAAATCAGTCTAATCCACGAATCTCTAACTCCATAGCACTTCATCACACACACATCAATTCTGTCTCTCAAGCATTCGCATATTGAAAGACACCCCTTTAATAGCTCTAATTTCCCACCACCATTGCAGAACTTGTCAATGTTGGGAGGCATGGGAACCAAATAGTATTCTTTGGTAGCAAGATCAAATGCAACAATGCAAGGGTCATCAACATGGTAAATCTCACAGACAAGCCAATGTAAAGTCCCTCCAGACGACACACCGTGACACACGTACTTGTGGAAGTAGTAAGGGAAACCCTGAATCCTTCTCCACATGTTGGATTTTAGAATGTAAACCTTAACTTCGGTGGCACAAGCACTTTCTCTATAAAACAGAATCACCGTAACAACCTTGTAATCATCATGCACCGAATCATACCCGATACCATATACTAACGACTTCAAAGGCATCATAATCAAATTCAGCCAAAGGCAATTTGTGGTAGTTTCTGGTGGATGGGTTCCAAATAAAATTAGTATCATCATATGCATATTTTTCACCATGATAACTCATAAGGATTAAACCATTACTGGAACCCTGAAACCAATTCCTTTCCCACTTTCTCATTTTGTGGTGATCGATTTCTACAAGGATATCCGGTGGGTCCACATTAAGCGAGTAGGTACGTGAGTATTCTATACCCATGACTGTTTGGTTGTTTCTGTTTTCTAAGGAACGGTTGAGATGCAACTTAATGAGATAAGGAATGTCGATGAGAGCAAGCCATCGTCTACGAAGCCCTAGCCAGCTTGCTATTTAGAGTACAAATTGAGTCCAAACTAGACCCGAACCTGCAATATCATATAGAGAGTTAAGCCCACCAGTAATTATGAAAACTTGGCTTCTTAAATTCTAGGTCATCTGCAGCCGTGGTTAGTGAGTGGCTAAACCTGAAATAATTATAGCATTCCAAGTAATATTAGTCTATGCAATTAATTGTTAATTTTTTTAACTTGCAGACTTATAATGTGTCAACCGTTTCCTCAAAAATAATAATAATAATAATAATGTGTCAACCGAACCTTCAATGGAATCTTTTCCATCGTGTTTTTTTTTTCTTTTTCTTTTTTTTTTCTTTTTTTAAATTCTTTTCTATAGTACGTCTGCAACATAGTTAAATGTCAAAACTTCTAAATAAAAGGAGGTGCTCTTATTAATTAGAAATAGGCTTTAGTTGCTTACTCTTCATGAAAGAGTGGGGCCTGCCTATTGGAGGCCCATAATAAAAAGTCGGGCGGGCTTGGAATTTTCGCAAGCTGAAATTGTTTTATTGTTAAGCTTTATTTGGTTGGCAGTAAAATGTTGTACACATGACAATATCTTACGCGTAAAATATTTTTGTGAAATGTTTTATCCGAGATCATTTTCTCATGTTTATTAGAAACTTGTAAAATTTTTGCTTGTCAATAAGATACTACTATGAAAATTTACATATAACAACAAATAAATTAATTGGTTCAATTGGTGGGCGCGTGGCGAACATTTGTCGTGGTGGAGTAGCATGAGAGGTCGTGTTGGGCGCAGTGGTTGAGCAGTGCTAAGAGAAGTGGATGTGGAGCAGTGGCGGCAGTGAGTTGGTGGTTGTGGTAGCAATGGGCAGGGGCGGAGCCAGCCTTCTGCACGGTAGGCAAGTGCCCCCACCCAATTTAGGAAAAAAATCTAATTTTGCCCTTATGTTGCCAATATTTATTCCAAAGTGTGTGGCTGTAATTGCAATAATACCCTTGTTCGATTTTAAATTGTTCCTTTAGTGCTCTTGCTATAACTAAAAATTACATTTGGTCATCTGAAATTGTTCTACTTTATTCAGAGGCTACAATATCGATTCCTGCAAACAGAGCCAGTGCATTTGCATCAATTGTTTTTGCATTCAAATTCACAAAATTCGTTCTATCTTTATATTCTCTCTCAAATTTTGTTTGTTCTTCTGTTTGAGTTTTGTTCGTTTCATTCTAGCCCTAACCAATTCTCTCATCAACACCATGTATTATCATATAACATAGTTTTAATTGCATTTTTAAGTTAAAAATTTTATTAATCATTTTTTAGGAAGAACAAATTATACGTTTTAAACAAGAGGCGAACAACTTTGAGTTTGGGTGTTACAAACTTTCACCCAAAACTCGGAATACAGGGAAAGTTACATAACAATAAGAGAAAAACACATAACTAACCAGATAACATCTACTTTCATGAGGGGAGCCATCGCGACAGAACCAATCCAAGAAGTTTGGTAATCTCAAAACAATAGAGTATAAGGCTAGGGAGGGCGAGACATAGAGGAAGATCATATAACAAATTATCCAGGGCTGGGTTGTGAGACGTTCTCACAAGCAAGGGGAGTTTAATACCCTGTGAAAGGATGTACAGGAGGTTGAAATGCAGGATCAATACTCTAGAAGGAGGGAGGGTTGAATAGAGTATGCCGACTTTTTCTAAAACTTGCAAGAGAAGTGGTTTCAAAAGAGTTTGTGTAGAATAAGTGTAGTTCAAGACCTTGAACTGAGTTTCAAGTCCTTGGAATGAAAAAGATAAGTATAATGTGAAGAAGTATATTTCAAGGCCTTGAAATGAGTTTCAAAACCTTGAAATGAAACTGTTTTAAAACTGCAAGTAATCCAAGTATGAAACTGTAAAGTAAATGCAAGAGACACAAGATATAAAGAGTTCAGTCCACTTGGACCTATGTCTCTACTTCAGGGATCTTCTCCCCGAAGGGTTTTCAACTAAATTCTTTTTAACCAAAACTAAGCCCTAGATCTCAAGCACAGACAGATACCTTACTCTATTACAGCTTGTGGTTCTCACTAACCTATCTAGTACCTGCTCCAGCTATCTGGTTAACTAAGAATTCTATATTGTTCACTTTGAACAATCCTTGAGAATGAGAACTAGAAGTCTAAAGAAGAAGATATACAAATGAAGTTTTGAACGGAAGAACACAAAAAACGAAACTGCTGTGAGAGTGAAGTGTTCTTCTGAGATTTGGATTGAGAATTTGATCTGCTTCTTTGTTCCTTGGAAATCCTTGAATGTGTTTGGTTATCTCTATTTTTTCCTGTTGAGTTGTGTCTTCAAATGCTTCAAACTGAGCTCCTTTTATACAGCTCAATTGGTTACAAATCATCCAGAATTTTAGCAACCAACTTTCCTATTTTGTAGGCAACAACTTTGACTTCTTTAACAGCTTCTCCAACAAATAGTTGATCACTATCTTCAATGATACTGATTTGATTTTGTGTAGACATAAACTGGGAAGCTTCCAAACACATCAAAATAATCACATAATCAACTCATTACTCAGTTTCCCTTCCTGCAAAATACAAGTTAGGAAACATATCCTGTATACTAGGAAACACATTTTCCCTGCAAATTTAAGTCAAACAGATGGATTAGATAGTGTTAAACATGTAATAATGAATTTTCTTTCATCATCAAGTAACAAGAGATCAAGCGCAGGGGTATATGAGTTTTGTCAAGATCAGAAACTCCCCCTAAGCATATGCAGCTGAAGCTCAGTCAATTTCAAGGCTTTGAAAGATGTTTCAAGGACTTGAAATAGACTAGCTATTTCAATTATTTGAAACTAATGAAACTGAATTGATATTACAGTCTCCCCCTTGATGAAAGACAAAACCACGATCTGTTTGATGCTAAGTTTCTGCAAAAAATACTCATTAAAATAGGAAGTACAAATAATACGCAGTAACACATGATTTCCAAAAGATCCAACTTATTAAGCAATAGCGGTAATAACAGTTAAGTCCAAATAACCTAATGACCAAAAACCAGATCTCGAAAAAAACTTAAACACATAAATTTCTCCCCCTTTTTGACTTTCACCAAAAGGAATGAGAAGGATGTTGGATCGGAGTCTTTGGAAAATTTGAAAAGAAGCAGTTTTAAAAAGATAGAATTTTCAAGACTTTGAAGGGGATTTCAAGGCCTTGAAAAGTATAATAAATAGTAGGCAAGAATTAAGGGTCTGTTTCTTCATCTCCTTGCTGATCTTCACCATCTTCCTGACTAATCCCATCATCATCATCAACCTGTTTGCATCAATTTGTTCTTTATCAGCAGCTTCACCTTCTCCCTCAAGCAAGTCAGCATCAGTCACAGTCTCTGCAATTGCTGTCTTCATTGATTTCTTCTTCTTGAGATTGATAAGAAGTGATCCTGAATCTGGACTGTCATTTTCTTCATATTCATCTGCTTGTTCAGTAGCTATTTGTTTTCCCTTGTCCTTCCCCTGAGCAGCCTTGTTCTGCCTTGAGTTTTTACTGAGCAATTCCTTGGCAAAATCATCCTTTTTAGCATCTTCTGTAGCTTGAGAGGCATCTTCAGGCACATAAAGCAATTTCATGCTCCTGAAAATGTTTTCAACCATGTGCTTCACCTGCCTAAGATCAGTTCCAGACTCATGTTGATTCTCCTTAACTTCATCAATGTCCATCTCAAGTCCTTCCAGTTTATGAATAACTAAGTAGACATCTTGAGGCTGAGAAGTCTGGCTTGAAGTAGGAGTCAATCCCTTGGGTTTGAGAAACTTTTTGGAACCCAACTCTTCCGCTGTCAAATCTGAGTATAGCTTCCCAGTTTTGGCTTTGGTTTTTACTACACCAATCTTCTCAAATTCTTTTTCATTTAGCAAGCCAAACCCAGTAGTGATATACATCATATGGAAAAGGGTGCTTTCTCGGCTCTGTTTTGGTATACATCATATGTTCCATCACCAGCTTTGGAAGATCAACTTCATAACAATGCATAACCAAGTACACTATGTACAACACCCTCTCGGTTTTCAGTTCCTTAGAGCGTTCCTTTGGTACCACACATCTCATCAAAATGGTAAATAGGACTTTAGCTTCAACAGTTAACACAGAGTGTGTCAATTGTTTGGATGAGGCAGGGGTGTCGGGTAGAAAGAACTCTTTCTTAGCCAATTTAAGAGCTTCATTCCTAGGAGGATGGTTACTGGTTTCATATCGTTTTTGGCCACCCTAGAACATTGGCAAACTCATAATGATCTAGCTCCATATCAATACCAGCCACCCTAGTCTGAATCACTAAGTTTGCAGTCTTCTTCAGTTGTTTCATGTTCAGGTAAAAGAGTCTGGTAAGTATAGGGTAGGCTATCTCTGGATGATTCAAGATAAACCATAGAGAGCTCTTTTGTAACATCTTAATGCACTTCAGATTCATACCATACAACATAGAAACACTAATCAAACTGCAGAATACAATTGATCTAGAAGCAAATCCATCTAGCCAAATCCCTTTAGTACCATGTAAAATGAACCAAGTATTATTAAGGGCTTTGCTCTTACCAGTGGATTTCTTTTCTGAATAGATCTGTAAAGCCTTCACAGTATTCCCTTCAGGTTCATCCTCTATCACTTTTACTTTCCCCTTGTCTGCTGTTTCACCCTTCTTCTTTGTCTTCTTAGGGCTTCCAATCTGAATGCCTTTCTACTGTATTCTTCTTTTATCTTGGAAATGGGGTCTGATCCTTCTTTGCTTTCTTTTTGGGAGGAGGAGGATCCATGTCTTCTGCAGTAGGAGTCTTTGACTTGAATCCCCACTGATGGTTTGAACCTCTTTCACAATAGTCTTTCTTTTCTTCTCTGCACCAGTCTTTGAACCACCAGCCATCTTTAATCTGTCAGAGGCTCTTCTTGTGCTCATTAGGGTTTGGGAGAAGAATAGAGAGGTAGGATAGATACGAAAGAGAGAAGAAGAGAAATAGTGAAGAGTTTGAGTTTGAAAAGGTAACTAAAATGTTTTCTGTTCTTAGAAGATCTTGAGTGATAAGAAAAAATTCAAAACCTTTGATGACGTTCGAAATAAATAATATAATACTGTATTTGGATGAAAGAGAAATTTGAAAAGTGAGTGGAAATATTGAGCAAATATCTACAAAGATAGCACCCAATATAGAAAGATCCTGAATTATTGATTAACAGTTATACAGACTTATTTTCAAAGCTTTGGAAAGGATTTCAAGGCCTTGAAAAGTTGTTTTACTGAAAGACAACTAGTCAAAGCTGTGAAGAGATTTTCAAGGCTTTGAAAATCAGTTCAAACCTTTGAACCACATAAGAAATTACCTTACTTACCTGATGCTCCCCCTAAACAAATGCATCTTTGTTTAGGACGCCTAAATCCAACCTTAGAGTTGAGAATCTTTCATCTGGAAATGGTTTAGTGAAGATATCTGCAAGTTGCATGTTAGTAGAAACAAATTCAAGAACAATATCACCCTTTTTAGCATGATATCTGATGAAGTGATGTCTGACATCAATATGCTTTGTTCTTGAATGCTGAACTGGATTCTTTGTAATCGATATTGCACTTGTATTGTCACACTTGATAGGTATATCTCTGAAATCAAATCCAAGGTCTCTCATTTGTTGTGCAATCCATAACACCTATGAGCAGCAAGCTCCAGCAACTATGTATTCAGCTTCTGCTGTTGATAGTGCAACTGAGTTTTGCTTTTTTGAATGCCAGATGATTAAAGATGATCCAAGAAATTGATAGCATCCTGATGTAGTCTTTCTATCAAATTTATATCCAGCAAAATCAGCATCTGAATAGCCACTCAAAGAGAATTTAGATTGTTTAGGATACCAAAGCCCTAAGTCTTTGGTACCATTGAGATATCTGAATATTCTCCTAACTACATTCAAGTGTGATTCTGTTGGATCAGCTTGAAATCTAGCACACATACATATACTAAACATAATATCTGGTCTTCTAGCTGTGACATACAGTAATGATCCAATCATACCTCTATATTATTTCACATTCATACTCTTACCAGATTCATCTTTGTCTATGGATAACGTAGAACTCATGGGGGTCTTGATCACTTTGGATTGAGCCATATTGTACTTGCTCAGCAAGTCTCTAGTGTACTTGCTTTGATGCAGAAATATGCCCTTCTTCATTTGATGAATTTGAAGTCCAAGAAAGAAGTTCAATTCTCCCATCAAGCTCATTTCAAATTCCCTGCTCATAAGGCTTGATAATTCCTTACACAAGAGATAATTAGTAGCTCCAAACAATATATCATCAACATAAATCTGAACTACAAGCATATCTTTCTCATGAGTTTTTATGAAAAGAGTTTTGTCTACTAATCCTCTTTTGAAATCATTTTCCAGTAAGAATTTTGACAATCTTTCATTCCAAGCTCTTGGAGCTTGTTTCAAACCATAAAGAGCTTTGTCAAGTTTATAGACATGATCTGGAAACTTGTCATTTTCAAATCCAGGAGGCTGAGCAACATAAACTTCTTCTTGCAAATATCCATTTAGAAATGCACATTTCACATCCATTTGAAAGAGTTTAATGTTCATGTGAGATGCAAATGCAAGCAAAATTCTAATTGCTTCTAACCTGGAAACATGAGAAAAAATTTCTTCATAATAAATACCTTCTTCTTGATTGTATCCTTGAGCTACCAATCTAGCTTCGTTCCTGATTACCTTTCCATTCTAATATAGTTTGTTTCTGAATGCCCATCTGGTGCCAATGACAGACTGAATTCTTGGTGGAGGAACCAGATTCCAAAACTTGTTCCTTTCAAACTCATTGATTTCAATTTGCATTGCTATATTTCAGCCTGCTTCTAGTAAAGCTTCCTTCACAGTTTTAGGTTCTAGAAGAGAGATAAAAGCATTAAAAGCACAAATTTTTTTCAACTGAGATCTGGTTTGTGTACCAGTGGTTGGATCAGAAATAATGTTATCAGAAGGATAAGATGAGATATATTTGAATCTCTTTCTAGGTGACCTAGTTTTAGGCTCTCCAGGTTGTTTCTCAAGTCTCCGAGAACTTGAAGTAGTGGCTTGATCTGCTGTCTTTTTTGGAGGTTCTGTTTCAAGGCCTTGAACCTTAGTTTCAAGGACTTTAAAATACCTTCTTTTTTCCTGTGAGATGTCCATGGAACCTTTTGAGAATTCTTCTTCAGTATCTGAATCGTGCTTGTTCAGATTAAGATCTGCAAAACCATCACTCAAAGAACCATTATAACTTTCATAAAAAGTAACATGAATGCTTTCTTCTCTTGTTATAAACTCTATAGGCTTTGCTTGTCTGTGAATAGCCTAGAAAAATATCTCCATCACTTCTTGCATCAAACTTACCAAGATTGTCCTTACCATTATTATGGATGAAACAGGTAACACAAAAAGGTCTGAAGTAAGAAATGTCTGGATTTCTTCCTTTGAATAGCTCATAGGGAGTCTTCTTCAAGATATCTATGGTCAAGAACCTGAATAGAATATAGTTTGCGGTATTCACAGCTTCTGCCCAGTAATATTTTGGCAACTTGTTTTTCAAAAGCATTGTTCTTGACATGTCTTCAAGAGTCCTGTTCTTTCTTTCAACAACTCCATTATGTTGAGGAGTTCCTTTCGAGTAGGAGTCCTCATAGGACCACATTGATCCATATGCAGCAGTTCAATGGGTGTAGAAGTACTTACAAAGTTCTTTGGTTTGAAGGAGCTTCTAGTTTCCTTGCCTTGAGCACATGCTTTGCAAACTTCTTCATCTTTGAACTTGATAGATGGTAAACCTCTTACTAAGTTTCTGGAAACTAGTTTATTCAAAGTATGCAAGATAATGTGTCCCAACTTTCTCTGCCAGAGCTTTGAATCTTCTTTCAAGGCCTTGAGACACTTCGGATTTCCTCCTGCAACTTTGTTAGTTTTAGAAGTATAGACATTGTTTTACCTAGAGGCAGTGAGAATGCAATTGCCAGATTTCTCATCTTGCACCACACATTCTTTGTCAAAAATAACCTTATTACCATTATCACAAAGCTGAGATACACTAAGCAAATTCAATTTTAAACCATCAACTAGATATACATCAGAAATAGAGTTTTCAGAATCAGTACCAAATTTTCCAATTCCATGAATGTTGCAATTGCCTTTATCACCAAGTGTGATTGAACCTTCATATTGCTCTTTCAATTATGAGAATAAAGATCTCTTTCAACTCATGTTTCTTGAGCAACCACTGTCCATAAACCATTTTTGCTGTTTGGTCTTGGTGAAAACCTGCAAACACCAATCACTGCATTACCCAGCTCGTAGACCAAGTGTGGAATTTGGATTCATATTCAGGATCAACCATGTTAGGTGATCTAACCCCTTTAGGAACCCAAATCTGTCTAACTTGTCCTTTGAGTTGGAAGGGAAAGGAGTTCCTCATTATGTGAGGGTCTCTTCTTATGAAAGGACAATTCATTTTAACATGACCAACTTTGTTGCAGCAATGGCACTTAGGAGAAGTTTTGCATCCAGCTTTCACAAATCTGGTATTGTTCTTTCTTGGAAAATTTGGATTGTATCCAATACCTGTTTTGTGAACAGATTTTGAACTTCCTCCAAGAATCAAATTCAAGTTGTGCTAAGAGACTGAAGGCTTGGTTTTTATTGATTTAGATTCTTGAAGTTTCTTAGTTAGGGTAGTCTTTTGTTTATCTAATTCATCAACTTGATGTCTTAGATTAATAATGCTGTCACTCAGAGATGAGTTCTCTGTGACTACTTTGTTGACTTGTGTTTTCAAGGCTTTGAAACTGGTTTTCACGACCTTGAAATCACTACCAGTTTTCTTCTGAGAAATTTAAGATCCTTATTCAAGCAAATAAGCTGCAAATTTTCGTTTGCTTGCTCATGAACTTTTTCTTTCAAACTTTAATTTCTTTCAGATAGTCCTCTTCATTAAAATTAATTGTTCTGAGATAATCAGAGAGAACTTCTGTAGGTTTTGAAATCTAACAGTTTACCATTACCTCAATCTTCTTTTCAGAATTGTCATCATGTTTGGCCATGCATGTTCTTATTCTGATTTAGTGTCACTTGAAGTTTCTGAATCACTCCATGAAGCTATCACAGGTTTCTTTATTCTATCATGATCTTTCATCTGAAAATTCTTTCTTTTCTTGTGTTGGCAATATCTGATAAAGTGTCCTACATAAACCACACTCAAAGCAATTCATTACTTTAGGCTTATTTCCATGTGAAGAAGATTTACCTTTGTAGTCCTTGCTACTGGAGGATCTGTGTCTTTCTCTGTTGAAGCCCTTATTTCCAAATTTCTTCTTAATTTTGAGAAGTCTTGTCAAGGCTTTGGAAATCAAAGCATATGGATCTTCATCATAATCATAAGTTTCAATGCTTTGAGATGACTCATTTTCCTTTTCCTTGAGAGCTAGATTCTTGACACCTTCGGGTAATTCTCCATCAGCTCCATTCATGTTTATCTCATGTGTAAGAGGCTTTCCTTGCAAATCATCAAGTTGAAGAGATGAGAGATCTTTTGCTTCTTCTATAGCAGTAGTCTTTGGTTCCCATTTTGCCTTTGGAAGACTTCTCAGAATCTTTCTAACTTTTTCTTCATTGGAAATGTGTTTTCCCAAAGAATCAAGGTTGTTGACAATGTCAGTGAATATTTTGAACATGTCTCTGATTGATTTATCTCCATTCATCTTGAATAGCTCATACAGCCTGAGATAGATGTTGATCTTGGTTTACTTGATGTGTACAAAAGAATCCTTGAGAGATTCCTAAGTGTACACCTCAAGTAGAGAAGAAGAACACAAAGAGTTGTAGGTGTGTGTAGGGAGAGAGTAAGCACTGATAACTATGTGTGAGAGAGAGACAGTAGGCTATGGTACTGGACCAGTGTGTCTTGTTGTGTTATCGTGTCGCAACGGAGAGCATAACGATCCTATGTATAGTGGGGAAGTGACCATTGGGGGGTTTAGTGCACCATAAATGGCGGCTTAATGACAGAACCCCCAACGGCACGTTCGACCGTGTATATATGAACCGTTACGTATCTGCCCGCAAGTATCGGAGACCGCTATGAGATCAGCCGCATTAATGGGACACGTAAGCCTAGGATCTCTCAGTCAGTTACCAGAGGTCGCGCGCAAGCTTGGTTGTCGCATGCGCGCGACGGACCTTACCCTAGCCTCCAAACCACTAAGTCCCTACAAGTCCCGTGTTATGGTGCGCGGGGGCTCTGTCTCGTAGCCCCCACGGGGATCAAGATAGGTGGTGATCCGGTGTGGACGGAGCACAACTAGGTGTGCTGGATGGATGCCACGTGGCGATGATGCTTCTGTCTGGAAAGCAGTATCTACAATAGCCCCCTTTTGCGCAATTGCTACGCGCTCTTCTGTTGTGCAGTCGCGCAAAATCAGCCGTCCGTGGAGCTCACACGGGTCTTTATTGAATTTTAAATTGGAAACCGCATAGCCCCTAGTCTCAGCTATGATTGCATAGGGTTTGGAGAACGCCGTCTAGCTTTTGATGGAGCGTGGCTTCTGTTGAGTTAATCAATCACCCTCTAAATTCGCCTATTTTCGAGGCTGGGACAGATCAAGCGTCAAATTTTCCGGATTCTGAAGCATCTTGCTGACTCAGCAGTACCCAAGTGTTGCGACTCTTCGGGCTTTTATTTAAACCCTTCTATGCTGGTTGATGTAAATTTTCCTGCATATCCTCCCCTTTAAACAAAACATCCACTCAAGCATTTTTTAGCAATGGCTCCCAAGAAAACTGCTGAAATTCCAAAACTTCCTAAGGAATTGTGGTGCAAAGCCCCCTACCTTGGGGGTGACGATTTTTACGCGGCCACTATTATGGCGTCCCCCCTCCAAGCATCTCCGTTGAATGATGCCTTGCAACTTTCTCCCGAACCAGTGAGAGCTGATTGGGACGTGATTAACGCCGGGGATGTGCAACGCCTCGGCGTAGAGGCCGGCTTTTATGGTTTTATCGATATTCTACCGCAATCCTTCATGGAGAGTTTTACTGGATGGATGAATGGACAGAGCATATCCTTTGCGATTACGCAGTCGACTTGAAGCGTGCTAATATTTTCCACGCCGTTCGTGCAACCAAGGGTCTTCATATTTACCATGATAGTACCATGCTTCAGGTGTTATTTTCCAGGTATTCCCGGAAGACCCACACTTTTCATCTATCCCATCTCGAAGTTGCCCCTACCTTGGAGGATATGGAGGTCGTGCTGAATCTTCCAAGCATGGGGATTTTAGACCCCCTAGCACCCTTGGTCGACCCGGACGAGATTCAATTATTTGAAGATATGAAGGTCCTTATAGCATATATGGGAAGAATTGACTCAAAATTGATTCCTGGAGCGACCACACCCTGTGGGGAATTCCCACGTTCATCTTCTGGTCCGAGGAACACATGGTCAAAATGGCTCATGTAATTTTTCAGAGACTTTGTCGACCCTGGTGTAGCTCGTGAATGGCGATAAAAAGATCCGGAAGCGTTCAATAGTGTTGCAGGGAAAGGGTTCAATTTTACCCAATGTTGTTATCTCTGCGTATGAATATCGCGTTACTTGATAGACGGATTTCCCCGTGACGGAGTTTTTACGCACGTGCTTCCACTTGCGATGAGATTATCCCTCAGACAAAAGGTAGCCCTAGGACCACTCGTTCTGGGATCCTTATACTACCATCTTGACTTGGCCGCTACTCATGCCTAACAGTCACAAGGAAGAGTCGATGTTTGCACGTTTGCTAATACCCCCTTTCTGTCCCTGTGGGCTTTTGAGAGATGGCCCGGGTATGCCCCCATTCCTGTGAAAGTGGGTCTTTGGAACACCCCTAGCGTTCCTCGAATCTTCAAGAGTCCGCGAGCGTGGCGCTGGTATAATACAGAAGCCTCCCAACGATCATTCGACTTCATTATCGACGACACTCATTTATTCGCGCGCCGCCCCTATGCTACCCATTTGAAGGATGAGAACATAGACTTCTGGGAAGACTTGTATCCGAAGCATGAAATCATTCTTTCCATTGATCTCCTATCTACAGGCGATTGGTCTCTTTGTAGGTTTGTGAACTGGGTTCGAAGGGGGCTTTCTTCCCGTGCTACCCGAGTATGTATCGGATATCGAATTTTCTGGTGATAATGAACGAATTACCGTGCCGTTCGACCCTGTTCGCGTTAGCCCCCAATTTGGGTATGACGCCGTTGCTCCTTCATTGTGGCCCGAATCCATGGACTGGGGCTGCTATGACAGCCTTTTATGTGGCAAGGGGGCGTCTTCTCTGTATGCCGAGCTTCCTTTGATCCAACCTTCGCGTGACAGAAAGGGACGAAATACCCCAAACTGGGTATCTTTTTGGAACCTCCAAACTCGGGGTCTTCTCAGCCTTCATAATATCCCTTCTCCTAACAAGCTACCCATTTTTTTCAAACAGTGAGTATCCCTTCAAGGCCCTTCGTAGTCGTGACGACTGTAGCTATGGCTACTTTTCCTTGTTGGATAAAGACCGGCATTTGTGCGCTCAACTAATTCTTGAGGAGAAGACTGAAGTTGCTAAACGCAAATGCTTCACGGCCAAGGCCAAGTATGCTCATTCTTTCAACTCGGTACATTTATATTTCATTGCTTCACTTTATTCCCGTAAAACTCACTTGCCACCTCCCAACTAACTGATTCCTTTCTTTTTAGTACTGTTTGAGACGCTTCGCGTCTGGAGACAGAAGCATGAGTTTCGTTGCTCGTGCACAAGTAGAAAGAGCAGCCTTGCGAAACTCGTCGGCTCCTGAAAAGCGTATTGAGCCGGCCATGCATATGCCCCCCGATGTTTAGTTATTTGTCTCTGATGCATTAGCGACCTTCTTGGCTTCTGACAGGAAAAACTTAGTGAGGAAGAGGCTTTCTTATGAATCTGCCTCCCGCGAGATACCTACACGAGAGTTAAAGCGTTCTCGTGTTGAGGCGATTACTCAAGGCAGCTCAAAATCCTCAGCACGTAAGAGACATACTTATTTCCCTAGTTATCATGCCTCTGTGCAAAGTCTTATTCTTTATTTTACAGCAGGCGAAACACCTGGAAAAGGAGAGACAAGGGAAGCGATGGTGAGCGATCGTGTTGGGCCCCTTGCGCGCATTCGAGAACAGCATCAGGAGCCCTCTATACTTATTTCTTCATATGAGAAAAACTCTCCCCAGGGTTCACGCGCTGCTCGAGGTGCATCTCCTGTGCATGACTTTGTTCACGAGGAGGGCTTTGGGGAAACCGTCTCTCCTAGTCACGATGCGGTGTTAAGAGGACTTGTTTCCCATACGGTGGAAACTACTGCTAATTCCCCATCTCGTAAGCATACCCCTGTGTCTACTAAGAGTACTGGTACGACTAAATTAGCCCTGAGCCCTCCGAGGTCCTCCGATCTGGTTTTGGATTTGGATATTCTTTCCTCCGGGAATCCATTTGAAGTATGGGGTTCACATACCGCTGCTCCTGTTGCTGTAAGAGGAAACTTGGTAAATCCTGAGGTGTACTTCATACGTGAAGCTAGAGCTGATAAAGAACTGATGGCCACGGCTGATGCTGACTTGCAGGCAACATTTCCCATTTCTCCTCTCCAGCGAATTATCGAGGGGACTGGTAAGCCCCTCTTTGTCTTTTATTCCTCTATCTTTATTCCCCTATTTTGCAGAGTATAATATCGTGTTTGCTCATGTAGGTATTGATCAAGCTTGCCTCGAGTGTCTTATGAAAGTTCGGGTATCTTTCCCTACTGTTTTTGCGCTCGTGCTAGAATTATCTCCCATGGGCAGAGGGAAAATTTTCAAAGAGCTTGCCATTTTCCTGGGAGAACTGCATCAAGCTACTCCTGTACGAACCACCCTGGCTAAAGCCCTATAATTCCTTGCAAGCGTGCGGAAACTCGAGCAACTTGCAGCGGGGCGATTGGACTTGAAGTTCCTTACCATGTGGTTGACAAGAGTTCACAATTTCGCCAATTTGGGGAACGAGCTTGCTTCCTTAAAAAAGGAAACTGCCGATCTCGCGGCGCGTTGGGAAGAATTCGAGCGTCAAGCCAAGGACTTTGACGAGGCCGTGAAGCGTCATGAAGCTAGTAAGACTCGTATTGCAGGGCTTGCTGCCAATTCCCTCAAGTTGTCGGCGCAGGATTCTTTGTTGAAATACTTTTTTGAAGAATGAGGTCGCCTTTACAAGGGTACATTTGTTGTCCTGGTTTTGCTTTGCGCCTACAGTGTATATCTTTGAAACGATTTCTAAATACAAACACTGTTTCGCACCCTTTTCATGGGCTAGCATGCTTCTGGGCACATTTTTTTTCGCTTATGGTTGTTGCCTGATAAGATAGACCTGTTAGACCACCCCCGGGTAGTAATCCTGCTATCTTATGAGACAGGCATATTATTGCTATCATGTGAGATAGGCTTTTCACCTTATCATGTGAGACGAGGTTGCATTGCTATCATAGGAGATGGGCTTTTTTCGCTATTGCGCGAGGTAGGTTTATAGGGCTACCCGATGAGGTAGGCTGCTATCATGTGAGATAGGCTTGTATTTTCCTCTTTTTGGGATGAATTTTTGTTCCTCCGCTATCATAGGAGATAGGCTTTTGGCTTGCTATCGTATGAGATAGGCCTAGACTGCTACCCTATGAGATAGGCTCACGTCTCAATATTGTGGTCAATCTAGTGACCCATTCAGCTTAGAGAAAGAGTCAAAAGTTCCCTAATATGGTAGGGTTTTTTTTTTATCAATAATCAGATCCTCATATGGGAGGTTTTTGAAGAAAGGACATAGCAAATTTAAACAGGAAGGGCTAAGGATAGTACTTTTTTAGCCACCGCATGTTGATTGGTTGCGGAGTAGTAGCAGTTCCATGGAATCGCAAAATGTTGCAATATCCGCTGTCGAGACTTCTTTTACCTCGAATGGTCCTTCCCAATTAGCCACGAATTTAGGGTGGGCTACTTCGCGCATGCAGTGATCGGAGGCTCGTAGCACGAGATCGCCTACTGGAAAGTCCCTATTCTGGACCGTCTTGTTGTATGCACGCGCGATCCTCTCCTTGTACTTCAGATTCGCTCGTGTGGCCTTTTCGCGTTTCTCCTCCTGAAGTATCAAATCATGGTCACGTTCATTGTTGTACAAGGCGCTGAAGGCTAATCTTGCGGAGTTTACTTTCACTTCAAAGGGAACAACTGCTTCTGCTCCATAACGTAGCAGAAAGGGGGAAGTCCTAGTGGGAGTCCGAGGCGACGTTCGATATGCCCAAAGTGTCATTCCTAATGAGTCCGCCCACCTCTTGTGGTCATCCGTGACCATTTTACTCAGTATTCGTAGCAGTGTTTTATTGGTTGCTTCTGCCTGCCCATTCCCTTTCGCATAGTAAGGCGTGGAGCATACCTGCCTGATGTTATATTCCATCAGTTTCTTTGCGACCTGGCGGTTGACAAAGGGAGTGCCATTGTTAGACATCACAGTGTTAGGAATGCCAAAGCGGTGAATGATAATTTCTTGGATGAACCTGACCACTGCCGCCGCATTGGCTGTCTTGAGCGGGACTGCTTCCACCCATTTAGTGAACTGCTTTGTTCCTGTCAGGCTGTATTCATTCCCTTTTGAGTCGGGGTCGTATTGGTCCAATAAAATCTAGGGACCAAGTATGGAATGGCCATGGGTTCCCTAGCGCGTGTAGATCGACCACAGGAGCATGCACCAAATTACCATGAAATCGGCATTGCGGGCATCTTCTAACGTTTGCACGACAGTCGGCCTCCATGGTCGGCCAGAAGTATCCTACTGTCAAGAGTTGTCGGCATAATTTTGCACCCCCTTGGTGTTCCACCTGGTGTGACATTTCCATGACCTCTTGAGCTTCCTGTCCATGCAAGCACTTGAGAAAATTTCCATTGTGCCCCTTTCGCCATAGTATGTTTTCTTGGAAAACATATCTCTTGGCCTTTCTTTTGAGCTTTTCGGCTTCCTTTCTGCCGTCCGGCATAGCTCCCACTTGAAGATAGTCGATTCGGTTGTCGCCAATCGTCCTCTATTGCAGCTATTTCCAGGGTGGCCTTGATCAAGGCACACTTCTCGCAGTTGCTTTGTATGACGGCAGCGAAATACGACATTTGCGGCCAGTATATCCCGTACCTTTGGGCTTTCCTATAGATGGAGATCTCATTATCCCCACAAGAGTTTTGGTGAATCTTTTCCGAAGTTGCTTGGCCCTCTTTTTCAGTTACGCACCTCATAAGGATAACCCCGGGCCCCTTATGATAAAGCAAGACATCATGTATGCAAAAGCCCTTAGTAGAAAGCCACGTTTCTTTGCTGGTTCCATCGGCCATTGCGCGCAGAATAGGTTGCCTCCAGTCTGAGTCTTCCGGAGGTTCCTCTTCGCATAGGTCTTTTACTAATGACGGAACTGACTTCACCTCAATCGATATTTTGGCAGGACATTTATCTGAACTGACATTTGACCCTAAAGTGGCCAATGCATCCGCGTGGCGATTGTCAGATCTGGGAGTGTGCTCGTACTTGACAGAATCGAAATTCTGGACCAGTTTCTGCACAATTGACCGGTACTTTAGTAAATTTATCTCTTTTAAAGCGTATTCTCCCGAGGTTTGTTTGACAACTAGTTTTGAATCTCCCATGATGACGAGATTCTTGACCTCCAAGGCTCTAGCTGCAAGGAGTCCTGCGACCAGGGCCTCATACTCGGCTTCGTTATTGGTCACTGCAAAGTCCAGTTTCTTGGACATCTGGATAACCTCCTGATCAGGTTTGATGAGTACTAATCCAATTCCTCCCCCCGCTCTTGTGGATGATCAATCAAACTGCAACTTCTAGTACTCATTGCTGATGGCGTATATTTCAGGTCCTTGAATCTCCTCTGGCACCGGCTCGTGCCTCTCATCTGGGAACTGTGCCAACAGTTCCGCTAATGCCTGCGATTTGATGGGCTTCGGCGGCGTGCACGTGATATCATATTGGGAAATGGTCATTTACCACTTCGCGAGCCTTCCTGAGGGGAGTGAGTTCCCCAGGAGATATCGTATAGGGTCGTTCTTCGTCATAACTACCACTTTATGAGAAGCAAAGTAGTGTCTTAACTTCTCAATCGCGAAGAATAAAGCCAAACAATGTCGTTCCATGTCTGTATATCTTTATTCTGCTGATTGAATCATGCGAGAGATATAATACACCGGTCTTTCTTACCCCTCAAACTCCTGGGCCAGTAATGCTCCAATCGACCTTTGAGTTGAGGTGAGGTATAATAGCAGAGGTGCTCCCAGTTGTGGTGCAATCATAACTCTTGGTGATCTCAGCAGTCTCTTCAACTTTTCGAATGCGACTTGATGTTCGTCTGTCCAGACGAACGGTGCATCCTTTTTTAGCAAATTGCTGAAGCAGAAGGTCAGCTCTGCAATTGCCGGTATGAACATCCGAAAATAAGATAGTTTCCCTAGGAACGCCTTCAGCGTGGTTTGCGATTGTGGTGCTGACAGATTTGTGATTGCCGAGATCTTGGCGGGATTAGGCTCGATCCCATGCCTGTGAATCACACAGCCTAGGAATTTACCAGAGGTTACCCCAAATGCGCACTTCATAGGGTTCATCTTTAGCTGAAATGCGCGGCATGTGTCCAAAAACCCTTCTTAGATTTTTCAAGTGGTCCTCTTTCTTCTTAGACTTTACCACCAGATCGTCCACGTAGAATTCGGCCTCTTGGTGCATCATGTCGTGGAACAGCGCCATCATTGCGCGTTGGTACGTGGCCCCTGCGTTTTTTAGGCCGAACGACATAATTGTGTAGTTAAAGACTCCTACCGGTGTGATGAACGCTGTCTTTTTCGCATCTTCAGGGTCCATTTTGATCTGGATGTAGCCACTGAATCCTTCCATAAATCTGAACATCTCATGACCTGCAGTGGAGTCAATCAAGAGATCCACGTTTGTCAAAGGGAAATCGTCTTTTTGGCAGAACTTGTTCAGGTCCTTGAAATCTACACATATTCGAAGGCTTCAATTTTTCTTTAGCACATGGACTATGTTTGCCAACCAGGTGGGATGATTGTTAGGTTCTATGAACTTGGCATTCAGCGTTTTGATCATCTCCTCCCTAATTTTGACATTGATCTCTGGACGGAAAGTCCTCGCGCTTTGCTTGACTGGTTTTGATCCTGGGATGACATCCAGGCGATGCATAGTAATGTTTCGGTCAAGCCCCGACATTTCATCATAATCCCACGCAAACATATCCTTGTACTCTTTCAGTAACTGGACCAGCCTTTGTTCTTCCGTATCGCTAAGGTCTGAGCTTAGGAAGACAGGTCTTTGTTTTTCCTCATCCGGGCTGAGGAATACCTCCTTAAGTTCCTGCTTTTGTGGCTTCGGGCAGACTTCCATGCACTCAGGTGCCTCTTTGAATTCCTCGACTGACGCGCCTTCCTCGCTTATACTGGAGACTCCTGATAGCATGTGAACTTGTGTGGAGACGCCCATGACGCAATAGAACTTCCTACTTTTGGGGGGATAATCCATTATCCACTCTTCAGTGGGGACCGTATAATGTTGCAAAGTGTGGACGCGTATGCTTACTTTAGGGATGTCCTCCTCCGCGGGTCGTTTTTCCTTAAACTCCCGTGCTACTCCTGCTCGAAGCGGCGCCTTGCTCTGAATATCCTCCCATCTAGGCAAAGGAGTTGGTCGAAACGGGGCCGGGAGCAGCCTATCCTCCATTTCCGTAAACCAAACTGCTTCAGGTAAGTGTGCCTCCAAAAGATTGAAAGGATTCACAGAAGCGGGTATAGTGACCACCCTTCCTTTCGAGAAAGCCTTCACGACCTGATGGGCCGTCAAGGGTACGACATCGAAGCGGTGAATCCATGCTCGCCCAATAATCATGCGGTAAGCCGTCTCACCCTCAATAACATGGAATTTGGCAGAAAAATTTATCTGCCCTATTCGGACTCCCAAATTGATCCAACCCAAAGTTATTATGGAGCTACTTCCAAACCCCGTTAAGGACAATGGCCTCCTAACCATCTTGTTCCCGGGAACTCCTGCCATGTCTACGGTGGCCAAAGATATGACATTCACCGCATCTCAACCATCGAAAAAGGCTCTTTTGAATTCAACGTGGTTGATCGTGGCTGTGACATATAATGGCCTCTGATGATTTGCACTAAACCTTTTCTCTGACTCATCGAATGTCATGATGAGCCCCTGCCGTATGGAGGCTTCGACAGCTTCATCATCTGTGACAAGGTGTCTCTCTCCATATTTTTCTGCGACACCTAGAATTGCTCCCATCACCCCCTGTCTGCAGCCCTCCGAAAATTTCATCTCGTCAAAGAACTTGGCGAATTTGATGGGGTCCTTCATTCGTCCAGTTCGGGTGTTTTCGCCACATTCCTCATTCTCATAGAGTTCGGAGACCACAGGGACTGCAACTTCTGCCATGTATGTGATCGAGATCATGGCGATTTCTTTCCCCTTGGGTTCTTGTCGCGGAGAAGAGCTACCTGTAACGCCGTAGGCTGATTCCTCCACAACTAGCTGGTCCTTTGCTGCTCGCTCGTACACCATCCACCTGAGTTTTCTGCATTCCTTAGTTGGATGGGAGATTTTACCGTGGCATTCGCACCATTTCGGGTCCCGGAGTTGTTCTTCATAGGTCTGTGCTCAAATGTCGGCAAGATTCGGTCTCGTCGCCATTTTTTGCAAAAGCCAATGGCGTCCTTGATCGATATGGACAGGGGTGGCGGCTCTTGAGCTGTGAACCACCGTTGTTTTGCGGGCGCAGATACCGCGTACGTATTGGCGTCTTGTGATCGTTTGGATCCACCGTCTTTAGAGCCGAGATTCGTCGGCGCGCGCTAGCCACCAAATCTTTTCCTCATCCTTTCTACTAACGGCTCAATGTTCATGGTGCAGTCGATCAACTTTAAAAAAGTAGGCATGTTTAAATTAATCAACATACCTTTATACTCGTCACGCATGCCTTGCAGGCATATCTCGACCAGACGGCTCTCCAATACCTCGTCACTGCATTCCAAGGACTTGTCTCTGAGCTTCTTAATGAAGGCCACGCCTTCCTCGTCATAATTTTGGTACATGCGGGAGAGGTGAATGGTGGTGACCCGTTCGTCCATCTGGAAGAACTTCGTGTAGAATTTCTTCACCATGTCATCCCACATCTTCACAGATCCTGCTTCAAGGGCTCTGTACCACTTGTATGCAATGGTTCCCAAAGATTTTGGAAATTCACGCATGAGTAGCAGAGTATCGACTGTGTATGGGCCCATCATATCCATGAACCTCATCACGTGCTCATGGGCGTTCCCACTGATTTCATCGAACTTGTCCGACTTGGGCGCTTTGTACCCAGCGGGGTTTGGCATCAAATAGACATCCCGCGGAATGGGAGGCGCGCTATCTACCTTTGGAATGACAGTGTCCACGGAACCCTGATTGGCGATGATGTTGTCAATCCTTTGCTCGAGAGCCGCCATACTAGCAGGTGTTCCTCCGTAGGAAGGAGTTGTTGGCCCGAAATCCGGAATATAGGGAATACTGGGGTTGCAAGGAAGCGGAGGTGGAGGCCCGTGGCTTCCTAGGGCTCCGCTCGCATATAGAGACGATGCAGGATATGTGGCAGGGTTCCCTGCCGTCATGAAGGACGGAATGGTGGGGTCTGGCTCGCCGGGCCGCCTGAAATAGGAGCCTGGGCAGCAGAGACATGCACAATCGAGGTGCCCTTTGAGGTGGACATCACCTCTGGTGGGGGCAGTGAAGTCGTCAGTGAAGAGGCAGAAGCCCCTGGGACCGCGTTTTGGGCAATCTTACCCAGGATCGCCATGATCTGAACGATCTGCTCAGATTGAGCTTCCATGGCTCGGGCTTGAGTCCGTATCGTGTTTTGGAGAGACTCCAAGGAGGGTTCTCCCTCAGTGACAACTGGAACCCGAGTGTTGGGAGTGGTATTGAGCAGTCCATCCTCTTATGAAGTTTCCTCATGGGATGGAGACCGATCTCCATGGCGGATAGCTTGGTCTGAAGACATTGTGGGTAAATTTTGGAAGTGTTGAAGGTGGATGTTCACGTCAGGTTCACCAAAATGTGTACAAAGGAGTCCTTGAGAGATGCCTAAGTGTACACCTAAAGTAGAGAAGAATAACACAAAGAGTTGTAGGTGTGTGTAGGGAGAGAGTAAGCACTGATAACTCTGTGTGAGAGAGAGACAGTAGGCTATGGTGTTGGACCAGTGTGTCTTGTTGTCTTATCGGGTCGCAACGGGGAGCATAACAATCCTATATATACACGTTCGACCGTGTATATAGGAACCGTTACGTATCTGCCCGCAAGTATCAGAGACCGTTATGAGATCAGCCGCATTAATGGGACACGTAAGCCTAGGATCTCTTAGTAAGCTTCCAGAGGTTGCGCGCAAGCTTGATTTTTTCGCATGCGCCCGACGGACCTTACCCTAGCCTCCAAACCACTAAGTCCCTACAAGTCATGTGTTATGGTGCGCGGGGGATCTGTCTCGTAGCCCCCACGGGGATCAGCACGGGTGGTGATCCGGTGTGGACAGAGCACAGCTAGGTGTGCTGGATGGCTGCCACGTGGCGATGATCCTTCTGTCCGGAAAGCAGTATCTACACTTGACTTGACTGGTTCCTTCAAATGTCACCACAAGCTTATCCCAGATCTCCTTGGCAGTCTTACAGCCTGAAATCCTATTGAATTCATCCGTATCAAAGAACAATACAAGAGATTAATATCTTTAAAATTCTTAGAGAGTTGTTCTAATTAAGAAGCAGAGAGAGAGATTCTATTTATTTTGGAGTTTTGATCTCATCTTTCTGTGTGTAGAAAGTGTGAGGACCATTCGGAATGATAGTCCAAAGGTCTATGTCTTGATCCATGATGAACATTTGCATCAAGGCTTTCCCGTGAAAAAATTTATCTCCACAGAAGAGAGGAGGTCTGTAAGCAGCTCTTCCCTGAGAGAAACTACAATCACCTGCTGTACTCATAATCACAAGATGGTTAAATCTATGAAGTAATACAAGCTCGAATACCAATTGAAAGGGTGTACAGTAGGTTGAAATGGAGGATCAATACTCTAGAAGGGGGGGGGGTGACGCGCGTCTACTAACGCGTAATTTCGCAAGTGTACGGTCAAGTAACAAAGTGGAGTATTTTGGACTCCAAGTTATCGAACCCAAGGGAAGGATGTTTACTTTGCTATTGATTTAACAATTAACTTCAATTTACCTAAGTAACCGGTAAATGTAGTTGTGAATGGAGTGTTGTCACCCTCAATCAAGTGACTATATCAACAAGTAAAACAAACGCAAAAGAAATGATTTAAGATAAATAAAACAGAGATGAGACTAGGCAATCTATAGATCACCTAGGGTAGTTTTGACAATTCCAGATTTCATGTTCTAACATGATGACTCTTAGCAACCTATGCTGGGTAATGGCACTGACAATTACCTCTAGGTCTCTTGTCGTTCTACACACTGGCACCGTTCTGTCCCTCTCAGGCCAACACTGTCTACAAATACGTTCTAGTAGGCTGACGATAATGCACGGAATAATGTACTCTCAAACCATCACAACACGTACACCTCACTATTTCCTATCGAATCCACCCTCTTCTAGAAATTCCTACTCAACTAACCTCTCAGTCTAATTTATTAAGAATGATCTTGTTTACTCATCCCAACTAGGGTAGAGTTGCTTTCACACACTCACTAGTTAATTAGCAATTTTGGGTCATGACTCCTACGTTACTAAGGATTAAGCACAATAAACAAGATTATTAGGCTACCAAGATCATCATTAAGCCTATTTCATGATTTAATGAAGAAATAGATAATCAACATCATACATCTTAGCCCTAACTTGTCAATGGAAGAACTCAACATGATGAAAACTAAAATAATCCTCATTAAATCATAACCCTAGCATGAAAGTTCATCCAAAATCCGAAAAATATCATCGAATAATAAACCCTAAGCTCCGCATAGATGCTTAGGTATGATTTTAGCTACTCATAGCAAAATTCGACATGTTGTCTAAATAGCTCATACAAGAAAGTAGAGAGAAAATAGATCAAACGCTAGAAATCGTGATGTTCGTGCGATCCAGCTCTTCTCCTTGTTTGATGATGTTCCCCAATGAAGTCTCCTTGCTCTCCTCCTTGTTCTTGGTCTCTCTATGCGCGAATGTTCTGTTTTCTGGACCCTAGGTCGTTCTTTAGTCCAAACCCGCACAAGTCTTCAGTAATTTCACAATAGCCCCCTGAAATCTGCTCCTGACTTCGCCGGGTGATATCTTCTTTGTTCGAACTCGGATTTACCTCCGTGACCTATCGTTGGAAATCCATCTGAGTCTAATTTCATTTGGAACAGGTCTCACTCCCAAAAAAAATTTAAAACTACATATATGATCAAAATTGTTCAAGCTGGTCATCCAAGCTCCTCCAATTCAGCTTCTCTTGACTCCACTTGAGCTCCCGTTGTTTCCGAAGTTCGTTACATGCCTCCTATCAACTGATTAGCATCCGTTCCTTCCAAGACAACATGAAAAAACATACCAAGCAATTATATTTGAAAAATAACAATGAAATGTGCATAGAAACGCCCGGACTAACAATATAGCACATGGTGAACAACAAGTGATAAAACGACCTTTATTCTCTAACATTGGGCTCAAATCACTGTCCAAATACATATTAACATGTGGTAAATGCTAAATGAATATATCTCCTAAAATGCGCTATCAAACTCCCCCGCACTTACTCTCTTGCTCGTCTCGAGCAACCATGAAGCACAAAACTCCCACACTTGAGACATTGCATACATACCAAAACCAAGTCCATGCATACCCCACCACTTTGCATACTTCACTTTCCGCTATCCAACACGACTCCCGACTCAATACACAAAGACACGACTATGCAAACTTCATGATACATACAATGCAACTCAAGTATGAACAATGCAAGAAATTAAAGAACAATTTTTTTTTTCTTTTTTTAGTTAGAGATTGGGCAACCTCAAAGAATAAACCGGTATGTCCTAAGGCTCTCACAACCCCTAGAATGTTATAGAAATTCGGTGATCGGTAGAACTTGCGGCCAAATTCGTCAGACAGAACGGGCACTAACACAAAATAAGTTTCTTCCGCACACTCATCAAACGTATCCCTAGCACTCACCATCCGAGCTATTTATCCACGGGTTTAATTGTTGATGGATTAGGACGGGTAGGATAATATATTTAGAAGCGTAGTCCTCGACGTCATGATACATCTCGCAAAAAACCATTCTCACACTCCCTCACCAAAATCCAAGGAACCCCACCAAACTAACTACTCTGGCCCTCATTCCCTCAATCTTGGTGCAATGTCGTTCTCGCGGCCACAAATGTGAAGAAGTGATCAAAACTCATAGCTCATCTCCTCGGTCTTCATGAAGTTTAATTTCCGGCTCCCTATTCCATTTCACTTTCACATTCTAGTTTTCTTTTTCTTTTTTTTCAATTTCAACAATAAGCACATGGAGCCACCAATGATGATAACAATATCCAAGGAGGTCAAATATCACAATAGATAACGTGGGGGTGGAATGTGTCAAATCAATGATGTAATCAATATAAATGTCGAAACCCCCACACTCAATGTAAAGCACATCGCGAACCCGGTAGTCAATGTAACACGTGCTAATTCCAACCAATCCTCCTCATCACCTAAGATGTAGAAAATATCAATGAAGCACAAGCACGTCCTCCTATAAGATCAAAAAACCCCACCTCATATCATTCCGAAAGAATGTCACGCACTACGACACTCCACCTGTGATCGTGATGTTTGGACACGACTCACCGCCACATCGAAGTGTGCTACCGTCTCTAACTCACCCTCACATCCCCTCAAAAGATGACATGTAAGAGAATACATATAATATAAGCTCACCCTCAACGAACCTCCCTATTTCAACTCCCTCTATCATGACTCATAGGAAGGGACCATTCTAACTAGTGATGCAAGTCACAAGGAAAGGCTTCCTAGGCTCGAGGCTGTGAATGTAAGGGGTAAATGGATCAAATTGGGGTAATTATTGGACCTAGGCAATGGAGACGGAACGTGAGGTCCCCATAAAAATCACTCGCACAGCTGTTTCGTTGCCACTACGAGGAGGTTTGACGACTACCTAAGTGACGGTGGTGGAGCGCTAGTAGGATAACTAGTTTGAGAGACAGCTACTCACAATTCTCGAGTGCATTGGCACTATAGCTTTCTACTCCAGATTCTCGCATATACCTCAACTCATATTTTCATTCTACCTAGGGAATACTATTATTAAGACCTCTCCACGCTTACTCTCTTCAATTGCCCTTTCTAAAAAAAATCAATTTTTTAGGATTTTTCTTGTTTTTGATTTTTTTTCCAGACAATATATGTAACTGGCCAACTCGATTAACCAACAAAATAAGGTGGGTGGACTCAATAAATAAAATTGCAACAATATATATACAATGAATAAATAAACATGCACATGAAAACTAACCGACTGACACCTACATGCAAACTCGACTCACTAAACTACATGTAACAAGGCTATGCAATGGCTAACTAGCGGATAGCTAAAAACTCCCCCACACTTAAGCGCTTCGTTGTCCTCAACAATATAAGGTGAAATCAAGAGGACTCGGCTGCTCAAGTATGTGGGTGCTGCAACTGGACATTGGCCGCCACAGCCAAGTCCTGAATCCACCCACCCTGCTGGACACAATCATAGCTAAGTAACTCCATACCTCGGCCCAGTTGGTGCTGACTACTAAGGATGTGCTCAAAATGTCTCCTCTCCCTAGCTCTATCCTCATCAGCTTGGAGTCTCTGAGACTCCATCATATGCATGAGCGTGTTGAGATGTCGTTCCATGTTGGAGCTCGAGCTACTCGCCTGGTCTCTGCTAGGTTGTGGGTGTTCAACATGTATTTGGTTCTTGAGGGGGTCAGGTATTCTCTCCCAAGTACGTGCTGCATCCTTCTTCTTCTTCTTGTCCTTAGAGCTATTGTCATACTCTATAACACTCAAATTAGCTTTAGCATCTTGTGTTAGCTTTAGGAGCAAGCAAGTGTGCCCGCGAGATCTACGGTTATAGCGCTCAGTCATCTCCATAAGAAAACGATAAATGAAGTACGGGACATTGATACGCTTACCATCCACAAAAAATAAGCCATGGGGCAAAGCTGGAAGGAGTACGTGGGATTAGCGGTAACGCCATAAACCCAGTTCTCAAGAAACTCAAACAACCACCTCGCACATGGGAGCACAAGTTTCCTAGAAACGGACCACTCAGGTAAAATGGGTCTCTCAATCCATCCCGCTCCAGGCACCCCCTCAAAACAAAAGGCACTCACTACCTCAACAGCATCCACCCTCCTAATGGTCTCATGGTAGGCACAAATCTCATCCTTGAGAGGTTTGAAGTTCATGGAGGCCGCTATAGTCTCTGGCGTGATGCTATATAGGTGCGTTGGCAATACACTTGCTTCTGATCATCTCCCTCTCCTTCCTCATAAAAACGAGCATTTACAAGATTCTCTGTGGCAAGAGAGGAGCTAGACTTCTTACAAATTTTAAACCAACTATCTATCTTCTCATTCTTGTAGAGATCCTTAAGCTGTTTTGGCATTTTATCGCTTGTTGGGAAGGGTTTTTCAGGAGTCCCTACCCTCTTCATGAATGGGTCAGTGCAATATGCCTTACGGGCATTCGCACTAACAAACCTGAAGCTGCAAAATTTGGTACTGCAGATAGCTTCGAGGTCAACATCCTTTGCAGCCTTACCCCTCAACCCAATCTGTGGAAGTGTAGGCATATCCTGGTTCAACTCATAACGAATTGGAGACGGAGGCACCTGACGGCGGTTTCCAAAACCGTGTTCCTCGTCCACATTCTCATCTTCACTCATAACTACATCCTCCTAAGGATGAAAGATGGGGTGATCATCAACAACTATACCCGGTCTCCTCTTAGCACTTCTCGATGACATAATGATAGAGAAAAGAAAAGACTAGTGCACGTGAGGTCTAGAGTGAACTACGCAAGTATCCAACAATACAAGTATGAGCAAGTAAAATTTTCAAGCAAATTAAGCCCTAAGAGTGCGTAAGCAAGAAATTGAAGCGAGAGAAAGATTTTGGTACCTACGGTCCCAGAGTACCTCTTACGGGACCGGTTTCGAAAAAATTGGTCAAGAATGGACCGATTGGTCGACCAATTTTTCAAAAACTTGAGCGAGTTGAAGCAAGACTACCTACTTGTGCTCCTCGGTGTCCCCGTCGAAAGTCCCTTCTTGAGCTAAGGCCGAATCCCCCTCGAAGTCTATGAATCGGAATATATTTTTTCTTGGAGCTCTTTCTCTTTGATTTCCCCCACACTCAAACCGTTCCCTATCTCTCAAAAACCAAGAGTTAATGTTGTTGTTGGGTTTTCAAGGAGCAAAACCCAACAAAAACTTTTCAATTTGATTGAGTTTTGGATGTTGTGTGTATGGGTGTTCTTGAGGTTTGGGAGGAAGAAGATGAAGAAAAGACGAGTTTTCATCCGAATTGGGGGTGTTAAGACACTTCATGGCCGGTTTTAGGCTTTAAAAAACCCCCAAAGTACCAAAAGTACCCTCCATAAGTGAGCAGCCCGGACGATTTCGGCCCCCATTTCGCCAAAATCACTAGGCAAATCCAAAACAGATGGCCGGTTTGATTTTGGCCCGAAATGGGTTGATTTCGGCCCAAAATGGGTGCCGAAATCAATTAACTTTGCCCACTTTGTTTTTGCTCTAGTTTCTTCATCCGGTATCCGATTCGCTCGATTCTTGCGTCGATGGACTGACGAGGAATCCATTTTTGACTAGAAAATTCCCAAATTCAGGGAATTTTCCGTTTCTTTTCAAATTTTCTCTCCTTTTGCAAGAATCTCACTTCCAAAAGCTCTTGAACATTATCCACTTCGGATTCCGATGCATGCAACCCCGATACTCCAACTTGCTACCATGTTCCTCATTACTAATTGGCTACTCATCGACCTCGAGTATCTCTTTTATCAAGCACAATCCTTTTGGTTAGCTCGTTGTTCCTCGTTTTTCATGCAAAATTGTGCACATGCATCAAGAAAGGGAATCCGGAGAGTTCTTCATTACCTGTTTCCTGTACACTCATTGTAAATATTAAAACACTCTCTCTCTCACCCCTCAAAATCAAGTATGACTATCAAAAATAAAATACGATAAGAAAATAACAACTAACTACATTGGGTTGCCTCCAAATCAGCGCTTGTAATTTAAGGTCGACGGCCCGACCCAATTACCTCATAGCCCCTACACAGGTGACTTGGCACCCCGTGCCCTCTCTTCTAGATTCCTCTGCTAGATCCTCAACACAACTCGATGGACTTTAGCTTTTGAATCTAGTGGCTCAACACGAACCACCTCAAAACTCTTGTGCACTGATTGCATGGCCAATGGCATCGGTGTCTTCTCTTGAGACTGCTGTGGAGTCAACTTAGAAACCCGGAAGGTTTACCACGCATCATTGATCCTTATGATCAATTCTCCGTTCTCAACATCGATGAGAGTCCGACCGGTAGCTAGAAAGGGCCTACCCAGGATGATCGGAACATCTCCCACAGGCATCTGAAGAATAACAAAATCTACACCGATAATAGAATTCCCTACCTTTACCAACACATCTTCCACCACACCATATGCCCTTTTGCAAGACTTGTCAGCAAACTGAAGGTTGATCCATGTGGAACGAGCTTCTACCCCCAGCTTCTGAAAGACTGAAAGTGGCATTAGGTTGACACTAGCCCCCAAATTACATAGGGTCTGTCATGTGTAAGCTCCTCCCAAGTTAGCTTCTATCACAAAGCTTCCCGGATCCTTCTGTTTCTGAGGCAAACCATACATCACACATGAGCTCACATGCTCAGTCAAATCAATTGTCTAAAATTCTGGCACCGTCCTCTTTCCTGAAATTGCATCCTTCATATACTTGGCATATTTAGCCATGATCTTGACTGCCTTAAGCAATGGAAAATTGATATGAAATTTTGAGAAAATGGACAAGAACCTCTTGTACTCTTCAGAATAATCTTTTTTCTTTCTTCCTCTAAGAGGATACGGAAGATTCTTAAACATAGAAGGTGGTGGTGTTGTTACCTCATCATCAATACGTGGAGTCACGCCCTTTGATTGGGGGATCATGACAGGGGTCTTGTCAAAGAACTCATGCTCCCTAGCCTTAGAGGCTTCAGCTCTAGTGTGGCTCGGATATGGCGTTCACCTGGTGCACATTCTCTAGCGTGCTCCATCCTTGTCAACCCTGTACAAGAAGTTACCACCTGCTTCCCTGTTCAGTAGATCCTGGATGAGACCCTCCAACCCGTGATATAAGACTTGAAGGATCTTGTAGTCGCCAAATTTATGATTCGGACACTTGTGTATCGTCCTCATGAAACAGTCCCATGCTTCTAAGAATGTCTCATCAGCATGTTGCTGAAAACCTAGAATCTCTGCCTGTAAGACAATGACACGCTGCGCGGGATAAAACTTGTTCATAAACTCGTCAACACATTGCTCCCATTTGGTGATCGATTCTGGCTCCCTGGACTCTAGCCACTTCTCAGCCGCTCCCTTAAGACAATAAGGGAACAAAATCAGGTTCAATGTCTCTGGGGTCACATTCTTATACTTCACCGTCTTGATGTAAGCTTCAAACTTCCCAATGAAGTCTTCATCCCTATACCCATAGTACTGATACTGATTCTACACTATTGTGATGGTGGCAGGCTTCAAATCAAAGTGCTCAGCTTGAATGTCTGGCACCACTATAGCTGGCTTGTGTCCTCTCTGAGTTGACTGAAACTTTTTAACCAAAGCTTGCCTCGATTCGGTGTAGGGCATCTGGTTCTGCTGCTCATCAAGTTTCTCCTGAAGTTCAGTCAACTTCTGATTCAGTTGAGCGTTAGTCAATTGCTCACCCATTGCGATCTGTCTTGGTCCTCTTCTCGGAGTTCTGAATAGATGTTTTGGGTCTTCAAGTGGGGGCACAAGGTCTCTAGAGATCCGGTGCATACACTGAGAACTTCCAACACAATTCAGAAAACATATTAAAAATCACGGAAACAATAAACAAAAATAAAAAGGTAAATTAAACTAATCGCTAAACTAGAATAGTAACCAGTTCCTTCCCCGGCAACGGCGCCAAAACTTGACGCGCATCTACTAACGCGTAAATCGCAAGTGTTCGGTCAAGTAATAAAGTGGAGTATTTTGGACTCCGAGTTATCGAACCCAAGGGAAGGATGTTTACTTTGCTCTAGATTTAACAATTAAATTCAATTTACCAACGTTACCTATAAAAATGGTTGTGAATGGAGTGTTGTCACCCTCAATCGAGTGACTAGCTCCACAAGTAAAACTAAAGCCAAAGAAATGATTTAAGATAAATCAACAAAGATGAGACTTGGAAATCTATAGATCACCTTGGGTAGTTTTGACAATTCCGGATTTCATGTTCTAACACAATGACTCTTAGCAACCAATGCTGGGTAATGGCACTGACAATTACCTCTCGGTCTCTTGTCGTTCTACACACTGGTATCGTTCTGTCCCTCTCAGGCCAACACTGTCTGCCGATACGTTCTAGTAGGCTAACGATAATGCACTGAATAATTATAGGGTTTTGATCATGGATACGCAACAGAAAAAAAAATCATCCATTCAATACCCTCCAAGGATCACAGGAAGAGCATCATAACGACGGTAAAGGAAGAATCATGTTACACACCTTAGGGTTTTTCCTGTGATGACTTGTAACGTGAATTGTGTCACGTCTCTACGGTTGATCCACGCTTAGAGTTGAGATCTAGATCTTCCTTCTCCTTTGTGCTTGCTTGGACCGGAGGAAGAGGAAGAAGAAATAACAGAACACGAGGCATCAAGGAGGTTTCGGCCTCCTTTGTTTTGCCGACGGGTAGGGGCGGCGCAAGGGGGTCAGGTTCGGCCCTCTTGTTGCTTGCTCTCTCATTTTTTCTCTCCCACTCACTTATGTTATGAGCATTAGTGTGGGAAGGAAGCTAGGAGCATCCTTCATATAGTCCAACAACTCCTTGTCAACTACCTAAAGGCCCTTCCTAATCGAACATGAATTCCGATTAGTCCCTTCCTTGCATATTAGTCCAACTAGGTTTGCAAGGTGTTGCAAATTGATCCTTCTAATTATTAATCATATTAATTAATTACCAAATCTTTTTCAACTCTATCTAGCGTGTGACTCCATATGTCTCTATATCCTTGCATATTTGTCTCCATATCCGGATTGGACACGAGACATACAAGTCACACTCATATATCCAATCCATAGTTTCTCGACTTGGGAATAGCCTTATTCGTGCAAATAACATTAATATCCTATATTGATTTATTTGAGTCTGGCCAGACATTCGATAAGCACTATCCCTCGAGTGGCCTCGGATATTTCTCCCGTTATGTGGGAGGGAAAAATTCTATCTACGTCTACTACGATTTCAAAGCTTGCACATTATTGTATCCGGTACACGCCTTTATAGCTACCCAGTTACGGTGTAGCGTTTGACGCTACTAAAATCACAATAATCCACAACTAGATAATCTAGTGACTTCAAGTCTAAGGATGACAATACCGGTGTCACCACGAGAAGCGCTTGTGACTCCACATAACATGTATGTAGCCTTCTCGGAGATTGTTCAATCCTGTGCGTCATTACCCTTAATGCACACCTATGTGTTGGATCATGATATCTCCATATCAATCCAACCCCCTACTAGTCTATAGATGATTGTCCCATTAATCATTATAATGAACTAGGGATATTTAAGATAAACAAAACAATTGTAAATCTAAGGACTTTATTATATTAAATATCCAATAAATAATACAATGAATGTCCTAGTAAAAAACAAGTTCACACTAAACTAGATTGCCTCTAGGACATCTATTCCAACAGTCTCCCACTTGCACTAGAGCAAATCTGATTCATCCTGTATGTCAATGCTCCTAGTATGCCCATAATGCTTCCACTAAACAAGCAGCTTTGTAAGTGCATCTGACAGATCTCATCTGTAGGAATCTTGCATATCCGAACGTCTCCTCTCCCGATAATACCTCAAAGAAGATGAAACTTACTAAGCACGTGTTTGCACTTATGATTGCGCGACCGCCCCAGTGTTGTCACAGTACAACTCTACTGGATCCGCAATACTAGGAACCACACCAAGTTCAGAAACAAATTTTCTGATCCAAACAGATTCCTTTGCTGCGCCATTTGCAGCAATGTACTCGGCCTCTGATGTAGAATCAGCCACCATCTCTTGCTTGTTACTCTTCCATCTTACCGCTGCTCCATTCAGGCAAAACACATATCCCGATTGTGATCTAAAATCAACTCTGTCGGTTTGGAAGCTTGCATCCGTGTAAACCCTTACACGCAACTCTTCCTCTTCGCCAAATATCAAGAAAGCATCCTTAGTTCTTCCCAAGTACCTTAGGATGTTCTTGAATGAAATCCCGTGACTCTCACCTGGATTGGATTGGGATCTGCTTGTCATACTCAAGGCATATGACACATCTGGTCTAGTACATAACATGTGGTACATGATAGATCCTATGTCCGAGGCATAGGGAATTCTAATCATGCGTTCCTTCTCAATCTCATTGGAAGGAAAATTATTCTTCGAAAGAATAATTCCATGTGACATGGGCAAGAATCCCTTCTTGGAATCTTGCATGTTGAACCGTTTCAACACCTTGTCAATATATGTACTTTGACTTAGGCCTAGCATCCTTTTAGATCAATCTCTATAGATCTTTATACCAAGTATATAGGCTGCTTCCCCTAAGTCTTTCATTGAGAAACACTTTCCTAGCCAATCTTTAACAAATTGCAGCATGGGAACATCTTTTCCAATGAGTAGTATGTCATCCACATACAAGACCAGAAAAGCTATAGAGCTCCTACTAACCATCATGTAGAAACAAGACCCATATTCATTTCTGATGAAGCCAAACACTTTGACTACTTCATCAAAACGCCGATTCCAACTCCTAGAAGCTTGCTTCAATCTATAAATGGATCGTTGCAGCTTACATACTTTGTTGGCTTGCTTTGGATCTTCAAAACCCTCCGGCTGTATCATATACATGTCCTCGAGGAGATTCCCATAGAAGAATGCTGTTTTGACATCCATCTGCCAAGTCTCATAGTCGTGGTATGCTGCAATGGTAAGTAGGATTTGGATGGATTTGGTCATAGCGACTGGTGAAAAGGTTTCATCATAGTCAATACCATGAATCTTTCTGAATCCTTTAGCCAATTATCGGCCCTTATAGGTAATAACATAACCATCCATGTCGATCTTCTTCTTGAAGACCCACTTGCACCCTATGGGCTGCGCCCCGTCGGGTGGTTCCACCAAAGTCGATACTTTTTTTGTATACATGGATTCCATCTAGGATCTCATGGCTTCAAGCCAGTTAGTAGGCTCATCATCTATGAGCATAGTGTTACCAGACTCTGTCACGAGAAGTCCATACCTCTCGGGTTCCTAGCGCACTCTACTAGATCTACGAAGCTCTTGTGTTGCTTGAACAGGCTGTTCCACAACTTCATGTGGTTCATGTTCATGTTTCAAAGTTGGTTCAGTTTTTCGTGGTTCTTGAATTTCTTCAAGTTCTACAGTCATCCTACTTGCTTCTTTAGAGAGAAACTCTCTTTCTAGAAACACGCCGGACCGAGCAACAAACACTTTGTTCTCAGTTGGATTGACAAACACTTTTGCTATTCAAACTTCAATTTTGCAAACTCTGATCCAACATTTTCTCAATCTTTTTTATGGAAGTAAAAGAAGTAGGGAAAAACTTAGGTTTTATTTGTTATTTAATACTTTTTATTTTAAAGTCTTTGAGATCTAGTTTAGAATTATTTGGTGCTTGATTTTGCTGCTTAATAAATTGAATTATTTGGATATTTTGTGTTACAGTTTATCTTCATGATTACTCTTCTATGCTATAATGAATAATTTTTGCAGAGACAGTCCTTACAAATATTGTCGTATTGTCTTTCATCAAGGGGGAGATTGTAAGTTCAGCATGTTTCAAAGGCTTGAAACAACTTGTCTGTTTCAAGGCCTTGAAACTGTTTTCAAAGGTTTGAAACATACAGTGCAGTATAGAGCATGAACTTAGGGGGAGCTTATGTTCCTGATCTGATTCCCAATCTCCTATGCTTGGTTACTTGTATTTCAATTATGAAAGGCAAATCATTTTGTTGCTCAAAATTGTTATTAATCCATCTGTTTGAACACGTTTTTGTAGGGAAAAGTTATTACCTGTTTTGCAGAGTCACTTGCTTAAACTATGTTCGTATAGAAAAGGAAACTGGATTGATAGATTGATTATGTGCTTATGCAAACATTTCTGGACTTTCCTAACATACTCAGCAACAATATCAAGTCAATATCCTTGAAGATATCAAGAAACTAGACGTTGGGAAGAGTTGTTAGACAAGTCAAGATTTGCAGCTAATTTTTAGGAAAGTATGTTATGAGAATATCTTGAAGATCTGCTATTCAAACAAGATGCATAAGAGGGAATGAATGAAGATTTTTCATAGACACGCAAACACAGAGACTTAGAAAATTCTTAGGATTGACAAGCAACACATAAGAAGATCCATTTCACTCAATCCATTCCTCAAAAGATCACTACACATTCAACTGCTTCATCAGTTCTCAGTGTTATTCTTTCTGATCTATATTTGTATATCATTTAGATAATACTTGATCCATCTTATTCTCATGAGTTGGTTCAATTTAACAATAGAGAATTTTTGTTGAATCAGTTAGCTAGAGCAGGTGCTAGATAGGTTAGTGAGAACCACAAGCTACAACGGAGTAAGGGAACTCTCTATGTTTGATATCTAGGGCTTAACTTTTGATTAAAAAGAATTGAGTTGAAAATCCTCCAGGGATCAAATCCCTGAGGTAGAGACGTAGGTCCAAGTGGACTGAACTCTATAAATGTCTTTGTCTCTTGCATTTATTTCGTTGTTCTAAACTTAGCGTATCTGCAGCACAAAACATGTTTTCAATTCATGGGTTTGAAAGGCTTTTTAAGGCCTTGAAAACTCTCAGCATTTTCTTTGTTATTTATTTTGATTCCAAGGACATGAAACTTATTTCAGGGCCTTGAAATACTCACCGCTTTCTATAAACTTCTTTGAAACCCCACTTTTAGCACAAGTTGCAAAAAGTTGTCATACTCTATTCAACCCCCCTTTTAGAGTATTAATCATGCTTTACTACCTACATTACTGTCTTTCAAATACAATGCGGTAACATTTTGCACAAGTTTTGTTGGATCACTAACTATATCTATTTGTTGGGTGACATAGATGTGTTGCTAGACCGACTGTATGTTAGTATTAGTTACTATCAACTAAGTAGAAACCTACGAGGTCACACACCATATGGGTTAAACTAGATTTGGGCATTAATTAGTAGGACTCATTAATCAAGAGAATCTAATAAGGAGTAATTATCTATATAAAGAATAATTTTCCTAGTTTGCAGAGATTATTTCCTAATCTGACTTTTGCAGGGAAGTAAATAATTGAGAAGATGATTCTGTGTTTGATCTGAATGACTTGACAGCTTCTCAACCTATTCAAATTCAAGATCACGAAATTATCTCTAAAGATTGTGATAATTTAACCGTTGGATAATATTTTCAAAGAGTCAAAGTCAGTTGCCTACAAAATAGGAGATTTGTTGCTAAAAATCTGAGAAGATTTGCAGAGCTGTTTGAAGTTTAAATAGAGCTCAATTCTGAAGAAACAAGACACAAAACTCAACGGGAAAAAAAGAGAGACAAAGTTCTGGATTGACAAGAATCAAAGAAGTTCATCAATCTCACAATCCATTCACAGAATATCACAGCATACTTAACTGCAGTTTCTACACTCTATGTGTTCTTCTGTATTGTGCTTTATTGGTACATCATTTTTCTAATATCTCTATATTTATTCTCGAGGATTTTTCAAGAAGAACAATAGAGAATTCTTAGTTAATCAGTTGGCTAGAGCAGGTACTAGTAGGTCAGGGAGAACCACAAGATGTAACAGAGTAAGGCATCTCTCTGTGCTTGAGATCTAGGGCTCAGCTTTTGATTAATAATAATTGTGTTAAAAATCCTACAGGAAGAAGGTCCCAGAGGTACGAGTAGGTCCAAGTTGAATGAACTCTATCAATCATCTGTCTCTTGCATTTACAGTTCATTCATTTTCATTTTTTTTGCATCACACAAAACTGTATCTTTTTCAAGGGTTTTAACTTGTTTTCAAGGCCTTGAAAAAGGATTATCTTCTTTATTACAAACTGCATCTCTTCCAAGGTATTGAACTTGTTCTCAAGGGCTTGAACTTCACTAGTTTTCACAACATCTTATCTTCCTAGCAAGTTTTGCAAAAAAATTGGCATACTCAATTCACCACCCCCTTGTAGAGTATATTAGCTGCATTACAACCTGCGCACTCACACTTTCAATTGGTATAAGAGTTTTTATCACTGTGTAGATTTAACCATATGGTGATCATGAGTACTGCACGTGATGGTGGTTTCTCACAGGAAAGAGCTGCTAACAGACCTCCTCTATTTTGCGAAGAAAATTTCGCTCACCGGAAAGCTTTGATGAAAATGTTCATCATTTATCAAGACGTAGAGCTTTGGACCATTACTCAGAATGGACCTCACACCTTGTACACAGAGAAAGATGGGATTAGAACTCCCAAATCTGCAGAATCACTCTCCTCTTCTGAATTAGAGCAATTCTCTAAGAGTTACAAAGCTATTAACATCTTGTATTGTGCTTTGAGTACAGATGAATTAAACAGGATTTCAGGCTGCACTACTTCCGAAGAAATCTGGAAAAAGCTTGTGTAACTTTTGAAGGAACCAATCAAGTCAAGCAAACCAAGATCAACATCTATCTCAGGCAATATGAGCTGTTTAAAATGAATGTAGATGAGTTTATCGGAGACATGTTCAAGAGGTTCACATATATTTTTAACAACCTTGATTCACTGGGAAAACATTTTTCCAATGAAGGAAAGGTGAGGAAGATTCTAAGAAGCCTTCCAAAGGCAAATTGGGAACCAAAGACCACAGCTATTGAAGAAGCCCAGAATCTCTCAACTCTACAACTGGATGACCTACAAGGGAAGATTCTGATACATGAAATATCTATGAATGAAGCTGATGGAGAGCTACCAGAAAGTGTCAAGAACTTAGCTGCCAAAACCAAAGAGAATGAGAGAATTCAAAGCCTAGAAACTGAGGATGGTGATGATGAAGCTTTAGTTTCCTTGATTTCCAAAGCCTTTCAAGGATTCTCAAAATGAAGAAAAACTTTGGAAACAAAGACTTCAGCAGAGAGAGACATAGACCATCCAGTAGCAAGGACTACAAAGGTAAGTCTTCTTCACAAAGTAAATCAAAGATCATGAATTTCTTTGAGTGTGGTGAAGCAGGACATTTGATAAGAGATTGTCCACACAAGAAAAACAAGATCTCTCAAAAGAAAGACCATCATAGAAGAAAGAAAGCTATGATATCTTCATGGAGTGATTCAGACAGTTCAAGTGAATCAGAATCTGAAGAAGAACATGCCATTCTATGCTTCATGGTCAAGCATGATGAAAGTTCTGAGAAGAATATTGAGGTAATGGTAAACTTTTGATTTCAAAACCAAAAGACGCTCTTTCAGATTATCTCAGAACAATGCTTTTAAATTAAAAAGATTATATGAAAGAGATCAGACTTTTGAAGGAAAAATTTCATGAGCAAGAAAAAGAAAACTTACAACTTGTTTGTCTAAATCAAAATCTTGAAATCTCTCAGAAGAAAACTTACAGTGATTTCAAGGCCTTGAAAACGAGTTTCAAAGCCTTGAAAACACAAGTCAAGGAGGTAGTCACTGAGAACTCCTTGATGAGTAACAGCCTTGTTAATCTAAAACATCAAGTTGATGAATGGGATAAACAAAAGAGTACTCTTACTGAGAAACTTCAAGAATCTGAATTGGTCAAATTCAAGCTTGCTGGATCAATACACAAGTTGAACTTGATCCTTGGAGGAAGTTCACAGTCAGTTCACAAAGCTGTTATTGGATTCAATCAAAACATTCCAAGAAAGAACAATACCAGATTTGTGAAAGCTGGAAACAAAACTTCTCCTAAGTGTCATTACTGTTGCAAAACATGTCATGTTAAAATGACTTGCACTTTCTGAAGAAGAGACCCTCACATAATGAGGAACACTTTTCCATTTCAACTCAAAGGACAAGTTAAACAGATTTGGGTTTCTAAAGGGATTAGACCACCTAACATGGTTGATCCTGAATATGAATCCAAATTCCACACTTGATCTAAAATCTGGGTAAGGCAGTGATTGGTGTTTGCAGGGTGTCACCAAAGAACATAAGTGGTTCATGGACAGTGGTTGCTCAAGACATATGAGTGGAAAGAGATCTCTATTCTCAAAATTGAAGGAGCAATCAGAAGGTTAAATTACACTTGGTGACAAAGGCAAATGCAATATTCTAGGTATTGGTAAAGTTGGTACAAATTCTGAAAACTCTATTTCTGATGTGTATCTAGTTGATGGTTTGAAATTTAACTTGCTTAGTGTATCTCAACTTTGTGAAAATGGCAACAAAGTTATCTTTGATAAAGAGATGTGTGTGGTGAAAAATAAGTAATCAGAAGATTGCATTCTCACAGCCTCGAGATCAAACAATGTTTATACTTTTTAGACTAACAGTGAAAGTTTGAAGTGCCTCAAGGCCTTGAAAGAGGATTCAAAGCTTTTTCACAGGAAGCTTGGTCATATTGTTTTCATATTTTGAAAAACTTGATTTCCAAAGACCTGGTAAGAGGATTTCCATCCATCAAGTTCAGAGAAGATGAATTGTGCAAAGCTTGTGCTCAGGGCAAGTAGACCAAAAGCTCTTTTAAGCCAAAGAAGTTTGTAAGTACAACTAGACCCTTTGAACTGCTTCATATGGATCTCTGTGGTCCTATGAGAACTCCTACTCCAAAAGGTAAAAGGTATCTGCTAGTTGTTGTAGATGATTTTTCTAGATATACTTGGGTTATGTTTCTCATAAAAAATCTGAAGCCCTCTCTGAATTTTCAGAGATTTGCAGAGAACTTCAAACTATGAAAAACCTACCTGTAGCTTCAATTAGAAGTGATCATGGTAGAGAATTTGATCGATTAGAAGTTGATTTGTTCTGTGATAAGCACGGTAGTACTCACAACTTTTCTGCTCCAAGAACTCCTCAACAGAATGGTGTTGTTGAAAGAAAGAACAGGACTCTTGAAGATATGTCAACGAAAATGCTTCTTGAGAATAAGCTGCCAAAATATTATTGGGCAGAAGCTGTGAATACAACAAACTATATACTGAACAGGTGCTTGGCCAGACCTATTCTGAAGATTGTGATCACTTAACCGTTGGAGAAGAATGTCAAAGAGTCCAAGTCTTTTGCCTACAAAATAGGAGATTTGTTGCTGATAAATCTGGGAAATTTGCAGAGCTGTTTGAAGTTTAAATAGAGCTCAATTCAGAAGCAACAAGACACAACACTCAACAGGAAAAAAAGAGAGACAAAGTTCAGGATTGACAAGCATCAAATAAGTTCATCAATCTCACAATCCATTCACAGAAGATCATTGCATACTTAACTGCAGTTTCTACACTCTAAGTGTTCTTCTGTATTGTGCTTTATTGGTAAATCATTTCTGTAATATCTCGATCTTGATTCTAGAGGATTGTTCAAGAATAACAATAAAGAATTATTAGTTAATCAGTTGGCTAGAGCAGGTACTAGATAGGTTAGGGAGAACCACAAGCTATAACAGAGTAAGTCATCTCTCTATGCTTGAGATCTAGGGCTTAGCTTTTGATTAATAAGAATTGTGTCGAAAATCCTGCCGGGAGAAGATCCATGATGTAGAGACGTAGTGTAACAACCCGTATTTTACTCTAGGGTTATTTTAGTAATTTTGTACGGCGTAGTTATTTTTGGAGAAACTGGGAATCGTATTGTTTGATAGTAGTGTTAGTCGTAATAAGACGTTGTAGATATTATGCGTGATTTGATTTCGTAGTGATTAACTAATTTTTTTGTTTATAATTATTTTGATCAGCTAGATTATCTTTATAAATTATTTTTAGATAAATTTATGTTATTTTGATAAAAAGTTAATTATAAATTTTTATCAAATATTTAGTAAATCTTTATTAAGATAAAACGTTTAAGAGTTTTCTCAAAATCAATATTTGAACTTTATTAAAAATATCATTCGAACTTACTGTTATTAGTCAAATTCATTTGTATATCAGTTAAACTACTTTTAATAATCAAAATTTATTTTGTCAGTAAATATTTAGTTTCTATCAGTCAAACTCCGTTATAGATAGTCAAATATCGTTTATCACTCTAATTTACTTTTACCTGTCAAGTTTATATTTATCAGTCAAATTATTATTATTATTATTATTATTATTATTATTATTATTATTATTATTATTATTATTATTATTATTATTATTATTATTATTTAAAATTGATTGTTTAAAACGTGTTAATTTATGGGCGTGTTTTATTAGTTGTCACGTTTTAATTATTCGTCGCGTACCCGAACCACCGCGTCATCCGCGCCCGTGCCACACCGTATGATATTCTCTTATTCACCTTCCTTTTTTTTCTTTCTTCTTTCCCCAGACACTCCCTCTGATTTAGCCGCCCCTATCACCACCCTACTCCTTGCACCATCACCATCATCACCCATTATCTCTACTGCCACCTACACCTCCTGTTGTACCTCCTACTCCTCACATCAACATCACCTCCTCTCCACTCCCATCAACTCTCACTCTCTCTTCTACTCCCTCTTCTTTTCTCTTCGGACACAACAACAACAAAGACAACAACTACAACAACTTAAACACACATCTTCACCTCCCTCTCTTCTCCTCTGCCTTGGCGAGAGAAAGACCCAGAAAACACAACATCAACTCTCATCTCAAACTCCCTCTCTCTCTGTTTCAACGAACACAACCGTAACCACCACCTCCATCAACGGCAAACTCCACCACCGCAACCCTCTGTTCCCTTCTTTGCCGAGAGAAACCGGCCCCAAGACCCCCTGTTTCCACCACGAAAAACAACCCCTGTTTCTACCGAGAACAACCAACACCACCGTCGGCCACCACTTCCAATCACCATCGTCTCACACCACCATCAACACCCAGCTCTCTCCCTCCTCACTCTCTGCCTCGGCAACCCAGAAACAGCCGCCCAAATCAGCGGCAGCAGCAGCTTCGGGAGCCGCGAAACAGAGCCCTGACGCCGCCACTGCCACCGCTGCTCATTCTCCCTCTCAATCTCTCCCTCAACCTTTCTCTGATCTCTCTCCATCTCTCTGAGCTAGCCCGAACCCCCAGAAGCATCAGCTATCAGCAGCAACAACAGGAGCCGAGCTCCATCACCGCCGCCGCCGCACACCATTAATTTCGGCGAGACCTTCGGCCCAACCTAACCAAGGCCACGCAGACCTTAAGACCGGTCCCCCTCGACTCTAGGAGATCTGAACAAGCTCCAGGAGGTCTCAGCCGCAGCCAAGAACGACCGGAGAACCCCCGTCGAACTCCACCTCCGGCGCCGCTTTTCGGCGAATCGACCCGCCACGTTTCTTCGCTGTTTTTCGCGTCTCTTGAGTTAGGTATGCTATAAATCTCGTGCTCGTTCATTTTTGATTGTCAAAATCTGATTTTGCTAGCTTAAATTCATGATTCGATTGAGTTAGGTTGAGGGAGGAACATGTATTACCGGTAGTGTGTGTTTGGGGTGTTAGTTTGTCTTTAAAGAAACTGTAGGGGGGCTGTCTGTATCTTATAAAACTCTGGGGGAGTTGTTTGTATCTACAAGTTAAAGTTTCATTTAAATATTTAATTTCAAGTTAATTAGATTTTTTTTATATTATGAAAATAATTGTATAATTTGGAATTAAAAACTTTAGAAAGAGTATTCTATTAATTTGACAAGATTAAAATTAGTTTGTTAATTATTTATAATAGGTTTTTCAAAAGAATTAGTTATGTTAATTATTATTTTTATTAATGTAAAGTAAATTATTTTTGAACAAAATTGTAATTGTGAAATATTAAGAAATTTCTTCTTCAATCAGAAATATCACTTTTGAAATTATAAGTACTACTTTTAAATTGAAATTCTAATTTTTGTATAATTTCTAAATATCATACTTAGAGTATTATATAGTTTTGTCTCCGTAAAATTTATTATTTATCGTTTGAATTTCCTTAAAATCGTTTACGGGTTTATAACTACCATCGGGGAATCCGATTAGAGCTGTCGCTCCTCGTTGTACGTTTTTCGATCGAACTTGTGTGTGATTAGGACTATCTGTGTTTGTTTGTAGAGCCCGACTTCGTAGCACCAGGCATTGTGTACCAGTAGTGCGACTTGCGTATCTTCGGCTCTCACGGTGAGTATCCATGCTTAGCCTTGCGTGCTTATCTCCCTTCGTGTCAAAATGTGATTTTATTTCATGTCTCAATATACATGTGAGTATTCATGCTTAGTCTCGTGTGCTTATCTTCTTTCGTGTCAAAACGTGATTTATGTCTTGTCTCAAAATATATGCTTAGTTTTGCGTGTCAATTCCTTTCATGTGATATACTTTTTTTATTTGAAAATAATTGACGCACCTTATTTCGAAATTTCTAAACTTGTCGTACTTGCTTTTAAATCGTCATTACTCCGCGTCTTCAAATCGAAAAAACTCATTGTTCAACTGTCACTGTCAGAATTCATTAACAACGTAAAGTGAAAGATCGCATGTACCGGAACCAGTTGGTTGTTACTTGGAATCCCCTTAGTTGGATTTAATTTTTCTCTCAGATGGCACGACTCTTCGCCTAGTATAGTTTATTATTATAGTGGGGGCGGGAAAGGTTTTCCATAACGCCAGACACGGAGGAAAGGTTTTCTCTCTTGTTGTCGTCCTACATCGGGAAAGGTTTTCCCAAATTGTGACGTAGTTATTATTATAGTGGGGGCGGGAAAGGTTTTCCATAACGCCAGACACGGAGGAAAGGTTTTCTCTCTTGTTGTCGTCCTACATCGGGAAAGTTTTTCCCAAATTGTGACGTAGTTATTATTATAGTGGGGGCGGGAAAGGTTTTCCATAACGCCAGGCACGGAGGAAAGGTTTTCTCTCTCTTTGTCGTCCTACGTTGGGAAGGTTTCCCCGGGAAAGGTTTTCCCAAATTCTTGATCTAGAAATCCGATCTGATGATATACTTCACCCTGGTATCCCCTGGTTACTGCGACATAATAATATGACTTGTTTCATATTCACGTTTGGAAACGTATGAATATCTCGGTAAACGAATCGGCTACTCATAATAACTTTCAGCTTAGAAACAATAACTTCTGAGAACTCTGATAATCGTGACTCCTACTCGTACATATATTTCTGAAAATAGTTCAAGTCTTTACTCTGATGTTTATACGTATACTCTGTTACTGTTTAAACTAGTTCAAATGTAAACCTGGTAACCTTTCTTAGCCACTCTGTTTTACATGCTAAGGTGTTTATTCACTCAGTTTTTACTGATACTCGAAAAACTGCGTCCTTGTTTCTTTTAAATTCCCCGCAGGTTATGATTGGTTGCTTGGGGTAACGCGCTAGGATCATGAATCCGTTCTCTCATGCAAACAGCAGAGCTTAGTAATTAACCGGAGAGCCTTTTTGTTGTAAAAATATTTTGTTAGACTTGGTGTCCAGTTTGGAACCAGTCACGAACGTTGTAAACTTTCATCGTAATCAATCAGTAGTTGGATGTTTTGTTTCACTTGTTCAGTTCTACCACTCCTTGTACGAAAGGGTAAAATCCCCTGTACGGAGGGCACTACCCGGTTTCCGGCTCCTCTGGAAATCGGGGGTGTTACACGTAGGTCCAAGTGGACTGAACTCTATTAATCATTTGTATCTTGCATTTACAGTTCATTCATTTTTATAGTTTTTGCAGCACACAAAACTGTCTGTTTTTCAAGGGTTGGAACTTGTTTTCAAGGCCTCGAAAAAGAGTTATATGTTTTATTACAAACTGCATCTCTTCCAAGGTCTTGAACTTGTTCTGAAGGCCTTGAAATTCACTAGTTTTCACAAGATCTTATCTTCCTAGAAAGTTTTGCAAAATGTTGGCATACTCTATTCAACCCCCCCCCCCCTCTAGATTATATTAGCTGATTACCACCTGCACACTCACACTTTCAATACTGATGTGTGTGGACCATTGACACACTCCAACTGCAAGTGTACAGTTATCGGTATAGTGATAAAATTCCGGAAATCCAGCTTATCGAACCCAAGAGAGTTCTTGTTAATTAGTATTAAATCCAAACCTTATGTGGGCAAATCGCATTTGTTGTTTTTACTAATTCTTATAAATTAAATAAAATATGAATCTCAATTAATCGATTAAATTGTTTCACGATCAATAAAGCCGAATTGTTTTAGGTTTTTCTCAAAGGTTGACAAAGTCAGGATATCTGTACGGGTCACTAGGTATTTCACACTATGTTGGATTTACGTCCTACTAACACGATGATTCTTTTTTCTAGCTAAACGAGCACGTTTATGTTGAAGATGTCCTAACCAACACCTATACTTAAACTATCAAAGCTGATTTCTCTAGTCTAATCAAGTTTAAGCACGCTTTACGATCATCAATCCACTCTTTGTTCTTAGCTAACTAGCAATATTTCTAAACCCTAGATACGGCTATTGTGTATTACAACTTCCGGTCAATAAACGTTGTTGTCTCTAACTTTCACGACCTAGCTCAATCCTATTAATACGCCTAACAATAGAAAAGAAGAGTGATAAGCATAAATCACACATAACTAGATAAATAATCATCATTTAAGCCAAAACGCGTGAAAGCAAATCCATGAATCACAAAACATAGTAATCATAACCTAGATCCCTACAAGATATCCCGAGATAGAGGTTTAGCTACTCATAAAAGTGATCACAATACAATTTTTCATGATCAAAATCCAAATACTAGAGAAAAAGAAGAAGTTTAGAAGGCAAGCGAATGATCCAAGCGCTCCAAAGCTCGCCCAATGATCTCTAGCTCTCCAAGTCATTCAAAACAATGTCTAACTGCTGAAAAAAGATACCTAACCAAGTTTAATACGTTCCGTAAGAGGTTATAACAAGTTAGGAGTAATTATAAAGCAACCCCTAAAGTTTCAAAAAAAATTCTGCACGATGTAGGTCGTGCGATCTGATAAGTAGGTCGTGCGACCTGATAAGTAGGTCGTGCGACCTACTAAAAAAATATGCATTCATCCCATTTGGTTGTGCGACCTGTAAATACGGTCGTGCGACCTGTTTGACACTTAGCCAAATTTTGGCCTTATCCCGTCTTGTTAGGCACGCCTTCCAATCACTTCCCGAGCCTTGTACCATCACTCGATCCTCCATTATGAGCTCTCCACGTGCTTCAAGACTCTTCACTTCATCTCCCGTGCTTCTCTCACACTCGAATCATCATCACTCGCTTTTTTTCTCAACTTTTGATTATGCGTTAACTTCCGAAGTTCGTTTCCGCTCCTTCACTTGTTCCTCGCGTGCTCCATTCCCGAAAAACACAACACGAACACCCCGAAAAGATCAAATGCGACAAAATATGATAAATATTGCAATAAATAAAGTATGAAAACGCCCGGACTTCACATTCAACACGGGCAATTCTCAAACTCTCAAATTATACCGAAACCGACTCGGAATGACGCTAAATTCTCCGTTTTGGCTCGCAAAACGATAGAATACAATAGATAATAGAACCCCATTCCGGAGTTATCAAATACCCCCACGTTATCTTTTGCGCGTCCCGAGCAAATCCCAAATTTCAAATCCCAAACGAGTCACAGAACCAACTCACTCTCAACCCACCACATTGCATACACAACCAAATAGTAGCCGACTTAACACAAACAAGACTCGATTCACAACTCGATCAATGCAACAATATGATGCGATGCAAATTAGACTCGATCCTAAACACATATATTTACACACACACACACACGCTAAGCTTAACTTATTTTCTTTTTGGCGAGATTGGGCAATATCAAGTTCTTAAACCGGTTATCATGGTGTGATGATCAATTTAGCGACAAGGCGTGAATTGTAATAAAACATGACAACGAAAATTTCCCTTAGATCGTATAGAGAGACTAGCCTTACTAAGTAAAAGAATAACCTACCTCTTCGCGTGTGCCAAGAAAAATAAGAGGCTACGCTAGGCTAAGCCACGTTCTAGGTTCGAGCTCCTGTTCCACTAACGGGTTAGTATGATGAGGCTTAGGGACATAAGGATAATCATATAGTAACAAGTCCTAAGCGTCACATTCTCGCAATATAAACTACATCTCACTCACCCTCACCACGATGATGGAAACCACAACCCAAAACTCACCGTCTCTGGCCCTCGATTCCCTCAAACCCCGGTACAATTACGATCTCCGTGGCCACCTTCTTGAGTTGTGCACGAAATGCAAATCACCGTCAATGAATTAGTTTCTCCACCACTCGATTTCCGTTAAGCTCCAATTTATTCATTTATTCCATCTCTCCTTTTTTATTCTCTCTTTTTTTTTCTTTTTTTTTCTGATTTTTGTTTTTAATCTCTCAAAATCCAGCTATATGCCGCAAAAATTATACGAGTGGTACTCAAAGAATTAAGCCAATCAAACATGTTAGAGGAAGGAAACATACCATCCAATGAATGAGTAACACAAAATATAATTCGTCTTCCCCTAACTTCATGAAGTACATGGTGCCACAAAACAAAGCCGCAAACAAATCAAAGCACATGTGTGGGGACGGAGTCGTTAAAAGCTAAATCTCAATGTCCGTAGTCAAAAGTCGACACCCCCACACTAGAATATATCCCTGTCCCCTCTCAAGTAATCAAATAAATGTAAGTTGCGTGCTTAATCCAACCTAACCTCCTACACCAATGATGAATGAAATCCGGTACCTAGCACGAACCACCAATGAAAATCAACCAACCCCATTTTGGTGCGGATTAGATGTCACGCACTCACGGCTCTCCACAATTGTGTACATGGTGTAATGACATGGAACACCGCCACACCGAGGTGCGCAAGCTACTCACTCTGTAACACCCCCTATTTCCAGAGGAACCGGAGATCGGGGAAGTGTCTCCGTACAGGGAATTACCCTTTTGTACAAGGATTAGTAGTAACAAGTAGTGAAAAGAAAACATCCAAAACACTGATTAATATTACAAAAGTTAATAGTGTTCGCGACAGAGTCCAACCTGGACAATAAGTCTAACAAAAGATATTTTACAACAAAAGAGGTCTGTCCGGTTAATTACTAAGCATGATAGTTTACATGTAACAACGAGCTCGTGAATCCCGCGCGTCACCCCAAGCAAACTAGTCATATACCTGCGGGGGAAAATAAAAGGAACAAAGACCACAAATTTTCGAGTATCAGTAAAAACTGAGTGAATAAACAACTTAGCGTGTAAAACAGAGTGGCTAAGAAAGCTTACGGGGTTTGTATTTGAAACAGTTTAAACAGTGACGAAGTATAAGTTTAAAGATCAGAGTTTGCAGTAATAATAAGATCCCAAATGTTCAGTGTTTCCATTAAAAATATCTTATCTCAAGTGGCGTGTCCATGCAGAACACGGCCTATAAATCATTGTTTCCAGATTTAGAGATAAATCAGTCATATTAATAATTCGCAGTAACCAAGGGAGACCGGGATAAATAGTAACAGATGATACTAGTGTATAAGGGGGTGTTGAAACCCAACCTCTCTACCAAGCGTTATGGATCGGATCCCCCGTCCCGCTAGTCATCATACAGATAGCCAACTAGACCTTATGTGTCGACACCCCCTTAAGATTGTAAGTCAGAAGAGTAGTACTAGATGCTAGACTCTAGCCTATGGCGATAAGAGTCAGGGCACTCAGAGTACCAAAGTAGTAACGGGTCCAAGACTCCAATAGGTAGTGAAGGGAAGCTGTCGAATCGATACTTCCGGCCGGAACCAACCATAAGTCCAAGACTCCAACAAGTATAGGTAGTCAAGGGAAGCTGTCGAATCGCTACTTCCGGCCGGAGCGAACATAGGAACAGTCCACTGGTTTCAGTACATGCGATTCTTTCACTTTACGTTGTTAATGGATTCTTACTTGGTGAGATAAAGAGTTTTTCTCTTTTCGAATACGAGTTGTAAAATGACGGTTTAAAAGTAGAACGCCGGTTTTAGCAATTTCAGAATAAAATACGATAGTTATTTTTAAATAAACAAGTAGATCACATGAAAGAACTAGGCAGGCAAAACTAAGCAAGTAAACTCACAAGTATATTTTGAGACTAAACATAAATCATGTTTTGACGCGAACGAAGACAATTATGCAACACTAAGCATGTATACTCACCAAGAGAGCCAAAAGTGCCAGCTAAATCGCTACTCGTAGACAACGTCCAACTCTACTCCATCGCCGAAATCAGGCTCTACAAGCATACACATAAATTCCTATTCACAACCAGGTACGTGTCACAAATAGAGCATGCATATGTCCTACGTAAGATGCAAATGACATCGAAGAGTAATTATAACACCCAATTTATTTTTAGATAGTTTAAGTCTCAATTTATAGTGAATTAGAAATCTCTAAAATGATATTAGGAAATTAAATAATAATTTTAAGACTACAAAACTATTTAATACTATAATTACAGTTATAGTAAATTATAAGAAAAGTCATATTATTGGTAAACATTGAAAGATAACAATTCTCGTAATGGTAAAAGAGTTATATCTAGTTAAGGAAATCATTTCGTAATATTTCACAATTAGTATCTATTTTCTAGCTAATTTATTTTGCGATAAAAATAACAATAGTTAATCAAACGAATCTAATTGTTGACTAAAAAGATAACATTTTTACTTATAATTATTTGACAACTCAAAAATTATTTAGTAAACAAAAATAAACATTTATTTAATGAGTAAAACATTACCATTTATTTGTTATGTAATTTGAACGTATATAAACAAGTCATTTTATGAACTTATTTTTCACAAAAACAAAGTGTTAATATTTATTATGTAACATATGCTAATTTGTGGAGATATTTCATTTTGAAAATGATTTTAAGATTATTTATTAATTTAATATGAAATTGGTATGATTTTATTAATGTATAAACTATTAAATAAAAACTAACATTTATTAACTATAAACTGTTTGTCGAAATAACAGTAGGCTCCCCATAGTTTCTCTAAACAACAACTACTCAAATTAATTAGTTTCACTTCTAACAAATCCTACCCTAACAGTTCTGGAATGAACACAAAAACCCCTCCCAACTCATAATCATTTCAAACATGCCATCTTCTCCAACTGAATTCTCCCAACGGTCCACACCCACACACACCAAAATCAAATACCCACAATCATCCATGTACATACAGCAAGTAAAAACCCAGAAAATCATATCGTAACGGAACACGAAGAGATTTTGGGTTTACCGGAGAGTTCGACTATGACGGAACGGAAATAGGCAGCAATGGTGGTCACGGGGATGAACTGAGCTCGGTCACAGCTCTATTTTGGTCGATGGGAATCATCGGGGCTCCACAGAGACGCGGACAAAAGGCTGCGATGAACAGAGGGAGGCAGAGCTGCGGAGGCGGCGCCGGCGTCGGGCTACTCCGGCGTGGCTGCTACCGCTGCTGTCATTCTTATTGTTTCTGCTGATATTTTGACGGGGGAGGGAGAGGGTGAGACGGTGAGTCATAGGGAGAGATGGGGGCGATGATGGTGGTGCGTGGTGGTGGTGATTGGAGGCGGAGATTGGCGGTGGAAGGGGCTCTGTTTAGCCGGGTTTGTTCTCGGCAAAACAGAGCAGAAGTGCGGCTTCGTTGGGTACAATAGAGAGAAAGAGAGAAGGGCGCTGGGTGGAGGAGAGCAGAGGTGGAATGGGGGTTGAGCTGGAGGTAGCGGTGGCTGGTAGTGATGGTTGGTGGTGATGGTTGTCGCGGGTTTGTGGGTCTCTGTTGCCGAGGAAGAAAAGGAAGAAGTAGAAGATTAGGTGAGTGATGTTATAAGGCTGGTAAGAACAGAGGGTGAGGTAAGTCTTTTACTTGCTGAGGTCACTTTTTTTAATTATTATTTTTTCCTTCTAAAAATATATTATGTGGTGAGGTAGAGGCATGGGTTAAGTTGGTGTTTCGGGCACGCGAATGCGTAACTACGCGATGATTGATCGGAACACAACTAAAATTAATACGCGATGATATTTTGAAAATTCGCGGGGAATAACCTGGACGACAATTTTGGGAAGAAAAATATACTTTTTAGGGTATGAACTAAACGTAAAATTATCCTTATTAGTGTCACGTTATAAATAAAATATTTAGGATTATAAATTAAAATAACTACTAAAATAGGGGGTATTAAATCCTTCCCTCCTTGGACTAAGCTTCCTTCTCGAAGCTTGAAAGCAGTTCTAGGGTTTACGGGTCTCCAATGGCAAGTATACGAAGGCAGTAACAAGTAGCAAGTCATAAACGAATGATAATACAAATGAATAATGCAAAGCGACATTAGAATGATAACATGATTATATGTGATGAGATGGAAGGTTTGTTAATAGTAGGAAATGAATGGGGTTTTACATCCTCTCCCCCTTAGAGGAGTGACGTCCCCGGAACTCGGTTAATACCTCATCGACGAAGAGGTGCGGGTACTTATCCCTCATTGCATCCTCGGTTTCCCAAGTAGCTTCCTCTGTGAGGTGATTCGTCCACAAAATTTTTTACCAATTTGATGCTCTTGTTCTGCGTTTCCCTCGTTTTGCGGTCTAAGATCTTGACTGGCTGTTCCTCATAAGTTAGCGCAAGATCCCATTCTATGGGTTCCGGATCTAGGGTGTGATATTGATCAGCAATGTACTTCTTCAATTGCGACTCATGGAATACGTTGTGAACACGTCCGAGATTCGATGGTAGATCCAATCTGTATGCCAGTTCTCCAATCTTTTCCACAATATCGTAAGGTCCAATGAACTTCGGGCTTAACTTCCCTTTCTGATTGAACCTCTTTACCCCCTTAGTCGGTGAAACTTTAAGAAAAACTTTATCACCGACTTGGAACACGAGTGGCCTTCTTTTCTGATCAGCGTATGATTTCTTTCTGTCTTGTGCTGCTTTAATCTTCTGCTGAATAATTCAAACCTGGTCAGTCATATCCTCGATGATGTGTGGTTCAAGTACAACTGTCTCACTGATGTCGCTCCATCATAGTGGGGTCCTACACTTTCTTCCGTATAGAGCTTCGTGAGGTGCCATCCCAATGCTAGCATGATAACTGTTGTTGTAGGAAAACTCTATTGGAGGTAGTCTATCAACCCATGAACCCTGAAAATCCATGCCACAAGCCCGCAACATATCCTCTAAAGTCTGGATTGTCCTCTCGGTTTGACCATCTGTTTCTGGATGAAAGGCTGTACTGAAACATAACTTTGTCCCCAGCGCTTCTTGAAGTGCTTGCCATAAATGAGAGAGAAAGTTTGGATCTCTGTCCTACACAATCGATTCTGGTACTCCATGATACCGCACTATGTTCTTAACATATGCGTCTGCCCTTTGTTCCATATTTCAGGTGTCTTTCATTGGAATGACTCTCGCTGTCTTGGTCAATCTGTCTACTATTACCCAAATTGAATTCAGCCCATTCCTTGATACTGATAGAGCTGTTACGAAATTCATTGAGATCGCATCCCATTTCCACTTTGGAACTTCGAGTGGTTGCACTAGTCCGCCCATTCTCTTGTGCTCAAACTTTACTTTCTAGCACGTGAGACATCGCGCTACGAACTCTGCTACTTCATTCTTCATCTTGGGCCACCAAAACTGTTTCTTCATATCCTTGTATAACTTGTCCCCTCCGGGATGAACTGAATAGGGTGGCAATGCGCCTCTTGCATCAATTTCTCATCGATATTTTCACACTTCTGAGGTACACACAACCTTCCCTTATACCTTATACTTCCGTCTCCGTGAATCAGAAATTCTTTTGCTGAACCGTCCTCGATCTTCTTTCTGACCCTTTCCAACTTTACATCTCCTGGTTGGCCATTCTTTATCTCTTCCAAGATGTCAGGCACAATCTTCATACTACCTAGCATGTTGCTCACTGTTCCTTGTTCCATCACTTCAATTTGCATCTTCTCGAACTCCTTGAACAACTGTTGCGGTAAGACCCACGTGGAATTCAGTGTGTGACTTGATTTACTGCTCAAAGCATCTGCAACTACGTTTGCCTTCCCTTCGTGATACTGAATCTCCTAGTCATAGTCCTTGATCAATTCTAGCCATTTCCTTTGCATGTGGTTCAGCTCCTTCTGGGTGAAGATGTACTTCAAACTGTTGTGTTCAGTGAACATTCTGCAAGTCACTCCATACAAATGATGCCTCCAAATCTTGAGTGCAAGCACAACTGCTGCCAACTCTAAGTCATGTGTGGCATAGTTCTCCTCATGCGGTTTCAACTGCCTGGATGCGTAGGCAATAATCTTCTTGTCTTGCATAAGCACGCATCCCAAACCATTTTTTTGATTCATCGCTGTACACCTCAAACTCCCCTGACTCATTAGGTAGAGTCAACACAGATGCTGTTGTCAGCTTCTCCTTTAAAATCAGAAATGCTTCTTCGCCGCTTTCATTCCAGACATACTTCACAATCTTCTTAGTTAAATTTGTCAAAGGCCTTGCGATCTTTGAAAATTCGTTCACGAACCTTCGATAGTAGTCTGCCAATCCCAGAAAACTCCTGATTTCTGACGCATTCTTTGGTCTAGGCCAATCCTTTACTACTGTTGTCTTAGCTGGATCAACAGATACTCCTTCACTCGAGATGATATGTCCCAAGAATGGAACTCTGTCCAGCCAGAACTCACACTTAGATAGCTTTGCATAGAACTTATCCTCTCTTAGGATTACCAAGACTTGTCTAAGGTTCTCCTCATTCTCTTCTCTAGAGAATTGAGAAAACACCTTTGCTCGAACTCTATTCTCTCTTATCAAAAGAATATGTACATGAACACTATTTATAATCTACACAAGAGTTGGAAAACTAAATCATTCCTAAATTAATTATGGAATTGATTAGCCTATAATAAAAGAGATATATATGCAGTCCCTAAAATCAGCAAATGATCTTCTGAGCTTAATTCCAGCTCGTCAATCCCTCGAAATCTGCAATTAGCTTTCACAATTATTCTGCTTTCCAACACTCCCCCTCAAGCTGGTTTGAAAATATCTTCCATGGCCAGCTTGCAAGTTAATTTCTCAAATCGTCTCTTGGATAATCCCTTTGTAAGAACATCAGCAACTTGATCTTCGCTTGGCACATAGGACATACTGATCTGCTTGCCGTCTATCTTCTCCTTAATGAAGTGCTTGTCTATTTCGATGTGTTTCGTCCTGTCATGAAGAACAGGATTATGAGCAATTGAAATTGTTGCTTTGTTATCACAATATGCCTTTATCGGAGAAGGACTTGAGATCTTTAACTCATCCAAGATTCTCTTAATCCATATGACTTCACAAATTCCATGGGCCGCTGATCTAAGCTCGGCTTCCGCACTACTTCTTGCCACCACATTTTGCTTTTTACTTCTCCAAGTAACGAGATTTCCTCCAACAAATGTACAATAACCAGAAGTTGACTTTCTATCAAATATGCTTCCGGCCCAATCTGCATCTGTGTAGACCTCAATCTGTAAGTGGCCGTGTTTCTCAAATAGCAACCCTTTTCCTGGTGATCCTTTTAAGTATCTCAGGATTCTGTACACCGCCTCATAGTGTTCTAAACCTGGTGAATGCATAAACTAACTTACCATGCTCACTGCAAAAGCAATATCTGGACGTGTATGCGATAAGTATATCAATCTACCAACAAGTCTATGATATTGTTCTTTGTTCTTCACGTCTTTCGGTTCTGCAGGTTGAAGTTTCAAATTCAACTCCACTGGAGTCTCCGCTGCCTTGCAGCCGAGTAGACCCGTCTCCCCAAGAAGATCAAGTACATATTTCCTTTGAGACACAAAAATACCTCTTCTGGACCTGGCAAATTCCATGCCAAGAAAGTATTTTAGGACTCCGAGGTCTTTAATCTCAAAGTTATCGGCCAAAACCTTTTTTAGTCTTTCAAGCTCAACCTGATCATCACCCGTCAGTATAATATCATCAACATACACAATTAAGATAGAAATTTTCCCTTTGCACGAGTGTTTATAGAACAAGGTATGATCTGCCTGACTTTGAGTATACCCGTGGCCCTTTACAACTTTTCCAAACCGTTCAAACCATGCTCGAGGTGATTGTTTAAGACCATACAGAGATTTCTTCAATTTACATACTTTCTCTTCACCAAAACGTTTCTCAAACCCTGGGGGTAGTCTCATATATACTTCTTCGTCCAAACTTCCATTTAAGAAGGCATTCTTTACATCCAATTGGTGAAGGGGCCAATCACGATTGACAGCTAAGGATAGTAAGATGCGAATGGAATTAATCTTTGCAACTGGAGCAAAGGTCTCTTGGTAATCAATACCGTGCGTTTGTGTAAAACCTTTAGCCACTAAGCGTGCCTTATATCTTTCAACACTCCCATCAGCTCTACATTTAACCGTAAACACCCATTTGCATCCTATTATCTTCTTCTCCCTCGGTAAGTCGACTATTTCCCACGTTTCATTTCGTTTCAATGCATTCATCTCTTCCAAAACTGCCAATTTCCAATCAGGATCATCTAAGGCCTCTTGGATGGCTCTAGGGATAAACAGGTGGGAAATTTTTTTAGTGAAGGCTTTATAAGACTTCGAAAGTTTATGGTAAGACACAAAATTACCAATAGGATGTTGAGTACAGGTGCGGACTCCCTTTCTAAGTGCTATAGGTACGTTAAGATCACTTAAAGTAGGAACGGAATTTGACAAATGAGGATCAGAGTTACCTGAAGGAGTGGTTGATGGATCATCGCTGAGAGATAATGACTGGTTTTGTGCGAGCCTTGAAGGCAAGTCTTTCTCCTTTTGATGGGTCCTCTTTCTAGTATAAACACGCAGCTCTGAGGTAGGAATAACATGATCTTGTGCTAGTATTTCTCCCCCTGTTTGCAAATCAACTAAGTTTGGCAACAATACACTAGAATCCTTATCTTCATCATTATCTGAAGTCTTAGTTTCTTGACCAGGGGAGGTTAAAGAATCATGAATAATGGGAGGAAATACTATATTAGGCAAATGAATCGGTGTTTCCCAAAACTCAAAACTACCATTTTCTTCCTCCCTCTCTGAAGAGTTTTGCTCAAAGTAAGACTGACTTTCCACAAATGAAACATCCATACTCACAAAAGTTTTTTTCTTTTGAGGGTTATAACACTTGTACCCCTTTTTATTTGGGGCATACCCGATGAACACACATTTTTCTGCTCTAGGATCAAATTTGGATCGTAGTCTACTAGGTATGTGGACAAAAACAGTGCATCCAAAGATTTTGAGGGGTAAATCAGAGAAAAGCCGACATTCCTGGAAAAAACTTTTGAAATGTTCCACGGGTGTACGATATTGCAAAACGCGAGTAGGCATCCTATTTATCAAATAACAAGCTGTTAAAACTGCATCTCCCCATAAATATTTTGGGACATGCATTGAAAACATAATAGCACGTGCAACTTCAAGTAAATGTCTATTTTTTCTCTCAGCAATACCATTTTGCTGAGGAGTGTTAATGCAACTAGATTGGTGAACAATCCCTTTCTCCTCTAAAAACTTTCCCACAAATTGATTAAAATACTCCGTTCCATTATCTGAATGAAGTATCTTTATCTTGGTTTCAAACTGGTTTTCAATCATATTTGAAAAGAGTTCGAACACACTTTCAACTTCAGACTTATCACTCATCAAATAAACCCAACATAAACGGGTATGATCATCTATGAAAGTTACAAACCATTTTTTTCCAGAATGTGTGGCAATTCTTGAAGGACCCCAAACATCCCTGTGAACCAAGTTAAATGGTTTGGATGCACAATAAGGTTTTGGACGAAAGGTAGCACGATGACTCTTTGATAAATGACAACTTTCACATTCAAAAGATGAGCAATTGACATTTTTAAAAAGGCTAGGAAATAGGTGCTTCAAGTAAGAAAAGCTAGGGTGTCCTAGTCTAAGATGCCAAATCATTATTTGCTCACGAACAGGGAGAGAACTGATACTAGCATTAAAGCTCTGAGCTTGTTTATAACTTGAGAAGATCTCATCAAAATAATAAAGCCCGTCCACCAATGTAGCACTACCAATCATCATCCCTGTGCTCTGATCCTGAAACTTGCAGTGTGATTTAGAGAAAATTACTTCACAATTAGAATCTGCAGAAAGCTTGCTTACCGATAAGAGATTGCAAGCAAGATTAGGAACATGAAGGACTGATTGAAGCGTGATTTTGTCAGAGATTCTAATGGAACCTTTTTCCTGCTATAGATGCAAGATTTCCATCTGCAATTCTAACTTTATTACCAAAACAAGATGAATAAGACTGAAATTTGTTTGAGTCATTCGTCATGTGATCAGAGGCACCTGAATCGATTATCCATGGTGTAGGAGTAAAATGACAAGAGAAAGCACTAGAGGTTCTACCTGATTGAGCTAGGAAGTTCTTAGAGACATTAGAACCTGGATAGAATTTCAGCAGCTTCAGAAGATCCGTATGCTCTTTACTGATACAACTTTCAGTAAGCTTGGATCTAAACATTATGAGTAGGGTCTAAAGTAACTCAAGAGATAAGTCCCGAATTAATTTCTCTTCTCAACTATGCAACAAGAGACAGAAATAAAGTTCTGCTCTGATACCATCTAGAGAATTGAGAAAACACCTTTGCTCGAACTCTATTCTCTCTTATCAAAAGAATATGTACATGAACACTATTTATAATCTACACAAGAATTGGAAAACTAAATCATTCCTAAATTAATTATGGAATTGATTAGCCTATAATAAAAGAGATATATATGCAGTCCCTAAAATCAGCAAATGATCTTCTGAGCTTAATTCCAGCTTGTCAATCCCTCGAAATCTGCAATTAGCTTTCACAATTATTCTGCTTTCCAACATCTTCTTTTATCTTTGAATACACCAAGATGTTGTCAATGAACACTACCACAAAGCGGTCTATTAACGGTCTCAACGTCCAGTTCATAACGTCCATGAACATTGCAGGTGCATTGGTTAAACCGAAAGACATCACTGTGAACTCGTAATGTCCATAACTTGTCCTGAATGCTTTGTTCGGAATGTCCTTCTATGTCACTCTATGTTGGTGGTAACCTGTTCTTAGATAAATATTCGAAAAGACACTTGCTCCTTGCAACTGATCAAAAATATCGTCTATCCTTGGCAACGGATATTTGTTCTTGATCGTCACGCTGCTCAACTCCCTGTAGTCTATACATAGCCTGAGGCTCCCATATTTCTTCTATACGAACAACACTGGTGCTACCCAAGGGGATACACTTGGTCTAATGTATCCCTTCTCTAGAAGCTCCTTCAACTGATCCCTCAACTCTTTTAGCTCAGCGGGCGCCATGCAGTACAGTGCCTTCGAAACTGGTGCCGTTCCTGGCACTACTTCAATTGTAAACTCCACTTCCCTTATCGGCATAGTTGTCGAAATCGTACGATTCGCGATTCTAATCGTACGATTCAAATCGTATCGAACTGAAAACGATACGGAATCGTGAGATGAATCGAAAACATACCAGAATCGTGAGCTGGAATCGCGAATCGCGATTCGATTCGAAGAATCGTGAATCGCTCAATTCATGAATGCGTCGAATCTTAGACGGGTTTGGGCTTTCATCCGGGTCGAGCTGAAACCCGAAGGTGAAAAGCCTAATTCTGGCCCTCTTTCCGTGAATATCAAAGGGTTTTCTCTTCGTTCAACCCAGACGAGACAGAAATCGAAGAGCCGAACTGTTTCTTTCTGCTTAAATCGAAGAAGAAAGGGACTGCACTTCTTATTCATCATCGCAGAGAGAGAGAGGGAGAAGAAAGGCCTGCTCTTCTTCATAGTCTTTCACCGGAGAGAGAGAAAGAGGTTGGGGCTGAGAGGACTGTTCTTCAAGACTCTGTTCTTCAACAAATAGTACAAGCAGAAAGTCTTGACAGGTACCTCTCAACTTGTACTGGTATTACTTTATTCACTCTTACTTTATTAATTTGTTTATTAGTACTTCTTGTACTACTAGTTGTACTGCAGATTTGTTTATTGGATTTCTTACTCTGCCTTCTTCTTTAGAGTTTACTACTTGTACAGTTTCATTTTTTTTAAACAAATGTTTACTTTTCAGTTTGTTTTATTCGTTCTTTGTGGAATTGATTGATCTATTAACATATATTGTCTTAAATAATTATAGAGGGTACTGTTCATTAAACAAATTGTTCTTTTTGTCAAATTATTGTAGAGCATACAGTTGATTATTCACTTTTGCTACTTTGAGTTACAATGACGGGCAAGGGCAAAGGAAAGGAGAAGTCTAAAACTCAAAAAAATCAATGGAACAAGATATAACATGGGAACATTGCACACATGTTGAAGGCAAAGATAGGATGAATGTGAGATGTAATTATTGCGGAAAAGCAATGTCGGGTGGGGTTTTTCGCATGAAGCATCATTTAGCCGGTTACCATTCTAATGTGAAGGAATGCAAGAAAGTTTCTGAAGATGTTAGAAACTTGTTTATTCAATTGCTAGAATTTAAACAAGCGAAAAATGATGCGAATGATTGTTTTAACGAACCAACTTTTGAAGAAGATAATAACAAAGCGAAAGGGCGCATGGATAAATTTGTGGTTAGAGGGAAGAGTCAAGGGAAACAATTGACTATTAATCAAATGGTAAAGCAGAGAGAGCCCGTTATCAGAGAAATTTGTCGGTATCTTTATGGCCATGCGTGTGCGTTTAATACTGTGAAGGGTCCCCTATTTATAAAGATGCTTAAATCAGTTGGTGAGTATGGTAGAGGTCTCAAACCACCAACATACCATGAAGCTCGGGTGACGTTTTTGAAGAAAGAAGTAGAGCATGTCAAGGCGGATTTAGAAGTATATAAAAGTGAGTGGAAAAAGACGGGATGTACTTTGATGTCTGATGGTTGGACTGACGGAAAACATAGACACCTCACGAATTTCTTGGTTAATAGTCCACGAGGAACGGTTTTTCTCAAATCAGTTGACACATCGGGGATAATAAAAGATTCAGAAGCGTTGTTTAAGTTGCTTGATGGACTCATTGATGAGATAGGGGAAGAGAACGTAGTACAAGTTATTACGGATAGTGCATCCGCTTATGTAGGTGCCGGTAAGATGTTGGAAGAGAAGAGATCGTCTTTGTTTTGGTCTCCATGTGCTGCACATTGCCTTAATTTGGTTCTTAGTGATCTTGGTGACTTACCGGTTTTTATGAACACAATTGAGAAGGCAAAGAAAGTTAGCACCTTCATCTATAGACATCCTTGGTTGCTTGATTTGTTTAGGGTGTATACAAAGAAAAAGGAATTGGCAAGGCCCGGAGTTACTAGATTTGCTACATCTTTTCTCACCTTGAAGAGTATGCAAGATAAGAAAATACAACTTCGAGCAATGGCTGCGAGTGAGGAGTGGGCTAATAGCCATTATACAAGCACCCAACAAGCCAAAGAAGTACAAGACATATTGTTACAAGATGCTAGATTTTGGAAAGCGGTCAAATTTTGCTTGCATTGTGCTTGGCCTCTTGTAAAAGTTTTGAGACTAGTGGATGGTGACTCTAAGCCTGCAATGGGCTACATATATGAGGCGATGGATAGATACAAGGAAGAGATTGCAAAAAAAAAATCAAAAATGAGACAAAGAGATATGATATGATTTGGAAGATTATCGATAAGAGGTGGGATATGCAACTTCATAGGCCATTACATGCGGCTGGGTTTTATCTTAATCCGAGGTAACTTTTTTTTTTTTTTTGTAACTTCTATTAACATGAAACCCCTACTATGTTCATAACACATGTACAATACGTTTTTTTCTTTTTACAATTGTAGGTACTTCTATGATCCAGCATATACTGTTGATAGAGAAGTCAAGCGCGGATTTTTTAAGGTTGTTGATAAAATGTTTCCGAGTGTGGACTCAAGACTGCTAATTGATGATCAAATGGAGAAATTTAAAAATTCTGCGGGCCTTTTTTGGGAGAGCATGGCCATAATAACAAGAGAAAAAAAGCAACCCGGTAAACTTGCATGTGTTTTTTGATATATTTTGTCAACGTTATTGTTAATTTACTAATTACTAAATGTATCACACTTGTCCTTTAAATATTTGATAGGACTATGGTGGGAGAGTTATGGGGATGATTGCCAAGAGTTGCAAAAATTAGCCATGAGAGTGTTAAATCTAACTTGTAGTGCCACTGGATGTGAGAGGAATTGGAGTACTTTTGATCTCATACATTCAAAGAGGAGGAATCGCTTGGAGCAACAAAGGTTGGATGCTCTTGTTTTTGTGAAATACAATATCCAACTTGAATTGAGGCAATCAAAGAGGCAAGAGCGAGGCGAAACTTATGATCCAATTTGTTTATCGGACATGGAGTCGGACGATGAATGGATCACGGAGAAGGAGGATCCTTGTCTACCCATTGACCATTCATGGATGGATGTGCAAGAGTGTTTCAATCTTGCTGAAGGAGGGACTAGTAAAAAGAGAAAAAGAGGTATCACAAATACTTCCACATTTATTCATTTGTGAAAATTGTTGATATTTTTATTGATTGTAACATAAAAATACATTTTGTGTCTAGGACCAAGGAACTTAAATGCCATCAAAGAGAAGAAAGCAAAAGGAAAATCTATTGTAATTGATGAAGAAGTAGAATATATTAGTGATGATGAAGATGGGGATGAGGAAGAAGAGGAGTTTGATGATGCACTTTTGATTGATGATGAGGAAGACGAAGATGATTTTGATCTTGATGATTTTTGAGGCATTTTGGATGGACCATCAATGGAGACTTTCTATGCTTTTGTTTACTTGAAGTCAAAACTTATGTTATTAACTTATTTGCGAATTATTTGACAATTTTGAAATTTTTCGATGAAACTTGCAATTTTGTAGATGGAGCTTGTTTAGCACCATTAGTAATGCCTTGTCAGAAGTCTTAGTACCCCATTAACATATGTCTTGACCCCTAATGTTTAGAATTTATTAAAACATAGCGTGTTTATGATAAGAAATCATAAATGGGGTGTTTTTATTCTTTAGGAACTTTTTTGACTGAATCTTTACGATTCACGATTCGATTCGATTCGCGATTCGAAAATTGAGGTTTTCGATTCACGATCCGAATCCCGATTCGACAACTATGCTTATCGGTGGCATACCCGGGATTTCATCCGGGAACACATCCGGAAATTCTCGTGCTACAGGTATATCCCTTTGTAGATACTGCTTTCTGACATGACAGATCTTGGCCACGTGGCAGCCATCCAGCACACCATATTGTGCTCCACACACACTGGATCACCAGCCGCGCTGATCCATGTGGGGGCTGCGAGACAGAGCCCTCGCATACCACTGCACGGGACTTGTAGGGACTTAGTGGTTTGGAGGCTAGAGTAAGCCCTGTCGCGTGCGAGCCAAGCCCGCACGCGACCTTTAGTAACTGTTTTGAGAGATTTATGGCACGAGCTCCATAAACCCGGTCAATCCGGTCAAACCCGGTCAACCTCGTAACGGTTCCGGTATTCGCGCACCACGTGCTCTAACGGTCCCTATATACTCGGACGGACGTGCCGTTATGGTTAAGCTAATTAAGCCGCCATTAATGGGCGCATTAACCACACTACAACGGTCACGTTCTCCAGTATATATAGATCGTCAACCTTTCCATACAAAGGAGAACACACGGCCATACGCGGAAGCTCTGCCAAACCCCTGTCTCTCTCTCAGACGTTGCTACTGCCTTACTCTCTCCCTACACACAACCCCACTCTTCCTGTGCGATCCTTGATCCACTACACACGGTGCACACGGAGGTCTCCCCGCCGGAATCTCTTGTGCACATTTTGGTGAACCCGACGTGAATCGAACACGCAACCTTCTGGACAATTTCCCACTGCCCAACATCGATTTACTTATCGATTCAACAGCGGGTCATCGCATGTTCAGTTTCATGGACGGCTTCAGCGGATACAACCAAATCAAGATGGATCCCGAAGATGCGCGGAAAACAGCATTCATCACTCCTGTAGGGGTATTCAACTACACGGTGATGCCGTTCGGTCTTAAGAATGCGGGCGCGACCTATCAGCGGGCCATGATGGCTCTATTCCACGACATGATGCACAAAGAGGTGGAATTCTATGTGGATGACCTGGTGGTTAAATCCAAGCACGAAGCAGACCACCTCGCAGATCTGCGAAAGGTGTTCAATAGATGCAGGCGCTTTCAACTGAAGATGAATCCCATGAAATGCGCGTTCGGGGTGACATCAGGGAAATTCTTGGGATGCGTGGTTCATCGCCAAGGGATCGAGCCCGACCCCGCGAAAGTATCAGCTATCACTGGCATGACGCCACCCCATAATCAGAGTGCATTAAAGACATTTTTAGGAAAGCTATCCTATATGCGGAGATTCATCCCAGCAATTGCCGAAATCACATGCTGTTTCAGCACTCTTCTTAAGAAGGACGCCGCGTACAACTGGGCTCCGGAGCACGAAGCCGCATTCGGAAAGCTAAAGGATTTACTCACGTCCTCAAAAATAATGATCGCGCCTCAACTGGGATCACCGCTTCTGCTATATCTGACATCTACAAGGAGATCTATAGGAGCTCTCTTGGCTCAGGAGTATGAAGGCCAGGAGAGGCCTATCTACTACATCTCTCGCATCGTGCAGCCTGCTGAATCAAGGTACACAGACATCGAACGTCATTGCCTTGCCTTATTCTTCGTGATAGAGAAGTTGAAACACTATTTTGCATCACACAAAGTAGTAGTGGTCACCAAGAGCGACCCCATAAGATACTTGCTAACTCACACTACTCCGGGAGGGAGACTGGCGAAATGGTACATGACCATTTCCCAATACGATATCACATGCGTACGACCGCGAGCGATCAAGTCGCAGGCGGTAGCGGATCTGTTAGCACAGTTCCCCGACGACAGCCACGAACCCGTGATCGAAGAAGAGCTCGAAGGCCCTGAAATCTACGCAATCGACGTGCCCTACTGGACTCTCCACTTCGACGTTTCGTCAACCCGGAAAGGCGGAGGCATTGGGATAGTCTTGACAAAGCCAGATGGGGAAGTCATACAGATGTCCGCAAAGCTCAACTTCGCAGTCACAAACAACGAAGCGGAATACGAGGCTCTCATTGTGGGGCTCCGTGCGGCGAGAGCTTTGGAAGTGAGCAACTTAACAGTCATGGGAGATTCCAAGCTGATTGTTAAGCAAGCCTCGGGCGAATATGGTTTGAAGGAGATCAACCTCCTGTCTTATCGCACCCTAGTACAAAAGCTGATGCAGCAATTCTGCGATGTGAAGTACGAGCACAAGCCCCGAGCAGACAACAGGCACGCAGACGCCTTAGCAACCTTGGGGTCTAAGGTCAGCATAGACAAATGCCCCGCAAGGATTCCCATCGAAGTGCGAACATCGTCGGCATTGACAGAAGATGCGTGCGACGACGAACACATAGATGACGCAGACTGGCGAAAACCAATCCTGCAAGCTATTGCGAAGGGCACAAGCAACGAAAGCTGGGCACTCACAAAAGGATACTGCATCCACGACAACACCCTTTACTACAAAGGTCCGGGAGGAATACTCATGCGATGCGTCTCCGAGCAAGAGGGACAACAACTGTTAGAAAAGATTCACCAACATGCTTGCGGAGAAAGCGAGGTGTCAATCTACAGGAAGGCTCAGAGATATGGCATCCATTGGCCAGACATGTCAATAGCCGCAGCTCTGATACAAGGGAAGTGCGAAAGTTGCGCACTAATCAAAGATTCTCTACTCATCGCCCTAACCGATGACGACACGGACTGGAGGAAGCCACTATTTGATTTCCTCACCCAGGGCACCGTACCCGAGTCAAGAAAAGAAGCCGAAAATTTGAAAAGGAAAGCGTCTCGATACGTGGTACAGGAAAACCTGCTTTGGCGAAGGGGTCACGAGGGCAACTTGCTGCGATGTCTAGACGACAGAGAAGCACAAGAAGTCATGGACCTTTCTCATCAGGTGGAACATCAAGGAGGTGCGAAATTATGCAGGCAGCTCCTCTCAATCGGGTATTTCTGGCCCACGATGGAGGTCGATTGCCGCACTAAAGTACGACGCTGCCAGGAATGCCAATTCAAAGGGAACCTAGTGCACGCTCCCGCTGTGGATCTACATGCGTTAGGGACGCCATGGCCATTTCACACATGGGCTCTGGACTTCATCGGTCCCATCCGACCGACGTCGCACGGGAATCATTTCATTCTCACCGCAACTGAGCTGTTCACCAAGTGGGTGGAAGCAATACCACTAAAGACGGCAAATGCGTTGGCTGTGGTCAATTTCATCCAGGAAAGCATCATATGCAGGTTCGGAATCCCAAACACCATTCTTTCAGATAACGGTACTCCTTTTGTTAATCGCCAGGTAGCTGCGAAATTAGCGGAGTACAATATCAGGCAGATATGTTCTACCCCTTATTACCCAAAGGGAAACGGACAAGCTGAAGCGACTAACAAAATGCTGTTGAGAATTTTGAGCAAGATGGTCGCAGATGACCACAAGAAGTGGGCCGACTCTCTAAGCATAGCTCTGTGGGCTTACCGAACTTCTCCAAGGACACCCACAGGGGCCTCACCATTTCTACTATGTTATGGAGCCGAAGCTGTAGTACCTGCGGAGGTTAGAGTCAACTCGGCAAGGCTGGCCTTCCATGCACTCTATGAAAATCAACGCGATCACGACTTAGTCTTTCTGGAGGAAAAGCGAGAACAAGCCAAGAGAACCAATAAGCGATACCAGGAGAGAATCGCTCGCGCCTACAATAAGACGGTCCAGCGAAGAGATTTCGCAGTCGGAGACTTGGTCTTGCGCGCATCTGATCACTGCATGCGAGAAGCGACTCACCCGAAGTTCGCAGCCAACTGGGAAGGACCCTTTGAAGTCACAGAAGTCTTTGACAGTGGCTACTGCAGCATACGAAGGTTGCACGGCACAACCTCTACTCCGAGTTCAGTCAACATGCGCTGGATTAAGAAGTACTATCCCTGACTTCTCTCATTTCATGCGTTTTATTATAACGTTGCTTGATATGTTGTATGGCTACGATTTACACAATCTCCTCCCCCATATGAGAGGATTGTAATCCCATCTCTCCCATATGAGAGCGTTATAATAAAAGAATTCTCCCAAATGAGAAGTTCACATTTCTAGCTGTTTATGTTGCTCTATTCAGTTTGTTATTACTGTTAATCATGGTTTATTCGCCGCAATAGCAATCTGTACAACCGCGATCTTAAGTGATCATCTAAGCCTATCTCTTACGATAGCAGCCTATGCAAATGCGATCTTGACTGATCATCTAAGCCTATCTCTTACGATAGCAACCTATGCGGTCGTAAGTGATCATCTAAGCCTATCTCTTACGATAGCAGCCTATACAAATGCGATCTTAATTGATCATATAAGCCTATCTCCTACGATAGCAGCCTACGCGAATGCGATCTTAAGTGATCATCAAAGCCTATCTCTTACGATAGCAGCCTACGCGAATGCGATATTAAGTGATCATCAAAGCCTATCTCTTACGATAGCAACCTATGCGGTCGTAAGTGATCATCTAAGCCTATCTCTTACGATAGCAGCCTATACAGATGCGATCTTAATTGATCATATAAGCCTATCTCCTACGATAGCAGCCTACGCGAATGCGATCTTAAGTGATCATCAAAGCCTATCTCTCGCGATAGCAGCCTATGCGATCTTAAGTGATCATCTAAGCCTATCTCTTACGATAGCAGCCTATACAAATGCGATCTTAATTGATCATATAAGCCTATCTCTTACGATAGCAGTCTGTCTAAACGCGATCTTAATTGATCATATAAGCCTATCTCTTACGATAGCAGTCTGTCTAAACGCGATCTTAATTGATCATCTAAGCCTATCCGTCACGATAGCAGCCTATGCAAATGCGATCTTAATTGATCATAAAAGCCTATCTGTTATGATAGCAGCCTATACAAATGCGATCTCAATTGATCTTCTAAAGCCTATCTGTCACGATAGCAACACATACAAATGCGATCTTAATTGATCTTCTAAAGCCTATCTGTCACGATAGCAACACATACAGATGCGATCTTAATTGATCTTTAAAACCTATCTGTTGCGATAACAGCCTACGCAAAAATGATCTTAGTCGATCTTCTAGTAAAGCCTATCTGTAACGATAGCAACTCACACAATTTAACGATCTCAATTGATCTGCTAAAGACTATCTGCCACGATAGCAACTTGCAACATTGTGAAGATGATGCACAAAGGCCAATCATAAGCCCATCTGTCAGGATGGCGTAGCTGCGAAAATATGATCTCAAACGATCTAGCGAAACATCTGCGAATTCATGTAGCAGATCGCAAAATGCGAAACCATTACGTAGCATTGTGCAAGGCGAAATATGCTGACACGCACGCGAAGTTGTATTTTGTTGCTTCTGCTGCTCCACCTTCTGCTTCTCAGATGCGAGATTCTGGTGGCCGAGTTTCAAAGTTACGGCTGCGCGAATCAGCGTGACTCTGTCCTTGAGAAATTTGAAACCCAGTCTGCCCTGGACTTTGATCAGGAGATTTTGGCACATGCCGCACAGCAATTCAGCACTCTGGACAGAAATGGTCGCAGGTGTAGCCGCAGACAGCTGCTCCAATATCCAAATGGCTTCAGTAAGGAACAGCCTCCTGTCAAAAGGCCCGATCTCCAGAGATCTCACAAACGATCGGGGGTAGGTGAGGCGCATTCGAACCACCCAGTCTACATCGGTTTGCTTCAAACCTAAAGAGATTTCAAAATAAGTTAGGATGTCAAAACTCGCAAGCGAATAATGCGACGTGCGAACAGTAAAGCTCTACTTACCAGTTCCTTCCAGAATCTCATGAAGAGAAGGAATGCGGGCTGCCGGGTTGTTTGAAGATTGCCCTCGCTCCATAGCTCTCCTATCAGCTGCGAGCTCCAATCTCTCGTAGTCGGGAGGAAGAGTGTAGGCCGCACCAGCTGCGACTGCATTCCCAACCTGCGAGCCCCAAATGCTCCACGCAGGAATAGGTGCCTCGGACTCAGTCATCGCCGGAGGTGAAGGGACAGCCGAAGTCGCTTGGCGAAGGACGCTCTCAGATGCGAACGCATTAGCAGCACTTGTCCTTACTTCCTCTGCACTAGTACGGACATCTTCATCCACCAGCACAGCACCAGCTCCAGCATCGTCGGAAAGTTCGATGATGTCCTCGAGAGGCTCACCTGCGTGGTCAGCAGCCGCGACGGGCTTCTCGGTATGGGAGCTCGGAATTGGGACATAGGACGCAGAAGGCTGACTTCTCTGCTCCAGCTCAGGTTCCTCAGCATGACCTGCGACATTAAATGCGATGACATGAGGTAACTTGTGCTATAAGTTATTTTGCTATCTTTACTAAAGCTAAGAATAAGCACCTCCACGCGACGGTGGGATTGAGATATTCTCATCATACACTAAGGACGTGGAACCATGCCCTATCAGTGTGTCCTCACTAAGCAAGTCTTTAAGAGAAGCGTGACCTGGGATGCGAATAAACCAGTCATGATTCTGCCTCGAGTTGCTAAAGCCTAGTACGTGCGTGTCACTCAAATAGTTACCTGAGGGTTCTCCGCATTTGCCTACTAACCAACGGCGAATGTCAGCCTTTGACACACCATGCTTTAACGCACCCACAATAACATCTCTATAAGTTACTGCGACATTGAAGATCTCACCTTTATCGCCACCTGCGATCTCTTCGAAGTCTGCTTGGACTTGCTCCAAGGCCGCTGCATCCTCTCCGGGAACCTCATCTTCCTCCTCCGTATGAGGAGCCACTTCTTCGGGAAGCTCGTCTTCCTCGCCAACTGGACGCACTAAGTCGTCAACATGCTGCTCTTCGAGGCTCCGCTGTTTCACACGCTCGAGCTCCTCTTCCTCTCGCCGCCTCCTTCTTTCAGCAGCCTCCGCGGCTGTCTTTCGGGACTCAGCAAGAACGTCCTCGCTTATGGGATCATCTGGAATACCAGAATGGGCATCTCTCTTTTGTCTCCTGGCCACAGGGCCACCAATGGTTTCATCATCATCATCTGCGAATACACGATTGGTTCAAAGAAAAGAAGTGCAAAGAAGTTACGATAACGGGAAAGGAAATGCGACGGAGGTACCTCCTGATTCTTCCTCATGCATCACAACTGTTACTTCTTCTTCATCACTTGCTTGGGGCTCCTGCCTCTCTTCCTCTTCCTCTTGGTTGAATGGAACGAAAGTCTCAACTGCGAGATCTTTTCGCACTTTGCTGGGCATGCGACCTTTGCCTTTGTCCTTGATAGAAAGGGACCTCACTGGGGGAGAAGCTGGGGCATTCCTAGGGGAAGAAATCGTAATTCCCTTTTGCCGAGGTCTCTTCACTCTTGGCGGCGCAGTCGCCGGAGGAGACGGGTCATCTCCAGAAGGAGACGGAGCCGGAGGATTATCTATCAGCGAGTCAGCAAAAGCATTCATAACTGCGCGAATCTTTGTTTCGAGCTCAGGTTCCATCCTCCACGATAGCCGGAACGACTGCCTTTGTCTTCTGGTGGCAACAATGGCGTTAACCAATGACTTGGAGCGATCACCAGATGCGAATCGCCGCACATGACACTACAACCGTACAGAATAAAGATGTCAGCATAAGGAAATCAAAAAGCTTAAATGCACGCGGATAAATCGCTTACCTCAGCAAATGCCTTGCTATATCTGACGACATGCGTATCGCCCTTCTTAATTGCGGCGACTTGCTCCTTCAGAATGACATCAGGGCACAAATGGTTTTCACGATCCCACAGTGAGTAGCAACCATACTCAGACTCGCTCAGACTGCAAGTGGGGCGAAACGGAAAAGAGTTCCTTTCGATCAAGGGAGATCTACTTGGCTGCGCGGCCGACTCCGTCTCAATTCTCGTTTGCTGGGCAACCCAGTATGCGAGCCAGTTCTGGGAACAACCACCCTCGCGGGTTCCCGCAGGCTGCTCAAAAGGAAGATTATTCAGGAAAACCGTCTTGCACTCCTTTGTTAGCAAGCGCTTGTAGCATCCTCTGACAATGGACTGGGGCCAGATTGATGGGGCCACCGCATCAAAACCAAACTGAGGAGAAACTCGAGTGGGGTCAACGTCCACGGTAAGCTTTTCATACCTCGGCGCAAGCTCACGAATATGCTCTGCAAGGGCGGGAAGGGAACCTCGCAGACACCAGCAAAAGAACTCGCGGTAGCGCTCATGGAAATGAGGTCCCCCTTCGAAGAGAAGTTCTTCTGAAAAGACCATGCCTTTAGAGGGGTACAGCTTTGGAAACCATCGCACATTCTCAATGCGCGTGGCATAGGGCCTGGCAGTAAACTCCTTACGCTTGTCGCATATCAAACTCCAAACGCACTTGGTGTTGCCTGTTCCGAACCATCTCGCAGCTCTTCCGCTGTTGCGCGCCTCGGCCTCGCCTGGGGGACACCACTTGTCAAGTTGGAGAGCAGTTGGAGCATAAGACGGCCAGCGCTCGAAAACCCACATTGTCAAAAAGGAAATATTGACAAAAGTCAGTACATCGAGGCGGCCACGCGACTCCCTCATAGCCAGAACCAGCTGATCAAGCCTGTAGTACAGCGTGCCCAAGACCAAGGGTCCGAGTGCGACTCTCTGGCCAAGAGCGAGCCTCACAGCAAGTGGCAACACATGGTAGAAGACTCCGTCATGGGGGTGACCATCAATCAAGTACCTCGACAGCCAGGCACAGAGAAAAGCACAAAGGGTCAAGTGATAACCCTTGCCCTCTACGTAATTCTCGGCCTCCGGATCTTCACTCAGAAGTTTCTTGGTAATGCTGCTGTTCGCATAGTCTCGAAAGAAGTACTGCAACCATTTGTTCCAGGTATTCTTCGCGGATGTATCAACCAGCTGCCAGTTCGGAAGAGGCTTCGTGGTGGTCCACCGAGTGGAGATTTTCTTCACCTCTGCTAGGCATTCCTCCATCTGCGTGTACAAGGCAATCTCCGCAGACGTCCTCAAGGGACTCAAAGGGTCCACTTCGCCCATGGGGGAAAGCTCGTACAGCATTTGAACGTCCTCGAGTGTGGGGGCAGCCTCGAACTCAGCAAAATGGAACGTATGAGTCGCAGGCGAGTAACGGGACAGAAGGTCTAGAAGCATGGACTGATCCAGCTTCACGGCAGCACCCTTCATAGCACGGATAGCAAAGTATACGTCGGCTTCATTAAGAGTCACGGCGTGATGGTCCAACACGTGGTCAATCCACTCATCCATATAGTCCAATTTCTGGACGAACGCCTGAGTAGAAATCGCAGTATATGGGAAGTGCCCGTTCTCGATCCCCAATCGAACCACATCCTCGGAACCAACCAACTCGAGCAAGGCTGAGTTAACTGGGCGAGTCAGCGTCAGCAATCGCTCAACTGGGACAGGATCAGGCATCCTCTTCGCCTTTACCCTCGCATGGTAAAAATCTTTGCCGCCTAAAAAGGGGGCTTTTCGCCACAAGGCCTGCGGAAGGTCGGGTATCTCTTCATCTTCTTTGACGGGTCTGGTTACTCTTGTCTTGGCCATTCCTGCGGAAGAGCAAGAAAAAGGGGGGAGAAATACCACACTTCAGTTTGAATTTTGAAATTCAAAGATCTATGCAAAGGAAGACGAACAGTTCCGGTATCGATTTCAAAAATTGGGGAGTTGCAAGATCTCGTATTGTTGAAGGATTAAAGCAAAGCGGGTTCAAAGATCAAAGCCTCTTCACAAATTTCATGGGTTTACAGATTCAACGCAGTTCAAGGCAAACACTGGTATCTTAAATCAAAAGTAAACGAGGCCAACCTTGTTTTCTTGAAGCCTGCTTGGATATGCACAATTGAAGAATACGATTTGCAGTTCTGAACTGGTGATTGATTATCTGGATCTGCTCTCGAAGATCTCCGGGTACCATTCACTTTAAGAGAAAGAAGTGATGCTTTGCAATAATGGGGGATACAAGGTATTTATCCAAAACAATGAAGGGTTGCGTCCTTTCGATAGTCGAATCGCAACCGTCACCGTCGAATCGCGCAATCACAGGACAAGCTGACGTCACGCCTAAAACCCTAAAGGTCAGACGGCACGACTCTAGGGGTTTTAGGTCATAATGACACGCACGGGGGCTGAACTTACCCGTATTTGAATTGGTGCGTGGCGGCGACGCGTATGTTGGTTTCCGCGCATGGAAGTCTATACGGCTATGAGTCTTCACGCGCAGAAAGGGGGCTAATGTAGATACTGCTTTCTGACATGACAGATCTTGGCCACGTGGCAGCCATCCAGCACACCATATTGTGCTCCACACACACTGGATCACCAGCCGCGCTGATCCATGTGGGGGCTGCGAGACAGAGCCCTCGCATACCACTGCACGGGACTTGTAGGGACTTAGTGGTTTGGAGGCTAGAGTAAGCCCTGTCGCGTGCGAGCCAAGCCCGCACGCGACCTTTAGTAACTGTTTTGAGAGATTTATGGCACGAGCTCCATAAACCCGGTCAATCCGGTCAAACCCGGTCAACCTCGTAACGGTTCCGGTATTCGCGCACCACGTGCTCTAACGGTCCCTATATACTCGGACGGACGTGCCGTTATGGTTAAGCTAATTAAGCCGCCATTAATGGGCGCATTAACCACACTACAACGGTCACGTTCTCCAGTATATATAGATCGTCAACCTTTCCATACAAAGGAGAACACAGGGCCATACACGGAAGCTCTGCCAAACCCCTGTCTCTCTCTCAGACGTTGCTACTGCCTTACTCTCTCCCTACACACAACCCCACTCTTCCTGTGCGATCCTTGATCCACTACACACGGTGCACACGGAGGTCTCCCCGCCGGAATCTCTTGTGCACACCCTTAACACGTTCTTTGCCGCTGAAAGGTCTTGGATGTAACCCAAGTAAACAACCTGGCCTTTATTAACCTGATTAACAATGGTTAAGGCCGAGACTATCTTGACTGAAGGTTCTCTAGGAACGCTGCTGTAGGATATGCGCTCCCCCATGGGTCCTTTTAGTCTCACCTTATGATCAGCACATATGATGTTGGCCTTGTACTTCGTCAACCAATCCATTCCCATGATAACATCAATCTCTCCAAGGTTAAACTCAATGAGATTCGATGTTAAGGTGCAACCTAGGATGTTGACCTCTACTCCTTCACAAACGGTGTCGCAATTTACTACTTGACCATTGGGTGTCGCAACTGCTATCGATGTTCTAGTCGAAGGTACTAGTCCTATCTTCTTAGCAAATGCACATGATATAAATGACAGTGATGCGCCAGAATCAAATATTGTGAAAGCAGGATGATTATGAACAAGAAAGGTACCGGTCACCACGTTGTTTGTTGTTCTGCTTCTGTGCAGTTCATCACAAATATCTGGCCACCTGGCCGCTGGTTGTTCCCCTGAGCTGGATTGCCTCCATTTTCATTCCCATTGTTGCCAGCCCTGTTTTTACCATTTGCAGCCACATTCCTGTTTTGCCAGCCATTCCTGTTGCCATTTTGATTGTTGTAGTTTCCCTGCTGGCCAGCTGTGCCATTCCGGAAGTTGTTGTTGCGAACCTGATTACCCCCATTCTGTTTTTTCTGCCGGAATCCATTCCCATTCTGATTATGCCGATTCCCCCTGGTAGTTCTGTCCATTCCCCTGATAGTTCTGACCGTTGAAGCCTTGCTGGTTCTCAGTCCCCAACCTCTTCCGACATTCACGGAATACGTGGCCTTTGATGCCACAGAACCTACAAGCCAAAATCGCGCCGTCACAAGTGAATCCTCGATGGCTGCGACCACACCTGTTGCAGTTGGACTAGTACTGGTTGCCGCCATTGCCGGTCTTAAAGCGCTTGTCTGACCCCTGGTTGTTGTGTCCTCCTTGGCACTTAGTTCCCAGGCCTTCCAACTTTCTCTTTTCTTGCTGCTGAGTCAATGTCTTGTCAACCCTCCATATGTTTGCAGCTATCCCATAGGCTTCTGACAAGGTCTCATAGCCTCTGGTGAGCATGGTCCTCTGAATCTGAAGCTTCAGACCTCCTAGAAAATGAGTAACCTTGCGTCCTTCTGTTGGCACTGTGTCTTCAGCAAATTAGGCCAACTCTACGAACTTATCATAATAGTCTGTCACAGAGTCGCTGCCCTGCTTCAATGTGATAAAATCCTGATACTTCAGCTCCTTTACATGCTCTGGATAAAATTTTGTCCTCATAGCAGTCTTCATTGCATCCTAGTTGAAGCCTTCCAAAGCCATGAGTCTTGCTCGATTAGCTGTCCACCAGCTATCAGCCTTCTCTTTGAAATAGAAAGTCGCCTGATTGATCTTTTGGGCTTCAGGGCAATCCATTGCTTGGAAGATTTTTTCGAAATCCCTGATCCAGTTCTCCAACAATACCAGATCCTCTTTCCCATAAAGTTGCTCGGGTTCCGCTGAGATACCTTCTTAGCCCAGTCTGGTCCCCGCTCAACGATGACATTGTTGTTCTGATTGTTCTCGTGGTTGTGGTTCATAGCCTGAACAAACTGACCCATATGAGCGATCAGCTGAGCCACATGTGGGTCTAATACCGCTTCCCCTTCCATTTGAGTAGACGCGTTGCTTCTAGTGGCGTAGCGGTGTTGGTGATCAGTCATGCGCCCTACACTGTTGCTTAACGATTACGTGGTGTGGGGTTATGCAAGATTGATATAGCTTAGCTAGCGCACAAATAATAATAATAATAATAATAATAATAATACTAATAATAATAATAATAGTACTAATAATAATAACAATAATAATAACAATAATAATAATAACAATAATAATAATAATAATAATAATGATAATAATAATAATAATAATAATAATAATAATAATAATTTAGCTTAAATCACATATAATTACATTCTACAAGTATGCAATAACATTTAAACACATAAGTTATCTCGAGATACGTGCAATTCGACAAATATATTTCTCAAGTAAAGAGCATGTAGGCATCTCGAAATTAAGGATGAGGGTGGTTGGGATATACCCCCCGTCAATCGCTGGTCATTCGAACATGTAATAAGTACTGAGGCTTGAAAATGGAACCCAAAATAGGGAAAAGTAATGTTTATCAGTTAGGCATGCGAGGATAAAATAAGAGACATAACCCATCATCCCCGGATTATTCAGATTTTACTTGTTTAGTTGATATTACCCTATCAGTTTCAAGATCAAGTTAAACCTTAGCTTTAATTACTCTTAAAAGTCTTAGTTTTAAGTGTTATCTCCCTACAGTCCTAAAGGATGTCACTGCTCTGATACCAACTATAAACCCCCCGATTTTCAGAGGATTCGGAGTTCGGGGAAGTGTTGCCGTACAGGGGAAGTGATACCAACTAAAACATCCAAACTACTGATTAATATTACAAAAGTTAATAATGTCCGCGACAGAGTCAAACCTGGACAATAAGTCTAACAAAAGATATTTTACAACAACAGAGGTCTCTCCGGTTAATTACTAAGCATTACAGTTTACATGTGAGAACGTGCTCGTGAATCCCGCGCGTTACCCCAAGATAACTAGTCATATACCTGCGGGGGAAAATAAAAGGAACAAAGACCGCAGTTTTTCGAGTATCAGTAAAAAGTGAGTGAATAAACAACTTATAATGTAAAACATAGTGGCTAAGAAAGGTTACGGGGTTTGTATTTGAAATAGTTTAAACAGTGACGGAGTATAAGTTTAGAGATCAGAGTTTGCAGTAATAATAATATTCCCAAATGTTCAGTGTTTCCATTACAAATATCTTAATTCAAGTGGTGTGTCTATGCAGAACACGACTTAGAAATAATTGTTTCCAGATTTAGAGAAAAATTAGTCATATTAATAATTTGCAGTAACCAAGGGAGACCAGGATAAATAGTAACAGATGATACTGGTGTATAGGGGGGTGTTGAAACCCAACCTCTCTACCAAGCGTTATGGATCGGATCCCCCGTCCCGCTAGTCATCATACAAATAGCCAACTAGACCTTAAGTGTCGACACCCCCTTAAGATTGTAAGTCAGAAGAGTAGTACTAGATGCTATACTCTAGTCTATGGCGATAAGAGTCACGGCACTCGGAGTCCCAAAGTAGTAACGGGTCCAAGACTTCAATAGGTAGTCAAGGGAAACTGTCGAATCGATACTTCCGGCCAGAACCAACCATAAGGCCAAGACTCCAATAAGTATAGGTAGTCAAGCGAAGCTGCCGAATCGATACTTCCGGCCGGAGCCAACATAGTAACAGTCTACTGGTTCCATTACATGCGATTCTTTCACTTTACGTTGTTAATGGATTCTGACTTAGTGACATAAAGAGTTTTTCTCATTTCAAATACGAGTTGTAAAACGACTGTTTAAAAGTAGAACGTCGGGTTTAGAAATTAGAGAATAAAATACGACAATTATTTTGAACTAAACAAGTAGATCACATGAAAGAACAACACAGGTAAAACTAAGCAAGTAAACGCACATGTATATTTTGAGACTAAACATAAATCACGTTTTGACGCGAAGGAAGACAAGTACGCAACACTAAGCATGTATACTCACCGAGAGAGCCAAAAGTGCCAGCTAAATCGCTACTCGTAGACAACGTCCAACTCTACGCCATCGCCGAAATCAGGCTCTACAAGCATACACATAAATTCCTAATCACAACCAGGTTCGTTTCACAAATAGAGTATGCATATGTCTTACGTGAGATGCAAATAACATCGAAGAGTAATGATAACACCCAATTTATTTTTAGATAGTTTAAGTCTCAATTGCTAGTGAATCAGAAATCTCTAAAATGATATTAAGAAATTACATAATAATTTTAAGTCTACAAAACTATTTAATACTATAATTACCGTTATAGTAAATTATAAGAAAAGTCATATTATAGTGAAAAATTGAAATATAACAATTCTCTTAATGGTAAAAGAGTTATATCTAGTTAAGGAAATCATTTCGTAATATTTCACAATTAGTATCTATTTTCTAACTAATTTATTTTGCGATAAAAATAACAATAGTTAATCAAACGAATATAATTGTTGACTAAAAAGATAACATTTTACTTATAATTATTTGACAACTCACAAATTATTTCTATAAACAAAAATCAACATTGATCAAATGAGTAAAACATTACCATTTATTTGTTATGTAATTTGAACGTATATAAACAAGTCTTTTTATGGACTTATTTTTCACAAGAACAAATTGTAAATATTTATTATGTAACATATGCTAATTTGTGGAGATATTTCATTTTGATAATGATTTTAAGATTACTTATTAATTTAATATGAAATTGGTATGATTTTATTAATGTATAAACAATTAAATAAAAACTAACATTTATTAACTATAAATTGTTTGTCGAAATAACAGTAGGCTCCCCATAGTTTCTCTAAACAACAACTACTCAAATTAATTAGATTCACTTCAAACAAATCCTGCCCTAATAGTTCTGGAATGAACACAAAAACCCCTCCCAACTCATAATCATTTCAGACATGCCATCTTCTCCAACGGATTTCTCCCAACGGTCCACACCCACACATGCCAAAATCAAATACCCACAATCATTCATGTACATACAGCAAGTAAAATCCGAGAAATACATACCGTAACGGAACGCGAAGAGATTTTGGGTTTACCGGAAAGTTTGACGATGACGGAACTGAAATAGGCGGCAATGGTGGTCACGAGGATGAACTGAGCTCGGTCACAACTCTGTTCTGGTCGGTGGGAATCGTCGGGGCTCCACAGAGATGCGGACAAAAGGCTGCGACGAACAGAGGGAGGCAGAGCTGCGGCGGCGGCGTAGGCGTCGGGCTACTCCGGCATGTATGTTATCGCTGCTGTCATTGTTGTTGTTTCTGCTGGTATTTCGACGGGGGAGGGAGAGGGTGAGACGGTAAGTGAGAGGGAGAGATGGGGGCGATGATGGTGGTGGGTGGTGGTGGTGGGTGGAGGCGGATATTGGCGGTGGAAGGAGCTCTGTTTTGCCGGGTTTGTTCTCGATAAAACAGAGCAGAGGTGCGGCTTTGTTGGGTACAACAGAGAGAAAGAGAGGAGGGCGCTGGGTGGAGGAGAGCAGAGGTGGAATGGGGGTGGAGCTGGAGGTGGCGATGGCTGGTAGTGATGGTTGGTGGTGATGGTTGTCGCGGCTTGTGGGTCTCTGTTGACGAGGAATAAAAGGAAGAAGTTGAAGATTAGGTGAGTGATGTTATAAGGCTGGTAACAACAGAGGGTGAGGTAAGTCTTTTACTTGCTAAGGTCACTTTTTTTTTTCCTTCTAAAAATATATTATGTGGTGAGGTAGAGGCATGGGTTAAGTTGGTATTTCGGGCATGCGAATGCGTAACAACGCGATGATTAATGGTAACGCAACTAAAATTAATACGCAATGATATTTTGAAAATATGCGGGGAATAACCTGGATGAAAAATTTTGGAAGAAAAATATACTTTTTAGGGTATGAACTAAACGTAAAATTATCCTTATTAGTGTGATGTTATAAATAAAATAATTAGGATTATAAATTAAAATAACTACTAAAATAAGGGGTATTACACACTCACCCCCGCATCCCCTCGAAAATATCAAATGAAGCGCATGCGATCATGTAGGACTCACATAAATATATCATGAATTAATCCCTCATCGAACCCCCTCAACGACACCTCCCTCGTGACGCACTGAAGTGGTAATTCTAAACAATATATGATGAAGGCCAAGAATCGTCACCTAGGTTAAAATGCTAGAAAATAATCCAAGGTTCAAATCGGGTTTTCTAGTGGTAATACAAGGTGAGATCTAAAATCAGTGAGTGCACTAATACACGACCTCGCACAGCTATTTCGTGTGCCACTACGTGGCAGGCTGGCGACTACCTAAGACGCACGCATGAACGTTCGGTTCGTTTAGCTCACACCTAGCTCAACTCCTGTAAGAAAATGCGACAGACTCTTTAAATTTGAAAAACAAGTATATGTGTAAAAAAATAGGTAGGCACTCCCGTAAAGGAAGTCTCTCTATACGGACTAAGGGGAACTCACATTGTCTCTCTGGGTCGCAAGTCACGCCCTATGCCTAAATTTCTCACACTCTCCAATTTGTCAAATTCTAAGATCCTTTTGATTTCCCATTCTTAAATTTTTAATTTTTATGAATTTTTCATTTTTTTTATTTTTTATATAATATCATATATTCTAAATGCACGACCATTCGAAAGAAGACTCGATACGACTCAATGGTAGGTAGAGTCAAAATAAGAGAACGTGCAGTTATAAAATACAAACACATATCTAACACAAAACACTATGACAAGTATCACGAAACACACACTATGAAACAAACATCCTATATGCAATTGGTTCATGCAGACACGGACTTGGCTAATATTCAGAAAATCTCACTTCCACACTAGAATGCTTCGTTGTCCCCAACGAATTTAGAGATAAACCAAAGGGACTCAGAATTCTAATGCAAGGGCCGGCGGGTCTACTCGCTCTCCTCCGTGCCATCCGAGTTGGAACTCGACTCGTACAAAACATCATGAGGTCTCGGAGTCAGTGTCAAACCATCGGGCTTACTGAGCTCGTGTAACCACTGATTCTGCCTATCGCGAATCACACCGAGTTGGCGTTGGTTCCGTCGCGCATGAAAGGCCCTTGACTTGGCTTTCCTCTCCGCTGCCTGCCATCGAGACTCAGCCTTTTTCTCATTAGCTATCATCATTTTTTGCATGGCCTTCATAGTGGCCTCAAGGCTAGCATTAGTCAGACTCAACTCACCACTCACACCCGGGGCCTTACCCTTACCGCCCGTCTTAGCCCCCTTTTTAGGTGGGGCGTAGCTTCTCTCTACAACGACCTAATCTTTAGTCAGGTCAGGCACATGATTCCAGTATCTCGGGGATTCGGGTTCACGGTCTCCATCATAACACTCAACAACATCCTTAACCGCCAAGTGCTTTAGCAAATACCCGAACCCAGCTGCGCGACGGTTGGAGTCCTGAAGCCTTGCTCTAAAACTCCTATAAATGCGCTTCGGGACGTTGAACAGCTGAACATGATACTAGCACATGGCCATAACACACCACTCGAACCGTATGTGGTTCTGTGGCGAAACGCCCTCAACCCAAGCCTCCACTACGTTAACTAACCAACGCGCTCGACGAAGTAAGCGTTTGGCTGCAACCGTCTAATTTCTTACATCCTGACTCGCATGGGTGTCCAAGGCGTTCCTGTCACCTGAACAAAATCAAAATTCGACACTAAGTTCAACAACTCTTCTACGTTCATTTTCATGGTGGCCTTGAAGTGACAGGGACCCTCTAGTAATGGCCATTGTAGGGCCGCGACTATGGTAGCCGGAGAAAAGATAAAAAAATTCCTACGGGCATAGATAATACTATAATCATTCCAACCTATATCCTCCGAAAATCCACACCACTTGGCGTTCTCATAAATTTCCCACATGATCTCTGAACTCGCGTTGTCCTTCACGATCTCACACCACCCCGCAAGATTCTCTTTCTTCATGAAATCCTAAATTTTTTGGGGAATCTCATCCTGGAATGGGAAACGTTTCTCAACATTGGCCCCCTTGAACACACACTCTCTCCGCTGGTCGTACCTAGCATGCGCCGAAAGATTGACAAATCTATAGTCACAAAATGCTCTGGTCTTAGGGTCAAGGTTAGACCTAGGACTAGACTCTCTCTCTAACCTCACCACCAGTAGTCTTTAAGGTTTATTTTGTCCCAACTCATCAGGGTCCGGTGAGCCTGGTGAAACCATGCTCCACGTAGCCCAAAAAGTAGCACTCTCCTCTTAATCGCGACCCGCTCCCCCCGTCTCTCTCAAGTCTTCCTCAGGGAAATATTTGTCATCACTATCGATGACTACTTTCTGTTTCTTTCTCTTACCCCCAGTCACATTTTTACTCATATCTACACCATTTCCTTTAGCTATGACATTACCTTTCCTTTTATCACGACTCGACATTGTGTACAAGAAAGTAGCAAAAATTTGACGATGAAATTGACAAAAATTTCGCAATTCAAGACACCCACGCGCTCCTTGCAATGTCCCCATCAAAACCCCACCGAAGAAAGATTCCAATTTGACCTTGGATTGCTTGAATTTCAGTTTGTATGTTTGGAACCCTAGCTTTTTCTTTTTGCTGAATTTGCATCAAACGTGTCTTGAACTGAGATTAATCAACGACCCTTCTCCTCTCCTACCTGGTGCGCCCACTTTGTCGGAGATGTGCAGTTGTGGTGGTCGTTTTTAATAAGTGGCAGTGATGGAGGTAAGGGGGGGGGGGGGGGGACAACGGGGTTGGTTGTGTTTTATCGTGGGTCTGAGGAAAGAAAAGATGGAGCCGGCGTTGTTGCAGTGGTGGTGGTCGGAGCGGTGATGTTGGTCTGAGGAGGTGGTGGTTCGGGTGGAGAGTGAGAGAGAAGAGAAGGGGAGCCGATGGGTGAAAAGGCAGAGGAGGGTTATGTGTTGCTTGCGTTCGACCGTGGTTTCAAGTTATCAAGTGATAACTTAAGCTTTTGATAAATGACATCAACCCCCCTCCCCCCTAAAATTACACATAGCACCCCTTGGACCAAACTGCAACCATCCGAGACTAGGTCGCGTGACCTAGTTGGTAGGTCGTGCGACCTAGTTAACACCCTGATTTCTCCAACTAGGTCGTGCGACCTAGTAACTAGGTCGTTCGACCTAGTTACCAGCCAGCACAAATTTTAACTCTTCCCGGCATGCTTTTTCATGAATTTGGAGCTTGAAACAACTCCGGATAAGTTCAAACATGATATTTCACCCCCACACTTGGCATCCAACATGTCGTTTCACAATTTAGACCGGTAGCACACGGTTTTGAACTTTTTTGCCATTTCCGGTTTTCACGAAAACACTTCACGGAAAGCTCTTGACACTCCCACACAATGGCACTCTTTAATTCAGCATACAGCCATGTTTGTAAAAAATCACCTCGTAATCCGAGCCAATGTGTCAGCTTTCTCAGTTTTTTATGCATTATTCACTTGCATCAAGACAGGGAGTCCGGCTACGCTCTCTTCACCAAGTGCGTGTGTTGAGTGAGTGTTGGAATGGCATCCTCCACCTTATTCTTCATTCCGGACACCGATACGCGTTTTGGACTGCTTTTTCTCGATTTTTGTGATTTTTTCTCCACGCGCATCAAGAAGGGGGATCCGAAATAGGCCTTCCACCTAGAATTCCTGAACATACTCGTTGGAAATATTAGTACCTCTCTCGCACCCCTCAAATAAATCAAACAGAATAAAATAAACAAAGTATTGAAATACACTAAAGCAATAAATAGGTTGGGTTTCCTCCCAGCAGGCGCTAGTATTTTAGGTCGACGCCCGACCCAGTTACCTCATATGAGATCAGATAGCGGAATTGCTTTGAGGCGCTCATTAACTCCAATGAAATTCCTGTCCATGTATGGCTTCGCTCGCTGTCCATTCACCTTTAATCGGTCCCCATTCTCAGCTTCTACCTCAAGCGATCCCCATGGGTAAACCTCGGTAATCGTGAAAGGGACACTCCATCTTGACTTCAACTTGCATGGAAACAGTTTCAAATGTGCATTTGAAAATTAGTACCTTATGTCCCACCTTGAAGTCCTGCGGTATGATATGCTTATTGTTCCATTGCTTGGCCCGCTCTTTAGAGATCTTTGCACTCTCATAAGCCATCAACCGAAAATCTTCAAGCTCTAGAAATGCCTATTTTGTTTGCTCACATGAGAGCTTAGCATCCAAGTTGATCATCTTCAGCGTCCAAAATGCTCTGTGCTCAAGTTCCATCGGGAGATGACATGACTTCCAGAATAAAAGCTGGTAGGGAGACATGCCCAAGGGAGTCTTGTATGCTGTCCGATATTCCATAAACTCTCATCCAAGTGTATGGACCAGTCTTTGCGTCCCGGATTAACTGTCTTCTCCAAAGTTCCATTGATCTCCCAGTTAGACACCTCAGCTTGCCCATTTCACTGCGGATGGTAGGCTAGTGATATCTTGTGCGTCTTCACCCCGTATTTTCTCAAAACATTGGCAAATACTTTATTAACGAAATGCGATCTCTCATTACTAATAATGGTTCTGGGCGTCCCGAACCGCGTAAATATGTTCTTGCACACGAATCTCTCGACTGTAGTGCCATCATTCTTGGGACAAGATATCGCCTCTACCCACTTGGTTACATAATCGACAACTAAAAGAATATAACGATTACCAAGGGAAGAGGGGAATGGCCTCATGAAATCAGTGCCCCAAACGTCAAATGGCTCTACCTCCAACATAAAATTTTGAGGCATCTCATTTGAGTTGGAAATATTGCGGGTTTGCTAACACCGGTCACACTGCTGCACAAATAGATGAGAATCCTTATGCAATGTATGCCAAAATAAACTACTCTGAAGTACCTTTGTCACTATGCGTGATTTGCCTAAGTGACCTCCACAGTTCAACTCGTGGCAGTGTCTGAGAATCTCCAATTTGTCTGGCTCTGCTACATGTTGGGTTTTGAAGTAGGTAACGCAGAGGAATAATACAATTTTCTTACTTAAAGCCCACCAAGGATCACACGAAGAGCTAATCATAACATGATAAGAGCATAGAAGATGTGTACCTTGGTTTGGGAGATCACACAAAGAATAGTGTCTTTGTCTCTATGAATATCCACACTTTGGATTCTTGATTGGATTCCCTCTCACCGCGTTGTGCTAGAAACAGAAGAAGGAGGAGGATGATCACGCAAAACGGAGCACCAAGGCCTCCCCTTGGTGTGGCCGACGGCAAAGGGGCGGACGGGTTGGGGGGTTTCGACCTTCCCAACTTGCTCTCCTCTCTTTATTTGTTAAGTTCACTAAATATTGACTTGTGTAGAGAATTAACAAGCTAGAGATAATTTATATAGTCATAACTCTTTATTAACTACATAAAGGCCCCGATACTAATAATGTCCTTACATGGATTAGCCCACTTGCAAATTAGTCCTACTAAGTTTGCTTGTGGTTGCGTTATGATCCTTTTATTAATTAGTCCAACTAATTAATACCTATATCCAATTTAATCCATTCGGTGTGTGACCCCATATGTTTCTACTTAGTTGGTAGTAACTTATTACAAACATGGAGCGGTGTCTAGCAACACATCCGTGCCACCCAACTAATAGAAATAAGTTAGTGATCCCAAGAAACCTTGTGCCCAATATCTCATATTGTATTACACGTTTGTCTCAATATCCGGATTGGACACGAGACATAATAGTCACACTCGTATATCCAATCCATAGTTTCTCGATCCTGGGAATATGCTTATGCAAGCAGATAACATCAATATTTCCATATTGATTTATCTGAGTCTGGCCAGACATTCAATAAGCCCCATCCCTCGTGTGGCCATGGATATTTTCTCCCGTTATGTGGGAGGGAAAAATCCTCTCTACGTCACTACGATCTATAAGCTTGCTTCCTATCATGCCCGATAGCTATCTCTATAGTTAACCAGTTAAGGCGCATGGTTGGATAACATCAAAGCATGATATTCCTCAACTAGAGTATCTAATGACTTCAAGTCTATGGATTACAATATTATTAGCACTACGAGAAGCGATTGTTACTTTGACATAATCTAATGTATCCTTCTCGTCGTGGGTCAATCCAGTATGCCATTACTCCTAATGCATACCCATGTGTTATACTTGATATCTCCATATCAATCTACACACGTACTAGTCTATATTTGATCATCCTATTAACCAATATAATGAACTAGGCATATTTAAGATAACAACACACTACTAGAAAAATAACTTGAAATGGCAACAATCTATTGCCAAAGAAGCACATTGTATTGACGTTTTAGCCAAAAACGGCGGTATTTGCGGCAATAAGCCCTCTGCCGTTGCTGCTACTGCAGTATTTGCTTTCTGGCGGGAAATTTACTGCCATTTATAGTTTTGTTGGCGAGAGTGGACTTACTGCCGTTTTAACTAGTATTCTGCGGCGATAATTACTGCCGCATCTGTTGTGGTGGAATTTAGCGATAAAAGAATTATTGCCTTTTTTAGTCATATAAAAATGGCAGGAAGTATCGCCCTATTTGAAAAGCTAAAGTGGAATTACATCCTTTCTTCTAGCCCAGCAGACAGATTAACCAATGATCTACTTCCAATCTACAACAAATATCAACAACCACATGCGCCAATTACAGACAAAAGTCTACAAAACTTGCATATAAGTAACGTGATCATTCTTTTTACAAAATAGCGCATACAAAAACCTTAGGAGACATAGCAATAATTGCTCAAACAAAATAATTTTTCCGCTCAAACAAAAAAGCGATCATTAGTTGTTTACAACTTTTTTCTGGTTGCTTCTAATCAACTACTTGCTTCATGAACGTCATCCAAAACATTGCTTCAACTTCTTTCCAGTTGCTTCTAATCTACTACTGCTTCATGAACTGTCGGTTCAAAACATGCACCAATTACTTATCCTATTTCGTTTACACCTGTACACAAAAATGCTGAGAGTTAACAACACTAAACAATTTTGACCGAAATTCAGAATTGTGATAACTAACCATGAGATTAAAGTCGCTGAAAGTTATCATGGACAATTCAAATTGGACAGAGAAATCATAATGTAAACCGCTGGGATCAGAAGATTCGACATCTTAGCAGAGACATCTGATAATTCAAATTTGGCGGCATCGTCACAACGCCACATTCTAACTACCTACTTCCTACCAATCAACCACGATGTATACCATTGCACGTCCAGAAGACCACAACGAATGCAAACTGAAAACACCAACGTGATTTGCACCATCTCATCAAGCCATTATAAACACACACTACAATTGCAAGCACATCCAACTAACAGCTCATTGATGAAAATCTGGGGGAGGAGGGAATATCGGCAAGTTCATACCAAACACCCACATATATCTCTTCCAAGTTTGCAGGAATCATTCTTGTGATGTCAAAACACTAAACATAAAACTGAACCTTACCCAACACTAATTAAGTCAAAAGATTATAATGCGAGGTTTATAATTGATATCAATTATAATAACTCTACCAGTGAGAAAATGTAGTTCCTGTGTATCCCTATTCTAGACCTGAAAGCAAGTCTCACCCCCTATAATCCCTCAGTATGGGTAAGGACCGGCCCTCCAGCCCCCACTCGAGGATTTATTTTTATATTTTTGTTTTTTGTTGCACACAATATACCTACAAAATAATCTAGATATGGAAGAGTGAAAAACCCAACAAGGCATCACTGACACAAAATTATAAACAAACTCAATCCCCAGGTTGGCTTGACAGAGCTCTGGGTTGAATACCCAATGCCAAATATCAAAGAAAGCACTGTCAGCTTTTTGCTTTGTTCTGAATCAATACTTGCCATTGAACTGAGATTAAAAAAGTCGATTTTGTGAGTCTCTATTTTCAGAGATTTGAAAATTACATGCAAGCAAATTCAATTTTTTAAAATCAATTACAAATGAAAGAAACATGAATTGCAGGTAGGGAACTCAGAAGTCATCAAATTAAAGTTTCTAAAATCAACAATAAAAGTTAACACAATGCATGGGTGTATCCAGGTAGCTCACTTACTCGATTTAATTGAAATGCTTAGAAGACATGCCTTTCTCCTGCTGAGCCTTTGCCTGAAATTTTTGAAATATATCAACTATTCAGCACTCTAATCAAAATAAGTACCTAAAACACTCTTTATGTTTAAAGATATGCAGGTAACCAAAGTAAATACATACAAGACTGCGAGGCCAAACTATTTTTTTCTTCAATGTGTCTCCCAACTTCTTCAAACAGGTGTATCCCGAACGAGAGGAGCATTTGGCTTTAGCACCTCAAGAATACCAACTTCGTAGTACTTTGTACCCAACTGCAGTCCATTTACAACTTTTGCAGGATCCTAAGAAAGGAAAACTGCTTTGGCAACGGGCTCTCTAGGTGGTTCCATGGAATACAAGGTTAGGTAGACCGGCTTAAAAGGATTCCCCTTTCAAACAAACAAAAATCCAATAAGCTACTGTACGACTTTCAGAAGATGCAGAATTGACAACATTTTGGCCAGGAGGTAGAGATTTTTCATGGGTTTCACGAGTCACTGCTCGAACAGTTTCAGCAATGTTGACATTCGGTTGTTCAACAAACATAGCAGGAGTACTTGATTCTTTTCTATGAGTTTTCCTCAATCTTGAATCCAATAATCCATCTATTTCTTCACCAAGCTCAAGCCGTAACTCTTGGCGTAACTCCTCACGTAACTCTTGGCGAATATCCTCACGTAATTCTTTACGGAACTCATCCCTGAGCTCCTGTCGTAACTCTTCACGCAACTTCTGACGCACACTTTCAAGTTGCAAGGATGCATTCATATTCCTTTTACCAAATACTTTAGTTCGACATTGTCCAATTACCATGGTCCTCACACGACCTCTATTGTCAGGACCCATGACATCGACAAACGCAGCTTCTCAAAACTCATATGTCGGTATTTCAGAATGTTCTGGGTGAACTAGTTGTTCATTGAGTTTTCCCTACAACATGACCGTAAGTTTGCGTCATCAAAATATGCAAACAAAGATTCTTACAATTTGTCGAAAATTATATAATAAAATGTGAGCATATTCAAATAATTAAACAACTATGAGATGTACACATACAATGTTCTGAGCCGCAATTGGATCAGATTGGGAATATGTTTTCATATAAACAGCAGTACGATCATGCTCTAGACCCAGATTCTTCAACTGAAATTTAAAAATTCACAATAAGTTTATCACCAACCACTAATTCCATGTTACTGTAATAGATTAAAGAAACCACTATATCAATGATTACCTCTTCTCGGACTTGCATATGGCTTGTCCTTCCACTTCTATGGATGCTATGTTGGTGACTTCTGTTTTCCTTATTTTGTGCACTCTTAGCCTTGAAAAAAGCACGCATATGAGTCATACACACACATAAAAAATACTTAAGATACCCCATCTGATTATAATTCCAAAAGAAGTAAGTACCTGAGCTTCCTCCTCCCCAAAATATTTAACTAATATCGGCCATTGTGCTGGCTCGACCCTCGGCGAACATACTGCCAACATGTCAGGATCATCTTTAAAGGGATCATATTGATCCCTTTCCAGTTCGTGCTTCCAGTTTGACCATTTCCTCCCGACACTCTTTGTATTCCTCAACAACATTAGCATTAGCCTGTCACATATATTATAAATTTGATCCAATGTAAAAGCAGAATGTAATACACAAATGCTAATTTCAGCACCTTTATATGATTCCACAACTCCTCGTGATGTGGTTTTAACTCAGGAGCCCTCCAGTCTGTTTATATGAGCCGCAACAAAGTTCCATTCTTAGCAAGAACCCCTTATTGGCTTTGAAACTTTTTTCTCCATGGACCCACTGGAATAAAGTATTCATTAAATTGGAGTAGCATTTTAAACCCTTCGGTTCCCCATTTACTGTGCTGTATGGCAAAACCTCGTACTTTACGTGCACTGTTTTGTTCAGGAGCTACACGTCCTGGAACTGAAAATAAAATACAAGAAGTCACAATAGCTTCAGAGACTTGTAAGAAAGAAACACTACTAGAAATATTAGCAAAAGCGTCATTAGATTGATGCGTTTTTTGCTAAATTTAATGCTCTATTTAGAAAAAAAAAAAAGCATAAATTGCAGCATTAATGATAATGCTACATTAGCCAGTGCTGCTTTTTGCATTGCAGCATTAAGCTAATGCTACAAAGAAAAGCAGCATTAACTTGCAGCATTAACTAATGCTGCAACAAGTCTAGTCACAGTCTGCAGTATTTACATACTAATGCTGCATTTTGGAATGAAATTGCAGCATTATTGGACTTTAATGCTGCATTTTACATATTATTTTTGAAGCATTATAGAGATTAATGCTGCAATTTAAGTGCATTTTTTGCAGCATTATCATATATTAATACTGTTTTTTTATACTACTTTGCAACATTAGACTAATGCTACAAAGTATAACTAACACACCACATTTAATGCCTAAAATTCATATAAACCTTGCACTTTGCAAGCAACAAAACATACAACTTTACAACACACATTTCAATTGCTAAATCAAAAAATTTCATTCAAAATTAATAAATAAGTTTGATTACATTATCCTCAATGTATCCCTAAAGTACCGTGTTGCACTACGGCTAACATCTACAAAAATTCGGGATACCAAGTCTAGCTAATAACATTACAAACTGGACTTTGTTTACCCGAGCGATCAAAATACCAAGATGCAAAAACGCTCCAGCTTGCTATCTTGTCTCCGCCAACTGCACCTTACTTACTCGAGCGATCAATGTACCCCGGACTAGTTCTTCTTACGCAGCACCTATAAAAACACAAACCATATCCCAAAATTTTAGAACACAATTATATTCCAACTCAACTAAAACATAAACATATATATGAGTAGTAAACTAAATCTGGGTATATTAGAATTATTGATAACTTTAAGATCAAGTGTTCTCTCACATACAACTCCATTATTTGCATTTTATTGAAGTATTGGTGGTCTTACTAATAAAATAAATTATGAAAACCTTGCGCAAAGACATTATCAAAGTATATAGGTTTCGTCCAATTTCCAAGTCAAACCACAACCCATAAAACCAACATGATAAAAACAAGGAACAACTTGGTACAGGATAAAAAAAAACAAAAAAAAAAAAAAAAAAAAAAAAAAAAAAGCAATAATGATCAGCGACTTCGTTGGAGCAATTGAACAAACAGGTGGGGTGCACAATAAAATGGGTCAAAAGACAATCTTATCGGAAGGAAATGAAGACGAGAAAGAGGTTAGGTTTTACTGACCGGAGGTGGGGGAGGCGAGTGCGGGACGTGTTTTCTCAGATGGGCAGGTCGAGAAACGGCGGTGGCTGATAGTATGCGACTTATGTTCTCCGGTGAAGGGAGCATAGTGTGACATCATCATTTAATAGACAAGAAGAAAGAAGGGTGATTGGTACATACGATTACCGCTGGCAAATACATGCCACGTTTCCCCTTGACGTGAACCAATTCCCGCAAAAAAACTTCTCCCACTTGTTTCTCCGTTTGGTTCCTAGATGAGTCTCTGCCCACTTGTCAGTCCTGGAAAATGGGTTGGAAATAGGAGTATGTTTGTATCTACGGCAAGAACGACACAAAGAGATGCTGTTTTATAACGGAAAAACAGGAAGCAGATCACCCAAAACAAAAATTAAAACTAGTGGAGCGAAAATCCTAATACATATTTGATAAAAAATAATAAAACAGGTTGTGACACAAATTGTTCTTATTTAAGTGTCAGATGGTACAAATTCATATAAATCATAGTCAAGAGTAGCAACAAAATAGGCTAGTAGAGATTGCCATTTCAGAACAGAACCTCTTCCATCTTAATGTTCATGCTCACCACTTCTCCCACCACCACTTCTCCCTCCAGGACTGCTCATTGAGTCACCTGATTCATTTTGTTGATATAAACAGACATTATTTTCCAATAAAGATCACCTGCAAGAACAATGAGCAAAGCTTAGACAACCAATCGTGAAATGGTAAACATCCTACAAATCAATGAATGGTAAATATCCTACAAATCATTTCAAATCACAAAGAATATTCGGAATCATCATGCATAACAAAATACCATATCCATAATTGTCGAACCCTATGCGAATTGAAACTATACAACCATAGTTTTGTGCAATTTCTAATGATCATCTTGAGGCCTCGCAAGCGATCGCTAAATACCGTAATCTCAATAGCACTCATGGCACATGTTATGCATCTGAGTTTCTTTTCTTTTCTTTTTTTTTTCAAATCAATTGAAAAGTACAATTCCAATACCTAAGAGAAAACAAAGGAGAAGATATACAAATTGCTATAACAGTGCCATAGTGGGAAGCTATTATAGATCATAACACTTTAACCCATTTTGTAATTTCCGTTAACTACTAATGTCATATCGATTAGCTTGGAATGATAGCTTTTGTAAGGACATATTTGGCATTGGAAAAATGCGACATATGCAACATTTTGATTTCCCCATAATCTAGCTTATCAACTCGGCTCGATTGAGGTTGGGATGATCAAATTGGTAAATGTGAAAAACTTATTGAAAAGAATATGCATTTGGTTAATTCTTTTAAACATATGCAAGTATAACAAGAAGTTCAATTCATACCAGATTGGTGGATGCTGAATGACAGACTACATCTGAATTCGCACGACACAACCACCCTATGTGTATGTTTCAAACATCCTTATCTGATAACTCCTCCAATTACTTGGATATGAGCAAAGCTAGCCTTTTTCTTGAGTGTCTAAGGTGATGGACTAATTCATCTGAACATCTACGGTCATGTTTTGTGGTCGTGTTGAAGTCCTTTTACACTTTATGATGTGCCATATCAACAAAATTAATGCAAACAAAGAGGCTTGAAAAGAAAAGTAAATCTAGTATGAACTGAACTTCAAATAATGTTGGTAAATTTTGGTATAAAATCGCTTTATTGCTAAGTTTTCCAATCTGATACACGTTTCCTGATGCATGGTCATTGTCCAATAACAGTGCACATACGTTCGAATTTGTAGTTCTGGAAATAACATAAGTGGCTCCAGCAAGAATAAACTCAACAAAAGAATGGTAAACACATGTTCATGGAGATTAGTTCTTGGACGCATGTTCTACAAGTTCCGCGATGCATGTTCAACCTACAATGACAGTGCACATATGTGCGACTTCGTAGTTATGGCTAAGACATAGATGCCATTGGCGAGAGTAAGCTCCATGCGGGTATGGCTACACACGTTGATGGAGATTAGGTTCCAGTATAAAAAACATATAGATGAACTGTAAATGCAATAGCAAGAAACATGTTCCATCTTTCATAAAGAAAATAAGGAAGTAGAGCAGCGAGGCACTTACTGCGCTTGGGCTGTTAAAAGTTGAAGATTGCTTGAGCATAAGGATGCATAATATTGTGCGAACAGCAACCAAATTAACCTTTCCTACCAGATTGTTCTTCTTTTTTTGGTCCACGCCATCCAACCCTAAAACACAACAAAAGCAAAAGGGTTTAATTAAAAACATGCTTTTTGGTTCACATTGGAAACCAAGCATGTTCCTAGAGTTGTAACATCTATCAGAATATAGGCACACAACATATTCGAAACAAGGAAAAATTAATTATTGTATTGAGATAGGGGGCAAAAGGTACAAATGTTTCATCATATCTTGTTAATATAAGCAAGCATTACATCAAATTGAACTTTTGAATAGCAGCTCAATGTTTGATCATCTGAAAAGTGAACATAGGTAAGTGTGGATTTGATTGATAACCCCATACCATATTAAAACAAGAGTAGAGTAGAGTAGAGCCCCAATTCCATCCATGTTTGATCATCTGAAAAGTGAACATGGTAGTCAAGAAGCAAGTTATAATGCACATTACACAAACAAGCTGCATAAAGTACGAAACAACGGTCCATGAGTAAGTTCCGTGAAGAGGCAGGTTAAATACATATTGTAAACAACTATTTTTAGGCACTCCCGGGGTTTGAAGCTATGAAGAAAGGCAGAGATGCTCATAAATTGATTAAAAGGAGAATAAGGAAATAAAATCAAGGAACGGAAGGAGATTACCAAATCAAAAACTGTTGCAAGTGACTCCGAATAGATTACTGTCCCAAAGCACCATGATTAACAGCGGCCAGAACCGAACAGCGCCAATCTCACAATACAGAATTTGGTGCTTGATAAACACTTCACAAATACAATGTATGCCTGCAATTGGCATCCCAAAGATCAAAATAAGAAAACGTTAGAGATACTCGTGCATAGTAATCAAGTTCTCGGCTAGCGAACTCTTCAGTGAATAGATCGATGATGTTCTTCCCTATCCAAGACAACCCAGACTACAATTTTCAAAGCATCATGAATATGGATCCATGGAAGTCGCACACACAGAGAGAGTGAGAGAGAAAGTTGCTACCTGTGTTTGCTAATGCAACAGAAGACATTTATTCCTGCAATGAAATTCAAAACCCTGGAAGGTTAGTACCAATACAAGGAACAGAATCCCCATGGATACAAATGGTACAAATAACAAGAACCCTAGAAAAATCCCCAATTTTAAGCCGAAACCCTAGGTTAAACACTCCGTACAAAAAAATCAAATCGAAACACAAATCAACAGCACTGAGATAGAAAGAGAGAAAGAGAGAGTGCAGATAGAAAAGTGAAGCTTTGCGAATGAGGCCGGAACAAAGAGCTTCGTCTGACTACCATACCTGTATGTGCGGATTGCAAGAGAGTGGGGCGGAGAGAGAGTGGAGTGGAGAGAGAACTCAGAGCAGCTCTGAGAATCGCGGCCGAGAGAGAGAGCGATGGTGAGAGAGAGAACGATGGTGAGCAGCATTAGTTTGAGATTGGGATGGCGGGTTTGGGGAAATTTGAGATTTGGAGAGTATCTGATGGCGGGTTAAAGGGATAGGCTTTTGTTTTTGTTTTTTTCCTCATTGCAGCATTAGTTTGTTAATGTTGCACAGTTGAATAAAAAAGCAGCATTAATGGGATTAATGCTGCAATATGTATGCCGTTTAGCAAAACATTGCAGCATTATTGGATTAATGCTACAAGTTATAAGTTGTTTAGCCAAAAATTGCAGCATTATAGGATTAATGCTACAATATTACAGCATTTACTTTGCAACATTAATACTAATGCTGCTTTAGGGTATCAATTACCGCATTTGTCCAAATGCTACAAATAAAATGTGGTATTTGCTAAGATTTCTATTAATTAAATTAAACAAAATACCACAAATTTCATAACAGAACCTGATCCACCTTCTTGTGAGCTTGCAGCAGGGATGCTAATTGTTTCCGGATGGAGAATCTGAGATGTTGGAGCAGTGTGAGACTGAGGTGTTGCAAGGGGGTTATTGAAACCTTTTTGCGGTGGATGGTTCACATATGGAGGAGCTTGTGGAAGTATTTTTTCTGATGGTGCATGGTGAGACTGAGGTGGTATAGGGTGAGGTTGAGGTGGTGCAGGGGTGGTATTTTCCTCTGAACTGATGGCGTTCATAGCACGCGCTATGTAACGTGGTCTCTTTTTCGCCATGACAGCCTGCATGACAACATGAAAAGTTAAGTACACAATCTAGGGAAACCCAGAAGTATGTGAAAATGAAAACTAAAGATGCAACATATACTTACTAAAATATCAATGAACATGTAATTACATCTAGTTGTTCGCATCATCAATAACAAAATCAAAATCATCATCATCATCATCTTCATCATTATCACCACCATCTTCTGATTCAGATTTAAAATCATCCTCAAAAGCATAACAGTTTGGGTCATTGTTACCGTTGGGGATTTCACCAGTTGGTATGTTGCCAGAATCTATTTCAATTGCCTCCCATCTTCTCTTACCCAATCATAGTCATCGAGAGCATTTACCCCTAATTGTTGATCACAATAAGGCTCTGCTTGGGGATAGGTTACAAAATGTGAAGTGTTATCCTCTCCCCCCATATCATAAGTATCTCTCGGTACCACTGCAATTGCCACATGCCAATCCGTTTCAATTGGGTCCTTCACATACCAAACTTGTTGAGCTTGTTATGCAAGTACAAATGGCTCAGCTGACTTAGAATTATGTTTGTACATTAAATGCTTAAAATTTACAAGTGTGAACTTGAACTCGTCTTCTTTCTTACCCGCACCATTATCCACCCAGTCCCACTTGATTAGAACAAAATTCATACCATTTGTGTACCGCAGTTCAGTTATATCTTGTAATACCCCATAGTACGGAACATATCCAATAGCCGATCTTCTATCTTTTGAGGTAGAGTAGCTCTCAGTTGAAGTTGTTACCATAACCCCACTGGTTTGAGTCTCTCCTTATTTCACGACGTTTCGTGTGAAATTTTAATCCATTTATCACATATCCAGAGTAGCGACATGCCCAATCTGATGGTCCCATTGAGAGTGCTCTCACTTCATCAGATTCACAAACATCACCCAATTTAAGCACCTACATATTTTAGAAATTAGAACTCAGGGCCAGAGACATTATTTAAAATTAGTTTTTTTCAACTTTATAAATGAAACTTACATCTTCTCTCAACCACTTCGGGAATGTGTCATTGTGTCGTTTTGTTAGCTCCCACCTCGATAATTGAGGTTTTTCACTTGTGAGTCGTGCCTTATGTTCACTGCATTTTGGACATTGAAAACAGTAAGTCAAGAATTGAACTTAGAGATGTGGATGCTTACATGTGAAAGGTAATACTTACTCTCGGTAAGAGTCAATTGATTTTGAATTTGCTAACACATATCTATGAGCTTGTTCTTTTGTTATAGGATCGAGAAATACAGTCCTCCCTTTCCCCAAGCCTCGACCTCCTTCACAACTATTTTTTCGACTCGGCCGCGTAAGTTTGGTCTCAACATCATCCAAGTACCTCGAACAAAACGTTAAACATTCTTCCACCAAATATCCATCTGCTATGGATCCCTCTGGATGACTTTTGTTGCGAACATATTTCTTGAGAATTAGTAAGTACCTGATGTAATATTTAAGATTATACCACATTATAATAAAAAATCAACTGATTTTAATTTCAATTCATAATGTAATAACGTACCTTTCAACATGGTACATCCACAAATATGCCACTGTACCGGCAATTCTTGCCTCATTTCCCAAATGAACAGGAAGATGTATCATGATGTCTAGAAAAGATGGCGGAAAGATTTTCTCATTATGGCAGAGAGTAATTGTAACTTTCTGCTGCAATTGGACTAAAGTAGATGGATCCAATGTCTTAGAACATAAGTGTCTGAAGAACGAAGATAACTCGATCAGTACTTTCACAACATGCTTTGGAAGAGTCCTTCTAAGCGCAATAGGTAATAGTTGTTGCATGAGAATATGACAATCATGACTTTTTAAACCCGTGATAGTTCTTTCCTTTAGTTGTACACGTCGGGATATGTTAGACGAATAACCATCGGGTACTTTCACATCTTTCAACAATTTATAGAATGTGTCTTTGTCACGTTTGTTCATGGTGAAGGCAACAGGAGGTAAAATAGGTTTTCCACGAGATGACTTTTGAGGATGTAGTGATCCTCGTATACGCATATCTTTGAGGTCTAGATGAGAATTCAAGTTGTCTTTATTTTTTTTCCCTGCACCGAGTATTGTATTCAGAACACTATCACACACGTTTTGCTCTATATGCATGACATCTAGATTGTGACGCAACAAATTTTCCTTCCAATAAGGCAATTCAAAAAAGATGCTTCTCTTTTTCCAACTATAAGTAGGCACCCCTTCTGCAGCCTCAACATCTGACCTTGATCTCTTTCGGCTATTCACCATATCCCCATCTATTCCTGTTTCTCCATATTTCTTCTCAATATGCTCGACTTGTTTAAATATTTCTTTTCCAGATAATAGTGGTGCCATTCTTCCTGTTTCTACTGTACCATCAAAACCTTTTGCATCTTTACGAAACCTATGCCTTTCATCTAAGAAACGTTGATGCCCCCCATAAGAAATTTTTTTACCATGTTTCAACCATCGATGTTGTGTTTCCTTATTGCAAGGTGGACATGCAAATTTTCATCTAGTACTCCAACTAGATAAATTTGCATAAGCTGGAAAGTCATTGATAGTCCACATAAGAGAAGCACAAAATTGAAACATTTCATTACTTGCTGCATCATATGTTAGTACACCTTCATTCCAAAAATCATTCAACTCCTCAATAAGTGGCTGTAGGAAAACATCAATATCATTTCCAGGGGCAGAAGGTCCATCAATCAATGTCGACATTATAATATTAGGTTGCTTCCCACACATCGAAGGACCATAGTTATACGGTATGAACAATATCGGCCATGTGCTATGCGGAATGGTAATTGTTCTAAACGGGTTAAATCCGCCGGGTGCCAATCCTAATCTGACGTTGCGAGGATCACTAGCAAAGCTAGGATATTTCTCATCAAATGACTTCCAAGCCAAAGAGTCGGCTGGATGCCTGAGTATCCCATCATCAACTCGTTCGTCGGCGTGCCATCTTATTAAGGAAGCTGTTTTTTTGGACATAAATAACCTTTGAAGCCTTGGTTTCAAAGGAAAGTAACGCATTTGTTTGCGGGAAATTTCGCCAACCTTAGTAGTTCCATCTTCTGCCTCTACTTCATTTGAATATTTATATCTTGGCTCTCCACAAAAATCACATTCTACTAAGTTCCCTTTATCTTTCCAATACATAATGCAATTATTAGGACATGCATCGTATTTTTTGTACGAAAACCCTAATGACTCCTTCAACTTACTTGCTTCATAAAATGAATTGGGTAGGTTTGTTCCCTCAGGAAGAGCCTCTTTGAATGTTTGAATCATCATATCAAATCCTGCATTGGGTAGACCATATAATACTTTCAAATGCAGCAAGCGCACTACAAGTGACAATGTGGTAAACTTCTTGCAACCGGGATACAAATCACTTTCAGCAAGTTCTAGCATTTTAAAGAACTTCTTAGTTGCTTCATCAGGTCCTGTTCTGTTTTCATCAGAACTTACAAAATCTTCCTCGCGCAAGAATCTGAATGCATCTTGTACCATACCAGCCATGTCATCTCCTGATGTCAAGTTTTAATTAATAGGCTCTTCTATTCCACATGTTTCTCCATGATAAGTCCATTGCTTATAACCAGGATAAAATCCATTACTAATTATGTGTCCCCTAAACACTTTTCGTATCTCATAAAAGCTATTAATGTATTTTTTCCAAGGACAACTTATCTTTGACCCTTCAGCCTTGTTTTTGAACGCAAAGTCTAAAAACTTGTCACATCCTTCACCAAATGCTGGATTAGACCTTGGTGTAATATGTATCCAACTTTTATCCATCCAGAATACTGGAATAATCCGAGCCACTAGTTTTCCTCTATCTTGAAAGCACCTATTTTTCATGGTAAATAAGACATTAGATGTGTGCCTTTTTGTAGATAAATGGATAAGAGAATATCATGATTCTCTAGAACCTACATGAAGTGTATAGCATAGAATACTTCGCTCATTTTTATTTTTGGTGACTTGAGATTAGTTTTAGTTTACTTGTGATATATAGCATATAATACTATTTCATAGCATGTGGACTTTCAAATCCATAGCATGTGCTACAGCTCTTTCTATTATTGGCAAAGTAAACTTTTCTATTTGTTACTTAAATATTTTCAATTAATAGATAATGAATCCTGGTAAATTGCATGAAGAAATTGTAAGACAATTAGGGTTTTCAGCAACCGTTGTCCAATTTCAGCAACCATCTGTACGTTTTTGGTCTACGACTTTTCTTCCTGAACAGTAAGATTTTGTCTACAAAGACTATTAGTATGTACTTGATTTGGATGAATGGATGTGGTCATAACTACTGTATATGCAAGCACAATAACAATATCATGTATACATAAATCTCAACTCCTACCATGTTTTACTATCTACAATCTACAAGTAATACTCACTAGCAACAACCCTGAAAGCTCGCGAAGGAAGGAAAGTTATATATTAATTGAAAAGATTTAACTAACACTTCGTCCAAGCATTACCTCTTTTGCTATAACTAATTTCCGGAAATCAATCCAGAAAGGGTTGAGTTCTGGGTTGATTTCCTATTTTAATTGCCAATACCACAACAATACACACTCACTCCTTCTACATCCAAACTTACTAATTACAGGGGATTGGAATGAGGAACACACACAATGGAGTGTCATGGTAATAGATATGAAATAACAGGGTTATCAGCTCGTTTTTCAATCAACCAAAGATGAATTAACTTGTATAGAATATTAGGCTTAATGTGGACAAGAAAACCGTGATACGACAGTATTAGAATTTAATCACACACACACACACATGCCTTTCCCAGCCCAGAGCCATCATAGTTACCCAACTGTTCATTCGCAAAATTAAGACCAAAAAGGGTTCGGTGAAGAAGGATATGATCTGGGGTACTAGAGGAATGGAGACAAGAGGCAGAGCTTATCAAGTATCATCATATCACTCTTAGGATATGATCTGGGGTATATCTGTTCATTCACAAATATATTCTTCCTCACAGGCGGATAACAATGGTCGAAACAAGAATTGAGTATGAAAATTCACAAGAAACCCCAGGAGAAGCAACCTATCTGATTAAGACCTCGTTAATGGTGAAAGCTCCTAAATTCCACCGTGACAATTCTAATACAGAACGTTATATCTAGGAAAATTCACAAGAACTTGCACAGGACTACGACCAGAGATGAAATTGCAAAACCCAAGCACTTAGACATGGTTTGAGTATTCCAAGTATTTTAATCCCTACAGAAGTTGACCCTTGTTGTGGGAAACAAGGGTCATATCCTAAGAGATGCCCTTGACCCAGTTTGTTTTCATGATGAGATGCCCTCTTATCAGTTTCTTTTCATATCCTGAGAGATGCCCTTTCATGATGAGAACGTAAAATGAAAAATTTTGAATAGCAAAACATTCTCAGTTTGTTTTCATGATGAGATATGCTGAAAAAATTTTGAACACCAAAACATGCCCTCTTATCAAACTCTAATTAAGCACCTCCCAAATTCTAGCTAATGCCACTGGTATATGGTACCCACACATAAATTTGGTTCCCATCCTTAATTAAACACTTTTCAAGAAATACAATAGTAAGGAACCAAAATTAAGTACTCGAGTAACTGACAATCGAAGGATAACAAACGAGAGAAGACGAAAAACCAGGTCAAACAACTATCGAACAAAAACATGAACACAAACTAGGGTTTCAATTAGGATTAGGTAAATCACTCAATTGAGCAATCTCTTACCAATTTCGAGCAATAAAGTACTGGAAAACGAAATCAAAATCGCTTGGAAGGGCATACCTGTAGCACTTGGAAACCTGGACTTCAAATCCGTTCAGAACATGAAGTCGCTGCTCTGTGCGTGGTGATTTCAGATATCGCCGGAGATCTGAAGTCGTTCGAGTACGCTCCTATTCGCTGTCTGCTCGATCTATTCGCTGCTCTCTGATTTAATCATCTGAAAATTTTCTACTCAGTCGGCGGGAGAAATTCGCGGTTATGGAAGTGAAATATTTGGCCCAAATAATTTAGGGGGTTTTCAAGCCACGTGTCCGTATAGGTAGGGCAAGAACAAAAACTGCCAATTACACTATAGTAAATACGGAGAGATTGACGATTTCAAAAAAAAAAAATACGGAGAGATTGACATCACTACCACATACCACTCCGTCCCACCTCTTTCTTCCCATCCTGACTTTTTGACTCGTATCTGACTCACTTTGACCGGGTGATTTGGATAGCAAAACGATGTAATTTTTTGATAATTTTTTCACCGTGTTATAGAGCAACCTTTACTCTACAATGCCATGAAAAAATTATCAAAAAATTGTATGATTTTGCTATCCAAATCATTGTGTCAAAGTGGTCCAATGAATAGTGGTAAAAATTAAATTGGAAAGAAAGAACTGGGACAGAGTGGTATGAAAGTATAAGTACGGAAATATCCGTTTATTGTCGTTACTGTTATTTTTAAAATAGCAAAAAAAATTATTTCCGTTTCAAATCACGATAATGCCAAAAAAAATATTGCCACGATGAATATTGCTGTTTCAGCCTATTTATCTAGTAGTGAACACATTGTATCTAAGGACTTCATTATATTAAATATCACAATAATTAATAAATGAATATTCTAGCCAAAGATTGTTCATAATAAATACAGATTGCCTCTAGGGCACCTATTCCAACAGTCTCCCACTTACACTAGAGACAATCCGGTGCATCTCGTATGCATATAGATATAGTGTGCCCTTCATGCTTTCGCTGCGCAAGTGGCTTTGTGAGCGGATCAGAAAGATTGTCATCCGTTGGAATCTTGCACATCTTCGCATCTCCTTGATCGATCATATCACGAACAAGATGGAATCTCCTAAGTACTCTCTTTGCTTTAGGGTGTGATCTTGGTTCCTTGGCTTGTGCGAACGCTCCGGAGTTGTCACAATACAACTCCATGGGATCCACGATGCTAGGGACCAAACCGAGCTTAGTGACAAACTTCTTTATCCAAACTGCCTCTTTTGCTGCTTCCGGAGCAGCAATGTGCTCAGCTTCAGTTGTAGAATTAGCAACTGTCCCTTGCTTGGAACTCTTCCAGCACACAGCTCCTCCATTTAGGCAAAAGACGTATCTCGACTGCGATCTCTAGTCATCTTTGTCGGTTTGGAAGCTTGCATCAGTGTAACCAATTACACTCAACTCTTCCTTACCACCGAATATCAAGAACGCATCCTTAGTTCTTCTCAAGTACTTTAGGATGTTCTTGTTAGCAATCCAGTGACTCTCACCCGGATTGGACTGATATCAGATTACCATACTCAACGCGTATGATACGTCTGGTCTAGTACACAACATGGCGTACATGATGGATCATATGGCCGAAGCATAGGGTATCCTACTCATGTGGTCGTTCTCAATCTCATTGGAAGAACAGTCAGTCTTAGAGAGAGTGACTCCATGCGACATGGGAAAGAATCCCTTCTTGGAATCTTGCGTGTTGAACCTTTTCAACACCTTGTCTGTATATTTACGTTGTCTTAGGCCGAGCAGCATCCTACATCTATCCCTATAGATCTTCATACCAAGTATATAAGCTGCATCTCCTATGTCTTTCATTGCGAAACACTTTCCTAGCCAATATTTAACAGATTGAAAAGTAGGAATATCATTTCCAATGAGTAGTATGTCATCCACATACAAGACCAGAAACACTACAGAGCTCCCACTAACCATCTTGTAAACACAGGGCTCATTTTCGTTCTTGATGAAGTCAAACTCTTTGACCGCGTTATCAAAACGTCGATTCCAACTCCTATGAGCTTGCTTTAATCCATAAATGGATCTTTGTAGCTTACAAAATTTATTGGCATTCTCTGGATCCTCAAAGCCCTCCGGTTATGTCATATACACATCCTCGAGGAGGTTTCCATAAAGGAACACTGTTTAGACATCCATCTGCCAAATCTCGTAGTCATAGTAAGCGGCAATAGCAAGTAGGATTCGAATGAATTTAGTCATGGCGACTGGTGAAAAGGTCTCATCATAGTCAATACCATGAATCTACCTAGAACCTTTAGCCACCAATCGTCCCTTGTAGGCAACTACCATGCCATCCATGTCGGTATTATTCTTGAAGACCCACTTGCACCCTATGGGTCGAGCCCTTTCAGGTGGTTCCACCAAAGTCCATACTTTTTTGGTATACATGGAATCCATTTCGAATCTCATGGCTTCTAGACACTTCTTGGAGTCTGGGCCTTTCATGGCCTCCGCGTAGGTTACAGGCTCATCATCCATGATTGGTATGTCATAGGGATGAGTCACGAGAAGTACGTACGTCTCTGGCTTATGACGTACCCTTACTGACCTACGGAGTTCCTGTGTTACTTGAACAGGTTCCTCCACAACATCATGCGGTCCCTGTTCATGATCCATCATCGGTTCAGTGGTTTGTGGTTCATAAATTTCTTCAAGTTCTACAGTCCTCCCACTTGCTTCTTTAGATACTAGCTCTCTTTCTAGAAAAACGCCAGTCCGAGCTACAAACACTTTGTTCTCGGTTGGGTTATAGAAATAATATCCTTTTATTTCCTTAGGATATCCCACAAACTTACACTTATCCGCTTTGGGCCCGAGCTTGTCTGTTTGTAGACGCTTTACATAGACCTCGCAACCCCAAATCTTCATAAACGACACTATGGGACGCTTCCCGGTCCATATCTCATATGGTGTCTACATGACTGATTTAGATGGAACACGGTTAATGGTAAAAGCTGCAGTAAATAGAGCATGTCCCCAAAATAATATTGGAACATCCATTTAACACATCATAGATCGCACCATATCCAATAGTGAGAGATTCCTCCTCTCAGATACGCCATTACATTGTGGCGTTCTGGGTGGAGTGAGTTGGGACACTATCCCACACTCTCTAAGATACTCGTCAAACTCTTGGCTCAAGTATTCTCCTCCACGATCCGATCGCAAAACCTTAATACTTTTACCAAGTTCTTCTCTACTTCATTCTTGAATTCCTTTAACAATTCAAAGGATTCAGATTTGGCCTTCATAAGGTACACAAATCCATATCTACTGAAATCATCAGTAAACTTAATGAAGTAGGTGTAACCACCTCTGGCAGGCGTGGGAAACAGCCCACATACATTGGTATGTATGAGTGCTAGTAACTCACTAGTTCTCTCACCTTTCTTATAGAAAGAGGACTCCGTCATTTTTCCTAATAAACAAGACTCGCATGTCTCATATGATTCCAAATCAAATGAGTCTAGAAGTCCATCCTTATGGAGTCTAGAAATGCATTTCTCGTTTATATGGCCTAAACGACAGTGCCCTAGATATGTAGGATTTAAATCATTAGTTTTAATCCGTTTAGTATTTATGTTATAGATAGAATCATATAGATCAAGGACATATAATCCGTGAGACAAATGCGCATTAAAATAGTGCATACTATCAAAATAAATGGAGCAATACTTGTCCTTTATTAAAATAGAAAAACCTTTCTCGTCCAAACAGGAATGGGAAATAATGTTTCTGCTCATAGCATGCACATAATAGCAATTGTCTAATTCTATAATAAGTCCAGAAGGCAAAGATTGTTCATAAATGCCTATAGCTAATGCATGAACTTTTTCTCCATTCCCTACGCGCAGATCTATCTCCCCTTTAGCCAATTTTCTTCTTCTTTTTAAATCCTGCACATTTTGTCAAATATGAGATCCACATCTAGTATCCAATCCCTAAGATGAAGAAATAGGCAGATTGACGTCTATAACAAAAATACCTGGTGGTGGTGGAATCACTATTCCAAGCTTCTTATCCTCCAGATACTTGGGGCAATTCCTCCTCCAGTGACCCGGATGGCTACAGTAGTGACTATCACCTTTAGCCACGCCTCCACTAGGCTTTAGGGCTTCCTTGGACTTTGCAAATTTCTTGTGCTTTCCTTTAGAAGTAGTGGCAACTCCCTTTCCCTTCCTCTTATTCACCATCATTATGACCTTGCTCTTGCCTTTGTTGATGCTTTGTTCAGCTGTCTTTAACATGTTCAGAAAGTTTGGCAGAGTGTTACTGATCTCGTTCATGTTATAGTTTATAATGAACTATTTATAACTTTCGGGCAACGATTGCAATACAAGATCAGTAGCCAACTCTTGGCTGATTGGGAACCCCAGCCACGTGAGGTTCTCAATGTACCCGATCATTCAGAGTACATGAGGCCCAACTAGGTTTCCTTCTGCGAGACTGCTCTTGAAGCTCAGAGGTCATGGTGCAGAGCATGAGGCTAGTCACGTCATTGGAATCATCTATAAGTTTTTGGTGTGCTCTTATGTCAGCTCGAACATACTCATCCTGGGGTGGTTTTGGAATAGGGTTGTCTAAGACGTACAATTTCTTTTCTTGCTTAAGTACGATCCTTAATTTTCTGTACCAGTCAACCAAATTTGTTCCAGACAGTTTTTCCTTCTCAAGGACAGATCGCAGGGATTAAGTCGATGCGTGATTGTTTTCCATTTGGAAATCTACAAAACGAAAAACATGCAATTTTAGTATTTTCAACGATTTAACTATATTCAACAATGGCTAGGTCATTAAATATAGCTCCAACTATTTTTCTCGGATTAATATCCCTCACCATTAATGCGGAAAATATCATACATATTTTTAGTGAGACCAAGATCCATATTTCACTTCTTCTCGAGCCTTCTTGGCAAGTCACCGAAGAATTGGTTATTTAGGTAGGAACCATTCCAATTGCATGCCATGCAACTCTTGGTCCAAATAGGCGAATAATTCATTATTCTTTATCCTTTAGATAACACCTAATTGTCATGCCTCTAGGCTCATCAATCCAATTGATTTCACCCAGTTGCGTCCAACCTCTTACTTCAACAATCACACATTACTTGCTTGTGTCGCCCTCAACACATCAAGTTAAATTAAAACGCCTTGCTTTGGCAAGCTCGAATTTAATAGACCTTGATCATGAAGGGTGTTTAGGCAAGAGAAGGCAAAACGCAATATTTCCATTGAGGGATTTAATAGACATTATTCGTTTGGTTGATCCCATCAACATGATCTACTTAATTGGATTGGGAAATCCACAATAAAAAGATCAAACTTGTTTATTATTATCTTGTTAACGTTTTGCTAGTATCTCCATACACACAAACATAAATAACACGACATAAATAATAAACATCCACAAAAGAAAAAATAATGTGGCATGGATATGGACCCTAGACTAAGATATTACCAAGCCAATGATAAAATCTATATGCCCTAACGTGTCATGCTCATCTCCGTGTGCTCCACCATAGTTGCGCGCGTCTAGGATGGGACCTTCATCGTCTTTGTGGCTTCTTTGGTCCTCCGGTCTTCTTCTCCATGCTCTTGGCTATCATCTAAATATATCCAATTCTAGCCTAACATCTTGAATAAATAAATAAATAAAACCTCACATGTCGAGAAGATGATCAGCTCGCAGGCCGTAAAATTAACCAACTATTACATTAATTTGATCAGCTAGCAGGCCGTAAACCAAATCACAACAAACACAAACATCCACAACCTAGGCCATATCCATCCACCATGCAAGAAAGAACATAATACAGTTAATACCAATTTTTGACGCGCTTGTTCAATTTTAGTTGAAATTGGGTAATTAGGGTCACAAGGTCCAAGTAATCCACCATCCACCGTAGCCAAACCACCCAAGGACCAAGGCTAGGCCTTGGGGCGGTCGGCCGAGCTTCACGCGCGGCTAGGCCGCACGCTCGGTCGGCGCAACCCCTTGGCTGAGCCTAGCTTGGGCGGCAAGGCAACGTGGCGATCCCCATAGAGGGCCGAACATCCTTTCGAATTGTTTCCAAAAGAGTTCCTTGCCTTGTTGCCCAAGCTTGGTTGTTCGCGTAAAGTTGTTCCATAATTGAAAAAACCCTTTTTCCCCATTATGTGCCTAAGAACCCTAATTTTTCAAGAACCCAATTATTCACATCCTATGTGATCAAACTCACCAATTTACACATACAATGTTGAATTAGATATTGTTTGTCTTGAATCAAATTCAATTTGAATCTACTATGCCAATTAATTTGAGTTTCGCGTAATATGAATAAAACGGCGTATAAACTGAAATCATAACACATAAAATCATGTTACGCGCTACAACCTGTGGCTCTGATACCACTGTTGGGTTTTGACGTAGTAACATAGTAAAATAACAAAAAATTCCTACTCAAATCCCACCAAGGATCACAGGAAGAGCTAATCATAACATGATAAGAGCATAGAAGATGTGTACCTTGGTTTGGGAGATCACACGAAGAATAGTGTCTTCATCTCTATGAATATCCACACCTTGGATTCTTGATTTGATTCCTTCTCATCGCGGTGTCCTAGCAACGAAAGAAGGAGGAGGATGATCACGTAAAACTGAGCACCAAGGCCTCGCCTTGGTGTGGCCGACGGCAAAGGGGCGGACGGGTTTGGGGGTTTCGGCCTTCCAACTTGCTCTCCTCTCTTACTTTGTTAGTTTCTCTCAATAATGACTTGTGTAGAGAATTAACAAGCTATAGATCCTTTATATAGTCATAACTCTTTATTAACTACATAAAGGCCCCAATACTAATCATCTCCTTACATGGATTAGCCCACTTGCAAATTAGTCCTACTAAGTTTGACAAAATGTCATCCCTGGTCTCCTCTGAGTCCTATATAAACCCCCTTATCTTGCTATTTTGTTCTTTATCTTAGCTTTTGTGATTGACAAAATGTCATCCCTAGTGAGTCTTCACAACTCTTTTCATTGCTCTTTGACAATTTTTGATCCGTATCAGATCTGGTCTTCCAAGCTTGATTTTTTGTGTTGTGCTATAGAAATAGTTCCCAAGGAATTCACTGAAAGGTCCCGTGATTCGCCTGGTCTTTCCGAAGGCCAATTGTGTAAGCCCTTTTGTTGGACCGAAGACATCATTTCCTTCATTATGTTTGCGGAGGTCATCTCCGGTGGCCCTCCGGCGAAGCACAACTCTGTACCAGTTCTTCTAACAGCAAGTAATGAGTGGTGTGCATCTTTGTCGGTTCTACGGCGGAGAACTATTTGCCACCACTGTTTTGGCCTGGTCGCAATAAATGGGGTGTGTTTATTCTTTTCGCACGATTAGTTTCCTACCCCATGAGCTGTTCTCCCATTTGTTCTTACATCAGCAGCCTCCGTGGCCTGAAGTTCATCTGGCATCCTGCCAGGTCCAGGGTATGAGCAAGAGCTCTGTTCTGGTCGAGGATGTCGACGACGGCGTCAAGTTTCGTAGCTTCAGGGTTTTTCGTAGGGACTTTCTTTGAGAATACTTAGTATTTTGATTGAAAACTTTTCCTCATTGTAAGCTTTGCTTTACGCTGCTATCTACACAAATAAGTTGTAAGCCGCATTTGAATTTTATGAAAGTATGCTTTTCATTTGCTGTTTTGTCTACCATAGTAGACTGTAACTTCGCGTATTGACTTGCTATACATAGACTTTGGCCGTGTTTCGCTGCTGTTTAGAAATATAATCTTTGAATGAGTTGCTATCTAGACAGATAGGCTTTGGATCGCACAGGATCATTTTTGTTATTGCTGCTATCTAGGCAAATAGGCTTTGGATCGCATAGGATCGTTTTTTTGATCGCTGCTATCTTGGCAGATAGGCTTTGGATCACATAAGATCATGTTTTATTATCGTTGCTATCTAGGCAGTTAGGCTTTGCATTAATTAACAGATTTGGGTAATATTAACAATTAAGGAAATGGAACAACAAGGCAATAATTTGATAAAGTTCCCTCATATGGGAGGGTTATTATCATTAAAGCATCCTCATATAGGAGGAGCATGAGAATAGATTCCTCATATGGGAGGAAGCAATGCAGAATACATATGAACTGAGAAGTGATAACACATATGAATTGAAAAGAAAATAGACAAAAGCTAGGGATAGTACTTCTTAATCCAGCGCATTTTGATTGGAATTGGAGTTGCTTCAGTCCCATGAAGTCTCAGAATGGTACAGTAACCACTGTCGAAAACCTCTTTGACTTTAAATGGTCCCTCCCAGTTAGACGCAAACTTAGGATGAGTTGCTTCTCGCATACAGTGATCTGAAGCTCGTAAGACCAAGTCTCCAACCGCTAAGTCTCGGTGTTGTACAGCTTTATCATAGGCGCGAGCAATCCTTTCCTTGTACCTCGTGTTAGCTCTCTTTTCCTCTTCACGTCTTTCTTCCAGCAAGATGAGATGGTGATCACGTTGATTTTCGTACAAAGCATGAAAGGCTATCCTTGCAGAGTTAACTTTAATTTCTGTTGGGACAACAGCCTCGGCCCCATATCATAGAAGGAAAGGGGACACTCCTGTGGGAGTTCTTGGTGAGGTGCGATATGCCCATAGAGCCAGACTCAGGGAATTTTCCCACTTCTTGTGATCATATGCGACCATTTTACTAAGGGGCCTTAGCCATGTCTTGTTCGTTGCTTCTTCTTGTCCATTACCCTTCGGATAATAGGGCGTGGAGAACACCTGCCTTATGTTATACTGCTAGCTTCGCAACCACTTTCTATTCACGAAATGATTCCCGTTGTCAGAGAGACTGGAATTGGGAATCCCAAAGCGGTGTATAATATTCTCTGGGATAAAATTAACAACTGCTAGTGCGTTTGCTGTCTTAAGTGGGACGCTTCCACCCACTTGGTAAATTGCTCAGTTGTGGTTAAGATGAAATGATTCACATGTGATGCCGGTCGAATAGGGCCAATAGAATCCAAGGACCACGATGAAATAGCCAAGATGTTCCACCCGCATGCAAGTCTACAGCAGGGGCGTGTACAAGGTTGCCTTTGAACTGGCATTGTTGACATCTTTTAACCTTGGTGCGACAATCTGCTTCCATTGTGGGCCAGAAATAACCAACAGTGAGTAGTTGTCTGCATAACTTCGCGCCCCCTTGGTGCTCCACTTGATTGGACAGATCCATTACCTCCTGTTCTTCTTGGCTATCCAAGCATCGGAGCATATTCCCCTCGTGACCTCTTCACCAGAGTATGTTTTCCTTTATGACATATCAGTTTGCCTTTCTTTTAAGCTTTTCAGCTTCCTTCCTCTGGGTTGGTTCAAATCCTTCCTTCAAATAGTCAAAAAGTGACTTCCTCCAATCTGTGTCGTCATCAATTGCAGCAATTTCTAAAGAATCTTTGACCAATGCGCAATTCTCGCAATTCCCTTGAATGATTGCAGCATATGATGACATTTCCGGCCAGTGAATCCCATATCTCCGAGCTTTTCTGTAAATGGACACTTCATTTTCTCCACATGAGTGTTGGTGGAATTTCTCTAATAGCTCCTGCCCGTCCTTCCTCGAGACACATCGTATGAGCACTCCTCTTGGTCCCTTAAAGTAGAGGGATTTATCATGCACACAGTACCCCTTTGTGGATGCCAAGTTCTCTTTGCTCGTTCCTTCAGCAATCGCATGCAGTATTGGCCTTCTCCAGTCTTCAGTATCAACAGGCTACTCTACGCATAAATCTTGTGCTAGAGCTGAGGTGGTTCTGACTTCGATCAAAAACCTTGTTGGGCATTTGTCGGCACTGATTTTGGATCCCAAGGTGGCTAAAGAATCTGCGTGTCGGTTGTCAGCTCTAGGAAAATTCTCATACTTGACATCATGGAACTATTATACTAGCTTCTGAACCATAGTCCTATAAGTTAACAGGTTGATCTCCTTCAAGCCATACTTTCCTGAGGCCTGTTTGACAATGAGCTTCGAATCTCCCATGACCATCAATTTGTTTACTTCCAATGCCTTGGCTCCAAGGAGCCGTGCGATTAGAGCCTCATACTCTACCTCGTTGTTAGTAACTGTGAAATCCAGCTTAGTCGACCTGGATGACTTCCCCGTATGGCTTGGTCAAGACAACACCGATTCCTCCTCCTTTTCTTGTTGATGACCCATAGAAATGCAGCTTCCAATATAGCGATTCAATCGCATAAATCTCAGGTCCTTCTAGATCCTCCTCTACCATTGGATCATGATTGTTGTCTGGGAACTGTGCCAATAAATCTACCACTGCCTGAGACTTAATTTCTTTTGGTCGAGCTCACGTGATATCATACTGCGAGATAGTCATGTACCACTTCACTAGCCTTCCACAAGGAGAGGAATGACTCAACAAGAACCGGATGGGGTCACTCTTTGTGATCACCACTACTTTGTGAGAAGAAAAATAATTCTTGATCTTTCCTATGAAAAAAATAAAGCAAGACAATGGCGCTCTATATCAGTTTACCTGGACTCAGCCGGCTGTACCACGTGAGAGATGTAATAAATTGGTCTTTCTTGCCACTCATTCTCTTGAGCTAGCAGCGCCCCTATAGATTTCTTGGTCAACGTCAGATACAACAAAATTTGTGACCCTAGTTGAGGCACTATCATTACACGTGGTGATGTCAACAAGTCCTTCAGCTTCTCGAATGTGTCTTAATGATCCTTCGTCCAATCATACGCAATATTTTTTTGAGAAGATCACCGAAACAGAAGGTCAGCTCTGCAATTGCTGGCAAAAATCTTCGAAGATAGGATAGCTTTCCCAAGAATGTCGTCAAAGTGCTTTGGTTGTGGGGTGCCACCATGGCTGTGATAGCTGAAATCTTCGCAGGATGAGGCTCTATCCCATGGCGGTGGATCACACAGCCCAAGAATTTCCCAGAAGTTACTCCAAATGCACACTTCATTGGGTTCATCTTTGTTTGAAAGCTCCTGCACCTTTCGAACACCTTTCGAAAGTCTTCCAGATGATCTGCTTCTTCTTTTGACTTGGTGACCAAATCATCAACATAGAACTCCACTTCCTGATGCATCATATCATGGAAGAGGGCCATCATGGCACGTTGATAAGTCGCGCCCGCACTCTTCAATCCAAAGGGCATAACCGTGTAGTTGAAAACCCCAACTGGTGTGATGAACGAAGTTTTGCTGGCATCTTCAGGGTCCATCTTGATTTGGTTATACCCGCTGAACCAATCCATGAAACTGAACATCCGATGACCTGCCGTAGAGTCAATGAGCAGGTCTATGTTTGGCAGCGGGAAGTCGTCCTTGGCGAAGAAGCGGTTGAGATCTCTAAAGTCCACGCAGATGCGAAACTGACCATTTTTCTTGACAACTGGCACAATGTTTGCCAACCAAGTAGGGTGATGATTGGGTTCAATGAATTTGGCATTTAGCAGTTTAACTATCTCTTCCTTGATCTTCATGTTAATCTCTGGTCTGAAATTCCTTTCACTCTGCTTTACCGGCTTGAACCCTGGGACAATATCCAACTTGTGCATTGTCACTCCTGTATCATGGCCAGGAATCTCATCATACTCCCAGGCGAACACTGTAGGGTTTTGATTCATGGATTGCGCAACGGAAGCATAAACAAACATAAAACCATGCAAAACCCTCCAAGGATCACAAGTCAAGAGACATAACGATGGTTAGGGTTAGAAATCATAAACACACCTTTGGGTTCTCCTTGATGACTTCAAACGCGAATTGTGTCACGTTCTCTATAGTTGATCCACGCCTAGAGTTGATCCTAGATCTCCCAAGTCCTTGGTGCTAGCCCGGAAGAGGAAGAGGAAGAAGAATCACGCAAAACGAGACCCAAAAGGAGGGTCTCGGCCTCCTTTGGCCGACGGGGACGGGGCGGCGGCAAGGGGCGGTCGGGCCTCCTTGTTGCTTGCTCTCTCTCCTTTTGTTCTCTCCCACTCTTTGTTATGTTCAATTATGAGCATAAGTTATGTGGGAAGGAAGGAAGGAAGGTCCTTTATATAGTCCGACAACTCCTTGTTAACTACCTAAAGGACTTATTCTATTCCTACTAGAATTCAATTTAGTCCCTTCCTTGCAAATTAGTCCCTACTAAGTTTGCAAGGGTTTGCAAAGTGATCCTTCTAATTAATTAATCCAATTAATTAATTCCCAAATCTAGTTCAACTCTATGTAGCGTGTGACCCCATAGGTTCTATCTAGTTGGTAGAAACTATTTGCTAATATGGAGCGGTTTCTAGCAAAACATCCATTCTAGCCAACTAATAGAATAGTCATCTTGACAACCTTTGTACAAGTAATTGTCTCATCCCTTTGTCTCTATATCCGGATTGGACACGAGACATAAAAGTCACACTCGTATATCCAATCCATAGTTTCTCGATCCATGGGAATAGCCTTATTCGTGAAAATGACATCAATATCCCATATTGATTTATTTGAGTCTGGCCAGACATTCTATAAGCACTATCCCTCGAGTGGCCTAGGATATTTGCTCCCTTTATGTGGGAGGGACAAATTCTATCTACGTCCACTACGATCTCTAAGCTTGCTTCTTATTGTATCCAGTACACACCTTTATAACTACCCAGTTACGGTGTAGCGTTTAACGCTACCAAGATCACAATAATCCACAACTAGAATATCTAGTGACTTCAAGTCTAAGGATGACAATACCATTGCACCGCGAGAAGCGCTTGTGACTCAACATAACGTGTATGTAGCCTTCTCGGAGATGGGTCAATCCAGTGCAACATTCCCTAATGCACACCCATGTGTTGGATCGTGATATCTCCATATCAATCCAACCCCATACTAGTCTATAGATGATTGTCCCATTGATCATTATACTTGACTAGGGATATTTAAGATAAACAACACAATTGTAAATCTAAGGACTTCATTATATTAAATATCCAATAAATAATAAATGAATTTCTAGCCACAAACAATTCATACTAAACTAGATTGCCTCTAGGGCATCTATTCCAACAGTCTCCCACTTGCACTAGAGCTAATCTGGCGCATCTCGTATGCCCATACTCCTAGTGTGCCCTTCATGCTTCCACTGTGTGAGAGGCTTCGTAAGCGGGTCTGAGAGATTATCATCTGTAGGAATCTTGCATATCCGAACGTCTCCTCTATCGATAATATCTCGAATCAGATGAAACTTCCTGAGCACGTGCTTGGACTTCTGGTGCGATCTGGGTTCCTTTGATTGCGCGATCGCCCCAGTGTTGTCACAGAACAACTCTACTGGATCCGCAATGCTAGGGACCACACCAAGTTCAGAAACAAACTTTCTGATCCAAAAAGCCTCCTTTGCTGCGCCATTTGCAGCAATGTGCTCAGCCTCTGTTGTAGAATCAGCTACCGTCTCTTGCTTGGAACTCTTCCAGCTCACCGCTGCTCCATTCAGGCAAAACACATATCCCGATTGTGATCTAAAGTCATCTCTGTCGGTTCGGAAGCTTGCATCAGTGTAACCCCTTACACGCAACTCTTCCTCACCGCCAAATATCAAGAAAGCATCCTTAGTTCTTCTCAAGTACTTTAGGATGTTCTTGACTGCAATCCAGTGACTCTCACCCGGATTGGATTGGTATCTGCTTGTCATACTCAAGGCATATGACACATCTGGTCTAGTACATAACATGGCGTACATGATAGATCCTATGGCCGAGGCATAGGGAATTCTACTCATGCGTTCCTTCTCAATCTCATTGGAAGGACAACCACTCTTCGAAAGAGTGATTCCATGTGACATGGGCAAGAATCCCTTCTTGGAATCTTGCATGTTGAACCGTTTCAACACCTTGTCAATATATGTACTTTGACTTAGGCCTAGCAACCTTTTAGATCTATCTCTATAGATCTTTATACCGAGTATATAGGCTGCTTCCCCTAAGTCCTTCATTGAGAAACACTTTCCTAGCCAATCTTTCACAGATTGCAGCATGGGAATGTCGTTTCCAATGAGTAGTATGTCATCCACATACAAGACCAGAAAAGCTACAGAGCTCCCACTAACCTTATTGTAGACACAAGACTCATCTTCGTTTCTGATGAAGCCAAACTCTTTGACCACTTCATCAAAACGTCGATTCCAACTCCTAGAAGCTTGCTTCAATCCATAAATGGATCGTTGCAGTTTACAGACTTTGTTGGCTTGCTTTGGATCCTCAAAACCCTCCGGATGTATCATATACACATCCTCGAGGAGATTCCCATAAAGGAATGCTCTGCAATCGCAAGTAGGATTCGGATGGATTTGGTCATAGCGACTGGTGAAAAGGTTTCATCATAGTGAATACCATGAATCTGTCTGAATCCTTTAGCCACCAATCGGCCCTTATAGGTAATCACATTACCATCCATGTCGATCTTCTTCTTGAAGACCCACTTGCACCCTATGGGCCGCGCCCCATCGGGTGGTTCCACCAAAGTCCATACTTTGTTGGTATACATGGATTCCATCTCGGATCTCATGGCTTCCAGCCACTTCTGAGAGTCTGGGACATTCATGGCCTCCTCATAGGTAGTAGGTTCATCATCTATGAGCATCGTGTCACCGGAATCGGTTACAAGAAGTCCATACCTCTCGGGTTCCTGGCGCACTCTACTAGATCTACGAAGCTCTTGTGTTACCTGAACAGGTTGCTCCACAACTGCTTGTGGTTCCTGTTCATGTTCCATAATTGGTTCAGTGATTTGTGGTTCTTGAACCTCTTCAAGTTCTACATTCCTCCCACTTGCTTCTTTAGAGACAAATTCTCTTTCTAGAAACACGCCGGTCCGAGCAACAAACACTTTGTTCTCGGTTGGATTGTAGAAGTAGTAATCCTTAGTTTCCTTAGGGTACCCCACAAATTTACACTTATCCGATTTCGGCCCCAGCTTGTCTGATTGTAAACGTTTTACATAGACATCGCAGCCCCAAATCCTCATGAACGACAGTGTGGGACGCCTCCCACTCCACATCTCATATGGTGTCTTCATGACTGATTTAGATGGAACACGGTTAATGGTGAAAGCTGCACTTAATAGAGCGTAACCCCAAAATGATAATGGAAGATCGGTTTGACACATCATAGATCGAACCATATCCAATAGGGTTCGATTCCTCCTCTCGGACACGCCATTCCATTGTGGCGTTCCGGGTGGAGTGAGTTGGGACACGATCCCACACTTTCTAAGATAGTCGTCAAACTCTTGGCTCAAGTATTCTCCTCCACGATCCGATCGTAGGGCCTTGATACTTTTGCCAAGTCGCTTCTCTACTTCATTCTTGAATTCTTTGAACACTTCAAAGGATTCGGATTTTTCCCTCATAAGGTACACAAATCCATATCTACTGTAATCATCAGTAAATGTAATGAAGTAGACATAACCACCCCTGCCAGGCGTGGCAAATGGCCCACACACATCGGTATGTATGAGCGCCAATTGCTCACTAGTCCTCTCACCTTTCTTATTGAAAGGGGACTTAGTCATTTTTTTCCAATAAACAAGCCTCACATGTCTCATATGATTCAAAATCAAATGAGTCTAGTAATCCATCCTTATGGAGTCTAGATACACGTTTCTCATTTATGTTGCCTAAACGACAGTGCCATAAATAAGCTGGATTTAAATCATTTATTTTAATCCGCTTGGTATTAATGTTGTAGACAGGATTGCTTAGATCAAGGACATAAAGTCCATTAAATAATTGCGCACTAAAATAGTGAATATTATTTAAATAAAAGGAACAACAATTGTTCTTTATTGAAATAATAAAACCATCCTTGTCCAAACAAGAAATAGAAATAATGTTTCTGCTCATAGCAGGCACAAAATAGCAATTATTTAATTCTAAAACTAATCCTGAAGGCAGAGATAGCTCGCACACGCCTATGGCCAACGCAGCAACCTTTGCTCCATTCCCAACGAGCAGATCTACCTCCCCTTTAGCCAATCTTCTACTTCTCTTTAGATCCTGCATATTTCGACAAATATGAGATCCACATCCAGTATCTAATACCCATGATGTCGAGAAAGTTAAATTGACATCTACAACAAAATACCTGGTGGTGGTGGAATCACTATTCCAAGCCTCTTGTCCTCTAGATATTTTGGGCAGTTCCTCCTCCAGTGTCCAGGCTGACTGCAGTAGTGACACTCACCTTTAGTCACGGCCTTGGCAATGCCACCAACAGGCTTAAGGGCATGTTCCTTGGACTTGGCAACTGACTTGCCTTTGCCCTTGGAGGAAGAGGCAAACCTTTTGCCCTTTCCTTTCTGTACCATCATTATGGCCTTGCCCTTACCCTTGTTGATGCTCTGTTCAGCCGTCCTCAACATGTTGAGTAAATCTGGCAGTGGTTTAACGATCTCGTTCATGTTATAGTTCATAATGAACTGTCCATAACTCTCGGGCAACGATTGCAACACGAGATCGGTTGCCAACTCTTGGCCGACCGGGAACCCAAATCGGGCGAGGTTCTCCAAGTACCCAATCATTCGGAGTACATGGGGTCCCACCGGGTTCGCTTCTGCCAGATGACATTTGAACAGTTCCTTTGAGACCTCATACCTCTCTACCCTCGCCTGCTCTTGGAAGAGCTGCTTTAGATGATCGATCATGTCGACATCATTCATGTTTTCGTGTTGCTTCTGAAGCTCAGAAGTCATGGTGCAAAGCATTAGGCAGGCCGGATCATTAGCGTCATCAACACGCTTTTGATACGCCTTTAAGGCAGCAGGTGTTTGGTTCTCTGGACCTTCTGGAACATGCTCCTCTATTGCGTACAGTTTCTTCCCTTGCTTGAGAACAATTCTCAAGTTTCTGTACCAATCAAGAAAGTTGGTTCCAGAGAGCTTGTCCTTCTCAAGGACAGATCGTAGGGAATGTTGTGAACTCGATGAGTTGTTTGCCATTTGGAATTCTACAAGAAGGAAAATACGCAAGTTTTAGTATTTGTAAATTTTTGACTATATTCAATAATGGCTAGTTTATCAAATATAGCTCCCACTATTTTTCTGCGGATTAATAACCCTCAAGATATTAAAGCGGAAAATATCCTTATATTTTCTAGTGGGCCAAGATCCATCTTTCATCTCCTTATGAGCTTGCTTTGGCAAGTCACCCATAATTTGATTACTTTAGGTAGGAACAATTTCCAATTGCATCCCATATGCAACTCTTTGTTCAATTGGGCAAATAACTCCTTATTTATCCATCCATATGGATAATCCCAATTGATTGCCTCTAGGTTTCTTAATCAAATTAATAGCCTAGTTGTGTTCAACCTCTTATCTAAACCATTGCACATTGTTACGTGCCATCGCATTCCATCATGATGAACCAATTCGCCATGCTTTGGCACGCACGAACTTGGTAAATAATGATGATAATGAGTGTTTAAATAACGAGAAGGCAAGAACACAATATTTGAATTTTGAGGGATTTTTAAATTCAATTTTAATTGTTTTGTTGATCAATATCAACTAATCTATCTATTTGAGTTTGGACACAACTCCAAATAATAGATCCGGGTTGTCTAATTATCTTATTATCCTAATTGCATGCATCATCCATACACCAACCACACAATAATAAGACAATAAAATAAACAACCACAAAACATAAATTAAACGTGATATGGATATGGCCTTTTCTAGACTAAGATAATTCCAAGCCAATGGAATTATCTATGAACCCTAAAACAAACACATCTCCATGCGTCTTGATCTTTTGGTCCATCCTTCATAGTCATGTGGAATGCTCCATGCTCCATCTTTTGTGGCTTCTTTGGCTTTGGGCTTCTTTTCTTCAATCTTGGCTAACAATATACTTTATCTAGCACTAGCTAACTTCTATACTAAATAAAACAAATCTCACAAGTTGAGAAAAAAAATAGCACGCAGGCCATAAAACCCTAATTAATTATTACAATTAATTGATCAGCTCGCAGGCCGTAAAACCAAACCACAAAATTAAACATCCACATCAAACCACATCCTAAGGCCATATCCAATCACCATGCGATTTGCACATAAACAGTTAAAATCCAATTTTAACGCGCTTGGTCAATTTTAATTGATTTTAGGATTTCTAGGGTTAAAACGGTCCATGGGCCCAACAATCAAATTGCCCGGGCCCAACAAAGTGAACCACAAGGCCCTAGGGCCGGCCCGGCCCAAAACCCACAAGCCTAGGCCCGGGGGTTAGGGCCGCCCGGCCCCTAGGGCGGCCAAGCTTGGGCGGCAAGCAAGGGGGGGCGGTCCCTAGGGGGGCCGAACCTCCTTGAGGGAGTTGTTTCCAAAACAACTCCCTTGCTTGGTGCCCAAGTTTGGTTGTTTCCTTGTTTTGGGAGAACTCCTTCTTCCCCAAGGATGCCCAAACCCTAGATCTAAGATCCTAACATTTCTCAAACTCACCAATTCATGCATCCAATGCAAAAATTGAATCTTGTTATGATTAATTATTGACAAATTGCATCCCATGCTTGATTTGTCTTGTTTTACGCGATAAACAATCAAATTAAGGTGTAAAACAACTAAAACGTAACACATAAACCACGTTTATGCTCTACGACCTGTGGCTCTGATACCACTGTAGGGTTTTGATTCATGGATTGCGCAACGGAAGCATAAACAAACATAAAACCATGCAAAACCCTCCAAGGATCACAAGTCAAGAGACATAACGATGGTAAGGGTTAGAAATCATAAACACACCTTTGGGTTCTCCTTGATAACTTCAAACGCGAATTGTGTCACGTTCTCTATAGTTGATCCACGCCTAGAGTTGATTCTAGATCTCCCAAGTCCTTGGTGCTAGCCCGGAAGAGGAAGAGGAAGAAGAATCACACACAACGAGACCCAAAAGGAGGGTCTCGGCCTCCTTTGGCCGACGGGGACGGGGCGGCGGCAAGGGGCGGTCGGGCCTCCTTGTTGCTTGCTCTCTCTCCTTTTGTTCTCTCCCACTCTTTGTTATGTTCAATTATGAGCATAAGTTATGTGGGAAGGAAGGAAGGAAGGTCCTTTATATAGTCCAACAACTCCTTGTTAACTACCTAAAGGACTTATTCTACTCCTACTAGAATTCAATTTAGTCCCTTCCTTGCAAATTAGTCCCTACTAAGTTTGCAAGGGTTTGCAAAGTGATCCTTCTAATTAATTAATCCAATTAATTAATTCACAAATCCTGTTCAACTCTATGTAGCGTGTGACCCCATAGGTTCTATCTAGTTGGTAGCAACTATTTGCTAATATGGAGCGGTTTCTAGCAAAACATCCATTCTAGCCAACTAATAGAATAGTCATCTTGACAACCTTTGTACAAGTAATTGTCTCATCCCTTTGTCTCTATATCCGGATTGGACACGAGACATACAAGTCACACTCGTATATCCAATCCATAGTTTCTCGATCCATGGGAATAGCCTTATTCGTGCAAATAACATCAATATCCCATATTGATTTATTTGAGTCTGGCCAGACATTCTATAAGCACTATCCCTCGAGTGGCCTAGGATATTTGCTCCCGTTATGTGGGAGGGACAAATTCTATCTACGTCCACTAAGATCTCTAAGCTTGTTTCTTATTGTATCCAGTACACACCTTTATAACTACCCAGTTACGGTGTAGCGTTTAACGCTACCAAGATCACAATAATCCACAACTAGAATATCTAGTGACTTCAAGTCTAAGGATGACAATACCATTGCACCGCGAGAAGCTCTTGTGACTCAACATAACGTGTATGTAGCCTTCTCGGAGATGGGTCAATCCAGTGCAACATTCCCTAATGCACACCTATGTGTTGGATCGTGATATCTCCATATCAATCCAACCCCATACTAGTCTATAGATGATTTTCCCATTGATCATTATACTTGACTAGGGATATTTAAGATAAACAACACAATTGTAAATCTAAGGACTTCATTATATTAAATATCCAATAAATAATAAATGAATTTCTAGCCACAAATAATTCATACTAAACTAGATTGCCTCTAGGGCATCTATTCCAACAAACACATCTTTGTACTCTATGAGCAGCTTTAGCAACTTTTCTTCTTCTTCACCCTTGCGATCCGCACTCAAGAACACGGGCCTCTTTTTTTGCTTCAGATGGGCTTATGAGTACTTCATTTAGCTCCTACTTATGTTGATTTGGTTTATCTTCCATGCATACGCGTCTTTCAACTTCTCCTCCGGTAGATCAGGCTTCAGCTTGTCTTCCTCTAGTGCTTGTTCAAGTTGATTGATTTGCCGAGGGATATCCCCATGTTGAGGTGGGTGTACTTCCGCGCGCCTTCATATGCGATAGCACTTCTTCCCATTGGAGTAAAAGCTTTATATCTCCTTGCCTTTGCTATCATGTTTCACCACCCTTTTTAGGGTGTACACATTCCTCTTTTGGTAAGCAATATTTGGCACCTCTTCACATGTAGGCACCTTCTCCTTAAGATCCTCCCTTGTCACCATCACTCCTGCGGGTGACTGATCCTTGATATCTTCCCACGGGGCAGAGGGGTTGGCTTGAATGGCCTAGGTGTCTGTTCGTCCGCCATCTCGGTGAACCATACCGCCTCGGTCAGATGCGCTTCATTCAAGTTGAATGGTTTTGTTGAAGCTGGTATCTCAACTACCATGCCTTTCAAAATGGCCTTCATCACCTGATGGGCCGTCGAAGGTACTGCGTCAAAACGATGGATCCACGCCCGACCGATGATCATGTGGTAAGTGGTGTTTGCATCGATGACATAGAACTTGGCAGAACACTTTATCTTTCCTATCTGAAGTCCCAGGCGAATCCAGCCCACTTTCATCCTAGAATCTCTTCCAAATCCCATCAACGAAGATGGGCACCTGACAATTTTCTTCTCTGGAATTCCTGCTAACTTCAGTGTGTTGAGCGAGACTACGTTGACGGCCGCTCCTCCATCAACAAATGCTCTCTTAAACTGGACATCGTTAATCAGTGCTGTGACATACAAGGGCTTCTGATGGCTCGCGTCTGTCTTCTTATCACTTTCAGAGAAGGCCATTATCCTCTCCGTTGAGCGAGAGGCCCTTACAACCCTTCCATTGGAGACAACTATATCCTCCTCAAAGTCTTCCGCCACTCTGAGGATCGCCTTCATCATCTCCTTGAGACACTGTTCTGAAAAGTTCATTTCATCAAAGAACCTTCTGAAGCCATGCGATCCCTCACCCTGTCGGCGCGCGAGTCCTCTGTTTCCATGCTATAGTCTTCCTCGTCATGGAGTTCGGCTATAACAGGTAGCCCATCTTCTGCGATCTCTTCGAGATCCATAATCGCGATCATGGCTACCTCCTTTTCTTTTGGATCTTCCTCTGAATGGGCTGGGAGTGGATTGTTTCGCACATCTTTCCTTTGCTCGCTGATGACCAGCTCCCCTTCCTTCATCTTCCTGTTTACAAGCCACTTGAGCTTCTTGCAGTTAGCTGTTGGATGCATGAATTTACCGTGGCATTCACACCACTTTGGATCCCTCAGCTGCTCCCTAGTGGGCGCCCTTTCGAGTTGAGGTAGGACCCCATCTTTACGCCACTGTCTGCAGAGGTCGATCACCTCCTCAAGGGAGCATGGTAATGGCGGGACATCTGTGGTCGAAACTTTGCGCTGTTTGTGCGGTGAGACTGTATTGACTTCAGCCTCGCTCCCCCTCTTGTAGTTAAATCTGCCAATCTTGAAGGTCAGTCCTCCTGGGGATCGCTCAGGGGCATGCTTCTTCCTTTGCCTCTCAACTATGGGTTCTATGTTCTTGGTACACTCGATAACTTAGAAAAATTAGGCATTTGCAAGTGAATCAACATACCCTTGTACTCGTCTCGTATTCCTTCAAGGCATATCTCGACGAGTCGGCTTTCAACCACCTCATCTTTGCACTCAAATGACTTTGCCCTGAACTTCTTTATGAATGCGACTCCTTCTTCATCATGCTTTTGATACATGCGCGACAAGTGAATCGTCGTGACCTTCTCCTCCATCTGAAAGAACTTGGTATAGAACTTCTTGATCATGTCCTCCCATGTCTTTATGGAGCCAGCTTCCAGTGTCCTGTACCACTTATATGCGACGTTCCCCAAAGACTTAGGGAACTCACACAACAATAGGTTGGAATCAACCCCGTGTGGCCCCATCATGTCGATGAGGCGCATGACATGCTCCTGAGCATTCCCATTGAAATCATCGAACTTTTCCCACTTGGGAGCTTTGTACTCTGCATGGTTGGGCATCAGGTAAATCTCGCGCGGAATAGGAGGCGCGTTATCAACTTTCGGGATGATGGCGTCCGTGAAGAACTGATTGGCCAGGAAGTTGTCCAAGCGCTGCTCCAAGGCTGTCACGCTTGTTGATGCACTTCCCCCCGCAACAGGAAGGATGGTTCCAGCTGGGGGAGGCACATATGCAGCAGCTGGATTGGGAGCGTAACCAACATTGTTTACAGCTGCAGGCGGGGAGAGCAGGGGATGCTGTGGTTGGACATTAGTGGGAATGCCCGGTAACTGAGAAACAGGCGCAGCAATTGGTAGTTGGGTAAGAGATGGCTCGGAAGTTGTTGGTGGGATTTGCAAGATGGGATTAGGAGGTGTAGGCGTTACCCTTGTCCCCTGAGAGATAGCAGTTCCCAGCGCTAGATTCTGAGCAACAGCTCCAAGAATTTACTCTGGAGGGTTGCGTTCAGATCTGGGCCATCTGTGCAGATTGAGCCTGGAGAGCCTTCGCCTGACTCTGGAGGGTTGCGTTCAACATCTCGAGGGTTGGAGTACAACCAGTTGCTGTGGAATTAGGGAGGTTTTCCTCCCCTGAAGTTGTTTCTGTTGAGGGAGATCAGTGGTTGGCATCTTCATCGTGAGACATGGCTGCTTGCTAAGGTCACTTTCACGTCGGGTTCACCAAATGTGTACAGGAGAATCCTTTGAGGAAGATTCAGGTGTACACCAAGAGCAGAGAATGGAAACACAGAGAATTGTAAGGTAGTGAGTAGGGAGAGAGTAAGACAACGATAACTGAGAGAGGGAGACAGTATTTGGCAAGAGCTTCCACGTAGTTATCGGGTCAGAGAGCCGTAATTAAGGGTTAACAATCCTATACATAGTGGGGAATGTGACCGATGTAGTGGGTTAATGCGCCCATTAATGGCGGCTTAATTACCTTAACCATAATGGCACGTTCGACCGCATATATAGGGACAGTTACGCACTTCGTCTGCGTATACCAGAACCGTTATGAGGTTGACCAGGTTTATGGGACACGTGGCCGTAAATCTCTCAAACCAGTTACCAAGGGTCGCGCACGGGATTTGTTGTCGCTCGCGCACGACAGATCATACTCTAACCTCCAAACCACTAAGCCCCTTCAAGTCTCGTGTGGAATGACATGCGAGGTCCCTGTCTCACAGCCCCCACGTGGATAACCATAGGTAGTGATACTGTGTGTATGGAGCACAACTAGGTGTGCTGGATGACTGCCACGTGTAAGCTGACTCACGCGCCTAGAACACACTATCTACAATTGTCTTTGAACTTACATAACAAGATAAGATATGTCTCATGGTTATTATGATTATTTATTCTCCTAATCCTTAGATAGTCAATGTGCAAATGTATTTAGTAGTTATTTTTTTGACAATTCAAGTGAGTGAGATTCATGTGGAGTCAATAACCTCGATGAGTTGGATGATACTATTGATTCCATGGTGTAAATTGATATATCGAAGGAATTAATGTCCCGTTTATGGGATTGATGATATCCCCTTGATGAAGCTTATAAATTTTGATTGTGTCAAACCTTGCAGGTATATTATTTGGTAATCTGGACATATCAAATAAGTTAAGTGGTAAGGATCAAGGAATTGGTAAGAGGTCGATGAATTGAATTAGTCATTAATTAATTTAATCGACGGATATCTGTAATCTTAACATGTGGAGATAATAAGTATTAATAACATGAGTTCGAAATTTTATTTTTTGAGAATACGGACAGGAGTGCAATAATATTTATTTAGTGGTAATAACTGTTATTAACTTTATTTGGGCTAGGTTCAAGTGGAACCAGAAGTCCTAATAAATTAAGGAGCCTGATTCATATTTTCTCCTCCAGGTCCCTATCGTAGCCTATATAAGTTTCTGTAGTCTTTAAAATTTTGTATGCTTCAGTTAACACTGAAATCTAGGGTTTCGAGAGTGAGAGCAATATGTCTGGTGAACTAGAAGGATTCTGGAAGTAGCAAGCCCACACTTGCATCCAGAAGGAATGAAAGGAATACAAAAGAAGATCCGGAGTGATTCAGACCTACATAAACTAGCTAGGATGCAGGTATGAACCCTAATCCTTCCTAGTAGGGTTATGTTGTTCTTGTTGATAAACTAATGAATTTCAATCGATATAGCAGACATGCAATCGAACAGGTCCTGGGATTGGCCTCCTTCAGTAGCGATCCATTTATGGGTTGATGGATGTTTCAACGATTTGGAATCTAAATTTTGATGATGCAATCAAAGAGTCTGGCTTCATCAAGAACGAAAATGAACCTTGTGTTTACTGGAAGGTAAGTGGGAGATCTGTTGTGTTTCTGGTCTTGTATGTGGATGACATACTCATCATTGGAAACGATGTCTCTACCTTGCAATATGTTGAAGATTGGCTAGGGAAGTTTTTCTCAATGAAAGACTTAGGGGATAGCTTATATACTTGGTATAAAAATCTAAAGGGATAGATCTAGGAAGATGCTCGGCCTAAGTCAAAGTACATATATGAACAAGGTGTTGAAACGGTTGAACATGCAAGAATCAAACCAAGGATTCTTTCCCATGTTGCATGTGTGGGGTTTTGATGCATGTTGCACATCGGAATAACAAAAAAATTATCCTGCTCATTAGGCTAGAAACATGTGTACCTTATTTTGAGTGATCACTACGAAGAATTGTGTCTTCGTCTCTACGAGTATCTGCACCTTGGATTTCCAACTGAAATCCTTCTCACCGTGTAGTGCTAGCAACGGAAGAAAGGAGCAAAGGATCACAAAAAACGCAGCAACCACCAACGCCCAAAGGGGGTCGACGGCAGCAAAGGCGCGGACAGACAAAGGGGCCCGAACCCGCTTGTGTCTATCTCTTTCTTTCTTTGTTATGTTCTCTCAATAATGACCTAGATGAGAAAATAACAAGCTAGAGTTCCTTTATATAGTTAATAACTCCTTATTAACTACATAATTACCCCAATATTAATCATGTCCTTACATGGATCAGTCCACTTGAAAAATTAGTCCTACTAACTTTGCTTGTGGTTAAGTTATGATCCTTTTATTAATTAGTCCAACTAAATAATACCCATATCCAGTTTAATCCATACGGTGTGTTACCCCATAGGCTTCTATTTAGTTGGTAGTAACTTATTACAAACGTAGAGCGGTGTCTAGCAACATATCTATGCCACAAAACTAATTGAAAACGTCAGTGATCCCGACAAACCTTGTTCACAATGTTAGCGTGTTATGTTATCCATTTGTCTCCATATCCGGATTGGACACGAGACATATTTGTCACACTCGTCTATCCAACCCATAGTTTCTCGGTCTTGGGAATAGACTTATCCATGCAGATAACATCAATATCTCCATATTGATTTATCTGAGTCTTGCCAGAAATTCCATAAGATCTACCCCTCGAGTGGTCGTGGATATTTACTCCTATTATGTAGGAGGGACAAATCCTGTCTACATCACTGCCATCTCTCAGCTTGCTTCCTATCATGCCCGATTGTTATCCTTATAGTTACCCAGTCACGGTGTGACGTTTGATAATATGAAATCATGATATTTCACAACTAGAGTATCCAGTGACTTCATGTCTAAGGATTACAACACCATTAGCACAGGAAGATGCGCTTGTGACGTTGGCATAATCTAATGTAGCCTTCTCGTGGTGGGTCTATCCAGTATGCCATTACTCCAAATGCATACCCATGTGTTAGACTTGATATCCCCATATCAATCTACCCACATACTCGTCTATAGTTGATCGTCCCGTTAATCAATATAATTGACAATGGATATTTAAGATAAGCAACACAATTGTAATCTAATGACTTAATTATATTAATTATTGAAGGGGTGTTTAGTAGGTAGAAATACAGGATCAATACTCTAGAAGGGGCGGGAGGGTTTAATAGAGTATGCAAAATTTTGCTAAACTTGCAAGAATAGTTGTTTCAAAAGATTATTAAAGTGTTCAAGGCCTTGAAATGAGTTTCAAGCCCTTGGAATGAAAAAATATATTATGAAAAGAATAAGTCTATTTTAAGGTCTTGAAAAGAGTTTCAAACCCTTGAAATGAAACTGTTTTGAATGCTGCAATAGTTCTAAGTCTGTAACAGAAAAGTAAATTCAAGAGACACAAGATATATAGAGTTCAGTCCACTTGGACCTACGTCTCTACCTCATGTATCTTCTACCTAAAGTACTTTCAACACAATTCTTATTAATTCACAGCTAAGCCCTACATATCAAGCATAGAGAGATGCCTTACTCAGTTACAGCTTGTGGTTCTCACTGACCTATCTAGTACCTTCTCTAGCTATCTGATTAACTAAGAATTCTCTATTGTTCACCTTGAACAATTCTTGAGAATTAGAAATATAAGTATTATCAGAATGATATACAAATGAAGTTCAGAAAAGAAGAACACAAGAACTGAATCTGGAGTGAGTGTGCAATGTTCTTCTGATGCTTGGATTGAGGGAAATGAATCTACTTCTTTGTTTCTTGTCAATCCTTGGATGTTTTTTAGTGTCTCTGTGATTTGCTCTGTGTTGTGTATCTATTAATTTATCTAGCAATTTTCCTTTTAAACAGCCAGTTTGAATTGAAGATCTTCATAATCTTCTTAACAAACTTTCCCGAAAACTTGCTTCAAATCTTTACTCTTCTAACAGCTTTTTCCAACGGCTAGTAGCTCAGTATCTTCAAGGATACTGGTTTGGTCTTGTTGGAACTATGTTGGGAAGATTTTTAACAGCATATCGATCACAAAATCAAATCATCAAGCCATTTCCATATCTGCAAAACATAAGTTAGGTAACAAATTCCAATAAAATAGGTAACAAAATTCCCTGCAAAATTGAGTAAAACAGATGATATTAGATATTGTAAACTATGTCAAAATACTTTGTCTTTAATTATCAAGTATCAGCTAATCAAGCACAGGGTTTTAGGAGTTGCATTAAGATCATAAAATCCTCCTATGTTCATGCATATAAAGCACAGTCAATTTCAAGGCTTTGAAAGCTGTTTCAAGGCCTTGAAATAGACTAGCTATTCAATTCTTGAACTGAGTTGAACATAAGGTATACAAATCCATATCTACTGAAATCATCAGTAAATGTGATGAAGTAGACGTAACCACCCCTGGCAGACGTGGAAAATGTCCCACACATATCAGTATGTATGAGCGCCAGTTGCTCACTAATCCTTTCTCCTTTCTTATTGAAAGGGGACTTTGTCATTTTTCCCAATAAACAAGCCTCACATTTATCATATGATTCAAAATAAAATGAGTCTAGAAATCTATCTTTATGGAGTCTAGATACACGTTTCTCGTTTATGTGGCCTAAACGATAGTGCCATAAGTAAGCAGGATTTAAATCATTCATTTTAATCCTCTTAGTATAAATGTTGTAGACTAGATTGCTTAGTTCAAGGACATATAGTCCATTAAATAATTGCGCACTACAATAGTGAACATTATTAAAATAAATGGAACAAAATTGTTCTTTATTGTAAAAATAAAACCTTACTTGTCCAAACAAGAAATAGAAATAATGTTTCTGCTCACAGCAGGCACAAAATAGCAATTATTTAATTCTAAACCTAATCCTGAAGGCAGAGACAGCTCATACACGCCTACGGACAATGCAGCAACCTTTGCTCCATTCCCAACGCGCATGTCTATCTCCCCTTTAGCCAATCTTCTACTCCTCTTTAGATCCTGCACATTTTGAAAAATAAGAGATCCACATCTAGTATCCCATACCCATGATGTAGAGATAGATAAATTGACATCTACAAAAAAAATACCTGGTGGTGTTCGAATCACTATTCCAAGCCTCTTGTCCTCAAGAAATTTTGGGTAGTTCATCCTCCAGTGTCCAGGCTGAATGCAGTAGTGACACTCACCTTTAGTCACACCTTTGGCAATGCCACCAACAGGCTTAATGACAGGTTCCTTGGACTTGGCAACTGACTTGCCTTTGCCCTTGGAGGATGAGGCAAACCTTTTTCCCTTTCTTTCTGCACCATCATAATGGCCTTTCCCTTACCCTTGTTGATTCTTTGTTCAGCTTTTCTCAAAATATTGAGTAAATATGGTAGTGGTTTTACGATCTCGTTCATGTTATAGTTCATGATGAACTGTCCATAACTCTCACGCAACGATTGCAGCACGAGATCGGTGGCCGAATTTTGGCCGACTAGGAACCCTAGTCGTGCGAGGTTCTCCAAGTACCCGATCATAAGGAGTACATGAGGTCCCACAGGGTTCCCTTGAGCTGTATGAAATTTGAACAATGCCTTAGAAACTTCATACCTCTCAACCCTTGTGTGATCCTGGAAGAGCTGCTTCAAATGTTCGATCATATCGACTGCATTTATGTTCTCGTGTTGCTTCTGAAGCACAAAGTTCATGGTGCATAGCATAAGGCAGGACACATCATTAGCATCATAACCACACTTTTGATACGACTTTAGGGCTGCAGGAGTATTAATCTCTGGACCTGCTGGAACTTGCTCCTTTATTGCGTACATCTTCTCCTCTTGCTTGAGAACGATTCTCAAGTTTGTACCAATCAAGGAAGTTGGTTCCAGAGAGCTTGTCCTTCTCAAGGATTGATCGTAGGGAATGTCGTGAACTTGATGACTTGTTTGCCATTTGGAATTCTACAAAAGGATAATACGCAAGTTTTAGTATTTGTGAACTTTTGACTATATTCAATAATGGCTAGTTTATCAAATATAGCTCTCATTATTTCTACATATTAATAAACCTCAAGATATTAATGCGGAAAATATCCTCATATTTTCTAGTGGGCCAAGATCCATGTTTCATCTCCTTTTGAGCTTGCTTTGGCAAGTAACCCAAAATTTGACTACTTTAGGTAGGAACAATTCCAATTGCATCCCATGCAACTCTTGGTTCAATTGGGCAAATAACTCCTTATTTATCCATCCGCATGGATAATCCCAATTGATTGTCTCTAGGTTTTAAGCATATTAATAATCCTGTTGTGTCCAACCTCTTATTCAAACAATTGCACATTACTTGCTTGTGCCATTGCATTGCATAATTATGAACCAAGTCGCCTTCCTTTGGCATGCACGAGCTTGATAAATCATGATGAAAATGAGTGTTTAAATAACGAGAAGGAATTAACACAATATTTGAATTTTGAGGGATTTTCAAATTCAATTTTAATTGTTTTGTTGATCCACATTAACTGATCTATCTATCTTGAGTTTGGGCACAACTCTAAATAATAGATCCAGGTTGTCTATTTATCTTATTATCCTAATTGCATGCATCATCCATACACCAACCACAAAATAATAAGACAATAAAATAAACAACCACAAAAATTAAAAAAAAACTTTATGTGGATATGGCCTTTTCTAGACTAAGATATTCCCAAGCCAATGGGAATATCTATGAAACCTTAAAGCAAACACATCTCCATGCGTTTCTGTCTATTGGTCCATCCTTCAAAGTCATGCGAAATGCTCCATGCTCCATCTTTTGTGGCTTCCTTTCGCTTCGGGCTTCTTCTCTTCAATCTTGGCTAACAATCTATTCTATCTAGCACCAACTGACAACTATACTAAATAAAATAAATCTCACAAGTTGAGAAAAAAAAAGGCTCGAGGGCCATAAAACCCTAATTAATTATTAAATTAAAACGATCAGCTCGCAGGCCGTAAACCAAACCACAAATTTAAACAATCACATCAAACCACATCCTAAGGCCATATCCAATCACCATGCGATTTGTACATAAACAGTTAAAATCAAATTTTAACCCGCTTGGTCAATTTTTAATTAATTTAAGGATTTCTAGTGTTAAATTGGTCCAAGGGGCCCACCATCTTATGGTCGAACCCTATTTGAGCCATGCCGGGTCGAGCCTAGGCCCGTGGGCCCAACCCGTGGGGTCGGACGACCGCCTAGGCCTTCGGCCTAGGTGGCTTGAACGGCAAGGAAGGCAGAGGGGTGGTCCCTAGGGGCCGAACCTCCTTTGTTGTTTCCAAGACAACTCCTTCCTTGTTCCCCAAGTCCAAAAAGGTTTCAAATATGAAACTAGTTTCCAAAATGGTGCCCAAACCCTAGATCTAAGATCCTAAAAATTCTCAAACTCACTAATTCATGCATCCAATGCAAAAACTAGGTCTTGTTATGTTTGGTTATTGACAAATTGCATCATATGCTTGATTTCTCCGTTTTACGCGATAAACAATAAATTTAAAGTGTAAAACTATCAAAACATAACACATAAACCACGTCTATGTTCTACGACCTGTGGCTCTGATACCTTTTTAAGGTTATTATTATGGATACGCAGCGGAAAAATAAATCATCCATTCAATACCCTCCAGGGATCACAGGAAGAGAGTCATAACAATGATAAAGGAAGAATAATGTTACACACCTTGGGGTTTTTTCCTGTGATGACTTGTAACGTGAATTGTGTCACGTCTCTACGGTTTATCCACGCCTAGAGTTGAGATCTAGATCTTACCTTTCCTTTGTGATATCTTGGACCGGAGGAAGAGGAAGAAGAAATCACACAACACGAGGTAACAAGGAGGTTTCAGCCTCTTTTGTTTGGCCGAAGGGTAGGGGAGGCGCAAGGGGGTCGAGTTCGGCCCTCTTGTTGCTTGTCTCTCCTTTTTTCTCTCCCACTCACTTATGTTATGAGCATTCATGTGGAAAGGAAGCTAGGAGCATCCTTTATATAGTTCAACAACTCCTTGTCAACTACCTAAAGGCCCTTCCTAATCCAACATGAATTCGGATTAGTCCCTTCCTTGCATATTAGTCCTACTAAGTTTGAAAGGTGTTGCAAATTGATCCTTCTAATTAATTAATCATATTAATTAATTCCCAAGTCTAGTTCAACTCTATCTAGCGTGTGACTCCTTGGGTTCTATCTAGTTGGTAGCAACAATTTGTTAATATGGAGCGGTCTCTGACAAGACATCCATTCTAGCCAACTAATAGAATAGTCATCCGACAAACCTTGTGCAAGTAATTTTCACATCCCTTAGTCTCTATATCCTGATTCGACACTAGACATACAATTCACACTCGTATATCCAATCCATAGTTTCTCGATCTTGGGAATAACCTTATTCGTGCAAATAACATCAATATCCTATATTGATTTGTTTGAGTCTGGCCAGACATTCCATAAGCACTATCCCTCGATTGGCCTCAGACATTTTCTCCCATTATGTGTGAGGGACAAATTCTATCTACGTCTACTACGATTTCTAAGCTTGCTTAGCGTTTGACGCTACTAAATCACAATAATCCACAACTAGATAATCTAGTGACTTCAAGTCTAAGGATGACAATACACTTGTCACCACGAGAAGCGCTTGTGACTCCACAAAACATGTATGTAGCCTTCTCGGAGATGGGCCAATCCAGTGCGCCATTACCCTTAATGCACACCTATGTGTTGGATTATGATATATCCATATCAATCCAACCCCATACTAGTCTATAGATGATTTTCCCATTTAATCGTTATAATGAACTAGGTATATTTAAGATAAACAACACAATTGTAAATCTAAGGACTTCGTTATATTAAATATCCAATAAATAATGCAATGAATGTTCTAGCCAAAAACAAGTTCATACTAAACTAGATTTCCTCTAGGGCATCTATTCAACAGTTAAATCCATATTCAAGGTCAACCATGTTGGGTGGTCAAACCCCTTTATGAACCCAAATATGTATAACTTGTCGTTTGAGTGGGAATGGACAAGTATTCCTCATTATGTGAGGGTCTCTTCTTCTAACAGGACAAGTCATCTTAGCATGACCAATCTTATTGCAGTAATGGCAATTTGGAGTTGTTTTGCTTCCAACTTTCACAAATCTGGTATTGTTCTTTTTTGGAAATTGAGATTGTATCCAATACTAATTTTGTGAACAGACTTTAAGCTACCTCCAAGAATCAAGTTCAAGTTGTGTTCTAAGCCTGCAAGTTTGTTTCGACTAATTCAGATTCTTGAAGTTTCTCAGTCAGAATAGTCTTTTTTTTATCCAATTCATCAACTTGATGTCTTAGATTAACAATACTTTCACTTAGAAGAGAGTTCTCAGTGACTAGTTCATTGACTTGTGTTTTCAAGGCTTTGAAACTAGCTTTCACGGACTTGAAATCACTGTCAGCTTTCTTCTGAGAAATTTCAAGATTCTGATTCAGGAAAACAAGATGAAAATTTTATTTTGGTTGCTCATGAAATTTTTCTTTCAAAATACTAATTTCTTTCAGATAGTCCTATTCCTTTAAAAGAATTGTTCTGAGATAGTCAGAGAAGGCTCATGTTGATTTTGAAATCAAGCAGTTTACCATTACCTCAGTGTTATTTTCATAACCTTCATCATGCTTGGCCATAAATCATAGGTTGGCATGTTTCTATTCAGATTCAGAGTCACTTGAGGTTTCTCAATCACTCCATGAAGCTATCATAGTTTTCTTTCTTCTATCATGATCTTTATTCTGAAATTTCTTGCTCTTCTTGTGTGGACAATCTCTGATCAAGTGTCCTGCATCACCAAACTCAAAGCAATTCATGACTTTGAGCTTATTACCATGTGACGATGATTTACCTTTGTAGTCTTTGCTACTAGAGGATCTGTGTCTATATCTCCTGAAGTCCTTGTTTCCAAAGTTTTTCTTCATTTGAGAATTCTGGCAAAGGCTTTGGAAATCTAAGCAAATGGATCTTCATCATCATATTCAGTTTCAAGGATTTGAAATGGCTCATTCTCTTTTTCCTTGAGGCTAGGTTCTTGACACCTTCTCGTAGTTCTCCATCGACTTCATTCATGGATATTTCATGTGTAAGGAGCTTCCCTTGTAGGTCATCAAGTTGAAGTGATGAGAGTTCTTGAGCTTCCTCAATAGCAGTAGTCTTTGGTTCCCATTTTTCCGTTGGAAGACTTCTTAGAATCTTTCGAACCTTTTCTTCATTGTAAATGTGCTTTCCCAATGAGTCAAGGTTGGTTAAAATGTTAGTGAATCTTTTGAACATGTCTCAGATTGACTCATCTCTATTCATCTTGAATAGCTCATATTTCCTGAGATATATGTTGATCTTGGTTTGCTTCACTTGGATGGTTCCTTCAAAAGTCACCACAAGCTTATCCCAGATTTCGTTGGCAGTCTTGGAACCTGAGATCCTGTTAAACTCATCTGCACTCAAAGCACAATATAAGAGATTCATAGCTTTAAAATTTAAAATTTTAGGAAAATTGTTCGAACTGAGAGTACGAGAGAGAATATTTAGATTTGGGAGTTCTAATCCCATGTTTCCATGTGCAGAAAGTATGAGGACCATTCTAAATGATTGTCCAGAGTTCCATGTCTTGATTAATGATGAACATTTTCATCAAATCCTTCCAGTGCACAAAGTTGTCACCAAAAAATAAGGGAGTTCTGTTAGCACCTCTTCTCTGAGAGGAACCACCATCACCTACAGTACTCAAAATCACAAAATGGTTAAATCTATGCAGTGATACCAATTGAATGGGTGTACAGTAGGTAGAAATACAAGATCAATACTCTAGAAGGGGGGGGGTTGAATAGGGTATGAAAACTTTTGGTAAACTTGAACGAAAAGTGGTTTCAAAATATTTGTAAAGTGATTCAAGGCCCTGAAATGAGTTTCAAGCCCTTGGAATGAAAAAATTTAGAATATGAAAAGAATAAGTCTATTTCAAGGCCTTGAAATGAGTTTCAAACCCTTGAAATGAAACTGGTTTGAATGGTGCAAAAGTTCTAAGTATGCAACTGAAAAGTAAATGCAAGAGACACAAGATATATAGAGTTCAGTCAAGTTGGACCTACGCCTATGCCTTTTGGATCTTCTCCCCGTATGATTTTCAACAAAATTCTCATCAGTACATAGCTAAGCCCAAGATCTCAAGCATAGAGAGATGCTTACTCTGTTACAGCTTGTGGTTCTCACTAACCTATCTTGTACTTGCTCTAGCTATCTGATTAACTAAGAATTCTCTATTATTCACCTTGAAAAATAATTGAGAATGAGAACTAGAAGTATTATCAAAATGATATACAAATTAATTTCAGAAAAGAAGAACACAGGAACTGAATTTGTAGTGAGTGTGTAGCGATCTTCTAATGCTTGCATTGAGAGAAATGAATCTGCTTCTTTGTTTCTTGTCAATCCTTGGATGTTTTTGAATGTCTCTGTGAATTTCTCTGTCTTGTGTCTCTATGAATTGCTCTAGCAATTCTCCTTCTAACCACTCAGTTTGAATTGAAGATCTTCAGAATCTTCTGAACAAACTTTCCTGAAAACTTGCTTCAAATCTTGACTCTTCTAACAGCTTCCTCCAACGGGTAGTAGCTCAATATCTTCAAGGATACTGATTCGATCTTATCGGAACTATGTTGGGAAGCTTTTAAACACAGCAGATTGATCATAGAATCAAATCATCAAGCAGTTTTCATATCTTCAAAACATTAGTTAGTAAACAAATTCCTATAAAATAGGAAACAAAATTCCTTGCAAAACTGAGTCAAATAGATGATATTATATAGCGTAAACTATGTCAAAATACTTTTTCTTTCATCATCAAGTATCAGCTAATCAAGCACATGGGTGTAGGATTTGGATTCTGATCAGAAAATCCCCCTAAGTTCATGCATATAAAGCACAGTCAGTTTCAAGGCTTTGAAAGCTTTTTCAAGGCCTCTAGCTATTTCAAGTCTTGAACTGAGTTGAAATTAAAAATATATCCATAAATAATACAATGATTATTCTAGCAACTAAGGTTCATAATAAAAATATTGCCTCTAGGGCATCCAAAACCAACAGTCTCCCACTTGCACTAGAGCTAATATGGTGCATCACATATGCGCATAGACCTAGAGTGCCCTTCATGCTTTCGCTGAACCAACAGCTTCGTGAAAGGATCTGACATATTGTCATTCCTTGAAATCTTTCATATCTTCACATCTCCTCAATGTACTATGTCTCGAACCAGATGGAATCTCCTAAGTGCATGCTATGTTCTCTGGTGTGATGGGGGTTCCTTGGCCTGTGCGATCGCCCCAGTCTTATCGCAATACAACGTTATGGGATCCACAATGCTAGGAACCACACCAAGGTCGGTGATAAAATTCTTTATCCAAAACAGCCTCCTTTGCTGCACTTGAATCAGCAATGTACTCAGCTTCAGTTGTAGAATCAGCAACTATCTCTTGCTTGGAAATCTTCCAGCTCACAGCTCCTCCATTCAGGCAAAACACATAACTCAACTGCGATCTATAGTCATCTTTGTCAGTTTGGTAGCTTGCATCAGTGTAACCAATTACTCTTAGCTCTTCCTCGCCTCCAAATATTAAGAATGCATCCTTAGTCCTTCTCAAGTACTTAAGGATATTCTTGACGACAATCCAGTGAATCTCACCCGGATTGGAATGATATCTGCTTTCCATACTTAGCGCGCAAGACACATCTGGTCTACTACACAACATGGCATACATGATAGATCCTATGGCCGATGCACACGGAATTCTAATCATGCAGTCCTTATCAATTTGATTGGAAGGAATATCATTCTTTGAAAGAGTGATCCCATGCGATATGGGCAAGAATCCCTTCTTGGAGTCTTGCATGTTGAAGCGATTCAACACCTTGTCTATAAATGTAAGTTTTCTTAGGCCGAGAACCTTCCTCGATCTATTCCTATAGATCTTGATACCTAATATATAAGATACATCGCATAAGTCATTCATTGCGAAACACTTTCCTAGTAATCTTTGACATACTGCAGAATGAGAATGTCGTTTCCAATGAGTAGTATGTCATGCACATACAAGACCAGAAACACAACAGAACTATCACTAACCTTCATGTAAATACAAGGCGCATCTTCGTTCTTGATGAAGCCAAACCCTTTGACCGCGTCATCAAAACGTCGATTCCAACTCCTAGAAGCTTGCTTCAATCCATAAATGGACCACTTTAGCTTACAAACTTTATTTGCATGCTCTGGATCCTCAAAACCCTCAGGTTGTTTCATGTACACATCCTCGAGGAGGTTTCCATACACAAACGTTGTTTTGACATCCATCTGTCAAATCTCATAGTCGTAGTAAGATGCAAATCGCAAGAAAGATTCGAATAGATTTTGTCTTCGCGACTGGGGGAAAGGCTTCATCATAGCCAATACCATGAATCTGTCTGTATCTTTTATCCACCAGTTGGCCCTTATAGGCAACTACATTGCCATCCATGTTAGTCTTCTTCTTGAAGACCCTCTTGCACCCTATGGGCCGAACCCCATCAGGTCGTTCCACCAAAGTCCATACTTGGTTGGAATACATGGATTCCATTTCGGATCTCATGGCCTCAAGCCACTTCTTTGAGTCTCGCTATTTATTGGCCTCTCCATAAGTAGCAGGCTCCTCATCTATGGGTAATACGTCGCCAGCCTCAGTATGATAAGTACATACCTCTCGGGCTCATGACATACCCTACTCGACCTACGGAGTTATTGTGTTACATGAACCTGTTCCTCCACAACCATTTGTGGTTCCTTTTCATGCTCCATTTTCATATCAGTGCTTTGTAGTTCTTGAATTTCTTCAAGTTCTACAGCCATCCAACTTGCTCCTTTAGAGATGAACTATCTTTCTAGGAACACGCCGGTTCGAGCAACTAACATTTTTTCTCGACTAGGTTGTAGAAGTAATATCCTTTAGTCTTCTTAGGATACCCCACAAACTTACACTTATCTGACTTGGGTCTCAGCTTGTCACTCTATAAACGTTTTACATAGACGTCGCAACCCCATATCTTCATAAACGACACTATAGGATGCCTCCCAGTCCATATCTCATATGGTGTCTTCATGTCCGATATTGATGGAACACGCGCAATGGTAAAAGCAGCTGTCATTAGAGCATGTCCCTAAAACATTACCGGAAGATCTGTTTTACACATCATAGACCGCACCAGGTCCAAAATTGTGCGATTCATCCTCTTGGACAAGCAATTCCATTGTGGCGTTCCAGGTGGAGTGAGTTGGGTCACAATCCCATACTCTCTAAGATAGTCGTCAAACTCTTGGCTTATGTATTCTCCTCCATGATGCGATCGTAGAGCTTTGATACTTTTTCCAATTTGCTTCTATTTCATTCTTGAATTCCTTGAACAATTCAAAGGATTTAGATTTGGATTTGGATTTCATAAGGTACACAAATCCATATCTACTGAAATCATCAGTAAATGTAAAGAAGAAGGTACAACCACCTCTGGCAGGCGTGGGAAACGGACCACATACATCATTGTGTATGAGTGCCAATAACTCACTAGTCCTCTCACCTTTATTATTGAAAGGTTAATTTGTTATTTTTTTCATTAAACAAGATTCACATGTCTCATATGATTTGTAATCAAATGAGTCTATTAATCCATCCTTATGGAGTCTAGATATGCGATTCTCATTTATATGGCCTAAACGACAGTGCCATAGATAAGTAGGATTTAATTCATTAATTTTAATCCTCTTAGTATTAATTTTATAGATGGGATTACTTAGATCAAGGATATATAATTCATTAGACAAATGCCCAATACAATAGTGGATACTATCAAAATAAATGAAACAACTATTGTTCTTTATTGAAATAGAAATAATGTTTCCGCTCATAGCAGGCACATAGTAGCAATTGTTTAATTCTAAAATAAGACTTGAAGTTAGTGATAACTCATACACATCTATAGCTAATGCAGGAACTCTTGCTCCATTCTCGACGCGCAAGTCTATCTCCCCTTTAACCAATCTTCTACGTCTTTTCAAATCCTACACATTTCGACAAATGTGAGATCCACATCCAGTATCCAATACCCAATGTGAAGAAATAGAAAGATTGACATCTATAACAAAAATACTTGGTGGTGGTGGAATCACTATTCCAAGCCTTTCATCCTCCATGTACTTGGGGTAATTCCTCTTCTAGTGTCCAGGTTGAGACAATCACCCTTAGTCACGCCTCCACCAGGCTTCAAGGCAGTTTCTTTAGATTTTGCAACCTTCTTGCTCTTTCATTTGGAGGTAGATGCACTTGACTTGATCTTCTTCCCATGACCATCATTATGGTCATGCCTTTGCCCTTGTGGATACTCTGTTCAGCGGCACTTAACATATTGAGCAAGTATGGCAGAGTTTTGTTGATCTCATTCATGTTACAGTTCATGATGAACTGGATATAACTGCCCGACGACAATTGCATGATGAGATCAGTGGCCAACTCTTGGCCGAGTGGGAAGCCTACCCTCTCGAGATTCTCAATTTATCCGATCATACGGAGTACATGAGGCACGACTGGGTTCCCCTCTGCGAGACTACACTTGAACAGTGCTTTTGATACTTTGTATGTCTCATGCCGGTCCTGCTCTTGGAAGAGCTGCCTCAAATGCACGATGATATCGTATGCCTCCATGTTCCCATGTTGCTTCTGAAGCTGAGAGCTCATTGTGCACAGCATGATACAGGTCACATCATTATTGTCATCTACATCTTTTGATGTGCCCTTATGGCAGCGAGTATAGCATCGTCAGGTGGTGGTGCTGGAACAACTGCATCTACGATGTACAACGTCTTTTCTTTCTTAAGGACAATCCTAAAGTTTCTTTACCAGAATAGAAAGTTGTTCCGAGGCAACTTGTCCTTCTCAAGGACATAACGCGAAAAAGATCATATATTTTCTAGTGGGTCCAAGATCCATATTTCACTTCTTCTTGAGCTTGCTTTGGCAAGTCACCCAAAAATTAGTTATTTAGGTTGGAACGTCTTTCCAATTGCATACTTATGCAACTCTTGGTGAAACCGGGCAAATAACTCCTTATTTATCTATCTCCTAGATAATCCAAATTTGTTTTTATCTCAAAGTTATCAATCCAATTGAATTTACTTAGATACGTTTAACTTCTTACTTTAAAAACCACGCATTAAATGCTCGTGTCACATCATGGTAAATTAAAATTGCCTTGCTTTGGCAAGCCTGAGATTAATAAACCCTGATCATGAAGGGCGTTAAAATAAGAGAAAGCAAAACGTAATATTTCCTTTGAGGGATTTATATTTCATTATCTTGTTTGTTTTGTTGATACCATCAACATGATCTACTTATTTGTATTGGACAATCCACAATAATAGATGATTCTTGTTTATTATAATCTTGCTACGTTTTGTTTGTATCATCCATACACAAAATGAATAACAAGACATAAATAATAAACATCCACAGTATAAAAATCAATGTGGCATGGATATGGCCACTAAGACTAAGATATTTCCAAGCCAATGATAATATCTATATGCCCTAAAGTGATAAGCTCATCTCCATGTGCTCCACCATAGTTGCGCGCCCTAGGATGGAAGTCTTCATCGTCTTTGTGGCTCCTTGGTTCTTTGGTCTTCTTATTCTTGCTCTTGGATGTTATCTAACTTATCTAATTCTAGCCTAGCATCTAAAATAAATAAATAAATAAAACCTCACATGTTGAGAAGATGATCAGTTCGCAGGCTGTAAAACCTAATCAACTATTACATGAATTTGATCAGCTCGCTGGCCGTAAACCAAACCACAAAAAGTAAACATCCACAACCTAGGGCATAACCATCCCCCATGAAACAAAGCACATAATTCAGTTACACGCTTGTTCAATTTTAGTTGAAATTGGGTAATTAGGGTCAAAACGGTCCAAGAGATCCAACCAAAGCCTTGCCCGAACCCCATGGACCGCCGCACACTACTGGCCCGGCCCGGCCCTAGGCCGAACGGTCCAACCGTGCGCCTTAGGCCGGCTTCCCTAGGTGGCCATGGACTTGCTTTGTGCGCAAGGATGAGAGAGGGGCGGTGGCTAGGGTTTCGGCCCTAGCTTCCTTCCTTGTTGCCTAAGTTTGGTTGTTTCCATAATTTGAAAAACCCCTTTTCCAATTATGTGCCCATGAACCCTAATTTTTCAAGAACCCAATTCTTCACATCCTATGTATTCAAACTCACTAATTCCTACATCTTATGTAAAATTAGAACTTGCTTGGTTAAATCATGTTCAATTTTCATCTAATATGCTAATTAATTTCAGTTTTCGCGTAAAACAACGTATACGGTGTAAAACTGAAAAACAGTAACATATAATATCATGTTATGAACCACAACATGTGGCTCTGATACCACTGTAGGGTTTTGATGCAGGTTGCGCAGCGGAATAGCAAAAATTTAATCCTGCTCAATCCCCTCCAAGGATCACAGACAAGCAATCATAACATGATAAGGGTAGAAACATGTGTACCTTAGTTTTTGTGATCACTATGAAGAATTGTGTCTTCGTCTCTACGAGTATCCACACATTGGATCTTCAACTAGAATACTTCCCACCGTGTAGTGCTTGCAACGGAAGAAAGGAGCAAAGCATCACGCAAAACGGAGCAACCACCAACGCCCAAGGGGGGGGGGCAGGCGGACAGACTAGGGGGGCCCGAACCTCTTTGTCTCTCTCTCTCTCTCTCCTTGTTTGTTATGTTCTCTCAATAATGACTTAGATGAGAAAATAGCAAGCTAGAGTTCCTTTATATAATTAATAACCCCATTTTAACTATATAATTGCCCCAATACTAATCATGTCGTTACATGGATTAGTCCACTTGCAAATTAGTCCTACTAACTTTTCTTGTGGTTGAGTTATGATCCTTTTATTAATTAGTCCAACTAATTAAAACCCATATCCAGTTTAATCCATACGGTGTGTGACCCCATAGGTTTCTACTTAGTTGGTAGTAACTTATTACAAACATAGAGCGGTATGTAGCAACACATCTATGCCACCGAACTAATAGAAATAGTCAGTGATCCCGACAAACCTTGTGCCTATTCTTACCGTGTTGTGTTATCCATTTGTCTCCATATCTGTATTGGACACGAGACATATTCTTCACACTTGTATATCCAATCCATACTTTATCGATCTTGGGAATAGACTTATCCATGAAGATAACATCAATAAATCCATATTTATTTATCTGAGTCTGGCCAGACATTCCATAAGCTCTACCCCTCGAGTGGTCGTGGATAGTCACACCTAATATGTATGATGGACAAATCCTATCTACATCACTGCCATTTCTCAGCTTGCTTCCTATCATACCCGATTTTTATCTTTATAGTAACCCAGTCACGGTGTAACGTTTGATAATATCAAAGCATGATATTTCACACCTAGAGTATCCAGTGACTTCAAGTCTAAGGATTATAACACCATTAGCACTACGAGAAGCACTTGTGACGTTGATATAATTTAATGTAGCCTTCTCAGTGTGGGTCTATCCATTATGCCATTACTCTGAATGCATACGCATGTGTTAGACTTGATATCCCCGTATCAATCTACCCACATACTAGTCTATAGTTGATCGTCATGTTAATCAATATAAAGGACTAGGGATATTTAAGATAAGCACAATCATTTTTAATCTAAGGACTTCATTATATTAAATATCTCCATAGATAATACAATGATTATTCTAGCAACTAAAGTTCATACTAAACAGATTGCCTCTGGGGCATCCAAAACCAACAACATGGAGTTACCCTTACGAAGGTCGACTGTCCTTCCAATCAGATTGAGAAGGGCCACATGAGTAAGATCCCATACGCGTCGTCTATTGGATATATCATGTATGCCATATTATGTACTAGAGCAGATATGTCATACGCAATGAGTATGACAAGCATATACCAGTCCAATCCGCGTGAGAGTCACTAGATTGCTGTAAATAATATCCTTAAATACTTTAGAAGAACCAAGGATGCATTCTTGATTTACAAAGGGGGGGGGGAAGAACTAAGTATAAAGGGTTATACTGACGCGAGCTTTCTAACCGACGAGGATGATTACAGATCGCGGTCGAGTTATGTGTTTTCCTTAATGAAGGAACTGTGAGCTGGAAATGGTTCTTGACAAGACTCAGTTGCCGATTTTACAATACAGAACTGAGTATATGATTGAATCAGATGCACATACTTAGGAGATACCATCTCAATCGAGATATTTGTTGGAATAGGTGCCCTAGAGGCAATCTATATTTAGTATGAACAATGAATTTTGGCTAGAATATTCATTTATTAATCATTGTGATATTTAATATTACTAAGTCCTTAGATAAAATGTGTTGTTTATCTTAAATATCCCTATTCCATTATATTGGTTAACAGGACGATCAAGTTAGACTAGTATGTGTGTAGATTGATATGGAGATATCAAGTCTAACACATGGGTATGCATTAGGAGTAATGGCATAGTGGATTGATCCACGACGAGAAGGATACATTGAATTATAAAGTCACAATCGATTCTCGTAGTGCTAATATAATTGCGATCCTTAGACTTGAAGTCACTAGATACTCTAGTTGTTAAATATCATGCTTTTATATTATCAAACATTACACCGTAACTGGGTAACTATAAAGGTAGTTATCGGGCATGATAGGAAGCAAGCTTAGAGATCGTTTTGATGTAGAGAGGATTTTTCCCTCCCACATAACGGGAGTAAATATCCATGGACACTCGAGGAATGGTGCTTATTGAATGTCTGGCCAAACTCAGATAATCCAATATGGAGATATTGATGTTATTTGCTTGCATAAGCATATTCCCAAGGTCGAGGAACTATGGATTGGCCATACGAGCGTGACAATTTATGTCTCGTGTCCAATCCGAATATGGAGACAAAGGGATAATGCAATATGTGATATTGGTCACAAAGGTTTGTCGGGATCACTGACTTATTTCTATTAGTTGGGTTGCATGGATGTGTTGCTAGAAACCGCTCCATGTTAGTAATTAGTTACTACCAACTAAGTAGAAACCTATGGGGTCACACGTCAAATAGAGTTTAACTAGATTTGGGATTAGCTAATATGATTAATGAATTTGAATGATCACTTTGCAACACCTTGCAAACTTAGTAGGATTAATATGCAAGGAAGGGACTAATCCAAATTCATGTAGGATTAGGAAGGACCTTTATGTAGTTAACAAGGAGTTGTTAGACTATATAAAGGATGCTCTAGATTCCTTCCCACAACTAATGCTCATAACATAAGTGAGTTGGAGAGAAAGAAAAAGAGAGAGCAAGACAAGCTAGCGGCATAAGCCCTAGCCGTCCTCCCCTCCCCGTCAGCCACAAAGTGAGGGTCGATCCTCTCTTTGCCCCTCGTTGCTTGATTCATTCTTCCCTCTTGCTCCATTCAAAGCTAGCACTAGGAGAAGGAAGAATCTAGATCTCACCTCTAGACGTGGATCAACCCTAGAGATGAGGAAATTATTCTTCGTGTGATCTCCCAAACCAAAAGTTACACATCTTCCATGTCTATCATCATGTTATGAATGTCTCTTCCTGTGATCCTTGGAAGGCTTTGAGTAGGAATTAAATTTTGTTATTCTGCTGCGTTACCTACGTGAAAACCCAACAGTGGTATCAGATCCACACGTCGTAGTGCATGGCATGATTTTATGTGTTACGATTTTAGTTTATACACCGTTATATTCATACTACGCGAAACTAAAATTAATTCGCATAGTAGATGCAAATTGAATTTTATTCAATATGAAAAAGATCTAACATAACATTGTATGTGTAAATTAGTGAGTTTAATCACATAGGATGTGATCAATTGGGTTCTAGAAAATTAGGGTTCATGGGCACATAGTTGGAAAAGGAGTTTTTCAATTATGGAAACAATTATATGGAAACAACCATGTTTGGGTACCAAGGAAGGAAGTAAGGGAAGGAGACTATGGCCGAAAGCCTAGTCATCCACCCCTTCTTCCTTGCGCCCCAAGGAAGGCCGCGGGTCACAAGGGGTAGCCGGCCTATGGCCGGGCCTATGTGGCGGGCGGCGGTCCCTTGGGGTTCGGCCTATGCTAAGGTTGGACCCCTTGGACCGTTGTAACCCTAATTACCCAATTCAACTAAAATTGAACAAGCGCATTAAAATTGGATTTAACTGTATAAGCTTTGTTTCATTGGGGATAGATATGGCCTAGATTGTGGATGTTTTGTACTTGTTGTGATTTGGTTTACGGCTTGCGAGCTAATCAAATTAATGTAATAATTAATAAGGTTTTACGGACTCGCACAGTTTTCTCCTCAACATGTGAGGCTTTATTTATTTTATATTCTAGATGTTAGCTAGAATTATAAATATTTAGATGATAACCAAGAGCATGGAGAAGAAGACCGGAGAACCAAGAAGCCAAAAGACGATTAAGACTCCCTACCCTAGGCGAGCGGCTATCGTGGAGCACATGGAGATAAGCTTGTCACTTTAGGGAAAATAGACATTATCATTGGCTTGATAATATCTTAGTCTAGGGGGCCATATCCATGTCACGTTATTTTTATTTTTTGGATGTTTATTATTTATGTCTTGTTATTTATTTTGTGTGTATGGCGATACTAGCAAAAACGTTAACAAGATAATAATAAAGAAATATGGTATTTTATTGTGGACTAGGGGATTGCCCGTGCCCGAGGGAACTACCCCAAACAAATGGTGAGAAAGTTTCACCAAACACAAAAGGAAGACTATGACTGTGTAATAGTGATGGAAAATAATTACAAAAAGAAAAAGGAAAATCATATTACTAAACATCATATAAAGTGAAGCTATTTCACACAACAACAAAAAAAACTAAATAACTAAAATAACTTTAGCCAAAAACATAGAAGACTTTCTAATGTGAAGAAACCATCTCGAAACAGAGGTTTGAATAGTTGTACGGTACACCAAAAGTGAAAACATATCTTTGCGCCTAGGAAGACTATGCTGGGGCTCGTTTTCCACTTCGTGGCATCCCTTCAGAGACCTTTTGTTATAGTTTCTTGAATCACTCTTTCTTGGGAGCTACATAAAATTTTTATCGAAATATTCATTGTTTCCCAATTCGAGCCTCAAAATTAAAGAGCATCATTACCATAGTGATATGTCAAGACATCGTAATGCAAATACATATGTATTACATACCACACGTACATGACCAAACATTTGGATACCATCCGAGAAAAAATACCACACGTACATGACCAAACATTTGGATACCATCCAAGCAAAAATACCACACGTACATGAACAAACATTTGGATACCATTCAAGGAAAAATATTTAGCGAAGTTTAAATTCTGTCACTAAGGTAGGCCATGACATTATGAAATTGAGAGTCTCGACAACAATATGTAGCCTACTGGACTGTTTTCTTGGTGTAGGTCCAACACTGGGGATAAGTTTTCTCCTAGAGACACACTATTGATTTCACTAATCTTCATAATCCTATAGGCTTTCAAGCATCGGAAATCCTAAACAACAATTATCCTTTGTGATAATCGACAAACCAATTAGGAAACTGGCTGACATCTGTTGGTCGAGCTAAATTTGCCCACATAAGATTTTGTAAACCGGTTCAAGTAAATATTGGGTCCTGGCACATGAACATGGCATTTAGTGAACTGTTAGCCGCACTTCGAATAGAAAACACTATGCAGGACTCAATAGTATACTTCAGATTATATGAATGACATGTGAACCACATTCTCAACCTTTAAAAATAACAACAAATAGAACACACTATGCAGGACTCAATATTAAATAAAAATGTAGCCACTAACAAATATTGTAAGAGAAAAGTGGGGAAGTACCTGGATCATAACCTTCACATGACCACGGAACCTGAAGATTGGTTATGAAGTGAGACTTTGAGCCATTGAACATCCTAAACTCTGCTTTACATAATTTGGAAGATAATGCATATCCCATTTTCTTACATGATATAAACTTGAAAGCAAAATATATTATGGATTGCCCAATCCAAATAAGTAGATCTTGTTGATTGGATCAACCAAACGAATAAAGAATGATTAAATCCCTCAAATAAGATATTGCATTTTGCCTTCTCTTACCTAAACACCCTTCATGATCAGGGTCTATTAAAATTCAGGCTTGCCAAAGCAAGACGATTTTTAATTCACCATGGTGTGTTGCGGACGACACAAGCTAGTAATGTGTTTATGTTGTAGCAAGAGGTTGGACGCAACTAGGTAAGAATCAATTGGATTGATGAACTAGAGGCATTACAATTAGGAGTTATCTAAAGGATAAAGAATAATGAGTTGTTTACCTAATTGGACCAAGAGTTGCATAGGATGCAATAGAATGGTTCCTACCTAAATGACCACATCTTGGGTGACTTGCCAAAGCAAGCTCAAGAAAAAGTTAAATATGGATCTTGGACCAACTAGAAAATATACATGAATTTTTCCGCATTAATGGTGAGAGCTATTAATCCGATAAAAATAGTGGGAGCTATATTTAACGATCTAGCCATTGTTGAATATAGTTAAATTGTTTAAAATACTAAAATTACACGTTTCTCGTTTTGTATAATTCCAAATGGCAAACAACAACGCATCGAATTAATCCCTGCCATCTGTCCTCTAGAAGGAAAACTGTCTGGAACAAATTTTCTTGACTGGTACAGAAACATAAGGATTGTCCTTAAGCAAGAAAAGAAGATGTACGTCTTGGACACTCCAATTCCAACCCCACCACAGAATGAGTCTGTTCTAGCAGATGTAAGGGCACGTCAGAAACATACTGATGATTCTAATGACGTGACTTGCCTCATTCTCTGCACCATGAACTCTGAGCTTCGAAAGCAACACGACAACATGGAGGCCTATGATATGATCATACACTTGAAACAGTTGTTTCAGGAACAGGCAACGCATAAGCGCTATGAGGTGTCCAAACTATTGTTCAAGAGTAGTCTTGCAGAAGGGAATCTAGTTGGCCCTCATGTACTCCAAATGATCGGGTACATTGAGAATCTCGAGAGACTGGGATTCCCACTTAGCTCACATTTGGATACTGATCTTGTCTTGCAATCATTGGCTGACAGTTATGAACAGTTCATCATGAACTATAACATGAACGAGATCAGTAAGACTGTGCCAGACTTGTTGAACATGCTAAAGAAAGATGAACAGAGCATCAAAAAAGGCAAGGACAAAGCCATAATGATGGTTCATAAGGGTAAGGGCAAAGGAGTTGCCTCTACTTCCAAAGGATAGCGCAAGAAAGTTGCAAAATCCAAGGAAACCCTAAATCCTAGTGGGGACGTGGCTAAAGGTGAGTGTCACTACTGTGGCCAGCCGGGTCACTAGAGGAGGAATAGCCCTAAATATCTGGATGATAAGAAGCTTGGAGTAGTGATTCAACGACCACTAGTTATTTATGCTATAGACGTCAATCTTTCTATTTCTTCATCTTCGGTATTGGATACTGGATGTGGTTCTCACATTTGTCGAATTGTGCAAGATTTTGAAAAGAAGTAGAAGATTGGCTAAAGGGGAGATAGATCTCCGCATCGGGAATGGAGGATGAGTTGCTGCATTAGCTGTGGGCGTTTATGAGGTATCTTTGCCTTCTGGACTTATTTTAGAATTAGACAATTTCTTTTATGTTCCTACTTTGAGCAGAAACATTATTTCCATTTCTTGTTTGGACGAGAAAGGTTTTTCTATTTCAATAAAGGACAAGTGTTTCTCCATTTATTTTGATAGTATGCACTATTGTAGTGCGCATTTGTCTATTTAATTGTATATCCTTGATCCAAATAGTCCAATCTATAACATCAATACTAAAAGGATTAAAACTAACGATTTAATCCTACATATCTATGGCACTGTCGTTTAGTCCATATAAATGAGAAACGCATATCTAGACTCCATAAGAATGGACTTCTAGACTCATTTGATTTGGAATCATATGAGACATGAGAATCTTGTTTATTAGGAAAAATGACAAAGTCCCCTTTCAATAAGAAAGGTGAGACGACTAGTGAGTTACTGGCACTCATAAATACCAATGTATGTGGACCGTTCCCCACGCCTTCCAGAGGTGGTTACACCTACTTCATTATGTTCACTGATGACTTCAGTGGGTATGGATTTGTATACCTTATAAAGGCCGAATCCGAATCTTTTTAATTTTTCAAAGAATTCAAGAATGAAGTAGAGAAGCAACTTGGTAAAAGTATTAAGTCTCTACGATCGGATCGTGGAGGAGAATACTTGAGCCAAGAGTTTGATGAATATCTTAGAGAGTGTGGGATAGTCTCCCATCTCACTCCACCCGGAACGCCACAGTGGAATTGCGTGTCCGAGAGGAGGAATCGCACACTATTGGATATGGTGCGATCTATGATGTCTCAAACGTATCTTCCGATATCATTTTGGGGACATGCTCTAATGAAGGCAGCTTTTACCATTAACCGTCTTCCATCCAAATCAGACATGAAGGCACCATATGAGATATGGACTGGGAAGCGTCCCATAATGTCGTTTATGAATATTTAGGGCTGCGATGTATATGTAAAGCCTTTAAAAACAGACAAGCTCGGGCCCAAGGCGGATAAGTGTAAATTTGTTCGATATCCTAAGGAAACAAAAGAATATTATTTCTACAATCCCAACGATAACAAAGTGTTTGTAGCTCGAACCGGCGTGTTTCTAGAAAGAGAGTTTGTCTCTAAAGAAGCGTGGGAGGACTGTAGAACTTGAAGAAATACAAGAACCACAAATCATGGAACCGATGATGGAAAATGAGCAGGAACCGCAAGTTGTTGTGGAAGAAACTGTTCAGGTAACACAGTTAGCACGTAGGTCAGGAAGGGTGCGTCATGTGCCAGAGAGGTATGTACTTCTAGTGACTGAGCACCATGACGTACACTCATGGATGATGAGCCTGCAACCTAGGGGAGGCCATGAAAGTCCCAGACTCCAAGAAGTGGCTAGAAGCCATGAGATCCGAAATGGATTCCATGTACACCAACAAAGTATGGACTTTGGTGGAACCACCCGAAGGGGCTCGGAACATAGGGTGCAAATGGGTCTTCAAGAAGAAGACCGACATGGATGGAAAGGTAGTTTCATATAAGAGGCAATTGGTGGCTAAAGGGTATAGACATATTCATGGTATTGACAATGACGAGACCTTTTTACCAGTCGCCATGACTAAATCCATTCGAATCCTACTTGCTATTGCAGCAAACTATGACTACGAGATTTGGCAAATGGATGTGAAAACGGATTTCTTTTATGGGAACCTCCTCGAGGATGTGTATATGACACAACCGGAGGGTTTTGAGGATCCAGAGAATCCCAATAAAGTCAGTAAGCTGCAAAGATCCATTTATGGATTGAAGCAAGCTTCTAGGAGTTGGAATCGACGTTTTAATGACGCGGTCAAAGAGTTTGGCTTCATCAAGAACGAAGATGATCCCTGTGTCTACAAGAAGGTTAGTGGGAGCTCTGTAGTATTTCTGGTCTTGCATGTGGATGACATACTAATCATTGGAAACGATATTCCTACTTTGCAATCTGTTAAAGATTGGCTAGGAAAATGTTTCGAAATGAAGGACTTAGGAGATGCAGCTTATATACTTGGTATAAAGATCTATAGGGATAGATCTAGAAAGCTTCTCGGCCTAAGTCAAAGCACATATATAGACAAGGTGTTGAAGAGGTTCAACATGCAAGACTCCAAGAAAGGATACCTGCCCATGTCACATGGAGTCAGTATTTCTAAGAACGAATGACCTTACAATGAGATTGTGACGGACTGGATGAGTAGGATACCCTATGCTTCGGCCATAGGATCCATCATGTACGCCATGTTGTGTACTAGACCAGAGGTATAATACGCGTTGAGTATGGTGAGCAGATATAAGTCCAATCTGGGTGAGAGTCACTGGATTGCTACCAAGAACATCCTAAAGTAGATAAGAAGGACTAAGGATGCGTTCATGATATTTGGAGGTAAGGAAGAGCTAAGTGTAATCGGTTATACTGATGCGAGCTTCCAGACCGACAAAGATGACTACAGATCGCTGTCTGGATACGTGTTTTGCCTGAATGGAGGAGCTGTGAGCTGGAAGAGTTCCATGCAAGGGAAAGTTGCTCATTCTACAACAAAAGCTGAGTACATTGCTGCTGCGGAAGCAGCTAAAGAGGCAGTTTGGACAAATAAGTTTATCACTGACCCTGGTGTGGTCCCTAGCATCGTGGATCCCATAGAGTTGTACTGTGACAACTCTGGCGCGATCGCACAAGCTAAGGAGCCAAGATCACACCAAAAATCAAAGCATTTACTTAGGAGATTCTATCTTATTCGTGATATAATCGATCGAGGAGATGTGACGATGTGAAATGTTGCAACGGATGACAATCTTTCAGATCCGCTCACAAACCCACTTGCGCAGCGAAAGCATGATGGACACGCAAGATCTATAGGCATACGAGATGCACCAGATTGGCTCTAGTGAAAGTGGGAGACTGTTGGAATAGGTGCCCTAGAGACAATCTATATTTAGTATGAACAATATATTTTGGCTAGAATATTCATTTATTAACTATTGTGATATTTAATATAATGAAATCCTTAGATACAATGTGTCTTTTTATCTTAAATATCCCTAGTCCATTATATTGGTTAACAAGACGATCAAATATAGACTAGTATGTATGTAGATTGATATAGTGATATCAAGTCTAACACATGGGTATGCATTAGGAGTAATGACATACTAGATTGACCCACGACGAGAAGGATACATTGGATTATGTTAAAGTCACAATCGCTTCTCGTAGTGCTAGTATAATTGCGATCCTTAGACTTGGAGTCACTAGATCCTCTAGTTGTGAAATATCATTCTTTGATATTATCAAACGTTACACCGTAACTAGGAAACTATAAAGGTAGTTATCGGGCATGATAGGAAGCAAGCTTAGAGATCTTACTAATGTAGAGAGGATTTCTCCCTCCCACATAATGGGAGTAAATATACATGGCAACTCGAGGAATGGTGCTTATTGAATGTCTGGCCAGACTCAGATAAATCAATATGGAGATATTGATGTTATCTGCTTGCAAAAGCATATTCCCAGGATCGAGGAACTATGGATTGGATATACGAGCGTGACTATTTATGTCTCGTGTCCAATCCGGATATGGAGACAAAGGGATAATGCAATATGTGATATTGGACACAAAGGTTTTTCGGGATCACTGACTTATTTTTATTAGTTGGGTTGCATGTATTGTTGCTAGAAACCGCTCCATGTTAGTAATTAGTTACTACCAACTAAGTAGAAACCTATGGGGTCACACGTCAAATAGAGTTTAACTAGATTTGGGATTAGCTAATATGATTAATTAATTCGAAGGATCACTTTGCAAAACCTTGCAAACTTAGTAGGATTAATATGCAAGGAAGGGACTAATCCAAATTCATGTAGGATTGGAAGGACCTTTATGTAGTTAACAAGGAGTTGTTGGACTATATAAAGGATGCCCCAGCTTCCTTCCCACAACTAACGCACATAACCTAATTGAGTTGGAGAGAAAGACAAAGAGAGAGAGAGGGTGAGACAAGCTAGAGGCTGAAGCCTTTAGCCGTCCGCCCCTCCCCGTCGGCCACAAAGAGAGGGTCGATCCTCTCTTAGGCCCTCGTTGCTTCATTCGTTCTTCCCTCTTCCTCTGGTCCAAGCTAGCACTAGGAGAAGAAAGAATCTAGATATCACCTCTAGACGTGGATCAACTGTAGAGACGAGGAAATTATTCTTCGTGTGATCTCCCGAACCAAAAGGTACACATCTTCTATGTCTATCATCATGTTATGAATGTCTCTTCCTGTGATCCTTGGTGGGCTTTGAGTAGGAATTAAATTTTGTTATTCCGCTGCGTTACCTACGTGAAAACCCAACAGCGGTATCAGATCCATAGGTCATAGTGCATGGCATGATTTTATGTGTTACGATTTTAGTTTATACACCGTTATATTCATACTACGCGATATTGAAATTAACAGGCATAGTAGATGCAAATTGAATTAGACTCAATATGAACAAGATCTAATTTAACATTGGATGTGTAAATTAGTGAGTTTAATCACATAGGATGTGATCAATTGGGTTCTTGAAAATTAGGGTTCATGGGCACATAGTTGGAAAAGGAGTTTTTCAATTATGGAAACAATTATATGGAAACAACCATGCTTGGGAACCAAGGAAGGAAGGAAGGGAAGGAGACTAGGGCCGAAACCCTAGCCATCCGCCCCCTCTTCCTTGCGCCCCAAGCAAGGCCGCGGGTCACAAGGGGTAGCTGGCCTAGGGCCGGGCCTATGTTGCGGGCGGCGGTCCCTTGGGGTTCGGCCTATGCTAAGGTTGGACCCCTTGGACCGTTGTAACCCTAATTACCAAATTCAAATAAAATTGAACAAGCGCGTTAAAATTGGCTCTAACTGTATTATGTGCTTTGTTTCATGGTGGATGGGTATGGCCAATATTGTGGATGTTTTGTTTTTGTTGTGGTTTGGTTTACGCCCTGCGAGGTGATCAAATTAATGTAATTATTAATAAGGTTTTACGGACTCACACATTCTTCTCCTCAACATGTGAGGCTTTATTTATTTATTTATTCTAGATGTTAGGCTAGAATTAGAAATATTTAGATGATAACCAAGAGCATGGAGAAGAAGACCGGAGAACAAAGATGCCAAAAGACGATTAAGACTCCGTACCCTAGGCACGTGGCTATTGTGGAGCACATGGAGATGAGCTTGTCACTTTAGGGAAAATAGACATTATCATTGGCTTGATAATATCTTAGTATAGGGGGCCATATCCATGCCACGTTATTTTTATTTTTGGATGTTTACTAGTTATGTCTTGTTATTTATTTTGTGTGTATGGCGATACTAGCAAAAACGTTAACAAGATAATAATAAAGAAAGATGGTCTTATATTGTGGATTGCCCAATCCAAATAAGTAGAACATGTTGATTGGATCAAACAAACGAATAAAATATAATTAAATCCCTCAAATAAGATATTGCATTTTGCCTTCTCTTTCCTAAACACCCTTCATGATCAGGGTCTATTAAAATTCGGGCTTGCCAAAGCAAGGCGATTTTTAATTCACCATGGTGTGTTGCGGACGACACAAGCTAGTAATGTGTTTATGTTGAAGCAAGAGGTTGGACGCAACTAGGTAAGAATCGATTGGAATGATGAACCTAGAGGCATGACAATTTGGAGTTATCTAAAGGATAAAGACTAATGAGTTACTCACCTAATTGGACTAGAGTTGCATAGGATGCAATTAGAATGGTTCCTACCTAAATGACCAAATATTGGGTGACTTGCCAAAGCAAGCTCAAGAAAAAGTGAAATATGGATCTTATACCAGCTAGAAAATATACATGTTATTTTCCGCATTAATGGTGAGGGATATTAATCCGAGAAAAATAGTTGAAGCTATATTTGATGATCTAGCCATTGTTGAATATAGTTAAATTGTTCAAAATACTAAAATTGCACGTTTCTCGTTTTGTAGACTTCTAAATGGCAAACAACAACGCATCGGCTTCATCCCTGCGATCTTTCCTTGAGAAGGAAAAACTGTCTGGAACAAATTTTCTTCACTGGCACAGAAACTTAAGGATTGTCCTTAAGCAAGAAAAGCAGATGTACGTCTTGGGCACTCCAATTCCATCCCCACCACAGCATGAGTCTGTTCTAGCAGATGTAAGGGCACGTCAGAAACATATTGATGATTCTAATGACGTGACTTGCCTCATGCTATGCACCATGACCTCTGAGCTTCAAAATCAACACGACAACATGGAGTCCTATGATATGATCATACACATGAAACAGTTGTTTTAGGAGAAGGGAAGGCATGAGCGCTATGATGTTTCCAAAGCATTTTTCAAGAGTAGTTTTGCGAAAGGGAATCCAATTGGGCCTCATGTACTCCAAATGATCGGGTACATTGAGAACCTCGAGAGACTGAGATTACAATTTAACCACGATTTGGATACTGATCTTGTCTTGCAATCATTGCCTGACAGTTATAATCATTTCATCATGAACTATAACATGAACGATATTAGTAAGACTCAGCAAAACTTTTTGAACATGCTAAAGAGAGCTGAACAGAGCATCAACAACGGCAAGGGCAAAGCCATAATGATGGTGCATAAGGGGAAGGGCAAAGGAGTTTCCTCTACTTCCAAAGGAAAGCACAAGAAAGTTGCAAAGTCCAAGGAAACCCTAAAGCCTAGTGGGGGCGTGGCTAAAGGTGAGTGTCACTACTGTAGCCAGCCGGGTCACTGGAGGACGAATAGCCCTAAATATCTGGAGGATAAGAAGCTTGGAATAGTGATTCCACGACCACGAGGTATTTATGCTATAGACGTCAATCTTTCTATTTCTTCATCTTGGGTATTGGATACTAGATGTGGTTCTCACATTTGTCGAAATGTGGAGGATTTTGAAAAGAAGTAGAAGATTGGCTGAAGGGGAGATAGATCTGTGCATCGGGGATGGAGCAAGAGTTGCTGCATTAGCTGTAGGAGTTTATGAGCTATCTTTTCCTTCTGGACTTATTTTAGAATTAGACAATTGCTTTTATGTGCCTGCTATGAGCTGAAAAATTATTTCCATTTCTTGTTTGGACGAGAAAGGTTTTTCTATTCCAATAAAGGACAAGTTTTGATCCATTTATTTTGATAGTATGCACTATTGTAGTGCGCATTTGTCTAATGGATTGTATATCCTTGATCTAAATAATCCAATCAATAATATCAATACTAAAAGGATTAAAACTAACGATTTACATCCTAAATATCTATGGCACTGTCGTTTAGGCCATATAAATAAGAAACGCATATCTAGACTCCATAAGTATGGACTTCTAGACTCATTTGATTTAGAATCATTTGAGACATGCGAATCTTGTTTATTAGGAAAAATGACAAAGTCCCATTTCAATAAGAAAGGTGAGAGGACTAGTGAGTTACTGGCACTCATAAATACTGATGTATGTAGACCGTTCCCCACGCCTGCCAGAGGTGGTTACACCTACTTCATTATGTTCACTGATGACTTCAGTAGATATGGGTTTGTATACCTTATGAAGGCCGAATCCGAGTCTTTTGAATTGTTCAATGAATTCAAGAATGAGGTAGAGAAGCAACTTGGTAAACGTATTAAGGCTCTACGATCGGATCGTGGAGGAGAATACTTGAGCCAAGAGTTTGATGAATATCGTAGAGGGTGTGGGATAGTATCCCATCTCACTCCATCCGTAACGCCACAATGGGATGGCGTGTCCGAGAGGAAGAATCGCACACTATTGGATATGTGGCGATATATGATGTCTCAAACGTATCTTCCGATATCATTTTGGGGACATGCTCTAATGACAGCAGCTTTTACCATTAACCGTGTTCCATCCAAATCAGTCATGAAGACACCATATGAGATATGGACTGGGAAGCCTCCCATAATTTCGTTTATGAATATTTGGGGCTGCGATGTCTATGTAAAGCGTTTAAAAATAGACAAGCTCGGGCCCAAGGCAGATAAGTGTAAATTTGTTCGATATCCTAAGGAAACAAAATAATATTATTTCTACAATACCACCGATAACAAAGTGTTTGTAGCTCGGACCGGCGTGTTTCTAGAAAGAGAGTTTGTCTCTAAAGAAGAAAGTGGGAGGACTGTAGAACTTGATGAAATTCAAGAACCACAAGTCACTGAACTGATGATGGAAAATGAGCAGGAACCGTAAGTTGTTGTGGAAGAAACTTTTCAGGTAACATATGACCCATGTAGGTCAGAAAGAGTGCGTCATGAGCCAGAGAGGTACTTACTTCTCGTGACTGAGCCCCATGACGTACCACTCATGCATGATGAGCCTGCAACCTACGGGGAGACCATGAAAGTCCCAGACTCCAAGAAGTGGCTAGAAGCCATGAGATCCGAAATAGATTCAATGTACACCAATAAAGCATGGACTTTGGTGGAACAACCCGAACGGGCTCGGACCATAGGGTGCAAATGGGTTTTTAAGAAGAAGACCGACATGTATGGCAAGGTAGTTGCCTATAAGGGGCGATTGGTGGCTAAAGGGTATAGACATATTCATGGTATTAACAATGATGAGACCTTTTCACCAGTCGCCATGACTAAACCCATTCGAATCCTACTTGCTATTGCAGCATACTATGACTACGAGATTTGGCAAATGGATGTCAAAACAGAATTCCTTTATAAGAACCTCCTCGAGGATGTGTATATGACACAACCGGAGTGTTTTGAGGATTCTGAGAATGCCAATAAAGTCAGTAAGCTGCAAAAATCCATTTATGGATTGAATCAAGCTTCTAGGAGTATCGAAGTTTTGATGACGCGGTCAAAGAGTTTGGCTTCATGAAGAACGAAGATGAGCCCAGTGTCTACAAGAAGGTTAGTGGGAGCTCTGTAGTATTTTTGGTCTTGTATGTGGATGACATACTAATCATTAGAAACGATATTCCTACTTTGCAATCTGTTAAAGATTGGCTAGGAAAATGTTTCGCAATGAAGGACTTAGGATATGCAGCTTATACACTTGGTATAAAGATCTATAGGGATAGATCTAGAAAGCTTCTCAGCCTAAGTCAAAGCACATATATAGACAAGGTGTTGAAGAGGTTCAACATGCAAGATTCCAAGAAGGGATACTTGCCCATGTCACATGGAGTCACTCTTTCTATGAACGACTGTCCTTCCAATGAGATTGTGAAGGACTGCATGAGTAGGATATCCTATGCTTCGGCCATAGGATCCATCATGTACGCCATGTTGTGTACAAGACCAGACGTATCATGCGCGTTGAGTATGGTGATCAAATATCAGTCCTATCCGGGTGAGTCACTGGATTGCTGCCAAGAACATCCTAAAGTAGTTAAGAAGGACTAAGGATGTGTTCTTCATATTTGGATGTAAGGAAGAGCTAAGTGTAATCGGTTATACTGATGCGAGCTTCCAGACTGACAAAGATGACTACAGATCACAATCTGGATACGTGTTTTGCCGGAATGGAGGATCTGTGAGCTGGAAGAATTCCAAGCAAGGGACAGTTGCTGATTTACAACAAAAGCTGAGTACATTACTGCTGCAGAAGCAGCAAAATAGGCAGTTTGGATAAATAAGTTTATCACTGAGCTTGGTGCGGTCCCTAGCATCGTGGATCCCATAGAGTTGTACTGTGAAACCTCTGGCGCGATCGCACAATATAAGGAGCCAAGATCACACTAGAAATCAAAGCATGTACGTAGGAGTTTCCATCTTATTCGTGATATAATCGATTGAGTAGATGTGACGATGTGAAAGATTCCAACGGATGACAATCTTTCAGGTCCTCTCACAAACCCACTTGCGCAGCGAAAACATGAAGGACACGCAAGATATATAGGCATAAGAGATGCACCAGATTGGCTCTAGTGCAAGTGGGAGACTGTTAGAATAGGTTCCCAAGAGCCAATCTATATTTAGTATGAACAATGTATTTTGGGTAGAATATTCATTTATTAACTATTTTGATATTTAATATAATGAAGTTCTTATATACAACGTGTTGTTTATCTTAAATATCCCTAGTCCATTATATTTGTTAATAGGACGATCAAATATAGACTAGTATGTGTGTAGATTGATATGGAGATATCAAGTCTAACACATGGGTGTGCATTAGGAGTAATGGCATACTGGATTGACCCACGACGAGAAGGATACATTGGATTATGTTATAGTCACAATCGCTTCTCGTAGTGCTAATATAATTGCGATCCTTAGACTTGAAGTCACTAGACACTCTAGTTGTGAAATATCATTATTTGATATTATCAAACGTTACATCGTAACTGGGAAACCATAAAGGTTGTTATCGGGCATGATAGGAAGCAAGCTTAGAGATCGTAGTGATGTAGAGAGGATTTGTCCATCCCACATAATGGGAGTAAATATCCATGGCCACTCGAGAAATGGTGCTTATTGAATGTCTAGCCGGACTCAGATAAATCAATATGAAGATATTGATGTTATCTGTTTGCATAAGCATATCCCCAGGATCGAGGAACTATGGATCGGATATACGAGTGTGACTATTTATGTCTCGTGTCCAATCCGGATATGGAGACAAAGGGATAATGCAATATGTGATATTGGGCACAAAGGTTTGTCGGGATCACTTACTTATTTCTATTAGTTGGTTTGCATGGATGTGTTGCTAAACACCGCTCCATGTTAGTAATTAGTTACTACCAACTAAGTAGAAACCTATGGGGTCACACGTCAAATAGATTTGAACTAGATTTGGGATTAATTAATATGATTAATTAATTAGAAGGATCACTTTGCAACTCAAAACTTAGTAGGACTAATATGCAAGGAAGGGACTAATCCAAATTCATGTTGGATTAGGAAGGACCTTTATGTAGTTAACAAGGAGTTTTTGGACTATATAAAGCATGGTCTAGCTACTTTTCAACAACTAATGCTCATAACATAAGTGAGTGGGAGAGAAAGTCAAAGAGAGAGCAAGACAAGCTAGAGGCCGTAGCCCCTAGCCGTCCGCCCCTACCCGTCGGCCACAAAGAGAGGGCTGATCCTAAATTTGTCCCTCGTTGCTTGATTCGTTCTTCCTTCATCCTTCGGTCCAAGATAGCACTAGGAGAAGGAAGAATCTAGATCTCAACTCTAGACGTGGATCAATCGTATAGACGGGGACATTATTCTTCGTGTTATCTCCCGAACCAAAAGGTACACATCTTCTATGTCCTTCATCATGTTATGAATGTCTCTTCGTGTGATCCTTGGTGGGCTTTGAGTAGGAATTAAATTTTGTTATTCCGCTGCGTTACCTATGTCAAAACCCAACAATATTATCGATAGAGGATATGTGAAACTAATATATGTACCGATAAATGACGTCCTTACGGACTTTGTTACCGAACCCATTGCTTAGAGAAAGCATGAGGGTCGCGCTAGATCAATAGGCATACGAGATGCACCAGATTGACTCAAGTGCAAGTGGGAGACAGTTGGTGTAGATGCCCTAGAGGCAATCTAGTTTAGTATGAACTTATTTTTGGCTAGAATATTCATTTTACTATATATGGAGATATTTAACATAATTAAGTTCTTATATTACAATTGTTATTTATCCTAAATATCCCAAGTTAAGTACATTAAATAATAGGACGATCATTGTGCATAGAGACTAGTATATGTGTTGATTGATATGGAGATATCAAGTCTAAAACATGGGTTTGGATTAGGAGTAATGACATGTTGGATTGGTTGACCACGAGAAGGCTACAAATAAATTATGTGACTGCCACAAGTGCTTCTCGTAGTGACATTGGTGTTGTAGTCCTTAGACTTGAAGTCACTAAATACTCTATTTGTGAAATATCGTGTTTTGATATTTTCAAATGTTACACCGTAACTGGGTAACTATAAAGATGGTAATCATAAATGACATGATAAAAGATGAGAGATGGTAGTGATGTAGAGATGATTTGTCCCTCCCACATAATGGGAGCAAATATCCATGTCCACTAGAGCGGTAGTGCTTATGGAATGTCTGGCCAGACTCTGATAAATCAATATGAGATATTGATGTTATCTGTACAGATAATCCTAGTCCTGTTGGAATAGATTCCATAGAGGCAAACTTATTGAGTACGAACATTACTTTTGGATAGAATATTCATTGTATTATTTATGGAGATATTCAATATGATGAAGTCCTTCGATTGAAAATGTGTTGTTTATCTTAAATATCCCTAGTCGATTATACTGATTAATAGCACGATAAACTATAGACTAGTATGTGGGTAGATTGATATGGAGGTATCAAGACTAGCACATGGGTATGTGTAGATAGTGCTTTCTGGACAGGCAGATCTTAGCCACGTGGCGATCATCCAGCACACCATACTGTGCTCCACACACACTGGATCACCAGCCGCGCTGATCCACGTGGGGGCTGCGAGACAGGGCCCTCGCATACCACCGCACGGGACTTGTAGGGACTTAGTGGTTTGGAGGCTAGAGTAAGTCCTGTCGTGTGCGAGCGACAACCAAACCCGCGCGCGACCCCTAGTAACTGCTTTTGAGAGATTTATGGCACGAGCTCCATAAACCCGGTCAACCTCATAACGGTTCCAGTATACGCGGATAACGTGCTGTAACGGTCCCTATATACGCGGACGAACGTGCCGTTGTGGTTAAGCTAATTAAGCGGCCATTAATGGGCGCATTAACCACACTACAACGGTCACATTCTCCGTTATATATAGGATCGTTAACCCTTCCATACAAGGGGAGAACCACCTGAACTATGCGGAAGCTCTGCCAAAATCCTGTCTCTCTCTCATACAGTGCTATTTCCTCACTCTCTCCCTACACACAGCCTTACACTTTCCTGTGTCTTTTCTATCCCCTACTCTTGGTGTATATTGAGTTCTCTCTGCAGGATTCTCTCGTACACATTTGGTGAACCCAACGTGAACTTACCATTGCAAGCAGCCATGTCTCATGAAGATGATGTCAGTAACAGATCGCCTTCCACGGAGACCACCTCAGGAGAGGAGACTCGACGTACTCCTACAGCTGCCGGTGAAGCTCCGACGTTAGAGGCCTTGGACGCTACCATCCAGAACCAGGCGAGGGCTCTCAAGGCTCAGTCTGCGCAGCTGGAACGGATAAGGACTATCCTGGGGACTCTTGCCCCAAATACTGCGCCAGCCACTGGCGTCTCTCAGGGAGGAGGAACTTCCACCACTCAAGGATTGGGAGTATCAACCACACCACCTAATCATAACCTTCAAACTCCACCGGCAACAGCGCAGTTACCCTCAGTTCAGGGGCAAACAGCTCAAATGTTGCCTCTTACCACTAGTGTGCCTCAACCGCCAATCCTGGCATCCAATCCGTCTTTACAATATCCTTTGCCTCCTCCGTCGGCGGCGTGGGGCAATGCGAATCCACAGTACGTTCCTAGCTCTTCCGCAGTATATGTGTCGCCTCCAACTGCGACAACCCCTCCTCCTGCTGCTGGGGGAAGTGCACCGGAGTGTATGACGTCGCTGCAGCGACGCATAGAAACCATCCTGGCTAATCAACCATTCGCGGACACCATCATCCCGAAGCTTGACAACGATCCACCTATCCCACGCGATATCTACCTCATGCCTAACCCTGCTGGGTACAAGGCTCCTAAATGGGATGAGTTCGAAGATGTCAATGGAAACGCCCACGAGCATGTCATGCGTTTCATCGAGGTGATGGGGCCATACAGGGCTGATCCTAGGCTGCTGATGCGCGAGTTCCCGAAATCCCTGGGGAACGTGGCCTACAAGTGGTACAGAACGTTGGAAGCCGGATCCATAAAGACCTGGGACGACATGGTCCAGAGGTTTTACACTAAATTCTTCCAGGTGGAAGAAAAGGTGACAATGATTCAGCTCTCGCGCATGTACCAGAAGCGCGAGGAGGATGGAGTGACATTCATCAAGAAGTTCAGGGCCAAGTCCTTGGAATGCAGAGACGTGATACTCGAGGGCAGACTCGTGGAAATATGCCTGCAATGCATGCGAGGCGAATACAAAGGTATGCTTATCAACCTGCAAACTCCTACATTTTCGAAGCTGATCGAATGCACAAAGAACATAGAGCCTATAGTGGAGAGGCAGAAAAAGAAGCACGCCCCTGAGAGATCCCCAAGAGGGACTACCTTTAAAATTGGGAGGTTCAGATACAAGAGGGGACGCGAAGCCGAAGTGAATACGGTCTCGCCCCAAAAGCAGCCGAAGGTCGCAAACTTCGATTCGCCACCTCTGCCATGCTCGGTAGAGGAAGCGAGTGACCTGTGCAGACAATGGCGTAAAGATGGAATCTTGCCGCCGCTTGTAAGGATACCTTCCAAGGAGATGGTGAGAGACCCAAAGTGGTGCGAATGTCACGGAAAGGTCATGCACCCCACGGATGACTGCAAGAAACTCAGAATCATGGTAAGCCAGAAGATGAAAAATGGCGAGCTGATTGTCAGTGATCAGAGGCAAGATGTGCGAAACAATCCGCTGCCTGCCCATGCGGAGCAAGAGCCGAAGGGCAAAGAGGTTGCCATGATATCGATTATGGACCTCGAAGAGGTTGTGGAAGATGGTCTACCCATCATTGCCGAGATCCACAATGACGAGGACTACAGCATAGACACGGAGGATGAACGTGCTGATCGAATGAAAGGGTCACACGGTTTCAGAAGGTTCTTCGATGAAATGAACTTTTCGGAGAAGTGCCAGAAGGAAATGAAGAAGGCGATCTTGAGAATAGCGGAGGATTACGAGGAAGATATCGTGGTCTCTAACGGAAAGGTTGTCAGAGCGTCATGCTCTACAGAAAAGGTTATAACCTTCTCCGCAAGCGACAAAAAGACAAATGCGAGCCACCAAAAGCCTTTGTATGTGACGGCAGTCATCAATGGTGTGGAGTTCAAAAGAGCGTTTGTCGATGGAGGAGCGGCGGTCAAAGTTGTCTCGCTCAACACTCTGAAGCTAGCAGGAATCCTGGAGCAGAAGATTGTCAGGTGTCCAACCCCGCTGATGGGATTCGGAAGCGACTCCGGAATGACGATAGGATGGATCCGTCTGGGTCTCCAGATTGGCAATATCAAATGTTCAGCCAAGTTCTATGTCATAGATGCGAACACTACGTATCACACGATTATAGGCCGGGCCTGGATTCATCGCTTCGATGCGGTCCCTTCAACAGCTCACCAGGTGATGAAGGCTGTTGGAATGACAGAATAGTAGAGATACCAGCCTCGATAAATCCTTTCAACCTAGATGAAGCGCATCTCACTTAGGCGGTATGGTTCACTGAGATGGCAGATGAGCAAACGCCGGGGCCGTCTAACCCCACTCCTTTGCCTCGTTGGGAGGACATCGATCAGTCACCTGCAGGAGTGATGGTGACAAGAGAGGAGTCCAAGGAAAAACCGTCTACGCGAGAAGAGGCACCACGGATTGCCTATCAAAGGAAGAATGTTTACACCCTGAAAAGGATAGCAAAGCATGATCCCGAAGGCAAAAGGATAGAAAGCTTCTACGCTAACGGGAAGAAATGCTACCTCATATGAAGGTGCGCGGGGATACCCCCACGTGAGCATGGGGATATCCCCGAGCAAATCAACCAAATCGAGCAGGTCATGGAACTAGGCAAACCAACGCCAGGCGTTTTATAGGAAAAACTCAAACAAGCGCCCGAATGCATGGAGGACAAGCCCAAACCTCAAAAGCAGGAACTGAAGGAGGTATTCCTAACCCCAAGCGAAGAAAAGAAGAGGCCAGTCTTTCTGAGTGCAGATCTCACGAGAGAGGAAGAGGAAAGATTACTGCAGCTTCTGACCGAGTATAAGGACGTAAACGCATGGGAGTACGATGAGATGCCCGGTCTGGACACGAGTATCACCATGCACCGGTTAGATGTAATCCCAGGATCCAAACCGGTAAAGCAGAGCACAAGAATCTTCAGGCCGGAGATCAACGTGAAGATCAAGCAAGAAATCGTTAAACTGTTGACTGCCAAATTCATCGAGCCGAATCACCATCCTACCTGGTTGGCCAACATTGTGCCAGTAGTGAAGAAGAATGGGCAACTTCGCATTTGCGTGGACTTCCGCGACCTTAATCGCTTCTGTCCTAAAGACGATTTTCCGCCTCCCAACATTGATCTACTCATTGATTCAACCGCGGGCCATCGTATGTTCAGCTTCATGGACGGCTGCTGTGGGTACAATCAGATCAAGATGGACCCTGAAGATGCACGGAAAACCGCGTTCATCACGCCAGTGGGTGTCTTCAATTACACGGTTATGCCTTTCGGTCTCAAGAACGCAGGAGCAACTTATCAGCGAGCCATGATGGCCCTGTTCCACGATATGATGCACAAAGAAGTAGAATTCTACGTTGACGACTTGGTTGTCAAATCCAAAGAAGATGCGGATCACCAGGGGGATTTGCGGAAAGTATTCAACAGATGCAGAAGCTTTAAGCTAAAGATGAACCCCATGAAGTGCGCATTCGGAGTGACCTAGGGGAAGTTCTTGGGATGCGTAGTACATCGTCAAGGAATAGAGCCTGATACTGCGAAAGTAGCGGCCATCACTAGCATGACGGCGCCGCACAACGAGATTGCCTTGAAGACTTTCTTGGGGAAGCTATCCTATCTGCGAAGGTTCATCCCGGCGATCGCCGAGATTACATTCTGTTTCAGCGATCTCCTCAAGAAAGATGCTGTGTATAACTGGACTACAGAGCACGAAGCCGCTTTTGGAAGGCTAAAGGACCTGTTGACGTCGTCAAAGGTAATGATTGCACCACAGCTCGGATCACCGCTCTTGCTATACCTAACGTCGACGAAGAGGTCTATAGGGCACTTTGGCTCAGGAGTACGAGGGGCAAGAAAGGCCGATCTACTACATTTCTCGCATAGTGCAGCCAGCAGAATCAAGGTACAAGGACATCGAGCGTCATTGCCTTGCCCTATTCTTCGTAATAGAAAAGTTAAAGCATTATTTTGCTTCGCGCAAAGTGGTGGTGGTTACAAAGAGTGATCCTATACGGTATCTCTTGACTCACACTACTCCTGGGGGAAGACTGGCAAAATGGTATATGACCATTTCTCAATACGACATCACATGCGTTCGACCAAGGGCAATCAAATCGCAAGCGGTGGCGGATTTGCTAGCACAGTTCCCTGATAATAGTCATGAGCCTGTGATTGAGGAGGAACTGGAGGGTCCTGAGATCTTTGGAGTTGAGTTGCCTAATTGGACGCTCCATTTTGATGGTTCATCAACAAGGAAAGGTGGAGGAGTCGGGATAGTCCTGTCCAAACCCGATAGACAGGTCATAGAGATGTCCACAAAGCTTGACTTCGCAGTCACCAATAACGAAGCAGAATATGAAGCTCTCATCGCAGGTCTTTCGGCAGCAAGGGCACTAGAAGTAAGCAATTTGACGGTCATGGGGGACTCCAAACTAATCGTCAAACAAGCCTCGGGCGAGTACGGTTTGAAGGAAATAAACCTGTTGCCCTACTGGACTTTGGTACAGAAGCTGGTGCAACAATTCTGCGATGTCAGGTACGAGCACAAACCCAGAGAAGACAATAGGCATGCTGATGCTTTGGCTACCCTGGTATCCAAGGTTAGTGCGGATAAGTGTCTCGCGAGAATCTTGATTGAAGTACGAACGTCCTCGGCGTTGACGGAGGACGTGTGTGAAGACGAACGTATGGATGATGCAGACTGGAGAAAGTCAATATTGCGTGCCATGGCAGAAGGAACGAGCAATGAAACTGGGCTTCCACAAAGGGGTATTGCATACATGACAATACCCTCTACTACAAAGGCCCTGGCGGAATACTCATGCGATGCGTCTCACAGCAGGAGGGACAAGCGCTGTTAGAAAAGATTCACCAACATACTTGTGGCGAAAGTGAGGTGTCAATCTATCGGAAAGCCCAGAGGTATGGGATTCATTGGCCGGACATGTAAGCGGCCGCGGCACTGATTGAAGGAAATTGCGAGAGTTGCGCACTAATCAAGACTCTTTATCAATTGCTCTGGTTGATGATGACACGGATTGGAGGAAGCCGCTCTTTGACTTTCTCACACAGGGGATTGAGCCTGAGTCGAGAAAAGAAGCTGAGAAACTAAAAAGGAAAGCAGCACGGTACGTGGTGCAAGAAAATATACTCTGGCGAAGGGGCCAAGAGGGTAATCTGTTGCGATGCCTAGACAGCAAGGAAGCACAAGAGGTGATGAACCTCTCTCACCAAGTGGAACATCAGGGAGGTGCGAAGTTATGTAGATAGCTCCTCACAGTCGGTTACTTCTGGCCCACCATGGAAATAGATTGCCGCGTTAAAGTAAGAAGGTGCCAGGAGTGTCAATTCAAAGGCAACCTAGTACATGCTCCTACCGTAGATCTACATGTGTTGGGAACACCATGGCCGTTCCATACTTGGGCTTTGGATTTTGTTGGCCCTATCCGACCAACCTCACACGAGAACCAGTTCATTCTCACCGCGACCGAGTTGTTCACTAAGTGGGTAGAAGCAATACCACTGAAGACAGCAAATGCGCTCGCTGTAGTCCATTTCATCCAAGAGAACATCATATGCAGGTTCGGAATTCCTAACACAATTCTCTCGGATAATGGTACCCCCTTCATCAATCGCCAGGTAGCTGCGAAGCTAGCGGAGTACAACATAAGGCAGATATGTTCTAACCCCTATTATCCGAAAGGGAATGGTCAGGCGGAGGCCACTAATAAAACGTTGTTGAGAATCTTGAGCAAGATGGTGGCAGACGAACACAAGAAATGGGCCGATTTTTTGAGCATAGCTTTGTGGGCGTATCGAACTTCTCCCAGTACTCCCACAGGAGTCTCCCCATTTCTTTTATGTTATGGAGCTGAAGCTGTAGTACCTGCGAAGGTGAAGATCAACTCTGCAAGGTTGGCTTTCCATGCACTATACGAGAACCAACGCGATCATGACTTGGTTCTGTTAGAAGAAAAGCGGGAGCAGGCTAAACGGACTAACAAGCGATATCAGGAAAGGATCGCTCGCGCGTACAACAAAACAGTCCAACGACGAGATTTCGCAGTTGGGGACCTGGTCTTGCGCGCATCGGACCATTGCATGCGGGAGGCGGCCCACCCAAAATTCGCAGCCAACTGGGAAGGACCCTTAGAAGTCAAAGAAGTCTTCGAAAGTGGCTATTGCAATATACAAAGGCTACATGGGACGGCCTCAACCCCAAGCTCAAGCAACATGCGCTGGATTAAGAAGTATTATCCTTAACTCCTCTCAATTGCATTCGTTAGATTACAATGCCTACTTTATGCTATGTATTGTTAAAGATTCATACATATTCTCTCCCATATGAGGGAATTGTAGTCTCACCTCTCCCATATGAGAGTGTTCTATAATAGAAAGGCTTCTCCCAAATGGGAAGAACTTTGTGATTTCAGCTGTCTTTATCGTTTTATTTATTTCTTCATTCTTCAATAGCGAAAGCCTATCTGCCATGATAGCAGCACTTTGAAAATACGATCCAAAGTGATCTTCAAGAATATCTGCCATGATAGCAACACTATGCAAATACGATCTTAAGTGATCTTCAAGCCTATCTGCCATGATAGCAGCACTATGAAAATACGATCTTAAGTGATCTTCAAGCCTATCTGCCATGATAGCAGCACTATGCAAATGCGATCTTAAGTGATCTTCAAGCCTATCTGCCATGATAGCAGCACTATGAAAATACGATCTTAAGTGATCTTCAAGCCTATCTGCCATGATAGCAGCACTATGAAAATACGATCTTAAGTGATCTTCAAGCCTATCTGCCGTGATAGCAGCATTATGCGAATATGATCTTAAGTGATCTTCAAGCCTATCTGTCTAGATAGCAGCAATACTTAACACTGGTCCTGAGTGATCCTCAAGCTTATCTGCTGAGATAACAAAACTATGCAATTGCCATCTCAAATGATCTAAAGGCTCATCTGTTAAGATAACATCTTTTGTGAACGATTCATATAATCTGCGAACCTATCTATTGGGTAGGACATCATTGCGACAGTGCAAAGTGCGAATACAACACTACAAAAAGCGAAGTTTGTAAACACGCATGCGAAATTTGTAGTTTGTTGTAACAAGAACAGCAAATCAAACAAAGCGATTTATTATTATGAGTCAAAATGACTTACAATTTATCTGCCTAGATAGCAGATTACAGGCGAAAAGTTCAGACTGACCTAATTACACGGCCAACATGGCTTACAATTCATCTAAATACCAGCTTACATGAGAAAGTTACATAGAAGGGAAGTCCTTACTATAAAAGGATCGGCCTATTGATCCTACATGCGAACAAAGATCTGTAGCAAGTAGGGTGTTCCTATAAAACGAACGGCCTACTAACGCTACAAGAGCCATGCGACGCTATCTTTAAGATCCCAGGATCTAACAAGGCCTCTGTCTGGTCTTCTGCCCAAGAGATGTGCCAGAGGAACCACCTGTTCCGGCGTATGCGGCGGTGAAGAACAGGCAAGCAGCAACTCCTAGGGCAAGAAGCTCCTTGTCCACGGAGACGAGCACAATGGCTCGCCACCCCGAGTTCAAGAACGTGGAGGCAAGAAGTTCTCCGGGAAAGCTAGAGGAGAAATCCGCCGTTCGTTACGAATCGGTAAGAAGGTCAGTACGGCGCTGCACCTCGCCGGGAGGCGGACGGAAACACGACCTGCAAACATAACAGACGAAGAAAATTCTTCGAGCAAGCATGAGGCATTATATGCATCTTATTTATAAAGGATATGAAGATCAATAAGCTTCGTAGTGAAGATATTGGAATATATTTCTATGGCACAAAGCACACACTCAGGTTTCACAACTTGAAGTTGCCATGAATCAACGAAGGACAAGCGATGAAGCCAGCAGTCGTAAGGACTCATGGCAAGCCACATTTTGGGATGAAAAACCCAAGCAGTAGAAGGCAAGGTTTATATAGACCCAACGGAGACCCTTCAAGTCTCTAGCTGAGTCAGCAAAGCTTGGAAAAGGCGTAAGCATCTATCACTTACGCCTTGATAAAGGCAACATTCAATTACCCTACTAAAGGCTACGACGATTCGGTAGCGTATCCTAATTAATGACGGAAGGTCATGATACGGATGGACTTCCCAAGGAAAGCGTGCTTATCTGATAAGCAATTAGCGCGGAAATCAAGGCGGACATATCGCTAGTTGATGTCATAATTGATGCGCACAAAGATATTCGAGCAAATCCAAGGATGGGCAAAAAGGGCATTCAAGCATTGATTAAAAAAAAGGGGGAGAAACCCTACCAACATTACGATAATGTTTCAACATTTTGTTCAAACCAAATACATGCTACTGTTCTCAAAATAAATCTTTGATCAGGGTGTCATCAGGAGAAAACTGAAGTGACAAATTTGTCACATGTTCCACTTCTCGCTTCAACTGCTCGTAGTTAATGCTCATCTCATGGAAGAGCTTCACAGCCTCTTCAGCTTTCTGTCTTTTCTTCTCCACCTTCTGCTCTTCAGCTGCGAGGTTATGGAAGCCACGTTTCAAATTCACAGCTGCGCGAATCTGGGTGACTCTGTTGACAAGGTACCCGAAGCCCAGCTTGCCTTGAACTTTGGCCTGAAGGTTTTGACACATGCTGAACGGCAACTGCGCACTCTGAGGAGAGATAGTCGCAGGTGTAGCCGCAGACAGCTGCTCCAGAATCCAGATAGCCTCGGTCAAGAACAACCTTTTGTTGAAAGGCTCTATCTCCAAGGACCTCGCAACGGATCGAGGATAGGAGAGACGCATTTGAACCAGCCAGTCCACGTCAGCTTGCTTCAAACCTAACAATGTTAATTAAAGTTAGAACATGAAGCTTGTAAATGCAGAATTCAAGATGCGAACGACAATAACGGTAACATACCAGTTCCTTCAAGGATCTCGCGCAGGGAAGGAATGCACATTACTGGGGCAGCCGAAGACTGTCCTCGTTCCATTGCTCTTCTATCAGCTGCAAGCTCTAGCTCTTCATAATTGGCAGGAAAGGTATAGGCCGCACCAGGTGTGATTGCAGCCCCTACCTACGAACTCCAAAAGCTGCATGCCTGAGGAATCTCTAGAGGCTCGATCCTTGTCGGAGGAATGGCAATAGTAAAAGCCGCAGCTCGATTAGGGACGCCTTCAGATGCGAAAGGCCCATGGGACTCGGGAGCATTCATTTGAACATTCACATTTGCATGTGATCCTACATCTTCCACGATCTGCTCACGAATCCCAGCCTCAGCAGCATCTGCTTCCATTTCCTCAGCATCAGCATTGGTATCTTCCTCCATCAGCACGGTGTCAGCCTCGGCATCATCAGAAACTTCAATGACATCCTCTAAGGGCTCTCCTGCGTACTCAGCAGCTGCGACGAGCTTCTCGACATGAGAGCTTCGCTCTGGGACATAAGAGGCAGAGGGTTGACTCCTCTGTCCCAGCATGGTCTCACCAGCACCACCTGCGATACAAGACAGGATAATGTGAGGTAACCTGTATTAAGCAATATTTTATTATTTTTGATAAACAAAGAGCGAGCACCTCCACGCGTAGGTGGGATTGTAGCATCTTCGTCATATGCTAAGGACGCGATACCATGCCCTATTAATGTGTCTTCGTTAAGCATATCCTTAAGGTTTGCATGACCTGGGGTGCGAAGAAACCGGTCATGATGATGATTGGGTTACTAAGCCTAGTTCACAAGTGTTGTTCAAATAATTACCTGAAGGTTCACCGCACTTGCTTACTAACCAGCGGCGAATGTCGGCTTTCGATAAGCCATGCTTTAATGCACCAACAATCACGTCTCGGTAAGTTACCGCCAGATTAAAAATCTCACCTTCATTGCCGCCTGCAATCTCCTCAAAGTCTACCTGAGCCTGCTCCAGAGCAGCTGAATCTTCTTCTAGAGCCGCATCTTCCTCATCAACTTGAGCAGCCATAGCTTCCGGAACCGCATCTTCCTCGTCGGTTTGACGCACCAAGTCGTCGACATGTTGCTCTTCAAGGCTCCTTTGCTTTATGCGTTCAATCTCCTCTTCTTCTCGCTTCTTTCTTCTTTCAGCATCCTCCGCAGCTGTTCTCCTAGACTCAGCAAGGATGTCCTCGTCTACAGTTTCATTGGAAACACCAGAGTGAGAACCCCTCCTCTGCCTCTTGGCCAAAAGGCTGCTGATGGTCTCTTCATCATCATCTGCAAAGGAACAAACTGTTCAATAAAGATTGCGGGAATTAAGATAATGAGAAGAGAAGTACGTTTGAGATACCTCCCGACTCTTCCTGTTGTATCTCATATCTCTCTCTTTCTTTGACATCCTCGACTCTTTCCTCTTCTTCGCCATCATCTCTTTCTATCGCCTCCCTTCTCCCTTCCTCCTCTCCCTCCTGACCAAACGGAACAAAGGTCTCCACTGCGAGCTCTTTCCGTGCCTTGCTTGGCATGCGACCTTTACCTTTGTCCCTCGAAGTAAGGGATCTCGCAGGAGGGGAAGCTGGAGCGCTCCTAGGGGAAGAGATTCTGATTCCCTTCTGCCTTGGTCTCTTTGCCCTTAGGGCAGCAGTTTCTGGGGGAGACGGATCGTTCCCAGGTGGAGACAAGGCCGGAGTATTGTCTATCTGCGAGTCAGCAAATACGTCCATGACCTCGCGAATTCGGGCCTCAACTGCGGGAGCCATTCTCATTGCTAGCCGAACTGGTCCATCCTGCCTTCTCGCAGTGACAATGGTGGTGATCAGTGACTTGGAGCGCTCACCAGATGCGAACCTCCTCACATAGCACTGCAAAAGAAAATGGAGCATAAGTTTCGACATATTGGAATACAGAAACTTAACGCATGCGAAGGAGATTGTTTACCTTGGCGAAGTCTTCGCTGTATTTGATGATATGCGAATCACCTTTCTTAACTGCGGCCATCTTTTCCTCAAGGATGGTGGAGGGGCACAAGTGATTCTCATGATCCAGCAATGAGTAGCAGCCATATTGGGAATCATCTAAGCTGCAGTTAGGACGGAAAGGGAAGGAATTTCTGTTTATCACAGGAGCTCTACTTGGTCGAGGGGTCGACTGTGTCTCAAACCTTGCCTGCTGGGTATTCCAATATGCAACCCAGTTCCAGGAATAGCCACCTTCGCGGTTACCTGGGGGTTGCTCAAAGGGAAGGTTGCTTCTTAAGATTGTTTTGCACTCGCCAGACAGTAGTCGTTTGTAGCAGCCTCTTATGATGGACTGCTGCCAGGTTGAGGGTGTCACCGCATCAAAGCCAAACTGGGGAGAAATGCGAGTAGGATCGACATCCACCGTGACCCTCTCGTACTTAGGAGTAAGCTCGCGAACATACTCCGCAAGAGCAGGAAGAGAACCTCTTAGACACCAACAGAAGAATTCGAGATAGCGCTCATGGAAACGCTTCTCGCCCTCGAAAAGAAGATCTTCAGAGAAAGAAACAACCTTTGAAGGATAAAATTTTGGGAACCATTGCACATTCTCAATGCGCGTGGCATAAGGCCTAGCTGTAAACTCGCTGCGATCGTCGCACATCAGGCTCCAGGTACACTTAGGAAAGTGAGTTCTGAACCATCTCGCAGCCCTGTCGCTGTTAAGCTCCTCCTCCGCACCAGGGACGCACCACTTACTGGGCTTAGCAGGAATAGGAGCATAAGAGGGCCAGCGCTCAAAGACCCACATAGTCAGGAATGCAATGTTGACATAGGTTAGCACGTCAAGGCGGCCGCGAGAATATTTGGTTTCCACAACCAGTTGATCTAATCTGTGGTACAAGATACCCAAGACTAGTGGTCCGAGTGCGACCCTTTGACCAAGGGTCAGCTTCACAGAAAGGGGAAGGACATGGTAGAAAACTCCATCATGGGGATGGCCATCGATTAGATACCTCGACAACCAGGCACAGATAAAGGCACACAAAGTCAGATGGTACCCTTTCCCGTTCACGTAATTCTTCGCTTTCGGGTTCTGGCTCAGAAGTTTCTTGGTGACGCTACTGTTCGCATAATCGCGAAAGAAGTACTGCACCCACTTGTTCCAAGTGTTCTTCGCAGATGTGTCAACCAGTTGCCAGTCGGGAAGAAGCTTTGCAGACGGGCAGCGAGTGGAAATTTTCTTGACTTCTGACAAGCACTCCTCCATTTGCTTGTAGAGAGCAAGTTCCGGATCAGTCCTCAAGGGACTCAGGGGATCCACCTCACCAACAGGAGAAAGATCGTACAATATGTGCACATCTTCAAGAGTGGGAGCAGCCTCGAACTCAGCAAAGTGGAATGTGTGAGTCGCAGGCGAGTAGCGAGATAGAAGGTTTAGAAGCATGGACTGGTCCAGCTTCACGGCAGCACCCTTCATAGCACGAACTGCGAAATATATGCCAGCATAGTTCAATGCGATGGCATGGTGGGTCAATACATGGTCGATCCATTCATCCATGAAGTCCAATTTTTGAACAAACGCTTGAGTGAAAATCGCAGTATGCGGGAAAAACCCATTTTCAACCCCCAATCGAACCACATCCTTGGAATCGATCAGTTCGAGCATGGCTGCGTTAACAGGAGGGGTCAACGTTTGCAACTCCTCAGCAGGAACGGGGATTGGTAGGTTCTTCACCTTAACCCTAGCGTGATAAAAGTCTTTGCCACCCAAATAGGGGGCTTTCTGCCATAAGGTCTGGGGAAGATCAGGTATTTCTTCGACCTCTTTAACGGGTTTGGTTCCTTTTGTCTTTGCCATTCCTGCGGAAAAGCAAGAAGAAAGGGGGGAGAAATACACATACTTTAGTTTTAAATCTCAGTTCAATTTGAAGTTTGAATCTCAGTTCAATTTGGAGCAACGATGCTTTGTCAAAGAGAGGATGAACAACTCAGTGTCAATTTTGGGTATTGAAAGTTCAAAATTGTTTACATTACTGGGAATTTCAGAAGCCTCACATTCAAAATTTTTACAATCTGGGGATTAGATCAATTCTGAGTTTAAAGAACAAGGTCTCCTCACAGTCTCCAATGGACAGCATGTTTCAGATAGTCATAGGTTTACAGATCCAATACAGTTCAAAGCATTTATCGATACATTAAGTAGAATTGAACAAGGCCAACCTTGTTTTGGTAAAGCTTGATTGGATGCGCACAGTTGAATAAGACGATTGACAAGAAAGAATTGATGATTGATTATTTGAATCTGCTCTTGAAGGCTTCCGGGTATCATTCACTTTAAGAGAAAGAAGTGATGCTTTGCAACAATGGGAGAACAGAGTATTTATCCAAAAACAATGAAGGGTTGCGTCCTTTCAGTATTCGAATCGCAACCGTCACCGTCGAATCGCGCAATCACAGGACAAGCTAACGTCATGCCTAAAACCCTAAAAGACCAGACGACACGACTCTAGGGGTTTTAGGTCATAATGGCACGCACGGGGGCTGAATTTGCGTGTATTTGAATTGGTGCATGACGGCGACGCGTACGTTGGTTCCTGCGCATGGAAGCCTATCCGGCTATGCGTCTTCACGCGCACAAAGGGGGCTAATGTAGATAGTGCTTTCTGGACAGGCAGATCTTAGCCACGTGGCGATCATCCAGCACACCATACTGTGCTCCACACACACTGGATCACCAGCCGTGCTGATCCACGTGGGGGCTGCGAGACAGGGCCCTCGCATAACACCGCACGGGACTTGTAGGGACTTAGTGGTTTGGAGGCTAGAGTAAGTCCTGTCGCGTGCGAGCGACAACCAAGCCCGCGCGCGACCCCTAGTAACTGCTTTTGAGAGATCTATGGCATGAGCTCCATAAACGCGGTCAACCTCATAACGGTTCCGGTATACGCGGATAACGTGCTGTAACGGTCCCTATATACGCGGACGAACGTGCCATTGTGGTTAAGCTAATTAAGCCGCCATTAATGGGCGCATTAACCACACTACAACGGTCACATTATCCGTTATATATAGGATCGTTAACCCTTCCATACAAGGGGAGAACCACCTGAACTACGCGGAAGCTCTGCCAAAATCCTGTCTCTCTCTCATACAGTGCTATTGCCTTACTTTCTCCCTACACACAGCCTTACACTTCCTGTGTCTTTTCTATCCCCTACTCTTGGTGTATATTTAGTTCTCTCTGCAGGATTCTCTCGTACACAGTATGCATTAGGAGTAAGGGCATACTGGGTTGACCGACAATGATAAGGCTACATACAAGTTATGTAAAGTCACAAGTGCTTCTCGTTGTGACAACAATAGTCAACCTTATACTTGAAGTCACTAGATCCTCTAGTTTTGGAATATTGTGTTTTGATATCGTCAAACGCTACACCGTAACTAGGTAATTATAAAGGCGCATATCGAAAATAATAGGAACCAAGCTTAGAGATGGTAGTGATGTAGATAGAATTTTTCCCTCCCACATAATGGGAGCTAATATCTGCGGCCACTCGAGTGGTAGTTCTTAGAGAATGTCTGGCCAGACTCAGATAAATCAATCTGGGATATTGATGTTATCTGCATGGATAAGACTATTCCCAGGATCGCGAAACTATGGATTGGATACACGAGTGTGACTTTTATGTCTCGTGTCCAATCCGGATATAGAGACAAAGGGATGGGACAATATAGTCACAAGGTTTGTCGGATTACTTACTATTTCTATCAAATGGGCGGCATGGACGTGTTGCTAGACACCACTCCATGTTTGTAATCTTTGCTACCAACTAAGTAGAAACCTATGGGGTCACACGCCATATGGATTACACTAGACTCAGGAATTAATTAATCTGATTAATTAAATAGAAGGATCAATGCACATCCACATGGAAACTTATAAGGACTAATTTACAATGTGGACTAATCCATGTAAGGATATGATTAGTAGAGGGCCAAATATGTAGTTAACAAGGAGTTGTTAGACTTTATATATATGAACACTCCTAGCTTGTTCTTATTAAGAGCGTCATAGTTGTTATAACACATGGAGAGAACAAAGCAAGGAGAGAGAACAAGACAGAGGGCCGAACCCCTTGTCCACCCCCTACCCGTCGGCCACAAAGAGAAGCACGACCTCTTCTTTGGTTCATCTCCCGTGATTCTTCTTCTTCCTCCTTCCATCCATTGCTAGCACCACACGAGGAAGGACTCTAGACTTGATCCTAGGCATGGACTATCGGTAGAGACGTGAACTCTATTTCAGGTGTGAAGTCATCCAAGGAGACAAATAAGGTATTTGATACTAAATCATTTACTATTGTTACGTTGTCTAGTCCTATGATCCTTGGAGGGTCTTCTGCGGATCTTTATTTTGTTTTATTCCGCTGCATAATCCGTTACAATACCCTACAGTGGTATCAGAGCATGGTTATAGAGCATAACAAATTTTGTGTGTTAATTTTGTTAGTTTTCCACCTTCATTATGAACTGATAGCGTAAAACTTAATAATCTGCATATTGATTTAAGCTGAATTGGATTTAGTACATCATTGAACTTTTGGATCTTGATAAACTAGGGTTTGGGCACAAATTAAAGAAAAAGGGATTTTTTCCAAAATTTGGAAACAACAATGCTTGGGCAGCAGGAAAGGAAGAGGGACAGAAACAAATAGGGCCACGGTTACCGTCCGCCCCCCTTCCCATGCGCGGCAAGCAAGGCCATGACCACAAGACTGAGCCGGACTAGGGCCGGTTGGCCCTGTGGCCCGTGGCGGTCCGTTGGGGGTTCGGCCAAGTGTTGGTGGGCCCTCTTGGACCGTTTTGACCCAAGTACATCCAAAAACAACTAAAATTGACCAAGCGTGTTAAAATTTGATTTCAACTGTTTATGTGCAATTCGCATGGTGGTTGGATATGACCTTAGGTGTGGATGTTGTGATTGTTTTATTTGGTGGTTTGGTTTTATTGCAATAATTAATGTAATAGTTAATTAGGTTTTACGGCCTGCGAACCGGTTTTCTTCTGAACTTGTGAGATATCTCTATTTAGTATAGATGCTAGCTAGTATCAGATAGAGTGGATGATAGCCAAGACATGGAAAAGAAGCCAAAAGAATAGAAGAAACCACAAGAGGGTGACACTCCACAAAGCTATGTAGTATGGACTAAAAGATGGAGGCACATTGAGACGAGCTTGCTATTTTTAGGGATCATAGATATTCTCATTGGCTTGAGAATATCTTAGTTTATAGGACATATCCATATGACGTTTTTTTTTTTTTTTTTTTTTTTGTGGTTGTATAATTTGTTGTCTTGTTACTTATTGTTGGTGTATGGATTATACAAGCTAAATTGGTAACAAGATAATACAAACCGGATCTTTTATTGAGAGTTTAACCAACTCAAATAAGTAGAGCAGTTGATATGGATCAACAAAACAAATTAAAATTTAAAGGAACATCCCTATAATTTAATATTGTGTTTGGCCTTCTCGTTACTTAAACACTCATCATGATCATTATTTACCAAGCTCGTGCGTTCCAAAGGAAGAAGACTTGGTTCAACATGATGTGATGCGATGGCACAAGAACGTGATATGGAATTGTTGGAGTAAGTGGTTGGACGCAACTAGGATATTTTAGTAGGATTAAAAGCCTAAGGGTGACCAATTGAAATTATCAATGAGATAGATAAATAAGGTGTTATTTGCCCAATTGAACCAAGAGTTGCATGGGCATGCAATTATAATAGTTCCTACCTAAATAACTATTTTTTGGGTGACTTACCAAATCAGGATAAGAAAGAAGTGAAATATGGATCATGCCCCCACTAGAAAATATAATGATATTTTCCGCATCTGAAAAAAATAGTGGGAGCTATGTTTAATAAAATAACCATTATTAAACGTAGCTATTTGTTCAAAAAATACTAAAACTTGTATATTTCTTATTTTGTAGAATTCCAATGGCAAACAATTCATCGAATTCATCACATTCCATACGAGCCGTCCTTGAGAAGGACAAGATTTCTGGAACAAACTTTCTAGAATGGTACAGGAACATGAGAATCGTTCTCAAGTAAGAAAAGAAACTGTACACTCTAGAGGAGCAAGTTCTTGAGGGTCCTGAAAACAATTATGCTGCAGCCATAAAGTCACATCAAAAGATCATTGACGATGCTAATGATGCGGCCTGCCTGATGCTATGCACCATGAGCTTTGAGCTTCAGAAACAACACGAGACCATGGCTGCGTTTGATATGATCATGCACTTGAAGCAGCTCTTCCAAGAGCAGGCGAGGGTTCAGCTGTATGAAGTTTCCAAGGCATTGTTCAAATGTCATCTGTCACAGAGAAACCTTGTAGGGCCTCACGTACTCCGTATGATCGGGTACTTGGAGAGCCTCACATTCCTAGGGTTTCTCATGGGTTAAGAGTTGGTGACTGATCTCATCCTTCAATCGTTGCCTGATAGTTATGGACAGTTCATCATGAACTATAATATTAATGAGGTCGTCAAGACTCTGCCAGATTTACTCAACATGTTAAGGAAAGTTGAACAAAGCAACAAAAATGGAAAGGGAAAATGCCATAATGATGGTGAACAAAGGAAAGAGAAAAAGTTTTGCCTCTACCTCCAAAAGGAAAGGAAAATCAGTTATTAAATCTAAGGATGCTGCCCTTAAACCTGCTGGTGGCGTTGCCAATGGCGTGACTAAGGGTGATTGTCACTACTGCATTCAGTCTGGATACTGGAAGACGAACTGCCTAAAGTATCTGGAAGATAAAAGGCTTGGAATAGTGATTCCACCACCATGTATTTATGTTATAGACGTTAGTTTAATTATATATTCATCATGGGTATTGGATACTGGATGTGGATCTCACATTTTTGAAATGTGCAGGATATAAAGAGAAGTAGAAGATTGGCTAAAGGGGAGATAAATATGCGCGTTGGGAATGGAGAAAATGTTGATGCATTGGCCGTGTGTGTACGAGTTGTGTTTGCCTTCATGATTAGTTTTAGAATTAAATGATTGCTATTTTGTTCCCGCTATGAGCAGAAACATTATTTCTGAATGTTTGTAATGTAAGTAGAATAACATGATCTAATACTCTAGAAGGGGGGGGGGGTTGAAAATAGTATTGAAACTTTTTCTCAAAACCAGACTTTTAAAACTTTAAGTGAAAGTGTGAGTGTGAATGTGTTGATGCAACTAAGATACTCTAGAAGGGGGGGGGGTTGAATAGAGTATGCCAACTTTTTACAAAACTTGCTAGGAAGATGAAAACTTGTCAAAACAGTGAAGTTCAAGGTATTGAAAAAAAGTTCAAGCCCTCGGAAGAGATTCAGTTTGTATAAAGCAAGTAAGCCTTTTTCAAGGCCTTGAGAACAAGTTCAAACCTCTGAAAAAACAGACAGTTTTGTGTGCTGCAAATACTATGAAAAGAATGAACTGTAAATGCAAGAAACAAGTGATTTATAGAGTTCAGTCCACTTGGACCTACGTCTCTACCTCAGGGATGAGATCCCCGCGGGATTTTCAACTTAATTCTAATTAATCAAAAGCTAAGCCCTGGAAATCAAGAACAGAGAATTCCCTTACCCAGTTACAGCTTGTGAGGAAGAAAGATTAGGTAAGATTAAGGGTCTTTATCTTCATTTTTATCCCCTTATTCTTCCTCATTGTCTTCATTGTTGGCTTGAACTTCTTGCGAAACCACATCTAGTTCCTCAATGAAGGAGCTGATCTTCTCAATAACACTATTGAATAGAATGTGATTCCTTCCAAGGCTTTCTTCCTATGCTTCAGCTTCTTCTTTACAAACAAATTTTTTTTCTGAGCAGAAATAGTTTTGTGATCCTTCATTCCTGTTTTTGAAGCTTCTCAATACTGGGATGAATCCTTCTCATGTTTCCCTCTTTTGGATATTGAGTACACTCCAATGGATCCTGAAGTAGTTTCTGAGTCTGAGTCTTGAATGAGAATTTCTTTTCCTTTTCCTTTGACCTCTGTGACTGTCTTTTTCTTGTCTCTCTTAGGGCTTCCAATATGGATTCCCTTTTTCTTTTCTTGTGTAGATGTCGTAACCTATTTTTGAAGTTTTTTTTCTCACCATCTTCTTGGTTGGTGAAGATTCTTTTTCTTCATCAGTAGATCTCTCTGAAGCAGAATCTTCACCAATCTCTGGAACTTCATCCACTACTACTTTTCTTTTCTTCTCTGGAGTAGGTTTCGATCCTCCAGCCATCTTGATTCTGTGTAAGGCTCTCCTTGTGCTCATTAGAGTTTGGGAGAAGAATAGAGAGAGGTAGAATGACACAGTGAAGGAGAAAGAAGAAGATAAATACTGAAAGAGTTTGATTTGCAAAAGGAAACTAGTATCTCTCTGATCTTGAAAAGATTTGAAATAATCATAGAAAATTCAAATCTTTTAGTCCGTTTGAAAATAAATATTAAACTACTATATTTGGCTAAAAAGAATATCTAAGAAGGTAGGGGCTATATGAGGCAAATATCTACAGAGGTATCACCCAACACAGAATGATCCAAGATTATTGACTATCAGTGTAGCAGACTCATTTTCAAGGCTTCGAAAAGGTTTCAAGGTCTTGAAAAACTGTAACACTGCAACAGATAAAGATCAAGGCTTTGAAATGATTTTCAAGGCTTTGAAAATCAGTTCAAAATTTTGAAAATACATACAACTTACCTTGCTTACCTGATGCTCCCCCTAAACCAATGCATCTTTATTTAACATTCTCAATTTCAATCTTAGAGTTGAGAATCTTTATTCTGCTAATTGTTTACTGAAGATATCTGCAATTTTCATATTAGTAGCAAAAAATTTAAGAACAATATGACCTTTCTCAGCATGATCTCTGATGAAATGGTGTCTGACATCAATGTTCTTGGTTCTTGAATGTTGCACTAGATTCTTTGTAATTGAAATTTCACTAGTGTTATCACATTTGATAGGTATGCTCCTGAAATCAAATCCAAGGTCTCATAGCTGTTGAGGAATCCATATTACTTGTGAGCAACATGCTCCTGCTGCTATATATTCAGCTTTAGCTGTTGATAGAGCAACTGAATTCTGTTTCTTGGAATGCCAACTGATCAAGGATGATCCAAGCATGTTCCTGAAGTACTTTTCCTATCAACTTTGTAACCTGCAAAGTCAGCATCTGAAAATCAAAGCAATGAGAAGTTAGAGTGTCTTGAATACCAAAGCCCTAAGTCTTTGGTACCATTTAGATATATGAATATTCTCTTCATAGAAGTTAAGTTTGATTCTTTTGGATCAGCTTGAAATCTAGCACTCATACATACACTAAACATAATATCTGGTCTGCTTGCTGTGAGATAGCGTCATGATCCAATCATACCTCTATACTCTTTTACATTGACACTCTTACCAGATTCATCCTTTTCTAAGGACAGTGTAGAACTCATAAGAGTCTTGGCTTCCTTACATTGAGCCATGCTATATTTGTTTAGTAAGTATCTTGTGTACTTGCATTGATGCAGAAATATGCCCTTCTTCAATTGATGTATTTGAAGTCCTAGGAAGAAGTTCAGCTCTCCCATCATGCTCAATTCAAATTCACTGCTCATAAGACTTGAGAATTCTCTGCACAATTGATCATTAGTAGCTCCAAACAATATATCATCAACATATATCTGAACTACAAGCAAGTCTTTCTCATGAGTCTTTATGAAAAGAGTCTTGTCTAGTAAACCTCTTTTAAAATCATTTTCAAGCAAAAACTTTGAGAGTCTTTCATACCAAGCTCTTGGAGCTTGTTTCAAACCATAGAGAGCTTTGTCAAGTTTATAAACATGATCGCGAAAATTGTCATTTTCAATACCAGGAGGCTGTGCTACATACACTTCTTCTTGTATATAGCCATTCAAGAAAGCACACTTCACATCCATTGGAAATAGTTTCATGTTCTTGTGAGATGAAAATGCAAGCAAAATTCTAATTGCTTATAACCTGGAAAATGGAGCAAAAGTTTCCTCATAATCAATACCTTCTTCTTGGTTGTAACCTTGAGAAACTAACCTCGCTTTGTTTCTGATCACTTTGCCACTTTCATCCAACTTATTTTTGAATACCCATCTGGTAACAATGACACATTGGTTTGTAGGTGGAGGAACCAGGTTCAAAACCTTATTCCTTTCAAACTCATTGAGTTCACTTTGCATAGCAATGATCCAGTCTGCTTCTTGTAAGGCTTCTTTCATGGTTTTTGGTTTTACAAGAGAGATAAAATTATTAAAAGCACATAAGTTCTTCAACTGTGATCTAGATTGTTTACCAGTGGTTGGATCTGAGATGATATTTTCAACTCGATGAGATGAGAGATATTTGAATCTCTTTCTTGGAAACCATGGTTCAGGTTCTCCATATATCTTCTCTGGTCTTGAAGTAGTGGCTTTGTCACTTGTATCCTTCTGATCATCTTTCTCAAGGCTTTGATGCTTATTTTCAAGGCCTTCAGCACCATTTTCATGGTATGGAAAATTTCTTCTGTTTTCTTCTGAGCCTTTCTTGAATCCCAGTGGATTCACAGTCTCTTCCTCTGATTCATGCATGTTCAAATTCAAGTCTGCAAAACTTTCACTCTAAGAACCATCATAGCTTTCATCAAAAATAACATGAATGCTCTCTTAAACCAGTTTGGTTCTTTTATTTTAAACTCTATAAGCTTTGCTATTCAGAGAGTAACTAAGAAATATACCTTCTTCACTTCTTGCATCAAACTTACCAAGATTGTCTTTTCCATTTTTGTGGATAAAACAAGTACATCCAAAGGGTCTAAAATATGAAATGTTTGGCTTCCTCCCTTTGAATAGTTCATAGGGAGTCTTATTCAAAATATGTCTGATCAAGCACCTATTCAGTATATAGTTTGTTGTATTCACAACTTCTGCCCAATAATGTTTTGGCATCTTGTTCTCAAGAAGAATTGTCCTTGACATATCTTCAAGAGTCTTGTTATTTCTTTCAACAACACACTTCGTTTGAGGAGTTCTTGGAGCAGAAAAGATTTGAGTAATACCATGCTTATCACAGAACAAATCAAATTCTAATTGATCACATTCTCTACCATGATCACTTCTAATTGATGCTACAGGTAGGTTTTTTATAGTTTGAAGTTCTCTGCAAAGCTTTGAAAATTAAGAGAGTGCTTCAGATTTTTCTTTAAGAAACCTAATCTAAGTATATCTAGAAAAATCATCTACAACAACTAGCATAAACCTTTTACCTTTTGGAGTACGAGTTCTCATAGGACCACAGAGATCCATATGAAGCAGTTCAATGGGTCTAGTTGTACTTACAAACTTCTTTGTCTTGAAGGAACTTCTGGTCTGTTTGCCTTGACCACAAGCTTTGCACATTTCATCTACTTTGAACCTTAATGGATTGCAATCCTCTTACCAAGTCTTTGGAAATCGACTTGTTATAAGTGTGCAAACTAATATGACCAAGCTTCCTGTTCCAAAGTTTTAAATCCTCTTTCAAGGCCTTGAAACACTTCAAACTTTCACCTGCAACTTTGTTAGTCTGAAAAGTACAAAAATTGTTTGATCTAGAGGCTGTGAGAATGCAATCTCCTGATTTCTAATTTTGCACCACACACTTCTCTTTATCAAAGATAACTTTTTTGCCATTGCCACAAAGCTGAGATACACTAAGCAAGTTAAATTTCAAACTTTCAACTAAATACACATCAGAAATAGAGTTTTTAGAATTTGTACCAACTTTACCAATACCAAGAATATTGCATTTGCCTTTGTCACCAAGTTTGATTGAACCTTCGGATTTCTCTTTCTGAGAATAGAGATCTCTTTCAACTCATGTGTCTTGAGAAACCACTGTCCATAAACCACTTCTGTTCTTTGATGTTGGTGACAGCCTACAAACACCAATCACTGCCTTACCCAACTGTTATACCAAGTGTGGAATTCGGATTAATATTCAGGATCAACCATGTTAGGTGGTCTAACCCCTTTAGGAACCCAAATCTGCTTAACTTGTCCTTTGAGTTGAAAAGGAAAGGTGTTCCTCATTATGTGAGGGTCTCTTCTTCTGAAAGGACAAGTCATCTTAACATGACCAGTTTTACAGCAGTAATGACATTTGGGAGAAGTTTTGTTTCCAGCTTTCACAAATCTGGTATTGTTTTTCCTTGGGAAATTACGATTGAATCCAATACCAGCTTTGTGAACTGACTGTGAACTTCGTCCAAGAATCAAGTTCAACTTGTGTATTGATCCAGCAAGCTTGAATTTGACCAATTCAGATTCTAGAAGTTTCTCAAAAAGAGTAGTCTTTTGTTTATCTAATTCATCAACCTGATGTCTTAGATTGACAAGGATGTTACTCATTAAATATTTTTCAGTGACTACTTCCTCGACTTGTGTTTTCAAGGCTTTGAAACTGGTTTTCAAGGCTTTGAAATCACTGTCAGTTTTCTTCTGATAGATTTCAAGATTCTTATTTAGACAAACAAGTTGTAAGTTTTCTTTTGCTTGCTCATGAACTTTTTCTTTCAAAAGTCTGATCTCTTTCAGATAATCATCCTCATTTAAAAGCATTGTTCTGAGATATTCTGAAAGAGCTTCTTTTGGCTTTGAAATCAGACAGTTTAACATTACCTCAATTTTCTTCTCTGAACTTTCATCTTGCTTGGCCATGAAGCATAGGTTGGCATGTTATTCTTCAGATTCAGATTCACTAGAGCTATCTGAATCACTCCGTGAAGCTATCATAGCTTTCATTCTTCTGTCATGGTCTTTCTTTTGAAAGTTCTTGCTTTTCTTGTGTGGACAATCTCTTATCAAATGTCATGCATCACCACATTCAAAGAAGTTCATAATTTTTGATTTATTTTTTGAAGAAGGTTTACCTTTGTAGTCCTTGCTATTGCATGGTATATGCCTATTTCTGTTGAAGTCTCTGTTTCCTAAGTTTTTCTTCATTTTGAGAATCCTTGTCAAGGCTTTGGAGATTCAGGCAATTGGATCCTCATCATCACCCATCCTCAGTTTCAAAGCTTTGGTTTCTCTCTTTTTCCTTGGATTTGAGAGCTAACTTCTTGACACTTTCTGGTATCTCTCCATCAACTTCATTCATAGATATTTCATGTGTCAGAAGCTTCCCTTGTAGGTCATCAATTTATAGAGTTGAGAGATTCTGAGCTTCTTCAATTGATGTGGTCTTTGGTTCCCACTTTTCCTTTGGAAGACTTCTTAGAATCTTCCTTACCTTTTCTTCATTGGAAAAATTTATTCCCAGTGAATCAAGGTTATTGACAATGTTTGTGAACCTCTTGAACATGTATCTGATGGACTCATCTGCATTCATCTTAAACAGCTCATATTGAGTGATATGGATGTTGATCTTGGTTTGCTTCACTTGACTGCTTCCTTCAAAAGTAACCACAAGTTTATCCCAGATTTCTTTGGCAGTAGTGCAGCCTGAGTATTGCTCTAATTCATAAGAGGAGAGTAAGTCTTCAGATTTGGGAGTTCTAATCCCATCTTTATCTGTGTAGAAAGCGTGATGTCCATTCTGTATAATGTTCCAAATCTCCATGTCTTGATCAATTATGAACATTTTCATCAAAGCTTTCCAGTGAGCAAAATTTTCTCCACAGAATAGAGGAGGTCTGTTAGCAGCTCTTCCCTGTGAGAAACAACCATCACCTGCACTACTCATGATCACCAGATGGTTAAATTTATACATTGATACAAGCTCTGATACCAATTGAAAGTGTGAGTGTGCAGGTGTTAATGCAGCTAAGATACTCTAGAAGGGGGGGGGGGGGTTGAATAGAGTATGCCAACTTTTTTCAAAACTTGCTAGGAAGATGAAAACTTGTGAAAACAATGAAGTTCAAGTCCTTGAAAACAATTTCAATCCCTTGGAAGAGATTCAGTATGTATAAAGCAAGTAAGCCTTTTTCAACGCCTTGAAAACAAGTTCAAACCCTTGAAAAACAGACAATTTTGTGTGCTGCAAAGACTATGAAAAAGAATGAAATGTAAATGCAAGAGACAAGTGATTTATAGAGTTCAGTCCACTTGGACCTACGTCTCTACCTCAGCGATTAGATCCCTGCAGGATTTTCAACACAATCTTATTAATCAAAAGCTAAGCCCTAGAACTCAAGCACAGAGAATTCCCTTACTTTGTTACAGCTTGTGGTTTTCCCTAGCCTGTCTAGTCCATGCTCTAGCTAACTGATTGATAACTCTATATTAGAGTTATATTTCTTCTACATTTGTGTACCGTTTTGTGTAGTTTCCGGGTTGAATATATTAGAAATACACTATGAACTTGAGGAAATTTGATAAGTTTAGCTTTGAGTGATAAATTATTAATCCGGGCGTTTTTCACATTATTTACATTTATTTTGTCACTTTTGATCGCACGGGGTGTTTTCGTGTTGTGTTGGACAGGAAACGGAGCTCATGGATCAAGAGGAGGAGGAAAACGAACTTCGGAACATATGTGGAAGCTTGGGAGAGAAAGAAATTGGAAGAAAAGAGGACAAAGATGGAAAAAGGGGGTCAAACTGTCATTTGAGAAAGTTTGAAGTGTAGGATCAAAAGTTGATCCTAGGATCAAAGCAGATCGCACGATCAACTTTAGTGATCGTACGATCTGCTAGGGGAGAACTCACTGACTTATAGGATCAAGTAGCAGATCATACGATCTGCTAGCAGACCCAGCAACGCACGGGGGAAAAGCCAGAAATTAGGGTTATTAATTAATATTTCTTGATTATTAATTAATATACCCTAAGTGAAGATAAAAAAAGGGACATAAAACAAAAGAAAAAGAGAGAGACGTGAAGGGAGGAGAGGCCATCAACGCAAGGAGAAGAAGAGGAGGACTCCTCCTCCATTGAAGCTCTAAGTTTGATTTCTTCTTCTTCCTCTCTCAATCTTTCTATGGAGAAACTAGTAAGTCTTGTTTGGTTTATTAGTATTAGCTAGACGTTTTGCTAGGCATCTCTTTGAGAGCCTAGGGTTTAAGTAAACGATGATATTTTTCCGGATTTGATCTTTGCTTCATGATTTCTTGATTTCTTCTTTTGAATCAATTCTAGTTTCTTGTTTATGTTAGTAATCCTAATTGAGTGACACGATTGGGAGATAAACTAGGGTTCAAGAACTAGGGTTTCACTCAATAGTTGATTCATGCTTAAAGTTAGCTTATTTTTATTCAATTGTTCTTGTTCTACGCTTAATCTTTAGTATGAATGGAGTAGCTACCCGGACGTGCTAACTAATTAGATGAGTGCACGACAGTGACTCAACCTAATTGTGTAGAGAACTTTAACATCAATCCCGTATCACTGAGACTGAGAAGAGACGTGTTAGGATTGGCCAAATGTGGGTAGATTCGGTAGGTGAGATTCGACGGTTTCGTGCAACGGTGGACCGACAGGACCCGTTGTCGTGCATGTCGTTAGCCTACTAGAACGGACCGGTAGACACATGAGACTGATAGGAGATTGTATTCTACCGTGAAGTAGAATGACTTGAGACCGATAGGAGATAGTCAGCGCTGTTACCCGGCTTAGTTAGAATATAGTTAACGTGTTGCTCAGATAATCCGGAAATCGTCTACAACCCTAGGTGATCTAGAGATTGCCTAGTTTCTCCATATATTTTATTAAATATAAAATAAAAAATACAAAAATATTAGCTTAATTGTAATTTTAATTTATAAATCAATCAAACCCTTCCTCTTGTACCGTACTCTAAATTAAGTAACTAATTAAATAATCTCAAGCCTGTCCTCGTGGGATCGATAACTCGGGGTAGAAATACCACCCCTATATTACTTGACCGTGCACTTGCGCATACGCGTTAAGAATCCGCGTCAAATTTTTGGCGCCGTTGCCGGGGACAGCGGTAGATTATTTTGTTAGGAGTTAGTTTAGAGTACTTTTATCTTAGTTTTATTATTATTATTTTTTATTCTATATCTCTGTGCTTCACGGGTGTCTTGTGAGTTTGTTTCTCAGGAACGCAGGAAGCAAGAGACAATTTAAGCATGTGGAGCGAAGACTGTTATTCGGGTCCCCCCTACTGTTTCCACTGCAGGGGTAACCATGAAGACGAGGACGCATGCATAATTTGGTGCTACGTATGCGGAATTTGGCACGACCGTAGAGACTCATGTCGAGTACATGCCCCCCAGCTTCATCAGCATCAGGAAGACTCATCAGCGGATATGGCAGAACGGCGTAGTATTATGAATGACATGGAAGTTTGCGCCAAATTTTTGTCCATAGATGCACAATTACCAAAAGAGGATTCAGCCACAGGTAGGGAATACGTGAGGGAGATGTTGGAGAGGATAAAGAAGCGAATAGAAAAACTGTCAACAGCAGGGGAATCAAGCATTCAAGAGCCACAAGAAGAAACCGTTCCATATGACAGTGAGCTAAAAATTGAACCTTCATCATCCCCACCACAAGTGGAAGAAGAGATACCTGAGCTAAACGAAGACTGAAGTGTCCAGGAACCATTGGTGGACTCTGCCATATATGAGGACTCAGACTCTGATTCAGACTGGGGTGGACCTGTGTGCCGAAGGTGGGAAGATCTTCCGTATTGCGAGCCAAGACCGCAGGTTCCCTCACATCCTTGGTATGAATGGGAAGACACCGAAATTGGAAGCCTGTGGTGTGTCGACGATGAAGCTGGTGAAACACTTGTGCTCAGTGATATTGAGGTAAAAGCCCCAACTCTAATTAATGATGAATTCTCCATATCCTATGTCACGCAAGTCTGCGACGAGCTGGAACAATTACTGTATGGGGATTCTTATGGGGAAGAATGTGATGAGCAACTTCCAATATCTTGTTCTATGGGAGATTCTATTGATCATCCATATTTCATAGTTAAGGAGTTGGAAGTCAGCAAGTGTGGGGGTGTGGATGAATTGCATGGGTCATTTGAAGAGCATATAGCATCAAGGAAGTACTACTGGGATGATTTTATGGCCAGAGATTCATTTGAGCCCAGTGGTACTTGGTGGAAGTTTCTCAAGAAGATCAATTGCAAAATGAAAGGAGTCAGCTTCCACAATTGTCCACCTTCTTCAGAGCACAGGGGTGCACTTGAAGTTATCGAGAAGAGATGGTGGAAGAAGAAGAAGTGGAGGGATAAAACAGTCTCCACTATCCTAGAAGGTTGAGGTAACATGGTCGGGCCGTCGACCTTAAATTACAAAGCGCTGCTTGGGAGGCAACCCAATGTAGAGTAGGATGCAATGTGTTTCTGTTTTTGCTTTTAGTTCTCCATATTTGATTTTGAGGGGTGAGAGAGAGTTGCTTTAATACTTTCAATCAGTGTGCAGGGACACAGGTACAAAAGACGCTCCGGGTTCCCCTTCTTGATGCGTGTGATAGAGAATGTGAGTAGGCGCATCGGAATCCGGACGCGAGGTGAGACTTTTCCGAAAACTGTCAACGGTCCACAAGACCCCTTCTTGTTGCAGTTTCGCGGCAACGGTGCCCATGTAGGTCCGGGCACCCCAGGTACCTCTAACTCTCTATGTTCTACGTTTTGAGCCATAATTGTGTAGATCCACCGCCAACACATTTAAGCGATGAGTCCTCTTATTATTTATCTAAATTCGTTGAGGACAACGAAACGCTTAAGTGTGGGGGGGTTTGTGTATATTTTGCTAGCCATGTCAGTTATGCATCGCCAGTTACATGCAGTTGTGTCGTATTGTGTAGTACATGTGGTTAGTGTAGAGTGTTTGATATAGTGTCGTATTGTGTTAGGATTGTTAGTATGCAATTTTTTTAGCACTTTTACTTTATTGAGTCCCCTACCCAAAACTTGTGTTTAATTGAGTTGGCCAAAAGCATATAGAGTTAGGAAATATTAAAAAAAAAAAAAAAAAAAAAACATAAAATTTTAAATTTTTGAGAAAGGGCAATCGAAGAGAGTGAATGTGGAGAGGGATTAATGATAGAATTCCTTAGGAATATGAAAATCTAAGGTGAGGTAGACGCGAGAATCTGGAGTAGGAAGACTTATAGGGCTAATGCACATTAGAAATGCGAGTAGCTGCCTCTCAGACTAGTTATCCTACTAGCGCTACACCACCGTCACTTAGGTAGTCGTCAACCCTCCTCGTAGTTGCAACGGAACAGCTGTGCGAGTGATATTTATGGGGGCTCCACGTCCCGTCTCCATCTCCTAGGTCCATTAGTTACCCCTATTGATCCGTTTACCCCTTTTATTCACAGCCTCTAGCCTAGGAAGCCTTTTATTGTGACTTTCATCACTTGTTAGAATGGTCCTTTCCTATGCGTCATGATAGAGGGAGTTGAGTTAGGGAGGTTTGATGAGGGTGAGCTGATTTGATACATCTTATGTGGATTCTCTTACATGTCGTCTTTTGAGGGGATGTGAGGGTGAGTTGGAGACGGTAGCACACTTCGGTGTGGCGGTGAGTCGTGTCCTTACACCACGATCACAGGTGGAGTACCGTAGTGCGTGATATTTCTTCCGCACGTCATGGGGTGGGGGTTGGTTGATCTTATAGGAGGTCGTGCTTATGCTTTATTTATATTCTCTATATCTTAGGTGATGAGGAGGATCGGTTGGAAAAGCACGTTTACACATTGACTACTGGGTTCGTGATTTGCTTTGCATCAAGTGTGGGGGTGTCGACATCTATGTTACATCACTAATTTGACACATTCCACCGCCATGTTATCTAATTCTGATATTTGATCTCCTCGGATATTACTATCGTATTGTCGGCTCCATTTGCTTAATGTTATTGTGTGGAAATGAGAAAAAAAAAAGAAAAGAAAAATAGAAAGTGAAAGTGAAATTGAAAGGGAATAAAGGAGCAAGCTTGAAATTGAAGACTGGGGAGATTAGCTATTGTTCGAGATCACTTCTTCACATTTGTGGCCGCGAGAACGGCGTTGCACCAAGATTGAGGGAATGAGGGCCGGAGTAGTGAGATTCGATGTGGTTCCTTGGATTTTGGTGAGGGAGTGTGAGAATCGGGTTTTGTAAGTAAGATCATGACGTCTAGGACTACGCTTCTAAATATCCTATCTTACCCGTCCTAAACCGTCAGCAATTTAACCCGTGGATAAATAGCTCGGAAGGTAAGTGCTAGGGATACGTTTGATGAGTGTGCGGAAGCAACATAGTTTGTGTTCGTGCCCGTTCTGTCTAACGAAACTGGCCGCAAGTTCTACCGATCACCAAAGTTATAGAACTTCCGAGGGAATATGAGAGCCTTATGACTTGCCGGTTTACTTTTTGAGATTGCCCAATCTCTAACTAAAAGAAAAAAAAAAAAATTGGTGTTGTTTCAATTTTTGCATTGTGAAATAATCGAGTTGCATTGTGTAGTCATGTAGATTGCATGGGTGTGTGTGTTGTTTGTGTCACATGGCTAGTGAAGTTAAATGCAATTCGGTGGATTTAAAATCATAGTGTGAGAAATGTTTTTGATTTTGCTCGGGATGCGCAAAAAGGTAGTGTGGGGGGATTTGATAACTCTATATTAGAGTTATATTTCTTCTACGTTTGTGTACCGTTTTGTGTAGTTTCCGGGTTGAATATATTAGAAATACACTATGAACTTGAAGAAATTTGATAAGTTTAGCTTTGAGTGATAAATTATTAATCCGGGCGTTTTTCACATTATTTACATTTATTTTGTCACTTTTTGATCGCACGGGGTGTTTTCGTGTTGTGTTGGACAGAAAACGGAGCTCATGGATCAAGAGGAGGAGGAAAACGAACTTCGGAACATATGCGGAAGCTTGGGAGAGAAAGAAATTGGAAGAAAAGAGGACAAAGATGGAAAAAGGGGGTCAAAGTGTCATTTGAGAAAGTTTGAAGTGTAGGATCAAAAGTTGATCCTAGGATCAAAGCAGATCGCACGATCAACTTTAGTGATCGTACGATCTGCTAGGGGAGAACTCACTGACTTATAGGATCAAGTAGCAGATCATACGATCTGCTAGCAGACCCAACAACGCACGGGGGAAAAGCCAGAAATTAGGGTTATTAATTAATATTTCTTGATTATTAATTAATATACCCTAAGTGAAGATAAAAAAAGGGACATAAAACAAAAGAAAAAGAGAGAGACGTGAAGGGAGGAGAGGCCATCAACGCAAGGAGAAGAAGAGGAGGACTCCTCCTCCATTGAAGCTCTAAGTTTGATTTCTTCTTCTTCCTCTCTCAATCTTTCTATGGAGAAACTAGTAAGTCTTGTTTGGTTTATTAGTATTAGCTAGACGTTTTGCTAGGCATCTCTTTGAGAGCCTAGGGTTTATGTAAACGATGATATTTTTCCGGATTTGATCTTTGCTTCATGATTTCTTGATTTCTTCTTTTGAATCAATTCTAGTTTCTTGTTTAAGTTAGTAATCCTAATTGAGTGACACGATTGGGAGATAAACTAGGGTTCAAGAACTAGGGTTTCACTCAATAGTTGATTCATGCTTAAAGTTAGCTTATTTTTATTCAATTGTTCTTGTTCTACGCTTAATCTTTAGTATGAATGGAGTAGCTACCCGGACGTGCTAACTAATTAGATGAGTGCACGACAGTGACTCAACCTAATTGTGTAGAGAACTTGAACATCAATCCCGTATCACTGAGACTGAGAAGAGACGTGTTAGGATTGGCCAAATGTGGGTAGATTCGGTAGGTGAGATTCGACGGTTTCGTGCAACGGTGGACCGACAGGACCCGTTGTCGTGCATGTCGTTAGCCTACTAGAACGGACCGGTAGACACATGAGACTGATAGGAGATTGTATTCTACCGTGAATTATAATGACTTGAGACCGATAGGAGATAGTCAGCGCTGTTACCCGGCTTAGTTAGAATATAGTTAACGTGTTGCTCAGATAATCCGGAAATCGTCTACAACCCTAGGTGATCTAGAGATTGCCTAGTTTCTCCATATATTTTATTAAATATAAAATAAAAAATACAAAAATATTAGCTTAATTGTTATTTTAATTTATAAATCAATCAAACCCTTCCTCTTGTACCGTACTCTAAATTAAGTAACTAATTAAATAATCTCAAGCCTGTCCTCGTGGGATCGATAACTCGGGGTTGAAATACCACCCCTATATTACTTGACCGTGCACTTGCGCATACGCGTTAAGAATCCGCGTCACTGATTAACTAAGAATTCTCTATTGTTCAATTTGAAAAATCCTTGAGAATGAATATAGATATAATACATAAATGATCTACCAATGGAATACAATACAGAAGTACACTTAGAATAGAAAATTGCAGTGAAGAATGCAGTGAACTTATGTGGAATGGATTGTGAGATTGATGTTCTTCTTTGATGTTTTGTCAATCTAGAATATGTCTCTCACTTTTTGCCCGTTGAGTGTCGTGTCTTTTTTCTTCAAAGTGTGCTCCTTTTATACTTCAAACAGCTCTTCAAATCTTCCCATATTTTCAGCAACAAACTTCCAATTTTGTAGGAAACAGATCTTGACTTCTTTGAAATCTTCTCCAACGGTTGGATGATCACAGTCTTCAGAGATCATGTTGTGATCTTTTGTTTGAAAATCTTGAGAAGCTGTCATCCAAGTCTGATTGATCACAGGATCAAAGTTTCCAACTGTTTCCTAATCTGCATAAGTTCAGTTTAGGAAACAATCCTGCAAAACTTGGAAATAAAATTTCCTGCAATATCAAAGTCAAACAGATGACATTCTATGTTCAAATGTGTTATAATAATTTGTCTTTCATCATCTAATAACAGTGAATCAAACAAGTGAAATATAAAGTGGGAATCAACTCAGAGAGTTTACAGAAAACTCCCCCTGAGAATGTTCACACAGGTTAATCAGTTTCAAGGCTTTGAATCAAGTTTCAAGGCCTTGAAAAATAGCTAAACTATTTTCAAGCTGAGAAATGATTAAAGGCTTTGAAAGATGGTTCAAGGCCTTGAAATAGCTAAAATATTCCAAGCCTTGCACAACCTGATCTTACATTAAGAAATTGTGCAGTTGATATCTCAAAGCTTTTGAAAATATTTGGAAATCTAGAGATACAACTGACACTCTCAGAAACTTCAAAGCTTTGAGATTGGAAAATTTCCAAAGCTTTGGAGCTGCCTGTTCTTCAACTAGAATAAAAAGCAACAAAATAAATAACAGGAGCACAGGGGTTTTTACAGAGTACAGTCACAATTGGACATAGTCTCTGCCTGAGGGATCTATTACCTCCAAGATTTGAACACAACTTCTTAATCACCCAGATTTAGCCCAAGATCTCAAGCCTAAGTCAGCTACCTTACACTTATACAGCTTGTGGTTACCAACCTATCTAATTACCAGCTACAACCTGTTAAAACAATACGAACCTCTTGTTGACACTTGAACAACTAAACTACTAAGTTTTATGAGGTTTCAGAAATAAATAATGAATAAAAAAATTTAGTACAAGTAGAAGAACTCAGAAAAGATAAGCTAATGACGCTTGGAAGAGTTCTTCTGATCTCGGGAATGATCTTCTCCTGTTGCAGTGTTGATGTGCCTGATTGTTTGAAGAGTTCTGTAACTTGATATCTCTTGTTTGTAACTCTCTTTAATTCCCACGTTGATCAGCCTCCCTCTATCTGTCTCTCTTTTGAAATTCAAACTCTAATCTTTTATCAACTGTCTGCAACAACTCTGAGAGATTTTAGGAACTGAATTCCTATAAATCCTCTTCCTAGATATGCTTCTTTCAACAGCTATACTTGGATAGCTAACTGAGTTGTTTATGAACGTTGGAACGTCCAACAAATCTCCATACACTCAGCAAAAAAGATCAAACAACATCTAGAAAAAATAGCAACAAGATCTGATCAGTAACAAACAAACTGTTCATGAAATAACTGAGCTAATTTTGCCTTAGGTTAAATTCAGTTTCTATAATTGAGTAGATGTAACTGTTATCAATATAAAACAAGTAATAAAAAGTTAGAATAACTCAAATACTCATTTATGAATCCAACTAATCCAACCCGCATACACAGATTAGTTAGGTGAACTTAGCAGTATATAGTCATCAGAAAATCTCAAAGCTTTGGAGCTTTGACTGCTATTTCACAAGTGTGAGCCTTGATGCTCAATCATGCAATCTGTGTTTGTAGATAGTGCTTTCTGGACAAGAAGATCTTATCCACGTGGCAATCATCTAGCACACCTGTAGACACGCAAAATTTGCGGCCAATTAAATAGTCCACGTGTCTATTATCGCCTAGCTAAGTGGTGGGATCAAATAGCACTTTCTTTCAAATTAATGCCCCTGGGCATTAATTAATTAATGGAGGACTAAATTGTGAATGAGATCAAACCTATTTGCAAGTAAGGACTGCTTATGGCGATGCCACGTCGCTACATGACATGGCTATAAGTCAACAAGTAAGGCCAATCACATAGTGCCACTTGTCAAAATGATGCAGCTATCAAGACTAGCAAGCTCGGCCAATAGTGTTGCGCCACTTGTCAAATTGATGCAGAAAATAAATAAATAAATAATATTATTTGTTTTCTACCTTGGCTAGCAAGTCGGCCCATGCCTATATAAAGGGGCCATCCCTAGGCATATGGGACAATTACATCTTGCAAGAAGGAGAGAGCTCTGAAGATCAAGCTATTGAAGCCCCGACGAGTTCATCTATCATCAAGACATTCGAAGTTCTTCATCAAGTTCTTCGAAGATCGTCATCGATTCCTTCAAGCTGTTGAAGATCTTCATCAGCGTTCTTCAAGACACTCGAAGATCTTCAAGCCGTTCTTCGTGTTCTTCAAGGCGTTCATCCAGGTCTTCATCGACATCGAAGATATTCATCCGTCCGATCCGAGATCAAGCCTCTAAAGCCCTCGTTCGGCGTTTGTGTTCTTCGAGACCTTCATCGCGTTCTTCATCAAAATCGAAGACCGATCATCCGTTCGATCCGAGATCAAGCTGCGAAGCCCTCGTTCGACGTTTCAGGAGAAGAATCAGGGAATTTAATTTCTGTTTAGAAATTTACTATCAGAGATTGTAATCCGCTACATATATTACATCAATAAAATACATTTGACACCGAATTTCTCGCTTTTGTTTCCATTAGCATAAATTTGTGTGTACAAATTTTGGCACGCCCAGTGGGACCTCTCTGCCCCTCATCTCTTCTCCTCAAGTACAAGTGTTCGTGATGTCTCCTAAGAAGGATAACGAACTTCCATCACTCAAATTTGGAGATGCCAAGTCTTCAACTTCAGAAACTAACTCCGGAATCCAAGTCACTCGTCCAGTAACTCGCGGTATGTCTAAGGCTATGTCAACTATCGTGGGCAAGGAAGATGGCGCTACCTCGGAGAAGTCGCATTCACATGCGCCCACCCCTCATGAGTCTTCTTCCTACAAGTCTAGGGAGGAAAGTTACGGAATCAACTTTATGTCTGGCACTAAGGGTACTCACCATAAACCAACTTGTGACCAGGAGGATCATATCAGCATGCACGTCATGGCTACTAGTGCGGTCCCTCTCGAAGAGCAAGTTGCCAACCTCACCAAGGGACTTGAAGACTTAAAGAAAATTGTGGAAGTACGTGACGTTCAACTCGCAAAGTTGATTGAAAAACTTGACACCCGCGAAGAAGCAAGTCAAGTGTTTGAACATGCTCCCAAGGTCGCACCAGAAGCTATAACGACGAATAGTGGACAAGAAGCACGACCAAGTGTGCAATTGTCAGCCAATGGCACCATTCCTCTCGATCAACTACAAGAGATCATCTTGAACACCATGAATGGGAGGCATGGAGTACCGTTGGCTTCATCTAAGTCCTACACCAAGCCGTACACGGAGAGAATCGAGAAGTTAAGCATGCCGGATGGTTACAATCCTCCTAAGTTCCAGCAATTTTCAGGCAAAGGAAACCCTAGGCAGCATGTTGCCCATTTCGTTGAGACATGTAACAACGCTGGAACCGATGGAGACCTTCTCGTGAAGCAGTTTGTTAGGACCCTTAAAGATGATGCCTTTGAGTGGTACGGTCAGCTTGAACCGAGGTCCATTGATAGCTGGGGGCAGATGGAGCAGGAGTTTCTCAACCGTTTCTACAGCACAAGGCGAACCGTCAGCATGGTGGAGTTGACTAACACTCGCCAAAATAAATACGAGAAGGCCATTGAGTACATCAACCGTTGGAGGAACTTGAGCCTTAACTGCAAGGATAGACTCTCGGAAGGCTCGGCTATTGAGATGTGCATCCAAGGAATGAATTGGGGTCTCCGATACATACTTCAAGGAATAAGGCCAACATCCTTCGAGGAACTTGCCACTCGCGCTCATGACATGGAACTTAGTATTGCATCAAGTGGAAGCCACGGACCACCACCTTTTGAAGCTTGGAAAGGAGGAGATAAACAAGATTATCATAAAGGCGGGAAGTTCACGCTTAAGGCCGCCAATCAAGAGTCCATGGTTGTCACCACCACGCCAATAAAGCTATCGGATATGGGAAAGAAGAATTATATGGTCAATTCTAATGCAGAAAAGACACCATCACGACCTACACTCAAAGAATTACAATCAAAGGTGTATCCGTTTGCCGATGATGAAGTTCCTTCAATGCTTGAACAATTGGTGGAACAAAAGATCCTTGAGCCTTTGGAGTCAAAACGACCTGAAGAAGCTGACAAAGTAAACGATCCCAAGTACTGCAAGTACCATCGTATCCTTGGTCATCCTACCGCGAAGTGCTTCATACTCAAGGATAAGATCATGCAACTTGTCAAGGAAGGGAAGGTCTTGTTGGAAGAAGAAATTGGATCTGCCACAACAAATGTCACCTCCATCTCCGTTGAACCCTTCGAATGGCGAGTAGCAAAGAACTCCTGCAAAATGATGCTTGGGGAATCACCTATCGGCGTCAAGAATGGAGGAAAGCAACAAATTCACGCACAAAGAGCCTCTTCTCAAAATGGGGGCAGTCGTTGCGTAAAGACGAAGTTAAACAAACGCGAGGACGAAGGAAGGATGCCAGTTACTCAAAAGATGAGGTGGGTCCAACGTCAAAGTAAGTCAACACTATATAATCATCGTCATACATGTTCATGTAATGACTCAAAGATGCGTGAGGTTGAGAAGGTATGGAAAATGAAGAAAGCCCAGCCAACGAAGCTCTCTCCAGACAAGTCAAATCATGAGCAAGCTCAAGATGGAGTCCTCCAAGGCATGAAGCTACAGATGGCTTCTCCAAGTGAAGTTAAAGCGACCCAACCACAGAAGAGAAAGAACTCAAGTGTGAAGACACTAATTCTTTCTTTAGTTCAATGGCCAAGAAAGATTCACGGCAAATCAAAGATGGGACGAGGTGATGTGAAGGGCATGGACTTCACTTCTTCAAAATCAACAAAGTGATACGGAAGCTCCTGGAAAAGAGCCTAAACTTTCTCCGTCTTCTCATATGAAGATTGGTCAAAGCTCCTGGATAAGAGCCTAAACTTTCTCGATCTTCGCATTTGAAAATTGTTTACAGCTCCTAAGGCATGAGCATAAACCGCTTCAAAGCTCCTTTAGTATGAGCATAAATTTCTTTACAGCTCTGGCACGAGCATAAACTGCACCACCGCTCCTTTAGTACGAGCATAAACTGCTTCACAGCTCTGGCACGAGCATAAATCGCACCACTGCTCCTTTAGTACGAGCATAAACTGCTTTACAGCTCCCAAGGCATGAGCATAAACCGCTTCACTACTCCTTGCACACAAGAGTATAAATTTTGAGTGCACTCAAATTGAACTACGTTCGACTTGATCCTCAAAAGGGTACGTAGGCAACTTAAAGCATTGCTTTGAGTGCAGTCGTAACCACACAAAAAAAAAAGTCCCTTACTTGCAATCCAAGCTTGTAGTAAGATGAAACTCGTCTTTTGTCTTTAATACGTGACTCGGGATTAAGTGGTGAAGCGCAGTCGTTGATAAAATTTCCTTCAACTAAAGACTATGTTGCGTCCTTGCGGAGTATTGTGGGATGTCAGCACGATTTACACAAAGGCAAGGACGAAATATGGGGAACTTCTCGCAATATATATGAAACCCACCGACAACGTTCATATATTTTGCGCCTTTAATTATCATGCCAAAGGAGATCACCCTGAAAACTATTATTGAACCTTCCTCAATATATATATATATATATATATATATATCACGTGAATATGGTAACACTATATCACTTGCTTGGAGGCATTATAACAGTTAACAACTATGTGCATACATATGCGTATATTTGTTTGCACATTCATGAGCTCATGCAATTGAACTACTTAAAGTACTCTAGTTGAAGGATTAACAGTACATTTAAGTCCAGGGCATGATGCCAAAGTAGGATAAAAAAAAAGAAAAAAAAAAAAGAAAAGAAAGAGGAACAAAGGAAGCCTGAACATGCAGCTCCGCTCATCATCAGTTGGTTACGCCCACTACTATGGCTACGTCTCTCTACCACTAGCTATGTTTCTTAACCAGACTTCGTGGTTCCGTTGTCTGAAGAATGCGATGGCTCCGTAGCTCTGACAGACATGCTAGATCCGTCACGCAAACCGTTGTAGAACCTTCTCTTTTATGGTCATCAATCATCATGGTGTGATATGGCCGTAGCTTCCTCGGATAAAGGTCATGGCGGCTTCATTTATTGAAGGGACACGATGGAGGCTCTAACTTCTGATGGAAAGCATTGAAAGTTCTCCTAAATGAACAATGAAGGCTTTGTCGCAAGATGGAATTCATTACTAGGTCCCGGAATGACACGATATCTCCAAGAGGCTTCGTTTCTTGAACACGTTCAGTTGCTTGCATGACGGTGAGACTTGGAGGGTCCAAAAAGCTTTGTTGCTATGGCATGATAGCCTCATCGCTTGAACGGACATCATGGTAGCTCTGTCGTCTGCATGACGCTATGGATTTGTTGCATATACATCATGGCTGGCTCGTCTAGGACATAAATACTCCATCGTTTGACATGTAGACTCCAAGACTCTGTTTCTTGCTCACAGTAGCTCCGTCCTTGGGTGGAAATCTTGGCGAATCATCACTTTGACTGCACGGCGGCTCAGTCAAACGAACATCATGGCAGTTACTTGCCGGAATGAACGTCATTGCTAGGTGGCTCCGTTTTCTCTTATCTTAATGGACGTGGTGGCTTCGCGCTTGGGTGATCATCAAGGCGCTCAGTTGCTTCAATAGACAACATGGCGGTTCCTTCTCGGCTTCTTCTCTTGAATTGACATCGCAGAAACTTCGACTCATGGACGCACATGGTGGCTCCAAAGATGCTTTGTCGCTGCAACATTGTGGGCCAAAGAGGCTTTGTCGTTTGAACGAGGTAGCTCCGTCTCGTCTCTTGAGCGGACATCATATCAAGGTCACCTGGATAGACAAAATGGATCTAAAGTTTCGTGACATCAACACAATGGCTCCTTTGTTAGAACGGACGTCATGGCTACATCGAACATGATGGCATTATTGGTTGATAACCATGCCTCCGCCGCTCGTGTGGACGTCATGGCATCAAATAGTCAATTGCTACGTCAGATATGGGCCGTGGCTCCGACATGCTTCGTCACTGTCACTTGAACATGGCATCGTTGGTTTAACACAGTAGCTTCGTCACTGTCACTTGAACATGGCATCGTTGTTTGAACACGGTAGCTTCGTTGGCTAAATGGCCACGGTTGCTCCGTCTCTTAGATGGACATCATAGCAAGTTCGCTTGGACTGACCATTAGGCTTGCTTGAAGGGACCCGTCTACCCCTTTTCTTGGATGGTTGGGGCGATTCCAATATTCACAGTGAATTTTATCATAGCAATCAGCAACCTCAAAGATGGCACGCTCCTTGACAATAATCACAAGGAAAGAGCATGACAGAGAAGCCGCGATAATAAGCGTACCAAGAACAACGGAAAGGGCAGTGTGATCGACTAAGATCGCAGTTGAAAGAAAATAAGGGCGGTGCGACAAGTTCATGATGTGGTTGAGGCTTCACCGTCCTTCAAAAACAATTAACGAGACACTGCGACACAGTGCAACGCGAGAACTTGTGATCGCAACTAGAGGGATCGCCGAGGTAGCTGAAACCACAAGCAATAGCAAGAAACGGGATTTCCGCTGACTTGCTGAACGACACGCTTTCACAGCACGTTCAGAATCTCTTTCCGGCATGATGAGAAGGAGGTGAAAGTGTAGCATAGGTGACAACAAAAACAACGGCTGGCAGCGGTACATCATCGCCCAGGAAGTGCGACGGCAACTAGCGTAACCGTCAAAAATTGGAGACCTCAGAAAAACATCGAACTCCCCTTAAAAATGGCCAAACCAAAGACGTCGGCGGTCACAACGAGCCTCTCCCTGCAAGGAGAAACAAAAGAGTCATCAGAGAATAATAAAGAAGATGCCTTGTTTTGATGTATACACTTGCATCAGAAGTAAAATAGAGAATAAAAAAACTACAGAGAAAAAGACTACAGAGAACAGGATGCCTTGTTGAACCCTACATTGTCGTCTCTTTTATAGATGAGTGTAGGCTGGAAAATTCTAGAAGGCAGTCACACAAAAGGAAGAAAATCCTTTCAAGGATGGTAAGAAAAAATATGTTTCCAAAAAATTGGATCCTCGATGACTAAATGAGGCAAAGGGAATAATTTTCTTTCCATATTTTGTTCTCTATGACTCAATAAGGTGGGTAGAGTACAAATTTATTTTCCTTTGGCATACAGAGCAGGGAAAGAATATATTTGCTATGGGCATAAGATGAAAAAAAAAGAAAGAAATGCAATGCAATTGTCCAGGACACGCACATGATCAATTCCAAGTGCTTTCGTACATTACGATTTCACACAAAACCAAATTTAAAACATAAAGTTGAAGGGTGTTTAACTTCTACACAGGCAAAAAAAAAATAATTATATGTCCGTCTGGACTTATGTTTTGGATCCAAGTCATGATTGACAAATCAAATATTTATCGAGACTTGTCACGCCGACAAACTTAAAAGCCGGCAAACAAGTCTCGAGGGGGCATTTGTAGACACGCAAAATTTGCGGCCAATTAAATAGTCCACGTGTCTATTATCGCCTAACTAAGTGGTGGGATCAAATAGCACTTTCTTTCAAATTAATGCCCCTGGGCATTAATTAATTAATGGAGGACTAAATTGTGAATGAGATCAAACCTATTTGCAAGTAAGGACTGCTTATGGCGATGCCACGTCGCTACATGACATGGCTATAAGTCAACAAGTAAGGCCAATCACATAGTGCCACTTGTCAAAATGATGCAGCTATCAAGACTAGCAAGCTCGGCCAATAGTGTTGCGCCACTTGTCAAATTGATGCAGAAAATAAATAAATAAATAATATTATTTGTTTTCTACCTTGGCTAGCAAGTCGGCCCATGCCTATATAAAGGGGCCATCCCTAGGCATATGGGACAATTACATCTTGCAAGAAGGAGAGAGCTCTGAAGATCAAGCTATTGAAGCCCCGACGAGTTCATCTATCATCAAGACATTCGAAGTTCTTCATCAAGTTCTTCGAAGATCGTCATCGATTCCTTCAAGCTGTTGAAGATCTTCATCAGCGTTCTTCAAGACACTCGAAGATCTTCAAGCCGTTCTTCGTGTTCTTCAAGGCGTTCATCCAGGTCTTCATCGACATCGAAGATATTCATCCGTCCGATCCGAGATCAAGCCTCTAAAGCCCTCGTTCGGCGTTTGTGTTCTTCGAGACCTTCATCGCGTTCTTCATCAAAATCGAAGACCGCTCATCCGTTCGATCCGAGATCAAGCTGCGAAGCCCTCGTTCGACGTTTCAGGAGAAGAATCAGGGGATTTAATTTCTGTTTAGAAATTTACTATCAGAGATTGTAATCCGCTACATATATTACATCAATAAAATACATTTGACACCGAATTTCTCGCTTTTGTTTCCATTAGCATAAATTTGTGTGTACAACACCATATTGTGCTCCACACACACTGGATCACCAGCCGCGCTGATCCACGTGGGGGCTGCGAGACAGGGCCCTCGCATACCACTGCACGGGACTTGTAGGGACTTAGTGATCTGGAGGCTAGAGCAAGTCCTGTCGCGTGAGTAACTGCTTTTGAGAGATTAATGGCACGAGCTCCATAAACCCGGTCAATCCGGTCAAACCCGGTCAACCCCATAACGGTTTCGGTATACGCGTATAACGTGCTGTAACGGTCCCTATATACGCGGACGAACGTGCCGTTGTGGTTAAGCTAATTAAGCCGCCATTGATGGGCGCATTAACCACACTACAACGGTGACATTCTCCGTTATATATATAGGATGTTAACCCTTCCATACAAGGGGAACGACCCGAGACACGCGAAAGCTCTGCCAGAATCCTGTCTCTCTCTCTCTCTCAGTACTACACACAACCCAACATTTCCTGTGCCATTTTCTATTCTCCGACTTTGGTGTACACAGAGTTCTCCCTGCCGGATTCTCTTGTACACATTTTGGTGAACCCGACGTGAACTTACCATTGCAAGCAACCTTGTCTCATGAGGATGATGTCAGTAACAGATCGCCTTCCACGGAAACCACCTCGGGAGAGGAGGCCCGTCGTACTCCTACTGCCACCGGTGAAGCTCCGACGCTAGAAGCCTTGGACGCCACCATCCAGAATCAGGCGAAGGCTCTCAAAGCTCAATCTGCGCAGCTAGAACGGATAATGGCTGTCCTGGGGACTCTCGCTCCAAACCCCACACCAGCCACCACCGTCTCTCAGGGAGGAGGAGCTTCCACCACTCAAGGATTGGGAGTGTCAACCACACCATCCAATCCTAATCTGCAAACTCCACCGGCAACTACGCAGCTACCCTCAATTCAGGGGCCAACAGCTCAAATGTTGCCTCTGGCTACTCATACTCCTCAACCTCCAACTTTGGTGCCTAATCCGGCCTCACAGTATCCCTTGCCTCCTCCAGCGCAGTGTGGGGTAACGTGAATTCACAATATGTTCCTAGCCCTCCTGCGGCGTATGTGTCGCCTCCGCCTGTGGCAACCCCTCCTCCCGCTGCCGAGGGAGGTGCTCCGGAGTGTATGACGTCGCTACAACGACGCATAGACACCATTCTGGCTCACCAATCATTCACAGATACCATCATCCCGAAGCTTGACAACGATCCGCCTATTCCACGAGAGATCTACCTCATGCCTAACCCTGCTGGGTACAAGGCTCCTAAATGGGACAAGTTCGAAGATGTCAATGGGAACGCCCACGAGCATGTCATGCGCTTCATTGATGTAATGGGCCCGTATGGGGCTGATTCCAAGCTGCTGATGCGCGAGTTCCCGAAATCCTTGGGGAACGTGGCCTACAAGTGGTACAGGACTTTGGAAGCCGGATCCGTAAAGACTTGGGATGACATGGTCCAGAAGTTCTACACCAAGTTCTTCCAGATGGAAGAGAAGGTGACAATGATTCACCTCTCGTGGATGTACCAGAAGTGCGAGGAGGATGGAATAACATTCATCAAGAAGTTCAGGGCCAAGTCCTTGGAGTGCAAAGATGTGATACTCGAAAGCAGACTCGTGGAGATATGCCTGCAATGCATGCGAGACGAGTACAAAGGTATGCTTATCAACCTGCAAACACCTACGTTTTCGAAGCTAATTGAATGCACGAAGAATATCGAGCCTATAGTGGAGAGACAGAAAAAGACGAATGCCCCTGAGAGATCCTCGAGCGGAAACACTTTCAAAATTGGAAGATTCAGCTACAAGAGAGGACGCGAGGCTGAAGTGAATACAATCTCGCCCCAAAAGCACCCGAAGGTAGTGAACTTCGATGCGCCACCCCTGCCATGCTCGGTAGAGGAAGCGAGCGACCTGTGCAGACAATGGCGTAAGGACGGTATCTTGCCACCGCTCGAAAAAGCACCTTGCAGGGAAATGGTGAGAGACCCGAATTGGTGCGAATGTCACGGAAAGGTCATGCACCCCACAGCTGATTGCAAGAAGCTCAGAATCATGGTAAGCCAAAAGATGAAGAATGGCGAACTGATCGTCAGCGATCAAAGGCAGGATGTGCCGAACAATCCACTCCCTGCCCATGCGGAGCAAGAGCTGAAGGGTAAAGAGGTTGCCATGATCTCGATTGTGGACCTTGAAGAGGTTGCGGAGGATGGTCTACCCATCATTGTCGAGATTCACAACGACGAGGATTACAGTATAGACACCGAGGCCGAACGTGCAGACCGAATGAAGGGGTCGCACGGGTTCAGCAGGTTCTTTGATGAGATGAATTTCTCAGAGAAATGCCGGATGGAGATGAAAAAGGCGATCCTGAGGATAGCAGAAGATTACGAGGAGGATCTCGTAGTCTCCAATGGAAAACTTGTCAGGGCATCTCGCTCTACAGAAAAGGTCATAACCTTCTCCGCAAGCGATAAGAAGACAGATGAGAGCCACCAGAAGCCTCTGTATGTAACATCAATCATCAATGGTGTGGAATTCAAAAGAGCGTTCGTTGACGGAGGAGCAGCAGTTAACGTTGTTTCGCTCCATACTCTGAAGTTAGCAGGAATGTGTATACTCTGAAGAGGATAGCAAAACATGATCCCGAAGGCAAGGAAATAGAGAGTTTCTACGCCAACGGAAATAAATGCTATCGCATATGAAGGTGTGCGGGGGTGTCCTCAAGCGAGCATGGGGATATCCCTGAGCAAATCAATCAGATTGAGCAGGTGTTGGAACCTCACAAACCAATGCCAAGCGTTCTAGAGGAGAAACTCAAAGAAGCGCCCGAATGCATGGAGGATAAACCCAGGCCGCAAAAGCAGGAGCTAAAGGAGGTATTCCTGAGCCCGAGCGAAGAAAAGAAGACTGAGTACAAAGACGTGTTCGCATGGGAGTACGATGATATGCCTGGCCTGGACACGAGCATCACTATGCATCGGTTGGATTTAATCCCAGGATCCAAACCGGTAAAGCAGAGCACGAGAAGCTTTAGACCGGAGCTTAACGTCAAGATCAAGCAGGAAGTTGTCAAACTTCTGAATGCCAAGTTCATAGAGCCAAATCACCATGCCACATGGTTGGCCAATATTGTGCCAGTGGTAAAGAAGAATGGGAAACTTCGCATTTGTGTAGACTTCCAAGATCTCAATCGCTTCTACCCTAAGGATGATTTTCCACTCCCCAACATCGACTTACTTATTGATTCGACCGCGGGTCATCGCATGTTCAGCTTCATGAACGGCTTCAGTGGGTACAATCAGATCAAGATGGACCCCGAAGATGCACGGAAGACTGCATTCATCACTCCGGTGGGAGTCTTCAATTACACGGTTATGCCCTTTGGCCTCAAGAACGCAGGTGCGACCTATCAGCGAGCCATGATGGCCCTGTTTCACGACATGATGCGCAAGGAAGTAGAATTCTACGTAGATGACTTAGTCATCAAATCCAAGGAAGAGGCGGACCACCTGGGGGATTTGCGAAAAGTGTTCAACAGATGCAGAAACTTTCAATTAAAGATGAACCCAATGAAGTGCGCATTCGGGGTAACATCGGGGAAGTTCTTGGGATGTGTGGTACATCGTCAAGGAATAGAGCCTGATCCTGCGAAAGTATCAGCCATCACGGGCATGACACCGCCGCATAACCAGAGTTCCTTGAAAACCTTCCTGGGAAAGCTATCCTACCTGGAAGATTCATCCCAGCGATCGTCGAAATCACCTACTGTTTCAGCGATCTTCTTAAGAAAGATGATGTATACAACTGGACTACAGAGCACGAGGCTGCGTTCGGAAAACTAAAGGAGCTGCTGACATCATCAAAAGTAATGATTGCACCTCATCTCGGATCACCACTCTTGTTGTATCTGACGTCAACAAGGAGGTCTATAGGGGCACTCCTAGCTCAGGAGTATGAGGGTCAAGAAAGGCCCATTACTACATCTCTCGCATAGTGCAGCCAGCAGAATCAAGGTAAACGGACATCGAACGTCATTGCCTTGCTTTATTCTTTATAATAGAGAAGTTGAGGCACTATTTTGCTTCGCACAAAGTAGTAGTAGTCACAAAGAGTGATCCTATACGGTATCTTCTGACTCATACTGCTCCTGGGGGGAGATTGGCAAAATGGTATATGACCATTTCTCAATATGACATCACATGTGCTCGACCCCGGGCAATCAAATCGCAAGCGGTGGCGGATTTGCTCGCGCAGTTCCCTGATGACAGTCATGAGCCTGTGATTGAAGAAGAATTAGAGGGACCTGAAATCTACGCAGTTGAGTTGCCCTATTGGACACTCCACTTCGATGGTTCGTCAACAAGGAAAGGTGGAGGCATCGGAATAGTCTTGACCAAACCAGATGGAGAGGTCATACAGATGTCGGCAAAGCTTGACTTCGCAATCACTAACAATGAGGCAGAGTATGAAGCTCTCATCGCTGGTCTTCGCGCAGCAAAGGCACTAGAAGTAAGCAACTTGACGGTTATGGGAGACTCCAAGCTAATCGTCAAACAAGCCTCGAGCGAGTATGGTTTGAAGGATATCAACTTGTTGCCCTACCGGACCTTGGTACAGAAACTGGTGCAACAGTTATGCGACGTCAAGTACGAGCACAAACCCAGAGCGGACAATAGGCATGCTGATGCTTTAGCTACCTTGGGATCCAAGGTTAGTGCGGATAAATGTCCCGCGAGAATCTCAATTGAGGTGCGAACATCCTCGGCGCTGACGGAGGACATGTGTGACGACGAATGCATGGATGATGCGGACTGGAGAAAGTCAATCTTACGGGCCATCGCAGAAGGCACGCGCAACGAGAATTGGGCATCTACGAAGGGGTATTGCATACATGACAACACCCTCTACTACAAGGGCCCTGGCGGAATACTGATGCGATGCGTCTCGGAGCAGGAGGGACAAGCGCTGTTAGAGAAGATTCACCAACATTCTCGCGGGGAAAGCGAAGTGTCAATCTATCGGAAAGCCCAGAGGTATGGGATTCACTGTCCGGACATGTCAACGGCCGCATCATTGATTCAAGGAAACTGCGAGAGTTGCGCACTGATCAAAGACTCTTTATCAATTGCTCTGACTGATGATGATGTGGATTGGAGGAAGCCATTCTTTGACTTTCTCACGCAGGGTATTGTGCCTGAGTCGAGAAAAGAAGCTGAGATAAAGAGAAAAGCAGCACGGTATGTGGTGTAAGAAAATATGCTCTGGCGCAGGGGCCACGAGGGTAATTTGCTGCGATGCCTAGACAGTAAAGAGGCGCAAGAAGTGATGGACCTCTCTCATCAAGTGGAACACCAGGGAGGTGCGAAGTTATGCAGACAGCTCCTCTCGATCGGCTACTTTTGGCCCACCATGGAAGCAGACTGTCGCACTAAAGTAAGACGGTGCCAGGAGTGCCAATTCAAAGGAAATCTAGTGCACGCTCCTTCTGTGGATTTACATGCGTTGGGAACACCGTGGCCGTTCCATACATGGGCTTTGGACTTTGTTGGTCCCATTCGACCAACCTCGCACGGGAATCATTTCATTCTCACCGCGACCGAGCTGTTCACCAAGTGGGTGGAAGCAATACCCCTAAAGACAGCAAATGTGCTAGCCGTGGTCCATTTCATCCAAGAAAGCATCATATGCAGGTTCGGAATTCCGAACACCATTCTCTCGGATAATGGCACTCCCTTCGTTAATCGCCAGGTAGCTGCGAAATTAGCAGAGTACAACATAAGGAAGATATGCTCCACCCCATATTACCCGAAGGGGAATGGGCAAGCAGAAGCAACCAACAAGACATTATTGAGGATCTTGAGCAAGATGGTGGCAGATGACCACAAGAGATGGGCTGATTCTTTGAACATAGCCTTATGGGCCTATCGGACTTCTCCAAGGACGCCCACAGGAGTCTCGCCATTTCTTTTATGCTACGAAGCTGAAGCTGTGGTACCTGCGGAGGTGAAGATCAACTCTGTGAGGTTGGCTTTTCATGCATTATACGACAATCAACGCGACCATGATCTGGTCCTGTTAGAAGAGAAACGGGAGCAAGCCAAAAGAATTAACAAACGATACCAAGAAAGGGTCGCCCGTGCGTACAAAAAAAAGTCCAACGTCGAGATTTCGCAGTTGGAGATTTGGTTTTGCGCGCGTCGGACCACTGCATGCGAGAAGCAGCTCATCCAAAATTCGCAGCCAACTGGGAAGGACCCTTCGAAGTCACAGAAGTCTTTGATAGTGGCTACTGCAATATACAAAGGCTACATGGGACGACCTCAACCCCAAGCTCAGTCAACATGCGCTGGATTAAGAAGTATTATCCTTAACTCCTCTCATTATATGCGTTAGATTACAACGTCTGCTTTATGCTCTGTATTGCTATAACTCGTGCATCTTCTCTCCCATATGAGGGAATTGTAATCTCATCTCTCCCATATGAGAGTATTTGGTATAATAAAAAGACTTCTCCCAAATGGGAAGAACTTTATAATTTCAGCTCTTTATTACTTTGTTTATTTCATTGTTTCTCAGTAGTTAAAACCTATCCGCCGTGATAGCAGCATATGCGAATACGATCTTAAGTGATCTTTGAAGTCTATCTGTCACGATAGCAGCCTATGCGAATATGATCTTAAGTGATCTTCAAGCCTATCTGCCATGATAGCAGCCTATGCGAATATGATCTTAAGTGATCTTTTAAGCCTATCCGCCGTGATAGCAGCCTATGCGAATATGATATTAAGTTATCTTCAAGCCTATCTGTCACGACAGCAGCCTATGCGAATATGATCTTAAGTGATCTTTAAGCCTATCTGCCATGATAGCAGCCTATGCGAATATGATCTTAGATGATCTCTAATCCTATCCGCCGTGATAGCAGCATCATGCGAATATGATCTTAAGTGATCTTTTTTTTAAAGCCTATCTGCCATGATAGCAGCCTATGCGAATATGATCTTAAGTGATCTCTAAGCCTATCCGCTGTGATAGCAGAACCATGCAAATATGATCTTAAGTGATCTCCAAAGCCTATCTGCCAAGATAGCAGCCACACTAGTATCCCATCTTAAGCGATTCTCAGGCCTATCTGCCAAAATAGCAAAGCTATGCGAATGCGGTCTCAAATGATCTGAAATACATCTGGAAATCTATCTCATGAATAGCGAATCATTGCAACAATGCAAAGTGTGAATACAACACTAAAAAAGGCGAAATTTGCCAACGCGCATGCGAAATTATAAATTGTTGTAAGGAAAACAGCAAATCAAACAAAGCGATTTATCATTATGAGTCGAAATGACTTACAAGTTATCTGTCTAGATAACAGCTTACAAGCAGAAAAGCTCAAGACAGAGCTAGTTACATAGCCAACATGGCTTACAATGCATCTAAATAGTAGCTTACAAGCGGAAGTTACACATCGGGGGAATCCTCACTAAAAGAGGGTCGACCTACTGGTTCTAACAGAAACCATGCGATGCAATGATCTGCGACCAAAGATCTGTAGCAAGTAGGGTGTTCTTATATAGTGAACAGCCCGCCATGTCTACAAGACCTATGCGGCACTATGTTCAAGATCCCAGGATCTGAAAAGGCCTCTTTCTGATCAAGATATGTGCCTGAGGAACCACCTGTTCCAGCGAAGGACAGGCAGGCAGCAACTCCTAGGGCAAGAGGCTCCTTGTCCACGGACACGAGCACAATGGCTCGCCACCCCGAGTTCAAGAACGTGGTGGCGAATGATCAACCTCCGGGAAAGCTAGAGGAGAAATCCGCCGTTCATTACGAATTGGTAGCAAGGTCAGTACGGCGCTGCACCTCGCTGGGAGGCGGCCGGAAACATGACCTGCAAGCATAATAGACGAAGAAAATTCTTCGAGCAGGCATGAGGTATTATCTGCATCTTCTTTATGATAGTTACAAAGATCAATAAGATTTATAAAGCACAAACTCAGGTTTCACAACTTGAAGCTGCCATGAATCAACGAAAGATAAGCATTGAAGCCAGCAGTCGTTGGGACTCACGGCAAGCCACATTGTGGGATGAAGAACCCAAGCAGCAGAAAGCAGGGTTTATATAGACCCTGTTGAGACTCTTCAGTTGCTTAGATGAGTCAGGAAGACTTGGAAAAGCGGTAAGAATCAATCACTTACGCCTTGGAAAGAGGTAACAATCAATTACCCTACTAAAGGCTACAACGATTCGGTTGCGTATCCTAATTAATGACGGATAGTCATGATACAGATGGACTTCCCAAGGAAAGTGTGCTTATCTAATGAGCAATTAGCGCGAAAATCAAGGCGGAAAATCAATAGCTGACGTCATAAATTGATATGCACAAAGATATTCGAGCAAATCCCGGGAAGGGCAAAACAGGCATTCAAATTCTTTTTTTTGAAAAAAAAAGGGGGAGAAACCCTAGCAACATTACAGTAATGTTTTAGCATTTTTTGTTCAATACAAATTTGTTATTATTCAAAACAAGCCTTTGACCAGGGAGTCATCAGGAGTAAACTGAGCAGACAAGTTTGCCACTTGCTCCACTTCTTGCTTCAATCGCTCATAGTTGGTGTTCATTTCATGGAAGAGCTTTACAGCCTCTTCAGCCTTCTGCTTTGCTGCTCCACCTTCTGCTCCTCAGCTGCGAGGTTATGGTAGCCGCGCTTCAAATTCACGGCCGCGCGAATCAGGGTGACTCTCTTCAGAAGATACCCAAAGCCCAACTTGCCTTGAACTTTGGCAAGAAGGTTTTGACACATGCCGAAAAGCATCTCCGCGCTATGAGGAGAGATGGTAGCAGGTGTGGCCGCAGATAACTGCTCCAAAATCCAGACGGCTTCAGTCAAAAACAGTCTCCTGTCAAAGGGCCCTATCTCCAGAGACCTCACAAATGAGTGAGGATAGGAGAGGCGCATCCGAACTAGCCAGTCCACGTTAGCTTGCTTCAACCCTAAGCAATGTTAAACCAAGTTAGATTATCGAGCTTGTAAATGAAGAATGCGAGATGTGAACAACAATCACCACATACCGGTTCCTTAAAGAATCTCGTGCAAAGAAGGGATGCGCATTGCTGGGGCAGATGAAGATTGTCTCTGATCCATTGCCCTCCTGTCAGCGGCGAGCTCTAACTCCTCATAGTTGGTAGGAAGAGCATAAGCTGCAGCGGGTGCGATTGCAGCCCCAACCTGCGAACTCCAAAAGTTCCACGCAGGAAGAGTCACTACAGGCTCAGTCATCGCCGGAGGCATAGCAGCAGTAGAAGTGGCAGCTTGATCAGGGATGCCTTCAGGTGCGATAGCATCAGCAGCATTTGCTTCCTCAACAGTAGTATGGGCATCTTCCTCCATCAACACGGTGTTAGCTTCGGCATCGTCAGAAACCTCGATGATGTCCTCGAAGGGCTCTCCAGCATACTCAGCAGCTGCGACGGGCTTCTCAGTGTGAGAACTCGGCACCGGGACATAAGATGCAAAAGGTTGACTCCTTTGTTCCAATATGGCTTCATCATCATTGCCTGCAATACGAGATACGATGATGTGAGGTAACTTGTATTGCATAATATTTTATTATCGTATCAATAAGCCAAGAGTTGGCACCTCCACGCGAGTGTGGGATTGCAGCATCTGCATCGTAGGCTAAAGACGCGGAACCATGGCCTATTAATGTATCTTCATTAAGCATGTATGTAAGATGAGCATGACCTGGGATGCGAAGAAACAAGTCATGATCATGTTTAGGTTACTAAGCCTAGTTCACGAGTGTTGTTCAAATGATTACCTGAAGGTTCACCGCACTTGCTTACTAGCCAGCGGCGAATGTCAGCTTTCGACAAACCATGCTTTAATGCACCAACAATCACATCTCGGTAAGTTACTGCGAGATTAAAAATCTCACCTTCGTTACCACCCGCGATTTTTTCGAAGTCCGCTTGGACTTGCTCTAGAGCTGCCGCATCTTCTTCTGGAGCCGCATCCTCCTCGTCAATTTCAGGAGCTTCCTCTTCTTGAACCGCACTTCCCTCATGGGTTGGACGCACTAAGTCGTCGACGTGTTTCTCTTCTAGGCTCCTTTGCTTTACGCTTTCAATCTCCTCTTCTTCTCGCTTTCTTCTTCTTTCAGCAGCCTCCGCAGCTGTTCTCCTGGATTCGGCAAGGATTTCCTCGCTTATGGTTTCGTTGGAAACACCAGAATGAGAACCCCTCCTCTGCCTCTTGGCCAAAAGGCCACTGATGGTCTCATCATCATCATCTGCAAAGGAACAATTTGTTCAATTAAGATTGCGAAAAGTTAAGATAATGAGAAGAGAAGTACGATTGAGATACCTCCTGACGCTTCCTCTTGTATCTCATCTCTCTCTCTGTCTCTGACATCTTCGATTCTTTCCTCTTCTTCATGTCCTCTCGCCTCCCTTCTCTCCTCCTCCTCTTCTTCCTGGTCAAACGGAACAAAGGTCTCCACCGCGAGCTCTTTCTGCGCCTTGTTTGGCATGCGACCTTTACCCTTATCCTTGGAAGTAAGGGATCTCGCAGGAGGAGAAGTTGGAGCGCTCCTAGGGGAAGAGATTTTAATTCCTGTTTGTCTGGGCCTCCTCGCTCTTGGGGCAGCAGCTGCTGGGGGAGACGGATCGTTCCTAGCTGGAGACAAGGTCGGAGTGTTCTCTATCAGCGAGTCAGCAAAAGCATCCATGATCTCGCGAATCTTGGTCTCAACTGCGGGATCCATTTTCAGTGCTAGCCGAACTGGTCTCCCCGTCTTCTTGCAGTAACAATGGTGGTGACCAGCGATTTGGAACGTTCACCAGATGCGAACCTCCTCACATAGCACTGCGGCAGAAAATGAAGCATCAAGTTTCAATGTATTGGAATAAGGAAACTTAGCACATGCAGGAGAGATTGTTTACCTTGGCGAAAGTTTCGCTGTATCTGATGACATGCGAATCACCTCTCTTAACTGCGGCTATCTTCTCGTCAAGAATGGTGGATGGACACAGGTGATTCTCGCGATCCAGCAACGAATATCAGCCATATTCAGACTCGTCCAAGCTACAATTAGGACGGAAAGGGAAAGAATTCCTTTTGATCACAGGAGCTCTGTTTGGCCGAGGGGACGACTGCGTCTCAAACCTGGTCTGCTGCGTATTCCAATAAGCGACCCAGTTTCTGGAGTAGCCACCTTCGCGTTTACCTGGGGGTTGCTCGCAGGGAAGATTGCTCCTTAAGATTGTTTTACACTCCCCAGACTGTAATCGCTTATAGCAGCCTCTTAAGATGGACTGCGGCCAGATTGATGGTGCCACCGCATCAAAGCCAAACTGAGGAGAAACGCGAGTGGGGTCAACATCCACGGTGATCCTCTCGTACCAAGGGGTGAGCTCACGCACATATCCGCAAGAGCAGGAAGGGATCCCCTTAGACACCAGCAGAAGAATTCGCGATAGCGCTCGTGGAAATGCTCCCCGCCCTCGAAAAGAAGCTCTTCTGAGAAAGCAACAACCTTGGAGGGATATAGTTTTGGGAACCATCGCACATTCTCAATGCGCGTGGCGTAAGGTCTCGCTATGAACTCTTCCGATTGTCGCATACCAAGCTCCAAACGCACTTGAGAAAGTTAGTTCCAAACCACCTCGCAGCCCTGCCGCTATTACGCTCTTCCTCCGCACCTGGGGGACACCATTTTCTGGGCCTAGAAGGATTGGGGGCATAAGAAGGCCACCGCTCGAAGACCCACATTGTCAGGAAGGCAATGTTGACATAGGTCAGCACGTCGAGGCGACCACGCGATTCCTTCATTGCTACGACCAGCTGATCCAACCTGTGGTACAATGTGCCCAAGAACAAGGTCCCAAGTGCAACTTTCTGACCAACGGCCAGTTTCACAGCAAGAGGAAGAACATGATAGAAGACCCCATCATGCGGATGTCCATCGATCAGATACCTCGACAGCCAGGCGCAGAGAAAAGCGCATAGGGTCAAGTGATAACCCTTGCCATTCACATAGTTTTTAGCCTTCGGGTTTTGGTTCAAAAGCTTCTTGGTGATAGTGCTGTTCGCATAATCGCGAAAGAAATATTGCACCCACTTGTTCCAAGTGTTCTTCGCAGATGTGTCAACCAACTGCCATTCAGGAAGAATTATTGTAGGAGTCCACCGGGTGGAAATTTTCTTTACCTCTGACAAGCATTCCTCCATCTGCTTGTACAAAGCAATCTCTGCATCAATTCTCAAGGGACTCAAAGGATCCACCTCACCCACGGGAGACAGATCATACATCATGTGCACATCTTCAAGAGTGGGAGCAGCCTCGAACTCAGCAAAGTGGAATGTGTGAGTCGCAGTCGAGTAACGCAAAAGAAGGTTTAGAAGCATGGACTGGTCCAGCTTCACGGCAGCACCCTTCATAGCACGGACTGCGAAATATATGCCAGCATCATTTAAAGTAATGGCATGATTGGTCAGTACATGGTCAATCCACTCATCCATGAAGTCCAATTTCTGAACAAACGCTTGATTGGAAATCGCAGTGTATGGGAAAAACCCATTTTCGACCCCCAATCGAACCACGTCCTTGGAATCAATCCATTCGAGCATAGCCACGTTAACTGGAGGGGTCAGCGTTTGTAATTCCTCAGAAGAGACTGGAATCGGCAGGTTCTTCACCTTAACCCTAGCATGATAAAAGTCTTTGCCACCCAGATAGGGGGCTTTTCGCCATAAGGTTCTGGGGGAGATCAGGTATTTCTTCTACTTCTTTAATGGGCTTGGTGCCTTTTGTCTTTGCCATTCCTGCGGAATCCTGCGGAAGAGCAAGAAAAAAGGGGGGAGAAATACACATACTTTAGTTTGAATCTTTAAGATTCAGTTCAATACATACGAGGATTTATTGGAAGAAAGATGAACAGACAAGTGTCAATTTTGGAGTTTGAAGTTCAGAATTGTTTGCATTATTGGGAATTTCAGAAACCCTACATTCAAAATCCTTGCAATTTGGGGATTAATCAAAGCTGGATTCAAAGAGAGAATACTCCTTCATACATTTTCAGTGGATAATATGTTTTAGAGAATCGTGGGTTTACAGATCCAACACAGTTCAAAGCATACATCGGTGTATTAAACAAAATTGAACAAGGCCAACCTTGTTTTGGTAAAGCTTGCTTGGATGCGCACAGTTGAAGAAGACGATTGACAAGAGAGAACTGGTGATTGATTATCTGAATCTGCTCTTGAAGGCTTCCGGGTATCATTCACTTTAAGAGAAAGAAGTGATGCTTTGCAACAATGGAGAGTAAAGAGTATTTATCCAAAAAAAATGAAGGGTTGCGTCCTTTCAGTAGTCGAATCGCAACCGTCACCGTCGAATCGCGCAATCACAGGGCAAGCTGACGTCACGCCTAAAACCCTAAAAGACCAGACGGCACGACTCTAGGGGTTTAGGTCATAATGGCACGCACGGGGGCTGAACTTGCACGTATTTGAATTGGTGCGTGGCGGCGACGCGTACGTTGGTTCCTGCGCATGGAAGCCTATCCGGCTATAAGTCTTCACGCGCAGAAAGGGGGCTAATGTAGATAGTGCTTTCTGGACAAGAAGATCTTAGCCACGTGGCAATCATCTAGCACACCATATTGTGATCCACACACACTGGATCACCAGCCGCGCTGATCCACGTGCGGGCTGCGAGACAGGGCCCTCGCATACCACTGCACGGGACTTGTAGGGACTTAGTGGTCTGGAGGCTAGAGTAAGTCCTGTCGCGTGCGAGCCAAGCTCGCACGCGACCCTTAGTAACTGCTTTTGAGAAATTTATGGCACGAGCTCCATAAACCCGGTCAATCCGGTCAAACCCGGTCAACCCCATAACGGTTCCGGTATACGCGTATAACGTGCTGTAACGGTCCCTATATACGCGGACGAACGTGCCATTGTGGTTAAGCTAATTAAGCCGCCATTGATGGGCGCATTAACCACACTACAACGGTCACATTCTCCGTTATATATATAGGACGTTAACCCTTCCATACAAGGGGAACGACCCGAGACACGCGAAAGCTCTGCCAGAATCCTGTCTCTCTCTCTCTCAGTACTACTGCCTTACTCTCTCCCTACACACAACCCAACATTTCCTGTGCCATTTTCTGTTCTCTGCCTTTGGTGTACACAGAGTTCTCCCTGCCGGATTCTCTTGTACACAGTGTTATAGAATCCAAAAAAAGACTATAATATTTGCAGAATACATTATTGAATGATAAACTCATTCTCCAATCGTATTCAATAAGCCTGCAAACACAAAACAAATAAGCACAATATGATCATATGAACACTACAGTATCTCAAAGATTTGAAGCTTTGATACTTAGTGTTGTTTCAAAACTTCTGATACTGGTTTTCAACATCAAGGAACAATTGTTACCCCTAAGTTTATGAACAAAACTCAATACTCAAGAGATTCTGATCTATCAATTTCTATTTCTTGTTTGGACAATGAAGGTTTTACTATTTCAATAAAGGACAATTGTTGCTCCATTAATTTTGATAGTATTCACTATTGTAGTGCACAATTATCAAATGGATTGTATATCCTTGATCTAAGAAATCATGTTTATAACATAAATACCAAGAGGATTAAAATGAATGATTTAAATCCTGCTTATCTATAAACTGTCGTCTAGGCTATATAAACGAGATACGTGTATCTAGACTCTATAAAGATGGATTTCTATAATCATTTGATTTTGAATTATATGAGACATGTGAAGCCTGTTTATTGGGAAATATGACAAAGTATTTTTTCAATAAGAAAGAAGAGAGGACTAGTGAGCAGTTGGCGCCCGTACATAATGATGTATGTGGGCCATTTGCCACGCCTGCCAGAGGTGATTACGTCTATTTCATTACATTTACTGATGATTTCAGTAGATATGAATTTTTATACCTTATGAAGGTCAAATTCGAATCCTTTGAAAAGTTCAAAGAATTCAAGAATGAAGGAGAGAAGAAACTTGGCAAAAGTATCAAGGCTCTACGATCGCATCATGGAGGAGAATACTTAAGCCAAGAGTTTGACGACAATATTAGAGAGTGTGGGATCTTGTCCCAACTCATTCCACCCGGAACGCCGCAATGGAACGACGTGTCCGAGAGGAGGAATCGAACACTGTTAGACATGGTTCAATATATGATGTGTCAAACTGATCTTCCATTATCATTCTGGGGCCACGCTCCATTGTATGCAGCATCACCATTAATCGTGTTCCATCTAAATCGGTCATGAATACTCCATATGAGATGTGGAGTGGGAGGCGTCCCACAGTGTCCTACATGAGGATTTCGGGCTGTGATATCTATGTAAAACGTTTAAACAGACGAGATCAGGCCCACGTAGGGTAAGTGTAATTTTGTGGGATACCCTAGGGAAACTAAGGGATATTATTTTTACAATCCAATCGAGAACAAAGTGTTTGTTTGCCCGGTCCAGCGTGTTTCTAGAAAGAGAGTTTGTCTCTAAAGAGGCAAGTGGGAGGACTGTAGAACTTGAAGAAGTTCAAGATCCACAAACTACTTATCCTACCATGGAACATGAACAGGAACCGCAAGAAGTTGTGGAGCAGCCTGTTCAAGTAACACAAGAGCTTCGTAGACCGAGTAGAATGCGTCAGGTGCCAAAGAGGTATGGACTTCTCGTCACTGAGCCTAGTGACGCGTTTCTCATGGTTTATGATCCTACTACCTATGGAGAGACCATGAAAGGTCGGACTCTCAGAAGTGGCTTAAGGACATCAGATCCGAGATCGAATCCATGTACACCAACAAAGTATGGACTTTGGTGGAACCACCCCAAGGGGTACGACCCATAGGGTGCAAGTGGGTCTTCAAGAAGCAGACCGACAATGATGCTAATGTGATTACCTATAAGGTCTGATTGGTGGCAAAAGGATTCGGACAGATTCATGGTATAGACTATGATGAAACCTTTTCACCAGTACCGATGACGAAATCAATTCGAATCCTACTTGCTATTGAAAATTATTATGACTATGAGATTTGGCAGTTGGATGACAACTCCATGTTAGTAATCGTTACTACCAACTAAGTAGAAACCTATGGGGTCCACACACCATATGGATTAAACTAGACTTGGGAATTAATTAATATGATTTATTTAATAGAAGGATCAATGCGCAACCACATGCAAATTTAGTATGACTAATTTGAAATGTAGACTAATCCATGTAAGGACATGGTTAGTAGAGGGTCTAATATGTAGTAAACAAGGAGTTGTTAGACTATATATATATATATATATATATATATATATATATATATATATATATATATATATATATATATATATATATATATATGAACACTCCTAGCTTGTTCTCATTAAGAGTGTCATAATTGTTATAACACAAGGAGAGAACAAAGTAAGTAGAGAGAACAAGACAAGCGGGTCAAACCCCCTTGTCCGCCCCCCCTACCCGTAGGCCACAAAGAGAGGCACGACGTCTTCTTTGGTTTGTCTCGCGTGATTCTTCTCATCGTTCCATCCATTGGTAGCACAAGATGAGGAAGGACTCTAGACTTGATCCTAGGCGTGGACTATCCATAGAGACGTGACCACTATTTCCCGTGTGAATTCATCCAAGGAGACAAACGTGGTATTTGATACTAAATCCTATACTATCGTTGTGATGTCTAGTCTTGTGATCCTTGGAGGGTCTTGTGCGGATATTTATTTTGTTTTATTCCGATGCGTAATCCGTTACAAAATCCTACAACTCCCAGGATTGTGAAACTATGAACTGGATATACGAGTGTGAAAATTATGTCTCGTGTCCAATCCGGATATGGAGACAAATGGACATATATAACACGCTAACATTGGGCACAAGGTTTGTCGGATCACTGACTATTTATATTGGTTGGATAGCATTGATGTGTTGCTAGACACCGCTCAATGTTTGTAATTGTTACTGCCAACTTAATAGAAACATATAGGGACACACACCGAAAGGATATAGATGTTAATTAGTATGACTAATTGAAATTATATGGATCAAGGATCAAAACGCAACCACATGCAAAGTTATTTGGACTAAGTTTCAAAGTGGACTAATCCGTGTGTGGACATGATTAGGCCATTAGACTAATCCGTGTGTGGACATGACTATGTCATTAGACTAATCCATGTCTGGACATGATAGGCTATTATACTAATCCGTGTATGGACATGATTAGTATTGGAGCAAGTATTGACTACAAAAGGGGAGTCCTACCTCTATTATTTTCATAAGAATTTTCATTGAACGAAATAATCAGAGCAAGGAGAGAGAGCCAAGAGTTGGCCAAACCACTAGGGCCGACGGCACCAAGGAGGCCGATCCTCCCCTTCCTCGTTTTGTGTGATCGCTTGATTCATTCTTCAATGTTGCTAGCACAAGGCGTGGAGAATATCCTAGTTCTCAATCGCAAGTTGTGGATACCGTGGAGAAGAGGACACTATTTTTCGTTGTGATCACACAAACCCTTAAGGTACACGGTTCTTTCTTTATCACGTTATGATAGCTTAACGTGCGATTCCTGGAGGAATTTGATAAGGAAATTATTATTTTATTTCCGCAGGGCATCATGCATCAAAATCCTACAACGGCTTGTCCTTATATTTCAAACTTGAAGTACTTATGCGTTATTCAAATTTCCTAAATGCCAGTTTGGTACACATTTTGTTTCCGACATTGAAAGACCCAATTTTCACAATTACATTTTGTATTCATACGAACAGGATTTTGGACCAATCAAAGTGGTAGGATTGTCTCTTTCAAACAAGGATTTCATAGCCACTTTTAGATTTTTAAACTGTCAACCCGTATTATCGTAAACCGGGCCTAAAGTCGACGAAAAAATGTTACTCGCTAACACCAGGTTATGATGATTATAGAGAAGATGGTCTCTTAATTACAAAGAACTTAAAAACTCTATCCTCGGACTCAATGTAAAACTTCTTAGGTAAACTAAAGTCTGGACATGAGGAAGATCAAATTTTCGAACAAAAGAAGTTGGAGAAAGTCACGTGAGTTTTAAGGAATATAAACTGAACTTTAAAGTTGTCTGACGGTTGCCTGAAAAGAATGCAGATTATATTGTCGTGGTTCAAATTGTTCAATACTTCAAGGCATGAAGTCTACTCGTGAAAGGTTTCAGTTTAGATATTACAGTTTGTGAGGATGGAGTGGAGATTCATGAAATATTTAAATGGAGATGAAGATCAAAGTCACAAGAATGATTATTCATTTCAATATTTGATGTTGAGTTTTATTGAACATGGAGAGTCTGATGCAGGAAAATTCCAATCAATTATTCAAATGTATCAAGATTTTGTGTCCTCGATGGAGAATTATTTACCTATCGTGATTGTAGCAGTGGGCATGTTTTACAACTTTTTGGAGAGCTTATAAAGTAAATTGAACAGGCGTGGAATTGTGCATTTTGTGCTACGTTCTTCAGACTTTTTACATATGATTTGTCATTGGATGGTGTTCGTGTAAAAACCTTTTTGGTTTCCGTAATGATTTGTCATTTGTGCATACATCTAAAGAGTGAATTGATTTCTTCTCAAAATAAGAAGAACGATGAATTGCATTTTGTTAAATTGCATCGTTAGTACCATAAGTTTGGATTTTGTGTACATTAGGTACCTATACTTTCAATTGTATCAATAACAATGCTGATATTTTCAAGTTCTTCGTATTGGTACCTCTGTTTTTTCTTTTTCAGGTTACTTCATGTTTCGTTGGTCACTTTCACCCGGTCCTTTCATTAGCAAAATTATACCACAGTTTGATGATCTTTGTATGATCTCTATGAAAAAATTGTCAAATAATTGTATGTTATATTTATGAACCTTAATTAATTATATCATTTTGACATCTAAATTACATAGTAAAATTGACTCATTTACAGATTGGAAAGTCAAACTAGTAGGATTCCCGAGGAAATATTTGTTACTTATCTCACAGGATGAATTGGACTATTTATTATAATTTGTAGCAATGGTGGTGACACATCACTTTCAGCTATTGACCTAATTTCAGCTATTGACGCAAGTGCTGAAATATCACTTTCAAGACCCAAGTGCCAATTATGGTGGGTATTTAATATTTTGTACATGCAATAACAGTTGTTGCATTTCTACCTGCAATGATGTCCCAGTATAAAAAAGAAGTGCATCAATAAATAAAGAGTGACGGTATGCTTCTTTTTTCAAGTTCAACTCATATGTGTTAAAATATAATTGTTGAGAATATTTATTTGAAGATATTTTTATATTTACATAACCAACCAAAAACATTCACATAAGAGGTGAAATTAACAGATAAAGAAAAAAATGGTGACGTTTAGCATTGCCTCTAAATAAATGTACATAAAAATGTAAGACATCCGTGAAATCTTTTGGGCTAAATATACGCTTAGTTTTACGAAGGAATAGCAAGTACAGATGGCGCGTAAGTTGAAATAGAGGTGGAACCCTGGAGGCATCCACCCCATATAACGTGGTTTTCTAGTGCAACTTACAGCTTCTTCATTTGCATCCTACAAGCTGGAGACGATCACATATTTGGTAATATAGGGTATGACCCAGACAGACTAGTATATTATAGTATGGGCTGGATAATTTGATGACTCGTAATCACTTTGGATTTTTTGAGCTCCACTTTTCCAACTATAGGTTCACAGTCTGTTGATGGTTGTTTTAGTGATTGTCCCACATTATCTGTTGGTGAAACACATCGCTGTGTTTTGATGGCGAATCAAAAGTTTGGATTTCACTAATTTTGGAATTTTAAATCCCGTCATTTTGAGTAAGTCGTTTGGATGAATTATATGTAGAGTTTGTAGGGATTGGATTTGCTCTTGAGTAAGTCGTTTGGATGAATTATATGTAGAGTTTGTAGGGATTGGATTTGCTCCAGTACCTATCGCTGCAGTTCCGGTACTGTTAACATCGGACGGTCATAATTATGCCACCGCACTTGTGACAAATTGGAAAGAAACACTCACGCGCCCATTTACTCTCCATTCCCTCTGCCCAATTAATGACTCATCCCACACTTTCTCTCTCCCCTCTTAGTCTATCTCCAAGTCAGTAGTAGCACAAAAATTGTCAACAATAGATTCATTTCTTCTATTTTACTTACGTACTCTTATTCTCTTCATTTCTCAAAAAAATAAAAAAAATAAATCTCTTCCTATTTTAATTATTTTCCTCAAACTCATTTCTCAAAAATAAAAAAAATAAAAAAAAAAAAAAAAAAATCCTCAAACTCACTCCGGTTATGTTCAAAACAAAATCACCTATAGAATGTTGAAAAAAAACATTGTTTCTACCTTTCCTTTAACTCCATCGGTCTTGTGGAGGAGTTCATCAAAAAGAATTTATTAAAATGAATATATGTTGACAATTTTGTCAAATAGTAGTATGTCTCAAGAAATCATTCATCAAAATGTTAACATTATTCGTCTCCCAAAATGTTACAGTATTAATTTTCTCTTTCTGCTTTCTATCCTATATACATTTACATTTAGAAAATCATTCAAAAGTTATTACTAACATTTTGAGTGGTGTTTCATCCCTCTTAATTTATCCAGTTATTATCAAGCGCTAAATGTGATACTTAGTTCAACATATTTTGTATATTCTTTTTTTTGAGAAAATATTTTGTATATTCTTATCAACCTCAAGTGCAAAATATATTTTATATATTTATTGCACGTGTGTCATATACTGGTAACTTTTTAAATATTATGAGTGCAAATTAAGTAGCTTACTATATTTTTAAAATATTAATTTTCTTCATTATACATAAGTGATTATATTTAAAGAAATTATGAAATTTTGTGAAATAGGTTCTGATTCAACTTATGATGAGACTACAGATACAGAGAGATTAAAAGAAAAAAAATAGACATAAGATAAAAACAAAAATTATCAATGACTTGTTTTGAAAAATAAACAGAGTGAGATTAAAGAAAAAGTTTTAAGGAAAAAGATTAAGGAAAAAGTCTTAATAAAAATAAAGAAAATAAAAGCACACGCGTACAATTGTACAAACCAATTTTTTTGTGCTTAAGAGTGACTGCTGCCTGCTGGTCGTAGAGAGAGACTAAGGGCATCTCCAACCCCATGGGGGGAAGGGGAGGGGGAAGGGGAAAATCGTATAAAAATGTGGTTCATGTCCAACCCCATGGGGGAGGGGGAGGGGGAGGGGGTGCTATGGGGATAAATTTTGCCTTGGGTGAGGGATGGTTAGGGGGGATTTCCCCATGGACATCCCCTCCCCCTCCCCCTACATGGAATGATTAATTAATTGAATATTTGATAATTTTAATTACACATACTAATATTTTATGATTATATTATGTATTTCATTATTATGATTAATAAATTTTATTTTGTATTTTTAATAAAATTAATAATGTATTCACTATTGTTGGAAAGTATATTTACGAAAAACAGATTCGGAAAAGCTTATTTGGAAGTGCTTATGGAAGTTCGGCCAGTGTGTCTGAACAAGAATTCAATTCTTTCAACTAACGAAAGAACTATTTTATGTAATCGTTGTTAGGTTGATTTATTTCAATTTGTGTGTTTTATCGCTCTACTCCTTGCATTTTTATATTAGTGTTTAATTTTATTTCTTGTAATAACGACTTTTTCGTACTTGTAATCGTTATTTTTTCGAATACTAGTTTTATTTGTTAATATTATTTTAATTATTATTAGTATTATTATTATCATTGTTATTATTATTAACATCTTTTTATGTGTGTGTGTATATATATTGGTAAACAATTATGCATTTACTTTTTTGGTATTAATAATTCATTTTTAAATCATTAAATATATATTACAAATTATTTTTTTGGGTGGGGGGAAAGAAATGGGTTGGAGACGATTAGTAGTTTGGTGGAAGGGGAGGGGGAGGGGGAGGGGGAAAATGGTGGGCCCGTGAGGGGAGGGGGAGGGGGAGGGGGAGGTGAGGGGAGGGGGAAAAAGCAATGGGTTGGAGATGCTCTAAGAGGAGAGAGAGAGTTAGGGCATCTCCAACCCCATGGGGGGAGGGGGAGGGGGAAGGGGAAATTCCTATAAAAATATGGTTCATGCCCAACCCCATGGGGGGAGGGGGAGGGGGAAGGGGTGCTATGGGGATAAATTTTGCCTTGGGTGAGGGATGGTTAGGGGGTATTTCCCCATGGACATCCCCTCCCCCTCCCCCTACATGGAATGATTAATTAATTGAATATGTGATATTTTTAATTACACATATTAATATTTTGTGATTATATTATTTTATTATTATGATTAATAAATTTTATTTTGTATTATTTTTTAAAATTAATAATGTATTCACGATTGTTGGAAAGTATATTTACGAAAAGTCATCGTTATCTTATTTTTTGAAATTTAATAAAACTTATTTTTTATACTGTTAACAATTATAATTTCAATAATTAAAAAACACGGTTAAAACGTCATATTTATTCAATGATAACGATACAAAATATAGCATTTAGATACAAAGCAAATGACGCCACTCATAATTTTTCCCTTGTGCATTCCAAACATGTTCACAATTGTTATTATTATTAACATCTTTTTTTGTGTGTATGTGTGTGTGTGTATTGGTAAAAAATTTTGCATTTATTTTTTTTGGTATTAATAATTCATTTTTAAATCATTAAATATATATTAAAAATTAATTTTTTGGGAGGGGGAAAGAAATGGGTTGGAGACAATTAGTAGTTTGGCGAAGGGGGAGGGGAGGGGGGGGGGAGGGGGAGGGGGGAAATGGTGGGCCCATGAGGGGAGGGGGAGGTGAGGGGAAGGGGAAAAAGTCATGGGTTGGAGATGCTCTTAATGGGACGAGTAATTAATAGAGTGGGGAATAGAGTGAAATTGGGCGCGTGAGTGTTTCTATCCCATTTCTTTTAAGTACCACGTGGCAAATTTATGGCCGCCCGATCTCAACTGTACGGGAACTGCATCTATGGGAACCGGAGCAAATCCAATCCCATAGTTTGTAACGTTTCACGTTGTTTATAATTGAAATTTTGAGCCTCCAAATTCCATGTTTTAATGATTTTACTTCAATATTGTGATTCTGAAAATCTATCTATCCACCTATTATAAAAGAAAGCTTGGCCATGTAGGCGCCAACTCAGAGTTTTTGTTACGGTGTCCATGTAGTTAGTTGCGTCTGTGTTCTGGTGCTAATTTCCTATTTTACCCTTCCATTGAGTGCTTTGTTATTACTTGTGTGGCAGTATTGAGTAGTGGTTAGTTTCGTCTGTTGGAATAGATGCCCTAGAGGCAATCTAGTTTAGTATGAATTTGTATATGGCTAGAAAATTTATTTATTATTTATTGGATATTTAATATAATGAAGTCCTTAGATTTACAATTGTGTTGTTTATCTTAAATATCCCTAGTCAAGTATAATGATTAATGGGAAAATCATCTATAGACTAGTATGGGGTTGGATTGATATGGAGATATCACGATCCAACACATAGGTGTGCATTACGGAATGTTGCACTGGATTGACCCATCTCCGAGAAGGCTACATACATGTTATGTTGAGTCACAAGTGCTTCTCGCGGTGCAATGGTATTGTCATCCTTAGACTTGAAGTCACTAGATATTCTAGTTGTGGATCATTGTGATCTTGGTAGCGTTAAACGCTACACCGTAACTGGGTAGTTATAAAGGCGTGTACTGGATACAATGAGAAGCAAGCTTAGAGATCGTAGTGGACGTAGAGAGGATTTGCCCCTCCCACATAACGGGAGCAAATATCCTAGGCCACTCGAGGGATAGTGCTTATAGAATGTCTGGCCAGACTCAAATAAATCAATATAGGATATTGATGTTATTTGCACGAATAAGGCTATTCCCATGGATCGAGAAACTATGGATTGGATATACGAGTGTGACTTGTATGTCTCGTGTCCAATCCGGATATGGAGGCAAAGGGATGAGACAATTACTTGTACAAAGGTTGTCTAGATGACTATTCTATTAGTTGGCTAGAATGGATGTTTTGCTAGAAACCGCTCCATATTAGCAAATAGTTGCTACCAACTAGATAGAACCTATGGGGTCACACGCTATATAGAGTTGAACTAGATTTGGGAGTTAATTAATTGGATTAATTAATTAGAAGGATCACTTTGCAAACCCTTGCAAACTTAGTAGGGACTAATTTGCAAGGAAGGGACTAAATTGAATTCTAGTTGGACTAGAATAAGTCCTTTAGGTAGTTAACAAGGAGTTGTTGGACTATATAAAGGACCCTCCTTCCTTCCTTCCTCATAACTTATGCTCATTAGTGAACATAACAAGAGTGGGAGAGAACAAAAGGAGAGAGAGCAAGCAACAAGGAGGCCGACCCGCCCCCTTGCCGCCGCCCTCACCCCGTCGGCCAAAAGAGGGCCGAAGCCCCTCTTTTTCTCGTTTTGCGTGATTCCTTCATCCTCTTCCTATTCCGGGCTAGCACCAAGGAGTTTGGGAGATCTAGGATCAACTCTAGGCGTGGATCAACTATAGAGAACGTGACACTATTCGCGTTTGAAGTCATCAAGGAGAACCCAAAGGTGTGTTTATGATTTCTTACCTTCACTATCGATATGCATCTAGACTTGTGATCCTTGTAGGGTTTTGCATGGTTATTTGTTTGATTATGCTTCTGTTGCGCGATCCATGAATCAAAACCCTACAGTGGTATCAGAGCCACAGGTCATAGAGAGTAAAACGTAGTTTATGTGTTACATTCTTGTTGTTTTACACCTTAATTTGATTGTTTATCGCGTAAAACAAGACAAATCAAGCATGGGATGCAATTTGTCAAGAATTACTCATAACAAGATCCAATTTTTGCATTGGATGCATGAATTGGTGAGTTTGAGAAATTTTAGGATCTTAGATCTAGGGTTTGGGCATCCTTGGGGAAGAAGGAGTTCTCCCAAAACAAGGAAACAACCAAACTTGGGCTCCAAGCAAGGGAGTTGTTTTGGAAACAACCCCCAAGAGGAGGTTCGGCCCCCCCAGGGACCGCCCCCTTGCTTGCCGCCCAAGCTTGGCCGCCCTAAGGGGCCGGGCGGCCCTAACCCGCGGGCCTAGCTTGCGGGTTTTGGGCCGGGCCGGCCCTAGGGCCTTGTGGTTCACTTTAATGGGCCCGGGCAATTGGATTGTTGGGCCCATGGACCGTTTTAACCCTAGAAATCCTAAAATCAATTAAAATTGACCAAGCGCGTTAAAATTGGATTTTAACTGTTTATGTGCAAATTGCATGGTGATTGGATATGGCCTTAGGATGTGGTTTGATGTGGATGTTTAATTTTGTGGTTTGGTTTTACGGCCTGCGAGCTGATCAATTAATTGTAATAATTAATTAGGGTTTTATGGCCTGCGTGCCATTTTTTTTTCTCAGCTTGTGAGATTTATTTTATTTAGTATAGATATTAGCTAGTGCTAGATAAAGTAGATTGTTAGCCAAGATTGGAGAAAAGAAGCCCAAAGCCAAAGAAGCCACAAAAGATGGAGCATGGAGCATTCCACATGACTATGAAGGATGGACCAAAAGATCAAGACGCATGGAGATGTGTTTGCTTAGGGTTCATAGATAATTCCATTGGCTTGGAATTATCTTAGTCTAGAAAAGGCCATATCCACATCACGTTTAATTTCTGTTTTGTGTTTGTTTATTTATTGTCTTATTATTTGTGTGGTTGGTGTATGGATGATGCATGCAATTAGGATAATAAGATAATTAGACAACCCGGATCTATTATTTGGAGTTGTGCCCAAACTCAAATAGATAGATTAGTTGATATTGATCAACAAAACAATTAAAAATTGATTTAAAATCCATCAAATTTTAAATATTGTGTTCTTGCCTTCTCGTTATTTAAACACTCATTATCATCATTATTTATCAAGTTCGTGCGTGCCAAAGCATGGCGACTTGGTTCATAATGATGGAATGCGATGGCACGTAACAATGTGCAATTGTTTAGATAAGAGGTTGAACACAACTAGGCTATTAATTTGATTAAGAAACCTAGAGGCAATCAATTGGGATTATCCATATGGATGGATAAATAAGGATTTATTTGCCCGATTGAACCAAGATTTGCATATGGGATGCAATTGGAATTGTTCCTACCTAAAGTAGTCAAATTATGGGTGACTTGCCAAAGCAAGCTCATAAGGAGATGAAAGATGGATCTTGGCCCACTAGAAAATATAAGGATATTTTCCGCATTAATATCTTGAGGGTTATTAATCCGTAGAAAAATAGTGGGAGCTATATTTAATAAACTAGCCATTATTAAATATAGTCAAAAAAATTCATAAATACTAAAACTTGCGTATTTTCCTTTTTGTAGAATACCAAATGGCAAACAACTCATCGAGTTCACAACATTCCCTACGATCTGTCCTTGAGAAGGACAAGCTCTCTGGAACCAACTTTCTTGATTGGTACAGAAACTTGAGAATTGTTCTCAAGCAAGAGAAGAAACTGTACGCAATAGAGGAGCATGTTCCAGAAGGTCCAGAGAATCAGACACCTGTTGCCTTAAAGGCGTATCAAAAGCGTGTTGATGACGCCAATGATGCGGCCTGCCTAATGCTTTGCACCATGACCTCTGAGCTTCAGAAGCAACATGAGAACATGAATGCTGTCGATATGATCGAACATCTAAAGCAGCTCTTCCAAGAGCAGGCGAGGGTAGAGAGGTATGAGGTCTCAAAGGCACTGTTCAAATGTCATCTGGAAGAAGGGAACCCGGTGGGACCCCATGTACTCCGAATGATCGGGTACTTGGAGAATCTCGCCCGGCTCGGGTTCCCGGTCGGCCAAGAGTTGGCAACCGATCTCGTGTTGCAATCGTTGCCCGAGAGTTATGGACAGTTCATTATGAACTATAACATGAACGAGATCGTTAAACCACTGCCATATTTGCTCAACATGTTGAGGACGGCTGAACAGAGCATCAACAAGGGTAAGGGCAAGGCCATTATGATGGTGCATAAAGGAAAGGGCAAAAAGTTTGCCTCTTCCTCCAAGGGTAAAGGCAAGTCAGTTGCCAAGACCAAGGAACAAGCCCTTAAGCCTGTTGGTGGCATTGCCAAGGTCGTGACTAAGGGTGAGTGTCACTACTGCAGTCAACCTGGACACTGGAGGAGGAACTGCCCAAAATATCTGGAGGACAAGAGGCTTGGAATAGTGATTCCACCACCACCAGGTATTTTTGTTGTAGATGTCAATTTAACTGTCTCTACATCATGGGTATTAGATACTGGATGTGGATCTCATATTTGTCGAAATATGCAGGATCTAAAGAGAAGTAAAAGATTGGCTAAAGGGGAGGTAGATCTGCGCGTTGGGAATGGAGCAAAGGTTGCTGCGTTGGCCATAGGCGCGTGCGAGCTATCTCTGCCTTCAGGATTAGTTTTAGAATTAAATAATTGCTATTTTGTGCCTGCTATGAGCAGAAACATTATTTCTATTTCTTGTTTGGACAAGGAAGGTTTTATTATTTCAATAAAGAACAATTGTTGTTCCTTTTATTTGAATAATATTCACTATTTTAGTGCGCAATTATTTAATGGACTTTATGTCCTTGATCTAAGCAATCCTGTCTACAACATTAATACCAAGCGGATTAAAATAAATGATTTAAATCCTGCTTATTTATGGCATTGTCGTTTAGGCCACATAAATGAGAAACGTGTATCTAGACTCCATAAGGATGGATTGCTAGACTCATTTGATTTTGAATCATATGAGACATGTGAGGCTTGTTTACTGGGAAAAATGACAAAGTCCCCTTTCAATAAGAAAGGTGAGAGGACTAGTGAGCAATTGGCGCTCATACATACCGATTTGTGTGGGCCATTTGCCACGCCTGCCAGGGGTGGTTATGTCTACTTCATTACATTTACTGATGATTACAGTAGATATGGATTTGTGTACCTTATGAGGGCAAAATCCGAATCCTTTGAAGTGTTCAAAGAATTCAAGAATGAAGTAGAGAAGCAACTTGGCAAAAGTATCAAGGCTCTACGATCGGATCGTGGAGGAGAATACTTGAGCCAAGAGTTTGACGACTATCTTAGAGAGTGTGGGATCGTGTCCCAACTCACTCCACCCGGAACGCCACAATGGAATGGCGTGTCCGAGAGGAGGAATCGAACCCTATTGGATATGGTTCGGTCTATGATGTGCCAAACCGATCTTCCATTGTCATTTTGGGGCTACGCTCTATTAAGTGCAGCTTTCACCATTAACCGTGTTCCATCTAAATCAGTCATGAAGACACCATATGAGATGTGGAGTGGGAGGCGTCCCACACTGTCGTTCATGAGGATTTGGGGCTGCGATGTCTATGTAAAACGTTTACAATCAGACAAGCTAGGGCCTAAATCGGATAAGTGTAAATTTTTAGGGTACCCTAAGGAAACTAAGGGATACTACTTCTACAATCCAACCGAGAACAAAGTGTTTGTTGCTCGGACCGGCGTGTTTCTAGAAAGAGAGTTTGTCTCTAAAGAAGCAAGTGGGAGGAATGTAGAACTTGAAGAAGTTCAAGAACTACAAATCACTGAACCGATTATGGAACATGAACAGGAATCACAAGCAGTTGTGGATCCACCTGTTCAGGTAACACAAGAGCTTCGTAGATCTAGTTGAGTGCGCCAGGAACCCGAGAGGTACGGGCTTCTCGTAACTGATTCCGGTGACACGATGCTCATAGATGATGAGCCTACTACCTATGAGGAGGCCATGAGTGGCCCAGACTCGCAGAAGTGGCTTGAGGCCATGAGATCCGAGATGGAATCCATGTATACCAACAAAGTATGGACTTTGGTGGAACCACCTGATGGGGCGCGGCCCATAGGGTGCAAGTGGGTCTTCAAAAGGAAGATCGACATGGATGGTAATGTGATTACCTATAAGGGCCGATTGGTGGCTAAAGGATTCAGACAGATTCATGGTATTGACTATGATGAAACCTTTTCACCAGTCGCTATGACCAAATCCATCCGAATCCTACTTGAAATTGCAGCATACTACGACTATGAGATTTGGCAGATGGATGTCAAAACCGCATTCCTTTATGGGAATCTCCTCGAGGACGTGTATATGATACATCCGGAGGGTTTTGAGGATCCAAAGCAAGCCAACAAAGTCTGTAAGCTGCAACGATCCATTTACGGATTGAAGCAAGCTTTTAGGAGTTGGAATCGACGTTTTGATGAAGTGGTCAAAGAGTTTGGCTTCATCAGAAACGAAGATGAGTCTTGTGTCTACAAGAAGGTTAGTGGGAGCTCTGTAGCTTTTCTGGTCTTGTATGTGGATGACATACTACTCATTGGAAACGACATTCCCATGCTGCAATCTGTGAAAGATTGGCTAGGAAAGTGTTTCTCAATGAAGGACTTAGGGGAAGCAGCCTATATACTCGGTATAAAGATCTATAGAGATAGATCTAAGAGGTTGCTAGGCCTAAGTCAAAGTACATATATTGACAAGGTGTTGAAACGGTTCAACATGCAAGATTCCAAGAAGGGATTCTTGCCCATGTCACATGGAATCACTCTTTCGAAGAATGGTTGTCCTTCCAATGAGATTGAGAAGGAACGCATGAGTAGGATTCCCTATGCCTCGGCCATAGGATCTATCATGTACGCCATGTTATGTACTAGACTAGATGTGTCATATGCCTTGAGTATGACAAGCAGATACCAATCCAATCCGGGTGAGAGTCACTGGATTGCTGTCAAGAACATCCTAAAGTACTTGAGAAGAATTAAGGATGCTTTCTTGATGTTTGGCGGTGAGGAAGAGTTGCGTGTAAGGGGTTACACTGATGCAAGCTTCCAAACCGATAGAGATGACTTTAGATCACAGTCGGGATATGTGTTTTGCCTGAATGGAGCAGCGGTGAGCTGGAAGAGTTCCAAGCAAGAGACGGTAGCTGATTCTACAACAGAGGCTGAGTACATTGCTGCAAATGGCGCAGCAAAGGAGGCTGTTTGGATCAGAAAGTTTGTTTCTGAACTTGGTGTGGTCCCTAGCATTGCGGATCCAGTGGAGTTGTTTTGTGACAACACTGGGGCGATCGCGCAATCAAAGGAACCCAGATCGCACCAGAAGTCCAAGCACGTGCTCAGGAAGTTTCATCTGATTCGAGATATTATCGATAGAGGAGACGTTCGGATATGCAAGATTCCTACAGATGATAATCTGTCAGACCCGCTTACGAAGCCTCTCACGCAGTGGAAGCATGAAGGGCACACTAGGAGTATGGGCAAACGAGATGCGCCAGATTGGCTCTAGTGCAAGTAAGAGACTGTTGGAATAGATGCCCTAGAGGCAATGTAGTTTAGTATGAATTTGTATATGGCTAGACAATTCATTTATTATTTATTGGATATTTAATATAATGAAGTCCTTAGATTTACAATCGTGTTGTTTATCTTAAATATCCCTAGTCAAGTATAATGATTAAATGGGACAATCATCTATAGACTAGTATGGGGTTGGATTGATATGGAGATATCACGATCCAACACATAGGTGTGCATTACGGAATGTTGCACTGGATTGACCCATCACCGAGAAGGCTACATACATGTTATGTTGAGTCACAAGTGCTTCTCGGGTACAATGGTATTGTCATCCTTAGACTTGAAGTCACTAGATATTCTAGTTGTGGATCATTGTGATCTTGGTAGCGTTAAACGCTACACCGTAACTGGGTAGTTATAAAGGCGTGTACTGGATACAATGAGAAGCAAGCTTAGAGATCGTAGTGGACGTAGAGAGGATTTGCCCCTCCTACATAACGGGAGCAAATATCCTAGGCCACTCGAAGAATAGTGCTTATAGAATGTCTGGCCAGACTCAAATAAATCAATATGGGATATTGATGTTATTTGCACGAATAAGGCTATTCCATGGATCGAGAAACTATGGATTGGATATACGAGTGTGACTTGTATGTCTCGTGTCCAATCCGGATATGGAGGCAAAGGGATGAGACAATTACTTGTACAAGGTTGTCTAGATGACTATTCTATTAGTTGGCTAGAATGGATGTTTTGCTAGAAACCGCTCCATATTAGCAAACAGTTGCTACCAACTAGATAGAACCTATGGGGTCACACGCTATATAGAGTTGTACTAGATTTGGAATTAATTAATTGGATTAATTAATTAGAAGGATCACTTTGCAAACCCTTGCAAACTTAGTAGGGACTAATTTGCAAGGAAGGGACTAAATTGAATTCTAGTAAGACTAGAATAAGTCCTTTAGGTAGTTAACAAGGAGTTGTTGGACTATATAAAGGACCCTCCTTCCTTCCTTCCTTCCTAATAACTTATGCTCTTTAGAGAACATAACAAGAGTGGGAGAGAACAAAGGAGAGAGAGAGAGCAAGCAACAAGGAGCCGACGCCGCCCCTTGCCGCCACCCCTCACCCCGTCGGCAAAAAGAGGGCCGAGCCCCTCTTTTGTCTCGTTTTGCGTGATTCCTTCACCCTCCTCTCATTCCGGGCTAGCACCAAGGAGTTTGGGAGATCTAGGAGCAACTCTAGGCGTGGATCAACTATAGAGAACGTGACACTATTCGCGTTTGAAGTCATCAAGGAGAACCCAAAGGTGTGTTTATGATTTCTTACCTTCACTATCGTTATGCATCTAGACTTGTGATCCTTGGAGGGTTTTGCATGGTTATTTGTTTGATTATGCTTCCGTTGCGCGATCCATGAATCAAAACCCTACAGGCACAAGCAAGTTATGCGCAACTGTTGAAGTAAGAGGTTGGACGCAAGTAGGTAATTTTAATAAGATTAAAAGCCTAGAGGCATACAAATGGGATTATCCATGGAATGGATAAATAAGGAGTTATTTTCCCAATTGAACCAAGAGTTGCATGAGGATGCAATTGAAATTTTTCCTACCTAAATCACTAATTTTGGGTGACTTGCCAAGGAAAGCTCAAAAGAAGTTAAATATGGATCTTGGCACCCACTAGAAAATTTTTCCGCATTAATATTTGAGGGTTATTAATCCGTAAAAAAATAGTGGGAGCTGTATTTAATAATCTAGCCATTATTAAATATAGTTAATTGTTCACAAATACTAAAACTCGCGTATTTTACTTTTGTAGAATTCCAATGGCAAACAACTCATCGAACTCATCTCACTCCCTACGCTCTGTCCTTGAGAAGTACAAGCTCTCCGGGACCAATTTTCTAGACTGGTACAGAACATTGAGAATCGTTCTCAAGCAGGAAAAGAAACTGTACGCTCTAGAGGAGCAAGTTCCTGAAGGTCCAGAAAACAACACTCCTGCAGTCCTAAAGGTGTATTAAAAGCGTGTTGAAGACGCTAACGATGCAGCCTGCCTAATGCTTTGCACCTTGTCCTCTGAGCTTCAGAAGCAACATGAGAACATGAATGCAGTCGATATGATCGCTCACTTGAAGCAGCTCTTCCAAGAGCAGGCTAGGGTTGAGAGGTATGAAGTTTCCAAGGCATTTTTCAAATGTCATCTGTCAGAGGGAAACCCCGTGGGGCCGCACGTGTTGCGTATGATCGGCTATTTAGAGAGCCTCGGCCGCCTAGGGTTTCCGGTGGGTCAAGAGTTTGCCACCGATCTCATCTTTCAATCGTTGCCTGAGAGTTATGGACAGTTCATCATGAAATATAACATGAATGAGATCGTGAACCTTTGCCAGATTTACTCAATATGTTGACGACAGCTGAACAAAGCATCAACAAGGGTAAGGGAAAACCAATAATGATGGTGCAGAAAGGAAAGGGCAAAAGGTTTGCTTCTACCTCCAAGGGAAAAGGCAAGGCAGTTGCCAAACCCAAGGAATCTACCCTTAAGCCTGTTGGTGATGAATGTCACTACTGCAGTCAGTCTGGACACTGGAGGAGGAACTGTAGGGTTTTGATTCATGGATCGCGCAACGGAAGCATAATCAAACAAATAACCATGCAAAACCCTCCAAGGATCACAAGTCTAGATGCATAACAATAGTGAAGGTAAGAAATCATAAACACACCTTTGGGTTCTCCTTGATGACTTCAAACGCGAATAGTGTCACGTTCTCTATAGTTGATCCACGCCTAGAGTTGATCATAGATCTCCCAAACTCCTTGGTGCTAGCCCGGAATGAGAGGAGGGTGAAGGAATCACGCAAAACGAGACAAAAGAGGGGCTTCGGCCCTCTTTTGGCCGACGGGGTGAGGGCGGCGGCAAGGGGGCGGGTCGGCCTCCTTGTTGCTTGCTCTCTCTCCTTTTGTTCTCTCCCACTCTTGTTATGTTCACTAATGAGCATAAGTTATGAGGAAGGAAGGAAGGAGGGTCCTTTATATAGTCCAACAACTCCTTGTTAACTACCTAAAGGACTTATTCTAGTCCAACTAGAATTCAATTTAGTCCCTTCCTTGCAAATTAGTCCCTACTAAGTTTGCAAGGGTTTGCAAAGTGATCCTTCTAATTAATTAATCCAATTAATTAATTCCCAAATCTAGTTCAACTCTATATAGCGTGTGACCCCATAGGTTCTATCTAGTTGGTAACAACTATTTGCTAATATGGAGCGGTTTCTAGCAAAACATCCATTCTAGCCAACTAATAGAATAGTCATCTAGACAACCTTTGTACAAGTAATTGTCTCATCCCTTTGCCTCCATATCCGGATTGGACACGAGACATACAAGTCACACTCGTATATCCAATCCATAGTTTCTCGATCCATGGGAATAGCATTATTCGTGCAAATAACATCAATATCCTATATTGATTTATTTGAGTCTAGCCAGACATTCTATAAGCACTATCCCTCGAGTGGCCTAGGATATTTGCTCCCGTTATGTGGGAGGGGCAAATCCTCTCTACGTCCACTACAATCTCTAAGCTTGCTTCTCATTGTATCCAGTACATGCCTTTATAACTACCCAGTTACGGTGTAGCGTTTAACGCTACCAAGATCACAATGATCCACAACTAGAATATCTAGTGACTTCAAGTCTAAGGATGACAATACCATTGCACCGCGAGAAGCACTTGTGACTCAACATAACATGTATGTAGCCTTCTCGGAGATGGGTCAATCCAGTGCAACATTCCGTAATGCACACCTATGTGTTGGATCGTGATATCTCCATATCAATCCAACCCCATACTAGTCTATAGATGATTGTCCCATTAATCATTATACTTGACTAGGGATATTTAAGATAAACAACACAATTGTAAATCTAAGGACTTCATTATATTAAATATCAAATAAATAATAAATGAATTTTCTAGCCATATACAAATTCATACTAAACTAGATTGCCTCTAGGGCATCTATTCCAACAGTCTCCCACTTGCACTAGAGCCAATCTGGCGCATCTCGTATGCCCATACTCCTAGTGTGCCCTTCATGCTTCCACTGCGTGAGAGGCTTCGTAAGCGGGTCTGACAGATTATCATCTGTAGGAATCTTGCATATCCGAACGTCTCCTCTATCGATAATATCTCGAATCAGATGAAACTTCCTGAGCACGTGCTTGGACTTCTGGTGCGATCTTGGTTCCTTTGATTGCGCGATCGCCCCAGTGTTGTCACAGAACAACTCCACTGGATCCGCAATGCTAGGGACCACACCAAGTTCAGAAACAAACTTTCTGATCCAAACAGCCTCTTTTGCTGCGCCATTTGCAGCAATGTACTCAGCCTCTGTTGTAGAATCAGCTACCGTCTCTTGCTTGGAACTCTTCCAGCTCACTGCTGCTCCATTCAGGCAAAACACATATCCCGACTGTGATCTAAAGTCATCTCTATCGGTTTGGAAGCTTGCATCAGTGTAACCCCTTACACGCAACTCTTCCTCACAGCCAAATATCAAGAAAGCATCCTTAGTTCTTTCCAAGTACTTTAGGATGTTCTTGACAGCAATCTTGTGACTCTCACCCGGATTGGATTGGTATCTACTTGTCATACTCAAGGCATATGACACATCTGGTCTAGTACATAACACGGCGTACATGATAGATCCTATGGCCGAGGCATAGGGAATCCTACTCATGCGTTCCCTCTCAATCCCATTGGAAGGACAACCACTCTTCGAAAGAGTGATTCCATGTGACATGGGCAAGAATCCCTTCTTGGAATCTTGCATGTTGAACCGTTTCAACACCTTGTCAATATATGTACTTTGACTTAGGCCTAGCAACCTCTTAGATCTATCTCTATAGATCTTTATACCAAGTATATAAGCTGCTTCCCCTAAGTCTTTCATTGAGAAACACTTTCCTAGCCAATCTTTCACAGATTGCAGCATAGGAATGTCGTTTCCAATGAGAAGTATGTCATCCACATACAAGACCAGAAAAGCTACAGAGCTCCCACTAACCTTCTTGTAGACACAAGACTCATCTTCGTTTCTGATGAAGCCAAACTCTTTGACCACTTCATCAAAACGTCGATTCCAACTCCTAGAAGCTTGCTTCAATCCAAAAATGGATCGTTGCAGCTTACAGACTTTGTTGGTTTGCTTTAGATCCTCAAAACCTTGCGGCTGTATCATATACACGTCCTCGAGGAGATTCCCATAAAGGAATGCTGTTTTGACATCCATCTGCCAAATCTCATAGTCGTAGTATGCTGCAATTGCAAGTAGGATTCGGATGGATTTGGTCATAGCGACTGGTGAAAAGGTTTCATCATAGTCAATACCATGAATCTGTCTGAATCCTTTAGCCACCAATCGGCCCTTATAGGTAATCACATTACCATCCATGTCGATCTTCTTCTTGAAGACCCACTTGCACCCTATGGGCCGCGCCCCATCGGGTGGTTCCACCAAAGTCCATACTTTGTTGGTATACATGGATTCCATCTCGGATCTCATGGCTTCCAGCCACTTCTGAGAGTCTGGGCCACTCATGGCCTCCTCATAGGTAGTAGGCTCATCATCTATGAGCATCGTGTCACCGGAATCAGTTACGAGAAGTCCATACCTCTCGGGTTCCTGGCGCACTCTACTAGATCTACGAAGCTCCTGTGTTACCTGAACAGGTGGCTCCACAACTGCTTGTGACTCCTGTTCTTGTTCCATAATCGGTTCAGTGATTTGTGGTTCTTGAACTTCTTCAAGTTCTACATTCCTCCCACTTGCTTCTTTAGAGACAAACTCTCTTTCTAGAAACACGCCGGTCCGAGCAACAAACACTTTGTTCTCGGTTGGATTGTAGAAGTAGTATCCCTTAGTTTCCTTAGGGTACCCCAAAAATTTACACTTATCCGATTTAGGCCCTAGCTTGTCTGATTGTAAACGTTTTACATAGACATCGCAGCCCCAAATCCTCATGAACGACAGTGTGGGACGCCTCCCACTCCACATCTCATATGGTGTCTTCATGACTGATTTAGATGGAACACGGTTAATGGTGAAAGCTGCACTTAATAGAGCGTAGCCCCAAAATGACAATGGAAGATCGGTTTGACACATCATAGACCGAACCATATCCAATAGGGTTCGATTCCTCCTCTCGGACACGCCATTCCATTGTGGCGTTCCGGGTGGAGTGAGTTGGGACACGATCCCACACTCTCTAAGATAGTCGTCAAACTCCTGGCTCAAGTATTCTCCTCCACGATCCGATCGTAGAGCCTTGATCCTTTTCCCAAGTTGCTTCTCTACTTCATTCTTGAATTCTTTAAACACTTCAAAGGATTCGAATTTTGCCCTCATAAGGTACACAAATCCATATCTACTGTAATCATCAGTAAATGTAATGAAGTAGACATAACCACCCCTGGCACGCGTGGCAAATGGCCCACACACATCGGTATGTATGAGCGCCAATTGCTCACTAGTCCTCTCACCTTTCTTATTGAAAGGGGACTTTGTCATTTTTCCCAAAAAACAAGCCTCACGTGTCTCATATGATTCAAAATCAAATGAGTCTAGTAATCCATCCTTATGGAGTCTAGATACACGTTTCTCATTTATGTGGCCTAAACGACAATGCCATAAATAAGCAGGATTTAAATCATTTATTTTAATCCGCTTGGTATTAATGTTGTAGACAGGATTGCTTAGATCAAGGACATAAAGTCCATTAAATAATTGCGCACTAAAATAGTGAATATTATTCAAATAAAAGGAACAACAATTGTTCTTTATTGAAATAATAAAACCTTCCTTGTCCAAACAAGAAATAGAAATAATGTTTCTGCTCATAGCAGGCACAAAATAGCAATTATTTAATTCTAAAACTAATCCTGAAGGCAGAGATAGCTCGCACACGCCTATGGCCAACGCAGCAACCTTTGCTCCATTCCCAACGCGCAGATCTACCTCCCCTTTAGCCAATCTTTTACTTCTCTTTAGATCCTTCATATTTCGATAAATATGAGATCCACATCCAGTATCTAATACCCATGATGTAGAGACAGTTAAATTGACATCTACAAAAAAAATACCTGGTGGTGGTGGAATTACTATTCCAAGCCTCTTGTCCTCCAGATATTTTGGGCAGTTCCAAAATATGGCACGCAGGCCATAAAACCCTAATTAATTATTACAATTAATTGATCAGCTCGCAGGCCGTAAAACCAAACCACAAAATTAAACATCCACATCAAACCACATCCTAAAGCCATATCCAATCACCATGCGATTTGCACATAAACAGTTAAAATCCAATTTTAACGCGCTTGGTCAATTTTAATTGATTTTAGGATTTCTAGGGTTAAAACGGTCCATGGTCCCAACAATCCAATTGCCCGGGCCCAACAAAGTGAACCATAAGGCCCTAGGGCCGGCCCGGCCCAAAACCCGCAAGCTAGGCCCGCGGGTTAGGGCCGCCCGGCCCCTTAGGGCGGCCAATCTTGGGCGGCAAGCAAGGGGGGCGGTCCCCTAGGGGGCCGAACCTCCTCATGGAGGTTGTTTCCAAAATAACCTCCTTGCTTGGAGCCCAAGTTTGGTTGTTTCCTTGTTTTGGGAGAACTCCTTCTTCCCCAAGGATGCCCAAACCCTAGATCTAAGATCCTAAAATTTCTCAAACTCACCAATTCATGCATCCAATGCAATAATTGGGTCTTGTTATGATTAATTGATGAGAAATTGCATCCCATGCTTGATTTGTCTTGTTTTACGCGATAAACAACAAATTAAGGTGTAAAACAACAAGAATGTAACACATAAACTACGTTTATGCTCTATGACCTGTGGCTCTGATACCACTGTAGGGTTTTGATTCATGGATCGCGCAACGGAAGCATAATCAAACAAATAACCATGCAAAACCCTCCAAGGATCACAAGTCTAGATGCATAACGATAGTGAAGGTAAGAAATCATAAACACACCTTTGGGTTCTCCTTGATGATTTCAAACGCGAATAGTGTCACGTTCTCTATAGTTGATCCACGCCTAGAGTTGCTCCTAGATCTCCCAAACTCCTTGGTGCTAGCCCGGAATGAGAGGAGGGTGAAGGAATCACGCAAAACGAGACAAAAGAGGGGCTCGGCCCTCTTTTTGCCGACGGGGTGAGGGGGCGGCGGCAAGGGGCGGCGTCGGCTCCTTGTTGCTTGCTCTCTCTCTCCTTTGTTCTCTCCCACTCTTGTTATGTTCTCTAAAGAGCATAAGTTATTAGGAAGGAAGGAAGGAAGGAGGGTCCTTTATATAGTCCAACAACTCCTTGTTAACTACCTAAAGGACTTATTCTAGTCTTACTAGAATTCAATTTAGTCCCTTCCTTGCAAATTAGTCCCTACTAAGTTTGCAAGGGTTTGCAAAGTGATCCTTCTAATTAATTAATCCAATTAATTAATTCCAAATCTAGTACAACTCTATATAGCGTGTGACCCCATAGGTTCTATCTAGTTGGTAGCAACTGTTTGCTAATATGGAGCGGTTTCTAGCAAAACATCCATTCTAGCCAACTAATAGAATAGTCATCTAGACAACCTTGTACAAGTAATTGTCTCATCCCTTTGCCTCCATATCCGGATTGGACACGAGACATACAAGTCACACTCGTATATCCAATCCCTAGTTTCTCGATCCATGGAATAGCCTTATTCGTGCAAATAACATCAATACCCTATATTGATTTATTTGAGTCTGGCCAGACATTCTATAAGCACTATCTCTCGAGTGGCCTAGGATATTTGCTCCCGTTATGTGGGAGGGACAAATTATATCTACATCACTACGATATCTAAGCTTGCTTCATATTGTGTCCGATACGCGCCTTTATGACTACCTTGACACGGTGTAGCATTTGACGCTACCAAAACACAATACTCCACAACTAGATGATCTAGTGACTTCAAGTGTAAAGATGACAATACCATTGTCACCGCTAGAAGCACTTGTGACTTTACATAACATGTATGTAGCCTTATCGGAGATGGGTCAATCCAGTATGTCATTACTCCTAATGCATACCCATGTGTTGGATCGTGATACCTCGATATCAATCCAACCCCATACTAGTCTATAGATGATTGTCCCATTAATAATTATAATGGACCAGGGATATTTAAGATAAACAACACAATTGTAAATCTAAGGAATTCATTATATTAAATATCGAATAAGTAATATAATGAATCTTCTAGCCAATTTATTGTTCATACTGAACTATATTGCTTCTAGTAAACCTATTCCAACAATAAATTATCAAAATCATACTCCAAACCATTAAGAAACGCCCGATTGTACGGTTATGCTCAAAAACATCAAAAAGTGTATTTTCTTCCCAAATCAGCCCAGAATCCAGCACTTTGCACCGAAACGCACACAAATAACAATGTCAAACGTACGTAGCATAACTCTTATTAAGGACTTATCAAATACCCCCACACTTGCCATTTGTACGTCCCGAGCAAAGACTCAACTACTACATCTAACTGTCTACTAGCCGACAAGACACAAACGACTCAACACGACTCATGACACAACAATGCAGCAAGATGATGCAATGCAATTCTAGAATCCATCTTCAAACACAATGTAAAACAAAAACATCCACTTTCTCTCTTTTTGGTAAGATCAGGCAATCTCCCTCTCATCAACTGAATCTCATTAAGCTCTCACTAATCCTTTTTGAAATTTACATACACATAGCAAGAATTTTAAATAAAACAATTCCATGTATCAGCTCACTAAGGCGTCCCCTTTCTTCCACCAATTCAAACCAAGACAAAAGCACGTCATAAGCTTCATTGGGTCTAACTCAGATCAAATCATTTGCGTTTGAATGCAAATTGTCTCGGAGAAGGGAGTTACAACTCCTGTGAAATAAGGCTTGACTCTAGTTTTCCTCAGTAACTCAGCTCTTGGTTGTTCTCCTTATTCCTGAGCATTTTCTTTTGTTATTTTTATTTTAAGCACTTATATCCTCTGTTTTTAAACTGTGAGCTAGAGAGTGTGGGCTTTTTCGGTTAACTGTTGTGACCACCGTAAGGGATGGTGGTGTATGCCCCCAACTTCACTTAGGCTGAGGCAACCGTACGACATAAAACCAACTCTACACGAAGGTCCACCCCAGATCAACAAGAGACGACAAGTTTCCACTTGAAAACATAATATTCGGCTACTTTGAACTTCAATTTAATTAGCATACTATAGGAAACTTATGTATACTTTACATGTCATTCTTTCACAACTTCCGAAAATTCCCGGGACATCCTTAGTGAAACCTCTACACAAAATATTAAAGAATAAATTTTTTCCTACTATGCCTCTTCCTACTCAAAAGGATTCATTCACTAAGCTCTTTTCAGGTTCAAGATCCTCAACTGCCTTTTCTCAAATTTTCATATTTCTAATTTTATGGATTTTCTATTTTGTCATTTTTTCTGTATTTTCATAAGTCCTATCTCTATATGCAAGTCTTAGCCTCAAAAAAGTTTCACACTACATACCTCAAATCTTTGGTGGGTATACTCAATTATGTAAAAGTGCAACCGAATATAAATCTACTCTACACAATATGACAATATAAGTAAAAAATATAACATAACCACAACACTGACTCACAATATGAACTAAACACATTCTACATGTAACTGGTTATGCAAACAAATTTGGCTAGCAAACAGATAAACCACCCAACACTGAATGCTTCTTTGTCCTAAACGAATTTACAATATGTAAGAAGAATCAACCATCAATGTGAAAGGCCAGTAGATGAGATGGAGCTGACATACTGAAATAAAAGAAACACAAAATTTAGCAAGAGAAAAGAAATACTCAAAACCACCTCAAGGGTGGGTAAGAAAACGTGTGCCAAGCAGTCCCCAAGCAGTGGTGCGCCACTATGCTCCCATCCGGTCGGTGTGTTCTCCCACATCAGGGTCAACTGCCTTCCTTTGCTGAAATATGTGCCTCAAGAATACCCAACTCACCAATGCAAGTCCCTGTAAAGGTCATGTGCTCCATGGCACACTGGGGTAGATTCTCCCATAGTCTGCTCAAATATGTCACTAGGAAATATCATTAGTCCCTATATCTCTCATCTCTCCGCATACATAAAAAAAAAACAAAAAAAAAAAAACACAACTTTATTAAAAACACACTACCTATGCTAAAACATAAAATAACTTGGGTTGCCTCCAAACAAGCTCGGTGTAATTTAAGGTCGGCGACCGGACCCAATTACCTCAGATATTAAGGAGGTCTAGCACGACGTGCCTCCTCGTTCAAGTTCTTGCTCTTGATCTTCTGCACCACATCATGTGCTCACCACATTTGGCTTCTTTTCTGATTCGAGTGGATCGGGCTGAAAAACTGTAGGCAACCCAAGAAAAGGATCCACACATCTTCTCAAAACTTGATCATGGCCAATTAATTTTTTTCCCTTGCCTGGAAAAAGTTCCTTGAAAACAAGTTATGAATCGAGAACTTTAATAGTAAGATCCTCTGTCTCTAGATCCACATTTGCGCGCATTTTCTTCAAAAGCGGTCTTCCAAAGATGAGTGGAACATCGCGATCCTCGTTGATTTCCACAATCACAAAGTCTGCAGGAAGACAAATGCACCCACTTTCACGAGCAAGTTCTCAATCACCCCCTTTGCAGTAACAATAGAATTGTCTGCCAGTTGCAGATCCATCTTCACTGGGGTTGGCGCACCAATGCCCAATCTCTGAAATAGGGACAGTGGCATGAGATTAATACTCTCGCCCAGATCACAGAGCCAATGCATGTGATATCCACCCCAAGAGTGCAGCCTAAGATGACACTGCCTGGATCTCTCATCTTGGGAATGTCTCTCTGAATCATTGTACTACACGTCTCTGTCGGCTTCAGCGTGGCATAAGGATCGATGATCTTCTTACCCCATAAAATTTCCTTCAAGAACTTCTTTTACTTGGGCATCTGAGCAAGTTTTTCCACAAGATGAATGTTTATTTGCAGTTGTTTGAATATGTTCAGAAATTTCCCAAAGTGTTTTGCCGCTGGATACGGCACATCTAGCACATATTGAGCTAGATTTAGAGTGTTCTTCGACTCTTCTATTTTCTCTACCGTGTCCATTGATTAGGGACTCACGGCCTTGGGAACTTCTTCACCCAGTTCTTTCTCAGTGGCCTTTGTAACTTCAGCTCTCGCATATCTAGGATATGGAGGACCCTGAGTAGTCACACCACTATGAGTAGTAATAGCTTTGAGCTGCTCAATAGGAACAATGGTATTAGATGGAAGCATGCCACGTGGAAGATTAGTTTTCTGATTAGCAATTTTCCCAATCTGCGTCTCATGACTCTTCATTGTCGCTTCCATGGAGACAATTTTGCTCTCCATTCTATCTTGATTAGCGAGCAGTTTTCTCAACAAAACATTTGTCTCTTGGTCTTCTTGTTATGGAGCCTGCTGCTGCTGAAATTTCCCTTGAGCTTCATACTGAGAATTCGGCTGTTGTACGGGCGCATATAATCCACTGTTTGGGTTGGCATAGCTAAAGTTATGACGGTTGCGGTTGTTGGGTAGGTACGTGTTAAGCCAATGCTTCTGTCTCATTAATTTCACATCCGCAACACCCCTATCATTCCCTTGATTCTCATTTGCTAGTAGCTCACCATGGATTTTACCTGTGATGGATGTTGCATGTCCTGAAATGCTGAGGTCATAGATTCAAGCTTATGCTCCATAGACTCGATTTGTTGGCTAGACCTGCATCCAGATTTTAAATATCTACGAGTCTCAGACCTCGTAGTCTCTCTCTTTTGCCACACTGTTAAGTAGGTCCTGAGCTCGCTGCATTCCAAATACCATAAAGTTACCCCCATCTAGCGTATCAATTTTTGTGATGTTTCCCTTTTCAAAGCATTGTAGAAGTAATGAAAGAGCTTATACCCATGCTCCCCATGAGTGGGGCGCCAACGAAGAATCTGACTGAACTTTCTCCATGTATCCCCCAATGAGCTGTCTTCATCCTGCGTGAATTTCGTAATTTCATCCATTTTTTGGGAAACCTTGGATGGTGGAAGATATCTCCTCAAAAGCTCCTGGAAACACTTTGTCCATGTCGTGATGCTTCCTGCTGGAAGTTCGAAGAGCCACTACTTTGTCTTCCAAGATAAAGAGAATGGAAATAGCATTAACTTAAGTGTTTCATATGGGACCCTCTGATCGTGCAAATTTGAAGTAATTTTCTCAAAAACAAGCAGATGGTGGTTAGGGTCATCTCCTGGAGCTCCAGTGAAAGAGCACTCATCACGAACCATATTGATCATGTGTTGGCGCAATTCAAAATTTTTGTGCATTTATCTGTGGCCTCACAATGGTTGGTTGGTAGCCAGCTGGTGTAGTTCTAAAGTTTTCCACCATAGGACGATCATCAATAGCAGCATTGTCCACTTGGGCTACAGTATTTTGCCCATTGTTTATGTTTACACCGTTGTTGCCTCCATTATTTCCAACAACTACTCCTTCACCAGGTGGTGGTGGATTTTGGGGATTTTGGCGTGCGATATCTGCTTGAATCTCAACCATTTGAGCTCTCAACTCTTCACTTACACGTGCCATGTTGGCCAAAGTAGTCTCCGCATCGACTCTGGCAGCTTGGGCATCTTGTGCCTCCTTGCGGAGCCTCTCCAACTCACCTCTATCTTGCTCATCTCATAGCAACTGAATTTTTGTTCCTCGTGTCTTTGTGTTCTGTGTGAAATAAAGATTTCGGCTCTTCAAGTACTGAGTACAGTGACTCGTCTCTAGAACGGGTCATGCACCATGAAATTCAACCTGAAAAAACAATTACACAAAGAACGTAGGTGACTAACAGATATTAATAAGAAAATTAAATCCCAGAGATTTAAAATAATAACTAATTTAGCCGAAAACCCTGCAACGGCGCCAAAAACTTGACACGCTCCAACTGCAAGTGTTCAGCTGTCGGTTTAGTAATAATCCGGTGATCCGGGTTGTCGAACCCGAGAAGTTCTTTGTAAACTAATTATTGATTTGTCCCTTGTGTGGGATAGCAATTAATTTTTGGTTACTACTTTCACTAAAATTTAAAGAACAAATATCTGAATTAACCAAATGAATTACTTCACGATTAACAAAGATTGGTTATTTTAAGTGATTTAATAAGTGGACAAGATCAGGATATCTCTATGGGTTCACTAGGTATCTCACACCAATTAGGATTTACGTTCAAGTGACACGAATGTGTTCTACTTAGTCAAACGAGCAATTATACTTTGAAGATTCCTCAACCAAAGTCTATATTCAAACTCTTGTACTTGATTCCTCTAGCCCACTAAAGTTCAACTATGCATTACGGTCTTGTGGTCTACTCTTAGTTCTAGCTAACTAGCAAGATTCCTCAACCCTAGATACGGCTAGTGCTTGATTTAAGTTCCGGCAACAAGTGTTGACTCCTCTAACATTCACTACCTAGATCAATCCTATTGTGATATCAAACAATATGGAAGACTGATTAAGCTCATAAACTAAGCATAACTAAGTAGAAAACATTCAGTTAAGCTAAAAGCATGAAACAAGATCCATAAATCATCAAGTCATGGTGTTCAAACCCTATCTCCCTATGGAATAATGAGTTTAGCTACGAAAAGACCTGATCAAAGTACAAAGTTCAATGATCATGTAACAAAACTAGATAAAGAGAAGATAAAAGAGAGAAAATGAATAATCCCCAGCTCCAAGAATGCACCTTAGCTCCAAGAACCTGTCCAAACATTGCTAACCCCTGGAAAATACGACCTAGATAGCCAAAATATGTTTCCCAAAAGATTATACCATGTTTTGCTAAATTATGAAAAGTCCTCGCTAAAATCTGATGTTGCTGGCATTCTCTTCGTTCGAAGACTTCGACTCTTCGTGCGAAGAGTTTCAGTATTCGCGCGAAGGTCTTCTTATTTTGAGACTGATGCACATTCCAAGAAGACCTCTGACCAACTCTGAATTTTGTCTAAGTAAAGCCTTCATAAGAAGACAAATTGTCTTCGTGCGAAGACCCTGTAGCTCTAGGATTCCTTAGTTGCTTTTGCATCCTTTTTTTACTTTTCTTCTATTCAGAAGCTCGTTCCTTCTATCCAATTGATTCCCGCACGCGTAATTTCTGTCAAACAACAACACGAACACTACCGCGAAGATAAAATGTGATAAATTATCAAAATCATATCAAAACCATTAAGAAACGCCCGGATTGTACGTTTAAGCTCAAAATCATCCAAAAGTGCTTTTTCTACCCCGAACAAGCCCAGAATCCATCACTTTGCACCGAAACGCAAACAAATGACAATGTGAAATGTACGTAGGATAACTCTTAATAAGGAGCTACCATCCACTTTTCTCTTTAGTCCAACTAAATGTGCACGTTGTTGTACTTTGATCCTTGATTCCTTTAACTGTTAATTAGTCCAACTAATTAACATCTACATCTATTCTGATCCTTTGGATTATGACCCTGCAGGTTCCTATTATGTTGGCCGTAACAATTACAAACATTGAGCAGTTTCTAGCAACACATCAATGCTACCCAACTAATAAGAATAGTCAGTGATCTGACAAACCTATGTGACCAATGTTGGCGTATTGTATATATCCCTTTGTCACAATATTCTAATTGGACACGAGACACAAATGTCACACTCGTATATCAATCTGTTTCTCGATCTTGGGAATAGACTTATCTGAACGTATAACAACAATATCATATATCGATTTACCTGAGTCTGGCCAGACATTTAATAAGTACTAATCATCGAGTGGTCGCGGGTACATAATCCCGTTATGTGGGAGGGACAAATCCTCTCTACATCACTACCATCTCTGAGCTTGCTTCATATCATATCCGATTATCGCTTTTATAGTTACCCGGTTAAGGTGAAACGTGTAACGATATCAAAACATGATAATTCACAACTAGAGTATCTAGTGACTTAAAGTCAAAGGACTACAACACCATTGTCACTACGAGAAGCACTTGTGACGTTCACATAACTCCCATGTAGCCTTCTCGTGGTGGGTCAATCCAGTATGCCATTACTACTAATGCATACCCATGTGTTAGACTTGATATCTCTATATCAATCTACCCAAATACTAGTCTCCATGCATAGTGATTCTCCTCATAACAATTATACTTGACTAGGGTTAATTAAAGATACAAAAATTGTCATCTAAGACTTCATTATATTAATATATCTATATATAAAAAATGAATATTCTAGCTAAAACAACATTCACATTGAAATAGATTGCCTCTAGGGTATCTACACCAACTCCTAGTTATCTTGAAATGTGACACTTTCGTGCAAACTTTGTAGGTTATACAACCTGCAAGACATCTAGCTAAATTCCCGCGCAAGAAAGGAAACAATACTGTTGGCGGTGTTCATAGACAAGCTGAGAAAAGGTCTACGTCTATTGTAGCACGGACGATGCATTTTCTTACCAACATTGAGGTAACGTAGATAATGTTTGAACCAAGTTACCGCCATTTTTTTTTTTGTTTAATATTACTAATATTTTTTAAATGTACCCATTTCGTGCAAATGGTGTAGGTTTTACCACCAGCGAATCTGCAACATATATCCCAGCGCGGGAATGCTTCAACTGATGATGGGTTTACAGGACAAGTTGAGAAGATGTCTACATCTACTGTAGCTAAGGCGGAGCTATGTCCCTTAAACACAGATGTAATTTAGATGATATTTGAACCAAGTTACCGTCGATGTTTTGTTTCTTATTACTATTAGGCTTGAAATGTAACATTTTCGTGCAAACGTTGTAGGTTTTACCACCTATGAACCAGCAACATATATCCTCCCGCTGAAAAATAAAGACTGTTGAGGGGGTCATGGTCAAGCCCCGAACAGGTCTATGCCTAAGGCTGTAGTGGCGAAAAAGATTATCTCTGACAGTGAGTATATGTGATATGACGAACCAGTCACGGATTATATCATGGTTTTTGATATTTCTTTCAAATGCCACCGATGGTTTTTCCCACTTTTTTTATGATATGTTTCTTTTTTATTCTTAGTTAATAAGAAAATCTGTGGAAAGGATTTCTCAACCGAATGGTAATATATCCATTCCCGGTTATATTGTACTTTTATTTTGTTTGGTTGTATTTCGTTCTTAGTGCTTTTACCAAGTGCTTCTTGTTCTCATTAACATTTGCAATGGGATCAAGAGGATCAAAAAGGAATCACACAAAAGACTCGTACAATTTGATTGACGAGGTTGGTATTCGTGAATGATTACTGAATTCGAAGATTGCTGATTTCCGTACAAGAGCTCAGTAATTGGTCTATGTCTTACTACAGACAGATGAGGTACAGAAAGATATTTAGAGTTGGTCACCGCCATTGGCTCGGGGCCCCAATACTGTTGACGTCCCAATAGGAGAGATGAATGCCAATGAAATGGATACCTATTTTAGTACTTACCACAGTTAAACAAGTTCCTTTTTGTATTTATTGCTGCTGCTCAGAGGTTTGACTGTTTCGTGCAGAACGTGACGTCCCAGAGTACAACACCGAGGATATCACAACGCCTTCATGATATTAGGTCCCCATTGTCCCTGACGTCCCCCTATATGCCAGTGACTCCATCCTCGCCAAGACAAAATGAGAAAGGGAATGTATCTACATCATGTACATATCTTATTTCTATTATCCCACCTAATACATACCCTTTATTGCGGTAGATGGTCAGTCCATTTCCCGATGGTTAATTAACTGATTCAAAATGAATAATATTGTGCCAGCTCCGCCTTCAAGTATAAGAGGGAGAGGCGTAACCCGTGGTATTTCATTGAGGAGGTTGGGCGACAGAGAAAAGTACACTGTGAACATTCCTCTTGGCAAGCTGAGACCAATTGGCTATCATGTAAAAGAGATCACTGCAGAGTTGGGTTTAGCAGTGCAGAAGAATGAACCAATGAATGTGGAGAGGTGAAACTGATGGACGAGGTTGACCTGAAACCTATATATGATCATCTTCATGTAAGTGATCTAACATACGTGAGAACATATTTTTCCTTGCAATTACTTTATGTGAATGTGTACTTATGACTACACATATCTTATCATATGCAGGGTCTATTTGACCTCGACTTCAAGAAAAAAAGGTGATTCTATGGCAGAGGAATCTTTTGGTGAGTATCACTATAAGCTGCACAGACACGACAAGAAGTTCTGCACCCCCACTGAAGCATTGCGCAACCAAGAACCAGGTGTATCCCATGCTAAATGGGAAATAGTGTGTAAACATTTTCAGACAGATGGGTGGAAGTTAAAATATGGAGTGTTTTTTTATTGCAGCAAACTAATTTAGTTTCGCTTTTGACTTCATGTCCACTATTACGTCATTGCAGGCTAGGAGTGCCAGGGCAAGTTGAACCGATTGAAAGTCAAAAAACTTTTTACGTAAGGTTCAAATTCGACCGTCTTAGGTTTATATGAGATGGAAATTTCCATGTCATGCGCTCTTTGAACAGTTTAGTATCACAGATTTACCATATTTCCGTATGAAATTCATTTGTATATCTTGTGCAGGATTCCCCCTCCCTTATCGACAAATACAAGACAACACACACCAGGAAGAACTTAGGCACTTGGACAAGTCTGGATGCGGAGAAGAAGCACATTAGTTTTGTAATATCCTCGCCGTGTTTTATTTTACTTGTATGGTTTTGATATCTTGTGACTTTTTTTAAACTACAGAAACAGTGGGTGGAGATGCGGGATAATGATAAAGATGGTAAGCTGGCCGAAGAGAAGATAGTGGAAAAAGTTCTTGGGAGAAGGCGTGGATTTGTATCAGGATTCGGTGTTGGTGAGCTCCCGACGACTGCATTGAATTTTGAAGAAGGAACATATGTTAATGACTCTAGGGTTGCTGAAGCAGAAAGGATGGCTGAAGCTGCTGAGTTAAGGGAACAGGTTGCCAAGAAAGTCGCCAAGGAAAATGTGAAAAGAGCAGAGGAGGCTGAGAAAAAGGGAGAGGAAGCCGAGAAAAACGCCGGGTAGGCTGTGAGAAGGGAAAATGAATATAAAAATGGAATGAACGAAATGGAATAACTGATTCAGAACATGGAGTCATTGATGCCGAAGAAGAAGAAGAAGAAGAAGAAGAAGAAGAAGAAGAAGAAGAAGAAGAAGAAGAAGAAGAAGAAGAAGAAGAAGAAGAAGAAGAAGAAGAAGAAGAAGAAGAAGAAGAAGAAGAAGAAGAAGAAGAAGAAGAAGAAGAAGAAGAAGGCATCAAGAGCACATTATTCAACATCATCTTTCGATGAGTTTTAAGGTAATATGTCAATTTTCAGTTCAATTTTTGAATAACTGACATGTTGAGTATGTTGCGTCGATAATTAATTTTAAATTATTTTGGTGTATGCATGAGGTTGTGTGATACTTTGGATAGTTGAATGTGACTTCTCCAAGTGTGTTGGACATATGAAACTCATTTAGTCGATACTGTAACCTACAAATTTCTTTTTACAGTATTAAGTTTTAAGGACCATGGCTCTTTGCTACTTGCATTCTATTTTACCTGGTGAAATAACTTTTTTCGTCTCATTTGCTTGGACAGCTTTGTTATTTACGGAGTCATGTACTTCTTGAGTTACACGTGGAACATGCTGCTCCACCAATTAACTGATCTATAGCTATTTGTGTCCTGTATGGGTGCATTAGTTGTGACTTATTGTGAGAAAAAGTAGCATATTGCTAAAGAAAATTATCCATCAGCAAAGAGAAAAAAAACAAAAAGTTTTAAGAAAATAGCATAAAAGAACATAAAATAATAGAAAATAAAAGTCTAACTACTTCTCGAGCTTGGGGTTTGATGGCTCCGCATTTTCCTCCTTCAGTTGTTCATATGTCAGTTCCTTTGTTGGTTTCTCCTTTCGGAAAGATTTGTCCGGGAAGTCCCCCCTCTCCTCTGTATCTCTTATTTTTCTTCCGTAGTAGCTCATTTTTCTTGGAATAATTTTAGCAATTTCTTCTATCATTAGTCGGCCTTCCTCAACCCAATCTCTCTTCTTCGTTAACAACCTGACAGCGGGCTCGTCGTCACTGCTTGAATCATCAATGGTGAATCAGAGCTGATGAATATAGGAGCATCCTCACAGGACCCTGGTAGTCCTGTGAAAGGACTGGTGACCTCCTCTTCTTCACGCAGGCGTTTGCGAATGGGTTCCATGGTAAGAGATTTTTTTGGATGGAATTTCTTGTGTTTGAGAATGAAATGGAGGTTAGAAATCAAATAGGGAGGGCAGGTCCATTAACCTACAATCAATTTTAAAAGTTAAAACTCAGTGTTTGAGGGTGCATGGTTATAACTGGTTAGTGGTTATATGATATTCATTACGGGGCATTAAGTTCGTTCATGATGAGGCAGTTACGGTATGTGGACAGCTTCAGTTGTGCGAATCTAAATTCATTGAATATTAATTCAAATAAAAATGGAGAAGAACATTCAGCAAGTTTGCTTAATGTCTGCCCTGTTACCTTCTGGAATTGTTCAAAGGAGGAACCAGTTAACTTTTTACAACGTTCGGTGTTTGTTAACATTTCGTTTCGACACTTTTTCAGCTTTTGGGCCTGCGAGCTGCTCGATATTATGCACATAATGTATTTTTCACAAAAAGTTTACCACATCAGCATTTTAGTTTCGTTTCCCTCGCCGCGTACAATTTTCATGAACCGATATCTACTATTTTATGTTTTGTTTGAAATCACATCATCAAATGTTAAAATATCGACGTCGCATTACAGCTCCGGCAGGAGCAGCAGCACATTCATGCTCATCAATTTTGAATCCAAGTCAACAATGTACAGTTCTATGCCAACTTTCTGAGTGCAGTATGTGGGAAATGCATCTGTCAAAACGAGGTTAAGAATTCTCTGAACAATATGTATAATGTGTTTTTTGGAAGAAATTGTGAATATCTGTAATCTTTGGAGCAACTTGTGGATATTTGTAGTATTTGGTCGGGTTTGTGCCGCTAGTTTCTGGCTATTTGGGTACTTGAACTATTGATGTTTTGTTTGGCAAGCTTAATTGTTAACAACTTTGGATTGAAAATTAGTGTGTTCTGCAACCTTGTTTGTGTTGTATGTGTGCATGGGTGATCAAAAAGGATCACCAACAGCTTGTATGGACCTGTATTTTTCTTATGTTGTTTTTGTTATGAAATTACATGTTATTTGATGAGCAGGTATAAAAATATGTGGGACAAGCGACTATGTTAATAGTCATCTATGAAGAAGACCAAATAAACAGACGACGAGCATGTTTGTCGTTTAAACGAATTTAAAACAAAAAATTATCTTACCAAAGTAGTCGCCTAAAATAAAAAACGACGAGCAAAGTCGTTTGCATGAGTCTATCGAGTTGGCAAAAGTTTTGACAACGAATTCAAATAGTCGGGGGTAGTTGGCAAAAGTTCAATGACAAGAAAAAGTAGTCGAAATGCTCGTCAGCAAAAATAAAGTTCCACGAAATTTGATGATCGGGATGTAGTCGGCAAAAGAACAACGTCGAGCAGAAGTTTTCAGCAAAAGTAGTCGGTTGTTATGTTCTACCAACCAACGGATGTGTTTATCGCCCCGTCGAACTACCGACTGAACTATACCAACCACATCGCGACGAGCATTGTTCGTCGCTCTTTCATTCTAACGACAGTTTTTTTGGATGTAACGAGTAGCCTGCTCGTCCAAACAAACCGATTTTTTCGTAATGTAGACATTCTAGAATACATGTCATCACCCATGTCACAGTGACGACCCACTTGCCTGTTAATAACTTTTATTAATATTAGTTTTTCTTTTTTTTTTTTGCTGAAATAGATTGTACTTGGATGTTTAATATTAGTTTAAAATGAGGGTATTTTACAAAGAGGAGTTCAGCCAATGGCATTCCTCAAATGCCATGTGAGGAATGACATTGACATTCAACCAATTTCCCCAAAGACGGCTCGTCGATGTGACGTTTTAAATAATTTTCTCTCTAGCCCCTCTATCTACTGGGGTCTTTTAAAAAGGCCCCAAACTCTTATTTTGTGATGTTTTTTTTTAAGCAAATAAATTATATTGCACCAATGTCAAATTCCAAAGTCTACAACTGCCACTATCAAACATGACCGACACCAAGTTCCAATAACTGTTTCACAATTTTACATCAATCTAATGCGATAAAATGCTTGAAGAAATTTGGCCTAAGCATATCATCTTTTCCTGAATTCTTCGCATCGCCATCGACAGTTCTTATAAGTTCCTTCGTCATCTGAAAATGTTGGTGACTCCGTTATCTCTTCAGCAATAAAGCTTCATATTCTGCTCTATCAATATCCTCAGTATAGCATATCTCCAAAATTAAGTCAGCTTCCTAGCTGGTAACTTCTATGAGGTGGAATGTCATTCCAACGAAAATATCAGCAACAGCCATATCTCTTCTGTTATAGCAAGTAGCCGCTCCACTTTACGATTAGCACAAACCCTATTCCGGTCTCGATTTCATCTGAAGCTATCGAGTAACAAGCAATCAAAATTCTCCCAAATCGAGATCCCCTTTGAACCCCGAGGAAGAGAGAGAGACAGAGGAGCGTCGATAGACCTTGAATTCCCCCAAATCCCTTATTTTGTGATGTTAGAGTGTGCCTCCTGTAGAACGAATGCAAACAAAAAAGCCTTGATCAGTTATAACCTCTTCAAAGCAACTCTTACAAACTTTAAATAACTCCATTTTAATCCCAAAGATGTTCATTGTTTGGCCCTTCAATGTAATTTTGGCATTGACTTTAGGTCCTTTAACTTCTTGAAATTTAAATTTTGGCTTCTTTCTTCACTTCTCTTCTCATTTGGACTCTTGAATCTTCAAATCAAGCTCAAAGCTAATTCTTCATATCATTTGGCCTTCTTCATATCATTTGGCCTTCCTAAACTCTTTTATATCATCACTTGATCCACAACGTAACTTTTAACCTACAAAAGCAAATGAAAACAACTAAAGCTACAAAAAAAAGAGCACAAGTTAGGAATAAATAAGTAAAATTGCATATATATGCAAGTTACATAACAAACATTTAATTTTAGTCATGAAGAGTTATGAAGTCTTATTTGTTCCTTATATCAGTTTAGGTATTCTGAAGTCTAGACAGAAATCAAGAGAGAGAGAGGTGGGGTACACATTACAGAATAGTGAAAGGAAACTGGGAGTGAGAAATTTTGGTGTTTTCTGGAGAGAGAGCTTCTGGAGAGAGAGCTCTTCCTTCTTCTTTCATTAATCTTTGGAACTTGCGTCGTTTGTTGTGGTTGTTGTTGGTTTTTTGCTTTCCGAAAGGTTCAAGTCACCGGAAAATAGCAATCTTTTCCCAAACTCAGGCAAGCCCAGCTCAGGTACGTGACTCTGCTACACTCACTATTTTCTTCACCCTAGCTCCTGTCTCTCCTCTCTATCCGAGACAAAGCAACAACCACAAAAAAAATATAAAATCATCTTAATATACATGAAAAAAATCCCCATAAAACCCCTTCTGTCTTTTGCTTCCTCTGATCACTTCATGTTGTTCTAAATTCTCACATATGGTGGTTGTTTTTTCATACTAAAATCTCTTTGACTAACAACAACATACAATGCAGCCTGACGGTCTCGTACGGAATCACTGGAGGAGCCATTAACGCCACCGCCACCAGCAGCTAGGACTAGAGAGTGCTCCAAGACCCTCAACCAGGTTAGCTAAACAAAATTATCAATTCTGCATATCTTTTTTTCTCCATCTTATTTGTTGCTCCATTTATCAAAAAAGAAAGTAAAACACTAGAAATTTGAGTTTTTCGTTTAACTGACTTGGAGCGAATTGGATAATTGAATTCAAGATTCGTTCTTGTATACAGCTTTAGGTAAAATATCTTCTTTGTGATTGGGGAGTCATATTCAATGTCACCTAAATGGTGAGGATTAGATTTTAGACATATAAGAAGTATAGATAATAAGAGAGAATTCAATCTCTCTTGAGATTATCAGTGCACCAAACACAAGTTATTACTCTTTACTAATATTAGGCAAAATTGCATCTGTGGTACCTAATCTTTGTTTTTAGTGTAATTTTAATACCCAAAGTTTAAAATCAAGCATTCATACTACCTATAGTTGTATTTTGTTGCATCACGAGTACCCATCCGTGACGGCCGTCTATTTGTTGGACAGAATTAGTCATGTGCCTTTTTATGGAGGACATTACAGTCACAGCCATGACCACCACCATCACCGCAACTCCACCCCAGATTCCGCCAGCCCAAATTCAACCCAAAATTGAACAAACCCAACTCAATCGCCGATGTGATTCAACGCCTCCGTCGAAAGTAGAATCGACCACTTTTTAACATCAATTCAGCATCTACTACTTGATTCCAACTACAAAGTGAATAACAAAACAAGTAAAGATGGAGAAACATAGTAGTGTAGTAGCAGCAGAAGAAACAAAGCCTCCAGCAATTGAACGCCTCCGTCTAATGTCTTCAATCTTTGTTTAAATAGACTTCAGTGCTCGACTTCTTACCCTCCAACGATTCACCCTCTCCCTTCAATTGATTCCTTTCAACATCTGTAGTTGATTCCCTTTTAAAGATGGAGAAACATAGTAGTGTAGTAGCAGCAGAAGAAACAAAGCCTCCAGCGATTGAACGCCTCCGTCTAATGTCTTCAATCTTTGTTTAAATAGACTTCAGTGCTCGACTTCTTACCCTCCAACGATTCACCCTCTCCCTTCAATTGATTCCTTTCAACATCTGTAGTTGATTCCCTTTTCGTATTCAAGAATCCTAGCAATTGGGCCTTCTTCCCTGCTTCGTCCTTGGGACGAATTGAGGAGACTAGGTAAATAGTGGTATGGGGAGCGTTTCTTATCACTTCGGATCGATTTGTTGAAGATTTGGGGTGGCTTTGGGGTTGGCCGAGAGAGAGATACGGAGAGAGGTTGCAGAGAGGGAGCACAACCTTCACTGGCGAATCCGAAGATGTATGGGTTCTTCATGATGACCCTCTGGTGTAGTGATTTCTGATTGATGAATTGAGGTTTGGGGCCTGCTAAGCTCCAAGAGAGAAGAAGAAGAGAAGCGAAGATGACGGAGGCATATGAAAAGGAAGAAAGAAAAAAAAATAAGTGAATAAAGAGTATGCTGCCTTCCAAAGGAAGTCATGTGCATGACATGTGACTAATTCCGTCCAAAAAAATAGACGGTCGTCACGGATGAGTACTACTTATGCAACAAAATCAAATTATGGGTACTATGAATGCCTGACTTTAAACTTTGGGTGCTAAACCCTACCGAAAACAAAGTTTGGGTACTACCGATGCAATTTTACCCTAATATTATTACTACTGTACCCATTCTTTATTCTTGCACCAAACATGCCATAAGTGTCATAGTATTCTTGTCTTGACCATTCTCTCTCTATAATGTTTAAAACCTATAAATTGTTTATTTTTCACGGAGCACTACATAATTCTTATCCGTGTCGTTGGCAGTTTCTAAAGTGGAAAGAAGGTCAACAAGACATGGATAAACTCACCATAGTAAGTTGCAAAATGTTATTAATCTCTACAATTTCAATTTTGATGGTTCCAAAAAGGCCCAACTTTTCTTAACTGAAAATGGGTTGCCAAGTTAAAGAGACCAATATTCAGATAGTAGGAACATCTTCAGCAATGTCATGAAAAAATAAGACAAATTGTACATAAAGTTACAATTTTACATTTTGCATATCAATAAATTTTAAATTTTACCACAAACTCCAATAGTGCTAGCTAAAATGTAGGTATACTAGTTAAATTTCAGTTTTTTCAATAATCCTAAAAAATAATACTTCCTCCGTAACACATCTTCTCTAGGTCTTGACTTTTGTCACTATTCACTGGGTCAATTTGACCCCGTGATTTGGATAGCAAAACGATCAAAATTTTGATTTTTTTCCATGGTGTTGTATAGTTACTTACAACAACATAAAAAGTTTCTAAAAAACATTTAACATCGTTTCGTTACTCAAATCATCGGATCAAAGTTACCAAATTACGAGTAAAAAAGTCAAAGCGTAGAGAATTGGGCAATACGAAGGAAGTAACAAACCTAAAAGTAGGAGAACAAGATAGCAAACAATTTTATCGATAGACTTGATAATCATGCAAGAGGAGAGTGTCACTAGAGAGTGCAAGAGAGTGTCGCTTGCAGTGCATAAATGTCATCATGAAATGCCTTCTTTCGCATGTGCATAATATTTTGATGTACATTAATTAATGAATCTATGTTTACACTACTTTGAAACTCCAATTTTTAATTATCTTTACTCTTTTTATGGATGTACACAGCTATCAATATGATGATAGTGACAGTTCCACGCGAGCATGCACCTGCGACGAGGTAAATTTTCTTCAATACGTAACTCATATATTTTTAGAGCTAATTATTTGCAAAAACATAATGTTATGTCTTGAATTATACAAAAGTAAACTAGAGGCATGCCCGAAACACTAAATAAGAATTTGGGATGAAACTGATAAAATATGGCGGTACTGTAGGAGATGAAGTTCACCATTTACCAATAATTACACAAATATAGAATTGGAATCACATTTTTTGCCGATTTGGTGATTTCGAGATTTATAAAAGACCATAAATATTAAACTTTACCATTAAATATAGAATTTAGTCGAAGATGCTCCAGTTTAGAACTCCGTTAAGGTCGCCGACCATTACCTCTACTCTCCAATACCATGAAAACAATGATTAAAAGATTACATCATTTCATTATCGAAATCACCAGGTCAAAGTGACTTGGTCACGGCTAGAAAAGGTAGACCCAGACCCGCCTCAGGACCTACTGGACCCTGACCCGTCAGACCCAATAATATATGGGTCGGGTCGGGTCGGGTCAGACCCGTAAGACCCATATACAAACCTAAACCCGTTTACACATATGAGTGAGTGTAAACAGAGTTACAGGGAGTGTTGGAGCATTTTAAAGATAGGCAGAGAGTTGTGAATATATTCGAAGGAAGAGAGTTGATGTAATAGAGACAGAGAAGGATCACAGAAAATTAAGGTGGAGGGAGAGAGATATATGGGGATGGAGAGAGACAGTGGGAGAGATTTTAGCAGATTACTTTGAGAGAGAAGAAATTGATATCGTTAAATGGGGGAGAGGGAGAGAGGGGGAGAATTAAAGGGATAGTGGGAGTCAGGGAGAAAATCAAGGGGAAAGAGGGAGAATTAATATGATAGAATCATAGAAGAATCAATTGCAGAGATTAACGGGTTCGGGAGATGGCTAGAGAGAGAGAGAATTGAGGGAGAAATAAGAGATTGAGTTGAGATGAGATGGGAGAATTAAGGAGGCAAGATGAGAACGAAACAAATATATTGATAATAGATAGAAGTTACTCCTGCATTATGAGGGAATTCAGGAGATTGTTAGGGAAAAAAAAAAAAAAAAACTGGTGGGAAAGAGAGTTCCAGGGTCGGGTCGGGTTGAGAGGGTCTGACCGGTCGGGTCTGGGCCGGGTCGGGTCTGAGAGTAAACAGGCCCTCCGCTGAAGGGTCGGGGTCCGGGTCCAACATTGGTGGGTCGGGGTCTTTGACGGGTCAGAGTCGGGTCGGGTTGTGACCGGCCCATTGACACGCCTAATTCACTGAAGTATATCACACAATTTTGTATAGAATCGGTCTAACTTCACAATTTATAAAATCCAGGAAAATAATATTCTTTCATACAAAATGATCTCGTAGATTATGCCAACAGAACGAAATGAAAGAAATATATATGCCAGGAAAATGTCAAAACCAACCGATGTTGAGGCTAGACTAAAACCCGTGCTATACATTGTAAGTTGTTAATATAAGCATGTGATGATGTGAGAAAATGTCAAATATAGCTGAACCAAGCAGAAAAATAAGGAATGAGCTAGAATACTGACATTTCTGTTTTGGTATAGAACTTTGACCTATTTACCCCACAGTGTTTGAGTTCTTGGAAATGGCACATGCTTCTGTATAGAACTTAGTGAGCTCTCATGGAGGGCAAATACTTATAATTTATTTACGATCAAATCACAACAGAATTTTTTTATCTGTTTACTAGCAAACGTAAAAAGAGTAACCACTCTAAGGGATAAAGGATGGAGAAATTCGTCATATAACCACACCACCCCCATTGAAAGACACAAGTCACGTTACTAATTTCCTCTCCATTTAAAGATACATGTGTTGAATTAATCATTTCCATTTCTAACTACCCGGCTAGAACTGCAGAATATTCTTAAAGTATCCACACAAATTAGAAGCCATACATTACAATTTATTACGGAACATACCTTGTATAAATCTCAATTTGGAGGAGAAATCCTACTCACTTCCTCTAATTTCCCTTCATATCTCAATTGGAGGAGACATCCTACTCACTTTCTCTCATTTGCCTTCATATTTCTTACGGTCCAGGTGCATGCAACAACATAAAATGATTGTCAAGAAGTTGATAGCGCTAGTGTAAATGTTTAGTGTTTGATCAAGTAACAATCTGAATGGCCATATTTCTCTATGATGATGCGAATTCGAAGATGTAAGAAAATAGATCAGATAAGAAAATGTAAAAAATATATGGAGAAACTTTCACCCGAAAAGCTACAAATCTGTAATCAGAAGCTGCAAATCTCTAATCAACTATTGACCTAGGAAAGTAACAAGCTTTCATATTTCTTTTTCTATATATGTTCATCCAAACTTCATGCAAGGCCTGCATTAATAAGGACTGAGATATACAAGGGCCATAACCCCATATATAGTACTAATATTTTCTCTTGCATGACTGACCATTTCACCCAGACACACAGTAGTTGAATCCATAAAAGAGTATACATCCATATATACATCAAAAATTACATTACCTACCTAGAGTCTTCATTTACAGATAGTGTTAGAAACAAAATTCTGGTAAACAAATAACGACATAGAGGCCCGTAGCTAGGGTCAGTCCGACCTGATGAAAGGCCCCTTCAAACATCTCGCCAATATTCATGAAGTTATAGGCTCCAACCAAATATATGCTCTCTACTACCAATTTTTGGTATTTTCTTTATGACACTCGGGGAAAATACCAAAGCAAGTATTTAAATGTTTATGTGGTCAGTGGCAACATGAAATAGAAAGGTTAGAGTCTATACAACAAATTGCGTTATGATCTATATGTTTAATCATTTTAGCCTGCAAATCTTATACACACTGTCAGTACTATTTAAGGAAATATCGCTATTATGGGGTTTGCATAGATTAGTACTTTACTTTCTTTTAGGAAACAAAACATCTATTTGAGCTGAATGGGGGAGGAAGAAAAGTTGGAAATAACTGAATTTATGTTTGTCCATATATTTTTTCTGAACATCTACTAATCCTCTGACTTTTGCTTCATGTTCCATTACATAAATGATAAATGTATTATGTCTTCTATTATAATCTTGAGATTTTAATCACAGAGGGTAGCTTGTTCCAAATAAGTTCTATGTTATTTAATTGATCATTGTAGAGGATAACCAACGAATCTGAAACACTAAAGACTTTGTTTTTATCATAATTGTAATTTGGAACATAATTTACTCGCCGTCTTCAAGAATCAATACCCTTCATTTGTGATAAAAACATACCACCTAACCTAGCATTTATTGCACAGAATCAAAGGGAGCAAAGCAAGTAGGCCCAAATTCAAACCTGGCTCTTCTTTAAAAGTTCAAAACTCGAACTCGTTACCACACCCAAGCAAATCCCCCTGGATCCAAAATAATATGATCTATTGTCATGAACAACAAGAGTCAAGTCCACATAAGAATCAAAAATGGAATGTACTATCTTCTCAAGCCAAAAGCAAAGCCAAAAAACCATAAACTTCAAAATTGAATCTTATAAAAATAAGATATTATGAAACCCAGAGGAAAAAATCTTCAAAAGGTATAATAGAAAATTAAATATTTTGAAACACATGAACCATTAAACAAATTAGCTTGTTAATGCAGAAGTACAATCAGTGGACCAACAATGTTTAGTTCTAATTCTATTTAGATGAGTAATAATGTAGAGGAATTACTGAGATCTGTGTAAAACATGAACTCTGGAATTCAATGGGTACCCTAGGAAGGCCAGAGAACAATGTTAACACATGTACACAAATAAAATCAGACTCCTATATTTTTTCATGATGAAGGCAGGATAAGGAAGCAAGGAATTACCAGGTGTAAATCAACAAAATATATTGATTCCATTTATTACTTAATGCATACCCCCAGTATAGTGAAACGATCACATTGCATTACCCACTTTCAAAACTTGCTGAAAATGTACCCCATTTGCAATTAATAAGTCAATGTGAAACTGGTAAAATTTTCCATCCAAATGTCATCATCATAAGAAGGGTAAATTTGTCAATGATGAAAAAATAAATTAACACTAAAAAATGTGAAAGTATATAAAGAAATAAAAGAAAAAATAAGGTTAAAGATAAGGATTGGGAAGGAGATGGTGGGGTTGGTGTTCTTCTTGCTTGAAGAAGCAGGTCAGAGTGGTTATCCTGAATGTTTTCTTATGGCTAGTGATAGAGTGAGATTGTGAGAGTTATGAAGAGAGTTAATTTGGTTAGTGGGTTTGGTGAAGACCCCAAAAATAGAGGTTCGGCGCCAACATTTTTTGGACGAGCAATCGCCGGCTGTTCCGCGAGATTCAACGGTAGGGACTGCTCCATTTCAGCCCAGATTTTGGGGGTTTGCTCACATCTACCGGTTTGGATCTTCGTGTTCTCCTCTCATTGTGTAATCCCAAATTTCTTGGTCGGTGCTAATGGAGAAAAGAGGAGGATTAGATATGGGTACGTCTGTGCGGGTTTTGATTCGAGAGTGGTGGTAGTGGCTATTTCTGGACAGAGACGGGTTTGTTTGCTGTGGCAATGGGTGCGTTTGTTTTCTCAATCAGAGGTTGCGAATCTGGGTTAGAATTTGTCGTGTTTACGAAGAGATTACCGGATTCTGGAATGATGGTAGTTGTAGTACTGTTGTTGTTGGCGGTATTGAAGCTGTTGCAATCTGGATTTTCATGGTGGTGATGGTGGAACCACAGCGGTAATCATGGTGGAGTAGATGGTGGTGGCGGCAGAGGAATAGCTCACCTGGGTTTTAGGGTCAGATTCTGGGTACAATGGCGGTGATGGTTGTGATTGTTATATTGTTCTTAATGTTCAAAGATACTGACAATTTTACCCTTGAACAAAAGGACATCAAAGTCAAGTAACGGTTTATTCCGTTAAATGGTGGACGGAATTTTCTTCCCAGTTTGACATTGACTTATTAATTGCAAATGGGGTATATTTTCAGTAAATTTTGAAAGTGGGTAATGCAATGTGATAGTTTCGCTATACTAGTGGTATGCATTAAGTAATTAAGCCTTATTCTTTTAAGCCCCCTGTGGCCACATTGATTCTCCTTCAACTCCATGGAACTTGTCAGGCCATTTTGATGTATATTATTTTGTCGCTGCTCAGTGATACTTCAACTGCTGTGCTCGATAGAACACAATCATAAGTACACTACTAGACTTGCAAGTATTCTGGAATTTGCAAAAACAATCAAAATTATCTCGCTCACTCTTTATTTGAACCCAAATAATATCCACACTAAAAATGCATCCCGAAGGGTACTTCCATAATTACCTCTTGTCACAATCATATGTAGCCATTTTCTCTGTAATTTTGTATTCGTCAAGAATGTTTGCCTGAGCAAGTTGACGCCCTTTCACCTACAAATGCACAAAATTACAACCATCTCAAGGAAAATTTATCCCATGGATTAACAAGGCTAATGCAGCATCAGCTAGAGCATAGTAAAATTTTCTAACGAAAGAAGCATGTGAATGAACCTCTACGAAAGCACCTCCACCAAGGACATGTCCAAAGCAAGGTGAAATCTCAGTATGCTAGAAAATAACTTTGATAACCCTTGCAACACCTAGCTCCTTAAACGCCATTATGAACAACATCTGCATAGAACGGATATTAAATCAGTCGCAAAATCAAAGTTTGAATCTAACTCAATCTTAATATCGTCTGCGCGGACATCAACAGAAATGCGTATGGAAAACGTAACAAACCCAAAGGCCCACATGCAGTAATTGGCCTACACATAAGATGACTGAAGATTCCAAGACAACAGATTATGGCGACGTCTGTTAGGTGACAAATCAAGAACCACATGCATACTTGCGTGCAGTAAACCAATTCAATGAACCAACTCAATCAAATCAGTATAATAACATGCATAAGCACATAAACATGAGGATCGATAGACAAATCAAGAGTTAATAAGAACTCACACACTGACTGGGTTCACTGCAGTATGACCTCTCCGAAATAGAATTGATCCGCATTCGCCCACACGTTCCCAAAAAGACACGCGGATCCCAATGTTGGCACGTAAATTTCACCAGAAGATTTATATATATAAATTATATATATATATATATATATTTGTTTTAATTCTAAAGTGCAAAAAAGGGAATTAAAATAACCTGAATCTGGACTGTATTTGACTAACAAGTCAATGTCCAGATTCATCAACAGAAAAAACATATTTACCAGTTGAATATCTGGAAAATGATGGAGATAAACTTTGATTAAAGAGATAAAATCCCTCCCTTATCTCTTAAACCTTGAGATAAGAGTGCAATGGATGAAGAGATATCTCTGAAATCTGCAGAACTTATCAAGAGCTGGCTCCAGACCTCTATAAATAAGGGGTCTCACAAAGCTGTAAAAAATGACTTCTTCTCTGGAGAAAAATCCAGCAGAAGGGCTGGAGAAAAACCCAACAGAAAAGGGAAAAAACACAGCCTTTCTAAGGAGATTTCTGCAGAGAAAATACAGAAGATCCAGAGAAATACTTGGGGTTGCTCAAAGTTTCCGTAGCCCACTACTTCTCTGGGAATTAAGGAGCTCACTGCAGCAGCCTTTCACTCAAGGCTCTGCAATAAAGCAAATCAAGTTATACGACAGAAATAATACCAAAGAAGCAGCAAGTTTCGTGGCCGCCATCAATTATGCTAGGCTTACTAATCAGGGGTTTCTGCAAATTCAGAGTAATTAACGGTTCTCAAATCTGAACCGGAAAGAGGGAACTCACACACACTCAAATCTGAAACTATATTTGTATTCCAGGGATTTTCAGAAACCTAATGAAAATTCAGGGTAAACAAATTGGCACGCCCAGTGGGACCCTATTTCTCCCCTCATATTTTAAGCCTATAAAAAATTAAGTTGAAAGAAAGCAAAAAAGGTTGACAAGAGCAGGAAGTTAACATTAAATATTTATGTTTCCTGTCACTTTCTCACTGCCGAAAGTTCTGTTGAAGGTTCGAAAAAAGTACAGAAACTGCTCCAGTGAAAGCAGCGTTCCCGGTTCTGAGCTTTTGGAAAGAGAAGCTCCTTTCTCCTGTGTCGGTGGCCTCGCGGGAGCCGACCTCGTTCGAGGTATGCGCTCCAAGACGTGGTCATGGCGCTGGGGTTGGAGTCCACTCTCTCGAGAAGTTTGATCCTCTAAAGCCTTAAGCTGTATAAAGATAAAATGGAGATTGCTCGAAAAATTATTGTCCGAGAATCTCTAAAAAATACGGCTGATGAGGTTCGGGCTAAACGCCTTGAAACCCCTTCGGTCACACCGCCGGCTGATGTGGTATGGGCTAAACGCCTTGAACCGCTTCCGTCACACATCTGCTGATGAGATTCGGGCTAAACGCCTTGAACCGCTTCAGTCACAACATCGGCTGATGAGGTTCGTGTATAACACCCTAAAACCATTTTGGCCAAAATCCAAGTTGATGTGGTATGGGCTAAACACCATGAAACCACTTCGGTCACACAACCGGCTGATGAGGTTGGGGCTAGACGGCTTGAAACCGCTTCGTTCACATAACAGGCTGATGAGGTTCGGCTTAAAAACCGTGAAACCACTTCGGTCAAAGCCTCGGCTGATGAGATGTGGGTTCAACGCTCCGAATCTCTTCGGTCAAACGAAAGACTCACAGGGTTAAAGTTCGATTCCATGCAGCCCCTTTGGCCAGACACATACAAGTTAGAGAAATTTGTTCCCTTGTCAAGACTCAAAAATTGTCACGACAATGCACGTAGGGGTCCATCTCAAACAAGGGAAACCGAAAGCCAAACAAACTACAAAATCGACGCTGCAAAATAATGTGGCATCGAACGTTTTGGAGGCAATCGAGAAGGCCCTCGGAGAAAGTAGTAGCTATGAAAGAAAGGGTGAATCCCCGATTTTTTTCATTACGATAAGAGAAGGAAAAGGAAAAATAGGTGAAAACCGACCGACTCCTTCGGCACCAATAGGAAGAAGAGTTTTGCTTGGTGAAATTCGAAAAAAGGAGGTCTCGGTCCATGACAATTAAAACTCTGGGTTTTACGAAGAACATAAACCCGCTATTCGAGAAGAAGACTAAAACTCCGCTACAAGGAAACACGGTACAATATTGGTCATGACGACTGACGTCAATGACGAGTTAGACGAAGAATCGACAAAAAACAAACTCGTTGTGCTCCAAGAGCAATTGGAGTGAAAAAATAAAGAAATGATTACAATTGTCGAAGAAATGAAGGCTATGCAACCACAACTAGCCAGTCTCGCAAGTGGAACAAATTCTGGACCTGGTATGCCAGTAATCCTGCCTACAACACAAGGGATATCGCAAGGGGTGCAAGCAACTCCACGGCTCGAGACCGCCAACACATCTTACCAGGACAGCCAATACATAGGGATCAACGATTTCAGCCTAATGCTGATGACGTTGTTCGACGACATGGTCACTAAGAGAGTCCAAAAGGTTAGAGAGAAAGATGAAAAAGAGTTACAAGTCATTACGAAACCCTATCCACCATGGGTAGATAAGGTTTCTTTCCCTCCCGGGTTTTGTTCGACTGAAGTTCAAAATGTTCAATGGAACCGGTGACCCGAGACAATACTTGGCCAACTTTCTTTCGAGATGCTGAGCCATAGCACACAATGAAGCTCTGTGCTTGCAATTGTTTGTGAACTCGTTGGAGGACGCCGGATTTACATGGTACTCAGTTGCCGGAGGGTTCTATCCCTAGATGGAGCACCATGACCGCGGAAATCCTCAAAACCGAAAGAAGAGTAGGGGTACCACAACTAATTGAAACCAAGCAAAGGGACAATGAAACAGTTGCAGATTCCATTGCAAGGTGGGGAGCCCTCACCTTTGTCTGACCCCAAAAGTTCACGCAAAAATAACTCACGAGGATGTCCTTAACAACTCTAGGAACAAGTTGTCCATCTCTTTAATGGCACAGTCCTTTGACGGTTTCAATGACCTATGCACCAAGGACCTAAGGGAAATTTTTGAACGCTTGAGGCGTGGCGTCACAACCTCAAAATGAACCCCTTAAAATACGCCTTTGGGGTCTCATTTGGAAAATTCCTTGGATTTGTAGTCCGGAGTACTGGTATCGAAGTTGACCCCGCTAAAACAAAGGCGATCATTGATATGCCCCCACCAAGAAACCTCAGGTAGTTAAAAGGACTGCACGGGAGGCTAGCCTACATGAGGAGGTTCATTTTGAATCTCGCCACACAATGTATGCCATTTTCCCGACTTAGTGTCTTATGAATGGGATCAGGCTTGCCAAAATGCTTTTATAGCATTAAAAAGTACTTGGTGAATCCACCTGCCCTCATGAGTCCAATCAAGGGAAAGTCTTTGATTTTATACATCACGGCCCTAGATTCCCTCGCTGCTCTATTGGCTCGACAAAATGAACAAGGAAAAGAAAATGTCTTGTACTACTTAAGTCGGACTTTGGTAAGGGCAGAAATTAACTATTCTTCCATCGAAAAGATTTGCTTGGCCTTGGTGTTCCCGCTGCAAAAGCTTAAACACTATGTGTCTGAACACGAAGTTAAGCTGATATCTAAAGTCGGTCCGCTAAAGTACATACTCTCGCGACCCATCTTAAACGGGAGGATCGCAAAATGGGTTGTACTTCTTCAGCAATTTGACATCGAGTATGTCTCTCAAAAGGCGATGAAGGGACAAGCTTTAGCTGATTTCTTTGCCGCACACCCTATCCCAGATGACTCATCGCTAGCGACAGACTTGCCCGATGAAGATGTGCTGACAGTAGGAGTGCAAAAAGGATGGGAAATGTACTTTGATGGAGCTTCAACAAGCCCTGATGGGATGATGCAAGAAAATGTTAAAAACAATAAGTCAGGGATTGTGTTGTTTTCATCACACCAGAAAATGCTGTCATCCCACATTCTTTTGCACTTAGCGAAGGGTGCTCCAACAACGAGGCCGAGTATGAAGCCATTATTGTCGGATTAGAGCTCGCCCTCCAGATCCCCATTGAGGAGTTAACAACATAAGGGGACTCTGAATGGGTGATTAAACAGTTACGAGGAGAGTACATCGTGAAAAAGGCGAGCCTCGTCTCGTGCTATAAGCGGGCGGACCAATTGCTATCACAATTCAGGAAAATACACATCTTCCATGTGAGGAGGAGGGTAAATGCTCAAGCCTACGCGCTAGCAAGCCTGGCAACGTCCCTGACACTTCCCGACAACAAAACGATCAAGGTCGTTGTAGGGGAACGGAGAGTTTTGACACCCCTTAAAGAAGCCCCGAACACAGTCAAAGTCTTGACACTCTCCATAAACGAAGGAGGTGAGGATTGGTGGGACGCGTTTATTGACTATCTTCAAAATGGGAGACTCCCCGAAGATAAAGCAAAGAGAGCGGAAATAAGGCGTCGTTCAACTAAGTTTGTCATGTTGAAAGACGTCCTTTATAAAAGGTCGCTCGATGGCATATATCTTCGTTGCATTGCCGGAAATGCAACCAAAGAAGCCATGGCTGAAGTTCATGCAGGGATATGCGGTGCTCACCAAGGCGGTCCAAAGTTGCACATGCAACTCAAAAGGCTGGGGTATTATTGGCCCACTATGATCGCAGATTGCATTGACTATGCAAAAAGATGCCAAGTATGTCAATATCAAGGGGACTTCATTCACCAACCCCCCGAGCCCTTGCATGTCTCGACTACCTCATGGCCTTTTGCGTCGTGGGGTATGGATATCATTAGACCATTCGTCCCTCCTTCGTCGAAAGGGTATTGATACATCCTTACTGCCACTGATTACTTCTCTAAGTGGGCGGAGGCTGTCGCTCTAAATGATTTCAAGAGCTTGACAGTTGCCGAGTTTGTCCGAACTCATACATCTACAGGTTCGGAGTTCCTGATAGAGTCATTGCAGACAATGGGCAGCCATTTCGAAGTGATGTTATTCATAAGTTGTATGCTAAGTACAACATCAAACCAAACCACTCTACCAGGTATCATGCTCCCGGTCTAGTCGAGGCTTTCAACAAGACTCTCAAGCAAGATTCTCAAGAAAATGGCGGACAAGAACAAGAAAACCTGGCTGGAGAAGCTACAAGAAGCTCTATGGGCCTATCGGACTTCTTAAAGGACAGCGACTCAAGCTACACCGTATTCACTTGTCTTTGGAGGTGAGGCAGTCTTACCACTCGAAGTCCAAATGTCTTCCTTGCAAGTGGCGGTGCAAGAGTCTCTTACTAAGGAAGAGCACGCCAAGTTAAGGTAGGCTGAGCTAGAGACCTTGGATAAAAGGAGAATACATGCCCAATAAAATTTGGAGATGTATCAACAAAAGATGCCGAATATTCAACAAGAGAGTACGCCTCCGCTCCTTCAAGAAAGGGGACTTAGTTTTAATGGTCCGAACTCCAACCATAGTGACCAGACGGACAAAAGGGAAGCTGGAACCTAAATCGGAAAGACCTGAAGTGATCAAGAAAGTTTACTTGAATGGAGCATACTTGTTGATCACAGTAGATGGGGAAAGGGTTATACCACCTACTAATGCAAGGTTCCTGAAGCGATACTTTCCTTGATAAGGGGTCAACTAGGACAAAAATCTGAAAGGACGCCTAGGCAAATCCAGACCCAAGCCCACTAGGTTGAAAACCCGAAAGGGCGGCCTAGCATGAAAATGGACAAATGACCTGCAACGTTGAAAACCTGAAAAGGCGGCCAAGCAAATTCTAAGGTCATATTAAAAAAAAAAAAAAAAAAAAAAAAAAAAAAAAAAAAAATACAAATGAACTACGTCTGACTTGATCCCGGCAGGGTACGTAGGCAGCTCGAATTCTACATTCGAGTTCAGTTCACCTCAAAAAGAAACTTCATGTTTTCCCAAATGAACTACGTTCGACTTCATCCCTAGAGGGTACGTAGGCAACTCAACTTCTACATTCGAGTTCAGTCCACCTCAAAAAGAAACTTCATGTTCCCCAAAATGAACTACGTTTGACTTGATCCCGACAGGGTACGTAGGCAGCTCGACTTCTATATTGGACTTCAGTCCACATCTCAAAATGAAAATCTCGTGTTCCCAAGTGAACTACATTCGTCTTGATCACGAAATGGGTTATATAAGCTTGAAATCGACTTTCAAGTTCAGTCCACCTTCCTCGAATCTCCCATACAGACATGTGCTTAGTCAAATATGCTTTGACAAAATGAAAAGGTTCTTACACCTTGAAAGAATTGCAGAGAAGTCCTTAAACTCTCTGAAATGATGCGCGACAGTCTATCTAAAGGGGTTAACCCAAAAAGCCCAAAAGTTATGAGTCAAAAGGGGTTGACCCATTTGACTCGAAGTACGTAAGAGGTTCACCGTCCTGAATGATATGGACCACAAAGAAATGATCAAAAGGGGTTAACCCATTGACAAAACACATAAGCAACAGAAAAGTTCAAAAGACATTACTAAAGGGGTTGACCCATGGACTGAAAGACTAATAAGTGGAGGACTCAAAGTCTCAAAAGACACAAGCCGAAAAGGTTCAACGAAGTCGTTGATCCAAAGTCCTAAAAGACACGTCCCAAGCAAATAGCTCGACGTCAAGAAGCATCTCAGCCTCAAAAGGAGAAAGACTAGCAAGCAAGGTCCAAATACAAAAAAAAAAAATGAAGAAAGGAAGCCCAAAAGAAGAAAAGGGCCAAAATACAAAGAGAATGGGTATGATATGACCCTAAAGACGTCCACAAGGCCGAAGCATAAGCCAGGACTATTCAAGCCATGCATCATGCCTCAAAAATGTTGGTGCCAAGTTTTCGTGATTTGCACAAGAGCCACATCTCTCTTGCTTAAATCACGAGGGGTATTTGTTGGCACGTAAATTTCACCAGAAGATTTATATATATAAATTATATATATATATATTTTAATTATAAAGTGCAAAAAAGGGAATTAAAATAACCTGAATCTGGACTGTATTTGACTAACAAGTCAATGTCCAGATTCATCAACAGAAAAAACATATTTATCTGTTGAATATCTGGAAAATGATGGAGATAAACTTGGATTAAAGAGATAAAATCCCTCCCTTATCTCTTAAACCTTGAGATAAGAGTGCAATGGATGAAGAGATATCTCTGAAATCTGCAGAACTTATCAAGAGCTGGCTCCAGACCTCTATAAATAAGGGGTCTCACAAAGCTGTAAAAAAGGACTTCTTCTCTGGAGAAAAATCCAGCAGAAGGGCTGGAGAAAAACCCAGCAGAAAAGGGAAAAAACACAGCCTTTCTAAGGAGATTTCTGCAGAGAAAATACAGAAGATCCAGAGAAATACTTGGGGTTGCTCAAAGTTTCCGTAGCCCACTACTTCTCTGGGAATTAAGGAGCTCACTGCAGCAGCCTTTCACTCAAGGCTCTGCAATAAAGCAAATCAAGTTATACGACAGAAAACAATACCAAAGAAGCAGCATGTTCCGTGGCCGCCATCAATTATGCTGGGCTTACTAATCAGGGGTTTCTGCAAATTCAGAGTAATTAACGGTTCTCAAATCTGAACCGGAAAGAGGGAACTCACACACACTCAAATCTGAAACTATATTTGTATTCCAGGGATTTTCAGAAACCTAATGAAAATTCAGGGTAATCAGAAGCTGCAAATCTCTAATCAACTATTGACCTAGGAAAGTAACAAGCTTTCATATTTCTTTTTCTATATATGTTCATCCAAACTTCATGCAAGGCCTGCATTAATAAGGACTGAGATATACAAGGGCCATAACCCCATATATAGTACTAATATTTTCTCTTGCATGACTGACCATTTCACCCAGACACACAGTAGTTGAATCCATAAAAGAGTATACATCCATATATACATCAAAAATTACATTACCTACCTAGAGTCTTCATTTACAGATAGTGTTAGAAACAAAATTCTGGTAAACAAATAACGACATAGAGGCCCGTAGCTAGGGTCAGTCCGACCTGATGAAAGGCCCCTTCAAACATCTCGCCAATATTCATGAAGTTATAGGCTCCAACCAAATATATGCTCTCTACTACCAATTTTTGGTATTTTCTTTATGACACTCGGGGAAAATACCAAAGCAAGTATTTAAATGTTTATGTGGTCAGTGGCAACATGAAATAGAAAGGTTAGAGTCTATACAACAAATTGCGTTATGATCTATATGTTTAATCATTTTAGCCTGCAAATCTTATACACACTGTCAGTACTATTTAAGGAAATATCGCTATTATGGGGTTTGCATAGATTAGTACTTTACTTTCTTTTAGGAAACAAAACATCTATTTGAGCTGAATGGGGGAGGAAGAAAAGTTGGAAATAACTGAATTTATGTTTGTCCATATATTTTTTCTGAACATCTACTAATCCTCTGACTTTTGCTTCATGTTCCATTACATAAATGATAAATGTATTATGTCTTCTATTATAATCTTGAGATTTTAATCACAGAGGGTAGCTTGTTCCAAATAAGTTCTATGTTATTTAATTGATCATTGTAGAGGATAACCAACGAATCTGAAACACTAAAGACTTTGTTTTTATCATAATTGTAATTTGGAACATAATTTACTCGCCGTCTTCAAGAATCAATACCCTTCATTTGTGATAAAAACATACCACCTAACCTAGCATTTATTGCACAGAATCAAAGGGAGCAAAGCAAGTAGGCCCAAATTCAAACCTGGCTCTTCTTTAAAAGTTCAAAACTCGAACTCGTTACCACACCCAAGCAAATCCCCCTGGATCCAAAATAATATGATCTATTGTCATGAACAACAAGAGTCAAGTCCACATAAGAATCAAAAATGGAATGTACTATCTTCTCAAGCCAAAAGCAAAGCCAAAAAACCATAAACTTCAAAATTGAATCTTATAAAAATAAGATATTATGAAACCCAGAGGAAAAAATCTTCAAAAGGTATAATAGAAAATTAAATATTTTGAAACACATGAACCATTAAACAAATTAGCTTGTTAATGCAGAAGTACAATCAGTGGACCAACAATGTTTAGTTCTAATTCTATTTAGATGAGTAATAATGTAGAGGAATTACTGAGATCTGTGTAAAACATGAACTCTGGAATTCAATGGGTACCCTAGGAAGGCCAGAGAACAATGTTAACACATGTACACAAATAAAATCAGACTCCTATATTTTTTCATGATGAAGGCAGGATAAGGAAGCAAGGAATTACCAGGTGTAAATCAACAAAATATATTGATTCCATTTATTACTTAATGCATACCCCCAGTATAGTGAAACGATCACATTGCATTACCCACTTTCAAAACTTGCTGAAAATGTACCCCATTTGCAATTAATAAGTCAATGTGAAACTGGTAAAATTTTCCATCCAAATGTCATCATCATAAGAAGGGTAAATTTGTCAATGATGAAAAAATAAATTAACACTAAAAAATGTGAAAGTATATAAAGAAATAAAAGAAAAAATAAGGTTAAAGATAAGGATTGGGAAGGAGATGGTGGGGTTGGTGTTCTTCTTGCTTGAAGAAGCAGGTCAGAGTGGTTATCCTGAATGTTTTCTTATGGCTAGTGATAGAGTGAGATTGTGAGAGTTATGAAGAGAGTTAATTTGGTTAGTGGGTTTGGTGAAGACCCCAAAAATAGAGGTTCGGCGCCAACATTTTTTGGACGAGCAATCGCCGGCTGTTCCGCGAGATTCAACGGTAGGGACTGCTCCATTTCAGCCCAGATTTTGGGGGTTTGCTCACATCTACCGGTTTGGATCTTCGTGTTCTCCTCTCATTGTGTAATCCCAAATTTCTTGGTCGGTGCTAATGGAGAAAAGAGGAGGATTAGATATGGGTACGTCTGTGCGGGTTTTGATTCGAGAGTGGTGGTAGTGGCTATTTCTGGACAGAGACGGGTTTGTTTGCTGTGGCAATGGGTGCGTTTGTTTTCTCAATCAGAGGTTGCGAATCTGGGTTAGAATTTGTCGTGTTTACGAAGAGATTACCGGATTCTGGAATGATGGTAGTTGTAGTACTGTTGTTGTTGGCGGTATTGAAGCTGTTGCAATCTGGATTTTCATGGTGGTGATGGTGGAACCACAGCGGTAATCATGGTGGAGTAGATGGTGGTGGCGGCAGAGGAATAGCTCACCTGGGTTTTAGGGTCAGATTCTGGGTACAATGGCGGTGATGGTTGTGATTGTTATATTGTTCTTAATGTTCAAAGATACTGACAATTTTACCCTTGAACAAAAGGACATCAAAGTCAAGTAACGGTTTATTCCGTTAAATGGTGGACGGAATTTTCTTCCCAGTTTGACATTGACTTATTAATTGCAAATGGGGTATATTTTCAGTAAATTTTGAAAGTGGGTAATGCAATGTGATAGTTTCGCTATACTAGTGGTATGCATTAAGTAATTAAGCCTTATTCTTTTAAGCCCCCTGTGGCCACATTGATTCTCCTTCAACTCCATGGAACTTGTCAGGCCATTTTGATGTATATTATTTTGTCGCTGCTCAGTGATACTTCAACTGCTGTGCTCGATAGAACACAATCATAAGTACACTACTAGACTTGCAAGTATTCTGGAATTTGCAAAAACAATCAAAATTATCTCGCTCACTCTTTATTTGAACCCAAATAATATCCACACTAAAAATGCATCCCGAAGGGTACTTCCATAATTACCTCTTGTCACAATCATATGTAGCCATTTTCTCTGTAATTTTGTATTCGTCAAGAATGTTTGCCTGAGCAAGTTGACGCCCTTTCACCTACAAATGCACAAAATTACAACCATCTCAAGGAAAATTTATCCCATGGATTAACAAGGCTAATGCAGCATCAGCTAGAGCATAGTAAAATTTTCTAACGAAAGAAGCATGTGAATGAACCTCTACGAAAGCACCTCCACCAAGGACATGTCCAAAGCAAGGTGAAATCTCAGTATGCTAGAAAATAACTTTGATAACCCTTGCAACACCTAGCTCCTTAAACGCCATTATGAACAACATCTGCATAGAACGGATATTAAATCAGTCGCAAAATCAAAGTTTGAATCTAACTCAATCTTAATATCGTCTGCGCGGACATCAACAGAAATGCGTATGGAAAACGTAACAAACCCAAAGGCCCACATGCAGTAATTGGCCTACACATAAGATGACTGAAGATTCCAAGACAACAGATTATGGCGACGTCTGTTAGGTGACAAATCAAGAACCACATGCATACTTGCGTGCAGTAAACCAATTCAATGAACCAACTCAATCAAATCAGTATAATAACATGCATAAGCACATAAACATGAGGATCGATAGACAAATCAAGAGTTAATAAGAACTCACACACTGACTGGGTTCACTGCAGTATGACCTCTCCGAAATAGAATTGATCCGCATTCGCCCACACGTTCCCAAAAAGACACGCGGATCCCAATGTTGGCACGTAAATTTCACCAGAAGATTTATATATATAAATTATATATATATATATATATATTTGTTTTAATTCTAAAGTGCAAAAAAGGGAATTAAAATAACCTGAATCTGGACTGTATTTGACTAACAAGTCAATGTCCAGATTCATCAACAGAAAAAACATATTTACCAGTTGAATATCTGGAAAATGATGGAGATAAACTTTGATTAAAGAGATAAAATCCCTCCCTTATCTCTTAAACCTTGAGATAAGAGTGCAATGGATGAAGAGATATCTCTGAAATCTGCAGAACTTATCAAGAGCTGGCTCCAGACCTCTATAAATAAGGGGTCTCACAAAGCTGTAAAAAATGACTTCTTCTCTGGAGAAAAATCCAGCAGAAGGGCTGGAGAAAAACCCAACAGAAAAGGGAAAAAACACAGCCTTTCTAAGGAGATTTCTGCAGAGAAAATACAGAAGATCCAGAGAAATACTTGGGGTTGCTCAAAGTTTCCGTAGCCCACTACTTCTCTGGGAATTAAGGAGCTCACTGCAGCAGCCTTTCACTCAAGGCTCTGCAATAAAGCAAATCAAGTTATACGACAGAAATAATACCAAAGAAGCAGCAAGTTTCGTGGCCGCCATCAATTATGCTAGGCTTACTAATCAGGGGTTTCTGCAAATTCAGAGTAATTAACGGTTCTCAAATCTGAACCGGAAAGAGGGAACTCACACACACTCAAATCTGAAACTATATTTGTATTCCAGGGATTTTCAGAAACCTAATGAAAATTCAGGGTAAACAAATTGGCACGCCCAGTGGGACCCTATTTCTCCCCTCATATTTTAAGCCTATAAAAAATTAAGTTGAAAGAAAGCAAAAAAGGTTGACAAGAGCAGGAAGTTAACATTAAATATTTATGTTTCCTGTCACTTTCTCACTGCCGAAAGTTCTGTTGAAGGTTCGAAAAAAGTACAGAAACTGCTCCAGTGAAAGCAGCGTTCCCGGTTCTGAGCTTTTGGAAAGAGAAGCTCCTTTCTCCTGTGTCGGTGGCCTCGCGGGAGCCGACCTCGTTCGAGGTATGCGCTCCAAGACGTGGTCATGGCGCTGGGGTTGGAGTCCACTCTCTCGAGAAGTTTGATCCTCTAAAGCCTTAAGCTGTATAAAGATAAAATGGAGATTGCTCGAAAAATTATTGTCCGAGAATCTCTAAAAAATACGGCTGATGAGGTTCGGGCTAAACGCCTTGAAACCCCTTCGGTCACACCGCCGGCTGATGTGGTATGGGCTAAACGCCTTGAACCGCTTCCGTCACACATCTGCTGATGAGATTCGGGCTAAACGCCTTGAACCGCTTCAGTCACAACATCGGCTGATGAGGTTCGTGTATAACACCCTAAAACCATTTTGGCCAAAATCCAAGTTGATGTGGTATGGGCTAAACACCATGAAACCACTTCGGTCACACAACCGGCTGATGAGGTTGGGGCTAGACGGCTTGAAACCGCTTCGTTCACATAACAGGCTGATGAGGTTCGGCTTAAAAACCGTGAAACCACTTCGGTCAAAGCCTCGGCTGATGAGATGTGGGTTCAACGCTCCGAATCTCTTCGGTCAAACGAAAGACTCACAGGGTTAAAGTTCGATTCCATGCAGCCCCTTTGGCCAGACACATACAAGTTAGAGAAATTTGTTCCCTTGTCAAGACTCAAAAATTGTCACGACAATGCACGTAGGGGTCCATCTCAAACAAGGGAAACCGAAAGCCAAACAAACTACAAAATCGACGCTGCAAAATAATGTGGCATCGAACGTTTTGGAGGCAATCGAGAAGGCCCTCGGAGAAAGTAGTAGCTATGAAAGAAAGGGTGAATCCCCGATTTTTTTCATTACGATAAGAGAAGGAAAAGGAAAAATAGGTGAAAACCGACCGACTCCTTCGGCACCAATAGGAAGAAGAGTTTTGCTTGGTGAAATTCGAAAAAAGGAGGTCTCGGTCCATGACAATTAAAACTCTGGGTTTTACGAAGAACATAAACCCGCTATTCGAGAAGAAGACTAAAACTCCGCTACAAGGAAACACGGTACAATATTGGTCATGACGACTGACGTCAATGACGAGTTAGACGAAGAATCGACAAAAAACAAACTCGTTGTGCTCCAAGAGCAATTGGAGTGAAAAAATAAAGAAATGATTACAATTGTCGAAGAAATGAAGGCTATGCAACCACAACTAGCCAGTCTCGCAAGTGGAACAAATTCTGGACCTGGTATGCCAGTAATCCTGCCTACAACACAAGGGATATCGCAAGGGGTGCAAGCAACTCCACGGCTCGAGACCGCCAACACATCTTACCAGGACAGCCAATACATAGGGATCAACGATTTCAGCCTAATGCTGATGACGTTGTTCGACGACATGGTCACTAAGAGAGTCCAAAAGGTTAGAGAGAAAGATGAAAAAGAGTTACAAGTCATTACGAAACCCTATCCACCATGGGTAGATAAGGTTTCTTTCCCTCCCGGGTTTTGTTCGACTGAAGTTCAAAATGTTCAATGGAACCGGTGACCCGAGACAATACTTGGCCAACTTTCTTTCGAGATGCTGAGCCATAGCACACAATGAAGCTCTGTGCTTGCAATTGTTTGTGAACTCGTTGGAGGACGCCGGATTTACATGGTACTCAGTTGCCGGAGGGTTCTATCCCTAGATGGAGCACCATGACCGCGGAAATCCTCAAAACCGAAAGAAGAGTAGGGGTACCACAACTAATTGAAACCAAGCAAAGGGACAATGAAACAGTTGCAGATTCCATTGCAAGGTGGGGAGCCCTCACCTTTGTCTGACCCCAAAAGTTCACGCAAAAATAACTCACGAGGATGTCCTTAACAACTCTAGGAACAAGTTGTCCATCTCTTTAATGGCACAGTCCTTTGACGGTTTCAATGACCTATGCACCAAGGACCTAAGGGAAATTTTTGAACGCTTGAGGCGTGGCGTCACAACCTCAAAATGAACCCCTTAAAATACGCCTTTGGGGTCTCATTTGGAAAATTCCTTGGATTTGTAGTCCGGAGTACTGGTATCGAAGTTGACCCCGCTAAAACAAAGGCGATCATTGATATGCCCCCACCAAGAAACCTCAGGTAGTTAAAAGGACTGCACGGGAGGCTAGCCTACATGAGGAGGTTCATTTTGAATCTCGCCACACAATGTATGCCATTTTCCCGACTTAGTGTCTTATGAATGGGATCAGGCTTGCCAAAATGCTTTTATAGCATTAAAAAGTACTTGGTGAATCCACCTGCCCTCATGAGTCCAATCAAGGGAAAGTCTTTGATTTTATACATCACGGCCCTAGATTCCCTCGCTGCTCTATTGGCTCGACAAAATGAACAAGGAAAAGAAAATGTCTTGTACTACTTAAGTCGGACTTTGGTAAGGGCAGAAATTAACTATTCTTCCATCGAAAAGATTTGCTTGGCCTTGGTGTTCCCGCTGCAAAAGCTTAAACACTATGTGTCTGAACACGAAGTTAAGCTGATATCTAAAGTCGGTCCGCTAAAGTACATACTCTCGCGACCCATCTTAAACGGGAGGATCGCAAAATGGGTTGTACTTCTTCAGCAATTTGACATCGAGTATGTCTCTCAAAAGGCGATGAAGGGACAAGCTTTAGCTGATTTCTTTGCCGCACACCCTATCCCAGATGACTCATCGCTAGCGACAGACTTGCCCGATGAAGATGTGCTGACAGTAGGAGTGCAAAAAGGATGGGAAATGTACTTTGATGGAGCTTCAACAAGCCCTGATGGGATGATGCAAGAAAATGTTAAAAACAATAAGTCAGGGATTGTGTTGTTTTCATCACACCAGAAAATGCTGTCATCCCACATTCTTTTGCACTTAGCGAAGGGTGCTCCAACAACGAGGCCGAGTATGAAGCCATTATTGTCGGATTAGAGCTCGCCCTCCAGATCCCCATTGAGGAGTTAACAACATAAGGGGACTCTGAATGGGTGATTAAACAGTTACGAGGAGAGTACATCGTGAAAAAGGCGAGCCTCGTCTCGTGCTATAAGCGGGCGGACCAATTGCTATCACAATTCAGGAAAATACACATCTTCCATGTGAGGAGGAGGGTAAATGCTCAAGCCTACGCGCTAGCAAGCCTGGCAACGTCCCTGACACTTCCCGACAACAAAACGATCAAGGTCGTTGTAGGGGAACGGAGAGTTTTGACACCCCTTAAAGAAGCCCCGAACACAGTCAAAGTCTTGACACTCTCCATAAACGAAGGAGGTGAGGATTGGTGGGACGCGTTTATTGACTATCTTCAAAATGGGAGACTCCCCGAAGATAAAGCAAAGAGAGCGGAAATAAGGCGTCGTTCAACTAAGTTTGTCATGTTGAAAGACGTCCTTTATAAAAGGTCGCTCGATGGCATATATCTTCGTTGCATTGCCGGAAATGCAACCAAAGAAGCCATGGCTGAAGTTCATGCAGGGATATGCGGTGCTCACCAAGGCGGTCCAAAGTTGCACATGCAACTCAAAAGGCTGGGGTATTATTGGCCCACTATGATCGCAGATTGCATTGACTATGCAAAAAGATGCCAAGTATGTCAATATCAAGGGGACTTCATTCACCAACCCCCCGAGCCCTTGCATGTCTCGACTACCTCATGGCCTTTTGCGTCGTGGGGTATGGATATCATTAGACCATTCGTCCCTCCTTCGTCGAAAGGGTATTGATACATCCTTACTGCCACTGATTACTTCTCTAAGTGGGCGGAGGCTGTCGCTCTAAATGATTTCAAGAGCTTGACAGTTGCCGAGTTTGTCCGAACTCATACATCTACAGGTTCGGAGTTCCTGATAGAGTCATTGCAGACAATGGGCAGCCATTTCGAAGTGATGTTATTCATAAGTTGTATGCTAAGTACAACATCAAACCAAACCACTCTACCAGGTATCATGCTCCCGGTCTAGTCGAGGCTTTCAACAAGACTCTCAAGCAAGATTCTCAAGAAAATGGCGGACAAGAACAAGAAAACCTGGCTGGAGAAGCTACAAGAAGCTCTATGGGCCTATCGGACTTCTTAAAGGACAGCGACTCAAGCTACACCGTATTCACTTGTCTTTGGAGGTGAGGCAGTCTTACCACTCGAAGTCCAAATGTCTTCCTTGCAAGTGGCGGTGCAAGAGTCTCTTACTAAGGAAGAGCACGCCAAGTTAAGGTAGGCTGAGCTAGAGACCTTGGATAAAAGGAGAATACATGCCCAATAAAATTTGGAGATGTATCAACAAAAGATGCCGAATATTCAACAAGAGAGTACGCCTCCGCTCCTTCAAGAAAGGGGACTTAGTTTTAATGGTCCGAACTCCAACCATAGTGACCAGACGGACAAAAGGGAAGCTGGAACCTAAATCGGAAAGACCTGAAGTGATCAAGAAAGTTTACTTGAATGGAGCATACTTGTTGATCACAGTAGATGGGGAAAGGGTTATACCACCTACTAATGCAAGGTTCCTGAAGCGATACTTTCCTTGATAAGGGGTCAACTAGGACAAAAATCTGAAAGGACGCCTAGGCAAATCCAGACCCAAGCCCACTAGGTTGAAAACCCGAAAGGGCGGCCTAGCATGAAAATGGACAAATGACCTGCAACGTTGAAAACCTGAAAAGGCGGCCAAGCAAATTCTAAGGTCATATTAAAAAAAAAAAAAAAAAAAAAAAAAAAAAAAAAAATACAAATGAACTACGTCTGACTTGATCCCGGCAGGGTACGTAGGCAGCTCGAATTCTACATTCGAGTTCAGTTCACCTCAAAAAGAAACTTCATGTTTTCCCAAATGAACTACGTTCGACTTCATCCCTAGAGGGTACGTAGGCAACTCAACTTCTACATTCGAGTTCAGTCCACCTCAAAAAGAAACTTCATGTTCCCCAAAATGAACTACGTTTGACTTGATCCCGACAGGGTACGTAGGCAGCTCGACTTCTATATTGGACTTCAGTCCACATCTCAAAATGAAAATCTCGTGTTCCCAAGTGAACTACATTCGTCTTGATCACGAAATGGGTTATATAAGCTTGAAATCGACTTTCAAGTTCAGTCCACCTTCCTCGAATCTCCCATACAGACATGTGCTTAGTCAAATATGCTTTGACAAAATGAAAAGGTTCTTACACCTTGAAAGAATTGCAGAGAAGTCCTTAAACTCTCTGAAATGATGCGCGACAGTCTATCTAAAGGGGTTAACCCAAAAAGCCCAAAAGTTATGAGTCAAAAGGGGTTGACCCATTTGACTCGAAGTACGTAAGAGGTTCACCGTCCTGAATGATATGGACCACAAAGAAATGATCAAAAGGGGTTAACCCATTGACAAAACACATAAGCAACAGAAAAGTTCAAAAGACATTACTAAAGGGGTTGACCCATGGACTGAAAGACTAATAAGTGGAGGACTCAAAGTCTCAAAAGACACAAGCCGAAAAGGTTCAACGAAGTCGTTGATCCAAAGTCCTAAAAGACACGTCCCAAGCAAATAGCTCGACGTCAAGAAGCATCTCAGCCTCAAAAGGAGAAAGACTAGCAAGCAAGGTCCAAATACAAAAAAAAAAATGAAGAAAGGAAGCCCAAAAGAAGAAAAGGGCCAAAATACAAAGAGAATGGGTATGATATGACCCTAAAGACGTCCACAAGGCCGAAGCATAAGCCAGGACTATTCAAGCCATGCATCATGCCTCAAAAATGTTGGTGCCAAGTTTTCGTGATTTGCACAAGAGCCACATCTCTCTTGCTTAAATCACGAGGGGTATTTGTTGGCACGTAAATTTCACCAGAAGATTTATATATATAAATTATATATATATATATATATTTTAATTATAAAGTGCAAAAAAGGGAATTAAAATAACCTGAATCTGGACTGTATTTGACTAACAAGTCAATGTCCAGATTCATCAACAGAAAAAACATATTTATCTGTTGAATATCTGGAAAATGATGGAGATAAACTTGGATTAAAGAGATAAAATCCCTCCCTTATCTCTTAAACCTTGAGATAAGAGTGCAATGGATGAAGAGATATCTCTGAAATCTGCAGAACTTATCAAGAGCTGGCTCCAGACCTCTATAAATAAGGGGTCTCACAAAGCTGTAAAAAAGGACTTCTTCTCTGGAGAAAAATCCAGCAGAAGGGCTGGAGAAAAACCCAGCAGAAAAGGGAAAAAACACAGCCTTTCTAAGGAGATTTCTGCAGAGAAAATACAGAAGATCCAGAGAAATACTTGGGGTTGCTCAAAGTTTCCGTAGCCCACTACTTCTCTGGGAATTAAGGAGCTCACTGCAGCAGCCTTTCACTCAAGGCTCTGCAATAAAGCAAATCAAGTTATACGACAGAAAACAATACCAAAGAAGCAGCATGTTCCGTGGCCGCCATCAATTATGCTGGGCTTACTAATCAGGGGTTTCTGCAAATTCAGAGTAATTAACGGTTCTCAAATCTGAACCGGAAAGAGGGAACTCACACACACTCAAATCTGAAACTATATTTGTATTCCAGGGATTTTCAGAAACCTAATGAAAATTCAGGGTAAACACCCAACCTTTTCAAAAACCCAAGCTAGGTCCCACACAGTGATTTGCATGCTGAAGACGATTGCCAGAGCTTTGTTTCAGATTCCTTCCTAGGAGAAGGAGGTGCTTTCATGTAGCTTAGCGGGCGGGTATTTAGTGAGTAAATTGGGTTTTTAGTAATTAAATTAAAGAATAGGGGTCGTACGGGTATAAAACGTTAGGAACTTACGAACCACGTGAACCCCTACAAACTTTTAAATAGTAAAGATTAAAAAATAGTTTAATGCAAACCGTGCCATTATTTCATTAAATTAATTTATCTCAGTTTAATAGATCTCAGTTCATGATTTTTTTTTTTTTTTTGGTTCAAGCCCTTCAGTTGTATTAAAAACAGTTCAATGTTGAATCGTTTGATTTAAAAATCATTCATCGGATATATTCTCATGTACTCCGTTTGCAATCGTAATCTTCTTATCTAACCTATGTCTTTGTTTTATTCACAGCCCAGGAGATTTCATGGCTCCAGAAGACTCGTCAGTCATGCCTTCTGCTTGGAAGGAGACCCTGAATACAAAAGTAGTAATAGTTACATGTCTTTTAATAGTTTTTGCTTTAGGAATTCTTTGTCTAGTTATCTACTTGGTCCATAGAGCTTATAAAGCTTATCATGGTCAGGGTCAGGGTCAGGGTCAGGGTCAGGGCCAGGCCCAGGCCCAAGCTCAGGGATTGGATCATACAATCCTTGATGCTTTTCCTGTTGTGTCGTTCTCACAGGATGACACAACTATCCCAGACCATGATACATGCACAGTCTGCACTATGGAGTTTCAGGAGGGGGAAATCATTAGGATTCTCCCTCTCTGTCGCCATGTCTACCACTCTCCTTGCATTGGGGAGTGGTTTTCCAGGCAGACCACATGCCCCGAGTGTCGCCACGACTACTCGGTCGTGGAACATGAGGAGGCTATTGTTGTTTAGATTTCATGTGATTAGGTATAAACACAGTTATGTATATGAACTTCGACGACATCTGTTATGATTTTGTAATTTGATTAATATACTAGTCCGCTTTTATTTTTATATTATATTTTTTAACAACAGTTATTGAATATTTATTAGAAAACTTAATTGTATACTAGTAACTGGGGCTAGTTTTTGTGTTAAAAGATTACTGGGTTTAGTTTGAAAAGTTATTCGGGCTAGTTTTTTTCTTTAATCAAGCAACTACCTCCACCACACCACGACCCATCACCGCCACTCATCACTGCCATTTCGGTCACGGCCCACTGTTTTGGCAAGAGTCAACCAAACACGAGAAAATAATTGCAGGAAAAGCTTTTTCACACAACATCTTACGCGTAAAATATTTTCACTTGTAAAACATTGTACCGCAAACCAAACAGAGCATCAATCTCATTTTTATATTAAGAGAAGACAAACTTATATTAACAGTTGAATTAAGTTTTCTTCTTTCTCACAAGCACCAACTTATTCTTTACTCTATAATTTCTTCAACCTTGGGAGTGGATCATTATGTGAACATACTTTGGTGATTGGAAACCTTCACTCTTTATTTTTGAAGAGAAGGGAACTTTCATTGATAAGAAAGGTGAAAGGCTATCACAGCCAAAAAAAGAAATATTAAAACTTGTCCTGAGTTTCAGATAACAGCATAGCATCTTTATGAAAAAAGTGTGCAGCAAATTTAAGTTTATGATACTATAATATAAAGGCAACAACAACAACAACAACAGGTCAACAGGACTATCTTGCAAAATGGCATCAAGATCAATGGGATGAAGGTTTAAGCTTGTGTTGAGAGCACCGATCACCACCTTTTAATCTGATAGTATTTTCACTTTCTTGAGCTTTTTAGTTATGCAGTCATGAGAGCCAACCTTATCACCAACGCTTCAAGTACAAGGGTTTGGACAAATTCAGGATTTGGCAAATGAGCCTCCCGGCAACATCTCGTTACTCTCTTCAACAATATTCATTATATTTCTGTCATTAACCCCAAACTACATTCTTCTCATCAGAATCTCGGTTCACATCTGTGGCCAAATTTCACCAGGAATACAGAGATTGGGTGTTTAGAAGAGACCTTACGAAAGTCAATGGGGATGATTTCTAGACCCTTGACAAGGCAGATCTGCAATCCCTCAATCAGTGAAGTTAAGTTTCAATACCCTCACCACAAATGACACAGACATCATCTCCATTCCAGCTTCTGGCTATCGGAAACGTTCTCTCATAATTTCCAATTTACAACCAATGTAATGTCCATTTACTGACTAAGCACATTTAAGAAAAGAACAGTGAATAAAAATCATAATTGTTTGACCAAAGGAATAACCAAAGATAGTTATTATCAGTGTCAATCTACATTCATGGGTGAGTGGCTCTGAATTCATACAGAAATCTATACATATAAAACCAAAGAACAGATATTCGCTACTCGCTAGTGCATGATGTGGCTGCCAATACAACTGCTGAATGGAAGTGGTCATTTCGGCCACTTTTCTTTGATTTCGCTACGAAATTTCATACCCTTTTTCATTTGGGGTGTACCCTTCGGGAAAGGAAATCAATTTAGTAGACTGCAGGAATATCAGCATAAGAGACGTACTTTAGACGTGGACTCCATACCCTCCTAAAAATAAGTGTATCCGCTTAAAGTAAGCGTACTATAGCAGCTACCAAATAGCAGATATCTCTACTGACCATTGTAGCATGTAGCAATAACAACACATGTGTATACCCTGTACCTGCAGAGGCCCTAAAATAGTTGCACGAACCAGTTGAGGTATTCATGATGTGGGTAACCGTCATTTAAATTGATGAAACCAAGAAGTAATAAATGTGTCTGGCAACTCACCAAACATCCACAGAGGCGCCGTCATGCCGCATCAGTTGTTCCTTGCCACAAGGATTACTAAGCAACTCATTGGTGTAAGGATAATCCGCTCGACATAAAGATGGTTGTTTGTGATGGAAAATCAGAGGGAACTAATATCAAGAAAACAAATATGGCCATGAAAATTACTACGAAGGGTGTACCTGGGAACCGTGTTTTAGATTGAAATCACACCTCTTAAATTCTTTAAATGTCTCGTCCCTACAGTGATCTATACGGCCTTCGAGACCTCCTATGTACAGACCTCCTCATCATCAGAGAGGTCGCTTACAAAGACCCGTTGAAAGAATAATAGATTGAGGTTTTGAAGAATTGCAGCACGAGTCAAATACATCCGGCGGTTATCCCTCTTGACAGACAACCATCTCACTACCATCACCGCCTGACCTCATTGGCGGTATCTCCTTTCATTGAATATTCAATTTTCTTGTATGGAAATATGTTGTCAACTGTCAAGTAGCGTCAGTTTTTCCAAATCCTCCGTACTCCATTGCAAAAGTGAAGTAAACCTCAATTTTTAAGAAAATTAAGGAGTTAAAAGAACATGAAATTGATTCTCACCTCAACTCCATCCTAACCTTCAGAGCTAAGTGTATGCACCAATATTGGATGTACCACGTAAAACAAATAAGGATCCATTTATGTAAAATTTGCTCCAATCTTGTGATCATAAACTTAAGATGGGAATCCTGGCAACACGGGAGGGGAATGAAACAAACAAATATGGAGTTAATTTCTTAATTTCATTCGGGAGAAACTTAGATATGTATTCAAAATAGATTATAATAATATCCATATAATAGGCTAGCATTCAACTTAACAAGCAATACGTGGTAATTGATATCACAAAAGATCAATCATATATCAACTAAAATCACGTATTCAAATAAAACCCCATCATCCATCCACACTATACACAACAGTGTCCTTAAAAAAAGTACACATCATCAACCATAGCCGTGAAAGCAATCATGAAAGAATAAGACAAATTGGGTACGATCAAGCAATTCCAAGAAAACCTTAGAAATTAGAAGCACCATAATATGTATCAACAAAAATCAAAACACTTACAATTACACAAGAAAATAACATTATATCTATATACCTGTTAGTTTTCTGCAACAGGAGCGAGCCAATCAGTGGTGAACCATTCCTAAAACCTAGAAAAATAGCCGGAGTTCAATCAGATTCACCCGACCTTCAACCGGAGGAAGAGGCCATTCAGTAGATTTGCCGGTTTCCATGCATAGGCACCGGGCAGTGCGTCTCCATCCTTGATCGAAGGAAGGGGTGGAACTGTGATTGATAGAGACGGAGGGTTGCATCCGTTGCAACTTGCAAGGATAAGTTCGGAGGAGTCTAGTGACCAATAGACGTTTCTTTCACAACCGAGTGGAGTAGCCTAATCCAAATGATTTCTTTTAGGGGTCCACTATTGTAATAAATTCTTTTACGGAATTCATTTTGTAATAAACAAATCTTACGAGTCATTCAAAAGAAAATCACTCTTTCTAAAATGAGGCACTTCTGTAATAAATTCTTTTAGGGTTTTAATTTTGGATTCTGATAATTACAGCACAATAGTTTATAATTACAGAACACTTTTATGTTAAATGACATTTCTGCCCCTAGAATTGTTATGCTTATCCCATCATCTCTTTCTTCAACTCCTCCACCCACCACAATTTCTCTCTCCATCAGTTCTCTCTTCCTCCCCTGTCCCCATGGACAACTAGTGTGACCACGGATGGGACGGCGAAAGTGAGCAGTGCCTCCAAACTCACTCTCCAGACGCCGTGCGTGGAGCCAAACGCGGTCCAGTTTTTTTTTTTTTGAGCAATCCTATCCCCTAAATTTGTCTGTTATTACGCTAGGCACCCCCCACACAAACAAGCTAACGGAGGTTAAAATCAATTAATATGTTTTTTAAAACTATTTATTCCAACATGTAGTACTTTACCCTGTTTGCAATATGACGTGTTTTGGCTCCTAATTAGGGACTACGAAGTAAAATTACTTAATATGTTTTTTCAAACTATTTACTCCCAAATTCTTTTTTTTTAAGTGATTTATTCCCACGGTAAATCTCTCTTTTTTTTTTTCTCTTCATTTATTTGTTGTTAATTCATTACCCCTTCCAAATACGCTATGTGACACATAAAACTTCAAAAATATGATATGTGACATATAAAAACTTAACAATATTTGTACTGTGAATATAAAAGTCTGGAAGAAGTTGGGTTACATTAACTTTATTTGGATCTGTTTCAAATACCATAATTTTATTATTAAATAATAAAGATGACAAATGGAATTTGTCACTAACAAACATCAGTTTTTTTTTTTTTTCCTTGAGGGATGTACTTGCTTATTTTGAATTTCTGTTTTTATAATATATTTATCTTTTTATAAGTTGTTGCTCTTTGTTCTAAAAAAAACAGTTGATGCTCTCTTAAAAAATAATAAAAATAACAGTTGTTATTCCAGTTATAAAAAACTTATTAGGACATATTCATCGAAAATTTGGTTTTATTAAGGTATATAATGGTTTTATTAAGGTATATAATTTCTTATGACATATTTATCTTAACATTATCATATTCTTATTAATGTTTGCAAAATCAATTGAATTTATTAATATTCTATGACAATTATAAGTTAAACATTACGGTAACAACACAATCAATTTAAATAAAAGAACAGTTTACATATTTCAATTTCATATAATCAAAATAAATAAATCAAATCTAGTGAACCTATAATTTGCAGCTAGGGTGGTAGCTCAAGAGGTCGAGATTGAAACCCGATTGACAGACAGAAAACTAAATGATTTATGAATTATAGGGTACATTCATATAGCATAAGAAGCCTTTCACGAGGTCGTTCGTGGCTCAAGTGGTAGCTCAACCGGGTTTGAAGCTATGGTCGAAGCTCAAGCCGTAGCTCTAGTGGTAGAGCTCTGGTTGCCCCTGCTTGAGGGGCCGGTTCAAACCCGGTTAACGATATACAACTATGATTTAGGTAATAAAGGGTACATGTATATAGCGTAATAAGCCCTTCCATAATGTCCTACGTGTCTCCTACAGACGTATGATGTAATGTTTTACATTTTTAAGTATGAAACGTGTGTAGCTACAATTTGTTCGACGAACATTCTACAATTCAAATACAACATCTTCCATCCTCAAGCATCATCACCACAAATTGAACATCACATAGTGTCACCAATTAATTGGTGAACATATTGTTTCACCTCCCACTCAGGCGGAATTGGACTTCCCAAACCACTTTTTTTCAAGACCAATGCAGAAATATTGCTTGACCAAGTTCTCGCTCTCTATAATTCACACCATGTGACCTCGTCCAAAACAGAAATTCAATTTCACCCAACTATCGACTCCTAGTACGAATGGTACGTTACTAACGCAACGACGCGTAGTTGAACGGTAGTATAAAGGTAGCGAAAGGTCGACTCCGGTTTTAGACAGTCGCCTTCCGTACTAAACCGGTCGGCTGAAGAACAGCGTTTGTCATTCACCTAACCAGATTTAATAATTTGTAGTCGAATGCGACCATATATGTCCGCGTAGTTTAGATGGACTATAATCTTCAACCTTTATCTGTCAGGTGCCGTTCTAAGAGACCGGTCCACGGAGTATGCTAGTCGAAGACCGTCCAATGTGATCGACACCCTCAAACTAAACTCACCCCATCCCACGACCGCTACCTTTCATTGACGTATGAAGACCTGATGAATCGATACCCATTCCCTCCCAGTATCCCCTCATCATCCTCCCTCCACACCCAATATATAAACCATTCATCCCATCCACAAGGTTTGGATATTCCGGGACATGCCTGCCATGAGCATTGCTCGCATTACCGATATGTTTTTGAATGATATTCATAAAAAAGTGTTGGTGAGCATAGTATAGTGCAGTGTATCCATTCAGGGCCGTCTCAAGGATTCCGTTGGCCTTAGGCAAATTTTAAAACTAAAGACAAAATATATATATTATCGATGTACCTAAAAGATTAGTTTGTAATTAAATTACACATCTTGTTTTTACAAACTATAACCTCTCTTATAATTGGGATGCTGCATAAAAAATTTGCTATATTTATTTTTGAAAGATAGATTCTCGACATTTTTATTACTCGTGAAATGTTTACTTTCTTAATTTTGCAATTAGACATTAGCCAATCTTTACATGAAAGCAAAGACATAATCACACAACGGCAAAATGACACATCAATATTTGTTTTACTTTTTAGATGTAAAATAATTTTGAGTATATTAACATTTAGCTCAATTGACACCATTTCGAGTATATTAACTTTTTTTGAGGGAAAAAAGATGTATCAATACTTAAAGAGAAAGGTAATGAGATAAAAGTTCAAAGGAAAATATAATAAAGCTTAATGTAGTTTGAGAAACTTGATATTTGAAGTGACTTGAATAAAATTTGAATGGCATTATAAAATTATTTATTTTATGCACTTTTATTTATGTTGAGGGAATCACATATGTATATTAGTTGAAATTGGAAGATGAAGCCACAATGCATGGGTGAAAAAAATGTGGAGAACAATATTTATAGGGTACCGGTATAAAAATAAAATTAACAGTGAAATTAAACGCAAAAAAAAATATGAATAAAAAAAACTAAGAACTTGGATTGGACCAAATCGAGGGTATTATTTTTGGGAAACATTAATATTGAGAGCATCTCCAATAGCATTAGGCAAAAAAAATATGTATTTTATGCCTTTTTTAAAGTTTTATTTTTAAGTATATATATTTTATGCCTAAAAACACAATTTTGTATTTTATGCACTAATTTTTTAATGTTGAACTCCAACACTGTTAGCCAATGGCCGTCTAGTCTTTCGATACGGGTGCCTACATTCAGACTAATACACAAATGTATTAGGGATAAAAATTATTCAAATCCTCTTTCTAACCCCTGCTTGTCATTCTTCCTCAAAACAAACCACGAAACTCAATCAAACATATCTCTCTGTGGAACCCAAAAGTGGTGTCTTCAACCACGGGTCATTTATAGTTTGCGTCCATGCATGAACCTTAACCCAATTGCATCGCGGTGCGATCTCTTCTCGCAAACTATGAGGTCGACATCTGACTAATTGAAGACGGTTTCCGACCTCTCTGGTCGGTGAAAGGCCAGTTAAGATCGGCCATTTATATTTTGCTATAGACGTCGGTCTGCATGTGTCGATTATAAACCAATTGACATCTAAGGTCGTCACACTTTGTTGAATGTCGACCCCTTAAAGTCGACCTTTATTTGTTCAGTGCTAAGACGTAGTACTAGTTAGCCAATTTTGTACCTAAAAAATGCACTTGTGTAAGAGCATCTCCACTAGCATTAGGCAAAAAATATGTATTTTAGACCTAAAAATAAGTATTTGAGATAATGTAGGAGACGTGAGTTCAAATTAGCAATTACATCCTACAAATATAAATCATATCTGCACATGCCTAAAATGTAGGAACTAATAAGATAGCAAATGAAAAATCCTCGCCTATGTTGGCGATGATGATACCGATTTTGAAGTTTGCATAACAAGAATCATAATTTATTTGACCCCTACTTTCACTAAACTTTCATTATATTTAACCTAAAAAATTAATTTACCTAATCTACTGGAGATGCTCTAATCACTCTCACATGTTTATTTGGGGTTTGCTCCGATTGTACTATTTAAACTTTTTAATTTTTTTAGGACATAAAATAATCTTCAGTTTTTAGTAAAACAAAACAAATATACATGAAATAAGGGAATAAATTATTCAAGCAACAAACACAGAGAAAATCATAGAAAGAATTACAATGTAAATTACAATTTTATTTGGTTTCAAATAAAATATATACACACCTAGAGGAATGGTTTAATTTTTCTTTATTTCACATTTTTATGTAACACCGTATCACATATTTTGATATGTTCTTTATGTGGAATGACATAAGATTCACTGCAACGCAAGATGGACGAAATAAGATTCATTGCAAAAGCAGGAGGAACTTTGGTGTGGAATATTTCTGATATTCAATGGGGTCAATATGGAGGGCTGGTTTGGTTTGTCTTCCATCACTCTGATGCACATTTGCAAAAAGAAAAACGTTCTTTACTGGAATGATTTTTTCTAGGGAGAAGTCATTTTGGAAGATGGTCCAAGTCTTGTTCGAAGATGATGACGCTGCCATGAACCGTAATGCTGCAACTTTTAACAATTGCTTAATTTTCAAGTAATGTTTGTAGTTATAACTCTTGAGTAGTACTTCATTTCTAATTGTTTGGCGATTTTGGGAAGTCTGAAGGCTGATGTAGGCAAATACTACAAACAGGATGATATTTGAAGCTCTTTTTTGACTGTTGTGATTCTAGTGTCAATTATTAACCATTCATCGCAGGGGGTGAGACAGAAATCACAATCTGTGCCCCAAATAACATTGTTATGGACAATTACGTATTATCCGATTTATATTTGGTTGCCATGTTTGTATTGTTATGTTGGTATGTTTGTACATAGTTGTGTGCGCATGATCTAGTGCTAACTCAGATTTGTAAGTACATACCCCGTTGAGTAAAATACCTTATATTTAATGATCATTTTTTTTTTACTTCTGTGATGTTGTTGTCATGATTTGAAAATTCACAATTAATTCCCTTACAATTGCCAGAAAGAACAACACAATCTACCATAGTTGGCAACTTGGCATGTTCTATTATGATAGTTATGTTGACCATATTTAAATTTCATTTGAAAATTCATGCCACAATTCAATAACCCAATCATAATAACACTTACAAACAAGCTTCACCAGCTCTATAAATACCGACCATCATCGAAACTTAAACATAGCACTTGCTAGAACTTTCAAGCATCTCCTGCTGCCACTCAAACACACAAAACTTAACATGGCTCACCATTCTGGGTGTACAACTGTCATACCACAGCACTTGATCAACGGGTCAACTCAATTTCCAATGGTGTCTGGAAATCGCGAGGCTTTTTTGGTGCTGACCATATACCCAGTAAAGAAAATTACTGCGGAATTGGTCAACCGTCCAATGCGATTTCCCGGTGAACATACTCAAATCGGAAGTGTTATTGCAGAACCATTGGACCCAGCATCAACGGAACTCGTGGCTAATGTGGTCAACCAGTATCCTGGGGTGGTGGCTCCCCCAATTTTAAGTGATTTGCTAAACACTAGAGCATTGTTCTGGAATTGTTCAGGCAAATGCCTATGTATGTTCCGTCAGATGGTTCCAGCGTTACGCCAGGCTGGCACATATGACGTTGCTGTATTTTTTTGCGGACCCGAGGAGGACGGAACAACAAGTCACTTTTGGAATGAGTTGGGGCTCTCCGGTAATGCACACCCGATCCTTGGTGCTGGCGGTCCATCTGTCACCATGAAGTGGGACCCGTCAGTCGTACACGTAAGTGCAAACGTCAACGAATGTGTTAATGGAAGCATGTCTGTGAATGTGGCAGTGGAACGCCTATATGCCACTTCCACCATCGCGGCTGCATTTGAAGCAGCAGCAGGAGAGGCTAATGGAGGTGTTTAAACCTTCGTCATGGACACCCTAATGAAGCCGTCCCTCTAATGAAGCCTATTACATTATGTTTTTGTATTGTACGTCTGCGTCTTGTGTGTCGCTTTGAGTGCTTAGTCTGTTGTTGTTTTCGGTCGTTGGTGTGTAGTTAATCTTTCGATGTGCTTTGTTCTTGTAAGAACTCGGTTAACCATTTTGTCAACTCGGTTAACCCTAATGACCTAATGAGGGTGTTTAAGCCCCCCCCCTATGTTGAAGACTATCGTCAATGTCAATGCTTTTTTTATTTTTAATTTGTTCGTGTCGGTTTATTGTGTTCTGGCCCCGTGTTTTGCACTTTTATGTCGTCACCCCGTGTTTTGCACTTTTATGTCATCGAGAGTTATACTAACTATGTTTTTGGCAAGTAATAAGAACATATTAATAGCAAAGTTCAAAAAACAAACCAGGCCAATATCTGGCCAAACCGAAACAAGCAATACAAGCAGAAAACATTTTTTCAAAGAACAAAACATAGATCAAAATGCACTACTACCAGAAGCAAAAAACATTTTGCAGAATTCTGTTCCTTCCTTGGTCGACGAGCACCACCAAAACTGGTATTAGGCACTAAAATGGAAATAACCCCTGAAAGTCATCCCAGACCGCCAACAAACTGTTCGAGACTTCTGTCATAGCAATTCTAAACAACAATAACACATACATTAAAATAATAGTACCCCACAGACCCAAAGTTTGCTAGAAGAATAAAGGAACATCCCAGATATTGTGATGATCCTATTTCCGGTTGGTTGCCTGCGCTCAATATAGGAGAAAAGGTATGGTTATCATCAGCTATCACAAATCAGTACGTATGTATTTAGAGCTGAATGTATTTAATAAATGCATGGGATCTGAAAAACAACAGATTACATCTTCGATGATTTTCTGAAATTTAATTATGCTACATAGTTGGTTGTAATAAAACGGTAGATCCTACGAGCACGGAGTGTTTCAAAATTTGTATTAACTATGCTTTCACAAACTTTATTGTACGCCTATGATGTCGATCCAATGAGCAGTGGACAGACTGTTTCAAGCGTTAGTCGCCTCTGGTCTTTAGATAATTAAATAAACATATGTCTACCACGACCATTGTGTTCATTCTAAACTGCAAGGTTTCGGTACGGAGCCCGACGTTCAACGGTCAATGTCTTGTGCTAACTTGTTAACATGAAGAATTCTAACACGACCATTGTTGTCGGAGAGACGCATGTGTGTCGTCATAATCGGACAAGAACAGATAGAGCCACGAACTACTTGGTCGAACGGTCAACCAAAATACACTGCAACATAAGATTCACTGCAAAGCTGGAATATTTCTGAGATTCAACAGGGTGAGTATGGAACATCACTGTTGCTGATTCCCCTTTGCCAAAATATTCTATACCAGTGGTTAATGTTTCCAGGGAAAAGTCATTTTGGAAGGGAATCAAAGTCCTGTTCGATAATAATAATAATAATAATAATAATAATAATAATAATAATAATAATAATAATAATAATAATAATAATAATAATACGGACCAATAAGATTGACCACCTCTATATATAGTTTCAACCCTTCGACTTCTATCAACTGCCCCAGGTGTTACTTCTCATTAACCCCTTACTACTCCGAGTCCCCCCATTAATCACGCCTCTATTACCAAGAGTTTCAACCCTTCGAATTATGGTAACTACCTCCTATTGAGTTACTATTTAATCTGGCCATCCCCATAACTCAAACAAAGCACTTGGTTGAATTTTCATGCATGTCCCGCTGCAACTCAAAACACTACAAACATGGCTGATTCTGATGGGTCTACTAAAATCATACCACAACACTTAATCAACGGGTCAATTAATTTTCCAATGGTGTCTGGATCTGAAGAGGCTTTTCTGCTGCCGATCACATACCCAGTAAAGATGTTTACTGAGGAATTGTTCAATCATCCTATGCAATTTCACGGTGAACATACTCAAATCGTAAGTGTTATTGCAGAACCGTTGGACCCGACATCAACGAAACCCGTGGCTAATGTGGTCGGCCAGTATCCTGGGGTGGTGGTTGGCCCAATTTTAGAAGATTTTCTAAAATCTATAGCTTTGTTCTGGAATTGATTCGGTACTTGCCTAGGTAATTTCCACGACATGGTTGCACTTTGGCGCCGGGCTGGCACATTTGACGTGGCTATATTTTTTTGCGGACCGAATGAGGACGGAACAACACATAACTTTTGGAATGAGTTGGGGCTCTCCGATAATACACACCCGATCCTTGGTGCTGGCGGTCCATCTGTCACCGTGAAGTGGGACCCGTCTGTCGTACACATGAGTGCAAAGGTCGACGTAGGTGTTATCGGCTGCATGTCTCTGGATGTGGTGGTGGAACGCCGGTATGTCGCTTCCACTATCTCGGCAGCATCAGCCACATCAACAGAGGCTAATGGAGGTGTTTAAACTTCCAACACAACCCCCCACAACCCCCCCCCCCCCTTCCATCCACCCCAAATGAAGCCTCTTCTTTAATGAAGCCTATTATATTATGTTATTGTATTGGACGTCTGGGTCTTGTGTGTCGTTTTGGTTGTGAGAAATCAGTGAACCATTCTGTCTACTCGGTTAACCCTAACGAGGGTGTTTAAACCCATGTCCTTTAAAATGAATACTTATGTCAATGATTATGCCTTTTATTTCCAGTGTTCTTGAGTGTGTTCCGGGCCCGTGCTTTGCACTTTTATGTCGTCCACTTGTTATACTAGTTATTTGTTTGAGAGTTAATAAGAACACAGGGATCAAAATGCACTATTTAACGGAAACAAGAAATGCTATATGGCCCAAATGTTATGTCACAAAGCCATCCCAAATTTGCCATGTAAACTAAATGCCTCTTTTTATTTATCTATCTATACATAAACGCTCGGGGTCAAATTCTGTCTCTACACATAATGACGGTCTAGAGCTTCATAATGAAGTTTGGCAAGCTAACGTGCTTGAGGCCCATGATAGATGGTTGTGGATTCTTTGGTTGAGCTTTCAGTACATGACAAGAGCCACTGTTGCAGCAGGTTAAATTCATCTCTGTAGCTAACAAATCATTTTATGATACTTTTTATCTTTATTCGCCAGTAATATAGGTCTTTGGACGAGCTTTCGGTACATGACAAGAGCCACTTGCTTTATGTATACTTTCTTGAGTTTGTTGTTGCTCTGTGCTTCATTCTAAACCCTTATATGCCATACATAAATGACTGCTTCTGCGTACAGTACGACACAACCTTTTGTTTATGAACAGTTCAAAAGCTGCACTCAAGAGTTGTTTGGTTTTCCTGTTTAAATGACGACTTCTGTGTACAGTATATGGTAACCCATATTTTAATCAATTATGATTAAGATTGGTTATTTTAATTTGGATTCCGTTTCTTACTCTGTTTGTAATTGCGATTAAAATCTGATTTGGAGCCAAAAATCTAAAGATCGTTTTATCTCAAGACTTTACAAACTCTCATATTCTGTGCAGATTATCAGCTCATAAAACATGCCAATAGTTATATTTAGGATTATAAATATATACCAACCAGATCCCCCATTTCAAATCCGCACTTGCTTCATATTCCATTGTAAATGGACCATCAAACACCACCACCTCATGTTGTCCTTCTATCAAGTCTAGGAATGGCCCATCTCATCCCACTATTGGAGTTCACCGAGCTTCTGGTCCACACCACCACTTCGCCGCCACAATCGTGGTCCCCACCTCCGGTCCCCCATCCAAAGCCGAAAAGCTAGACCTATAAGCCCTTAAAAAACAATCACTACAATGTTGTACTTCAAAATTAAGGAATTACTCATGAAACCGAGTTCTGTTCGAGTTTTTTCAGTTGATTTTTACCCTTTGACCTACAGTTTTGAAATTCAAGTCAATTTTATGTTTACTTAACTTGAAACCAAACAACATATTCAGTATTTCAAATGCTAGGTTATTAACACCATCCAAAAAAAGGGATCTATAATTGTTTGTATTTCAAATTCCTCGATTTGAAATTTTGGATTTGAAATCTAAATCCAAATCCTGGTTACCAAACAAAACCAAAAATGAATATCCAGATCCTGGTTACCAAATGCTACCAAAAAATATTTACAACTATTGTTATAAAAATATAGTAATGATGCTTATAAATAGAGCAATATATTTAAATTTATTAGCACAACTAATTTACCAGATACTATGAACGACACTGCTGGAGAAAGTTGTTCAAAAATTTTGTTTTGTTTTGAGAAAAAGTTATTCAAATTTTGGTTATGGAAAATGCAAAACTATAATTATCTGTAGAATTTGCATTAATTTTGCATAATACAACAGGACTTTCCCTAGACAATGCAGCTAAGGAGGAAAATTAACCACCCACTACTCCCACTACCTCCCCCCCCCCCACACCAATACACAGATCATGCTGATAACTAGTAGTTACTGCAGTAACCAGGTGTTACTTCTCATTAACCCCCACTACTCCCAATCCCCCCATTAATCACCCCACTGTTACCAACAGTTTCAACCCTTCGAATTCTGGTAAATGTCCAGATCCTAATGAGTTATTTAATCCGCCCATATCATCCCCTATTAACAATATCATGTTTCGGCACTTTCTCATGTCTCTTTCAACCAACCAATCCTATTTCTTAAAAAAAGTTTGAATTCTACCTTGGAGAGCATCATGTCAATCTCCAGCGACTCATCTCATGAGGACATAGCCAAACAAGCCCTCGTCCATGCTCCACCACCTGTGCAAGCCCCTGCGAGAAGAACACCAGGGTGGACCTTCGTAAAAAAGGTGGAAAAATCAGTAATATCCAAAAAGTGGTGCGTTGCTCTGCAACTCATACCCTCTCCCAAAACCCCCCTCCTCACCACAATGATCCACCTACACTCACCAGAACTAGGTGGGGTGGAAAACTGGAAGCTGAACCAACTTTTGGAGAAATTTAGTTAGAAACTTTCAGAAGTCCAAAATCATACCCAGCGGGAGAATGCAGAAATGGAGGCACGCCGTGCAAAGGGCCAGACCTTCGATGCCACCCCCCTGAAACCCAACCTTAGCCGGGACTTGTTCTGGATTGGGCAATTTCCATCAGAGGTAGAAGGGGCAAGGATTATGGAGGACGTAAAGGCCAAGTGGATCATCGAACACTCAGGGCCTCTTCTCTCCAACACAGGAGAATACCTCCACTCCATTATGCAAAAAAAAAAGGTTTCTTTGCCAATCTAGAAAAATGGTTGGCAATTCTGGAAGAAGAAGAAATCGGTAGTCGGATAGAACAAGGACAACAGCCTCCTAGGGGAGCTCTACAGACAACCCAAGCTAACTTCCCAATGAAATTCCTCATGTGGAAATGTAAAGGAGGGGCCGAGAATCCTGGTTTTAGGCAAAACTTCATGGACATGGTTGGTAGTTACAATCCCAACATTGTGTGCATTACGGAGACCAGGACCGGTGGAGAGGGGGCCAGAGATATCTGCATCTCATTGGTCTTTGACAGATGTTTTGTCGCTGACCCTGTGGGCTTCGCTGGTGGTCTGTGGCTGATGTGGATGAGTTTCTTTGTGGAGTGTGATGTGATTGCGATTTCACAGCAGGAGATCCATGCCTCTGTTCAGGTTCTCTCTTCTCATTCACGATGTTCCTTTATCCCTCAACACTATGCTATCCACCCTGTATACATGCGTTATTTCTTTGCTTGGCTTCATACATTTCGATTTTTTTCTGCATTACTAGTGACATTAATTTGGTTAATCAGTTAGATTATGCGTCATTTTTCATTATATTGATACTCATTATGTCTATCGATGCAGGAAGTCGTGCAGTAGCGGAACCCTGGGACAACATGTTGTGCATGCTCCTGCTCCTGATAACTATAGCATTTCTGTTTTCAATGCAGTTTTACTTACTTTCGCAAAATGCTAGATCCTCCCTCTTCTGTGTACTTTGTTTTATTTGGCGGATGTAAGGGTCGTTGCCCCCTGTGTTTTATGGCAACTATTTGCGCTCGCGCTGTATGAATGTTTATGGCAACTCTTTTATTTAGGTTGTTTTTGTTGGAGGACGTAAGGAGTGGTTTCCCCTTTATTTTATGGAAACTATTGGCAATCGCGTAGTATGAATTTTTTTTTCTAAGTATTTGTAAATTAGTGTTAATTTTATTGGATATTTTAGAAAGAGAAACTGTGGGAAGTGGGTCAAGACACATTATCAATAATATTTATTGTGTCACCTTCGTACCATATGTTGAGCCAATTTGTCTTTAACGTTGTCATAGATGTGTCGTCTATGTTGCAGGGGTGGTTTTGGAAGGTCAAGCACCAGTACCTGTGTTCTTCGTGGGTGCTAGAGGGTTCTTCGTGGGTGATTTAAGGGCAATTTGTGTATAAGCCATGGTCGTTGTTAAATGTTTAGGTGAGATGTCCTCTAAAATACAACTACAATTTCTTACCCCTAGAGTACTCGTCTATCCGCAGCCATGTACATTATTAACAGGATGATATCATATTGTTGATATGTGATATATGAATCTTTGAAACTGTTTTTGTATTGTAATTGATTACTATACAATTTACTGAATATATTTCTTCCCTCAAAAAAAAAGAAACTGTGTATGTATTTATCTTTAAATATGTGTACGTATTTATGTTAGTATAATTTCGAGCATTTTTCTTCTTTCATATTTGTATGGTGGTTTATTATAAAATATATCTAAAATCACTCTCACCCGTGTAGGGTGCACCCTTGATTTTTTGGTATTTTACGTACTTGCACCTGGTTCTCGCACCCCACCCGAAATCCACCCGCAATTGTGGTTCATTGTCTGTTGTTCATGAGACTCGGGTAACCATTAGTGCACTGTGCAACTACACCCTTGTGTAATAGCGTGCGAGTATACAACAACTAACTATAATCAAATGAACCGACTGAATTACTATCCCAATCGCTTACGTTTCCAGACAGTCGTTAAGTTATGGTGTAGTTTTGATGCATCCAACATCTGTGCATGCTCCTATTCCGTCATATGATTAGTGCTCTTGCAGTATTTTATTACGTTTACACTACTCAATATTTGACTATGACTGCAATATTCTTGTTAAGATTGACGTGTTCATCAGCGTAGTTTCTCCAGTAAGGGGCATTACCCTATGCCATGTGATGGTTCCGGGTGTGATTCGCAGACTAAACACATTTCGGATTACCCTATTCCCCAAGCTATTATATTGAAATATAAGTTCAAATAGTTCTGCATCATTGGAAATTTGTAACTTACGTACAAAATATGAAGCTACGCATTTGATTAGATTACGATATAGTTGTCTCACCAGGTAATATGAGACTTGTCAGTCAGGTGGCGGTTGGTCCTTGCCGAAGAGCACAACGTAACTTGTTGTGTCCGTCCTGCATAAAAAAAATTGACAAAAGTCGAAACATAAAAATCCCATGAAAAAACACAACAATCTTGTTCTGGAACTCACTTGCATAAAGAACACTTTTTTATAATCCGGTAACCTGTTTCTGCAGGGTTCTTTATGTCTCGTTGCGTTTCTATGATGTCATTGAACAAATGATGGCTGTTGGGATTGTTAGCGCCGCCTGTTTCTTCAGTTTTCTTCTTGGCGGCTTTAATAATCATCACGTAGACTTCGATGAACTTCTTCACTAAGTCCATACCAACCTGTGATCTCGTCGCAGAACACACAATCTCGTCCATCTCCCCTTTCACTTCTGATATTCGCCGGACCTGAATTACATGATCTAACCCTCCAGCCAATCTGTTATCTCCCATGATCGGATCGCTATATATCACCGCATCTGTCATCATCCATCGGGCAGCCAAATACTTTGCCGGGATTCGATTGTGATGCGCTAATGCGAGAACTAGAATTGCATGACAGCACATTATTCTTAAAGTTTCGTATTTCCCGCAACCGTAGCAGAGCCCGCTATTGAACTTACTCCCTACCTGATGCCAAGCAACTCCGTTATGATCGGGACCCACCACTTCTATGGTGTACTGAAATTTTACCTCTAACATCATTGGCCTGACATACTTCTCATGCACTTTTCTAGTATACACAGCAGCAGCATGGGCCTCCAGCTCCATAAATTGTTCATTGGTGGCGATAGCTCTCGATTGGGTAGATGCCGTATGTTGCTCACGCTCCAACTGCCAAAGCCTCTCCAACCCCTGACAGAAACGTTGAAGTAGCTCATAAAACCCCAAGGTTCAGATAGCCCTTCAAAAAAATGTCGATTGGGTAGATGTCGTATGTTACTCACAGCTCTGTGTAGTAGTCTGACCGTCTAGCAAAACGTGCGTGAGGAATGGTTTTTCCCACATATGCTTGTTTTCGTCCATCTCAGTATATTTGTCAGCCATACTGCTCTAACCATGCCGGCCATCTTAGTTCCCATTCTGGGATACTATCATCTGACCTCATTAATTTCTAGAAGGCTTTAAGAGCGGCCTTGTCATTGAAATTAGCTTGTACATTACGAGCTAAGTTCCACCAACACAGCCGGTGCCGCGCACCGGGGAAAACATTCACAATTGATCTCTTCATTTCCCTGTCCCCATCTGTAATTACAGTCACTGGCTTGCGGTCATGCATATAGTCCATCAGCTGCTGGAGGACCCATGTATACGTCTCTATGGTCTCGTCGCTCAAAATCGCAGCAGCGAAAATGCAGGTTTGCCAGTGATTTAACCTCGCATAAGACAACAAGTGGTTTTCTGTAGGCATTGGTTTTGTATGTTGATTTAAATACCAGAACCTTCCCGAATCGGATGTAGTCTAGCCAACACCTAGGGTCGGAGAAGAAGAGAGTTTTCAACCTTTGGAAATCATCTAGTTTGAACCTGGAACGAGAAAGGTTACTGTCAGACTATGTTTCATTACGCTTACTACAAATTGTAAGAATGGAATTGTATAACCCACTAAACGTAATTCGCAAAATCGACCACCCATTCTATTTAGCTCGATTAGACCATTCATTTAAGCTATGCTCACAATCAATGTTAGTAGCTACAAATCAGTAACTAACAGTGCAATAACATAAATAGTTAAGTGAAAACTCAGACACTTGAAAAAAGATGTTTCAGCTATATTGTTCGCTCACCTGTTTACAGCTATCACCGGTTGGAGTAGATCGGTTGTGTAATGATTCCAATGTCATTTGGGTATCCTGCATCCCGTCAGCTTGCCTTCTATCCCATGTTATCTTGTTGTACAAGTCCTTTTGCGTGAAACCCAAGAAAGCGTCCCCCCGGCTGTGTTGCACAGGGTTTGGAATGCTTTGGAAGTTGTGATTCCTACTCTCCGAAGTGATTTTACCCGCTTGAATGAAATGGCATCCACTTTTCGGTGAGACCTCATTAGGTATGAGCAATGCTGTTCTAAGAGCCTATGTTTGTGATGGTCACTAAATCTGGGTACACCAAATTTCATCCCTTCACCAGACCGTCTAATAATCAGATGTGCCTCGCAACATTCGCGCGTGACGTGCTTGTGTTGTCTTAGTACTTTCGCATGCCACAAGTTTCGATCTAATCTTAATCCCGCCCACGAACACACAAAACGTCTGGACAATAACGTACCGTTTATAGACTTTTTAGTATTGGAAAGACGGATGTTGAATCCATTTGCCCTGGCATATGAATTGTACCATGTTTTTGCCTCGACCTCATTTATAAATTGTTTTTCCATAATGTTCTCCGTCGCGTAGCTACCACGTCCTGCATTATGACAAGTGCGTATACGTAAAAAAAATATTTACTAGCAATATGGCAACGAACATTGAACATTCAGCTGACATATGTCACTCTAACATAACATTTATTTGTGGTTGCACGTGATTTCAAAAACTCGTTACCACCTTCCAATGCTGTTAAAAAAGAGATCAATTATCCACAATTTCGGTTTCCCGGGTTCTGTTCACGTTATTCCAGGAACGGGGAAAATCATCATTTGCAAATAAGGAGGTTACCTCTTATAAGCCGCAAATAGGCGACTGATTGTAAATCAAATGCAGTATGTTTCGTTTACCCATTACCGAATCGTATTTGTTAAATCGAAATTGTACTTTTCACGGTGTAAATCGATTCGTAGCATATGTGGTCTAGGGTTTTGGTAATACCAGTAACGATAAAATCAGATTGCATAGATAACAAATATTCGAAACTTACCAAACACAGATTGGGGCCGGGTAAATTCCGGTAAGCCCCCATTTCCTTGTACACCGTCCGGCGTCGCGGCTGGTTGGCCACAGTCTGCCCGTGAATAACTGGCCATCGAGTATTTTCGTGCAGCGGTTCAGTGGCAGTTCGATTCTGGATGGGTTTCGAATTCAGTTGGAGCAGTGTACTGATTACATTGAGTTAGGGTTTTCTGAAATATTTTGAAAGGCCACTTAAATTGAGGTCGGTACCATTCTATCTAACCCGTGGAATTTTTTAACGGCTGAGTTAATTGTACCTAACACGGCGATGGTGGTAGATATGGTAGCATTAAAGACACTGTTTATAATGAAGTTACAAAAGGAAACAATTCGTGCGTTTTTTTTTACCTTTTTTAAATATACGAAAAGACCTAGGCAATCACATTATTACATTTTTTTTTGAAAGAAAACAAACTTTCTTAAGATTTGCCTCGAATCATAATTATCTTTTGTGGTGAATTAAAATGTGAAAATACTACCTAATCATAATTAAAGAATACGGGCTTTAGCCCTCTTTGATTACCAAAAAAAAAGAAAATAATTAAAGAATACCCGTTGAATAAGATATCACTAAAGCAGCAAACATGAAGACTCGTCAGCTTGATTTAAACAATCACCATACTCATACAAATTAAATAGAACATGCGTCACACTCAAAAGCCGATTGAAATAAACTTCTAAACGTAAAATGTTTTCGTTTTATTTGAATTTGGCACGGCCAGACAATTACTTCTTAACAAAAAACAAACGAATTCATTAAAATGGACATCACATGTAGCTACTATAAACCCTCACGCCGAACAATAATTTATAACTATAATCGACACTTCATTCAAAAATTACAAACACATATATCAATCTTCATCAGTTCTGGAAGAACCCTCCGAAGAAAAGTCCCCATTAGGGATGAAATCTAAACTAAAATTATCTTCAATAATTTTTGCAAAGTGTAGACGTTCAACTTGCACAGTTACTGATTTGGTACAACCATCGGTCGCATCAAATCTGTGTGCCGAAACCCCATCTACCGGTTCCTCATCCCACTTCACATGGACATTTGGGCCACGACCACCAAAGTCATAGATCGCGGACCCTGAGAGTCCCAACGCATTCCAGAAACTAGTTGTCGATTCATCTTCACGGGTACCGCAAAGGATAACCGCTACATCCAAACCGTCTCCACCACGCAGGGCTGCAATTGTGTGGCGGTACTGGCAAAGGCAAGTACCAGTGCCGTTCCAATAAAGCACACGAGTTTTAAGAATTTTGGCTAAATGGGATGGTGGTGCCCTACTTATGATTTCATCTTGGTTGGCTAATATGGCAGCAGAAGCCGCATCGAGCGGGAGACAATAAACATTCCCCTGCCGATAATGATGGCACAGGTCAACATCGGCACTTGGTCACGATAGAACATACCCGACTACATCTTTAACCGGGTAAATGCTGGTGACTTAGTGAGCCTCGTAGACATCCGGGAACATGGCGAAATGAATATTCTCGTTGCTAAGGGTGTATGGAATTATAACATGACTATGGTCGGAGTGAGTCATTTTTAATGTTGTTAACAAGGTAAGAGAATGTGAATTGTATATTGTGTTGCATTTGGTTACGTCAATGTATTTATAAAATCACATCACATCCTAAAGTAGATCTTCCTGGTTGCACTTCGTGTGCGTAATACTCGTAGCCCAATAATTGGAGCACAACTACTATAATGACGATTAACATACTTGCATGTATGTTAACTAATGTGCATGTCATCTGGTAAGTCAGAGGTAACCACCGTTTTTTTCGACATTAAAGATGATATAATCCAACAGGTTTGTTTGACTACTTATATTGCTTTGATTCAGTTAGAGCTTGATTGGTATCCGTTTAAAAACTAGAAAAACAATGGTATAAAACGTGCTGAGAAAAACGTGGAAAAACAGAATCATACATTTGTTTGTTTTCCGTTTTGAAAAAGAGCCTGTTTGGTTCCATCTTAAAATCTAAATAATCTGATAGAGTCTGGTATTTCATACGTTAAACCTAGAAAATATCCAAAATTGAATATTATATAATCTGCTGATTATTAGCCAACTTAAATTAAAATTTGACTAAAAAAATCTACGAAACAAACGAGATTAATTTTTTTGGCAGATTTTAATAAATGAGATTTTAATCTTGTACCAAACATGCACACAGTGTTGAAAATCTATAACACATTCGGCAAAATTGCATAATTTCAAAGTTAGTTTGCTTGAACATCATGTTCACGTACAATACATACATATAATCTCTATACACACCAATATTCTAGGAAAAAACACACAAACATATTTGCAGTTTTTTCAAAAAAATGTTTTACATTATTTTTGTTTTTTGTTTTTTTTAGAAGAATGATTTTTTGTTTTTAGACTGATAAGAAAAGAGGCATGCAAAATTAGTTTTAAAAACACTATTTTTTAATCAGGGTTTCTTAAAAGCAGGTTTGCCAAACATGTACTACATAGTAAATCAATTGCGGCTGTAGTACTTGCTGTCTCCTTGTGTGTTGTTTGATTGTTGGCCGAATATTCGGGACCTGTGTTCAACTTGATCTTGAAAAAAGGTTCAAAAAAGGCTGATACATCACACTCAATATAGAGATTCTAAATTTTTTCAGTGGAACTATGTCCGTCGCCTAGTGGTCTGTCTACATGTTAACCTTCCATATTCGAGGATCAAGTTGGAAGCAACCACACACGCCTTTGTTCACCGCAACCCAATTGACGTGGGTGGGTCCCTCCTTGGCAGAAGGCACTACAGTACCAATGTGTGAAGTGTGTGGGGTCCTAGGAGGAAATACCTGGTGAATGTTCTAGTGAATCGGGTCCTTTCACATTATTTACATTCTCTAGGGTTTGCCCGTAGACAATCGCCTGTAGTGTTCGTCCAACGGTCTACATAGTTTGACATGCGAATCATTCAGGTAGACACCCGCCCTACTCTAATCGTGTGATTAATGAACACAACACACATGTTAATTAAATTACATTCCATCACATATTTAGTTAGATCATTTTTTTTTTACAAAATATCAACTACATTTAACTGAGAAGTCGCGCTTTCATTGAATATAAATCAATTGTTGTATTATGTTGGCAGTCTAACTTTCATAGTAGTCGGTTCGAATATAACATCTATACCGCTTGTAATGCAAGGTTAGGCATGCAGTATTGTAGTTACCTACTGAATAAATTGGGACCGCGCCGGTATTTTGTTTTAACAAGTGCCCAAAATAAGTTATCTCCCAGTTCATAACATCGGATGTCGTCATTAACTGTTGAGAAGAGTTTATAGGAAGGTGTTGTAGTCACACAGTGGGATTCAAGGTTAGGAATCATCAACACAAACTGATTCCACCATTGAGAAACTTGTTCAAAATCACAGGACAAATTACATTCGGGTGCAGTTGTGGGTAGACACCATCCGACGTATTAGGTCAATCCTCATTGCAGTAGCTCGATGCCATTTATATGTTCTAACGTAAGCCGACCTACATCGTCGACGGCCGTTCATCTAAGTCGTAAGTACGAAGCACAATGGAAGTCGACGACCCTACATGGTCTAATTTGACGTTGAACTTCGTAAGGGACTACATTGTCCCCGACATAGGTTTGTCGTGATCCAGTGACGCCCCATATTCGTCGTATAGTGTAAGACGATTTCGGACTTGTAAAGGTCGAACTAAACTTTTATACACCAACACTGACCCCGAACTGTACAGTCGAACTACGGTTAGTTGAGTTGTGGTTACAGAATCGTAGAGTTGTTGACGAACAGTAATGTTCGTGGGGGCACGCAATTACCTATACCCTTTTTTGGAGAAATATTGTTCTTAGCTAAAAATTTTTTATGTACCTACTGTGGGACTTCGTGACAGTCACAAGGTTTTTTTTAGTAGGGAATTTATTAGTAGGGCATTTTGCCTCAAAGCGTATCGTCGTGACAGTATGTCGATGTACAAATAGCATTGCATGTCATTATTGTTTACGCAACAATTTCTAGGATTTCATAACACTAGGGATTTCGCAACACGTGTGAGGCCTCCGATTTCATCCTCCGGACGTCCAGACACAGGCCTCAACCAGTATTCACTGCTATTTGTAGCCAGGTTTACAAACCCGTGGGTCAGCATGAACCCTGGAGCTCGAGTCGTGACCCGTGAGCCGAGAACCCGCCCAGGTCATATTTCATATTTGAATCTTTTATGATTTAATGCTAAATTTTCCGACATGTGTATTTCAAATTGTTTCTACGATTTAAGATTTTTATTTAAAAGTTTTAGGATTATGTATAATAAAATTTACTACGCTTAATACTAAATACCTTATCTTAAATAAGTCTTCGAAAAAATGAAGAAGAAGCTCGCATATACAGATGGTTATTTCGTGTCACCCTACAAGGAGAATACTAATCACTACAATATACAACAGATGTTATTCAAAAGCAACAACTAAATCCTTATTGGTTAAATAATTTTTCAGTACACATCATTCATACTGGTACAAATTTCACTAAATTTATAGATTTGCTTACATTAAGACTTCTTTATACAGTAATATGTAGTACTTCAAGGGGTAGTTATGGGTTACCTCTGATGGAAGTTGGAAAAAATTCCAAGTGGGGCCATGGCCTGTCGAAGCCAAGCCAGATTTCCCTCCCCGAAATGAAATGTCTCATTGACCAATTACCTCAATTTGACCGAAATAGAGGGTGTATATTGGGCCCCGTTTCTTGTGTCAGCTGTAGATGTAGTTGCTGTATGGGTATATAGAATGTGCCGAAGGAGACTATTATACTTCTGGTTTCTCGAAAAACCGATTGTAGCTCCCTTCAGGTTTTATTGTGAACTTATTTGAGAAAAAATCCGGATATGGATCACACCGACCATAATCCTGTCTTAACCCAAACCATAATGAACCACGACAACTTGCGATTTCCCCTCTCGCCATATGACCTTAACGGCGCGCACTTGGTGACTGTCACATACCCGACCAAAGAGTTCGTCGGGGTAGTGACAACTCTACCCGATTCCAAGCATGGAAGGGTATTTCGCTTGTCGCTGGACTCGAACGACAAGTCACTAATCGCAAATTTAGTCGGCGACGGGTGTGACGACTTTTTGGATGGCTCTATCAAAACTAGGGTGCTTTTTTGGAATTGTACCGGTGTTTGACATTGTAAATACCGACAGACAATTTCATCTCTACGCTAGCATGACAAGTTTGATGTAGCAATCATCATCGGTGGCTGCCCGGAAGACGAACAAGGAATGATTTTTGGTCTAACCTGTGCCTTGAAGGTTCGGAAGTACGGCAAGCCGGAGTTCAAAGTCCAGCTGCGACAGTGAAGTGGGATAAGGATGTTGTAGACGTTGTGGTCAATAACCACACACATGCAGACCCGTCCGGTATACAGTTGATGCATTTGCTTGTCGAGCATCTAGAATTCCGGAAAATCATCTACGACACTTTCACTATGCATTACGAACCAATTGCCAATCATTCGGGTTCGTCTTCTGGTGATGGTGAATGGTGTTACGGAAGAACCGCAAATGGGACACCTACGAGTTTTACGGCTAGTGACGAGCCTGAGGGATGGTAATCGGTGACCAACGGCAAGATTAGATTTTCTGTTTATGTTATCGGAAGTTACTTTGCATGTTTTTTTTGTGTGAAATAAACTTTGCATGTTATCGTGACTCTGTACGGTTCTTATGTTTTAGTTACTTATTTCTCGGAGTTGTTATGACTAGCCAAGAAACGTTTGGATATTGCACTGTTTGGATATAGCCGATATCTTACGCTAACGAAGCTACTTAACTTAGCGACTAGAGAAACGTTCCTGTGTACTACTGCGTTATTTTATGACATTGTGACCTTATAAAAACTGTAGGTTGTGTCGTGACGGACAATGTATAAAATAGACGAACATGAAAATTAATAAAACACACCCATCACACCCATCAGAAGTTTAATGTCCGATCATTTTCTTAGTCCTTACTGCTATATCACATCTAACGGTAATGAAGGTGACAGAATTAGATAATTATCATATCTAACGGCTATGTCCCACTTACACTATAGATTTACCAACAATATTAGGGCCAACAATGCACATTCGTACAGTAAAAAGTCATTTATATTAGTACATAGTTATTCAAAAAACATACCATGTGTGCTTTCTGGCATAATAGTATATAGTTATTCAAAGGATGGGCAGTGGCTCCCAGAACCCTTTTGCGATAAAGCTTAATATTTATTATTTGGACCACTTAGTGTTTGTAATTGTTGATAGAGACCACCCAATAGATAAAAAATGAGTGTCCGACACAGCTTGTGCAATTATTGCACCACCCCCTATAGTGCTTCTCTGGCTATAAAAGAAGGCACCAATGCTTAATCCAGAGTGTGCTTTCTTATTTTCCTCTCCTCTCCCTAACAATGATCTTTCTGCGTAAGGGAGTTGTTCTCACGCTGCTTACTTCTTTGGTTGGTTTAAGAAGAAAAACCGTAGTAGTTTTTCTTTTTGAACCTCCCAACGATGTAGCCGTTGCCGGATTAGTCAGGGCCCGTGGTTCTTTATCGGAACAAGAGGGCAATAAACGATCCACTGTTATTGTTCGCAGCTCCCATGTTTGACTTCTTGAATCCACCAAATGCAGAGCGCACATACTAGGGCGCGGAAGCAAGTTCTTGGACCAAAATCTGGTCATGCATCACCATATGGTCAGCCTAATCAGAAAAAAGTGGCTTATCTTTAGGATTGGGTATACCTAGTGGGTAGCAAAAGCCTCTTGTCTTGGACCAAATAGTGGTCATTGATGAAGATTTGGTCCACGCAATATGACTTATGTGCCTAGGAATGGCTTTTGTCTTAGACCAAAATTGGTCATGTATCACAATTTGACCCCCTACTGGTTCTGTTACTTTTTCTCCGTCCAGGGGCGTGTATGTATTATATCGTCTAGATAACCTAGTTTGCGTAAGCGTTTTGAGCAGTTTCAATTGTTTCAGTTTATATTGCAATACGTCAAGTGTTTTAAATCAAACAAATAATTGACAACATTTGGCAGCATTTTATTTTTTTTAAACATGCAAAATAAATGCATTTCGAATAAGATTAAAAAATCACCATATTTTTAATCAAAGCAGATTCAAAGGCAGTTGTGCCAAAGATGCACTATTGACGAGTAATTTTTCAGTGCTCCAAAAGAGCACCAAGTGGTGCTCTACAACCAATGAATGTCTATCAATCACTCACAGTTTGTTTAAGTGCTGCACTTTGATTGATTGGAGAGCACCACGTGGTGCTCTTTTGGAGCACTAAATAATTGCTCTGTAGCTAAATAGGGTGTGGTAGTAAAGCTACTATTTTGCCTGAACCTGCCAATAGAAAAGTTGTGTGTCTAAAGCTCGAAAGCAGACCGACAGAATTGACCGTCCAAACACGCCTTCGCGTGTGACAAGACCCAACAAGCCCTAGGGGTAGATACATGGGCCTGTGCTACAAGTGTGAATGACCAAGTTGCAGCAGAGCCCAGTGGTGGTGGAATTAAAAGGGCCTAAGTGCATGTTTACTAAATTAATTTCTTAATCACTTTGCTAATTTGGGGTGGTAATAAATTTAGTTAGTACCACATGTCTCTGCTCTTTCTACCTAATTTGACTTTTGCCACTATCCACGCAATAAGGTCGTAGTATAGCGTTGGAACCCCCTAGATGCTTTCACGACGAAAATAATTTACCGAAAAAAAAATACAGCCTCTTTATCTTCCAACTAACTACTAAACGGCTGGAAATGGTCTAATTACAAGAGACTTTGCAATTCCTGTTGGACATGATTTTCCGGCACTAGGCCTTCATTTGTGTGTAAATACAACATAACGGCCATCTCTTGGAGAAGTAAATGGCCACCTCATGCTTTATAGTGTTAGCTTAATCTATAAATAGGTTACTCATACAACGTGCAATACAATCTCTTTCAGAATCTCTTGCTTGCCTGCCTCATTCTCTCGCATTTTTGTTTTGCCCGCCCTTATTTATCAATTCATGGATATAGTCGCCCACCACGTTGAACCCCACCAAATAATCCCAAAATACGTCACTGAGCAACGGTTCTGGTTCCTGCAAAGACCCGCCACAAATGAAGCACACTTGCTTGAAACTACTATCTTGGCCAAGGATTTCATCAAGTATGTTTACACCCGACCAGATTCCGTGGATGGCCATCATACTGTGCGGGCAAACGTGATTCCGTAACCCTTTCGCCCGTACACCACAACCCTCCTACAGAACTTCACTCGCCACCCAAGGCCACAGTACGTAACAACGGATGACAGTTTACCACGCATCTTGAAACCCAAAACGATGTTTTGGAATTTTACGAGAAGTTGTTTATGTCATTAAAGAGAAATCATTCGTCACTACCGCCGCATGGACGAATTTGATGTTCTCTTCGTGCTAGGTGGTTCCGAGGAAACCGACTCTACCGTTGGTTTCTGGAATGAACTGGGCCTAACAGGATCTGCCATGACTGCCATGGGGGTAGATGGTCCAATTGCAATTCTGAGGTGGGATGACTCTGTGGTAAGTGTGACCTCTTTCGTGTCCTTTTACAGCACGGCGAACAATTACCCGTTATTGGGTGTGCGCATATCACGTGTAGCGTTCGACGACGCAATCATCTCTGCTACCGCTTTCAATCACGTTCTCCCTAACGACCACGCTAGCGGCTTACTGATCACCTAAGGCCGCTGTAGAAGCTTATTAAAGTGTTATGATCTATTGTATGGTTTAAACCTCTGCAGAATTTTATCCCGATGTATTTCGTACGCAGTGGAAACCAATTTGTGAATGGAAGAGTTCGCTACTTCGCAACTCCGTAAAAATGGTGGCCTTTTTTGTAACTTCGTAAATGTACGTTCTTTTTTTTTTTCATTTCCAAATTTCACAAAATATATTCATAACTAGAAAGAGACAGGTGCAAGTGCCACTTCCCTATGAACTGCCCAGAAATGAGGTCAATCCTACTCCAACTAAGATAGATAATGACAAGTCCGTTCTAACAAAACAAACCATACACATGCCATTGTCAATATTTCCAAAAACAGCTAGTTACATGTTTTACCCATCAAACCGGCTCTCATACCAGCAGTCTCAAAACACACACATCGGGCAACTTGACACGTAAAGAACAAACTAGCTGTAGTTTTACCGGGGGAATTTCAAAATTTGCAGAAATAACAGCTTGATTCCATTCCACCTCTCCAAAAAGGTTGCACCAAAAAGATCTTTCAAAACCCCGTCATCATTCAATGTCCAATACAAAAGGAAATGAACTGGACTTATACTGATCGACGCAATTGGATTTGAAGACCCCAGGTTATGCCGTGTTATTCCCGTAGTTGTTTGCTTTATAACCGAAGGACCACAGCTTCACAGCATATGCCTTTGCTCTTTCACTGATATTGCCCACAATCTTCTGATTAATTTCATCTGGGTTCTTTCCCCCAATCATGAGCTCAATCACACGGATAACCAATATACCTGACTGCGATGGATCTTCATAAGTGGGTCGACAATCCGGGAATGGCTGATAGTGCAAGTCGTTCAAACGTCGTGAATCATGACCCTCCTCACCTACCTGTTGAAGCACAGTTGGAAATATTCCATTATTTTCACCAAGTCCTTGCATATACAATCCGGACGCGTGCCATTCCCAGTTGGGGATGGGTCATATACCAGCATTGTGTATTTCACAGTATCGATAATGCAAAGAATCCACCGATCGTAAAGTTGGTAAGGGAAGTAAAATGTCCTCAATTGGCATAATGGAACTGGTCGTCTCGGCTTTTTACCGCTGAAATATGGAACAAGTTCAGAGTACTTGTCCTGCCAGGTGTTTCCATAATAGAACTTTAAGCCGAAATTGCAGTCCATAACCTGCTGTGTCATTTGTGCCCTACTGTATACTGCCCACAAATTGCACCGCAACAAATGACATGACTCGTCCATGTGCTGCATCACAACAGAAGCGAATATTACAATACATTCCACAGAAAGGATGGAAAGGGTATACAGAGTTCAATGGCAAGTTACCTTGCTCGTATGAATCGTTTGCGGGTGCAGAAGCCCATCGAAGAAAAGTTTGGAATGTTCCTCGAGCGCACAAATAACTGTCCTCGGCCTTCGTGGCTGCTGCGCACACCACGCGTCGAAAGCCTCAGGTGAATTCTCGGGTGAATCGGACATGCAGTAGAAAGACAAGGAACTCTTCTCTGAAAGCCGAACCTTTTTGAAGGGAGGCATCCCGTTCGTGTCAGTTCTTGAAAAATCCATCTTTCTAATTAAACACGCCTTAATTCGCATTTACGATCCATCTTCTCTGCCATCTTCTTCTCCAAATCGCCAAACATGCCCTTCACCGCATCTATTATCAATTTGGTTGAACCATCGGTGGGGGCATCTGCAAGTGGAGCACTACTGCCCTCGAATTGTTCTGTCCCAACTGCATTGGTGTGTCTTGCCGGTATGTCAGCTAATACTGCTGCTTCATTACCCTCAACACTGCTGATCCGACAAATCTTCACACGATCCTCGCATAACACTTTGTACAACTCATCAATCACCGGATCGGGGGGTATCCTCGTGCTTATCCCTACCAGCCATCACCAGGTACTGCTGGTAGTACCACTGCTGCTCCTCTAATAAAGTCGGTTGCAATGTCGGACGAACCTCGTTTATCTGCAATGCCTGGGCCTTGGACTTTTCTAGTATCCACGCTGACTTTCCAAACCACCGCAGTATCCTGGGGAACCTGTCGTCGACCCCTGACGGCCCATCAAAGACAAAACGACCGAGATGAGGCAATGCCTCCATGAACCAAGCCTGAAAACAAATTAAGGCAAGTGTTTAATTAGAAACCAATTTAAAAACATTTAAACTACACAGATAATCACAACCCAATTGACTCGAACCTGGAACACAAAAGGCAACCGGTTAATTGTATGGGAAGCGTGCGGTTTATCTGTTTTTTGCGGCCACTCCCCCACGTTCGTTGTCAGCTCTGTCATCATGCCATCCCAAACGTAGTTACCCTAGTCAAATGTGTTGCAAAATTCAAAGTCTGGGATCACGTACCACATGTGTCGGGGGAGTCCATCATTGCCCCCACTTCTCAGGTACTCAGTGAGCAAAAGTCCTATCATCAAACTTGCACAAACCCTCTTGTGTATGGCCTTCATTCGTTTGCGGTTATGTAGACTGTTGGCTGTCATGTACCTTTTGAACGCATCTAAGATTGTTTCTGCTGGAATAGTTTTTTCGGACGCCTTTATACGCGGGAAGTGTGTGTCGGCAAAACGAGTGTCCTTTTTCCGTGCCTTCAACTGACTTTTTCTGTACAACTTGTTCATGTTTAGCCCGGAGCATAGAACAAACTCCTTTTTGGAGAAACGAATTGGCATGTATTTGACCTTAAACAAGACCTCCCTTGTCTTCTTCGATACGAGGCGCCCATGAAATATAAGGACTGCTGCCATCCTCGTGAAACTTACCTTGGTTGGTATGTCCCGCAGGAAAGAAAGGTAGGGTACTTTCCACCTAATGTAAGAACTCAACCAGTAAGTCGTCGCGGCTTGGGCAGTGGACATTTGTTTCAGTGACGGCTTTACGGATAGCTTCGTGGTCCTGTACGGTCCCTGATACGCGGTTGGCGGCAGTCGTGGGAGGTCCCCTAACAGAATCACCTTGACAGCCTGAGAAGACGGGATTCCGCACAATAATCAGCCTAACACTTTATCCACTGTAAGGGTCATATAACCACCATAACTATAGGTGGGCAGGATTTGAGTACCCAATTGCTAAGATTATTGCCTATTGAGTACATATGCCCCTAACTGATAGACCATTTATTAAACGTAATATTGTTTTTGCGCATAATTCTGTTGAAGGGGTGAATTTTTAGAAACAATGGTTCCTAGTAGTATTTTCCATATTTGGGGTCTTATAATTCACTTCATGTCATAACCTAGGTTCACATATTTTGTGTTAGCTAATCTGATTATTTTGTCCGCAACAATTTTCAAACTAAAAACAAGGGTTATTAGTTGTGTATTAGTTGTGTTAGCTGTAATCTGATTAGTTTAATCTCGCAACATGCATTCTACGCTTTCATCGCCGCCAAATTTTCCTCTAATCATTGCCAATTTTCATATAAGCAACCAACCAAAGGAAATTATCTCAGATAAATCATCCTTTCAATGTTTTTATTCTTAAATAAGACATTACAATGCCTTGAAACCTAATCGCCCGAGCAAATTATACACTGATAATAACCTGCAAAAATATCCACATAGGCTGAATGAGCATACCAAGGCTCAGCATATTGGGACTGATCATCACTTCTTCAGAGAATGTGGCTCTTGCATACTACTGGTTGGGAACCGACTATGGCAGGTCGAAATTGGACCCTTTGTACTCTCAGGTTCATGTTCAAAAGCTATTCTAACCCTAATAGAGTACATAGAAGGGCAAATAATTTACATGCATTTCACCACTGTAACCTATATAAAGATGGATTCTACAACAGGAATAAAAAATTAGGACTTACCTCTTCAGCTTCATCTAGGTCATGCTCTTGTGGGTCCTGGTGTTCTGGGTTAGGGCTAATGTCGGCAGAGTCTTGACTATGACCTTCGGCAGAGTCTTCGACGAACATAATCTTCCGCCGATAACGTTCAAGGTGAGTGTTTCGCCCAAAACCTTAATACGTCGTCATTGAATCCGTTTCTGAAATTTGTATGAAGTCCGGCCTCTGGGGGGGAACTGAATTACTTATGCCAAATAATGAGTCAGAACATACATAACAACATCTTTTGACTGTTGGGATAGGAAATGAACTAATCAATTCATAAAAAAAAGACACGCCACCGGCAAATCATTCAGAATTACATCTGCTGTAGTTAAGAATTACCAGACCATCGAACGAAACCATACACCCGAGACTGATACTATCCCATGGGTATGGCCACTGTACGCAATTAAAAAAGATCTAATATCTATCGTTAACCATATAATGACCATGAATGGGAACCCAATATCCATCGAAACAAGGATTGAAACAGAGTATTTAATGCCATACATTTTCTTTCCAAAAAGAAGGTGGGGTTGGGCGGATGGGGAGATAACATCCAAGATTAAATCAAATTGATATAGTTTAGTGGGTAGGAAAAGCCCTTCATGGCTCTGTTTGATTCCTTCAAAACGTGTGTTTCCTAGTGGTGTATACGCTAGATCACTTGGGACTGCATCATCGAAACATGGTGGATGATAACATATTCGTCAACATATTTTATAAGCAGATCAATACAATTGTAGCACGTAAGGTAGTGGGATGTAAGAAAATCCCAACAATGCATTCGGATTATATTACAAATAATCGTTCCTGTCATCATTTCATCTTATGCGATGTACTTGGTAAGGGTTTAATTGAATGGGATATTCACTTACAAAGGCATAAACTAATTTGTATGGATATATGTGGGTGACATAACGGTAATTGTTTTTTTTACTCATTATGAAACTGTAATTGATGTCTACACATTCTAAGATTAATGGTATCCGCCTTCGGTGTGGAGGGACCAAACATCCCTCTATATTAAGGGGAAATAGTATCCAGTAAACTGAAATTGTGTGGGAAATGGCGTTGATAGGGACAAAACAATGTTACGATTACCAGCTATCGGGCCATTTGGTGGCAATTGGTGACATTACGTTCTACTGTTAATTTCCCAGGCTTAATGTATTAGGGTAAAGTATAGAATGTGTGTGGCAACAACAGACCACTCAAGCGTGTTTCATGTAATGTTGCAGATCATTTTGATTAAGCGTCGACGACGGGGTTGCAACCAATTAACCAGACACTGCTGAAGGAGCTAGGCTGTGAGACTTGCTGCTGCTGTACGATACACCGCCATAATGGGGTAGGTGTACCTGTAAAAGAGGATGGTTAATGCCATTTCAATCAGTTGTGGGATTACAGAGCAACAATCATCATGTACATACCTGGGTCAGCTGTACACCTTGCCGCGCAAAAGGATCGGGACAGACATCTCCAGCGATTCTAAAGATTGTACTTCCGACTTAGACCACAAAAAACGGCTTTTATGTCCAATAATAGGCCCCTTGTTGGTGTTGAAGGTTGCAGGCTTAGATCCCATCCGGGTGGACACCTGTTGATTGCATGTTCTAGGGACGCAAATGACAACGTACTGCCGCTTGCAATGGCCATTATCAGTATAAATAACTGCGCAACTTGGACCCGGTTTTTCCACGTATTTCTTTCTGACTTTGGTAGTGGGTACGAATCACGGTGGGCATTTATCACCCCATATGACAAGAACACCATATCAACGTTGAATGTAGTAATCCCGGGGGTGGACTAAAGAATATGTTTGCAGTCTTTGTTTGCCGTATTTGGTGAGAAGTACTGGTCATATAATTTGTGTGACAAATTTTGGTCTGTAGCGACTGCGCCGAGTATGGAAGAATTCACTGCTGGGATGGAAGAAATACAGAAATATGGACCTTCTCGGCAACCATGTCGCTGTCTTTTGGGTAGAGACCCCGCAAAGTGGACGTTATCCCATTTTGGGGGACAAACTACGATGCAGAGAACAGGTTAACTTTGCATGCGATGAATGGATGCGCGAAAATGACAGCGCCCTGGATCTAAATGGCATCGAGCTTCTTGAGTGGTTCAGGGTGAAGATTGAAAAACTGTTCCAAAGGCGATTTAGTGAGATTGAACTTTTGACTGGGATGGTTTTTCCCGCTACCAGAGCGGTTTTGGATGAGATCATATCAACTTGTGGGGACTATGCATTCGGCGATGCGGTTTGCGACACCTGCACAGGGGTAGGTGGGGGGGGGGACATATCGTGTGAATTTAGGCGCAAAGAAATGTTCTTGTAGACAATGGCAGGCTAGTGGAATTCCGTGCAGACATGCCGTAACGTGCATCGTGGAGAAGAATCAAAATCCTCAATGATATGTTGATGACATTTACAGCTGTAAGTCATTTGCCAAAACATTTTCAAACGGCTTTCCGCCTTTACCCGGACGCACAACCTGGACACAAGCGCAATGTGGATATGCCATGCCTCCAATCTATTCATTGTGCACTTACGCGGTGACCGAAACGGATGACCGCAAAGTAGGCCTTCGTAAACATAAATGGGATATGGTGGAAGAAGATTGGTTAACCAGCCCATGCGTAGGTCACAAATCATGCGTTAGGAGACAATGCATTCGCGGAGCGTCGGGATCGAATAGGTAACTTACCGTATAAAACATTTTACAAATTTCGTTTACGTGGTGTCCATGTGGTGTTACTAGTATTCACTCCGACTAATTAACATGTAATTGTCATAGGGCCACTGTGCCGTGCAGGACTTGTGCTTCGAAATTCCCACTTGGATCATGCCTACAATGCACCGTAATCAAAGCAGGTCATCGTTCCACATGCGATATCCGCCTTGAAAACACTTGAGTCCCATCAACAACTGCGATGAAGACTCGTTTGACGGCCAAAATAGTTGCTTCAGTTATTTGTTGTTACTATTTCTAAAAAACAATGTTAAATTTTGAACCCTATTGTACGTTATTTTCATGTGTCCCACATTGTTTGATAACATTCATATTACTCATTTACGTGTGAAAGTGTGTAATGTAGATTAAATACAGGACCTAAATACTCTAGAAGGGGGGGGGGTTGAATAGAGTATGGAAACTTTTTGCAAAACTTAAAGTTTAACAGGATAGCTTTATGTGAAACTTGAAATCTCAAGGCCTTGAGATTTTGTAAACTGTCTGAAACTCAATAAGGCAAAATTGTAAGCTTCAAGGCCTTTAGCTGTGAACAATACTAAACAGCTTTTAAACCCTAGTTTGATTTGAGTTGTGTGCAGCAGATAATAATCAAACAGAAAGGTAAAGAACACAAAGTAATTTACAGAGTTCAGTCCCAATGGACCTAATCGCTGCCTGAGGGATCTAATCCCACCAGGATTGGGCAAACACTTCTTATTACTCACACAAAAACAGCCCTAGATCTTCAAGCCTAAGTGATTTCCCTTACACCTATACAGCTTGTGGTTCCAAACCTATCTAGTTCCAGATACTAACTGTTGAGCTAACAAGAACCTCTTGTTGTTCACTTGAACAACCAACCACTAGGTTAAGTGAGGTTTAAGATAATATAGAGATACACAGATGAAGTACAAATAAAGAACACAATATAAAGATAAACTGTTGAAGTCTAGAAGTGTTCTTCAGGAATGACTGGATTGATTTGATCTTCAGAAGTCTGGAATGAAGCTAAAATGATTGTGTGTTTGAGTGGATGATCTCCCACGAATTTTTCACACCTCTCAGAGTATTCTGCAAGCCTCTCCGTTTCTTCAAAATTCAAACCAGTCTCTTTTATCCACAACTGCAACTGCTTGAGAGATTTTAGGATCTCAGTTCCTAAAAATCCTCCTTCTGTTTTCAACTTAAATTCAAACAGCTTCAGGTGGATATCCGTTGGAGTTTGTTGAGATTTCTCCTGCACGTTTAACAAACCTGCAACAGCAAAGAAACACCGCAACAACAAAATCCAAACAACTAACAGTACTGAGACTGTTTGCTTATACAGTTTCTGGTAAAACTGTTTAATAAACTCAGAACAATAATCTGCATATACTCTAGAACAAATAAGTCATGAAAAACAAGTTTAAGACACTTAGAAGTGAGTAAATAATCACAATACTAAGAGTCATAACCTGCAAGAAAGAATCAATCAAGTTCTGTAAAAAAACTGTCAGTAGCTCAAGGCATATCTCAAGGCCTTGGAGCTTTGAACCTGTTTCACAGCATTTAAAATTAAGCCCAGATAGCTTTGATTCTTCCTGTTCTGATCATCTGCAATTGTGTTAGATGTATAAATAGTACAAACCACAAATATATACCATAAACCACTGATTTGAATAATCAGATATCCAATTCTGCAACACAAAGATGTTAGAACACATAGCAGAATAAGCAATCTCGAGGCTTTGAAAGTTTCTATCAATCTCAAGGCCTTGAGATGACTAACAAGCCTTTGCTGCTAATGTCTTAGGCTTTTGTCTTTCACCACTCATAATGTCTTAGCCTTTTTTCTTTCATCACTCATAAACAATTATCAATCAAAGCACATTCAGGGATCTTGACTCAACAATCTCCCCCTTGATGAAAGACAAAACCTACAGTCTTGTATAGATCTTCCTGCCACTCATAAGCAAAAATTAAATAACCACAATCTACAGATATACTAAATCCAAACAGATAGATAACCATGAGAGTAAATATTACAAAGTACCACAGAATTATCACAGAAATAAAAATTAACCAAAATAACTAAAGGCCAATTCTTATTATTTACTGAATACTGCAAACAAAACCAAAACACAAATACATTCTCCCCCTTTTTGACTTTCATCAAATAAGGTTGAAGAAATGTAGGATAATTACTCAGAGTTTAAAAATAAACTTAAAACAAAAACTAGCTAAAAAGTCAAGGCCTTGAGACAGAAAAGATAGAAGATAATGAGAAAGATGGTCAAGGCTTTGGCAGTCTCTGATCTTCACTTCTTCTTTGATGTCTGGCCTTTCTCTGAGCCATCCCCAATTTCTTCCTCACTTGCAGCTTCTTCTGCAGACTGGTTACCTTCTTCTTCAGCTTCAACTTCAGTGACCACTTCTTGGATTATGTCATCTACTTTCTTCTTAGCCTGTGCTGAATCTACCTCTGTAGCTGCATCAACACCTGTGTCTTCATCAGCATCTTCCTCATCAGTTTTCTCAAACAAGTCTTTTGAAGCTAGCACCACTGGAATTGGCTTCTTCTTCTTCTTCTTCAGAAACTCTCCTAGCTTCTCTTCTGAATCCACACTAGTGTCATGACTAGTAGCAGAAGGTATCTTCTCCAGATTCAAGCCCTTGATGACAACATCTAACTTCCCATTCATAGTATTCATCAAACCCTTGAACTGATGAAATTCAGTTGACAGGTCAAACAACCTTTGCCTGAGATCCTCAATCTCAACTTGCTGATCTTCTAATTTCTCAACCAGCAGAGAGTAATTCTCATTGGCTTGTCCTTTTCCAGATGCAGTCCCCTTAGGCTTCACAAACTCTTTCTCAACAAGTTCCTCCTTTGACAGATCAGAATAGAATTTCCAATGCCCTTTCCCAGTCTGAACTACCCCAATCCTCTGAAGTGCAGTCTTATCTATCAACCCAAAACCTCCAGTAATCTTTTCTTCTCCTTTTACATGCACATCAAAATACTCAAAGAAAAGAGGTAACAGGTTGGCATATGGAAGATGATGGTTTCTAGTCCTGGTTGCACAGTAAATCATATGCTCCATCACAACTGTAGGCAGGTCTATCTCAAACCCTTGAGATATCAGATACATCAAAATCAGAACTTTATCAGTTACCAGCTCTCTTGAGTTCTCCCTGGGAACTACGCTCCTCATCAAAATAGTAAATAAAGTCTTGGCTTCACAGTTGAGCACAGAGTGTGTCAACTGTTTTGGACCAGAGGGAACACCATCAACAAAGAACATCTCCTTTGCCTTATCTAAACACTCCTTCCTATCAGGATAATCTCCAACATTGTATTTCCTAGTAATGCCCAAGACTTTGGCAAAAGTCCTATGATCTAAACTCAAATCCACACCAGCCACTTTAGATATTAAAACCATTTTCTCATCACCTTCAGACACCAAGTTCAGATAAAATAACCTAGTTAACCTAGGATAAGCCTTTGAACTAGGATTTAAAACTTTCCAAACAACAGTTTCCCTCATTTTTCTCATGCATTCTATGTCTAGTTTATCCAACAACTCATCAGAAATCATACTATAGAAAGCCACTTTAGATGATGCATACCCTTGCATCCAAACTGTTCTAACTTCAGAACTAATAAACCACTCAGTTGGAAGTACATTCTTACCTTGATATCCTTTCTTAGTTGCAGCAGCAACTTGCTTAACCCTAGTCTTCTTCTCAGAGGGTTTGGCCTTCTCTTGTACTTCTTCAGTTGATTTCTTCTGGCTCTCCTGAGTTGACTTCCCTTTTTCCTCTTCAGTAGCCTTTTTCTTTTCTCCCCCTTTCTTCTTCTCTGATCTAGGTTGATCACCACCCTGAGTCTCCTGTAGTGGATCAACACTTGAAACTTCATCTCCCTTCTCTGTCCTTGACTTCTTTGCAGGAGGAGTGTTCGATGTCGATTATCCCAAGCATAGGATATCGCTACAAGTAGTACCCGAGTAAGAACGAGGTCGATTTCCACAAGGATTGGGAAAGAGATTAAACACTCTAAGCTAACTAGTAAACTTACTAAGCAACTAACTAAATTAACAAAACGAGTTTCTCAAAGGCTTTAGAGCTAGCCAAGCTTTGAATCCACCACTCAAGTGATGGAGCAAGAGTTGTTGATATTTCTAGAGCAAATAACTAAGAAAGAAAACAACTACTAACACTATTACTAATATGATTCAAACGAGTTTGTCAATAATAGAGTAAGTTGGGTCAATCGATTCCAATAGAGGCCTTGTGTGTGAGCATCAACACCCAAAGTTTATGTCAAGGAAAAGCACGGATTATATAGCAAGAGGATTTGTCTAGCTCTTATATTCAAAAGTGAAATGCAAAATCGAGTTATGTCAAGCATCTTTCATATGTAAACGAGAGCGTTTCCATATGAAAGATCAAGCCACAATTCGGATTTGATATTCAACACTTGAATACTACGAATTCGACATCCAACTTATAAGACTAGAAGAACAATTGAATTTCTCAAACACAAGTCATCTATCTTCATCAATCAACCCAACTAGTAGCTTAGTTGTTCATATTCAAGAGCAAGACACAAGAATCAAGAGCATTCATGAAAATAGTCATTATATTCAAGCTCAAATACTCTTCAATTCCACCAAATAACACCAACTTGCTACCAAATGATGAACAAACTACTAGTATTTGATTCAAACTAAACTTTAACCAATCTAAAGCAGCTAACAACCCACAAATTCAAAGCTCACAGCAGCTAAACAACAAGCTACTGCTGCTGCAGCAACTAACCAAGAACAGTGAGCAAAAACAGTGCTCAAAACAAAGCAAAATCGAACCCAGACCTAACCAGACCTACCCCTCTCTCCCTTTGGCTGTTGCTGGCTCCGTGATAGCTCGGGACGAGCTCGGAATCACCTGCACAAACCCAGAAACCGGCAAGTGCCGAGAGAGAAGAGAGAGAATCAGAGTTTCAGCTAAGCCAAAGCGTGGTTCGTCCTCCCCTTCTTCTTCTTTATCTTCAGCTTATATAGGCAGTGAGGGAGGGTTGTCGTAGCCTCCAAGGATTGATCCTAGCCCTTGAATTGAACTGAGAGACTCTCAATCGTTGATTTGAAGTTGCTTCAAGAACCCTAGGTGATTTGGGCGTTTCTTCTCGAAGCATTCTTGGGCCGAATTGAGCAGTGGGCTGGGTAGAGCTAGGTCTAGGGAGAATATTGGGACTTGTCTCGTGAGATTTGGTGAAGAAACGAGAGAGAGAAAGAGCCTTCAACGAAGCTTCGTGCGTGCTACCATGGCTGCTCTGTTTTTTCTTTCTTGCTGTGTTCAACGGGGAGAGAGAGAGTCCGAGAGAGAAGACGAGCTGGGGGTGAGCTGGTTTAGGGAAATTGCACCCGGCTCCCCCTAGCTTGCTGGAATGTTTTAAAAGGCCCGGATCCATCTTTAAAAGGTTTGAAAACTGCACAAACTCCTCCAATCCGTTAAGTATCCTTCAAAATAGCCATTAAAACGTTTCAAAACTTGCACTTAAGCCCCACTTCCGTTAGTTTCTTCTCTATTTTGCCCTCCTCTTCAACCCTTGACTCTCATTTTGACCTCTTTTCTTCTAAATCTTCAATAACGACCCCATATTCTTCTCTTGTCTTCTCAAATAGGTCTTCAAATCTTTACTTTAACTTGCAAATTAGTTGCTTTTTCTTCAACTTTAGCCTCTTTATCACTTGACTTCTTCAAATTAAGCCTTCAAATTCCTCATTCAAGCTTTCACAACTAGCCCCTTGCGTTCTAAATCACTTCTTTGCCTACAAAATGAGAGAAACAATCAAAACTACGAAAACAAGCATAAGTCTAGAAAGAGAGATAAAATAGCTAAATTACACATATTAGCAAGTTATGAAGAGTTCCTTAACATACTAAAATATGTAATTTTAAGTCGTTAACAAGGAGTATCCTCATGCAAACTTTGAGTGTTTTCTGAATCTGAATCAGAAATCACTATCTTCTCCTTCTTCTTTGCTCTCTTCTTGGATCTGCCAGAGGGCTTCCCCTGTTGCTGAATTCTGGCTGATTTGCGCTCCATTTTAGGGTTTAGGTTTTTGAGAAGAGAATGTGATCGAGAGGATTTGAGAGAGAGAGAGAGTAGTCGCAGAAAATTGGAAGAGAATGTGAAGAAAAAGCCCTGACTTTCAGCTTAAGTAGGTTGAGAGGATGAGCCATAAAAGGACTCTGCAATATCTACATGCAAAAATAGAATCTTGAAAAATCTTTTTGGGATATTTTAGAAAATTCTCTGAGTAATTCAAATATTATACAGTTATCTAAAAAGATAAGATATAATATTTGATGATCCATTTTTTTTTAAAAAATATTGCAGATATTATCAAGACCTGGAGAACAATCTTAAGGCCTTGAGATTTTCTGCAGATTGAGAAACTTCAAAGCTTTGAGCTATACTTTCAAGGCTTCAGAAAATATAATATCAAGGCTTTGATATTCCAACACATATACACATATAGGTACTAATACTCCCCCTAAACCAATGCATCCTTGTTTAACATCCCCAATTCAAGCCTTAGAGATGAAAACCTATCATCTGGCAATGGTTTAGTTAAAATATCAGCAATTTGCATTGAAGTAGAGATAAAATTTAAAACAACATCACCTTGTTCTGCATGATCTCTAAGGAAGTGATGTCTCACATCTATGTGCTTTTGTCCTTGAGTGCTGAACTGGATTCTTAGAGATTGAAATAGCACTTGTATTATCACAATGGATTGGCACATTTCTGAAGTTGTAGCCAAGATCTCTAAGTTGCTGAGCAATCCATAGCACTTGTGAGCAGCAAGCACCAGCTGCAATGTATTCAGCTTCTGCAGTTGATAATGCTACAGAATTTTGCTTTTTGGAACGCCAACTGATCAATGAAGATCCAAGAAATTGACAGCATCCAGAAGTACTTTTCATGTCTACTTTATATCCTGCAAAATCAGCATCTGAATAGCCACTCAACATAAGATTAGATATTCTTGGATACCAAATCCCTAAGTCTCTGGTTCCATTCAAATATCTAAAAATTCTTTTAACTGCAGTTAGATGACTTTCCTTAGGATCTGCTTGAAATCTAGAACACATACAGACACTAAACATAATGTCAGGTCTGGTAGCAGTTAAATATAATAGTGATCCAATCATACATCTGTATTCCTTCTGATTCACACTCTTACCAGTTGAATCTTTGTCTAACGAGAGTGATGAACTCATAGGGGTCTTAAGAACCTTGGACTGTGACATGTTGTACTTATTCAATAAGTCCTTGGTATATTTTCCTTGATGCACAAAAATTCCTTTCTTCATTTGTAATATATGAAGTCCAAGAAAGAAATTTAGTTCACCCATTAGGCTCATCTCAAACTCCCTGCACATCAGACTATAAAACTCTTTTGAAAGAGCATCATTAGTAGCACCAAATAATATATCATCTACATAAATCTGAACTACTAACAAATCACTTTGTTGGTGTTTAATGAAAAGGGTTTTTTCTACTAATCCTCTTCTGAAATTGTTTTCAAGTAGAAATTTTGAAAGTCTGTCATACCAAGCCCTTGGAGCTTGTTTCAAATCATAAAGAGCTTTATCCAGTTTATAAACATGATCAGGAAACTTTTCATCTTCAAAACCAGGAGGTTGTGCTACAAATACATCTTCTTTTAAATATAAATTTAGAAAAGCACATTTGACATCCATCTGATAAAGCTTTATGTGATTGTGAGAAGCAAAAGCAAGAAGTATTCTAATAGCTTCTAACCTGGCCACAGGAGCAAAAGTCTCCTCATGATCTATACCTTCCTCTTGATTATATCCTTGAGCTACCAGTCTGGCTTTATTTCTAACCACTTTGCCATTCTCATCAAGCTTGTTTCTGAATACCCATCTGGTTCCAATAACTGACTTTTCTTTAGGTCTGGGAAATAAATTCCAAACCTTGTTCCTTTCAAACTCATTCAGCTCACTCTGCATTGCAATAATCCATTCTGCATCTTCCAGAGCTTCCTTGGTATTCTTAGGCTCAATCAAAGATACAAATGCACTGAAAGCACACAAGTTCTTTAACTCTCCTCTTGTCTGTGTTCCAGTTGATGGATCTGATATAATATTGTCAGCTGGATGGTCTGCAAGGTACTTAAACTTCTTTCTTGGTACCCAGGAGTATTCTCCTTCAAGACTTTGAGTCCTTGAAACAGTAGAGGGAGCATCATAGAAAGTTTCAGGTTCTGTCTCAAGGCTTTGAGATTTTGGTTCAGCAGGAGGTTCAAGGCCTTGAGATTCTGCTGGTTGATTCTGTACAACAGTTTTGCTTTTGTCTTCTTTCACAGCATCATCATCTGATTCATGCTTATTCAAATCTAGCTCTGCAAAACTTCCACTCAGAGAATCTTTAGTACTTTCATCAAAAATTACATGAATGCTCTCTTCGACAATCTTGGTTTTTCTATTATAAACTCTATAAGCTTTGCTAGTTTGAGAATATCCAAGAAATACACCTTCATTACTTCTAGCATCAAACTTACCAAGATTGTCTCTACCATTATTATGCACAAAACAGATACAACAAAATGGCTTAAAATAAGAAACAGTAGGCTTTCCTCCTTTAAACAGTTTATAGGGAGTCTTTTTCAAAAAAGGTCTAATCAAGCATCTATTCAGCACATAATTGGCAGTATTAACAGCTTCTGCCCATAAAAACTTTGGCAAATTACTTTCAAGCAGCATGGTTCTGGACATATCCTCAAGTGTTCTATTTTTCCTTTCAACTACTCCATTTTGCTGTGGAGTCCTAGGTGCAGAAAAGTTGTGTGAAATGCCATGCTTTGCACAAAAAAAATCAAAGTCAAGTTGATCAAATTCTCTACCATGATCACTTCTAATGGATGCAACAGGTAAGTTTTTCAAAGTTTGAAGTTCTTTGCACAATTTAGAAAACTCAGATAAAGCTTCAATTTTGTCTCTGATAAACATCACCCAAGTAAATCTAGAATAATCATCAATTATAACAAGCATATACCTCTTACCTTTTGGGGTATGAACTCTCATAGGACCACACAAGTCCATATGCAGCAATTCTAAGGGTCTAGAAGTACTTACAAAGTTCTTTGGCTTGAAAGAGCTTCTGGTCTGTTTACCTTGTACACATGCCTTACAAACCTCATCATCTGAAAATTTCTGTGATGGTAAACCTCTTACCAAGTCCTTTGAGATGAGCTTATTCAAAGTATGTATACTAATATGCCCAAGCTTTCTATGCCAAAGCTTTGAATCTTCCTTCAAGGCCTTGATGCATTTTATCTTATCACCTGCAACACTGTTAGTATTCATAGCATATAGATTATATGACCTAGGAGCAGTGAGTATGCAATCACCAGATTTCTCATCTTGCACCACACATTTATCCTTGTCAAATACAGCTTTATAACCTTTATCACATAACTGAGAGATACTAAGCAAATTATACTTAAGTCCATCTACCAGATAAACATCAGATATAGAATTTGTAGAACCATTACCAATACTACCTATACCAATGATATTGCACTTTGCTTTGTCACCAAGTGTAATTGTTCCTCCAGATTTCTATGTAAGTTCAGTAAAAAGAGACCTCTTTCCACTCATATGTCTGGAACAACCACTGTCTAATATCCATTTCTGATCTTTCAAGGCCTTGGTGACATCCTGCAAAAACAAATCATTGCCTCAACAGGCTATTAGACCAAGTGCAGAACTTTGAGTCATACTCAAAATCAGCCATATTAGGTGGCCTAATTCGTTTTGGAACCCAAATCTGCCTAACCTGTCCCTTAAGCTGATAAGGATAAGTATTCCTCATAATATGAGGTTCTGATCTTCTGAAGGGACAAGTTAATCTGACATGACCAATTTTTCCACAGTAATGACATTTTAGAGAATGTCTGCTACCAGATTTGACAAAAGTAGTTTGACCTTTCTTTGGAAAATTTGGATTATAGCCAATCCCACTTTTATGCATTGATTTCAGACTTCCTCCAAGAATGAGATTTAGATTATGTTCTGAGCCTGTAAACTTAGCTAGGACCTTCTTGGATTCTTGAAGTTTCTCAGTCAAAGTACAGATCTGTTGTTCTAAATTCTCAGAATGAGCTTTTAGATCAGCATATCTTTCAGTTAAAAGAGTGTTTTGATCAACAACCTCTTTTATTTGTGCCTTCAAGACTTTGAACCTACTGTCCAAGGCCTTGAAGTCTTTTTCCACCTTTGTCTTAGAAACTTAACCAGTTTTGTTTGAAAATACTAGGTCCATGTTTTCTTTTACCTGCTCATGAACTTTAATCTTTAAAGCAGAAATCTCATTTCTATAACTCTCTTCATTCAAAAACATACTTTTGAGAATTTCAGGAAGTACATCAGATGGACTAGCAAGTAATTTTTTTTACCATGTCTTCAATGTGTCTGTCTGATGAACTTTCCTCATTATGCTTTGCCATGAAGCATAAGTTTGGTTGCTCTTCTTCTGTTTCTGAATCACTTGATGAATCAGAATCACTCCAGGAAGCCATCATGGCCTTCTTCCTTCTGTTATCACCATCTTTTTTCTGAAAGTTTATGTTCTTCTTATTTTGTGGACAGTCCCTTACTAAATGATCTGCATCACCACACTCAAAACAATTCATTACTTTAGTTTTATGTGACCGTGATGAAGATTTACCTTTGTAATCCTTGCTGCCTGAGGGTCTTGATCTCTCTCTGTTGTAATCCTTGTTACCAGAATTTCTTTTCTTTATGAGAATCCTGGCCAAGGCCTTGGAGATCAATGCTAAAGCCTCTTCATCATCAGGTTCCTCCTCAGTCTCAAGGCTTTGAGATTTTTCACTGTCTTTTGCCTTAAGAGCTAGGTTCCTGATATTTTCACTTAGATCACCTTCCACATCCTTCATAGACATTTCATGAGTGAGCAGATTTCCTTGTAGATCATCTAGCTGAAGAAGACTCAAGTCCTGAGCTTCCTCAATGGCTGTTGTCTTTGGCTCCCACTTTGCTTTTGGCAAACTTCTCAGAATCTTTCTGACCTTCTCTTCATTTGAGAACCTTTTTCCCAAAGACTCCAGGTTGTTCACCACATCAGTGAATCTTTTGAACATTTCCTTGATGGTTTCATCTGAATTCATCTTCAACAACTCATATTGGCTCAGAAGTATGTTGATTTTTGTCCGCTTAACCTGGCTGGTTCCTTCATATGTCACCACCAATTTATCCCACACTTCTTTGGCACTTTTGCATTTTGACACTCTGTTGAACTCATATGCATTTAAAGCACAGTATAGCAAATTCATAGCTTTATAATTTTTGGATACCTTTTCCAGTTCAGTAGCTGAAAGATTTTCCTCAGACTTGACAGTTCTGACTCCATCAATTGTAGTGTAATACTCATGCGGACCATTCTGAACTATTGATCATAGTTCCATGTCTTGATCTATGATGAACATCTTCATCAAAGCCTTCCAATGCATGAAATTGTCACCACAGAACAATGGAGGTCTGTCAGCAGCCCTTCCTTGTGAGAATCCACCATCTCCTACATTACTCATAGTCACCAGATTATTAGATCTAAAAACAGTGACACAAGCTCTGATACAAATTGTGTAATGTAGACTAAATACAGGACCTAAATACTTTAGAAGGGGGGGGGGGTTGAATAGAGTATGGAAACTTTTTGCAAAACTTAAAGTTTAACAAGATAGCTTTGTGTGAAACTTGAAATCTCAAGGCCTTGAGATTTTTTAAACTGTCGGAAACTCAATAGGGCAAAATTGTAAGCTTCAAGGCCTTGAGCTGTGAACAATACTAAACAGCTTTTAAACCCTAGTTTGATTTGAGTTGAGTGCAGCAGATAATAATCAAACAGAAAGGTAAAGAACACAAAGCAATTTACAGAGTTCAGTCCCAATGGACCTAATCTCTGCCTGAAGGATCTAATCCCACCAGGATTGGGCAAACACTTCTTATTACTCACACAGAAACAGCCCTAGATCTTCAAGCCTAAGTGATTTCCCTTACACCTATACAGCTTGTGGTTCCAAACCTATCTAGTTCCAGCTACTAACTGTTGAGCTAACAAGAACCTCTTGTTGTTCACTTGAACAACCAACCACTAGGTTAAGTGAGGTTTTAGATAATATAGAGATACACAGATGAAGTACAAATGAAGAACACAATATAAAAATAAACTGTTGAAGTCTGGAAGTGTTCTTCAGGAATGACTGGATTGATTTGATCTTCAGAAGTCTGGAATGAAGCTTGAATGATTGTGTGTTTGAATGGATGATCTCCCACGAATTTGTCACGCCTCTTAGAGTATTCTGCAAGCCTCTCCGTTTCTTCAAAATTCAAACCAGTCTCTTTTATCCACAGCTGCAACTGATTGAGAGATTTTAGGATCTCAGTTCCTAAAAATCCTCCTTTTGTTTTCAACTTAAATTCAAACAGCTTCAGGTGGATATCCGTTGGAGTTTGTTGAGATTTCTCCTGCACGTTTAACAAACCTGCAACAACAAAGAAACACTGCAACAACAAAATCCAAACAACTAACAGTACTAAGACTGTTTGCTTATACAGTTTCTTGTAAAACTGTTTAATAAACTCAGAACAATAATCTGCATATACTCTAGAACAAATAAGTCATGAAAAACAAGTTTAAGACACTTAGAAGTGAGTAAATAATCACAATACTAAGAGTCATAACCTGCAAGAAAGAATCAATCAAGTTCTGTAAAAAAAACTGTCAGTAGCTCAACACATATCTCAAGGCCTTGGAGCTTTGAACCTGTTTCACAGCATTTCAAAATTAAGCCCAGATGGCTTTGATTCTTCCTGTTCTGATCATCTGCAATTGTGTTAGATGTATAAATAGTACAAACCACAAATATATACCATAAACCACTGATTTGAATAATCAGATATCCAATTCTGCAACACAAAGATGTTAGAACACATAGCAGAATAAGCAATCTCAAGGCTTTGAAAGTTTCTGTCAATCTCAAGGCCTTGAGATGACTAACAAGCCTTTGCTGCTAATGTCTTAGCCTTTTGTCTTTCAACACTCATAATGTCTTAGCCTTTTGTCTTTCATCACTCATAAACAATTATCAATCAAAGCACATTCAGGGATCTTGACTCAACAACGTGTTTAGTTCAACCCCAACTAGCGTAGGTAAATGCCTTCAATTTTGCACGGCAAATACGCCTTATGTTGTGTAATTTACAAAGTAAATCCTCATATAACACAACAAATCGGTCAATTGCATAACTCATCACAACCCTACACACCCGACGGCTGTGATCTTGTACAAGCATGCGCAATTTGGTAAGTAAGGCGAGAATACAAGTGACATTTGACGGTACTCATTTATGACTTGATTGGGAGCGGTAGCATTAAAAATTTCATCTTCGGCTACATCCCTCCTGTTCGACATGCATAACTGGAGCTGATATCCACGAGCAATATGGACATGAGAATTCTCGTATTCACGCAATTAGACAACGACAAACCCAGCGCCGAGTTTATCGGCCGCCCATATGAAAAAAGTGGGTAAGCGTTGCTATGCCTAAAAATTGACTGCGAAGCAATGGAGTACGAAACATCGTCACTTATTTGATTGGTAATCACTACGGCAAACACCAAACTAACTCGTGCACGCTACCTGAATGCTCAACATATACTTTTTGACACGGGTCGTAATTGGAGTTCTTGTACGGAACAGCCTCCTGAACTCCCGAGCCAACTGCTATACCCCAGTACTCGGATATGGGAGATCGGTATGAATAAAGAATGCCGACGACGCTTCACCACCATTATTTGTTGGAAGCACTGACTGAAAGAGCAGTTGCAATGCCATCTGAGTTTTGCCGACCGATTTTTCACCAACGAACTCGGTAATGGAACCAACAGAAACCCCACCCCTAGGAAATGATCAATGATAGGGCAACCAGTTTATATTTTAGGCGTGGTTGAGATAAGTGGTTGGAGAACTGCTAAGGGATCCATGAAGAAGCAATTATGGAACCATTTGCAATTTAAGGAGTATGTGTATTTATTAGCACGTAGTACAACCTTTTCAATATAGGGGTACACCGTACAAAACTAATTGATTCACGGGTCTACATTAGGGTGCTGACTGACTGGTCACTAGAGGATGACTTAAATCATTACCTCGGGGTGCACATTATACTGGGCCCCATTGTATTGCTACCAATAGTAGTACACGTTTTCCCTCAAAAAAAAAATAAATAGTAGCACATGCTAGAGTCATCAAAAGAACCACCTAATACATAAATTATAATTGTAGCCAGTAGCAACAACTTCCATACTACTAACACGTGCACTCCAAACAACAGCCCCGTGACCATAATCCACCCGGAAGCCTGCTAAAGAAAATTAATATAAAATTACATGCGGCCACATCAACATTACCACATGACAGTAATCTTCGAAAATACTACTATCACATTATACAAGGGACACCCCATTTTATAAAAGTAAATACTGGAAACGATGGTGGGGGGTGGGTTTGACCAGGGAGAACCTTCAATAGCAAAATCATTATTTCAGGAGGATATCAATCAGATACCCCCGTCAAGGCAACTAAGATTGAATGTCACCCTAGTTTTTTAAAATCGTATATTGATGTGAGTCATCTAATTAGCATGCATCTATTAAGGCCATGATGTTTTTGAGGTTCACAATTATTAGTAAATTCATTGGTCATCCGTGTCACCTCCCCCGAAATTCCTGATGGACATCTATTTCTCATTTTCCACAAAATTATGTCTACATTTTTTTAACCAAATCACCCGGTATAAATGAGAAAATCACAAGCCCAACATTAAGATAAACACTAGGAACGGTGGAATTAACAATTTTCACAGTACTTAGGGTTCTAACAAGGACAACATGATTGAACATCTTCATCATCCGTGGTGGTATCCGCAGATAAAGGTAATCCCCATTACGGTACACAACGTGTAACTAACTATCAACAGTCAATGCAATAATAAATTCATAACGAAATGTCAAAACTGAATATAATCACACAACGAGTACCGACACATTACGCTGGACTGCCACCAAGAGTGATCCTCTACACTTCTGCATAACATTTGGCATAACACCCAGTAATACTAGGCAAATCAGGGTCGGAACATGTCATCTTGATACAGTTTGAGAGTGACAAAATCTTGTACTCGACCTGCATGTGCAGACCAGGTAAACAAAAGGCGCCATACCACAACAATCGCACTGGACGTTCAAAATTACTGTGCGGGCCGACTAGGAATGGTTCTGATGATGGATTCTGCATTCGCAACACCAAGTTTTTCATATGCTATTACCATTTTTGTCATAACATGGGGTTCTTTCGTACAAACGTGATCCATGAAAGACAACTTTTTAATCGCTTGCTCCCGGACAGAATTACTTTCGTGCAGCAGCAACAGCCAGTTATCCAAGGCCTCACAATATAGACGTCAATCACGAAATCAGCTTGCGGCAACAGGATTAGCATGTCCAGGAACAACATAAACGTGTACGAAAACAGACCGCAGTCGTACCTAATGAAGGGAACATAATTCCAAACAGAGAGATCATAATATATACAAATAGTGACAAATAATACCAGTTAGAACTAGGCATCCATGCACACGTATTTGGTTGTTGAGGTATCCAGCGTGGATATTGAAGAGAGAAGTCAGTCATCATGTATGGGAAATCAGCACCATAATCTGCCGAAACTCCCATATAGTGATCGAATCTACAAAAAACAAGTACATTAAACAGTGCATTCAGATAGTGCTGATGATTGTGTATCAGGTACGTTATCAAAATCCAAAATGAACGGCGTGCTTACGAATCCACGAATGTCATTCTCACTTAGTTTGTGTATAACCTGTAATTACAGGTAAAATTAGTGTAATATACGATAATTTTGTTTTTTGCTGGAGGTATCCCAATGAAATACATAATGCTGGCGGTCAGGCAATACATGTGCGTACCTTCTTTCCTTTGTTCTTACTGTGCTTCACTCGATCGTATGCCCTTGAATCCATAACATACACTATTTTTTTTGGAGGTCAATACAGAGAACCAACCAATGATTACCTAGCACACGGAACGGTAACACAATCTGCAATCATAATTTATGCACATTGCATTAACACGATCAACTAAGTTAGTGGTTTGTGGAACTCGAAGCCACATCATACTTAATCAGACAATACCCTACTAATAGTAATTAAATAACCTTATCTTTTGGAGATCCGCAATCGGCCCTAGAACACATTTTTCCAGGTAACCCAACCGGCCGGATGCCATCTGTTAAATTAGTATCGTCGCAGTAAGAAACTTGTAGAATGTATGCGTAAACAATAATTTTTTTTGCGTAAATGCTTTTGAACTCCAACAGATTACCGCATAGTATGTCGTTAGAATTCAGGTGGTCTCTTTATGATTACGCCTCTTGTGCCGATAGGTGCAAATGAAACCAATTCCATCGATAACCTGTTCAAGTTCATTTGCATTGGGTTATTTCAGCTACTGACATAAAGGGACAACTAGGGGTGTTCATAAACCGACCGGACCGGCAAAACCGGACCGCAACAAACCGAACCGTACCTAAACCGATGGTTCAACAAATTTTTTTCTTAAAGAACGGTTTTATTATTTTGAAAATCGAACCGGGCACCAACCGAACCGGCAAAACCGAAAAAAACCGCACCGCACCGAGAAAAGTTTTTAATGCAAATTTTAGTATTTTGCTTACTACGTCCCAAGTTTTGACTCACTTCTGACAGTTTGATTTAAGCACTTTAAGTCGTACAACCACACCATAGTCCTAATTTACTATACAATTTTTTTCTCTCTCAAAGAAAAGTAGGGAACCACTATTTTTCTTAGTTTTTTAGATGTATTCGGTAAGTAACAAAGATATAAGTAAAACAGTATTTTTTTATAGTTATTTTTCTTTGCGTCGAACTTAGGAACTAATACTTAATATAATGGGTTCCAAACCGAATGGTTTAACCGGACCGAACCGGAATTTCGGTGCGGTTTTTTAATGTCTAAGTTTCAAACCGAAGGTGTTTCGGTTTCGAAAATATTGAAACCGAACATTTCGGTTTAGGTGTCTCATATCCTCTAAAACCGACCGAACCGGACCGTGAACACCCCTAGGGACAACATAGGCATCATTAGTTAATCCACGCATGGAGATGCAGCTTATATAATCCTCCAAGTACCTCGTCAGATAACCACTCCTTGGGCTTGATGGAGTGAAGCACAAGCCGACACAAAAAAAACCGAACCATCAAAATCCGCCAGCTTCTCACTACACGCCAGCATTAATATATGTTAGCAGACATCACAGAGAACGTATCCATAAGAAAAATAAACTTGTTTCATACCATTTGAGGGGATTTTTGAATGCATCTGAGGTACATGTACAATAATCATATAGTATAAAATAAGAACGGGATAGCAAAACCGGCAGCCTGTATGTCGTACCGGGCTCCGTTATTAAGGTTCCCTCCAATATCATATCTGTCAGCGATCGGGCAGTCAATGGGGCACGAAGTCTACTTTTTATAGGATATTGTCCTTCCAAAATTCGTGTCCCAGAGTTGAATTCATGCGTAGTTTGGTTGGAACGGGGCTCATTCATTGCCTCACCCAGCCTTCCTCTTCCAACAACAGCAGCGTGTTGCATGGATTTTATTGAACCAGCAATTTCACGTTTGTATTGAACAGGTAGCCTAACTTTTTGCGCAGGTGTGTTCACAAAGGGATGAACTCCTAATTCCATTTTAGATGGCCCATCATTAGAATCCTTCCCTGTCTCCACTCCACATCGCTTTCCAGCACCATCCGAAAATGCATCTATGCTGATTTTCCCATATCCCCAACTGCTCCTCGCAGCTTGACTACACTTAGGACGGCCTCATGCCCCCCAGCAGATTTCATCACTGACTCCATTCCAGAACACGTACTTGTAGAATCCACGGTATCAACGGGTTTGATCTCACTGTCGGCCCGACATCGATCCGGCACAACTGGTCCAATCTTATCAGTGGGGGTGGACACGTATAACCATCTGCGATGATCACACCATCTTGTTCGGACACCTCTGCGCGCATAGAGGGGGCGTTTCACCCGTTTCAACCGTTTTGCGGGACGTTCGAACGGAAACGGGTCGACAACCTGTGATGCAGGAGTACGACATTGCAGAGAACCAAGTTTCTTTATTGCAAATGCCAACTGATTCATCGCCAATGTCTAATTGGTTAATCCATTAAGTATTATATTCGACCATTTAGAACAGTCACTGTCTTTATCCTGCGTGTTGAAAGAAATTATATGGCATAAATATCCACCAATACAACAGCTATAAAGGAGATTAGATATTAACAGACCGAACGTGGGGCGTCCGTGCAATGTATCGCCTCGTTGTCTTCGTCTGTCCGGGGGATTGGCTCGGGGAATTTGGGTAACACACTAGTGTGCTTGACATAGTCCCCCTTTCACCAGTTCGAAGTTAAATCTTCATTGTCTGCAACGATATCCACTTCACCATGCTTCGACAACACCACCCCAACCTGAATTGAATGTGTTAAGAAGGGCTACAATATGATTTAAACTCTGACATATAACAATAATCTACAATGACTTTGAATACTGCGCATGTAGAGATTTCCATAGCATCTACTTGTGGACTATATAGCAGATAGCAGACAGTTCTAGCTTTAATGACGAATCAATCATAAATCCGGATGCATATCATTAAACAGGATGCCAACAAACAAATAAATCTGTAAACCCGAAATTACAAAGTGTACTATATCAGGTTCAAAAGTTAACGAGAGTGTATAATCAAACACCTAGAATCAGATACAGATTTTGGAAACCGAGAGTGAACTAGAGCGTTGTTGCTTAGTGGAACCGTGTCCCCAATTTAAAAATTTACTACACACACAGTAGATAAGAGCTTACCCAATCGTCAACATCTTGGTCAAGATGAACATATTCTTAAGATACTTCAACATCGGGACCAGAACGGTTGGTTCCTGGCAACTTGGAATGCCCAACTACGGCTTCTTTTCCAGAAGATGCGGTAGGTGGCGGTACCATTATGTTCACCGGTAGCGCCGCTGATGGGCCACCAACTACGTTACCCGAGGTAATAACCCTTGGCGCTTGTGGCAAACCCAGTTCATTGACGAATTCCTCTACCTCAGGCTCATCCTTCAATCCCAACCAATTCGATTTCATGTCGCCCCTTACAGTACGCGTCCTTCTCACAACAAGAGACAAACGAACCCTAAAATTAGGTCGACAGATGCACTATATTGCATCTGCAAGTGTCGAGTGAAAATATATCCCTCTAAGAAATTATAGTATTAAATACCAAAAAGATGCTTCGCTGAAACGAATTAAAAAAATATTAAACCCGAGATAAACTTGCATATTGTGAACACCATATTTTAAAAAATTGACCATTTCATTTGCATGGGAACGTTAGGTGTGGTGATGCCTATATAAGGCCCATTTGGTGAGTGTTTTTTTTATACATTCTAAAGGTCATATTATCGTGTTATTCAAACAAAGAACGAGCAAGATTGTAATGGCGGGTAGACCGTGCCACTGTGGAGTTGAAGCTACAATCGTCAAGTTGCGAACGAATTAAATCCGGGTAGGCGGTTTTATGGATGTCAGAATGGTTCGGTGAGTGTTCTTTATCTATGTTTATGTCACTAAAATAAATTCAATGAAGACTTCTCACAGAAAACTTGTTTAATTACAGTTTCGAAATGACGGCTGTGGATATTCAGGACGTTGCAGGAGGTGTAACAGGCTCGAAGAGAAGGTGAAATAAATTGGTGAGAAGGAGTCGATTTCTATATTTGGTTTTTGTGTTGTCTCTAGAGTTGCTTCTACTGGCATTATGCTTGATCATGTAGAAGAATTGTAATATTTTTTTCAATGGTTATACTCTATCGTATGAAGAATTTCGTTATCAAATGAATAATTGGTTATTTATCATAATATATAGGACAAAACACTTGTAGGACGACAAGCATGAACCATTGTTTATAGTACCTAAAACTTTTAGGGACGTTGTAATAGCAACGGTAGACTTGTAACTAGTGAGTACAAAGTCCGTCTATCTTAATTAAAAAGGTAAACGCAAAATACAAAAGGATATCTTAATAAAAAACAAGAACACACACATATAACAAACCGGAGTTATACGTCCAAACAAGGACACACAAAGAAACTAATTGGACGGGTAAGAACCAGGTACGAAGTCCTACTTACGCCAAAAAATGAACCAACCTATTCTAAATTAAGAACATGACACGCAAATCACAAACACATGTCTTCTTCAACAACTGGGACAAAGAGAAAGAAGACGACGCGGGGTAGTATTTGAAAGCATTGTCGCTCACCGTCCGTTCCCACGGCTGGCGGAGAAACCAGGCAATCCTGAGTGAGTATGTGGGGGAGACAATACATCCAAAGGCACTTTCGATTATTTTGTTAAAATTGAGGCGGTGAACGCGAACGTGCAGACTACGGACCTTAAGCGGGCTCGGTTCCAAGATTTCATTCAGATAGCTTAATGAGTAGCTAAACAGAATAGACCGTTTGCTACGAATACAATTGATCGAACATGAGAGTCATCGCAACATTGGAATGGAGTCATGGAAAAATGGAGTTATGGATTATTGTCTTTTCAAGAGAAGAGGAGTCGTTATAGAGAGAATTAAGGAGGTATTGAATACGAAATACACGATCTCCATTAACTGATCCACAAAAAAATAATGAATTAACAGTATGTTAGAGTATCTCAAATTGTACTAATGATAGTTTAATTATATTTTAACGTAAAATTATGTTATATATCTTAGCTAATTAAAAAAATTATTAGTTGCTCCAATGATACAAATACCAGATAGCCAAACTGATTCGTACCATTTTAAAAAAATACTGAAAAATGTTAATTAATATTCTGTTGGTGGTTTAGATTAACAAAGACTCTCAAGTATCCGTAGCAATAACTTTGTATTTTTTGTACGTAAAGGGGAGAGAACTTTGAGGAGGAGATGTGGAATAATAAAATACTATTATATTGTAGGAGATTTATCTATAAAGTAGGAGACGTAGATTCAAAACCCGTTAAAAATTTTGAAAAGGAAAAAATATTAACAGATCGAGAATTAAGCTCGCTAGTTGTAGGGAGTTGTTTACCTATCGGTTAAAATACATAGCCAAGTAGCTAGACGTTTGGAGACTTAATTTTTTTAAACTAATCTATATTTTACCTATAACTACCATTTACCTATGTTCTTGGAGATTATGGAATAATGGATTTTTTTTAGAAGTGGAATAACATGAAGAAACCCTCAAGGGGGAAGAAAATCAGGTACATAACTATCTTCTTTAGCTAAATCATAAACCCAACTTGGAATCTGAGCTACCCATTCAACATTTGCAGTTTTTTTCTCTAAAATGTGCCAAACATTGTGCCAACTTGTTGCTGCTTCTATTGGAATACTTCACAGTAGTATGGTAAAGGAAAACTGATTTTCCTATAGAAGAGGAGTGGATGTTGAGGAAATTAAGGAGGTATTGAATACGCGTGATGGAAAAATCATACCAAATGCGAACACGATCTCTATTAACTGAACTGCAATAAAAAAGGGAATTACCATTATGTTAAACTATTAAATTACACCAACTTTTGCGGCCATAAACATGCAAATCAATGGCTTACTGGTTAAGCCGGACCTCGTGCGATTGGTCATTCTGCCTGCATAGTCATTGCAACAACTTTAAAGGAAATCGCAAATGTTTTAAAATATGTATTATATTTTTTTTTGAGAATTTCAAAATATGTTTCCCTAAATATTTATGGAAACGACGTCCACATATTTTTTTTTAAAACGCAGCCACATATATTTTTTTGAAAACGACGTCAACATATTAATGTTTTGTACGTGAAATATTTATTTCTATCATCTTTATCTTACTACCTATATAAAAGAGATTATGGGTGGTTAACGTGGCAGGTATGCTCCACGCTGGGCGTTTTGGTTGGTGGGTTCTGCCAGCGGAATAGTGACGTGGCCTTAAAGACCATTTTGCCCTTCGGCTGTGTGAGTCATACAGTGGCTAGGGCCTAGGAGGGGTATAACGGTCAAATAAGGCTTCTCACTTAGTGGTTCTCGGGCTTGGTTTCATCATCTTCGTCTGAGAGAAGCCAGCTTCAAACAGAAGCTTCGTACTTCTCTGTCATCTCTCTCTGTTCTCTCATCCACAGCACCCACCGCGTAGCTCTCTCTCTCCTCCCTCTTTGGCACAACAGCTTCTCCATCTGTGTGAAACAGCCAACGGCGAAGACGAAGAAGCCACGTTTTCCAAATGGTAGGGTTCTGGCCTTATGGATTCACTCTCCTCAACTAAATCGAAGGTACGAACCTTCAAAGTCTGTTTTCTTCACACCAATTTCGATTTACTTTGGCATGCATGTTGATTTGTGTTTTTTTCGTGGGTTTTCGACTTTGGTTATTGGGTGGGTTTTGATTTCACATTTTTTTTGGTGGGTTTTCTTGGCAGAGATTGACAGCCTAGAAGTAGGAATCAGACCTGCGGTGTTGCCTTTGGCGGTGGTGACTGGCCTGTGGCGGTGGCGATGGTGACTGACATCCGGCGGCGGTATAAAGGTAACCCCCTTTCATCACCACAGATTACATGGTTTATGCCCATGTCGTTGTTTTAGTCTATTTATGAAAGAATTGGCGTCCTACCCGTCTGGTGAATTGGTCTTTGAAAAATACCCGTCTCTCACTTATGTTTGGCGTGTGTAACCCACGCGTGGGTTACACAATTTAATCAACTAAATTAACACTTAATTAGGCAAAATTTTAAAACAAACCTATACACATCATCGTCCCAGTTGTTTCTCGTCCCAGTTGTTTCTCGTCCCAGTTTGTATTGCTCGTCTCAGTGTGGAAATATACTGAGACGAGAGTTCTGCTCGTCTAAGTATATTGCCACACTGATACTGAGACGAGCAATACAAACTGGGACGAGAAACTGCTCGTCTAACACAGAAACTGTGTTTTTTCCAGAAAAAAAGTACGAATACATAATCAAAACATGAACCAGTTCAGATAAAAGTACGAATACATAACCAAACATGAAACAGTTGAGAAACAGGGAAGTTCATTACATTAAAAACTTAAAAACATGACGAAAATTACATTTTTTTGGGTTTCTTGGGATTGCGAGGCCAGAGCACCGGATCTTCTTCTTCACTGCTGTCGTCGTCTCTGTTTCTTTTCTTTGGCGTCCATGGCGGAGATGGCGGCCAATCCACGGAGTCGTCATCATCTTCCTCGTCTTCATCGTCACTGTACTGAGTAGTTTCAGATCCCCTTTTTGCCCGGAAATAGGATTGTTCACGGTCAGTTTCACTGTCACTGTCTTCCTCTTCATCCTCATCCTCTTCCTCGTCCTCTTCCTCGTCCTCGTCCTCGGCCCTTTCAGTATCCTCCTCCTTGTCCTCGTCCTCGGACCTTTCAGTATCCACCTCCTCCTCCTTGTCCTCGTCCCACTCCTTTGGTATCTTCTTCTTTGCCATTTCAGAATGTAGTGAGTTTTGGAGAGAAGAGTGGCTTTTGTAGTGCTTCCTGGGTAGATGAAGAGACGGAGAGAGATTTTGGTTCATGTGCCGGGTATAATTGCATTTTCAAGAAAACATGCATGTATGTTTTCTAGAAGGTTTGTAATAATAACATTGTTGAAATACGTAACAGTTTTTTTGTAAGAAATGCATATTCATATTAAATAAATTTAAAAAAGAATTTGTTTATCTATGTATTAAAATGCAGATTCATATTAAAAAACACAAGAATTGATCGAAATAAAAGATATATTGTTTATTTATGTATTAAAATGCATATTCATATTAAAAAACACAAGAAAAAGATATATTGTTTATTTATGTAATAAAATGCATATTCAAATTAAAAAACACAATAATTGATCGAAACAACAAATATATTGTTTGCGTTATCATCAAAAGAGGTTGCGAACTAATAATTACATTACAAAGAACGAAGAACAACGGCTTTTATCACAACATTAATTTTTCAATTGAGGGCAAATCTTTCTGGTGTGCCCTTTTACATGGCAATGGCTACATCCGTACGTTCCCGTTCCTCGCTTTTTTTCACGAACGGTTTCGACCATTGGCTTGTGTCTTTTCTCCTTGTCCCTCCCAACTGTTACAACTTTCTTCGGTGGAAGTGGGCGAATGTTTCTTATGTGTGCAGGTACTTCGCTTGTGACTGCGCTGGTCCACGTTGCTGGGTTGGGATGAGTCTTAATTGTACCTGCATAAGCCAGATGGTAGTTTTCCAGTGAATAGAACCTGCTTGTGTGGTCGTACATGACCTTCATATCATGGTCGCTATTGTAACGGCCAAGTTTTCTGAGTTCTTTTGCACAAGCACACGCATGTACACACGGGAACCACATCTGTTGGTATTTGCCGCACGTGCAGGTTCCGAGGCAATGTCCAGGCTTGAATTCCACAATATGAGTTTTCAGATGATTACCGCGGACTTCATACAGAGACTCTGAAATTGGTCGCACGCGAAAATCTATACACTTTATAGAACGACTCAACATTCTTTTCTCCATTTTCGCAGTAAGGTAGGTGTTGCCCATGTCAAAGCCGAGGTTTCGTTTTTTAAGGTGCCACTCGCTCTGATGATCGCTTATTTGGGAGAACATTGTAAGAGCTTTGTCAGACCTGGTCGGCAGCAGGCACGAGTTAATGGACTCAGCATAGTTGGATGTAAGAATCTCAAACCGTGCTGTTTTACAATGGGACCTTGCCCATTTCTCTAGACCGGCATCCCGTAAGTAACGTTCGACGGTCTTGTCGTTAACGCTGTTTAGTTTGTCGCACTCAATACCCATGTCTATCAGATGTGACTCACACGCGTCCTTATCAAATGTGTAGGCCGCATTGTGGTAATGAGGCACCCACTTTTGTGTATTGTAATGCTTCAGAGCGTTCATTTTCAAATGGTAATAGCAGTGGACGTGGTTGGATAAGGGGTACACGGCCTTGACTGAATTGATGATAGCCCGGTGCCGATCTGAAACGAACGTCAACTCGTCATGATCCTGGACAACAAACCTCAGTCTGTTTAAGAACCAAGTCCATGCAGCGGTGTCTTCATTGTCCACTAGTCCCCATGCAATGGGATAGCACTGTTTCTGGCTATCAACCATTGTGCATACGACCAATTGCAGGGGTTCCTTCTTCATGTGCGACATGTCGATGACAATTACTGGTCGCATATACGGTATCCCCTGAATTTGTGCCGCGAATGCAAGGAAACAGTACAAGAAAACACCACCTTCGTCCACTCCCATATCCCATTTAGTACCGGGGTTCAGAATTTCACATAATGCCATGAACACGGGAAGATCAGCGTAATTTTGAGCACGAGTACCCTGGATCATCTGTTTGGCCCTTTGACGTGCATACCATGCCGGCCAGTACGATATTCTACTTCCCATTTTTAAGGCGATGTTCTGTACTTCATTGATTGTGGGTGTCTTTTTTGATTGGCCCATCATTCCCAGCAATTCCTGCGCGATCACTTCGCTATTAATGTTACGGTGCTTCCCATCTACGCTGCATGCCGTACATGTATGAATGGGGTTATGTTTCTTCACCTGGTAGTGCACGGAATCTTTTTGCTTGTAAGCCCCAAGAATTCATTTGCATTCCCGATTCTCTCACCGCAGTATAATACGAGTCTGGTCTCGCTTATATACGTAAAAAGTCCATCTCATCGAACCTGCAACCGTTCTGATATGGTGGGACAACGCCCTCCCAGTATACAAATCTTTCATCTCTATTTCCAGACCGTCTAGCCTTCCCACACCAGTCTGTCCACGACTCTCTGTACAATCTACCGCAACAATTGCCAATGCAAGATTATTTTGCCCCATTGCCTCATTAGTGGCAACCATAACTTTGTCAGCTAATTGCACAATGTCGTTACAGTGAACCGGAGACGGAGTGGGATCCGTTGCGTTATATGCTACCCTGTCTTCGTCACGATCCTCGGCGAGTATCTCTATACCCTGAAAGTAATCCTCGCGGTATGTAAGGGGGGGGGGGGGCTCAAAGGAACCAACTGATTGTTAGGGGTTTCAGTTTGATCCATCACATCCTCGTCAGCAACATCAGCATTAACATATGGTTGATCCACCAAATCATTTAACGTGACGTACATGGTTACAATAGATCCCTTTTCCGTTGTATCAAAGATATCTTTGATTTCTAAATCTTTAGTGAGGACATTAGGCTCGATCAGGTTAGCATCTGGAAATTGGAAATGATAAGATAAGACAACCTTTTTAGTAGGCGGACAATCTGTATCCATTCTGACCGAAACTTCGTGCTCCAAAGATTCCACGGTAATGCCTTGAATTATCTTGAATACTGCATTCTTCACTGCATGACCTATGTATATGTGTCTACCTTCGGCACGCGTCCATTCACCATTCCAAACAGCACGGAACATCAATTTTCTCACCATTTCTACATGTCAAGAGAGAGAATGATTTTAGGGTTTAGGGTTCGTATAGTAGAAAGAGAGAGAGCGATTTTAGGGTTTGGATGAAATTAGGGTTTGGTCAAACAAAGAAAAAAGTTTTCTGATGGGTAACAGAATTTCTGTACTTTTTTCAGGAAGGAGAGGGACCACCGCCAGCTCAGACAACATATTTATTTTAATAACGGGACGAGGAACGCTCGTCCTAGTATTCCCAAATGGGACGAGAGAATACTCGTCCCTGTATTTACAACTGGGACGAGAATATGTTCGTCCCTGTATTTACAACTGGGACGAGAGTATACTCGTCCCTGTATTTACAACTGGACGAGAGTATACTCGTCCCTGTATTTACAACTGGGACGAGAGTATACTCGTCCCAGTCTTAGGTGTACAATCTTAGGGTTTACTTAAAATGCTTGGATGTTCTGTGATTTAGGGATTCATGTTTAGTATTATTATTATTTTTTAGGACTTACAATTAACATCTTTAGTGGCTATAGGAATGATACTTAGTTGGTTATAGTGTTTAGTGTCTACAAATGTAGGATTTTGGCAGGATGTTAGTTGGTTTAATGGTATGTATAAGGTTTAGGCATTACATGATTAAGATATGATGATTGTAGGATTTTGAGTTTATAGTTCAGATTACATGATTATATGGTTTAGGACTTACAATTAACATCTTTAGTGTCTATAGGAATGATACTTAGTTGGTTATAGTGTTTAGTGTCTACACATGTAGGATTTTGGGATGATGTTAGTTGGTTTAATGGTATGTATAAGGTTTAGGCATTACATGATTAAGATATGATGATTGTAGGATTTTGAGTTTATAGTTTAGATTACATGATTATATGGTTTAGGACTTACAATTTACATTTTTAATATTGAATACCATTTTTTCATGATAAGAGAGGATTTCAGGGTTTAGGGTTTAGGGTTTAGGGTATGCTCGTCTCTGTCGTCCCTGTCTTGTCATCTTTGGGTATCGTACTCGTACGAGTCTATCACACCCCAGACTGGGACGAGAGATTACTCGTCCCACGAGTCTATCAAATGCCAGACCAGGACGAGTCCTCGTCTGTGATTTGAATGCCAGACGAGAGATTTCTCGTCCCAGTTTGGCAGGTCTTGCTCTTCCCAGTTGTGCATGGGGAAGACTGGTACGAGCATAGTTCACGTCTCAGTCTTATGAGAAGACAGAGACGATGAATATACTCGTCCCAGTCTCTCCACATACAACAACACACATCAAACCAATAATAATGAAGAACAGAGCAGAAATATAACAAACGTAACCTACATTTTAGAGTAATGTGATGAACATATTGGAAGGATGAAAGTAAATAAATGAGAGTACCATACATTTCAGAGTACTGTGATCAACATATAATAAGGACAAACATACAGAGATGAGAGTTTAAGTTTTTACCGTAGCTGAAGAACAAAAGTGAGGAAAGAGAGAGACTTGTACAGACAAATGGAATACTTCTATGGGAGAACTGGAGCCAATGAGAGTGACAAATGAGCCATATTCTTGAGGAGTTTAAGGTATACATTCATAAAGTTCACAGTTGGAGTAAATTCAACTGTACTTGGTAGGTTGAGGTAGATAGAAACAATTCAATGTTGGAGAGAGATAGTACGCGTTTTTAGGGTTTGTTTTTAGAGTATTTAACTATTGTGTTTGGAAAGGTTGGTTTAAGGCTTCTGTGGAAACTGATGCTCAAGTGATAGTAAATGCAATAAAAAACAATGTTGCTAGCCGTTGGAATTGGAGGACCAGAGCCTCTGCCTGTTCAGCCTTGTTAAAAAATTTCTCTAGTTCAATTAATTATGTACCCAGAGAGTTAAATGCCAGAGCACATAAACTAGTTGAGTGGGTCAAATGTAATAGGGTGTTAGGAGAGATTGATGTCTCTTTGGTGCAGTTTTGTAATGATCTTAGTAGTGGGAGTGATCAACCCAGTTTTGTTTTAATATAATGGTGGCCTTTTCTATCAAAAAAAAACTATTGTGTTTGGAGACGAGAGAGAGAGAGATGCAGACGAGAGAGAGAGTTGGAGACGAGATTGGAGACGAGAGAGAGAGTTGGAGACGAGATTGGAGACGAGAGAGAGAGTTGGAGACGAGAGACAGTTGGAGACGAGAGAGAGAGATGGAGACGAGAGAGAGAGTTGGAGACGAGAGACAGTTGGAGACGAGAGGCAGATGGAGACGAGAGAGAGAGAATGGAGACGAGAGAGACAGATGGCCCCACTACGCTGCTAACAACTAGTGTTTAAAAAGGAGGGTATTTTTCAAAGACCAATTCACCCGAATGCATTTTTCTAAGACCAATTCACAGACTGGTATATTTCCAATTGCCCCGATAAATTAGTCTGAGATTTTGGGTGATTGTGGATAGTGCAGCAGACGCATATTTTTAAGTACAGTAGTCTCCACAGCCGATTGAAGCACAATTAGATCAGGGTGAAGGACTCTGAAACCCTTCTCTACGGTGAGAAGGAAGTCGCTTTTTTCGGCTTCAGGTACTCTTCCTTTTCACTTTCTTTCCTCAAATTAACATACCTAAATTGAGTGGGGTTGGATGAAATTGATGTGTTTTGATTCTTTCGGAACTCCGAGGAAATCCCATGAGGGATAACTGGTGCTTATTTCGTTTTTGAGTCCACTAGAGTGTTCAATGACAAGGACAAGGAGTCAAGGATGTTACTCACTTGAAGGTATGTGCTTTTTCTGTTGATATATGTGTTTATGTGTGAGTATTGAATGCCATATTTGAGAGACTGCTACTCATATATGTGTACCATTGTCATAGGTGCATAGAAATGTTATTGAAATTGTATCAACAACAGATTTAGAATTCAAAAAGATCCAGTGGTGCTATTGCTTCGTCATGAGTCGTATTTGTGTTTTAGTTATTGGGCGTGATGCAGAAGATCCAAAAAAGAAGTCCAAAAAAATCGAGATTATAAGTGTTCATCGAGGTTTAATAATCAGATGATCTTCTGGAAAAAAAGAAGAAGACACAAATGCTACTTTATGGTCACTGTGTTCCCTCAACGGTTACCACTCTTTAGAGTGATACTCAACTATTGTTGTTGGTCATGCACCAAACTTGTGTAGCTGCTCATTGCTCAGAATTTTTTGCCCAATATTATCTGCAGAAGAATTATATGAATGTCATGTTGTGATTGTAGTAGTCGTTGTAATTTCTTGTATAGGGTACTAACTATCATTTCAATTTTTGTATGGTTAATTAAACCCCTATACGAAGAGATTGCTATCCTTTTCTCTCTGTGTACAATTGTGATTTTGTCTTGAATTTGATGGTTTTCTCGGTTCTAATTAGCTCATTCAAATGATGGCAGATCAACCATTCCGGTAAATAGTCCGTATGTGTTTACATGTGTAGAAATGGAATCATATTGTACTGGGGTAAAATAATTGGACAATTCTGAAGTTTCAAATTCAATTTTCAGTTCCACACTAGACATGGAAGCTCTCGCATTGATTCCAGATATGTACAGGTATCCGTCTCCTATCTCTCTACACTATGTTCTACTATAATATCTATATCAAACTCCAATAGCGCTTCACTTGGAGTGCATGGAATTGTACCCACAAAGGTGATCGCTGCTTTCTTGGAATTAGCCTGATGTTTTCCATGTTTTTTCAATGTTAACCTTAGGTGTGTACTTAACTTTTGGCTGATGGTCATGGTTCTCACTTTGAGATTGCTTCATGATTGTTTTTTTTTCAATAGGTTAAGTAAGTTCATATGAACGGAAATACCGCAATGTCCTACAGTCGTTTTACCTGAATAGAAACAACAACCGAGGTACTAAGATGAATAACAGGAAGAATACGCTTTGTAGTTTCACAAGTCCGACTGAAATATCTTAGGGTAAATTAGTGAAGCTTTTTCCTTGTTTTTATTTCCTTCCAGTATTCAATTGAAGGATAAGGAGAATCGATGCATCTTGTTAATCTTGCATTAAAGTATATCAAGCTTTGTGCAGTTTAGGAGGATATAGCTTCCGAGCTGGTAACTGTGTTGTGCATATCTGACATGGATATCGACTTGACACCCGGGCACTAAATGTGACGTACTCTCCGGTAGCTTGATTTCCATTCAGGTCGAGGTGGTTTAAATTATTGCAAAAACATCTCTTTATGTGCTCAAATTTACGCTCTGCTACTGGACCCCTGCATATCTCTGCCGTATCATATGAAGTATGACATATCTGAATTACTGTCTTATTTTACACAAATAATATACTTGGCCTGATCCACTGTTTGTATGTTTAAATCTCAAGAACTAAAATCCACAGTATTCTCGACCGTGTCAACCAACTACTTTTTTGCAATTGTATTCTGCCAGACTTCGTTGCTGGGTTGCCACTGCGAACGCGTCTTGGTATGAATCCTTACGTCATATCTACGTTTGCCAGACTTATGGCATTGCTTCTTTGTTTGCAACAATGGCCTTAAACTTTTGTTAATTTGTTTCTATTTTCCATCTGTTTATGTTTAGTCGCTTTAAACACAGTCACGCATAGAAATAAGGCTGTGATGATATCTTTCTAGAGCTTTTATTTCAGACTATGATTCAACCCTAACCTTGGCGGGGCAAGTCGAGATTATATCTCCCACTTGCAGCCATGGTGGTGTCAGGGCAGTCTGATTGCGCTTACAGATCTGAGCCTATTTTCAAGCTTCAGTAGAAGTGAAACTACCTGATATAAAAGAAGAGCTTTGCTGTGGTTTCTTCGCGCCGCATTGAGGGTTGTGATGATAGCTTTCTGAAGGTTTCAATAGACCATGTAGTGCGGATTGGAGATAAATGAGAAGTGACAGGGATGTAGAATAGGTTTGTGAACCATACAATGAGGTTAGATGAGAATCGCTTTGCCTAAAGAGTCATTCTGTGTTCAAACATTAAGATTCGTAGTTCATTGACCTCATAATTTAATTCATAACCAGAAACCTAGACGAGATTCATTTGCAAGCCACTGCTCAGAAATGAGCAACTATTAGAGTTAGTTGAGGGAAAATAAGGGAATCGTAGTAATGATAGCAGACATTACCAATGCTGGAGAGAGGTGAAAAGAAATCCAAATTTCAACATCCATTTCGGTGTCTTCATAATAAGATTCAGGTTAAAACCCGAAAGAGACTAATCTCGTCATATAAACCTCGTAAGTCATTAGTCTAGAATAGCTGAGAAGTGACCTTCAAATAACCCTAACACTTCTGTCTTCCCACCTAGCCCAACACAGCTGAAAGAACACGATATCGCCACCATCAAAAGATCACATCCTCAAGGATAAAGTGAAGTCTGTATCACTTGCCGGATCAATTGAAATTGCTACCAATTTCAACCTTCCACCATTTGCAGTCAGGGGCAGATCCAGAATTTTTGCTACAGTGGGGGCGAAGTTATACTGCTTCAAGTTTGTCTTCAGTAAACCTTTGTTACACCTCATCCACAATATATATCCTTCTCTTCTATAGTATCCGACCCAAAGGATGACAAGAAACGAGACTTCAAATGGAAGGAAAGGCAATAAAACCAGCCAGCTCCAAAAGTTCTTGAGCAACCAATATCAAAACTTCAGGAAAGCTATAAAACAGGAACTTAAAGCACTTGGTGACTTACTGGTGGAAATAGGCAAAATTTTACCAAAAGAAAACGGGAATTTAGGGGTAAGGATAAGGCCACGATAAGAGAGATCATGTAAAAGTTTGTAGATAACTGGAAATGTTAATTTTTTCAGGATTTCATAGTAAGTTCAGGAATATTTATGTGTGATAAACTGATAATATTATGTGGTTTTGTAGTCTTGTATATGGTGAATTGGGTTTCATATTTGAAAGCTGGGGTTTTTGATGTAGAATTTGGGGATTTTGGAACTTAAAACTCTATTTAGACTTATAATCCTCCACGATTGCTTTGCATATGTTGGAATATACACGTCAATAGCTTAATCTGCTGAAATCAGGAGTGGTATCCATCAGTTACATGGTTTTATGCAGAAATTGTTCAGGTGATTTGCATGTCCTTGTTTCAAATTTCAATAGGATTAATCGAGTAAGGTGTTGTCCGTTGATGCAAATATGTACACACGGTTAGTTCATGAACCAGTTAGCTTTATTTGGGATGGTGTATGTTGTTTACTGTATTGAAGTCCATTTGTATGTGGTGTTCTTTAGGTTTGTTTTCATATAGCAAATTGCTAATTATTTTTTTGTTTCTGACGTTATTTCGGTTTTGCAGGGAACTGCCCAGGAATCGAATGAAGGGTTGAATTGTCCTCACTGGTAATCGTCATAAATAATTTCTACGATTACATGTTTGGCGAAGTTCCATCAGGAAAACGAATTGATTGTTACTGAGTATGATTTCAGGGCTCTGTTTTCTTGACAAAGACTTGGGTGTTCTGTGTTTTCTCTCTTACACGTCAACTCTCTCTTCGACTGAATTGAAGGTACGGACCTTCAAACTGCCTGTTAATTTCAAAAGTTCATATGAAGAAAATTCCTAAATACTAATTTTTTTAGCGTTTTGTAGGTTCCTACAACCATGGTTGGGGCTATGTTAATGGCCAGATCAGGAAGAAGACCACTTCTCATGGTTAGTGCTTACTGCTTCTCACATTGCTTCAACTTGAATCTAAATATTGCTTAAAGAAGGCTTATGGAGATGGTTCTGCAAAATTTAGGTCTTTGCCACCGGAACATTTCTAGGCTGCTTCATCGCAGGTTGCATCATATGACACAAACTGATTATTTCTCTAACTGCCTATTTCTTCACTTCATTCAACCTAAATATTACTGGATCATTGTCCTGATATTGTTTGACCAGTTAGCTTAGCTTCTTGATTAAATGGGGTTTGTTAACTTAGATCCGACTAATTTAATCTTATGTTAATAGATTTAGGCCATTGATTTTCTTTTCAAACATGGAAGTAGTATACAGGTGATTAGCATGTCATTATTTCAAATTTCACTAGGATTATTATGGGAGACACTCATTTTATGTCCTAAAGAATGTAGGGTTTGCATTTAGTTGTGGCTTTCTGTTCAGGTCCCGTTAATCCCGCTATCTGCAAATGGAAATCTGTTCATCAGAATGAGTGAATGACCCGTAGATTAGTCGAAAAAGATAAAAAGTGCAAAAAGGTGCAATTGTTTTTTGAAGTTCAGTTGTCTTGATTAAACCATGTATATTAATGGAGAGATAGAAGAGGGTGTTATCCAAGGATGCTGACTTACGGTACATCTGGCAACAATGTATGGTTCTCCAACGTATTGTTGATGGGTAAACCCTCACATAGCTTTTGCGTATATTGAATTTTTGTGCCTGACACTGAATGGGTGACCCTTCAGTTGGTTTGTGAACTGTTTTTGGCCTTGCAGTTGAATGCTAATATGCATACTGATGACATATCTATTCAACATTGCAATCCGACCATGAAAACATCAGAGAAATACAATAACACACCTGCAGTATGCGGTCCGGGGAGTCATCGACGTCTGTTTACGGTTGATGTAGAAGCCTATACGTAGCTCAGTCAATCGTCAAGCTCCCATTGGTAATCAAGCATTTCCATTAATACATTCAGTTATTCTCAGTTCTATCTTAAGTCGGCTTACCGAATTTGATTATTCTAAATCATGATAGCAGATTAGTTTTCATAGGCCTGCTAATACTATCAGGAATTTGGGGTTTTGATTACATGAGTTAGTTTTTAGTTTGTTCTCAATATTCATTTGCATCACTGAGTCCATCTTTTGGTAGTGTTATCAAGGCAAGTAAACATGTAACAAGCATGGTCTACATAAACTGTTTAACCGCTCCTGTGCCAACAACCTATCAAAGAGCACGTATTGAAGATTGCTCATATTAATATAGCTATATGATTTTCTTAGGTGAATTTTGAGCGTTCTTTTATGTTTAGAAATTTAGGCAGTATACTATATAGCATTTGTGATACGGTCAACCGTATCGTACGGGTTAACCGTATTATCATCCTTATTAATTGTTTACAATTAGTCTTTATTTATTTATTTTATTTATTAATTAGTTTATTTATTGAATTAGTTGTTTATTTAATAATTTCGTTGATCTGGGCTTGGCCCGTCAGGTCTAGGGTTTAGTTTAGTTTTCTATTTGAACAATTGTAGTGTTCAGTTATTATCATGGAATAAGAAATGTTTTATTGAGTTTATTTCAGTTTTATTTCGTGTTTGTAGTTTTTCGTAGCTTCACGAACTACTGGTAGAGATTCGTAGCCTCTCTCAAGCTACTGGTACGATACTGGGTGTATCAATTTGCATCGGCTCCACCATTCCACTTTTTTGCTACAGGTCCTCTGTTCAGAACAAGGTCTGGATTGAGAGACGGAGTATTTGAGCAAGTTAATGTGTCATGCTTTAGTGTGTCCTTAAAATCAGTCTATTAATGATTATTTTAATTAAAATTAGAGCTTCTTTTGTTAGGATCCTCACTGACAGCAAAGAAAAAAGAATTTAGGGTCTGAAACTAAGTTAGGTAATTTCGATTCTCCCCAGCAGGTTCCATTTTGAAATCTAACTACTGTAGATTTGTTTCTGCCTTCTCTTGAACCCGACACTAGGTTCACAGTTGTTGAGTTTTTTTTCACTGGTTTTTATTTTTGGGTTTGAATACTGTAGGGGTGGCTCTCTTATTTACACGGAAAGGGGACAGATACAAGACAAGAGCAAAGTTCTGAATGACGAACCAATGTCATATCTGAGGTGAAGGTAACATAAAAATTCAAGATTTTGCGAAATTGGGGATTTGTTGTAGTAGCTGTAGAACTTCCAGTATTTGTAATATTGGGTCTGAAATCTCTTGGTATTTCTTATTTGCAATCTGTGCCATATGTTGATAATTAGGACTCCGGTTAGTAGGTGGATTTATGAACCCAATTGTTTATTTGTGCAAGCTAATATGTCATGCTTTAGTGTGTCCTAAAAATCAGTCGATTAATGATTATTTCAATTGAAATTATATGTGAAATGTTAATGATCTTGGTTGCAGTATTCGGACCGGGACTCTGGAAAATTTATCTATATCATTGTGACATTCCTCATGATGGAACTTATACTTTCAAGGTCTGTATAGTCTTTAGAAACATGCCAAAACATAACTCCTTTTTTTTTTTTTTTTTTTTTTTTTTTTCTGTTTGTTAGAAATTTGTGGTGTTTCTCTGACATTAAACATTACACTAATCCTTATTTCAAAAAAAAAAACATTACACTAATCCTCATGTATTCCCATTTTTCATTTATCAGCAGTGTTTATTACTTCTACGTCATTCCAGTATCTAGCAAGATTCCTAAACCTTTCAGTAACACTTAACCGGAGGTTTACAGGGAAACCATAGAAATATTTCCATTAAGTAGAATTTGATGTGACTTTATGGTTTCAAGGAACATCGACCTGACTCCCAAAAAAATTTATGCAATGACTTGGACATTTTTATGTCTCTCCTTCACCTAAGTTCGAGCTAACCGACGGTAACGTGAGTGTATGGTTTAAGTGGACTAACATCCTTGACAGTTGGGCGATACAGTGAGTAAAGCGAGCCAGAGTGTAAAAAGGCAAGGGAGTTTCTACAGTTGAACTAAGATTTATTTTTTCATGTTGAATGACAAGAAAATCCGAACTAACTCGCCAGACGAGTATTCAGTTCTTTGGGATCCTTGCTTGTGGTTTGATGTTTGATTTGGTGTACAACTCGAATTAATTTTCTTATTTTCCAATTTAATAAGATGGCATCTCTTTTTTGGTGTAGTAAATGACGGACAAATTTATTCTCTTCAGGTTGAGATTCTGAAACTTTGTTCTGTTACAGGCCTTACATCACCCTTCGCTGCTCCAAACCCAGAAGATATGGATAATCTTCCCTCTGCTCGTGCCTTAGCTTACAATATGGTTGATAACGGGGTTGAGATATTTGAGCCTTTCCCCCTTCTTCCATGGAGATGTTTAAAAGCTATTTGTTCTCTTTTGATCATTGCTGATCACGCTTCCCTGAGTCATTATTTTGTTATCATTATTTTGTTTGGTCCTGTCAGGTTGGTGGTCGCAACTTGAGAATTTGTAAGCTCGAGGTCCACGAAAATGTTTTGCGTATTGTTGGGATTTCTCCTGAGCAGGTTAATAGTTATTTCCCTAATGAATACAAATTTCTGGTTCTTTTATTAAACAACTACAGTTAGGTTTTATGTTTTACACTATTAAGTTTCGTGCATTCGGCACAACGCTCAAGCATGCGTGAGGTTGCTTAGGGGCCGTAGCATACAAACTCAGAATGGTTGTTTGGAGAGTCATTTATAGTGGTTTAAGAATGTTTCTTGTGTGAATGTGCTCGAGATAATCCGAATTTTTTGATAATCAAAGGGAATAATTTGAATTCTTTGGTGATATTTTTATGGTGTTGTAGAGTTAACTCTATAGCACCAGGTGAGAAGTAGTTTTGGGTATAATCCGTTCTGTCGCTTCAAATTCTAAACAAGATTGTCAGGGTCAACAAAAGCCGTTTTCATGTGACATATGCAGCTTGTGCCCTCAGGCGACAGTTGCCAAATATACTGGGATCTCTGTGGTTCGTCCATATCTCTTCCTGTCATGCTTTTAGGGCATATTCCAGATGTTTGAACTTGGTTTACTTGTATGGTCATTCTTATGCACATTTTGCTAACAAAGAATATGCAAGGGGGCATAACCATAATGACAATTAAGCTATCGTGACTTTGCCAACATCTTTTCGTTCTTTGCGAGGTGGAATTCACCCAACATAGTAGATAATATGTCAGATTTATATGTACACTTTAACATATTTGCTATAGTGGATTGCTGATATCATCTACATTGAGCTCTATGTTTATCTCAATGGAAGAGCCGATTAAATGGAAACAGTGACTTATTTTCCTTTTACTCTGTAGGTGGTAACTCGATACACAAAGGCCGCCGCAGGAAAATGCTATGCATGAATTTCACTACAGCTAAGATCGAATCCAATCATAATACTACCTGCCAATCTTGGAGGGTCGATTGCGTTGGCGGGATATAATGCCTACAGTGGCGCGTGAATTTGTCACGGGCATTGTATTCACATTTGAGCTTGTAATTGGTCAAGTCTATTGTGGGAAAGTCTGATGCAGTATTCAATTCGATTAACTGCTTAGACTCACTTATAATTGCGCCTGTGCCATCGTTGTTTTCTGGAGCTTGGACCTTTAGATTCAATCAATTAATATGCAGATGCACTGCATTTCCTTACTGATAATAACATAACAATTGTATGCAAACCAAGTACAATAACAAGTATCTCATTCACAGTCGAATTTCTTCAATTCATTCGCATGCACATTCAGCCTTTGTTAGTTATTCTCTCTTCATGAATATCTTGCTCCGCCTTTCAACTACGAACAGCACCACCCAAAACCACCTAGACTACATTCTCATTTCGCTATTTATTTGGATGTCAAAAAAATTGCTAGACCCACATCATAGGATTAGATAGCTGCTCATTCATATTTTCTTAAAATTTAGAACTAATGATTCTATTTTCTTTCAGATAGTTTAGAGAAAGGAGGCAATGAAAAAGAATCAGCTGGCGCTCTGGGAGGAATTAGAGAAGAACATGAATCTGTAAGTGATTGTACTGTGTCTGTTTTACTAGCAAAATAGTTATTATCTACATTCTACATACAATTTCCTTGTTGCCGTGCTGCACATGGCGCTTTTGTTGAAAGTAGTGGAGCCTTAAACACTCTCGCTGCTTCCCTTATGAAGATTGCAAATGACATACGCTTGTTAGGAAGGTGTGTATTCGAGTAGTGCTTATTTCTTAATGTAGCTCTCTACTTTATTTTGCTTATACTCCTAAGGAGGATTTTACATTCCTTGCATTATTCAATCGTCCACGCTGCGGCCTTCGCGAACTTATTCTTCCTGAAAATGAACCTGGAAATCATGACTGTAAGGATCTTTATCCCTTGCTCTCATTACCATGTGTGGTAATTACAACGCCTACCCCCAGCGTATACAGAAGTTTACTAAATGATGAATAGTACATATGCAATAGAAGATACTTGTTCCACCACAGTTAATGCTAATGATTAAATAATCATTGCAACTTAAGGTATACTTCCCGTTTAATATGACCACAATGCTTTTCCACAGACCATTAGTTATATCGATGAAGAGTAGTGGGGCACAAGATCATTTGGAATTGTGTTTCAGGTTCTTGAATCATTTTCTTTTAGATATTATAGCATATGATGTTCAATATTGATCCATTGTGTCTAATAAGCGTGATTTTAATCTCATCCAGGCTTAATGCTTGAATACTACTTAAATCCTTCTTAAGTCTCCCACTGCCACTTTCTGCTGCTCATTTTTCTTCAGTTTTTTTAACCATTTATTAATGCATGTTGTTTGTTCCTATTTGAGGTTAATCTTCTTTGTTTGCTAAAAATCGGCAGCTTCTCAAGAGGACAAGACAGACACTATAAAGAAAGACAAATGAATCTGCAACATATTAGGGAGCAATGCCACTTTCTAGCCAAAGCTAGAAATCAGGTGGTATCCAGTTCGCTTTATTGCAGGGGTAACTATTTAGTCTGCCAAGGTCAAAGACTGCTTGTCGAGTTCCGGTACGTCTTCTGCAAACATTTTTTGCATCTTCATATCTTTGTATAGGTTTCTTACTGGGGCAAAAAGCTTTGTGGGATATGCAGTGGACAAGGAAACTATCTCTACTGTTAAAGAAGCAGATGGATTGGTGAAAGAGCTTGGTGAAAGGCGGTTATGAAATCGATACGTCTTTATAGGTTTCTTCTTTTCACTTCTCTGTCCTCTTTTCTCTGAGCCCTCGTCACACAACTGCTATTAGAAAATAAAAAAACATGAGGAGGATTTCATTAAAGCTCTGTAATGACTTCTACCGTATTTCGTATGAATTGTTAATTTAAATAATCAGTTTAAAATAATCTATACAATGAGACTCGTTGGATGTTTCAAGAGCTGAAAGTTAGAGAAACTGCTTACTTTGTGAGCTAAATGAGCAGCACATTGTTTGAGATTTGATCATGCGCATATTCTCAACTTAAAACATATCACAGTTGCTGATATTGAGTAGTTATATTCTTCTTTGGTAGAGTGATCTTAGCTTCATCCAATATTTTGCGTCTGGATTGCTTAAATAAGAGAAACAGAGGTGGCTGAGAGATATTATGAGCAGACTCCCTTGGTGGCTGCTGATCAAACATGGAGTTGCTCAGAAGGTAAGTTTCATCGTTTACTTGCTTGAGCTGCTAATCGAAATTGGAAGAATTGACTACAACATTACACCCCTTTTTTGGATAAAACAGGGAATTGCTCAGTCACCGAAGCTGCTACTGCTGATCAAACAGGGAATTGCTCAGTCACCGAAGCTGCTACTGCTGATCAAACAAGGAATTGCTTAGTCACCGAAGCATCTTATCAAACTGACAGTAATTTAGCTACTTTAGTGTATTGTGTGCTGGATTTGTAGGATGGACTAGGGGAATCACTTTTTCAAAACCATGCTAAAATAACTGATTGTCTGTCAACAGACAAGCAGTTATTAAGACTTCATCGACCATGGGTTGAAGGATTTAACGGTGTTTGGGTAGGGGTAGGGTTGAGATTTCGCAGGGATCACTGGATGTCATAATTTATCCGATAGTTTATATACTCCAGTTCCGTTGACCGAATTGTTTTTTTGGACTATATCAGATGCGTTCATTTGAAATTTATGATTTTGACTGGCAGGAACGATGAGCCAATCATTCCTTCAGGCAACATTAATTCAGTTCAGAAGATCAAACAGGGAATTGCCCAGTCACCGAAGCATCTACTGCTGATCAAACTGGCGGTAATTTAGCTATTTGACTGTAGTGTTTGCTGGATTCGATTTATTTAGATAGGATGGACTAGGGGAATCATTTTTACAAAACCATGTTAGAATAACTTATTGTCTGTCAACAGACAATCAGTTATTAAGACTTCATCGGCCAGGCTTGGTTGTGACTGGTTTGAAGGATTTAACGGTGTTTGGGTAGGGGTTAGGGTTGAGAATTCGCAGGGATCACTGGATGTTATAATTTATCCGATAGATTATATACTCCGGTTCCGTTGACCGAAATGTCTTTTTTTTTGGACTATTTCAAATGCGTTCATTTGAAATTTATGATTTTGACTGGCAGGAACGATGAGCCAATCATTCCTCCAGGCATTAATTCAGTTCAGAAAATCAATAGAGGTGTCAGGCATTTCAAGAAACACGAATTTGAGTATGCTTCTTTGTTGATATCTTACGTTTACTTATCAAATAGGGGAACAAATTTTGCAATGGCGATTTTCTATCATTTTCTTTAGGTCACTATATTTGCTGATAAAGTTGCTTGTTCTATTTGTCTTTTAACTTTCAGGGCGGTGTTTCTCATGAATTTTGCAGCAAATTCTCAGAATAATATGACGCGCTAGCTGATGGACAGAGCCCCAAAGTAAGTAAATTAAGTTACTAAGTTGCCAACTAACCTGCCAAATTAATTTGCTTTACTTTTTATTTTTGAAGTAACTGGCAAATAATTTACAATTGTTCTTTAGATCACCACTAATTTTAGATCTTTTGTTAAATGGAAATTCGGTTTTTTGCTGTTCGCTTGCTCTGACTCTGGGGTCTCCCCTGTGAGGATACTAAATCTCCGACCAGGAGAGGCTTTCATGGCACGTAACATTGGTAGCTTGGTCCCTGCATTTAACAAGGTTTCAAATATATACCCTCCTTTTTCTTTATGTTCAAATCATAATTCCATTCAAAAAAAATTTGACAGAGGTAGCAGCATTAGTTACATTAGCAAGAAAATAATTTGATATGAAGATGTCACTCATTTGCTTCTACCGATCTTTTGTTATCTGATCGCACATGTCAAATATTCTGAAACTGGTGCAACTATTGAATACGCTGTTAATGTTGTAAAGGTGATTGATATAAAATTTCAAGTTTTATATCTCAAACCTACCCGAGCTTTGATCTATTATTCGCTACTTAGATCTAACTATAGAAAATGTGTGTATTGATAGGTGGAGAACATTTTGGTGATTGGACACAGCAGTTGTGGCGGGATTAATTCTCTTATGACACATCCTTACAATAAAACCGATTCACAATAGTAAGCCTATACATATGGCCTAGCCTATATTTGATTTACAGACATCTATTATTTTGATACTAATATATTGTTTTCTTACAACATATGACATATATCAACATTACAGAGTGTCTTTTACATAAACAACAGTGTCAATTAAATTGAATGTTTCCATTATAATGTGTGAAAGCTGAGTTTGCTCATGAACCAGAGTTGTTCTAGCTTTTGGTTGCTACATACTGACATACTTATATATGTTTGTGTTCAATTCAATTGAAGAATACGAGCTGAAATTGATTTTCAAGACTTGCTAAAAGTAACGTTAATTTTGTGATAGCAATCAAAGAATATCTGCTCATTTCTTGTATGACGATTAGCTGGACAAATGAGCAAGCAACTTCTTACATTACCTAAGTTTTTTATTTGTGCTTTCACTTGAGCATAATCCCATAAACCGCAGCTAACATCATTTTTATGTTCACTCAACAACTTTCTGTGCTTGTGAAAATGTGTTTTTACCATTTCTGTTGTTTAAGCAATACAGTGACTACTACAATTGTGAGAACTAGAGTTCTCATTATCTATGCATACGAGAAGAAATTATACCATGGAGCCAGCAGTAGTTCCTGGGATACCTTACTCTACCATAAGGTACATAAATGTGTAGCTTGATGTTCAGAATTATTTGATACTTGTGCTGGATGGAAGGCTTGATGTACAAGACTTGATTTCACTCTCCCACAGGCTCTTTTATACTTGGTAGAGATCTTATATGTCATTTATTGATGTCTTCAGGTATTGTGACTAAGGCTATCAAGAGAATGACTGTATGTCCGTCTTGAAACAATGGCATAAAAGAACTCCGAATACCAACGACTTGTGTGCACGTTGAAGCTGCAGCACGAGTGGAACTCCTTATTATCAGTCTACGATTAAGAACATATGGTTAGTTTTATGAAAATTTAATGTAACTTTGAATATTTCAAGCTAGAAAAGTTATGTTATATCAGTAGTTCTTTACTTTCGTACCATTACCTATGAGGGGTTTCATTTTCCCGATTGTTTAACTTCACTATACCAGTGGAATTCGAAACTTATATATGGCCAGAAAAAATACAATTCAATATTTTATACGCTGAACGTTTTCCAGGTAGTATACCAGTGATTGTAAACATTTTGTTTTGCTAAAATAGTGGTTGAATGTATCATTTGGGATTACACTCATGTTTGGGGAGAAATCGAAACAATCATGCATTATCTGTTTTTTTTTCTCTGCTAAAGATGCATTTCAAGGACAAGTTGCAATTCATGGTTAGGGAAATTACAAAGGAATACTTTCTTGCGAATGATAAAATGTTTCACCTCGTTGCAAATCTACGCACAAAAGTTAACAGTTTTCGATGTAGTAGTTGAGGATTCGAGGTCCGTCAATCTTACTAATCGGTGTCACTGGGTGAGATGTAACGAGAACATTCTTCTAATTTGTCCTCAACAATCAAATATTGGATAATATCCGGAGCATCATACCGTAGTTTGAAGTCATCCATCTGCTCTGCCCCCATGCTTGAAAGCCTTTTTGGCAACACTGTTGTCAAGCGGCTCAATATGATTTAAAGCTATGTGCATTTCTTGTAGCACTGCATGGCCGTTGTGGATTTTAACTTCCATTAAAAATGGACCAGTTTTGAACAAGTGGAATATTTTGGTTGCTTCGTACCATGAAGTTTGCAACTGGATATTGTTCCAATTGTTGTCAAAAGTCAGATGTATGTCGTGATAAATTGTCGAAAGTTCAGTTTCCAAATTACTGACACCATCAATTTTTCCAAGGAAATCTAATTTCCAATCACCTCTATCATCCCAACAACACACCTCCATTTTCTCCCTTGTTAGATGTATCATTAACGAAACCATTGGTACTTATCCTCACGGCTCCTTTTACTAAAACATGACACTTACAATGTTAAACCTTACATATTGTTGAATTAGAAGCTCAAAATAATGGAAGAATTGTGAGTGAGACTTACTTCGCGTGGTTGAAATTGGTTTGATCGGTATTTAACAGGGAAACTTTCTGCACTTACAAACTGCGCCGGAGTAACTGATGAATTGAAGAGCTTCCAATTTTGAGGCTGCTCGTGACTTCATCATCAGATACTGATCTTTTGGTCATCGACATTGCTATCGTTGATTTTCGCTTTGGTTCGGATGTTTGTTTTTGTTTGATGTAAATGCCGGTATTATATTTTTCCAATCGAACTAAAGTTAAACTGTGGATGAAATTTGGCACACTTTACAATGCAATTGGAAATCCTCATCACAAGCATGTCTTTACATGTGTTGATAAATTTTGTCATTAATGTTTCGATATCACAATTTGTCATCACATGCTGTACTGTCTCACTAATGTGGTAGTTTGTTTTGTTGTGTGTCCTATTCTCGAGGGTCTGTTAATTTATATGACATCATGGCAGAGAAGAAGACGGTTATACGAGTATAGTATACTGTCTTCTTTCTGTGTGTTCTAGTGAATGGAAATCATAATTTATTGGGGAAATAAGATCAACATGTAAGTTGAAAACAACTTTTCTGATTGGCAAAGATTTGTTGATATTGGCATGCAGCTCTAAACTTCAAAGGGTGATTGTCTAACATGAAATATTGAATGAACACATAAAAGTTTGAAATGTCATCAGTACAGAATGCAAAGTATATTGCGGTAAGTAATTGGGGTGGCGTGTATAATTATAATAAGCACACCATATGTTTGTGTTACGTTATCATCAAAGCCCCTTCTCAAGTTGTATAAGTGAGTCAGTTACCAGGATCAACAACAAATTAGGTGTCATGAGTTTTCCTTTTTTTAATATACTTTTATTAAGTGAGATAATATATATTCAAAGACATCAATATTGAGAACGGTGCTATGTAATGGTCCTGGCAATATCGTTAGACTCAATATAGCCGATGTCCTGTCAGAATTTGTCTAGGTGGGAAAATTGTTCATCACAATGAGTCATATTTTGACCTCATGCAACTTGTTCTGTTTATATATATATATATATACATACATATATGTGTGTGTGTGTGTGTGTGTGCGCGTGTTTTGTTCATTTAGTGTTTTCCCCTACTTCCTGATGAATTGCATGTAGCAAAGATAGTAATCAGATAACTTATTAAACAAACACAGACTACAATTCTACTTGAAATACATGACGATATTATTCGCAGCAGGAAGTTGCATGACATGATACAAAAATAAAAAGTCTTCTACACTTTTATTGCGAACAAATGATCGCAAACTGGACACGAAGCAAATTTGTTGTTGATGCAATTGCCAAGACTCAAGCATCTTCAACTTGGCGTACAACCCACCTAGTTATCCGGTGATTGTGTCGTTGCTGGCATTTGAGTACACGGACATAGAATTTCGTCATCTCACTGTTGAGGTTGACATCCAAAAGTGCAGATTGGTGTTCCTGGCATTGAAACATGCAAGTATATCAGTAAGTGTTATTAATTCTGTCTACATGCAGAAAAATATCTAGACTGTTGGATTATATTATACCTGTGGAGTCATTGCTGCTAGCGATGCTTAAGTTATCTTCAACACAGTTTCAACTAATTTTCCAAATATAAAAACATCCATAATTCCTGTTTCATCTTTAAGACTCAGACCGAGTCGAGCCCTGGATACAGATATTTAGCATGTACGTTAGTCAGTTTCTTTATATGCGCTTTAATATGCGTAGTTTTTGTGTATAACCTTGGCGTGGTGTTAGGTTCAGGGCATTGACAATCAGAGCATTGTGGATGAGTTCGCTCACGATGGCATCTGATGCAGGCATTGAACAGTGGAGTCTGATTAGTCTATATAGCAGTAATCGACACCTTAATTCTTGCTTCTTTCAACATAGGGTGCATGTCAAAATCACGAAAGGGAGGAAGAGGGGGGGGGGGACAAAACAATTGTTAGTTATAATAACAAGGAAGAAGGAAATGATGACACAGAAAATCTCTGTAATGTAAATCAATGCAGACAAATTCTGAGGATAGTATAATTCCTAATCACGCAAAGTATTGTGCACAATGCTGAAACTGTGTTGTAATACGTAGAGGTATATTGTCGCATTGTATTACCAGTGATAAACGAAGATCTGCAATTTTCAATGGAGTAATACGGGACGCCATGAAGATGACCCAACACTGTTGTGATTGGCAAATAACCTGTTTGAAGAGTGAGTATCTTTTGAGGTTAATCAATTGTCCAACATTGCAGGTTTATAAACACATAACATGTATACTGTAGGCTTCTGAATGTAGTTTGAATTGTTTTGGTTGTCTGAATAACATGTGATCTTGGGACACAATTCAATTAGCTTTCAGCACAATTGTGTTTTTCTGGTTCACAGTGACACCTAATACGTCATGCTGTAACGAATATTCAGCTGGTTGTGGGTAGGGAATATCGCTATAAGTCAAGCATTAAGGTGTTTCACTGGTTATGAACTTCCTAAGCCTTGTGAAGTTCAGTGAATACCTTACAATTACTCCGAATAAGTCATAACCAAAATGATTATACATAGTTCTCATTAGTGTACATTTTTTTCCTTCTTCTTCGGGTGTTATTTATGTTTGATAAGTGAACCCGCTGGTTATCTAGAAGTCTATTTGAACACTCGAGTTTCAACCTTGTGGTTCAGCTGATCTGAATAAACGAACTATTTTTGGAACCGGATCATCGAAGAATCAAATTTACACAACCATTCATCTGGATAATAGCTAACTCCTTAATTCTCTGTGTTGTCGTGAACTTATAGATTGTCACTCACTTGTGTGTAATAAGACATAGAGAATGTAGAAGAAGGATAGGCGAACATAAACGCATTACACAGTAGGTGGTGCACCAGGCTGTCTGAGCAGCCGAATTTAAAAGAATTTAAAAACTTTCGTAAAAAAAAAAGAATATAAAAGCCCATGAAGTCTAAACAATACAACCCATCTCAATTGCAGTACATGATCAAAAGCAAACTAAATTTTCAAACATAGTAGTCTCGAATTCAAGCGAGCTGAGTTGCTTCATCAATCAAAACTACGACCAAATAGTACTGATAATTGCAAATTTATGCAACATCTTGCGAAGGACTGGAGTTGTCAATTTCAGCTCCCCTTGAGCTCATTATGATGACGCTGAATCAGCAGTTAGCTTCATGTCGAAAGACAATGAAATACTAGATCCCTATGTTATAACGATTCACAAACTCCTGCCATCCATGATCAAGGTACACGTTGTAGCCTATGCGTAACAGCTGACATCCCAAACAGCTCCACCGGGAACATGGAGATGAACAGTGTTGCTCAACTGATGATCATGGCACCGAACAAATTTTTGTGGCAACCGCTGCATTGATGATATTGGTAGGATATTTAGTATTGCATAGGCAATGGGCAACAAATAGTGTTAATTCTATGGGATTTAGTATATGAGATAAAAATACCTAGTTGTTGGAAGAAGTATGTATCATTGAATGTAGCATATAAAAAGAGTAGATGCGTTCCTCACCATTCGACGATTTGCTATTGATATTGGGTCGACGACTCTGGAAAAGCTTGGCACTATTTCCATTTTGTCTTGATGTCCTGTGTTTAGGAAGAGAATTTTAATACAGTCACATGTCCACTTATACGTAATGCTTAATTTATAGTCATGTGCTTTAGTTGGAACACTTGAAATAAGGTTACACAAAACTTACTTAGCGAATAAATTAACAAACATGAATGAACAGATATTTCAATCAATTGATATATAGATACGTAATGGATAATCTATTACAAACCAAAATATAATAACCAAAATGAAACCAAGATTGAGTCTAAGTGTATAACATATAAATATAGCTTCGCATACGATGTTGTATTGCGTGTCATTGTTTGTTTCGCCTCTTCATGCTTTGCAATTAATGTACTATCTCTTTGGAGCTCCGTTTCTCCGTTGTACTATGCGAACAACATTGTAGGTACTACTTTCCAATTGAGTTTTTAAATTTAACATAATATATGATTGTATATTCTTTAATTGCAGTTTTAAAGTATATTCGGAATTTTAATTATTTTAAAAAAGACAAGGAAAAAATTAAAAAACAAAAATCTTAATTTCTGAACAAATGTAGAGTCCTGAAAATTAAAAACAACATAAAGTACGATTACTAGTAAACAAAACTACAAATTGAATGTATATGCCGAAGCGCATTAGACGAAAATGGACTCGATTGATAGGGTTTGAATAGTCACATCGTAAATGAGGACAAACTTTCAGTACTAACCAAATTAAGACATGGTTGATAATACTTACGAAAACTATGTTCCATGAATAATGACCAAATTGCACACGATGAATTTGACAAAGCCGTTGCTGTGAATCTTGTCCATCGTCTGTAAGTGTAGGTAACTTAAGAAGGAATATAGACACTAATGTTGAAGCTTATTTACACAGTTTTCACAAAAAGCTTGACAGCCAACAAACCGTTTTCATGTCTTTAGTTTTCTACCAAGACCAGTCAACAAGGAAAAACAGTGACCACATGGTTACACAAAATCCCCACATACGCAGATTGAGGATTGATAATGATTATATTACTGAAACTACATATAGACCATGTTTTCCTAAAGGAGTGAGAGAATAGTTTTATTGATGACAATATAACAGATAGGGATCAATGCAAAGTAGATAATGGATTCCCGATGTAGCTGCAAGTAAACGAAACAAGCGGGATTTGAGTATTATGCAGTTTTGAAGTAACCCTAATAACCGATTGCATACTCATGACACTGACATCCGCTGCATTTTTGCAATAAGAAGAAGATGAAAGGGAGCAGACCGAACCTGAAGGGTAATGACTATGAAAGAGACAATGGAGTATAGGCGGCTGAAAGGTCGAGAATGGAGTGAAGATGGTATTAAATATATCGACATAAATTATCGATCAAGTATTTTATGAATATTTAATTGGCATTACAACTTAGGCCTTGCAGCCAATGAGTAATTGCTACTACACCCAATATGTGTTTAAATTCGTAAAAAGAATATTTAAAAAAAAAGAAAACAACAAACCAGAAATCATGTATGCTATTACAATATGATAAATTTTTGTCGTATCAATATTTATTCAGCAATAAATAATATATACAGTAGGATTAGTCAACGACAACTCATTCTAACATAGCAATAAATTAAAACGGTGTAATGATCGTTGTGAAGTAGCTTCTTTAGCTATCAACATATTCAGTCAACTTCAATTTCATTTGAAATGAACTATATCAATAGTCAGTGGTGATTAGAAGCATGCGGGAACATAATTGAATACTGTAACAGAATATTTACAAGGCATTGCATCCGTCTAGGCAACCACAACATCCAAGTTCTCCCTAAATTGGAACTGAATGTAATGGTGCAAGGGACATGAGGTTGCGTACAATCTACTATGACACAATGTTTACCTCCTAAGTAAAAAAATTGTTCGTTAACACACATATGGCAGTGGCCTGACCACTAAATCACCGCTCAGTAAATCATAGAATAGTAAACACACGATACTAAACATGAAGTCTTTCAAGCATATATTACAAAACATGCAACTAGTAAAATTGGAAATCTGTTAACGCAGTAGCAGTCATAGCAGCAAATAACTGGTACGATCATCAGAACATTCAAAGTAGTACAGAATAGTAAATGACACTGGTGTTAGAAGAGGACCGCAGTCTAAGCTTTGGTAGTGTTCTCTACATTCAATAGTTTAAACCCGGAACACAGTGGATCTGAACGTTGGCTTCTCCCGTTTAGTCAATTCAATCACACATGCATCGTCCATGGTAAATCAAGTATGCTTCACGAACGATTACCAACATAGACGCCGCTGAGCTCGATTCTTCGGATGAGGAAAACTGCAACAAATATCCCACCTCATTTTTCCATTTTTTCTGTTTCAAGTGTCAGATAAGCTGGGAAGTCAATCATGTGCTGCTTGACAAATTTCATTGGAACATTCTTCAAAATTTCCAACATATTATTACAACTAAGTGTTATAACTTCAACTCACCAAAATAAATAGTGTATTTAGATATAATTACCACTCCATCCTTTGAGGTAAGATGACAACGAATGAGGTGAATCGCAAAGGAGGGATGTTTTGATTGGAAAGACTAGCCTTGTGCAAAAGCATGAGCTGTGTGCCACACCACTGGAATGGTTTTGAGGAATGGTAGTATAGTCTATCTCCGTTCCAGACAAGTCCATGATGCGAACTTTGAAGCTTGATTGACCTTCAAATTTGAACAACATAAAATATTGTGCAGATATATGATGGTATTTGACAAATTTGGTCTAACCCGTACCAAAATATAGGCGCCGATTTGATTCAGCAAGCTGTATGTTCCAGTATGGCCCCTCTGGGTTACGAAGGCGGATGCTGTCACCAATCTGATCACGATGTTGACAAAAAATTATGTGCGGGATCATCTGTATCACAGCCAAGCATATTAGACAAAACAACAGTACTACATGTTGCAGGTGAAACGTAGAATCAATGCAACACCAAACAGCAAACAATGGCAATGTAAGCCAGACACTGCATTAACCCGACAGCAGTGATTTTTTATATCGTATAGCTAAATTGCTAACACTAAACTGTGTTGTATGTTTCTATATACGCAACAGAAGTGACAAATTTTCAGGCATGAATGTAGGAAAGTGTAGAAACATTACTAGTGAATTATCTCCAGAACAATTTTGGTCATAAATCTTGCAGAAGTGACTTAACATTTTTTTTCTTTCCCAACACATGTTCTACTTGCTTGAATTTTCCATCATATTTCATTTCGCTTCGACTGGAATCCATTATGATTGCAGTGTACTCCATTTTGCTGCAAACCTTAAAGAAAACAAAACATCCTACAGTAATTGAGTAGTCTCTTGTGAAGTTTTTCCATCCATTCTCAAGCCACAAACTCCCATTCATATTCTTAATCGTAGTGTTGAATATTGTACCATTGGGAATTCGCAGATGCATAATGCCTCCTATGTTTTGTATATATTGAGCAGCAACTACTAGGGGATGTTTCCTGGAGGAAATGTGGTCGTATTAAACCAAGATTCATATTTCTTATTGCAATATGCTACTTAGCATGTTAGATTGTTTACAACAACAATTTGAAACCAAGTCTCACCAGCATATCAGATTCAGCAGAATTTGAAAGTATTACTTTGAAGAAGTTCATTGAGCTTAGGCTCCGCTTTCTTTGTCTAATTTTAGACACCTTTTTATCTTTTTTTAAGTCATAAAAAAAGTTTTAATTAGGTCATTTTTGTTAAAATTTATGTTTGATAACTTTTTTACCTTATTATAAGACTAAAAAAAGCTAGGTTTTTCTAACTTCTACTTTTTTATCTTTTCACTCCTTAAAATTATATTTTAGGAGGTAAAATAGAAGTTAAGTAAACAACCTTCTCTACTAAAAAGTTAACTAAAACTTTTTAGAAAACTTATTAGGCACAAAGTAAACAACATTTTTATCTTTTTCTAAAAAAAGATAAAAAGTCACCTTAATTTAGGTAAAGAAAGCGGGGCCTTAGTATGCGTGAGTATCCGATGCTGTGACAACATCGAAGAAGCTTAAATTGGTATTCCACGCAGTAGTTAACACATATATGTCACAGTAATTTCCTAGACTACCAAATCAGAAGGATACTCAGGTTATATCTGGGGGACAAACCTTAACCAGTCGCCTAAATAAGATCACACGAATGAAGACAATAACAGATATCAAACTCGATGTCAATGAACACGCATGAGCATAGTAGTATATATTAAACTCCATATGAATGGAAATGTATACGAACGATATGTATACATTCTATATTCATCTGAACAACGGTAGCGAATACTGAATTAAGTGCACAGTACACTGTTACCGACATGTAAGTAGTTAACGAATGCAAACCCCAACATTTTATTAAATTCATATCACAAGTATACTTTCGGATTGAAAGCGTAACTTATGTTCGGAATTGGTATCCTACAATATCTGCACAATTCGCCTCAATACAACAAAAATTTATTACGCGCCTTCCTCTTATAACTTACCAGCATTCTCATAAATATAAATCAATTATCTAAGTGACATTAACATTGTAGTAACACGGATAAGTTAAACAATCACATGATTTGATCATTGATAATCATGATTAAGGTTTAGTAGCATATCAGATTGAGCAGAATTTGAAAGTAGTACTTTGAAGAAGTTCATTAAGCTTAGTATGCGTGAGTATCTGATGCTGTGACAGATCAAAGAAGCTTGAATTTGTATTCCATGCAGTGGTTAACACATATATATCAGAGTAATTCCCTACACTACCAAATCAGAAAGATACTCAGGTTATATCTGGGTGACAAACCATAACCAGCTGCCTAAATAAGATCACACGAATGAAGACAACAACATATATCAAACTCAATGTCAATGAACACGCATGAACATTATAGTATATATTAAACTCAATATCAATGAAAATGTATACGAACGATATGTATATATTCTATATTCAACTTAACAATGGTACCGAATACTGAATTAAGTGCACAGCAGTATCGTACCGACATGTAAGTAGTTAACGAATACAATTCCAAGCATTTTATTAAATTCATATCACAGGTATACTGTCAGATTGAAAGCGTAACTTATGTTTGGATTGATATTGTAGTATTCACAGATAAGTTAAACAATCACATGATTTGATCATTGATAATTTGGCATACATTACACGCGCAGCACACACAGAGTTAAACAGTGCAAAATTCGATGAGGAATTGTTGGGCTAGAGGGAAACACCAATTGCAGATCACAGTCAAGAGATTCACAAATGGTTAAATCGGCAAATCTGAAGAATGCAACACAACGAACGAAATCACATCATAGGAGTCATATGTATCAAAAGAGCAAGAAGATACCTTAGTTGGACCTTAGGTTGAAAGTATGCAACCACCTACAAAACAGCACAACCAGAGAAGAATCCATCAACAAATCACTGCACAGAAGAAAACAACATAGTAATCAATCTACCTGAATATACGAACATAAAATATCCGATAAACACAACAAAATCAAAACAGCCACAGTACCACCAGCAAACAAAAAATCAATTAAACCATAATTCAGACCAGGCTATTTAATCAATTATTTTGTACCCACCACAACATCACATGCACATAAATCAACCAAACACTACCATTTATTGTGTAACCCATGCAACAATAAATGACACATGACCAGTAACCCAATAACCAACACATGCACAAAATGTTATAAACCCCAATTAGGAGATGAAGCCCTAAACCAACAACATATACACAAAATTTATCCAAAATTATCCATCAAACAACCATGCAACCACCTATCGTACCCATATAACCCAGTTTCACAAAGCACCACGAACACCACAACAGCTGAGACCACCTAAAAGCATAAATCGAACAAAAATTTGGGTACAAATTGGGAGCAACGAATAGATGCAAGACCACACGAACACCACGAGACAGCTGTAAATTAACACAACATCCACTTCCTTACATGCAACTATCAATGGAAAATGGCCAATAACACAAGACCCACCACATGTACAAATTTTCATTAAGCCCAATTATGAAATTAAGCCCTAAACCGATAAAAAATACACAAAATTTCTGCAAAATTGTACACTCTACGACCATGCAACCGTCTATCACACCCATATAACCCAGCCTGACCACACACCGCAAGGATCACATCAGATGATATTACTTAATAGCATAAATCGAAGACAAATTTGGATAGAAATTGGGAACAACGAATATATGCAAGACCACGCGAACACCAAAAAGCAGCTATAATTTAACAAAACATCCACCCAGAATTCAAACAAATCGCAGAAACAAATCTTGGAAAACCCAGTAATTGATGTACCGAACTCACAGAAGAGAGAGTTAGAGAATTAGCGATAACCAAACCAACTCACACATAAACCAAACAACAGAGCTTGCAAACTGAAACCAAACCATCTTTATAGCAACGACTGGCGACAGACACCTGGTAAGACTCGCGGCTTCCACGTCACCCGCACCAAAGATCATAGCACATCCGCCATTACCATGACCTCAATCGAAACGTAGTAAAAACCACCAAACACACTGACCACAGCTCAGGGAACAAATATACCCTCCACGTTAAATACACATCTACCAAACCCACTCACTTGTAAATACCGAACACGAAAAGGAGTAAAATGGTAACTTGAACACCATATAGATCCACTGAATTGTTGCCACCTAATGACCAGAATACCCTTCCCACCCATCACTCAATCACGCATTGAGCTGGGCTAACTAAAAAGGGACAAATATGTAATTTGCGAACAACAACAAAGTCATTCAGTTCTTGGAAGTAAATGACCACAATACCCTTAAATATCACACCACATCAACACAGAACCAGGGACACCAGGGAAAACGAAGTCATTTGAGCACCAAACATTTCCGCAACAGACAAAAATACCCCTAAATATGACTTCCCCACGCACACACACACACACACCCGAAGGACAAAACTGTCCTTCACTAATGAACAGTGGGGGATGATTTATTTTATATTAGGTAGTTAGATTTGTTGAAATTTGTTTTTAAATAATACAATTTAATTTTATTATTGTAAAAAGTAAATATCCACGTGTTGGAATAGATGCCCTAGATGCAATCTAGTTTAGTATGAATTATTTGTGGCTAGAAATTCATTTATTATTTATTGGATATTTAATATAATGAAGTCCTTAGATTTACAATTGTGTTGTTTATCTTAAATATCCCTAGTCAAATATAATGATTAATGGGACAATCATCTATAGACTAGTATGGGGTTGGATTGATATGGCGATATCACGATCCAACACATAGGTGTGCATTATGGAATGTTGCACTGGATTGACCCATCTCCGAGAAGGCTACATACACGTTATGTTGAGTCACAAGCGCTTCTCGCGGTGCAATGGTATTGTCATCCTTAGACTTGAAGTCACTAGATATTCTAGTTGTGGATTATTGTGATCTTGGTAGCGTTAAACGCTACACCGTTACTGGGTAGTTATAAAGGCGTGTACTGGATACAATAAGAAGCAAGCTTAGAGATCTTAGTGGACGTAGATAGAATTTGTCCCTCCCACGTAACGGGAGCAAATATCCTAGGCCACTTGAGGGATGGTGCTTATAGAATGTCTGGCCAGACTCAAATAAGTCAATATGGGATATTGAGGTTATTTGCACGAATAAGGCTATTCCCATAGATCGAGAAACTATGGATTGGATATACGAGTGTGACTTGTATGTCTTGTGTCCAATCCGGATATAGAGACAAATGGATGAGACAATTACTTGTACAAAGGTTGTCAAGATGACTATTCTATTAGTTGGCTAGAATGGATGTTTTGCTAGAGACCGCTCCATATTAGCAAATAGTTGCTACCAACTAGATAGAACCTATGGGGTCACACGCTACATAGAGTTGAACTAGATTTGGGAATTAATTAATTGGATTAATTAATTAGAAGGATCACTTTGCAAACCCTTGCAAACTTAGTAGGGACTAATTTGCAAGGAAGGGACTAAATTGAATTCTAGTAGGACTAGAATAAGTCCTTTAGGTAGTTAACAAGGAGTTGTTGGACTATATAAAGGACCTTCCTTCCTTCCTTCCCACATAACTTATGCTCATAATTGAACATAACAAGAGTGGGAGAGAACAAAAGGAGAGAGAGCAAGCAACAAGGAGGCCCGACTGCCCCCTTGCCGCCGCCCCGTCCCCGTCGGCCAAAGGAGGCCGAGACCCTCCTTTTGGGTCTCGTTTTGCGTGATTTCTTCTTCCTCTTCCTCTTCCGGGCTAGCACCAAGGACTTGGGAGATCTAGGATCAACTCTAGGCGTGGATCAACTATAGAGAACGTGACACAATTCGCGTTTGAAGTCATCAAGGAGAACCCAGAGGTGTGTTTATGATGTCTAACCCTTACCATCGTTATGTCTCTTGACTTGTGATCCTTGGAGGGTTTTGCATGGTTTTTGTTTGTTAATGCTTCCGTTGTGCGATCCATGAATCAAAACCCTAAAGTGGTATCAGAGCCACATGTCGTAGAGCATAAACGTGGTTTATGTGTTACGTTTTAGTTGTTTTACACCTTAATTTGATTGTTTATCGCGTAAAATAAGACAAATCAAGCATGGGATGCAATTTGTCAATAATTAATCATTACAAGATCCAATTTTTGCATTGGATGCATGAATTGGTGAGTTTGAGAAATTTTAGGATCTTAGATCTAGGGTTTGGGCATCCTTGGGGAAGAAGAAGTTCTCCCAAAACAAGGAAACAACCAAACTTGGGCACCAAGCAAGGGAGTTGTTTAAACAACTCCCTCAAGGAGGTTCGGCCCCCCCCTAGGGACCGCCCCCCTTGCTTGCCGCCCAAGATTGGACCGCCCTAGGGGCCGGGCGGCCCTAACCCGCGGCCCAGGCTTGTGGGTTTTGGGCCGGGCCGGCCCTAGGGCCTTGTGGTTCACTTTATTGGGCCCGGGCAATTTGATTGTTGGGCCCATGGACCGTTTTAACCCTAGAAATCCTAAAATCAATTAAAATTGACCAAGCGCGTTAAAATTGGATTTTAACTGTTTATGTGCAAATCGCATGGTGATTGGATATGGCCTTAGGATGTGGTTTAATGTGGATGTTTAATTTTGTGGTTTGGTTTTACGGCCTGCGAGCTGATCAATTAATTGTTATAATTAATTAGGGTTTCATGGCCTGCGTGCCATTTTTTTCTCAACTTGTCAGATTTATTTTATTTAGTATAGAAGTTAGCTAGTGCTAAATAAAGTAGATTGTTAGCCAAGATTGAAGAAAAGAAGCCCAAAGCCAAAGAAGCCACAAATGATGGAGCATGGAGCATGGAGCATTCCACAAGACTATGAAGGATGGACCAAAATATCAAGACGCATGGAGATGTGTTTGTTTAGGGTTCATAGATAATTCCATTGGCTTGGAATTATCTTAGTCTAGAAAAAGGCCATATCCACATCACGTTTAATTTCTGTTTTGTGGTTGTTTATTTTATTGTCTTATTATTGTGTGGTTGGTGTATGGATGATGCATGCAATTAGGATAATAAGATAATTAGACAACCCGGATCTATTATTTGGAGTTGTGCCCAAACTCAAATAGATAGATTAGTTGATATTGATCAACAAAAACAATTAAAAATTGAATTTAAAATCCCTCAAAATTCAAATATTGTGTTCTTGCCTTCTCGTTATTTAAACACTCATTATCATCATTATTTACCAAGTTCGTGCGTGCCAAAGCATGGCGACTTGGTTCATCATGATGGAATGCGATGGCACGTAACAATGTGCAATTGTTTAGATAAGAGGTTGAACACAACTAGGCTATTAATTTGATTAATAAACCTAGAGGCAATCAATTGGGATTATCCATATGGATGGATAAATAAGGAGTTATTTGCCCAATTGAACCAAGAGTTGCATAAGGGATGCAATTGGAATTGTTCCTACCTAGAGTAGTCAAATTATGGGTGACTTGCCAAAGCAAGCTCATAAGGAGATGAAAGAAGGATCTTGGCCCAATAGAAAATATAAGGATATTTTCCGCATTAATATCTTGAGGGTTATTAATCCGTAGAAAAATAGTGGGAGCTATATTTGATAAACTAGCCATTATTGAATATAGTCAAAAATTCACAAATACTAAAACTTGCGTATTTTCCTTTTTGTAGAATTCCAAATGGCAAACAACTCATCGAGTTCATAACATTCCCTACGATCTGTCCTTGAGAAGGACAAGCTCTCTGGAACCAACTTTCTTGATTGGTACAGAAACTTGAGAATTGTTCTCAAGCAAGAGAAGAAACTGTACGCAATAGAGGAGCATGTTCCAGAAGGTCCAGAGAACCAAACACCTGCTGCCTTAAAGGCGTATCAAAAGCGTGTTGATGACGCTAATGATGCGGCCTGCCTAATGCTTTGCACCATGACTTCTGAGCTTCAGAAGCAACACGAAAACATGAATTCTGTCGATATGATCGAACATCTAAAGCAGCTCTTCCAAGAGCAGGCGAGGGTAGAGAGGTATGAGGTCTCAAAGGCACTGTTCAAATGTCATCTGGCAGAAGGGAACCCGATGGGACCCCATGTACTCCGAATGATTGGGTACTTGGAGAATCTCGCCCGACTAGGGTTCCCGGTCGGCCAAGAGTTGGCAACCGATCTCGTGTTGCAATCGTTGCCCGAGAGTTATGGACAGTTCATTATGAACTATAACATGAACGAGATCGTGAAACCACTGCCAGATTTACTCAACATGTTGAGGACGGCTGAACAGAGCATCAACAAGGGAAAGGGCAAGGCCATAATGATGGTACAGAAAGGAAAGGGCTAAATGTTTGCCTCTTCCTCCAAGGGCAAAGGCAAGTCAGTTGCCAAGTCCAAGGAACCTGCCCTTAAGCCTGTTGGTGGCATTGCCAAGGCCGTGACTAAAGGTGAATGTCACTACTGCAGTCAGCCTGGACACTGGAGGAGGAACTACCCAAAATATCTGGAGGACAAGAGGCTTGGAATAGTGATTCCACCACCACCAGGTATTTTTGTTGTAGATGTCAATTTAACTTTCTCTACATCATGGGTATTAGATACTGGATGTGGATCTCATATTTGTCGAAATATGCAGGATCTAAAGAGAAGTATAAGATTTGCTAAAGGGGAGGTAGATCTACGCGTTCGGAATGGAGCAAAGGTTGCTGCGTTGGCCATAGGCGTTTGCGAGCTATCTCTGCCTTGAAGATTAGTTTTAGAATTAAATAATTGCTATTTTGTGCCTGCTATGAGCAGAAACATTATTTCTATTTCTTGTTTGGACAAGGATGGTTTTATTATTTCAATAAAGAACAATTGTTGTTCCTTTTATTTAAATAATATTCACTATTTTTGCAACACCCCACCGAGCCGCAAGGCCGGCCGGGCCCCACGTTCGGAGGAGATGTCTCCGCCCGAGGTGATGAGCCTCATTGGGAACGGATAAGGATCGTCGGTTCACAGCTAGTACAACCATCGATAACTCAAAATACAATTTATTACAATTTCCATACAAATACAAACAGTGATAATCTTTTGAAAATCAATGAATACACTTTTAGGTGAGGTAATATACTATGTGATCTTCCAACTAGCAAGCTTTCCTGTCCAAAGTGTCGTGAACGTTCCCCCACCTCGATAGCCAACCTGCGGTTTTAAAATAGCAAAAGCCGACGCAGTTTTTACAAAAAATAGTCAGCAAACGGCTGAGTAAGCTAACACCCATAGCACGTAAACAGATGATGGAACATATGACAGGAATAACCAATTCGCTGATAAATAAATAAAATCGCGGGAAAAGCGTTCACAACTGATTCGGTGAGTCAAACTCCGTAACGATCTCAAATTTCGTATTCCAACCCAAAGATGTGGTCCATCTCGGGAACTCACTGTTAATAGCAAAATATTACTTTAATCTCAAGATATCTCATAACCATAGGGACCGAGTCCAGAAATTCATTTAAGTAACTAGTTGATACGGGGCGTGACCATATCCAATCCACAACCTCTTTCTCATATGTGCAAAAGCACTACCACAACCATAACTCAAACACGGGAGGTTCGCATCACAGCGCCTCATAACCATAACTCAATCACAGGAGGTCAGAGCCTCATAATCTCATAATCTCATAACAGTAACCAACACAATATGTCAGAAATGTATCGTATCAGGGATATGGCACAAACCCACGCACAACGGCTTTCCAGTTTACATAATTACGTATTTTCATTCAAGATATAGAATCGTGTAAGGAGTGTAGATGTTCAAATTATTTCAAATTATTTAGATTTGGACCAATTTCATACAATACTTCTAAAGAAGAGTTACTCAAAACCAAGTAGACAAATAAAACACGTACAGTAATAGATTCTCAATCAGTTGCCGTTTATAATATCAAAGAAATATTTTCCAAACCACCACATGTCCCGAATAGGGATAATGTCATAATATTGTCCCAATTAGGGAGAAAAATCTCATATAGAATTTATTTCTGTTTGTTCATGAAAAACCATGTTTATTAATTAGTTGTAGCGGGGAACTAACCAATCCAATAATATAGAACCAACCATCTCGCATGCATCCAAGACCTTAAGTGCCGGCACCCCCCTAAGACTCTTGCGGCCAGAGAGGTGAGTACAGGGAGCAGCCCGGGGCTAATTGCAACCGCGCAAAATATCAAAATAGAACGGGTGGCCGTGCCATCCCAAATACCATAACCACAGTGTATATAAGGTTCCGCCGCACAACTGTTTTCACTTTACGTTATTACGTGTTATTAATTTCACGTGATAGTTCTCAAATAATCATTTAGACAAGTATTTGAAATCTCAAGTCGAACACGTATAACACAAATCACATTTTGAGTCATAAAAACATAAATATATATATGGACATGAAAGGAGGGCAACACATTTTATAATTGTGGCTCTTGAACTAATTAATCATGGCCTAATGTGGTAGTCGGGATTTGATTGGTACTTCGTTTAGACGTACTTCTTTCAGATTCTTATTTTCGGATTTGGATTTTTTTTTTTTTTTATACGATACTTCAAGGAAGAGTATTTCAAAATAAGCAAATAACTCAAATAAATCAAGTACGGTAGCATTTCAAAAATAACTCACGCGATAACCGAAATGAAGGAAAGGCACACGAGGCTAGGCATATTAACTTACCAAAGTCCAAGCACGTCCTCTAAATCGTCTCGTCTACGGGATCGTCACCTACAAATTGGAGCTTTTAACTTAATATAATATCAACAAATATACAACCTATATATATTACTAGCTCATTTTATTTTTCTCAATAAAATATTCATTTTAACTTATTTATTAACCCAAAAACATATTTGCTTTAATAATACTCACCCCCAAAATAATTTATAAATAATAATCTAAATAAATTTAAGGGAAACTAATTTTATAATTAAATCTGAAATTAAAAACTTCATATAGTATCTAAAAGTTTTTGAAATGACAACTGCCTCCCCCAAAGTTTCTGAAACGACATTATAACCCCCCTTAAATGTTTCCGAAAATGACACTTTAACCCCCAAATCAAGAACACCCAAACTTAATGATCAAAACACGGATTTGAGACCTTAAAACTGGATTGTGATTACTGTAAACAACTTAGAAGGAGATTTAGAGCATACCCATGTAAAATTTTGCAAGAAACGGTCAAGAAACAAGGCGGGTCGAAGCGCCGAAAGTGGCGCCGGTGATGGTGGCCGACGGGGTTGTTCTCCGGTGGTTCTCGTCTTCGGTTGAGGCCTCCATCATCTTAGTCGGACCTCCAGGAGGCTAGGGGTGTGGTTGGAAGGGTCTGGTTCGTCTTGGTTGAATTCCGGCGAGTTCTTCGCCGGAAACCATGGTGGTCTTCGACGGTGATGGTGGCGGGCTGCTTCGTTGCGGCTTCTGCTACTTTCTCCGTTGGTTCTGGTGGCTCCATCGAGCGAGTTAGAGATGAGAGAGATGGAGAGAGCAGGGATGGAGAGAGGTGGATGGGCAGTGGTGGTGTCGGGTGATTTCCTCTGGCGTTGCAGCGGCCATTGTTGCCGCTGCTCCTGCTTCTTCTTCTTCGTCGTCTGGCAGAGCAGAAAGAGGGAGAGAGAGACAGTGAGGCAGAGGGAGATATGAAGGGAGATGGAGGTGGTGAGGGTGTCGGGTGGTGTGTTGCCGAGAGAAGAGAGGAAGATATAGAAGGAGAAGAAAGAGAGAGAGAGAGACGTGCGTGAGAGAGAGGGGGAGAGAAAATAATAAAAAAAAGGAAAACATGTTGGGGAATGGGAGACTTGCAGGATGTTGGGGAACACAAACCCCCCCTCCCCCTTTTTTTATGATTATTATTATTATTATTATCATCATTATAATAGAATATTAAAATATTAAATATAGTATAAAACATGTATTAGTATACGGTATAAATACGTATAGGTAGAGTGTATAAAAATACGTATAGTATAAGTACCAGTACTAGTATTAAGTACTAAAAGTTTCATAAAAGACAAATAATACCCCAACTACAACTATAGAATGTTATCTGAAATTATATCTACCTCCCCAACTAGTCATATAATTTTGAAAATAAGTTTAAACTTTACGAAAAAATACGTCAAAATATTCAGAAAATACGGGGTGTTACATCCTTCCCCCCTTAAAGAAAGCTTCGTCCCCGAAGCTAGGGTCCCTAAGTCTCGGAAAGGTTCTAAAGTCAATCGCGTCACTTATCGTGTCATTACACGAAACTAAATATCACACAAAACAAATGATCACATAACAGCAATTAGAAACTCAAGCTAACAAGAATCACAAATCAGCACTCCTGGCATCTAAGGACTTAAGCTATTCCGCAATCCCCGGCTGGTTCAATTTTATAACCGGTTTTAGTTCTCCTATATTCGTTTTAATTTTGAAAAGTCTTTTTAGTTGAAACCGAATGGTCGTACTAACTTAGAACCGTCGGCTCTGATACCATATGCAACACCCCACCGAGCCGCAAGGCCGGCCGGGCCCCACGTTCGGAGGAGATGTCTCCGCCCGAGGTGATGAGCCTCAATGGGAACGGATAAGGATCGTCGGTTCACAGCTAGTACAACCATCGATAACTCAAAATACAATTTATTACAATTTCAATACAAATACAAACAGTGATAATCTTTTGAAAATCAATGAATACACTTTTAGGTGAGGTAATATACTATGTGATCTTCCAACTAGCAAGCTTTCCTGTCCAAAGTGTCGTGAACGTTCCCCCACCTCGATAGCCAACCTGCGGTTTGAAAATAGCAAAAGCCAACGCAGTTTTTACAGAAAATAGTCAGCAAACGGCTGAGTAAGCTAACACCCATAGCACGTAAACAGATGATGGAACATATGACAGGAATAACCAATTCGCTGATAAATAAATAAACTCGCGGGAAAAGCGTTCACAACTGATTCGGTGAGTCAAACTCCGTAACGATCTCAAATTTCGTATTCCAACCCAAAGATGTGGTCCATCTCGGGAACTCACTGTTAATAGCAAAATATTACTTTAATCTCAAGATATCTCATAACCATAGGGACCGAGTCCAGAAATTCATTTTAGTAACTAGTTGATACGGGGCGTGACCATAGCCAATCCACAACCTCTTTCTCATATGTGCAAAAGCACTACCACAACCATAACTTTAACACGGGAGGTTCGCATCACAGCGCCTCATAACCATAACTCAATCACAGGAGGTCAGAGCCTCATAATCTCATAATCTCATAACAGTAACCAACAAAATATGTCAGAAATGTATCGTATCAGGGATATGGCACAAACCCACGCACAACGGCTTTCCACTTTACATAATTACGTATTTTCATTCAAGATATGGAATCGTGTAAGGAGTGTAGATGTTCAAATTATTTCAAATTATTTAGATTTGGACCAATTTCATACAATACTTCTAAAGAAGAGTTACTCAAAACCAAGTAGACAAATAAAACACGTACAGTAATAGATTCTCAATCAGTTGCCGTTTATAATATCAAAGAAATATTTTCCAAACCACCACATGTCCCGAATAGGGATAATCTCATAATATTGTCCCAATTAGGGAGAAAAATCTCATATAGAATTTATTTCTGTTTGTTCATGAAAAACCATGTTTATTAATTAGTTGTAGCGGGGAACGAACCAATCCAATAATATAGAACCAACCATCTCGCATGCATCCAAGACCTTAAGTGCCGGCACCCCCCTAAGACTCTTGCGGCCAGAGAGGTGAGTACAGGGAGCAGCCCGGGGCTAATTGCAACCGAGCAAAATATCAAAATAGAACGGGTGGCCGTGCCATCCCAAATACCATAACCACAGTGTATATAAGGTTCCGCCTTACAACTGTTTTCACTTTACGTTATTACGTGTTATTAATTTCACGTGATAGTTCTCAAATAATCATTTAGACAAGTATTTGAAATCTCAATTCGAACACGTATAACACAAATCACATTTTGAGTCATAAAAACATAAATATATATATGGACATGAAAGGAGGGCAACACATTTTATAATTGTGGCTCTTGAACTAATTAATCATGGCCTAATGTGGTAGTCGGGATTTGATTGGTACTTCGTTTAGACGTACTTCTTTCGGATTCTTATTTTCGGATTTGGATTATTATTATTTTTTATACGATACTTCAAGGAAGAGTATTTCAAAATAAGCAAATAACTCAAATAAATCAAGTACGGTAGCATTTCAAAAATAACTCACGCGATACCCGAAATGAAGGAAAGGCACACGAGGCTAGGCATATTAACTTACCAAAGTCCAAGCACGTCCTATAAATCGTCTCGTCTACGGGATCGTCACCTACAAATTGGAGCTTTTAACTTAATATAATATCAACAAATATACAACCTATATATATTACTAGCTCATTTTATTTTTCTCAATAAAATATTCATTTTAACTTATTTATTAACCCAAAAACATATTTGCTTTAATAATACTCACCCCCAAAATAATTTATAAATAATAATCTAAATAAATTTAAGGGAAACTAATTTTATAATTAAATCTGAAATTAAAAACTGCATATAGTATCTAAAAGTTTCTAAAATGACAACTGGCTCCCCCAAAGTTTCTGAAACGACATTATAACCCCCCTTAAAAGTTTCCGAAAATGACACTTTAACCCCCAAATCAAGAACACCCAAACTTAATGATCAAAACACGGATTTGAGACCTTAAAACTGGATTGTGATTACTGTAAACAACTTAAAGGGAGATTTAGAGCATACCCATGTAAAATTTTGCAAGAAACGGTCAAGAAACAAGGCGGGTCGAAGCGCCGAAAGTGGCGCCGGTGATGGTGGCCGACGGGGTTGTTCTCCAGTGGTTCTCGTCTTCGGTTGAGGCCTCCATCATCTTAGTCGGACCTCCAGGAGGCTAGGGGTGTGGTTGGAAGGGTCTGGTTCGTCTTGGTTGAATTCCGGCGAGTTCTTCGCCGGAAACCATGGTGGTCTTCGACGGTGATGGTGGCGGGCTGCTTCGTTGCGGCTTCTGCTACTTTCTCCGTTGGTTCTGGTGGCTCCATCGAGCGAGTTAGAGATGAGAGAGATGGAGAGAGCAGGGATGGAGAGAGGTGGATGGGCAGTGGTGGTGTCGGGTGATTTCCTCCGGCGTTACAGCGGCCATTGTTGCCGCTGCTCCTGCTTCTTCTTCTTCGTCGTCTGGCAGAGCAGAAAGAGGGAGAGAGAGACAGTGAGGCAGAGGGAGAGATGAAGGGAGATGGAGGTGGTGAGGGTTTCGGGTGGTGTGTTGCCGAGAGAAGAGAGGAAGATATAGAAGGAGAAGAAAGAGAGAGAGAGAGAGACGTGCGTGAGAGAGAGGGGGAGAGAAAATAATAAAAAAAAGGAAAACATGTTGGGGAATGGGAGACTTGCAGGATGTTGGGGAACACAAACCCCCCCTCCCCCTTTTTTTGTGATTATTATTATTATTATTATCATCATTATAATAGAATATTAAAATATTAAATATAGTATAAAACATGTATTAGTATACGGTATATATACGTATAGGTAGAGTGTATAAAAATACGTATAGTATAAGTACCAGTACTAGTATTAAGTACTAAAAGTTTCATAAAAGACAAATAATACCCCCAACTACAACTATAGAATGTTATCTGAAATTATATCTACCTCCCCAACTAGTCATATAATTTTGAAAATAAGTTTAAACTTTACGAAAAAATACGTCAAAATATTCTGAAAATACGGGGTGTTACAATTTTAGTGCGCAATTATTTAATGGACTTTATGTCCTTGATCTAAGCAATCTTGTCGACAACATTAATACCAAGCGGATTAAAATAAATGATTTAAATCCTGCTTATTTATGGCACTGTCGTTTAGGCCACATAAACGAGAAACGTGTATCTAGACTCCATAAGGATGGATTACTAGACTCATTTGATTTTGAATCATATGAGATATGTGAGGCTTGTTTATTGGGAAAAATGACAAAGTCCAATTTCAATAAGAAAGGAGAGAGGACTAGTGAGCAATTGGCGCTCATACATACCGATGTGTGTGGACCATTTGCCACGCCTGCCAGGGGTGGTTATGTCTACTTCATTACTTTTACTGATGATTACAGTAGATATGGATTTGTGTACCTTATGAGGGCAAAATCCGAATCCTTTGAAGTGTTCAAAGAATTCAAGAATGAAGTAGAGAAGCAACTTGGCAAAAGTATAAAAGCTCTACAATCGGATCGTGGAGGAGAATACTTGAGCCAAGAATTTGACGACTATCTTAGAGAGTGTGGGATCGTGTCCCAACTCACTCCACCCGGAACACCACAATGGAATGCCGTGTCCGAAAGGAGGAATCGAACCCTATTGGATATGGTTCGATCTATGATGTGTCAAACCGATCTTCCATTATCATTTTGGGGCTACGCTCTATTAAGTGCAGCTTTCACCATTAACCGTGTTCCATCTAAATCAGTCATGAAGACACCATATGAGATGTGGAGTGGGAGGCGTCCCACACTGTCGTTCATGAGTATTTGGGGCTGCGATGTCTATGTAAAACGTTTACTAAAAAGTTAACTAAAACTTTTTACCTTATTATAAGACTAAAAAAAGCTAGGTTTTTCTAACTTCTACTTTTTTATCTTTTCACTCCTTAAAATTATATTTTAGGAGGTAAAATAGAAGTTAAGTAAACAACCTTCTCTACTAAAAAGTTAACTAAAACTTTTTAGAAAACTTATTAGGCACAAAGTAAACAACATTTTTATCTTTTTCTAAAAAAAGATAAAAAGTCACCTTAATTTAGGTAAAGAAAGCGGGGCCTTAGTATGCGTGAGTATCCGATGCTGTGACAACATCGAAGAAGCTTAAATTGGTATTCCACGCAGTAGTTAACACATATATGTCACAGTAATTTCCTAGACTACCAAATCAGAAGGATACTCAGGTTATATCTGGGGGACAAACCTTAACCAGTCGCCTAAATAAGATCACACGAATGAAGACAATAACAGATATCAAACTCGATGTCAATGAACACGCATGAGCATAGTAGTATATATTAAACTCCATATGAATGGAAATGTATACGAACGATATGTATACATTCTATATTCATCTGAACAACGGTAGCGAATACTGAATTAAGTGCACAGTACACTGTTACCGACATGTAAGTAGTTAACGAATGCAAACCCCAACATTTTATTAAATTCATATCACAAGTATACTTTCGGATTGAAAGCGTAACTTATGTTCGGAATTGGTATCCTACAATATCTGCACAATTCGCCTCAATACAACAAAAATTTATTACGCGCCTTCCTCTTATAACTTACCAGCATTCTCATAAATATAAATCAATTATCTAAGTGACATTAACATTGTAGTAACACGGATAAGTTAAACAATCACATGATTTGATCATTGATAATCATGATTAAGGTTTAGTAGCATATCAGATTGAGCAGAATTTGAAAGTAGTACTTTGAAGAAGTTCATTAAGCTTAGTATGCGTGAGTATCTGATGCTGTGACAGATCAAAGAAGCTTGAATTTGTATTCCATGCAGTGGTTAACACATATATATCAGAGTAATTCCCTACACTACCAAATCAGAAAGATACTCAGGTTATATCTGGGTGACAAACCATAACCAGCTGCCTAAATAAGATCACACGAATGAAGACAACAACATATATCAAACTCAATGTCAATGAACACGCATGAACTTTATAGTATATATTAAACTCAATATCAATGAAAATGTATACGAACGATATGTATATATTCTATATTCAACTTAACAATGGTACCGAATACTGAATTAAGTGCACAGCAGTATCGTACCGACATGTAAGTAGTTAACGAATACAATTCCAAGCATTTTATTAAATTCATATCACAGGTATACTGTCAGATTGAAAGCGTAACTTATGTTTGGATTGATATTGTAGTATTCACAGATAAGTTAAACAATCACATGATTTGATCATTGATAATTTGGCATACATTACACGCGCAGCACACACAGAGTTAAACAGTGCAAAATTCGATGAGGAATTGTTGGGCTAGAGGGAAACACCAATTGCAGATCACAGTCAAGAGATTCACAAATGGTTAAATCGGCAAATCTGAAGAATGCAACACAACGAACGAAATCACATCATAGGAGTCATATGTATCAAAAGAGCAAGAAGATACCTTAGTTGGACCTTAGGTTGAAAGTATGCAACCACCTACAAAACAGCACAACCAGAGAAGAATCCATCAACAAATCACTGCACAGAAGAAAACAACATAGTAATCAATCTACCTGAATATACGAACATAAAATATCCGATAAACACAACAAAATCAAAACAGCCACAGTACCACCAGCAAACAAAAAATCAATTAAACCATAATTCAGACCAGGCTATTTAATCAATTATTTTGTACCCACCACAACATCACATGCACATAAATCAACCAAACACTACCATTTATTGTGTAACCCATGCAACAATAAATGACACATGACCAGTAACCCAATAACCAACACATGCACAAAATGTTATAAACCCCAATTAGGAGATGAAGCCCTAAACCAACAACATATACACAAAATTTATCCAAAATTATCCATCAAACAACCATGCAACCACCTATCGTACCCATATAACCCAGTTTCACAAAGCACCACGAACACCACAACAGCTGAGACCACCTAAAAGCATAAATCGAACAAAAATTTGGGTACAAATTGGGAGCAACGAATAGATGCAAGACCACACGAACACCACGAGACAGCTGTAAATTAACACAACATCCACTTCCTTACATGCAACTATCAATGGAAAATGGCCAATAACACAAGACCCACCACATGTACAAATTTTCATTAAGCCCAATTATGAAATTAAGCCCTAAACCGATAAAAAATACACAAAATTTCTGCAAAATTGTACACTCTACGACCATGCAACCGTCTATCACACCCATATAACCCAGCCTGACCACACACCGCAAGGATCACATCAGATGATATTACTTAATAGCATAAATCGAAGACAAATTTGGATAGAAATTGGGAACAACGAATATATGCAAGACCACGCGAACACCAAAAAGCAGCTATAATTTAACAAAACATCCACCCAGAATTCAAACAAATCGCAGAAACAAATCTTGGAAAACCCAGTAATTGATGTACCGAACTCACAGAAGAGAGAGTTAGAGAATTAGCGATAACCAAACCAACTCACACATAAACCAAACAAAAGAGCTTGCAAACTGAAACCAAACCATCTTTATAGCAACGACTGGCGACAGACACCTGGTAAGACTCGCGGCTTCCACGTCACCCGCACCAAAGATCATAGCACATCCGCCATTACCATGACCTCAATCGAAACGTAGTAAAAACCACCAAACACACTGACCACAGCTCAGGGAACAAATATACCCTCCACGTTAAATACACATCTACCAAACCCACTCACTTGTAAATACCGAACACGAAAAGGAGTAAAATGGTAACTTGAACACCATATAGATCCACTGAATTGTTGCCACCTAATGACCAGAATACCCTTCCCACCCATCACTCAATCACGCATTGAGCTGGGCTAACTAAAAAGGGACAAATATGTAATTTGCGAACAACAACAAAGTCATTCAGTTCTTGGAAGTAAATGACCACAATACCCTTAAATATCACACCACATCAACACAGAACCAGGGACACCAGGGAAAACGAAGTCATTTGAGCACCAAACATTTCCGCAACAGACAAAAATACCCCTAAATATGACTTCCCCACGCACACACACACACACACCCGAAGGACAAAACTGTCCTTCACTAATGAACAGTGGGGGATGATTTATTTTATATTAGGTAGTTAGATTTGTTGAAATTTGTTTTTAAATAATACAATTTAATTTTATTATTGTAAAAAGTAAATATCCACGTGTTGGAATAGATGCCCTAGATGCAATCTAGTTTAGTATGAATTATTTGTGGCTAGAAATTCATTTATTATTTATTGGATATTTAATATAATGAAGTCCTTAGATTTACAATTGTGTTGTTTATCTTAAATATCCCTAGTCAAATATAATGATTAATGGGACAATCATCTATAGACTAGTATGGGGTTGGATTGATATGGCGATATCACGATCCAACACATAGGTGTGCATTATGGAATGTTGCACTGGATTGACCCATCTCCGAGAAGGCTACATACACGTTATGTTGAGTCACAAGCGCTTCTCGCGGTGCAATGGTATTGTCATCCTTAGACTTGAAGTCACTAGATATTCTAGTTGTGGATTATTGTGATCTTGGTAGCGTTAAACGCTACACCGTTACTGGGTAGTTATAAAGGCGTGTACTGGATACAATAAGAAGCAAGCTTAGAGATCTTAGTGGACGTAGATAGAATTTGTCCCTCCCACGTAACGGGAGCAAATATCCTAGGCCACTTGAGGGATGGTGCTTATAGAATGTCTGGCCAGACTCAAATAAGTCAATATGGGATATTGAGGTTATTTGCACGAATAAGGCTATTCCCATAGATCGAGAAACTATGGATTGGATATACGAGTGTGACTTGTATGTCTTGTGTCCAATCCGGATATAGAGACAAATGGATGAGACAATTACTTGTACAAAGGTTGTCAAGATGACTATTCTATTAGTTGGCTAGAATGGATGTTTTGCTAGAGACCGCTCCATATTAGCAAATAGTTGCTACCAACTAGATAGAACCTATGGGGTCACACGCTACATAGAGTTGAACTAGATTTGGGAATTAATTAATTGGATTAATTAATTAGAAGGATCACTTTGCAAACCCTTGCAAACTTAGTAGGGACTAATTTGCAAGGAAGGGACTAAATTGAATTCTAGTAGGACTAGAATAAGTCCTTTAGGTAGTTAACAAGGAGTTGTTGGACTATATAAAGGACCTTCCTTCCTTCCTTCCCACATAACTTATGCTCATAATTGAACATAACAAGAGTGGGAGAGAACAAAAGGAGAGAGAGCAAGCAACAAGGAGGCCCGACTGCCCCCTTGCCGCCGCCCCGTCCCCGTCGGCCAAAGGAGGCCGAGACCCTCCTTTTGGGTCTCGTTTTGCGTGATTTCTTCTTCCTCTTCCTCTTCCGGGCTAGCACCAAGGACTTGGGAGATCTAGGATCAACTCTAGGCGTGGATCAACTATAGAGAACGTGACACAATTCGCGTTTGAAGTCATCAAGGAGAACCCAGAGGTGTGTTTATGATGTCTAACCCTTACCATCGTTATGTCTCTTGACTTGTGATCCTTGGAGGGTTTTGCATGGTTTTTGTTTGTTAATGCTTCCGTTGTGCGATCCATGAATCAAAACCCTAAAGTGGTATCAGAGCCACATGTCGTAGAGCATAAACGTGGTTTATGTGTTACGTTTTAGTTGTTTTACACCTTAATTTGATTGTTTATCGCGTAAAATAAGACAAATCAAGCATGGGATGCAATTTGTCAATAATTAATCATTACAAGATCCAATTTTTGCATTGGATGCATGAATTGGTGAGTTTGAGAAATTTTAGGATCTTAGATCTAGGGTTTGGGCATCCTTGGGGAAGAAGAAGTTCTCCCAAAACAAGGAAACAACCAAACTTGGGCACCAAGCAAGGGAGTTGTTTAAACAACTCCCTCAAGGAGGTTCGGCCCCCCCCTAGGGACCGCCCCCCTTGCTTGCCGCCCAAGATTGGACCGCCCTAGGGGCCGGGCGGCCCTAACCCGCGGCCCAGGCTTGTGGGTTTTGGGCCGGGCCGGCCCTAGGGCCTTGTGGTTCACTTTATTGGGCCCGGGCAATTTGATTGTTGGGCCCATGGACCGTTTTAACCCTAGAAATCCTAAAATCAATTAAAATTGACCAAGCGCGTTAAAATTGGATTTTAACTGTTTATGTGCAAATCGCATGGTGATTGGATATGGCCTTAGGATGTGGTTTAATGTGGATGTTTAATTTTGTGGTTTGGTTTTACGGCCTGCGAGCTGATCAATTAATTGTTATAATTAATTAGGGTTTCATGGCCTGCGTGCCATTTTTTTCTCAACTTGTCAGATTTATTTTATTTAGTATAGAAGTTAGCTAGTGCTAAATAAAGTAGATTGTTAGCCAAGATTGAAGAAAAGAAGCCCAAAGCCAAAGAAGCCACAAATGATGGAGCATGGAGCATGGAGCATTCCACAAGACTATGAAGGATGGACCAAAATATCAAGACGCATGGAGATGTGTTTGTTTAGGGTTCATAGATAATTCCATTGGCTTGGAATTATCTTAGTCTAGAAAAAGGCCATATCCACATCACGTTTAATTTCTGTTTTGTGGTTGTTTATTTTATTGTCTTATTATTGTGTGGTTGGTGTATGGATGATGCATGCAATTAGGATAATAAGATAATTAGACAACCCGGATCTATTATTTGGAGTTGTGCCCAAACTCAAATAGATAGATTAGTTGATATTGATCAACAAAAACAATTAAAAATTGAATTTAAAATCCCTCAAAATTCAAATATTGTGTTCTTGCCTTCTCGTTATTTAAACACTCATTATCATCATTATTTACCAAGTTCGTGCGTGCCAAAGCATGGCGACTTGGTTCATCATGATGGAATGCGATGGCACGTAACAATGTGCAATTGTTTAGATAAGAGGTTGAACACAACTAGGCTATTAATTTGATTAATAAACCTAGAGGCAATCAATTGGGATTATCCATATGGATGGATAAATAAGGAGTTATTTGCCCAATTGAACCAAGAGTTGCATAAGGGATGCAATTGGAATTGTTCCTACCTAGAGTAGTCAAATTATGGGTGACTTGCCAAAGCAAGCTCATAAGGAGATGAAAGAAGGATCTTGGCCCAATAGAAAATATAAGGATATTTTCCGCATTAATATCTTGAGGGTTATTAATCCGTAGAAAAATAGTGGGAGCTATATTTGATAAACTAGCCATTATTGAATATAGTCAAAAATTCACAAATACTAAAACTTGCGTATTTTCCTTTTTGTAGAATTCCAAATGGCAAACAACTCATCGAGTTCATAACATTCCCTACGATCTGTCCTTGAGAAGGACAAGCTCTCTGGAACCAACTTTCTTGATTGGTACAGAAACTTGAGAATTGTTCTCAAGCAAGAGAAGAAACTGTACGCAATAGAGGAGCATGTTCCAGAAGGTCCAGAGAACCAAACACCTGCTGCCTTAAAGGCGTATCAAAAGCGTGTTGATGACGCTAATGATGCGGCCTGCCTAATGCTTTGCACCATGACTTCTGAGCTTCAGAAGCAACACGAAAACATGAATTCTGTCGATATGATCGAACATCTAAAGCAGCTCTTCCAAGAGCAGGCGAGGGTAGAGAGGTATGAGGTCTCAAAGGCACTGTTCAAATGTCATCTGGCAGAAGGGAACCCGATGGGACCCCATGTACTCCGAATGATTGGGTACTTGGAGAATCTCGCCCGACTAGGGTTCCCGGTCGGCCAAGAGTTGGCAACCGATCTCGTGTTGCAATCGTTGCCCGAGAGTTATGGACAGTTCATTATGAACTATAACATGAACGAGATCGTGAAACCACTGCCAGATTTACTCAACATGTTGAGGACGGCTGAACAGAGCATCAACAAGGGAAAGGGCAAGGCCATAATGATGGTACAGAAAGGAAAGGGCTAAATGTTTGCCTCTTCCTCCAAGGGCAAAGGCAAGTCAGTTGCCAAGTCCAAGGAACCTGCCCTTAAGCCTGTTGGTGGCATTGCCAAGGCCGTGACTAAAGGTGAATGTCACTACTGCAGTCAGCCTGGACACTGGAGGAGGAACTACCCAAAATATCTGGAGGACAAGAGGCTTGGAATAGTGATTCCACCACCACCAGGTATTTTTGTTGTAGATGTCAATTTAACTTTCTCTACATCATGGGTATTAGATACTGGATGTGGATCTCATATTTGTCGAAATATGCAGGATCTAAAGAGAAGTATAAGATTTGCTAAAGGGGAGGTAGATCTACGCGTTCGGAATGGAGCAAAGGTTGCTGCGTTGGCCATAGGCGTTTGCGAGCTATCTCTGCCTTGAAGATTAGTTTTAGAATTAAATAATTGCTATTTTGTGCCTGCTATGAGCAGAAACATTATTTCTATTTCTTGTTTGGACAAGGATGGTTTTATTATTTCAATAAAGAACAATTGTTGTTCCTTTTATTTAAATAATATTCACTATTTTTGCAACACCCCACCGAGCCGCAAGGCCGGCCGGGCCCCACGTTCGGAGGAGATGTCTCCGCCCGAGGTGATGAGCCTCATTGGGAACGGATAAGGATCGTCGGTTCACAGCTAGTACAACCATCGATAACTCAAAATACAATTTATTACAATTTCCATACAAATACAAACAGTGATAATCTTTTGAAAATCAATGAATACACTTTTAGGTGAGGTAATATACTATGTGATCTTCCAACTAGCAAGCTTTCCTGTCCAAAGTGTCGTGAACGTTCCCCCACCTCGATAGCCAACCTGCGGTTTTAAAATAGCAAAAGCCGACGCAGTTTTTACAAAAAATAGTCAGCAAACGGCTGAGTAAGCTAACACCCATAGCACGTAAACAGATGATGGAACATATGACAGGAATAACCAATTCGCTGATAAATAAATAAAATCGCGGGAAAAGCGTTCACAACTGATTCGGTGAGTCAAACTCCGTAACGATCTCAAATTTCGTATTCCAACCCAAAGATGTGGTCCATCTCGGGAACTCACTGTTAATAGCAAAATATTACTTTAATCTCAAGATATCTCATAACCATAGGGACCGAGTCCAGAAATTCATTTAAGTAACTAGTTGATACGGGGCGTGACCATATCCAATCCACAACCTCTTTCTCATATGTGCAAAAGCACTACCACAACCATAACTCAAACACGGGAGGTTCGCATCACAGCGCCTCATAACCATAACTCAATCACAGGAGGTCAGAGCCTCATAATCTCATAATCTCATAACAGTAACCAACACAATATGTCAGAAATGTATCGTATCAGGGATATGGCACAAACCCACGCACAACGGCTTTCCAGTTTACATAATTACGTATTTTCATTCAAGATATAGAATCGTGTAAGGAGTGTAGATGTTCAAATTATTTCAAATTATTTAGATTTGGACCAATTTCATACAATACTTCTAAAGAAGAGTTACTCAAAACCAAGTAGACAAATAAAACACGTACAGTAATAGATTCTCAATCAGTTGCCGTTTATAATATCAAAGAAATATTTTCCAAACCACCACATGTCCCGAATAGGGATAATGTCATAATATTGTCCCAATTAGGGAGAAAAATCTCATATAGAATTTATTTCTGTTTGTTCATGAAAAACCATGTTTATTAATTAGTTGTAGCGGGGAACTAACCAATCCAATAATATAGAACCAACCATCTCGCATGCATCCAAGACCTTAAGTGCCGGCACCCCCCTAAGACTCTTGCGGCCAGAGAGGTGAGTACAGGGAGCAGCCCGGGGCTAATTGCAACCGCGCAAAATATCAAAATAGAACGGGTGGCCGTGCCATCCCAAATACCATAACCACAGTGTATATAAGGTTCCGCCGCACAACTGTTTTCACTTTACGTTATTACGTGTTATTAATTTCACGTGATAGTTCTCAAATAATCATTTAGACAAGTATTTGAAATCTCAAGTCGAACACGTATAACACAAATCACATTTTGAGTCATAAAAACATAAATATATATATGGACATGAAAGGAGGGCAACACATTTTATAATTGTGGCTCTTGAACTAATTAATCATGGCCTAATGTGGTAGTCGGGATTTGATTGGTACTTCGTTTAGACGTACTTCTTTCAGATTCTTATTTTCGGATTTGGATTATTTTTTTTTTATACGATACTTCAAGGAAGAGTATTTCAAAATAAGCAAATAACTCAAATAAATCAAGTACGGTAGCATTTCAAAAATAACTCACGCGATAACCGAAATGAAGGAAAGGCACACGAGGCTAGGCATATTAACTTACCAAAGTCCAAGCACGTCCTCTAAATCGTCTCGTCTACGGGATCGTCACCTACAAATTGGAGCTTTTAACTTAATATAATATCAACAAATATACAACCTATATATATTACTAGCTCATTTTATTTTTCTCAATAAAATATTCATTTTAACTTATTTATTAACCCAAAAACATATTTGCTTTAATAATACTCACCCCCAAAATAATTTATAAATAATAATCTAAATAAATTTAAGGGAAACTAATTTTATAATTAAATCTGAAATTAAAAACTGCATATAGTATCTAAAAGTTTTTGAAATGACAACTGCCTCCCCCAAAGTTTCTGAAACGACATTATAACCCCCCTTAAATGTTTCCGAAAATGACACTTTAACCCCCAAATCAAGAACACCCAAACTTAATGATCAAAACACGGATTTGAGACCTTAAAACTGGATTGTGATTACTGTAAACAACTTAGAAGGAGATTTAGAGCATACCCATGTAAAATTTTGCAAGAAACGGTCAAGAAACAAGGCGGGTCGAAGCGCCGAAAGTGGCGCCGGTGATGGTGGCCGACGGGGTTGTTCTCCGGTGGTTCTCGTCTTCGGTTGAGGCCTCCATCATCTTAGTCGGACCTCCAGGAGGCTAGGGGTGTGGTTGGAAGGGTCTGGTTCGTCTTGGTTGAATTCCGGCGAGTTCTTCGCCGGAAACCATGGTGGTCTTCGACGGTGATGGTGGCGGGCTGCTTCGTTGCGGCTTCTGCTACTTTCTCCGTTGGTTCTGGTGGCTCCATCGAGCGAGTTAGAGATGAGAGAGATGGAGAGAGCAGGGATGGAGAGAGGTGGATGGGCAGTGGTGGTGTCGGGTGATTTCCTCTGGCGTTGCAGCGGCCATTGTTGCCGCTGCTCCTGCTTCTTCTTCTTCGTCGTCTGGCAGAGCAGAAAGAGGGAGAGAGAGACAGTGAGGCAGAGGGAGATATGAAGGGAGATGGAGGTGGTGAGGGTGTCGGGTGGTGTGTTGCCGAGAGAAGAGAGGAAGATATAGAAGGAGAAGAAAGAGAGAGAGAGAGACGTGCGTGAGAGAGAGGGGGAGAGAAAATAATAAAAAAAAGGAAAACATGTTGGGGAATGGGAGACTTGCAGGATGTTGGGGAACACAAACCCCCCCTCCCCCTTTTTTTATGATTATTATTATTATTATCATCATTATAATAGAATATTAAAATATTAAATATAGTATAAAACATGTATTAGTATACGGTATAAATACGTATAGGTAGAGTGTATAAAAATACGTATAGTATAAGTACCAGTACTAGTATTAAGTACTAAAAGTTTCATAAAAGACAAATAATACCCCAACTACAACTATAGAATGTTATCTGAAATTATATCTACCTCCCCAACTAGTCATATAATTTTGAAAATAAGTTTAAACTTTACGAAAAAATACGTCAAAATATTCAGAAAATACGGGGTGTTACATCCTTCCCCCCTTAAAGAAAGCTTCGTCCCCGAAGCTAGGGTCCCTAAGTCTCGGAAAGGTTCTAAAGTCAATCGCGTCACTTATCGTGTCATTACACGAAACTAAATATCACACAAAACAAATGATCACATAACAGCAATTAGAAACTCAAGCTAACAAGAATCACAAATCAGCACTCCTGGCATCTAAGGACTTAAGCTATTCCGCAATCCCCGGCTGGTTCAATTTTATAACCGGTTTTAGTTCTCCTATATTCGTTTTAATTTTGAAAAGTCTTTTTAGTTGAAACCGAATGGTCGTACTAACTTAGAACCGTCGGCTCTGATACCATATGCAACACCCCACCGAGCCGCAAGGCCGGCCGGGCCCCACGTTCGGAGGAGATGTCTCCGCCCGAGGTGATGAGCCTCAATGGGAACGGATAAGGATCGTCGGTTCACAGCTAGTACAACCATCGATAACTCAAAATACAATTTATTACAATTTCAATACAAATACAAACAGTGATAATCTTTTGAAAATCAATGAATACACTTTTAGGTGAGGTAATATACTATGTGATCTTCCAACTAGCAAGCTTTCCTGTCCAAAGTGTCGTGAACGTTCCCCCACCTCGATAGCCAACCTGCGGTTTGAAAATAGCAAAAGCCAACGCAGTTTTTACAGAAAATAGTCAGCAAACGGCTGAGTAAGCTAACACCCATAGCACGTAAACAGATGATGGAACATATGACAGGAATAACCAATTCGCTGATAAATAAATAAACTCGCGGGAAAAGCGTTCACAACTGATTCGGTGAGTCAAACTCCGTAACGATCTCAAATTTCGTATTCCAACCCAAAGATGTGGTCCATCTCGGGAACTCACTGTTAATAGCAAAATATTACTTTAATCTCAAGATATCTCATAACCATAGGGACCGAGTCCAGAAATTCATTTTAGTAACTAGTTGATACGGGGCGTGACCATAGCCAATCCACAACCTCTTTCTCATATGTGCAAAAGCACTACCACAACCATAACTTTAACACGGGAGGTTCGCATCACAGCGCCTCATAACCATAACTCAATCACAGGAGGTCAGAGCCTCATAATCTCATAATCTCATAACAGTAACCAACAAAATATGTCAGAAATGTATCGTATCAGGGATATGGCACAAACCCACGCACAACGGCTTTCCACTTTACATAATTACGTATTTTCATTCAAGATATGGAATCGTGTAAGGAGTGTAGATGTTCAAATTATTTCAAATTATTTAGATTTGGACCAATTTCATACAATACTTCTAAAGAAGAGTTACTCAAAACCAAGTAGACAAATAAAACACGTACAGTAATAGATTCTCAATCAGTTGCCGTTTATAATATCAAAGAAATATTTTCCAAACCACCACATGTCCCGAATAGGGATAATCTCATAATATTGTCCCAATTAGGGAGAAAAATCTCATATAGAATTTATTTCTGTTTGTTCATGAAAAACCATGTTTATTAATTAGTTGTAGCGGGGAACGAACCAATCCAATAATATAGAACCAACCATCTCGCATGCATCCAAGACCTTAAGTGCCGGCACCCCCCTAAGACTCTTGCGGCCAGAGAGGTGAGTACAGGGAGCAGCCCGGGGCTAATTGCAACCGAGCAAAATATCAAAATAGAACGGGTGGCCGTGCCATCCCAAATACCATAACCACAGTGTATATAAGGTTCCGCCTTACAACTGTTTTCACTTTACGTTATTACGTGTTATTAATTTCACGTGATAGTTCTCAAATAATCATTTAGACAAGTATTTGAAATCTCAATTCGAACACGTATAACACAAATCACATTTTGAGTCATAAAAACATAAATATATATATGGACATGAAAGGAGGGCAACACATTTTATAATTGTGGCTCTTGAACTAATTAATCATGGCCTAATGTGGTAGTCGGGATTTGATTGGTACTTCGTTTAGACGTACTTCTTTCGGATTCTTATTTTCGGATTTGGATTATTATTATTTTTTATACGATACTTCAAGGAAGAGTATTTCAAAATAAGCAAATAACTCAAATAAATCAAGTACGGTAGCATTTCAAAAATAACTCACGCGATACCCGAAATGAAGGAAAGGCACACGAGGCTAGGCATATTAACTTACCAAAGTCCAAGCACGTCCTATAAATCGTCTCGTCTACGGGATCGTCACCTACAAATTGGAGCTTTTAACTTAATATAATATCAACAAATATACAACCTATATATATTACTAGCTCATTTTATTTTTCTCAATAAAATATTCATTTTAACTTATTTATTAACCCAAAAACATATTTGCTTTAATAATACTCACCCCCAAAATAATTTATAAATAATAATCTAAATAAATTTAAGGGAAACTAATTTTATAATTAAATCTGAAATTAAAAACTGCATATAGTATCTAAAAGTTTCTAAAATGACAACTGGCTCCCCCAAAGTTTCTGAAACGACATTATAACCCCCCTTAAAAGTTTCCGAAAATGACACTTTAACCCCCAAATCAAGAACACCCAAACTTAATGATCAAAACACGGATTTGAGACCTTAAAACTGGATTGTGATTACTGTAAACAACTTAGAAGGAGATTTAGAGCATACCCATGTAAAATTTTGCAAGAAACGGTCAAGAAACAAGGCGGGTCGAAGCGCCGAAAGTGGCGCCGGTGATGGTGGCCGACGGGGTTGTTCTCCAGTGGTTCTCGTCTTCGGTTGAGGCCTCCATCATCTTAGTCGGACCTCCAGGAGGCTAGGGGTGTGGTTGGAAGGGTCTGGTTCGTCTTGGTTGAATTCCGGCGAGTTCTTCGCCGGAAACCATGGTGGTCTTCGACGGTGATGGTGGCGGGCTGCTTCGTTGCGGCTTCTGCTACTTTCTCCGTTGGTTCTGGTGGCTCCATCGAGCGAGTTAGAGATGAGAGAGATGGAGAGAGCAGGGATGGAGAGAGGTGGATGGGCAGTGGTGGTGTCGGGTGATTTCCTCCGGCGTTACAGCGGCCATTGTTGCCGCTGCTCCTGCTTCTTCTTCTTCGTCGTCTGGCAGAGCAGAAAGAGGGAGAGAGAGACAGTGAGGCAGAGGGAGAGATGAAGGGAGATGGAGGTGGTGAGGGTTTCGGGTGGTGTGTTGCCGAGAGAAGAGAGGAAGATATAGAAGGAGAAGAAAGAGAGAGAGAGAGACGTGCGTGAGAGAGAGGGGGAGAGAAAATAATAAAAAAAAGGAAAACATGTTGGGGAATGGGAGACTTGCAGGATGTTGGGGAACACAAACCCCCCCTCCCCCTTTTTTTGTGATTATTATTATTATTATTATCATCATTATAATAGAATATTAAAATATTAAATATAGTATAAAACATGTATTAGTATACGGTATATATACGTATAGGTAGAGTGTATAAAAATACGTATAGTATAAGTACCAGTACTAGTATTAAGTACTAAAAGTTTCATAAAAGACAAATAATACCCCCAACTACAACTATAGAATGTTATCTGAAATTATATCTACCTCCCCAACTAGTCATATAATTTTGAAAATAAGTTTAAACTTTACGAAAAAATACGTCAAAATATTCAGAAAATACGGGGTGTTACAATTTTAGTGCGCAATTATTTAATGGACTTTATGTCCTTGATCTAAGCAATCTTGTCTACAACATTAATACCAAGCGGATTAAAATAAATGATTTAAATCCTGCTTATTTATGGCACTGTCGTTTAGGCCACATAAACGAGAAACGTGTATCTAGACTCCATAAGGATGGATTACTAGACTCATTTGATTTTGAATCATATGAGATATGTGAGGCTTGTTTATTGGGAAAAATGACAAAGTCCAATTTCAATAAGAAAGGAGAGAGGACTAGTGAGCAATTGGCGCTCATACATACCGATGTGTGTGGACCATTTGCCACGCCTGCCAGGGGTGGTTATGTCTACTTCATTACTTTTACTGATGATTACAGTAGATATGGATTTGTGTACCTTATGAGGGCAAAATCCGAATCCTTTGAAGTGTTCAAAGAATTCAAGAATGAAGTAGAGAAGCAACTTGGCAAAAGTATAAAAGCTCTACAATCGGATCGTGGAGGAGAATACTTGAGCCAAGAATTTGACGACTATCTTAGAGAGTGTGGGATCGTGTCCCAACTCACTCCACCCGGAACACCACAATGGAATGCCGTGTCCGAAAGGAGGAATCGAACCCTATTGGATATGGTTCGATCTATGATGTGTCAAACCGATCTTCCATTATCATTTTGGGGCTACGCTCTATTAAGTGCAGCTTTCACCATTAACCGTGTTCCATCTAAATCAGTCATGAAGACACCATATGAGATGTGGAGTGGGAGGCGTCCCACACTGTCGTTCATGAGTATTTGGGGCTGCGATGTCTATGTAAAACGTTTACAATCAGACAAGTTGGGGCCTAAATCGGATAAGTGTAAATTTGTGGGGTACCCTAAGGAAACTAAGGGTTACTACTTCTACAATCCAACCGAGAACAAAGTGTTTGTTGCTCGGACCGGAGTGTTTCTAGATAGAGAGTTTGTCTCTAAAGAAGCAAGTGGGAGGAATGTAGAACTTAAACCAATTATGGAACATGAACGGGAACCACAAGCAGTTGTGGAGCAACCTGTTAAGGTAACACAAGAGCTTCGTAGATCTAGTAGAGTGCGCCAGGAACCCGAGAGGTATGGACTTCTCGTAACCGATTTCGGTGACACGATGCTCATAGATGATGAGCCTACTACCTATGAGGAGGGCATGAGTGGCCCAGACTCTCAGAAATGGCTGGAAGCCATGAGATCCGAGATGGAATCCATGTATACCAACAAAGTATGGACTTTGGTGGAACCACCCGATGGGGCGCGGCCCATAGGGTGCAAGTGGGTCTTCAAGAAGAAGATCGACATGGATGGTAATGTGATTACCTATAAGGGCCGATTGGTGGCTAAAGGATTCAGACAGATTCATGGTATTGACTATGATGAAACCTTTTCACCAGTCGCCATGACCAAATCCATCCGAATCCTACTTGCAATTGCAGCATACCACGACTATGAGATTTGGCAGATGGATGTCAAAACAGCATTCCTTTATGGGAATCTCCTCGAGGACGTGTATATGATACAGCCGGAGGGTTTTGAGGATCCAAAGCAAGCCAGCAAAGTCTGTAAACTGCAACGATCCATTTATGGATTGAAGCAAGCTTCTAGGAGTTGGAATCGACATTTTGATGAAGTGGTCAAAGAGTTTGGCTTCATCAGAAACGAAGATAAGTCTTGTGTTTACAAGAAGGTTAGTGAGAGCTCTGTAGCTTTTCTGGTCTTGTATGTGGATGACATACTACTCATTGGAAACGACATTCCCATGCTGCAATCTGTGAAAGATTGGCTAGGAAAGTGTTTCTCAATGAAGGACTTAGGGGAAGCAGCCTATATACTCGGTATAAAGATCTATAGAGATAGATCTAAGAGGATGCTAGGCCTAAGTCAAAGTACATATATTGACAAGGTGTTGAAACGGTTCAACATGCAAGATTCCAAGAAGGGATTCTTGCCCATGTCACATGGAATCACTCTTTCAAAGAGTGGTTGTCCTTCCAATGAGATTGAGAAGGAACGCATGAGTAGAATCCCATATGCCTCGGCCATAGGATCTATCATGTACGCCATGTTATGTACTAGACCAGATGTGTCATATGCCTTGAGTATGACTAGCAGATACCAATCCAATCCGGGTGAGAGTCACTGGATTGCAGTCAAGAACATCCTAAAGTACTTGAGAAGAACTAAGGATGCTTTCTTGATATTTGGCGGTGAAGAAGAGTTGCGTGTAAGGGGTTACACTGATGCAAGCTTCCAAACCAACAGAGATGACTTTAGATCACAATCGGGATATGTGTTTTGCCTGAATGGAGCAGCGGTGAGCTGGAAGAGTTCCAAGCAAGAGACGGTAGCTGATTCTACAACAGAGGCTGAGTACATTGCTGCAAATGGCGCAACAAAGGAGGTTGTTTGGATCAGAAAGTTTGTTTCTGAACTTGGTGTGGTCCCTAGAATTGCGGATCCAGTTGAGTTATTCTGTGACAACACTGGGGCGATCGCGCAATCAAAGGAACCCAGATCACACCAGAAGTCCAAGCACGTGCTCAGGAAGTTTCATCTGATTCGAGATATTATCGATAGAGGAGACGTTCGAATATGCAAGATTCCTACAGATGATAATCTGTCAGACTCGCTTACGAAGCCTCTCACGCAGTGGAAGCATGAAGGGCACACTAGGAGTATGGGCATACGAGATGCGCCAGATTGGCTCTAGTGCAAGTGGGAGACTGTTGGAATAGATGCCCTAGAGGCAATCTAGTTTAGTATGAATTATTTGTGGCTAGAAATTCATTTATTATTTATTGGATATTTAATATAATGAAGTCCTTAGATTTACAATTGTGTTGTTTATCTTAAATATCCCTAGTCAAATATAATGATTAATGGGACAATCATCTATAGACTAGTATGGGGTTGGATTGATATGGAGATATCATGATCCAACACATAGGTGTGCATTATGGAATGTTGCACTGGATTGACCCATCTCCGAGAAGGCTACATACACGTTATGTTGAGTCACAAGCGCTTCTCGCGGTGCAATGGTATTGTCATCCTTAGACTTGAAGTCACTAGATATTCTAGTTGTGGATTATTGTGATCTTGGTAGCGTTAAACGCTACACCGTAACTGGGTAGTTATAAAGGCGTGTACTGGATACAATAAGAAGCAAGCTTAGAGATCGTAGTGGACGTAGATAGAATTTTTCCCTCCCACATAACGGGAGCAAATATCCTAGGCCACTCGAGGGATAGTGCTTATAGAATGTCTGGCCAGACTCAAATAAGTCAATATGGGATATTGAGGTTATTTGCACGAATAAGGCTATTCCCATAGATCGAGAAACTATGGATTGGATATACGAGTGTGACTTGCATGTCTCGTGTCCAATCCGGATATAGAGACAAAGGGATGAGACAATTACTTGTACAAAGGTTGTCAAGATGACTATTCTATTAGTTGGCTAGAATGGATGTTTTGCTAGAGACCGCTCCATATTAGCAAATAGTTTCTACCAACTAGATAGAACCTATGGGGTCACACTCTACATAGAGTTGAACTAGATTTGGGAATTAATTAATTGGATTAATTAATTAGAAGGATCACTTTGCAAACCCTTGCAAACTTAGTAGGGACTAATTTTCAAGGAAGGGACTAAATTGAATTCTAGTAGGACTAGAATAAGTCCTTTAGGTAGTTAACAAGGAGTTGTTGGACTATATAAAGGACCTTCCTTCCTTCCTTCTCACATAACTTATGCTCATAATTGAACATAACAAGAGTGGGAGAGAACAAAAGGAGAGAGAGCAAGCAACAAGGAGGCCCGACCGCCCCCTTGCCGCCGCCCCGTCCCCGTCGGACAAAGGAGGCCGAGACCCTCCTTTTGGGTCTCGTTTGCGTGATTTCTTCTTCCTATTCCTATTCCGGGCTAGCACCAAGGACTTGGGAGATCTAGGATCAACTCTAGGCGTGGATCAACTATAGAGAACGTGACACAATTCGCGTTTGAAGTCATCAAGGAGAACCCAAAGGTGTGTTTGTGATTTCTAACCCTTACCATCGTTATGTCTCTTGACTTGTGATCCTTGGAGGGTTTTGCATGGTTTTTGTTTTTTAATGCTTCCGTTGTGCGATCCATGAATCAAAACCCTACACCACGTGCACGTGCTGATAACTAGTTATTTAAAAAGTAGTACCACGGGTCTCTCAAATACTTCAAAACACTAAGATGTTGCTCAATTAACTTTCAATTGAAAAGAGAACTTTATCCCTACTTTCTTTCATCAATTCCACCGTCTTCCATCATCCTTTCTCAGAACTCCTCATAGTTTAACATGAACAAGAAAATATACAAGAACACACCATGAATAGATCACCATGAAGTGATTCAAAAAAATAAAAATAACATTAACAAATCAATAGCAAAAAATACATAATCGATCTAAAGAAAGAGGAGAAGAAGAATAAGAAAGAAGAGGTAAAGATAAATAGCATGAGGACACCACCACTGTCGAAGGACGCAGCCGTCGAACTCACCGCTGCCAAGGACGTCGAAATCCTTCCTTGAGGCCGCTGTGCTCTCCTCGACGATGTTTACCCGAAAGCAAACCCAAGCCCTCTTCCTTTTCCGTGTCCAGATCTTCATAAAAATTCATAAATGCAAAAAATCACATTTCGTAGAATTTAAGAGTGAAGAAGAGAAGATGAGAGATAGAGATAGGGAGAGATGGTGATTACGGTGATCTTCTCTTTCCGTGGTGATGTGGTGGCGTCCTATTTTTCTTGTCTAAAGCACATTGGCGGCTCCTCGTGAGAGAGCGGAGAACAACATTCCCTTACTTCTTGGAGAAGGAAATGGAGAGGGAGAGAGTGAAGAACACACCAGGGAGATGATTATTTGTGATTGAAGGGAGGTGAGTGGTGTTTGGGGAGATCTGACACACGAGCTGAGTGGATTCTAGAGTGAGGGGATATTTTCTACGATTTAGGGTGATGTAGTGTTTAGGCTGTTCGGGTAATGTGGATTAATTAGCCCACTAATTGTCAATTGGCCTTGTTATAAAATATATGAATCATATTGTGAATATTCATGGCATATTATATTACCATATTTAGATAATACTGATTGACCCCCTCACCATATATAAAGGATGGTTTGGTGGAGCATAATACAAACCTTATATTCTCCCTACTTCCCTACTTCGTCTTTCTCTTCTCCTTCTTGAATTCACAACATGTTATTAGCACGGTCTATGAAAAGAGAACATTTAATAAAATAAAATGTAAGATTATTTATTATTTATTATGAATTTTGTAAAGAAAAAGATGATCAAACGAAAAAGTTAACTTTCGAACGTGATTGTCTTGGTTGAAAGTTGATTCAAAGCAACAGTACATCGTATATATTGTTTTTCTTTACGACTCTACTTATATCAAAGAATTATATGCTATGTGTTCATCTAAAAGAAAACATGCTCAAACTCTAACCCTCAATCTACACTTAAATCCTATGAGTGACTAAAAAGACTATTTTCTGGCATGATTTGAACTGAAGAAAAAAACTGCGGATGGTAGGGTTTCAAACCCATAAAAAACTCAAATTTGTTGCCGCTAATGGTATTTGAACCCAGGCATGCAGGCTACTAGTATTTGAACCCAGGCAGGCAGCTTACTACCTTAGTTGCTTCTCTGGTGACATTTGATAAAGCAGCGCTTGTTCATCAAAATCACAACATTTTTTTTATTCTTCTATTGTTGCTACTTAGGTGCACCGAAGAAAAAAAATAGCTAGCAGGGGATTCGAACCCTGAAACTTGGTCTAGGTTGCACGCCTTAATTTGTTGTGCATAACAAGCTGGTCGATGCAATATTTTATTTTTTTACTACTTTTACTAATTTGCAATGTTCATCACTGTAAAATGTATATAAAAGAAAGAAAAGCAGCCAACTTGAATGTTCGAAGCCGCAACCTATAGCGTGCAACGGCCCTCCTCCAGTTCGATGATCCAATTGATATAGAATTCAATTTTTTTTTGTTTTTATTAATTCTTAAATGTTCGATTACACTATGTGACAATGAAGAAAAAGATGGAGAGTCCAAGGTATTAATCATGTGACTCCCAAAGTGGAGCTATACCACTAGACCAACTCTACCTATTTTCATTTTCAACTTTATTTTGTTAGTCAATTAAGAAATGACAAATCTAAGGCCGTCTCCGTTAAAAGTGTGTAATGCAGGTCTAAAACAGGATCAATATACTCTAGAAGGGGGGGGGGGTTGAATAGAGTATGCAAACTTTTGCTAACAATGACCATTTGAAAGTTTAAAACCAAGTTAAAATGGAATCTCAAGGATTTGGAAATGTTTAAAGTAATTTGAAACAAGTTAAAGCTGTTTGAAGCTTCAAAGCTTTGAGAAAGGAAATTCTCCAAAGCCTTGGAGCTCCCTGTGTTGAGCAGGTTTGTATGCAGAATGAAATAACTGTAAAGTAAAGCAATAAACACAAGGGATTGGTACGAAATTAAGCTACAAATATCCTACTCTCCGCTTGAGGGATACTATTCCTCAAGGATTTGAAAAACTTCATATTAATCACAGACTTAGCCCTAGATCTCAAGCCTAAGCGAACTACCTTACACTTATACAGCTTGTGGTTCCAAACCTATATAGTTCCAACTACAATGTAGTGAAACAATATGAACCTCTTGTTGTTCACTGGAACAACTAACTTACTAAAGTTGATGATGTAATAAACATATAATGAATCACATAATGAAAGAACAAAGAAGAACACAAAAACAGATAAGCAATAATGCTCCGAAGTGTTCTTCAGAATCCTGGATCGTTGATATTTTGTTGTTGATGAATTCTTGAATGTATGAATGAAGAGTTGGATGTAGATTTTCAACGAATGAAATCTCTTCTCTAACTCAGTTGAATACTCTTTTGTTTGAAATTCAAACCCAGTCTTATAGCAACAGCAGTAACAACTTAAGAGATTTAGGAACAAACTTCATGAAAATCCACAACCCCTAATAGCTTCTTTCAACAACTAAGTTTGAATAGCCAAAATGATTCGTTAGGAAGGTTGGAACGACGAGCAACCCTGCAAAAACTTGATCACAAGATCAAACATAATCTAGATAATATAGCCCTGATATACTGATTTGTTTGACAGATTAACTTCAAAACTAAACATAGCTATATTTTCAGTCCTCAATAAGTTCTATATAAGTATCATGTGTATATCAACAAATAATGATTAATGATAAGATTATAACTAATAAAAAGTCAATAATCAATTACAAAATCAGCTAAATCAATCTGCACAAAGAATCAGTTAGTTACGGAGATAACTTGCAGAGGCCTAAGGGCTCCAAAGCTTTGGAGCTTTGGTTGCCTTTCAAAGCTTTCGCCTGACTAACACTAATCTTTGAATCAATTAGCAGAATCTGTCAGAAATAAAATCTCAATATATAGGCTCATGAATATTTGTAAGAAATATTATAAGGTTTATAAACAACATTCAATCCAATGTCCAACTTGCAACAGAAAAACCTGTCAGATAGCAAATAACAAGTTCATAAGCGAAGCTGAACTTCAAAGCTTTGGAGCTTTGATCTTGTCTATTAAGAATATATGTCTTTCATCACCTTCAAAGTATAAACTCCCCATGAGTTCATACACCCCATTAATTCAAAGGGATTGAATTATCAATCTCCCCCTTAATGAAAGACAAAACAAATATTCTTCAATTTTCATCTATCCTGCAACTCAGTAGCTGCAAATATCCATCACATATTAAAAAGAATCTCAACACTTAGCATATATCACTTAACACATATATAAACAAAAATAGATAAATAAATCCTACAACATCCACAACATAAAAAAAAACACATAAGCGCATAGATGTAGAGTTTCGATACGGATGGCACAACAAAATAACGATAAATAGATTACCTTCAAGACCCTCCATGAATCGCAGATCAAGCATCATAACGGTGGTAAGGGATAAAAGATTTGTGTACCTTGTTTGTATATTTATCACTGTACGTAGAATAGCGTCCAGGTCTCTATGAATATCCACACCTAGGATTGCACTGGAATCCTTCTCTCGTCTTTGTGCTAGAAATGGAAGAAGGAGGAAGAAGAAGATCACGCAAACGGGACGCCCAAAGGGCCGCACGCCGCACGAGGCCGACGACGAGGGAGGGGGTGGACGGGGGGTCCCGGCCTCCTTGTCTTTCTCTCTCCTTGCTTTGCTATCTCAAAAGATAATGATGCACTTATGAGAAAATAAGCTAGGAGTGTCTTTATATAGTTAATAACTCCTTATTAAATACACATTAGCCCCAACAGTAATCCTATCCATACACGGATTAGTCCACACATAAATTTAGTCCCACTAAGGTTGCTTGTGGTTGCGTATTGATCCTTCTATTTAATTAGTCATACTAATTATTCCTTAATACCAGTTTAATCCATAGGGTGTGTGACCCCATAGGTTTATACTTATTTGTTAGTAACAATTACAAACATAAAGCTGTGTCTAGAAACATATCTATGCAACCCAACTAATAGAAATAGTCAGTGATCCGACAAACGTTGTGACAAATGTTACCGTATTGTGTAATCCCTTTGTCTTTATATCCGGATTGGAGACGAGACATACATGTCACACTTGTATATCCAATATATAATTTCTCGATCCTTGGAATAGGCATATTCATGCAGATAACATCAGTATCCCATATTGATTTTTCTGAGTCTTGCCAGACATTCAATAAGCGCTACCCCTCGATTGGTCGTGGATATTTTCTCCCATATGTGGTAGGGACAAATCATCTCTACATCACTACTATCTCTAAGCTTGCTTCCTATTATGTCCAATAAACGTCTTTATTGCTAACATGTCACGGTGTAGCATTTGACGATATCAAAACACAATATACCACAACTAGACTATCTAGTGACTTCAAGTCTAAGGAGCACAATACCATTGTCAAAACGAGAAGAAGGTGTGACTTTAACATAATTAATGTAGCCTTTTCGTGGTGGGTCATTCCAATATGCCATTACCCCTAATGCATACCCATGTGCTAGACTTGATATGTCCATATCAATCTACCCACATACTAGCCTATAGTTGATTGTCCTATTAATCAATATAAACGACTAGAGATACTTAAGATAAACAATAATTGTAATGTAAGGACTTCATTAAATTAAATATCTCCATATATAATACAATGATTATTCTAGCCAAATAATTTCATTACTAAATAAGATTGACTCTAAGGAATCTATTCCAAAAATCTCCCACTTGCACTAGAGCCAATCTGGTGCATCTCGTATGCCAATAGATCTGCCCTTCATGCTTGCGCTGAAGAAGCGACTTTGTAAATGGATCTGTCAGATTCTCTTTTATATCTATTATTTCACGAATAAGATGGAACTTTTTCAGTACGTGCTTTGATTTCTGGTGTGACCTGGGTTCCTTCGATTGTGCGATCGCCCGAGTGTTGTCACAATACAACTCAATTAGATCCACAATACTAGGAACCATACCAAGCTCAGTAATGAACTTCCTAATCCTATCATCTTCCTTTGGTGCAAAATTTGAAGCAATTTACCCAGCCTCAGTTGTAGAATCAACAACCGTCTCTTGCTTAGAACTTTTCCAGCTCAAAGGTCCTCCATGCAGGCAAAAATACGAATCCCGATTGTGATCTTAAATCATATTTTTTGGTTTGGAAGCTTGCGTCAGTGTAACCCTTTATGCAACAACCCCCTTATCTGGCTCAGAACAAGACCCGGATGGCGATGCTTCATAGAGGAGGCAGGACTCAAAAGCAAATCAGACCACAACGTAAACTTATAATATTAAACATCTAAATTAAGCTTTAAGTCATACACATGATCTGATTACTATTACACATAGCTTAACATTACTAGATAATACATGTGACTTTAATAATCTTGATGAGTCTCGCCCCCTTCTATTCCACAATCCCTAGATCTTAGACCTGCGGTTGGAAGGAAAACAAGAATCGCAGTTTTCGAAAATCAACACTGAAATAATGAGTGAGATACACCTTAGAATTTAAAAACAGGAAAGAAGATATAAATTGTAGGGTCACAAGTTAAGTATAATAATAGTGACAACGTAGGAGTAAAACAACAAATTTTAAAGCAACAAAGCAACAACGTTTCAATAGCGTTTGTTTCTCACGTAACAAGTTCATTTACCAAGATGTCCCACTAAGATTTCCAATGTTTCAAAAGTTCCCAAATATAGATTTTCACGTCTTGAAAATAATTGTTTCCAAACATAGCAATTGTATTATCATTAATTTCACAGTACTCGGGTAGACCATGATAAAGACCACATAGGACATTCTAGACCTTAAGTGTTGCAACACCCTCCTAAGAGCGTCAATGAAAGAAGTGGTATCTAGATGTCAGGGCACAAGGAGTCCCTAAGCCATCCTATGGCAGTAAAAGATCCAAGACGTAGAATCCAAGGGGAACTAGCTAGTATCGGTGTTCCCGGCCACAGCCAATCATAAGTCCAAGGAGTATAAGCCAAGGGGAACTAGCTGGTATCGGTATTCCCGGCTGGAGCCAACTATAAGTCCAAGACTTCAACAAGAAGTCAAGGTGAACTCACTGTTATCGGTGTTCACGGCCAGAGCCAACTATAAGTCCAAGGCCTAAAATCCAAGGTGAACTCGCTGATATCGGTGTTTTCGGCCGGTGCCAACTGTAATAAATCAAGATTCAAGCCTACAAAAAGTAGACAAGGGGAACTCGCTGGTATTGGTGTTCCTGGCCGATCAAAGAAAATCCACTAGTTTCGGTACATGCGATTCTATTTTATGTTATTAACGAATTATTACTTTTCCGTAAAAATTTCATAAAAATCACTTAGAAATTTAACCAAAATAAAGTAAAACATGTGAATCACAAAATAGATTTTGAGACAAATTATAAAAGCATGTTATGACACGAAGGAAACTAGGCACACTAGGCTAAGCATGTACACTCACAAGTACATTTTGAGACAAGACATAAAATCATGTTTTGACACGAAGGAAGCAAGGCATACGAGGCTAGGCATGTAAACCCACCTCACACCCAGATAGAGATTCACAATCTTAATAGGTAGTTGACGTAGCATATGTCTACGAATTCATTGCGTACGTTTTAAAAGTCTCTAGTCACAATGATGCTACTTCTGAGTAAATGAATGCGTGAATGTTTGTCTAGTTCGGGTACTAAGTCGATCCCAATAATCCTAATTAACCCACTTTCTCAAGTGGTATACTCACGTGTTGAATATATGCTATAAGTTCACAGGTTTCACAAGATTGAAATAGCAGAGCTATTTTAAGGCCTTGAAACAGCTTTCAAAGCCTTGAATTAACATTCAATGCCTTGAAACTGTCTGTCTTGTATGCATATGTTAATAGGAAGTTATTATGATCTTATTCTAAATTTCTCACCTCTATAATTGATCAGTTATTACTTGATGATGAAAAATAAAAGATTTTGATTCACTTAGACTTCATATGGTTAATTGGTCTGACTTTGTTTTGTAGGGAAAATTCATTTCCTATTTTACAGGGTTGGTTTCCTAATCAGAGTTTTAAAGGAAAGGAAATATTGAGAGATTGTGATTCTGTGATCAATCAAACACTTGTGACAGCTTCTCAATTTGTTTAAAGACAAGATTAGCTCAATATCTTTGAAGATTCTGATCAACTATCCGTTGGAGAAGACTGTTAGATAAGTCAAAGTTGTTACCTAATAAACACGAAAGTTTGTTGCTGAAAATCAGGAAGATTTGCTGATCATTTGAGCAATATTAATAGAGATCAATATGAAGCATTTGATAGAAAAATCAACGGGCAAAAAATAGAGACACATTCAAGGATTACCAAGCATAAAAGGAGCAGATCATTCTCTCAATCCAACTCTCAGAAGATCATTGCATTTTCACTGTAGGTCCACTTCCTGTGTTCTTCTGTTCTGTACTTAATTTGTATATCATTCATATACTACTTCTAGTTCTCATTCTCAGGGATTGTTCAAGGTGAACAATAGAGAATTCTTAGTTAATCAGTTAGTTAGAGAAGGTACTAGATAGGTTAGTGAGAACCACAAGCTGTAACTGAGTAAGGCATATCTTTGTGCTTGAGATCTAGGGCTTAGCTTTAGATTAATAAGAATTGTGTTGAAAATCCTGCAGGGAGAAGATCCATGAGGTAGAGACGTTGGTCTAAGTGGACTGAACTCTCTATATATATTGTGTCTCTTGCATTCATAGTTCCACTCTTTTACTTTGGTTTGTATAGATTTCAAACTAGTCTCATTTCAAGGGGTTGAAACTCTTTTCAAGGCCTTGAAATAGACTTGTCTATCTTATTCAAATCAGTTTTCTACTTCAAGGGCTTGAAACTGGTTTCAAGGCCTTGAACTTCTTTTCTACTTCACAGATACTATTATTCTTGCAAGTTTTACAAAAAGTTGGCATACTCTATTCAACCTCTCTTCTAGAGTATTTGCACTGCATTTTAACCTGCTTACTCCCCTTTCAATTGGTATCAGAGCTTGTTTCACTGCATATATTTAACCATCTAGTGATCATGAGTACTGCAGGTGATGGTGGCTTCTCTAAGGGAAGGGATGCTAACAGACCTCCTCTATTGACTGGTGATATTCTTGTCCACTGGAAAGCATTGATGAAGATGTTCATCATTGATCAAGATGTTGACCTTTCGACTATCATTCAGAAGGATCCTCTTACATTCTACACTGAAAAGGATGGGATTAAAACCCCCCAAGACAGAGGACTTACGTACTACTTCTGAATTAGAACAATATTCAAAGAACTTTAGAGCTATGAACTTATTGTATTGTGCTTTGTGTACAGATGAATTTAATAGGATCTCTGGATACAAAAAAGCCAGAGAAATATGGGACAAGCTTGTGGTAAATTTTGAAGGAACTAGTCAAGTCAAGAAAACCGAGATCAACATATTTCTAAGGAAATATGAGCTATTCAAGATGAATGAAGATGAATCCATCAGAGAGATGTTCAAGAGATTTACTGACATAGTCAACAATCTTGACTCGCTGGGAAAACACATCTCAAATGAAGAGAAAGCAAGAAAGATATTGAGAAGATTTCCCAAAGACAAATGGAAACCAAAGACTACAACTATAGAAGAAGCTCAAGATCTATCATCTCTTCAACTTGATGATCTACAAGGGAAGCTGCTCACACATGAGATATCCATGAATGAAATGGATGGAGGCTTAACAGAGGGAGTAAAGAACCTAGCCCTCAAGGAAAAGGAGAATGAATCTTCTCAAAGCCTTGAACCAAAAGATGAAGATGATGAAGATCCCTTTGTACTTATTTCCAAAGCCTTGACAAGAATCATGAAAATGAAGAAGAACTTTGGAAACAACGATCACAGCAGGGACAGTCATAGAAACTCAAGTGGCAGAGACTACAAAGGTAAAACTTCTTCGAATGGAATTAAAACTAATGTCATGAATTTATTTGAGTGTTGTAATGCAAGACATTTGATCAGAGACTCTCCACAGAACAAAAGCAAACAATTTCAAAAGAAGGACCATGACATAAGAAAACCATGGTAGCTTCATGGAGTGATTCTGATTCCTCTAGTGATTATGAATCTGAGGAAGAACAAGCAAATCTTTGTCTCATTGCCAAACAAGAAGAAAGTTATGTAAAGAACATTGAGGTAATGGTAAACTGTCTTATTTCAAAGCCTATATAAGTTCTCTCAGATTATCTCAAAACTATGCTTTTAAATGAAGAAGACTATCTGAAAGAGATCAGATCTTTGAAAGAAAGCAATCACGAGCAAGCAAAAGAAAACTTGGAGCTTTTCTGTCCAAATCAAAGCCTTGAAATTTCTCAGAAGAAAATTGACAGAGATTTCAAAGCCTTGGAAACCAGTTTCAAGGCCTTGAAAAATCAAGTCAAAGAAGTAGTCACTGAGAACACAATTTTGAGTGACAAGTCTGTTACTCTAAAACATCATGGTGATGATTTGGAGAAACAAAAGACTATTCACACTAAGAAACTTCATGATGCCAAGAAAATTATGACACGAATTGCTGGCTCAGAATAGAATTTAAATCTGATTCTTCGAGGAAACTTAGAGTCTATATACAAAAATAGTATTGGATACAATCCAAACTTTCCAAAGAAGAACAATACCAGATTTGTGAAAGCTAGCATTAAGACATCTCCAAAATGTCATTACTGCAACAAGATTATAAGAATTCTATCACACTTGGTGACAAAGGAAAATGCAGAATTTTGGGTATAGGTAAAGTAGGTACAAATTATAAGAATCTGAAGGACCTATCACACTTGGTGACAAAGGAAAATGCAGAATTTTGGGTATAGGTAAAGTAGGTACAAATTATAAGAATTCTATTTCTGATGTGTAATTAGTTGATGGCTTGAAATTTAATCTTCTTAGTGTATCTCAATTATGTGATAATGGCAAGAAAGTTATCTTTGATAAGTAGAAGTGTACGAAATGAGAAATCTGGAATTTGCATTCTCACATCCTCTAGATCAAACAATGTTTACACTTTGCACACTAACAAAGTTGCAATTAGCTTGCATACATTGAACAAATTGATCTCCAAGGATCTGGTAAGAGGATTACCATATATTAAGTTCAAAGATGATGAAGTCTGCAAAGTTTGTGCTCAGGGTAAGCGAACCAGAAGCTCATTCAACCAAAGAAGTTTGTAAGTACTACTAGACATATTGAATTACTTCACATGGATCTATGTGGTCCTATGAGGACTCCAACTCCAAGATGTAAGAAACATATGCTAGTTATTGCAGATGACTATTCTTGATTTACTTGGATTATTTTTCTTAAAGAAAAATCTGTATCCCTCTCTGAATTTTCAAAGCTTTGCAGAGAACTTCAAACCTTGAAAAACCTACCTATTGCTTCAATCAGAAGTGATCATGGTAGAGAGTTTGATCAGTTAAAATTTGATTTATTCTGTGTTAAGCATGACATCTCTCACAAATTTTCTGCTCCTAGAACTCCTCAACAGAGTGGAGTTGTTGAAAGAAAGAACAGGACTCTTGAAGATATGTCAAGAACAATGATCTTAGAAAACAAGCTGCCAAAACACTATTGGGCAGAAGCTGTGAATACAACAAATTGCATTTTGAACAGAAGCTTGATCAGACCTATCCTGGAGAAGACTAACTATGAACTATTCAAAGGGAGAAAGCCAAACATTTCTTATTTCAAGCCTTTTGGATGCACTTATTTTGTCCACCACAATGGAAAGGACAATTTGGGTAAGTTTGATGCAAGAAGTGATGAAGGTATCTTTCTTGGTTACTCTCTGACTAGCAAAGCATATAGAGTTTATTATAAAACAACCAAGTTGGTTGAAGAAAGTATTCATGTTATTTTTTATGAAAGCTATGATGGTTCTTTGAGTGAAAGTTTTGCAGACTTGAATCTTAACAAGCATGAATCAGAAGAAGAAGCTGAAAACTCACTTGGATTCAAGAAAGGTTTAGAAGGAAACAAAAGGCATGTTCAAAACCTTGAAAATAGGTCTCAAGGCCCTGAAAATAGAGTTCAAAGCCTTGAAAAGGATGATCAGAAAGATATGAGTGATCAGGATACTACTTCAAGAACTGAAAAACAATATGGAGAGCCTGAACCCTGGTCTCCAAGAAAGAGATTCAAATATCTCTCATCTCATCCAGCTGACAACATCATTTCTGATCCAACCACTGGTACATAAACAAGATCACAGTTGAAGAACCTTTGTGCTTTTAATGCTTTTACCTCTTTTGTAGAACCTAAAACAGTGAAGGAAGCTTTACAAGAAGCAGACTAGATAATAGCTATTCAAAGTGAACTCAATGAGTTTGAAAGAAATAAGGTGTGGAACCTAGCTCCTCCACCTACAAACCAGTCTGTCATTAGTACCAGGTGGGTGTTCAAAAACAAATTGGATGAAAATGGAAACATAATCAGGAACAAATCAAGGTTAGTTGCTCAAAGTTACAACCAAGAAGAAGGTATTGATTATGAGGAAAATTTTGCTCCTATTGCCAGGTTAGAAGGAACAATAATTTCACTTGCTTTTGCATCCTACAAGAACATGAAACTATTTCAAATGAATGTGAAGTGTGCATTTTTTAAATGGATACTCGCAAGAAGAATTTTATGTTGCACAACCTCATGGTTTTGAAAATGACAAGTTAACAGATCATGTTTACAAACTTAATAAAGCTCTCAATGGTTTCAAACAAGCTCCAAGGGCTTGGTATGAAAGATTGTCAAAAATTTTACTTGAAAATGATTTGAAAAGAGGATTAGTAGACAAGACCCTTTTCATAAAGACTCATGAGAAATATTTACTTGTAGGTCAGATTTATGTTGATGATATTTAATTTGGAGCTACTAATGATCTTTTGTGAAAGGAATTCTCAAGTCTTATGAGCAGGGAATTTGAAATAAGCTTGATGGGAGAGTTAAACTATTTCCTTGGACTTCAAATACATCATATGACGATGGGCATCTTTTTACATCAAAGCAAGTACACTAGGGACTTGATGAACAATTACAATATGTCTCAATCTAAAGAAATCAAGACCGCTATGAGTTCTACACTGTCTTTACACAAGGATGAATCTGGTAAGAGTGTTAATGTGAAAGAGTATAGAGGTATGACTGGATCATTACTATACCTTAGTGCTAGTAGACCAGATATCATGCTCACTGTGTGTATGTGTGCAAGATTTTAAGCTGATCCAAAGGAATCACACTTAAGTGTTGTGAAAAGAATCTTCTGATATCTAAATAGTACGAAAGAATTAGGGCTTTGGTATCCAAGACATTCTAACTTTCCTATGTGGATATTCAGATGCTGACTTTGCAGGTTACAAAGTTGATTAGAAAGGCACTTCAGGAAGTTGTCAACTTATTGGATCTTCCTTGATCAGTTGGCATTCCAAGAAACAAAACTCAGTTGCATCATCAACAACTGAAGCTGAATACATAGCTGCTGTAGCCTGTTGTTCACAAGTCTTATTGATTGCTCAACAGTTGACATATATTGGATTTGATTTCAGAAGGTTACCTATCAAATGTAACAACACTAGTGCAATATCAATCACAAAGAATCCAGTTCAACATTCAAGAACTAGGAATATTGATGTTAGACACCATTTCATCAGAGATCATGCTGAGAAAGGTGATATTGTTCTTAAATTTGTTTCTACTAACATGCAACTTGCAGATATCTTCACTAAACCATTCCCAGATGAAAAATTTTCACCTCTAAGTCTGGAATTGGGCATGCTAAATAAAGATGCATTGGTTTAGGGGGAATGTCAGGTAAGGAAGGTAAGTTATTACGTGTTTCAAAGGTTTGAACTGATTTTCAAAGCCTTGAAAATCTTTACAAAGATTTAATTTTATTTGTTTCAGTAAAACAGCTTTTCAAGACCTTAAATTCCTTTTCAAAGCCTTAAAAATAAGTCTGATAAATTTTAAGACATTAACTATTGGATCATTCAATATTGGGTGCTATCTCTGTAGATATTTGCTCAATATTACCCCTAACCTTTTTCAAAATCTCTTTTCATCCAAATATAGTATTAAAATATTTACTTCCAACCGCTTCAAATATTTGAATCTTTTCTGATCATTTCAAATCTTTCGAGATCAGAAATATATTGAGGTTTACTTTTCAAACTCAAAGTCTTTTAGTATTTATTTTCTTCTCTTCTCTTCCTCTCCGTATCATTCCTACCTCTCTCTATTCTTCTCCCAAACCCTAATGAGCACAAGAAGAGCCTCTGACAGAATCAAAATGGCTGGTGGTTCAAAGTCTGGTGCAGAGAATAAACGAAAGACCCCTGTGGATGAAGTTCAAACAATCAGTGGGGTTTCAAGTTCTAGGACCCCCCAGTGCAGAAGCAATTGCATAACTCCCTCCACCCAAGAAGAAAGCTAAGAAGGATGTGACACCATCTTCAAGAAAGAAGAAGAAGAAAGAGAAATCTACTACAGAAAAGTAACCAGAAACACATATCTCAAGTCCGAAGAAGCTGAAGAAAAAAGAAGAAGCCTTCTCAAGCTGAAAAAGGAAAAGGAAAGGTGACAGTTGAAGAACCAAAAGAAAATTTTGATAAAGCTGTGCAGATCTACTGAAAGAGCTCAGCTCCTGATGAAACTTGGTTCATCACAAATACTTCCGAAGGTCAGTGGTTAGAGGTTTTCTTCTAGACCAATTTTATTCCGTAGCTTGGTCAGTCTTCCTATGTTGTATGGAAAGAATCTGAATTGCATCACAATGTTAAGGAAAAGCTCTCTTTGGTTCATGTTAAACCCTCATGAGCTAGCCTATCCAAGACTTACCAGACTCTTCTACCTTAACATGAAGAAACTTAAGAACACTGCACATCTAGTAGTTCAGACTAGAGTTGCTGGTATCAATATGGAACTAGATCATGCTGAGTTTACAACTGTTCTAGACTGTCCTAATAGGTATGACACAACCAATCATCCTCCCAAGAGTGAAGATTTTAAGTTTGCAAAAGAATGATTCTTTCTACCCAACACCCCTTCCTCATCCAAACAGTTAACACACTCTGTGTTAAATTTTGAAGCCAAAGTTTTATTCACTATCTTGATGAGATGTATTTTTCCAAGGAAAAATTCCAAGGAGTTGATCACTGAGAGGGTGCTATACATAATATATCTTCTTATGCGTGGATATGACATTTATCTTCCAAATCTTTTAATGGAACACGTGCTGTTTAGCCAAACTAATCAGAGAAAGCATTATTTACCCTATGCAAATTTGCTCACCTCTTTCTTCCAACACCTTAACATTCCAACAACATGGGAAGAGACTATTACTACTTGGTTTGGTCTACTTAATGAAAAAGCATTTGAGAAGATTGGAGTAGTGAAAACCAAAGAAAAAACTTGGAAGTTTTACTCATAGTTGAAAAAAGAAGAATTGGGTTCAAAGAAGTTTATCAAACCCAAGACCTTGACTCCTACATTAAGCCAGACCTCATAGTCTCCAGATCTATCTTCAGTTTTTGAGAGACTTGATGGTTTAGAGTTAGACATGTATGAAGTCAAAGCAAACCAACATGATTTTGGGACTGATCTAAGGAAGATAAAGTACATGGTTGAGAACATATTTAGATGCATGAGTGTGTTTAATGTCCCAAAAAATGTCTTTAAAGCTGGGGAAGGTCTCTAGAAGGATGTTTCTGACAAAGAGTTTCCCAGTGAACACTAAAACAAGGAAGAGACTGCGGAAGAGAAGGATAAGGGAAATAAGGTGATATATGAGCAGATTGTTCAAGAAGGAGAAGAAGTAGACAGTCCTGAGTCAGGTACACTGCTTATAGATATCAAGATGAAGAAGAAATATCCAAAGCCAACCATTCCAGAAGTTGACACTGCTGAAGTCTTGGTTGAAAAAGAAACTGCTGGTATGGGAGAAGAGGCTGCACAAGATCAAGATGAAGATGAGGAAGACAGTGAGGAAGAGGAAGGACGACATGAAGGAGATGAAAACCCAACCCCATAAAATCTTGCCTACTCTTTCTTGACTACTCTTTCAAATTTTTTCCAAAGACTCAGATCCAAAACTTTCTTATTCTTTTTAATGAAAGCCAAAAAGGGGGAGAAATCTTAGGTTTGTTTTTCTGTTTTTAGTGACCTGTCTTCTTGGTCAGTATGGAATTAGTAGAGACTTACTTGTTTCAGATAGCAAAATAATTTGGATCTTTTTGGAACTTATGTGTTATGATGTGTTATGACTCTCTGTGCTATATGATAATAAGTATTTTTTTGCAGAAACTAAGCATCCACTAGAAAGTGTTTTTGTCTTTCATCAAGGGGGAGATTGGAAGTTCACAGGTTTCACAGGATTGAAATAGCAGAGCTATTTCAAGGCCTTGAAACTGCTTTCAAAGCCTTGAAATAACATTCAAAGCCTTCAAACTGTCTGTCCTGTATGCATATGTTAAGGGGGAGTTATTATTTTCATATTATAACTCTCTCAGTCTATAATTGATCGGTTAATAATTGATGATGAAAAACAAAAGCTTTTGATTAACTTAGACTTCACACGGTTAATTTGTTTGACTTAGTTTTGCAAGGAAAATTCATTTCCTATTTCACAGGGCTGGTTTCCTAATCTGAGTTTTGCAGGAAAGCAAATATTGAGAGATTGTGATTATGTGATTAATCAAACACTTATGACAGCTTCTCAATTTGTTTAAATACAAGATCAGCTCAATATATTTGAAGATTCTGATCAACTATCCGTTTGAGAAGACTGTTAGAGAAGTCAAAGTTGTTACCTAATAAACAGGGAAGTTTGTTGCTGAAAATCCAGAAGATTTGCTGATCATTTGATCAGTATAAACAGAGCTCAATAAGAAGCATTTGATAGACAATTCAACGGGAAAAAAACATAGACACATTCAAGGATTACCAAGCATCAAAGAAGCAGATCATTCTCTTAATCCAACTCTCAGAATAACACTGCATTTTCACTGCAGTTCCACTTCCTGTGTTCTTATTTTCTGTACTTAATTTGTATATCATTCATATACTACTTCTAGTTCTCATTTTGAAGGATTGTTCAAGGTTAACAATAGAGAATTCTTAGTTAATCAGTAAGCTAGAGCAGGTACTAGATAGGTTAGTGAGAATCACAAGCTGTAACAAAGTAAGGCATATCTCTGTGCTTGAGATCTAGGGCATAGCTTTTGATTAATAAGAATTGTGTTGAAAATCATGCAGGGAGACGATACCTCAGGTAGATACGTAGGTCCAAGTGGACTGAACTCTATATATCTTGTGTCTCTTGCATTCATATTTCTACTCTTTTTACTTGTCTGTCTTATTCAAATCAGTTTACACTTGAAAGGCTTGAAACTTGTTTTGAGGCCTTGAAATTCTTTTCTACTTCACAGAAACTATTATTCTTGCAAGTTTTGCAAAAAGTTGGCATACTCTATTCAACCACCCTCCCCCCCCTTCTAGAGTATTTGCACTGCATTTCTACCTGCTTACTCCCCTTTCACATGCTCTACATGAGTATGATTCTAAATGTTTCTAATTCTAATACCATGAGGCTCACATATTAAAATAAATCCAACAAAACACTTAGAAATTAATAAATTCAAGTTTTCTAAAAAATGTGAAACTACAATTTTGGACAGAATTGTAGCTCTGACTTTAGAGCCATATTTACCACATCAAAGCAGCTCCTAAAATCACGAAATAAATTTAGAATCAACCTACATGTCTCTATTTTCAGGTACATTAAGTAAATCATGCATAGCGATTGTAAAACTCAAGTTACAAAAAAAAAAAATACTGTTGTGCAGAGAAATCTTTGACACAAACATTCAACTTTGAAAGGTGATTACTACAACTTGGAGAATAGCAATGATTCTCATATTTTCCTGAATTAACCCTCAATGTGTTAAGTTACAACAAAAGAAATATGATGTTACTATTTTGTGAAATGTGGCATTTTTAAAAAAATGCAAAACTGGTCTAGAAACAGAGTTTCAGAAAACATGCAACTTTGAATGAGCTTATCTCCCTAACCAGAAAGGCTATGGAGCGTATTTTTTTCTCTAAAAATTACCCTCTCTGAGTCTAGTTTCAAATTACAAAGAGTTAAAAATTTCAGAGAAGCAAAATATAGAGATAATCCACGTTTTTGAGAAACTTGGTAGATTGTAACAGCATGCATTTTTACCTAGAACACTCAAAACATGATAAATTGATATATACCGATATACTACCTATTATACATGAAGTAAGATATTCACGTCAAGGATTTAAAGAATCATGAGAGGGATTTGAGTAATTCATGCTCAAAAGTTAGAATTCAAGACCCTAAACACACATGCAAACAAATATTACGTAATTTCCTATGATGAACATGAACTATCAACATGATGAGTAGAATAGATGATTTAAAAAAAAAAAATTCATGCTTACATTAGAGCCTAGAAAAGCTTGAGTTCTTGAAACATGTGAAGAAAATAACCCCCTAAAGGGTAACTATGGACTTCGACTCAAGTTTTTCATCATTTGGAAGGTGAAAATGAGATTTTGCGGTTGTTTTGTGAGGCTCAACCCCCGAATCCGGGAATGGAGTTTGATGAAAGATAAGAGAGCTACATTATGTGTTCTTGAGGACAAAGCATGTGAAAAATTGAGAGAGATAGATAAAGAGTGATAGTTTTGATGGAGATGGAAAATTAATAAATGATGGGGTTATGTATATAATGAGTCTCATTATGATGAGGAAACCATATGGTAATGTGAGTTGACCATGTTAGTGGGAAGGGTCTTGGAGAGAAATTATAAATCTCCCAACTAGTTTGTTGGGGGTAAAAATTGTAATATCAAGGAAATGAGGATTGCGATGTAAAATATTAGAAGTTGATGGTAAGTACAAAACTACACAAACAAAAGAGGTAAAAATGCAATTTCCAATTACCATCTTGCACATAAAAAGAGAAAATTTTACATTAAAATAAAATTACCAAATAACTCCAAATAAACTATTATGTATTTGAATATAAAAAAATGCACTAAAGAAAACAAGTCAAGAGTAAGTTTGAAATAGTAATATTATCATTTTTTATACTCAAGTATTTATTTTACCAAAATTACAAAATAACCCTTAGCAAAAATACGGGGTATTACATGTTACACGTTGCTCTTCCTCCCCTCCATATATTAAGAGAACATCCTTAGTTCTTCTCAAGTACTTAAGGATGTTCTTGAAAGCTATCCAGTGACTCTCACCTGGATTGGACTGATATATGCTTGCCATACTCAATTCATATGAAACCACTGGTCTAGTACATAACATGGCGTACATGATGGATCCTATGGCGGACTTATAGGGAACCCTACTCATGCGGTCCTTATCAATCTCATTGGAGGGACAGTCAGCCTTCGAAAGGGTGATTCCATGTGACATGGGCTAGAATCCCTTCTTAGATTCTTGCATGTTGAACTGTTTCAACACGTTGTCTATCTATGTACTTTAGCTTAGGCCGAACAGCTTCCTAGATTTATCCCTATATATCGTGATACCAAGTATATAAGCTGCGACCAATCGGACCTTATAGGCTATCACAATGCCATCCATGTCGCTCTTCTTCTTGAAGATCCACTTGCACTCTATGGGCCGAGCCCCTTAGGGTGGTTCCACCAAAGTCCATACTTTATTGGTATACAAGGATTCCATTTTGGATATCATAGCTTCAAGCCACTTTTGAGAGTCCGACCCTTTCACGACCTCTCCATAAGTAGTAGGCTCATCATCTATGAGTAGTCTGTCATCGGGCTCAGTTACGAGAAGTCCATACCTCTCTGGCTCATGGCGCACCCTACTAGATCTACAAAGTTATTGTGTTATTTGAACAGGTTGCTCCACAACAGTTTCGGGTCCTGCTCATGTTCCATTGTTGGGTCAGTGGTTTGTGGTTCTTGAATTTCTTCAAGTTCTATAGTCCTCCCACTGGCTTATTTAGAGACCAATTCTCTTTCTAGAAACACACCGGTCCGGGCAACAAACAATTTTTTCTTGGCCGGATTGTAGAAGTAATATCCCTTCGTTTCCTTAGGGCATCCCACAAACTTACACTTACCCGACTTGTGCCCGAGCTTGTCTGTTTGTAAACTCTTTCCATAGACTTCGCAACCCAAAATATTCATAAAAGACACTGTGTGACACCTCACACTCCACATCTCATTTGGAGTCTTCATGATAGATTTGGATGGAACACGGTTAATGGTGAAAGTTGCACATAATAGAGCGTGTCCCCATATGACAGTGGAAAATCAGTTTGACACATCATATGTCGAACCATGTCCATAGAGTTCGATTCCTCCTCTCATACACTCCATTCCATTGTCGTGTTCCGGGTGGAGCGAGTTGGGACAAGATCCCACACTCTCTAAGATAGTAGTCAAACTCTTGACTTGAGTATTATCCTCCATGATCCAATCGTAGAGCCTTAATAATTTTGCCAATTTGCTTATGTACTTTATTCTTTAATTATTTGAAATTTTTAGAGGACTCGGATTTGGCCTTCATAAAGTATACAAATCTATATCTATTGAAATCATCCGTAAATGTAATGAAATAAAGATAACCACCTCTGGCAGGTGTTGCAAATGGCCCACATACATGAATATGCATGACATCAAATTTCTCACTAGTCCTCTTGCCTTTCTTCTTGAAAGGGGACTTTGTCATCTTACCCAATAAACAAGCCTCACATGTCTCATATGATTCATAATCAAACGAGTCTAGGAAGCCCTCGTTATGGAGTCTAGAGATGCGATTTTCGTTTAAGTGGCCTAAACGACAATGCCATAAATAAGTAGAATTTAAATCATTAGTTTTAATCGTCTTGGTATTAATGTTATAGACGAAGTTATCTAGATCAATAATATATAATCAATTACACAATAAATCATTACAATAATGCAAGCCATCAAAATAAATGGAGCAACACTTGTCATTTATTTTAATAGAAAATCCTTTCTTGTCGAAACAAGAAACAGATATAATGTTTCTGCTCATAGCAGGCACAAAATAATTGTCTAATTCTATGATAAGTCCAGAATGTAAAGATAACTCATAAACGCCTACGGATAATGCAACAACTCTTGCACATTACGAAAAATGTGAGATCCACATCCAGTATCGAATACCCAAGATGAAGAGACAAACATATTGACATCCATAAAAAAATACCTGGTGTTGGTGGAATCACTATTCCAAGCCTTTTATCTTCCAGATATTTTGGTCAGTTTCTTTTCTAGTGTCCGGGCTGACTGCACTAGTGACACTCACCCTTATTCACGCCCCCTGAGGGCTTTAAGGCAGGCTCCTTAGATTTTGCAACTTTCTTGCTCTTTTCTTTGGAAGTAAATTCAACTCGCTTGCTTTTTCCTTTATTGACCATCATTATGGCCTTGCATTTGCCTTTATTGATGCTTTCTTTAGCTGTCCTCAACATGTTGAGTAAATATGGCAAAAGCTCACTGATCTCATTCATGTTATAGTTCATGATGAACTGGCTATAACCCTCAGACAACGATTGCAAGATGAGGGCCAAATCTTGACCCACCTGAAACCCAGACGTGTGAGACTCTCCAAGTACCCAATCATGCGCAGTACATGAGGCCCCACCGGGTTTACCTATGAGAGATGACATTTGAACAATGCCTTGGACACTTCATACCGCTCATGCCTGGTCTGCTCTTAGAAGAGCTGCTTCAAGTGTATGATCATATCATATGCCTCCATGTTCTCGTGTTGCTTCTGAATCTTAGTGTTCATGGTGCAAAGCACCAGGCAAGTCATATCATTAGCATCGTCAATGATCTTTTGATGTGCTTTTATGGCAGCAACAATATTATTTTCTGGACCTTCAGGAACTTGCACTTCCAGAATGTACAGTTTCTTTTCTTGCTTGAGAACAATTCTCATGTTTCTGTAGAGATTGTGATGAAATCGATGGATTGTTTGCCATTCAAATTCTAGAAAATGAGAAATATACAAGTTTTAGTATTTTGTTAACAAATGACTACATTTAATAATGGCTAGATTATTTAACATCGCTCCCACTATTTTTCTTGGATTATTAACCCTCTCAATTAATGCGGAAAATATAATATATATTTTCTAGTGGGCCAAGATCCATATTTCACCTCTTCTTGCTCTTGCTTTGGCAAGTCACCAAAGAATTAGTTATTTAGGTAGGGACCATTTCCAATTGCATCCTATGCAACTCTTGGTTAAATTGGGCAAATAACTCCTTATTATATATCCCATAGGCTTTCAATCCTACTAAAGCAACCTAGTTGCGTCCAACCTCTTACTTCAACAATTGCACATTACGTGTTTGTGCTATCGCGCCGCTCTATAAAGAATCGAATCACATTGCTTTGGCAAGCCCGAATATAATACATTATAGTTTTAACGAATGTTAAGCAACGAAAAGGCAAAAATGCAATATATAAATTGAGGGATTTTACCATTTAATTTTTAATTTTTTTGTTGGTCCATATCAACTGATCTTATTTTGGTTGGGCAGTACCAAAAAAAAGACCAGGGTTTTTATTATTATCTTGTAACAATTTGCATGCATCATCCATAAACCAAAAATAAACAACAAGACAATAAATTAAACAATCACAAACAATAAGTAAGCGTGATGTGGACGTGGCCTCCTAAAACGAAGATATTATCAACCAATGAAAATATATATAAGCCCTAAAAAAACAGCAAGCTCATCTCCATGTGCCTCCATCTTTAGTTCATGCGCCTTAGGTTCTAGAATAATGCCTTCTTGTGGTTTCTTTAATCTTTAAGCTTCTTCTCCATGTCTTGACTATCATCTAACTATCTAATACTATCGAGCATCTATATTAAATAGAGAGACCTCACAAGTTGAGGAGAAGACTACACACAAGACGTAAAAACTTAATTAGTTACATTGATTACAATAAAACAAACAACAAAAATAAATGTAACACCCCCAAACAGGCCAAGCCGGAAGCCCGGGGATGTCACTCCGTACCCGAGATTAAACCCGGATACAAGAAGATTTTATAACAGAATATCCAACCCAAAATCCATAACATAATTAATTAAAACTTTAAACTTGTCTTGCCACAAACATGGGCATTTATCCAAGAAATTCTCTAAGTCTAACTGAAGTTCTAAATTAAATAAATGTGATCTACTAAACTTTTCCTCTGTATGTCGAGTCGCGCTCCCATTACTCCAAGCTTCCACCTAAACCTGTGGTGCATAAATAAAAAGAAACACCACAGTTTCCAAATTCAGCGGAAAATACTGAGTAAGCAACACCCAGACATGTAAACAGATTACGAAGCAGTTTAAAAACGACACATGAGTTTGAAGAGTAAAGAATTCGAGTAAGAGTGTAAGTATGAAATAATAATTCACCAATCTTTTCGTTCTATCACTTCACTTGTGGGGTAACATTCCCAAACTCTTCCTCATTTGTCTCATCGGGACTTCCAAATTTAAACAATAAAGCTCCATTCTTGGAAATCCATCTTTTTATCATGTTGACACAGGGAAGATCTACTAATAACTTGCTACCAGAAAATAAGTGTTGACACCCCCCTAAGACTTCTTGCGGCCAGAGAGGTACGTACTGGAGCGAACTCGGGGCGGTTGCGGCCGAGCAAAATAAATAAAAGGGGTCGAGAGACGTAGTCCACATCAACCAAAGCTCAAAATATTGATCCCCGATACAACTATTCCACTTTACTTTACATTTTATTATCATCTCATGTGATAGTTGTGATAGAATCACATTTGTAAAATCAGTAAAATTTCTCTAATAAACAGTTCAAGTAGATATTCCAATTTTGAGACAATAAATCACAAAAGAAGTTTAGACATGAAAGAAGATATGGGCGCTAGGCCTGGCATGTTTACTTACCTTGAATCTCAAGCAAAGCAAATCACTTCCTAGTAATACTCGACGTATCCTCCGTCAACGAAATTGTCGCCTACAAATTTAATAATATCCTAATCAACATATTGCACACGATGTCCGATAGGTAAAAGAAATAAATGCCTTACTAACTCTCAACAACCTTGCTAACGTGAACAACCTCTTTTATAATAAAATACTCTTTATAGAGTTAACGTTTATTATTTGTAAAAAGACACTAAGCTATAATTATATAAATATAACTTATAAGATTAGATAAAATATCCCAATTATTATTTAGGGTCGAGAAGCATATTATTTTACCCCAAAAACAATTATAATTCTAATAGTAGTTTCTCTCAACCAAACAAGCCTTAGTAGAGGGTAAATTATAAACTAACTAACTTTATTTAAAAGAAATAACAATTTTATATTAATAAAGTAACATATTCTAACTAGTTACAAATCTATAAAAATAAATAAGAAAAATATTTTTATCACACTTATTCTACACTTTTTTTTGGGGTAAAGATGAGTAAAAAATATTACTTTAAAAATGAATAAAAAAAAAACTTGCCGCTTGTGAGGTTTGAACTTGAAACCTACCCCCGACACAGACCCAAGCTCTTAATTGTTAGCAACTAACCTCTAGACCAAGCCCACACTTGCTTCGTTTATCTCAATTAATAATAGTTAATTTAACAATTATAAAATAATAATAATAATAATAATAACTATCAATAAAAGTGTAAAACAAAGAAAGAAAAAGAAGAGAAAGAGAACGGGTTATCATACCCGATAGATAAGAAGCGACGGGATGGGGAAGGGTCAGGCCGACGGTGGCGGACGGCGACGAAACGACGGCGTGGGGCTCGGTCGGAGCTCCGGCTGGGCTCTGCTCGGTCGGACCCGGTCGGAATCTGGCAAACTGAACGGAAAACGAGGGAGAGAGAGAGAGCTCCAGAGTGAGGGAGATTGAGAGAGCTAATGTTAGTGTGAGAAATCTCTGAGATTGAGGGGGTTTTTATAGGCTTTGGGTGTAGAATTTGCCGCCAAGGAGTAGACCCACCTGTTCATCGATTCCGAATTGGGACCAAAATTTGGCGAAAATGGTTTACTTGTTGCTAAATTATCGACCTTTGAAGAGTTTGGATCGAATTGTTAGTGTATTGGGACGAATTGGTGGTGTTATGGGCGGTTTGGGTGTTGGCCGCGAAGTCATCGGTTTGTTCTCCCGTCCATTGAAGGAGATGAGGAAGAATATGACTTCTTTAGGGTAAAGACACTTTCACCCCGCTAGGTTTATGCTTAGTACAACTACCACCACCAGGTTTTACTAAAAGACACTTTATAAGTTAAAAGAAAATACATAAAAGCACCTAGGTAGTTTATAACATTAAAAATAACTTTAAAATAATAACAACTAGTACCCAAACTTATACTAATGTCACATTAACACCCAATATTATTATTAAATACCCATATCTGTATATTAACACTTAATATTATCTAAAAATACTCGTTTCTAAATAACGGGGTATTTCATCCTTCCCCCTTAAAGAAAACTTCGTCCTCGAAGTTTAAACCCAATTCTAAACAACACTAAGGTATGTGTCTCCACTCTAGGATATAACTACCAATAACTAGTAAATGCAACCTAATTGTCATGCACGATGAGCAGTATTCAATAAGAAATGTGTGTTTAAAAAAATGAAAGGATTACATCCTTCCCCCCTTAGAGGAGTGACATCCTCGGAACTCAAAATATCTCGTCAAAAGGTGAAGACTCTTCTTCCTCATACCAACCCTTGCTTCGATTTGGTAACGATACTTCAATAAAAAGGGAAACTCAAATATTATTTGATAGACTATTACAACTTGAATTTCAAAAATTCCACTTTTCCTAAAACTTGAAGATAGGTTCTAAAATAATTTCTAATATTCGAAGAAACTAAAAGACACAAGTCTCAAAAACGCTTTCTAGGCGAGGGTGGGCGGGAAACTACTATCGTCAATGCTAATTCTTTAATCTATCACTTCTCCTGGTGTAGTATTGATGTGGTCTATTAGCCATAATCCTACACTATAACCTTTGCATCATTCATACAACACCCTAAAGTATAAGTGAAAAAAAATACAATACATGTCCTATAATGAGCAACTAATCAAGTAATATAACACATTGGCCACCAAACAATTAGTTTCACATGCATTTGCACACAGGCTGATCACACAAAGCTTTCGAAAACACTCCCCAACTTGTGATTACCAAACCCATACTCCAATGAAAGGCCTAAGCCCACATTTCTAAGCAAATTGGGTAGGCCAAAGTTCTTAGCTAGGAGAGGGTAAGAATACTCGCTTACTAAGCCTATTTTCTAAAGATCCAAACACATAACAACCCGATCCAAGACTACCCAAATTCCCAACGGCTTGTCAAATTTTAAATTCTTTCCCTATGTCCATTTTAAATTTCCCTACAGGTTTTAGATTTCCCTTTTGGATACCCAGGCTCTGATACCAACTGTAACACCCACAAAAAGGCCAAGCCGGAAGCCCGGGGATGTCACTTTGTACCCGAGATTAAACCCGGATACAAGGAGATTTTATAACAGAATATCCAACCCAAAATCCATAAAACAATTAATTAAAACTTTAAAACTTGTCTTGCCACAAACATGGGCATTTATCCAATCTAGAAATTCTCTAAGTCTAACTGAATTTCTAAAGTAAATAAATGTGATCTACTAAACTTTTCCTATGTATGTCGAGTCGCGCCCCCGCTACTCCAAGCTTCCACTTAAACCTGTGGTGCAGAAATAAAAAGAAACACCACAGTTTACAAAGTCAGCGTAAAATACTGAGTAAGAAACACCCAAACATGTAAACAGATTACGAAGCAGTTTAAAAACGACACATGAGTTTGAAGAGTAACGAGTTCGAGTAAGAGTATAAGTATGAAATAATAATTCACCAATCTTTTCCTTCTATCACTTCACTTGTGGGGAAACATTCCCCAACTCTTCCTCATTTTTCCCATCAGGACATCCAAATTTAAAAAATAATGGTCCATTCTTGGAAATCCATCTTTTATCATGTCGACACAGGGAAGATCTACTAATAACTGGCTACCAGACCATAAGTGTCGACACCTCCTAAGACTTCTTGCGGCCAGAGAGGTACGTACTGGAGCGAACTCGGGGCAGTTCTGGCCGAGAAAAATAAATAAAAGGGGTCGAGAGACGTAGTCCACATCAACCAAAGCTCAAAATATTGATCCCCGATACAACTTTTCCACTTTACTTTGCGTTTTATTATAATCTCATGTGATAGTTGTGATAGAATCACCTTTGTAAAATCAGTAAACTTTCTCTAATAAACAATTCAAGTGATATTCTAATTTTGAGACAACAAATCACAAAAGAAATTTAGACGCGAAAGAAGATATGGGCGCTAGGCCTGGCATGTTTACTTACCTTCAATCTCAAGCAAAGCAAATAACTTCCTAGTAATACTCGACGTATCCTTCGTCAACGAAATTTGTCGCCTACAAATTTAATAATATCCTAATCAACATATTACACACGAAGTCCTATAGGTAAAAGAAATAAATCCCTTACTAACTCTCCCCAACGTTGCTAACGTGAACAACCTCTTTTATAATAAAATACGCTTTGTAGAGTTAACTTTTATCATTTGTGAAAACACACTAAGCTATAATTATATAAATATAACTTATAAGATTAGATAAAATATCCCATTTATTATTTAGGGTAGAGAAGCATATTATTTTACCCCAAAACAACTATAATTCTAATAGTAGTTTCTCCCAACCAAAAAAGCCTTAGTAGAGGGTAAATTATAAACTAACTAACTTTATTTAAAAGAAATAACAGTTTTATTTGAATAAAGTAACATATTCGAACTTGTTACAAGTCTATAAAAATAAATAAGAAATTTTTTTTTATCACCCTGATTCTACACTTTTTTTTTTTGGGTAAAGATGAGTAAAAAAAATTACTTTAAACATGAATAAACAAAAAACTTGCCGCTTGTGAGGTTCGAACTTGAAACCTACCCCCGACAAAGACCCAAGCTCTTAATTGTTAGCAACTAACCTCTAGACCAAGCCCACACTTGCTTCGTTCTTCTCAATTAATAATAGTTAATTTAACAATTATATAATAATAATAATAATAATAATAATAATAATAATAATAATAATAATAATAACTATCAATAAAAGTGTAAAACAAAGAAAGAAAAAGAAGAGAAAGAGAACGGGTTATCATTCCCGATAGATAAGAAGCGACGGGATGGGGAAGGGTCAGGCCGACGGTGGCGGACGGCGACGAAACGACGGCGTGGGGCTCGGTCGGAGCTCCGGCTGGGCTCTGCTCGGTCGGACCCGGTCGGAATCTGGCAACCTGAACGGAAAACGAGGGAGAGAGAGAGAGCTCCAGAGTGAGGGAGATTGAGAGAGCTAATGTTAGTGTGAGAAATCTCTGAGATTGAGGGGGTTTTTATAGGCTTTGGGTGTAGAATTTGCCGCCAAGGAGTAGACCCACCTGTTCATCGATTCCGAATTGGGACCAAAATTTGGCGAAAATGGTTTACTTGTTGCTAAATTGTCGACCTTTGAAGAGTTTGGATCGAATTGCTAGTGTATTGGGACGAATTGGTGGTGTTATGGGCGGTTTGGGTGTTGGCCGCGAAGTCATCGGTTTGTTCTCCCGTCCATTGAAGGAGATGAGGAAGAATATGACTTCTTTAGGGTAAAGACACTTTCACCCCGCTAGGTTTACGCTTAGTACAACTACCACCACCAGGTTTTACTAAAAGACACTTTATAAGTTAAAAGAAAATACATAAAAGCACCTAGGTAGTTTATAACATTAAAAATAACTTTAAAATAATAACAACTAGTACCCAAACTTATACTAATGTCACATTAACACCCAATATTATTATTAAATACCCATATCTGTATATTAACACTTAATATTATCTAAAAATACTCGTTTCTAAATAACGGGGTATTTCATCCTTCCCCCTTAAAGAAAACTTCGTCCTCGAAGTTTAAACCCAATTCTAAACAACACTAAGGTATGTGTCTCCACTCTAGGATATAACTACCAATAACTAGTAAATGCAACCTAATTGTCATGCACGATGAGCAGTATTCAATAAGAAATGTGTGTTTAAAAAAATGAAAGGATTACATCCTTCCCCCCTTAGAGGAGTGACATCCTCGGAACTCAAAATATCTCGTCAAAAGGTGAAGACTCTTCTTCCTCATACCAACCCTTGCTTCGATTTGGTAACGATACTTCAATAAAAAGGGAAACTCAAATATTATTTGATAGACTATTACAACTTGAATTTCAAAAATTCCACTTTTCCTAAAACTTGAAGATAGGTTCTAAAATAATTTCTAATATTCGAAGAAACTAAAAGACACAAGTCTCAAAAACGCTTTCTAGGCGAGGGTGGGCGGGAAACTACTATCGTCAATGCTAATTCTTTAATCTATCACTTCTCCTGGTGTAGTATTGATGTGGTCTATTAGCCATAATCCTACACTATAACCTTTGCATCATTCATACAACACCCTAAAGTATAAGTGAAAAAAAATACAATACATGTCCTATAATGAGCAACTAATCAAGTAATATAACACATTGGCCACCAAACAATTAGTTTCACATGCATTTGCACACAGGCTGATCACACAAAGCTTTCGAAAACACTCCCCAACTTGTGATTACCAAACCCATACTCCAATGAAAGGCCTAAGCCAACATTTCTAAGCAAATTGGGTAGGCCAAAGTTCTTAGCTAGGAGAGGGTAAGAATACTCGCTTACTAAGCCTATTTTCTAAAGATCCAAATTTAAAAAATAATGGTCCATTCTTGGAAATCCATCTTTTATCATGTCGACACAGGGAAGATCTACTAATAACTGGCTACCAGACCATAAGTGTCGACACCTCCTAAGACTTCTTGCGGCCATAGAGGTACATACTGGAGCGAACTCGGGGCGGTTCCGGCCGAGAAAAATAAATAAAAGGGGTCGAGAGACGTAGTCCACATCAACCAAAGCTCAAAATATTGATCCCCGATACAACTTTTCCACTTTACTTTGCGTTTTATTATAATCTCATGTGATAGTTGTGATAGAATCACCTTTGTAAAATCAGTAAACTTTCTCTAATAAACAGTTCAAGTGATATTCTAATTTTGAGACAACAAATCACAAAAGAAATTTAGACGCGAAAGAAGATATGGGCGCTAGGCCTGGCATGTTTACTTACCTTCAATCTCAAGCAAAGCAAATAACTTCCTAGTAATACTCGACGTATCCTTCGTCAACGAAATTTGTCGCCTACAAATTTAATAATATCCTAATCAACATATTACACACGAAGTCCTATAGGTAAAAGAAATAAATCCCTTACTAACTCTCCCCAACGTTGCTAACGTGAACAACCTCTTTTATAATAAAATACGCTTTGTAGAGTTAACTTTTATCATTTGTGAAAACACACTAAGCTATAATTATATAAATATAACTTATAAGATTAGATAAAATATCCCATTTATTATTTAGGGTAGAGACGCATATTATTTTACCCCACAAAACAACTATAATTCTAATAGTAGTTTCTCCCAACGGAAAAAGCCTTAGTAGAGGGTAAATTATAAACTAACTAACTTTATTTAAAAGAAATAACAGTTTTATTTGAATAAAGTAACATATTCTAACTTGTTACAAGTCTATAAAAATAAATAAGAAATTTTTTTTATCACCCTGATTCTACACTTTTTTTTTGGGTAAAGATGAGTAAAAAAAATTACTTTAAACATGAATAAAAAAAAGTTGCTTCGAACTTGAAACCTACCCCCCAAACAGACCCAAGCTCTTAATTGTTACCAACAAACAACTAGACCAAGCCCACACTTGCTTCGTTCTTCCCAATTAGTAATAGTTAACTTAATAATTATATAATAATAATAATAACTATAAATAAAAGAATAAAACAAAGAAAGAAAAAGAAGAGAAAGAGAACTGGTTTCATACCCGATGGAGAAGAAGCGACGGGATGGTGAAGGGTGAGGCCGACGGTGGCGAGAGGCCGAAGGTGGCGAGAGGCCGACGGTGGCGGACGACGACGAGACGACGGCGTTGGGCTCGGTCGGAGCTCCGGCTGGGCTCTGCTCGGTCGGACCCGATCGGAATCCTGCAACCCGAACGGAAAACGAGGGAGAGAGAGAGAGAGCTCCAGGGTGAGGGAGATTGAGAGAGCTAATGTTAGTGTGAGAAATCTCTGAGATTGAGGGGGTTTTTATAGGCTTGGGGTGTAGAATTTGCCGCCAAGGAGGAGACCCACCTGTTGTTCATCGATTCTGAATTGGGACCAAAATTTGGCGAAATTGGTTTACTTTTTGCTAAATTATCGACCTTTGAAGAGTTTGGATCGAATTGTTAGTGTATTGGGACGAATTGGTGGTGTTTTGGGCGGTTTGGGTGTTGGCTGCGAAGTCATCGGTTTGTTCTCCCGTCCATTGAAGGAGATGAGGAAGAAGATGACTTCTTTAGGGTAAAGAAACTTTCACCCCGCTAGGTTTACGCTTAGTACAACTACCACCACCAGGTTTAACTAAAAGACACTTTATAAGTTAAAAGAAAATACATAAAACACCTAGGTAGTTTATAACATTAAAATTAACTTTAAAATAATAACAACTAGTACCCAAACTTATACTAATGTCACATTAACACCCAATATTATTATGAAATACCCATATCTCTATATTAACACTTAATATTATCTAAAAATACTCGTTTATAAATAACGGGGTATTTCATCCTTCCCCCCTTAAAGAAAACTTCGTCCTCGAAGTTGAAACCAAATTCTAAACAACACTAAGGTATGAGTCTCCACTCTAGGATATAACTACCAATAACTAGTAGATGTAACCTAATTGTCATGCACGATGACCAGTATTCTATAAGAAATACTGCATGATGTGTTAAAAAAAATAGAAGGATTACATCCTTCCCCCCTTAGAGGAGTGAAGTCCTCGGAACTCAAAATATCTCGTCAAAAGATGAAGTCGCTTCTACCTCATACCAACCCTTGCTTCGACTTGGTAACGATACATCAATAAAAAGGGAAACTCCAATATTATTTGATAGACTATTCCAACTAGAATTCCAAAAATTCCACTTTTCCTAAAAACTTGAAGATAGGTTCTAAAATAAATTCTAATATTCGAAGAAACTAAAAGACACAAGTCTCAAAAACGCTTTCTAGGCGAGGGTGGGCGGGAAACTACTATCGCCCATGCTAAATATTTAATCTATCACTTCTCCTGGTGTAGTATTGATGTGGTCTATTAGCCATAATCCTACACTATATCCTATTCATCATTCATACAATACCCAAAAGTATAAGTGAAACAAAATACAATACATGTCCTATAATGAGAAACTAATCAAGTAATATAACACATTGGCCACCAAAAAATTAGTTTCACATGCATTTGCACACAGGCTGATCACACAAGGCTTTCGAAAACACTCCCCAACTTGTGATTTCCTAACCCATTTTCCAATGAAAGGCTCAAACCCATATTTTTAAGCAATTTGGGTAGGCCGAAGTTCTTAGCTAGGAGAGGGTGGGAATACTCGCTTACTAAGCCTATTTTATGAAGATTCAAACACATAACAACCTTCTCCAATTCCAACGGCTTGTCAAATTTTAAATTCTTTCCCTATGTCCATTTTCAATTTCCCTACAGGTTTTAGATTTCCCTTTTGGATAACCAGGCTCTGATACCAACTGTAACACCCCCAAACAGGCCAAGCCGGAAGTCGGGGATGTCACTCCGTACCCGAGATTAAACCCGGATACAAGGAGATTTTATAACAGAATATCCAACCCAAAATCCATAAAACAATTAATTAAAACTTTAAAACTTGTCTTGCCACAAACATGGGCATTTATCCAATCTAGAAATTCTCTAAGTTTAACTGAAGTTCTAAAGTAAATAAATGTGATCTACTAAAATTTTCCTATGTATGTCGAGTCGCGCTCCTGTTACACCAAGCTTCCAACTAAACCTGTGGTGCAGAAATAAAAACAAACACCACAGTTTCCAAAGTCAGCGGAAAATACTAAGTAAGCAACACACATACATGTAAATAGATTACGAAGCAGTTTAAAAACGACACATGAGTTTGAAGAGTAAAGAATTCGAGTAAGAGTCTAAGTATGAAATAATAATTCACCAATCTTTTCCTTCTATCACTTCACTTGTGGGGAAACATTCCCAAAATTTTCCTCATTTTTCCCATCGGGACTTCCAAATTAAACAATAAAAGTCCATTCTTGGCAATCCATCTTTTATCATGTTGACACTGGGAAGATCTAATACTAACTAACTAACAGACCATAAGTGTCGACACCCCCCTAAGACTTCTTGTGGCCAGAGAGGTACGTATTGGAGCGAACTCGGGGCGGTTGCGGCCGAGCAAAATAAATAAAAGGGGTCGAGAGACGTAGTCCACATCAACCAAAGCTCAAAATATTGATCCCCGATACAACTATTCCACTTTACTTAATGTTTTATTATCATCTCATGTGATAGTTGTGATAGAATCACATTTGTAAAATCAGTAAAATTTCTCTAATAAACAGTTCAAGTAGATATTCAGATTTTGAGACAATAAATCACAAAAGAAGTTTAGACACGAAAGAAGATATGGGCGCTAGGCCTGGCATGTTTACTTACCTTGAATCTCAAGCAAAGCAAATAACTTCCTTGTAATACTAGACGTATCCTCCCTCAACGAAATTTGTCGCCTACAGATTTAATAATATCCTAATCAACATATTGCACACGAAGTCCGATAGGTAAAAGAAATAAATGCCTTACTAACTCTCCCCAACCTTGCTAACGTGAACAACCTCTTTTATAATAAAATACGGTTTATAGAGTTGACTTTTATTATTTGTAAAAAGACACTAAGCTATAATTATATAAATATAACTTATAAGATTAGATAAAATATCCTATTTATTATTTAGGGTAGAGAAGCATATTATTTTACCCCAAAAACAATTATAATTCTAATAGTAGTTTCTCCCAACCAAACAAGCCTTAGAAGAGGGTAAATTATAAACTAACTACTTTATTTAAAATAAATAACAATTTTATTTGAATAAAGTAACATATTCTAATTTGTTACAAGTCTATAAAAATAAATAAGAAAATTATTTTTATCACCCTTATTCTACACTTTCATTTTTGGGTAAAGATGAGTAAAAAAAATTACTTAAAACATGAATAAAAAAAACTTGCCTCTTGTGAGGTTCGAACTTGAAACCTACCCCCCACACAGACCCAAGTTCTGAAGTGTTAACAACAAACCACTGGACAAAGCCCACACTTGCTTCCTTCTTCCCAATTTATAATAGTTAAGTTAACAAATATATAATAATAATAATAATGACTATAAATAAAAGAATAAAACAAAGAAAGAAAAAGAAGAGAAAGAGAACGGGTTTTCATACTCGATGGAGAAGAAGCGACGGGATGGTGAAGGGTGAGGCCGACGGTGGCGGACAACGACGAGACGACGGCGTCGGGCTCGGTCGGAGCTCCGGCTGGGTCGGACCGTTTGGAATCCGGCGACCCGAACAGAAAACGAGGGAGAGAGAGAGAGAGAGAGCTCCAGGGTAAGGGAGATTGTGAGAGCTAATGTTGGTGTGAGAAATCTGTGAGATTGAGGGGGTTTTTATAGGCATTGGGTGTAGAATTTGCCGCCAAGGAGGAGACCCACATGTTGTTCATCGATTCCGAATTGGGATTAAAATTTGGCAAAATTGGTTTACTTGTTGCTAAATTATCGACCTTTGAAGAGTTTGGATCGAATTGTTAGTGTATTGGGACGAATTGGTGGTGTTTTGGGCGGTTTGGCTGTTGGCGGCGAAGTCATCGGTTTGTTTTCCCGTCCATTGAAGGGGATGAGGAAGAAGATGACTTCTTTAGGGTAAAGACACTTTCACCCCACTAGGTTTAGGCTTAGTACAACTACCACAACCATGTTTAACAGAAAGACACTTTATAAGTTAAAAGAAAATACATAAAAAAACCTAGGTAGTTTATAACAATAAAATTAACTTTAAAATAATAACAACTAGTACCCAAACTTATACTAATGTCACATTAAAACCCAATATTATTATGAAATACCCATATATGTATATTAACACTTAATATTATCTAAAAATAATCGTTTCTAAATAACGGGGTATTTCATCCTTCCCCCCTTAAAGAAAACTTCGTCCTCGAAGTTGAAACCAAATTCTAAACAACACTAAGGTATGACTCTCCACTCTAGGATATAACTACCAATAACTAGTAAATGCAACCTAATTGTCATGCACGATGAGCAGTATTCTATAATAAATACTGAATGATGTGTTTCATAAAAATGGAATGATTACATGAAAACTCACTTGGATTCAAGAAAGGCTCAGAATAAAACAGAAGACATTTTCAAGACCTTGAAAATGGTGTTCAAGGCCTTGAAAAACAAGCCTCAAAGCCTTGAAAAAGATGATCAGAAGGATACAAGTGACAAAGCCACTACTTCAAGACCTGAAAAGATATATGGAGAACCTGAACCATGGTCTCCAAGAAAGAGATTCAAATATCTTTCATCTCATCCATTTTATAATATCATTTCAGATCCAACCACTGATACACAAACCAGATCACAGTTGAAGAACTTATGTGCTTTTAATGCTTTTATCTCTCTTGAAGAACCTAAAACTGTGAAGGAAGCACTACAAGAAGCAGACTGGATCATTGATATGCAAAGTGAACTCAATGAGTTTGAAAGGAATAAGGTTTGGAACCCGGTTCCTCCACCTACAAATCAGTCTGTCATTGGTACCAGATGGGTGTTCAGAAATAAGTTGGATGATAATGGAAAAGTGAGCATAAAAAAGCAAGGTTAGTTGCTCAAGGTTACAATCAAGAAGAAGGTATTGATTATGAGGAAACTTTTGCTCCAGTTTCCAGGTTAGAAGCAATTAGAACTTTTCTTGCATTTTCATCTTTCAAAAACATGAAACTATTTCAAATGGATGTGAAATGTGCATTTCTGAATTGATACTTGTAAGAAGAAGTTTATGTTGCACAACCTCCTGGTTTTGAAAGTGATAAGTTTTCAGATCATGTTTATAAACTTAAAAAATCTCTTAATGGTTTGAAACAAGCTCCAAGAGCTTGGTATGAAATATTGTCAAAATTTCTGCTTAAAAATGATTTCAAAAGAGGATTGGTAGACAAAAACCTTTTCATAAAGATTCATGGGAAAGATCAACTTGTAGTTCAGATTTATGTTGATGATATGTTGTTTGGAGCTACTAATGATCTTCTATGCAAAGAATTCTCAATCTTATGAGCAGGGAATTTGAGATGAGTATGATGGGAACGTTGAACTTCTTCCTTGGACTTCAAATACATCAATTGAAGAAGGCATCTTTCTGCATCAAAGCAAGTGTACTAGAGACTTGTTGAACAAGTACAACATGTCTCAATCCAAAGAGATCAAGACTTTAATGAGTTCTAAACTATTATTAGATAAATATTAATCTGGTAAGAGTGTCAATGTGAAAGAGTATAGAGGTACGATTGGATAATTACTATACCCTACTGCTAGTATACCAGATATCATGTTCAGTGTATGTATGTGTTCAAGATTTGAAGCTGTTCCAAAGGAATCACACTTAACTGATCTGAAGAGAATATTCAGATATATCAATGGTACCAAAGACTTAGGGCTTTGGTATCCAAGACATTGTAACTTCTCTTTGCATGGATTTCAAATGCAGAATTTTAAGGTTACAAAGTTGAAAGGAAGAGCACTTCTGGAACTTGCCAATTTATTGGATCATCTCTAATCAGTTGGCACTCCAAGAAACAGAACTCAATTGCTCTATCAACAGTTGAAGATGAATACATATCTGCTGGTGCATGTTGCTCACAAGTGTTGTGGATTGCTCAACAGTTTAGGGATCTTGGGTTTGATTTCAGAAGTGTTCCCGTCAAAAGTGACAACACTAGTGCAATATCTATCACAAAGAACACTGTACAACATTCAAGAACCAAGCATATTAATGTTAGACATCATTTCATCAGATATCATGCTGAGAAAGGTGATACTGTTCTTGAATTCGTTTCTACTAACATGCAACTTGAAGATATATTCACTAAACCATTTCCAGATGAAAGATTATCAGCTCTAAGACTGGAATTAGGCATGCTAAATAAAGATGCATTGGTTTATTGGGAGCATTTGGTAAGAAGGTAAGTCATTATGTGGTTTTCAAAGGTTTGAACTGATTTTCAAAGCCTTGAAAATCCTTTCAAAACTTTGATCTTATTTTCTTCAGTGTTATGGCTTTTCAAGACCTTGAAAACCTTTTCAAACCCTTGAAAATGAGTCTGCTGAACTAGTTAGTCGAAAATCTTGGATCTTTCAATATTGGGTTCTATCTCTATAGATATTTGCTCAATATTGCCCCTACCTTTTTAAAATTAATTTTTAGCCAAATATTGTATTTTAATATTTGTTTCCAACGGCCTAAATTATTTGAATCTTCTCTGATTATTACATATCTTTTCAGATCAGAGAGATATTCTAGTTTCCTTTTGAAACTCAAACACTCTAAGTATTGATCTTCTTCTCTTCTCTATCTCTCCGTATCATTCCTACATCTAACCATTCTTCTCCCGAACCCTAATGAGTACTAGGAGAGCATCAGACATAATCAAGATGGATGGAGGATCAAAACCTAGTTCAGAGAAAAAAAGAAAGGCAGCTGTGGATGAAGTTCAAGAGATCAGTGGAGACTCTAGCTCTAGAACTCCCAGTGCAGAGGCAGTTGCAGAACTTCCATTACCCAAAAAGAAAGTCAAGAAGGTTGCAACTCCCTCCTCAGAAAAGAAGAAGAAGAAGAGAGAGAAGGCTGCTGCAGAAAACCAACCTAAAGCAGAGATTTCTAGCCCAAAGAAGTTGAAGAAAAAGAAGAAGGAAACTCAAGCTGAAAAAGGGAAAGGAAAGGTAACAGAGGAACAGCCAGAAGACAATGTGGAGAAAGCATTGCAGATCTACTCAAAGAATACTACTCCTGATGAATCTTGGTTCATCTCTAATCCTTCAAAAGGTCAGTGGTTAGATGGCTTTGCTTCCAGATCTATTGCTTTCTGTAGTATGATCAACATGCATATGGTAGAACACATGAATCTTAAGTGCATCTCTATGTTAAAGAAGAGTTATACGTGGGTTTTGCTGAATCCCAAATAGTTAGCCTACCCAAGACTCACCAGACTCTTCTATCTGAACTTGAAACAAGCTAAGAGATTAGCACACTTGGTAATTCAATCTAGAGTTGCTGTAATTGAGATTGAATTGGATCGCTCTGAGTTTGATAATGTGCAAGGATGTCCCAAGAGGTATGACACAAACAATCACCCTCCTAAGACAGAAGTACTGAAACTAGCCAGAGAAGAGTTCTACCTACCAAACACTCCCACCTAAGTCAAGCAATTAAAACACTCTGTGTTAAATGTTGAAGCCAAAGTCCTTCACACTATTTTGGTAAGGTGTATCTTTCCCCGAGAGCACTCTAGAGAGTTGGTGACTGAGAGCATGCTGCAAATCATGTATCTTATAATGCATGATTCTGAGATTGATCTTCCAAAGTTAGTGATTGAACATATTCTCTTTAGAAATACCGATCAAAGGAAACATCCTCTTCCATATGAAAATCTGCTCACCTTGTTCTTTGAACATTTTGAAATTTCAACAAGTGGAGAGAAATCAGTCACTTCTGGCATTGGAATGCTTAATGAGAAAGCTTTTCAGAAAATTGGAGTGGTAAAAACTAAAGAAAAGACTTGGAAGCTCTACTCAGATTTGACTAAAGAAGAACTGGGTGCGAATTAGTTTCTTAAGCCCAAGACCTTGACCCCCACATCAAGTCAGACTTCTAAGCCTACAAACAATCAAAGACTTGATGGTTTGGAATTGGAGTTGAAAGAGATCCAATAAATTGTTTATGGAATTAAAACTGCTATGGGGCAATTCAAGTATATGGTGGAAAACATCTTCAGGAGCATGCCTGCGTTTGATGTTCCTGAGGATGAAAAAGGTACAAAGAAAGGTGGTTCTGACAAGAATTTTCCAAGTGAACATTCCAACCAGGAAGAGGCTGCTCCAGTCAAAGATAAGGGAAAAACAAGTGGTAGAACAAGCTGCTTAGGAAGGATATGAAGTTAACAGTCCTGACTCAGATGATATGCTGATTACTTTGAAGAGAAAGAAGAAATCTTCAAAGGCTGCTACCAAGTTTTAAAGTGAGGAGTAAGAGGGATATCAAGATGGAGACGAAGACCCAACCCCTTAATCATGCCTACTCTTTCTTCCCCATTCAATCTTTTAAGTTTTTAAGTGTTTATTTTCAAAATTTTCCAGACACTTGATCCAACATTTTCTCTAAAATTTTTGATGAAATTCAAAAATGGGGAGAAATTCTAGGTGGTTTTTAGGTTTTTATTCTTAGAAATTATCTGCTGAACTTTTTATTTTCTGTTGCTGAATTAAATAAGTTGGATCTTTTGGAACTATTATGTTATTTGAATCTTTTGGAACTATTATGTTATTTGAACTGTATACTAATCAGTATTTTTTGCAGAAGACTAAGAATCAAACAAGTCTTGGTTTTGTCTTTCATCAAGGGGGAGATTGTAAGTTCATAGGTTACACAAGGCTTAAAATAGTAAAACTATTTCAAGGCCTTGAATCAGCTTTCAAAGCCTTGAATCTGTTCTCAAGGGCTTGAAAATAGTAAATCTTGAAACTGGATTCAATGCCTTGAAACTGAATAACCTGTATGCTTATTCTCAGGGGGAGTTTTCTGTGAACTCTTCTAATTTGATTTATCCTCTCTCATCCCTATGCTTGATTTATAATTATTTGATGATGAAAGAAAAATTATCTCGACATATTTCTCAACATAAGAAGTCATCTGTTTTACCATGTGTTTGCATGGAATTTTACTTCATAGTTTGCAGGGATAGTTTCCTAATCTGACTTGTGCAGGAAAGGAAACAGTTGGAGAAGATGATTATGTGATCAATCAAACCTACATGACAGCTTCTCAATTTCTTTAAATGCAAGATCACAACAATATATCTGAAGATTGTGATCATCTAACCTTTGTAGAATATGTCAAAGAGTCAAAGTTTGTTGCCTACAAAAATCTAGATTTGTTGCTGGAAATAAGGGAAGATTTGCAGATCATTTTGAAGTATAAATAGATCTCATTTATGAAGCAACAAGACACAACACTCTACAGGCAAAAAAGAGAGACACAATGCTGAAATTACAAGCATCAAAGAAGTTCATCATTCTCACAATCCAACACACAGAATTTCACTGCATTCTTCATTGCAGTTTCTATTATAGTGTTCTTCTGTATTGTAATTAATTGGTAGATCATATCTGTAATACTTTTATAAATCATTCTCAAGGATTGTTCAAAGTGAACAATAGAGAATCCTTAATTAATCAGTTAGCTAGAGCAGGTACTGTAGGGTTTTGATCATGGATGTGCAACGGAAACACAAACAAACATAATTTATGCAATACCCTCCAAGGATCACAAGTCAAGAGACATAACGATGGTAAGGGAAGAAATCAATAACACACCTTAGGGTTTATCCTTTGATGACTTCAAACCCGAATCTTCACGTTCTCTATAGTTGATCCACGCCTAGAGTTGAATTCTAGATCTTCCCAATCCTTTGTGCTAGCCCCGAATGAGGAACAAAAAGAAAAATCACGCAAAACGAGACAACAAGGAGGTCTCGGCCTCCTTGTGGGCCGACGGGGACGGGCGGCGGCAAAGGGGGCGACGGGTCCCTCTTTGCTTGCTTGCTCTCTCCTTTTTGTTCTCTCCCACCCAAGTTATGATCAATAAGTTCATAAGTGTGGGAAGGAAGGAAGGAGTGTCCTTTATATAGTCCAAAAAATCCTTGCCAACTACCTAAAGGACCTAATCTAGTCCTACTAGAATTCGGTTTAGTCCCTTCATTGCAAATTAGTCCTTCTAAGTTTGCAAGGTTTTGCAAAGTGATCCTTCTAATTAATTAATCCTATTAATTAATTACCAAATCTAGTTCAACTCTATATAGCATGTGACCCCATAGGTTCTATCTAGTTGGTAGCAACGCCTTGCTAATATGGAGCGGTTTCTAGCAAAACATCCATTCCAGCCAACTAATAGAATAGTCATCTAGACAAACCTTGTACAAGTAATTGTCTCATCCCTTTGTCTCTATATCCAGATTGGACATGAGACATACAAGTCACACTCGTATATCCAATCCATAGTTTATCGATCCATGGTAATAGCCTTATTCGTTCAAATAACATTAATATACCATATTGATTTATTTGAGTCTTGCCTGACATTCTATAAGCACTATCCCTCGAGTGGCCTAGGATATTTTCTCCCGTTATGTGGGAGGGACAAATTCTATCTACGATCACTACGATCTCTAAGCTTGCTTCTTATTGTATCCGGTACACGCCTTTATAACTACCCAGTTACGGTGTAGCGTTTAACGCTACCAAAATCACAATAATCCACAACTAGAATATCTAGCGACTTCAAGTCTAAGGATGACAATCCCATTGCACCACGAGAAGCACTTGTGACTTAACATAACGTGTATGTAGCCTTCTCGAGATGGGTCAATCCAGTGCGTCATTACCCTTAATGCACACCTATGTGTTGGATCATGATATCTCCATATCAATCCAACCCCATACTAGTCTATAGATGATTTTCCTATTAATCATTATACTGGACTAGGGATATTTAAGATAAACAACACGATTGTAAATTTAAGGAATTCATTATATTAAATATCCAATAAATAATACAATGAATGTTCTAGCCATAAATAAATTCATACTAAACTAGATTTCCTCTAGGGCATCTATTCCAACAGGTACTAGATAGGTTAAAGATAACCACAAGCTGTAACAGAGTAAGCGAATTCTCTGTTCTTGAGATTTAGGGCTTAGCTTTTGATTAATATGAATTGATTGAAATTCTGCAGGGAGAAGATCCCTGACGTAGAGACGTAGGTCCAAGTGTACTGAAATCTATAAATCCTTTGTCTCTTACATTTACAGTTGAGTCATATTCATTGTTTCTACATCATTCAAATATGTCTGTTTTTCAAGGGTTTGAAACTCTTTTCAAGGCCTTGAAAAAGACTTGTCTGTTTTACTGCAAATGTATTTCAGTCCAAAGGATTGAATTTGTGTTCAAGGCCTTGAACTCTTTTTCACTAAAACTAAACTCTTTTTCTCATCTAGTTTTTCAAAAAGTTGGCATACTCTATTCAACCCCCCCCCCCCATTCTAGAGTATTTGTGCTGCATATTCATCTGCATACTCCCCTTTAACCTCTAAAGAAAGACAAGGAGAGTAGACTCCAAACTGGGTTGCTTTTTCGAATGAGCAAACTCGACTTCAGTTCCTGCCAAGGCTCCTGCTATCAGAATAGGAGATTATCCATTCAAGTCTATATTCTCCAAGAACGCCAATCAGTATGGTTTCTATTCACTTCTGGATAAAGAGCATTACTTGTTTCCGAAATTGATCTTAGTAGAGAAGATAGAGGTGGTGAAAAAGGAGTCATACAATGCGAGAAAAGCCTATGCAAACAATTTCAATAAGGTAAATTCAATGATTCTCCTCATCTCTTTTGAACCCATGATAAGCATATGCCATACTAAGTTCGCGTTGTAATATAGTGTTGTTTCAGGAGGTACGTGTATGCGGACCAAAGCGTTGGGTTTGCTGACATTCTGCGGTCAAAGGATAAGTCAAACGTCGCTATTGAACTTGAAATGGCAATGAATCTAGAAGTCCATGACCATATGTGGAACTCGCTTGCGAACTTAATCTTGTCAATCACTGAATCTGACAAAAATCCCAAGAAGAAGAAAGCTTCTGGTGAGCCTTCGGTGGATGTGACAGCCCAAGTACCTAGACAGGAAAAGCGCCCAAGGAGAAACCCTGCTACTAATCAGAAAGTGCTGACAAGGAACAACACTGCCCCTAAATAGAAAACAGTGACAAGAGGAAGAAGCAAAGTCCAACCTCCATCTACAAAGGAAGTTGCTGGCAGGCGACACGCAACATAGATAACTTTGTGGAGCACGATCCTAATAAATCCTTCACTATGAGAGAAGGTAACAAAACCGCATTTCCGTTATTCTTAAGTTAAGATAGTCATTTCACTCTGTTAAAAATGCATGTATGTATACATTATGGATAGCGAAGTTTCAGTAGAAGTATTGAGAGACCTCACCGAAGAAGAGGCGATTGCAGAGTCTAGGTCCATGGCTGCGTAAAAAGCCAGAAATACAAGGCTGGAGGAGGAGAACCAAATTGAAAAAGCTCTCAAAAAAGATTCTTGAAGAGAAAGAGCAACGTTCGCAGTCAGCCATTGGACAAATGCAGCGCATGCAAGAGGACTTTCAAGAGATCGTCGGCGACGAAGATGAGGAAGGTACTATATTCTAATTTTCCTTATCATGTAAAGATATTATGTTTGGAACGTTAAACCTAGGAGTGTCCAAATGTGACATTCGTCAGTGGTTATATGATCAGTGCGCAGAGACATCAGGTAAATAACTCCTTTAGAGCTGCTATGTGCTGCGCAGACTAACGTGCTATTCGCAAGTATATAAATCGAGTAATACCGGGTGTATTTCAACACGAGTGATCGTTCCCATGAGGACTGTTTAGTGTTTCTAGAGTGATAAGAATTTAACTTGCATTGTATAAACGGAGGAGTTATTTGAGAGTGTGATTAGTAACTACTGTGCACAAGAGATTCCGGCGGGGAGACCTCCGTGTACACCGTATGTAGTGGATCAAGGATCGCACAGGAAGAGAGGGGTTTTGTGTAGGGAGAGAGCAAGGCAGTAGCAATGTCTGAGAGAGAGACAGAGGTTTGGCAGAGCTTCCGCGTATGGCGAGTGTGTTCTCCTTTGTATGGAAAGGTTAACGTCCTATATATAGCAGAGAACGTGACCGTTGTAGTGTGGTTAATGCGCCCATTAATGGCGGCTTAATTAGCTTAACCATAACGGCACGTTCGTCCGAGTATATAGGGACCGTTATAGCACGTTGTGCGCGAATACCGGAACCGTTACGAGGTTGACCGGGTTTGACCGGATTGACCGGGTTTATGGAGCTCGTGCCATAAATCTCTCAAAACAGTTACTAAAGGTCGCGTGCGGGCTTGACTCGCACGCGACAGGGCTTACTCTAGCCTCCAAACCACAAAGTCCCTACAAGTCCCGTGCAGCGGTATGCGAGGGCTCTGTCTCGCAGCCCCCACATGGATCAGCTCGGCTGGTGATCCAGTGTGTGTGGAGCACAATATGGTGTGCTGGATGGTTGCCACGTGGCCAAGATCTGTCAGCTCAGAAAGCATTATCTACATTAGCCCCCTTTCTGCGCGTGAAGACTCATAGCTGCATAGACTTCCATGCGCGGAAACCAACATACGCGTCGTTGCCACGCACCAATTCAAATACGGGTAAGTTCAGCCCCCGTGCGTGCCATTATGACCTAAAATCCCTAGAGTCGTGCCGTCTGGCCTTTAGGGTTTTAGGCGTGACGTCAGCTTGTCCTGTGATTGCGCGATTCGACGGTGACGGTTGCGATTCGACTACTGAAAGGACGCAACCCTTCATTGTTTTGGATAAATACTTTGTATCCCCCATTATTGCAAAGCATCACTTCTTTCTCTTAAAGTGAATGGTACCCGGAGATCTTCAAGAGCAGATTCAGATAATCAATCACCAGTTCAGGACTGCAAATCGTGTTCATCAATTGTGCATATCCAAGCAGGCTTCAAGAAAACAAGGTTGGCCTCGTTTAATTTTTGATTTAAGATACCGGTGTTTGCCTTGAACTGCGTTGAATCTGTAAACCCATGAAATTTGTGAAGAGGCTTTGATCTTTGAACCCACTTTTGCTTTAATCCTTCAACAATATAAGATCTTGCAACTCCCTGATTTCTGAAATTGATACCAGAAACTGTTCGTCTTCCTTTGCATAGATCTTGAATTTCAAAATTCAAACTGAAGTGTGGTATTTCTCCCCCCTTTTTTTCTTGCTCTTCCACAGGAATGGCCAAGACAAAAGGAACCAGACCCGTCAAGGAAGATGAAGAGATACCCGACCTTCCGCAGGCCTTGTGGCGAAAAGCCCCCTATTTAGGCGGCAAAGATTTCTACCATGCGAGGGTTAAGGCGAAGAGGATGCCTGATCCTGTCCCGGTTGAGCGATTGCTGACACTGACTCGCCCAGTTAACTCAGCCTTGCTCGAGTTGATTGGTTCCGAGGATGTGGTTCGATTGGGAATCGAGAACGGGCACTTCCCCTATACTGCGATTTCTACCCAGGCGTTCGTCCAGAAATTGGACTATATGGATGAGTGGATTGACCACGTGTTGGACCACCATGCCGCGACTCTTGATGAAGCCGGCGTATACTTCGCAGTTCGTGCTATGAAGGGTGCTGCCGTGAAGCTGGATCAGTCCATGCTTCTAGACCTTCTGTCCCATTACTCACCTGCGACTCACACGTTCCATTTTGCTGAGTTCGAAGCTGCCCCCACACTCGAGGATGTGCAAATGCTGTACGAACTTTCCCCCATGGGTGAAGTTGACCCTTTGAGTCCTTTGAGGACATCTGCGGAGATTGCTTTATACACGAAGATGGAGGAATGCCTAGCAGTGGTGAAGAAAATCTCCACCCGGTGGACCACTACAAAGGTCCTTCCGAATTGGCAGTTGGTTGATACGTCTGCGAAGAACACCTGGAACAAATGGTTGCAGTACTTCTTCCGAGACTATGCGAACAGCAGCATCACTAAGAAGCTTCTGAGTGAGAACCCAGAGGCCGAGAATTATGTAGAGGGTAAAGGCTATCATTTGACCCTTTGTGCTTTTCTCTGTGCTTGGCTGTCGAGGTACCTGATTGATGGTCACCCCCATGACGGGGTCTTCTACTATGTTTTGCCACTTGCTGTGAGGCTCGCCCTTGGCCAGAGAGTCGCACTCGGACCCTTGGTCTTGGGCACGCTGTACTATAGGCTTGATCAACTGGTCCTGGCCATGAAAGAGTCGCGCGGCCGTCTCGATGTACTGACTTTTGTCAATATTTCTTTTTTGACAATGTGGGTTTTCGAGCGATGGCCATCCTATGCTCCAACTGCTCTCAAACTTGACAAGTGGTGTCCCCCAGGCGAGACCGAAGAGCGTAACAGCGGCAGGGCTGCGAGGTGGTTTGGAGCGAGCAACACCAAGTGCGTGTGGAGTTTGATATGCGACAAGCGGAAAGAGTTTACCGCCAGGCCCTATGCCACACGTGTCGAGAACGTGCGATGGTTTCCCAAGCTGTACCCTTCCAAGGGTGTTGTCTTTTCAGAAGAGCTTCTCTTCGAAGAGGGACCGCATTTCCATGAGCGCTACCGCGAGTTCTTTTGCTGGTGTCTGCGAGGTTCCCTTCCTGCCCTCGCAGAGCATATTCGTGAGCTCGCGCCAAGGTATGAAAAGCTTACCATGGACGTTGACCCCACTCGAGTTTCTCCTCAGTTCGGTTTTGATGCGGTGGCCCCATCAATCTGGCCCCAGTCCATTATCAGAGGGTGCTATAAGCGCTTGCTAACAAAGGAGTGCAAGACGGTATTCATGAACAATCTTCCCTTTGAACAACCTGCGAGAACCCGTGAGGGTGGTTGTTCCCAAAACTGGCTCGCATACTGGATTGCCCAGCAAACGAGGATTGAGACGCAGTCGGCCGCGCAGTCAAGCAGAGCTCCCTTGATCAAAAGAAACTCTTTTCCGTTTCGCCCCAACTGCAGTCTGAGCGAGTCTGAGTATGGTTGCTACTCACTACTGGATCGTGAGAACCATTTATGTCCTGATGTCTTTCTGAAGGAGAAGGTCGCCGCAGTTAAGAAGGGCGACACGCATGTCGTCACATACAGCAAGGCATTCGCTGCGGTAAGCAATTTCTTCATGTGCGTCAAGCTTCTTGATTTTATTATGCTGACACCTTTATTCCGTGCTGTTTGCTGTAGTGTCATGTGCGGAGATTCGCATCTGGTGATCGCTCCAAGTCATTGGTTAACACCATTGTTGCCACCAGAAGACAAAAGCAGTCATTCCGGCTAGCATGGAGGATGGACCCTGAGGTCGAAACAAAGATTCGCGCAGTCATGAATGCTTTTGCTGACTCGCTGATAGACAATGCTCCGGCTCCGTCTCCTCCTGGAGATGACCCGTCCCCTCCAGCGACTGCGGCGCCGAGAGTGAAGAGACCTAGGCAAAAGGGAATTAAGATTTCTTCCCCTAGAAGTGCTCCAGCTTCTTCTCCAGTGAGGTCCCTTTCTATCAAGTACAAAGGCAAAGGTCGCATGCCCAGCAAGGTGCGGAAAGAGCTCGCAGTTGAGTCTTTCGTTCCATTCAACCAAGAGGAAGAGGAAGAGAGGCAGAAGCCCCAAGAAAGTGATGAAGAAGAAGAAGCAACAGTTGTGATGCATGAGGAAGAATCAGGAGGTACCTCCGTCGCATTTCCTTTCCCATTATCGTAACTTCTTTGCACTTCTTTTCTTAAACCAATCATATCTTCGCAGATGATGATGATGATGAGACCATTGGTGGCCTTTTGGCCAAGAGACAAAAGAGAGATATCCAGTCTGGCATTCCAGACGATCCCATAAGCGAGGACATTCTTGCTGAGTCCAGGAAGACAGCCGCGGAGGCTGCTGAAAAAAGGAGGCAGCGGGAAGAGGAGGAGCTCGAGCGTGTGAAACAGCGGAGCCTCGAAGAGCAGCATGTTGACGACTTAGTGCGTCCAGCTAGCGAGGAAGATGAGCTTCCCGAAGAAGTGGTTCCCCAGGCAGAGGAGGAAGATGCGGTTCCGAAAGAGGATGCAACAGCGCTGGAGCAAGTTCAAGCGGACTTTGAGGAAATCGCAGGCGGCGATAAAGGTGAGATCTTCAATCTCGCAGTAACTTATAGAGATGTTATTGTGGGTGCGTTAAACCATGGTGTGTCAAAGACTGACATCCGCCGTTGACTAGTAGACAAGTGCGGAGAACCTTCAGGTAAATGTTTAAGCGATATGCATGTGCTAGACCTGAGCAACTTGAAACAGGATCATGACTGGTTTCTTCGCATCCCAGGTCACGCTCCTTTTAAAGACTTGCTTAGTGAGGAGACACTAATAGGACATGGTTCCACATCCTTAGTGTATGATGGAGATACCTCAATTCCACCTTCGCGTGGAGGTGCTTACTCTTAGCTTTAGTAAATATAGCAAAATAACTTATAGCGCAAGTTACCTCATATCATCGCATTTAATATTGCAGGTCATGCTGAGGAACCTGTGCTGGAGCAGAGAAGTCAGCCTTCTGCGTCCTATGTTCCGATTCCAAGCTCCCATACCGAGAAGCCTGTCGCAGCTGGTGAACACGCAAGTGAGCCTCTCGAGGATATCATTGAACTTTCCGATGATGCTGAAGCAGATGCTGAGCTAATGGATGAAGATGTCCATGCTGGTGCTGAGGAAGTAAGGACAAGTGCTGCTAATGCTTTCGCATCTGATAGCGTCCTTCGCCAAGCGACTTCGGCTGTCCCTTCGCCTCCGGCGATGAATGAGCCAGTGGCACCTATTCCTGCGTGGAGCTTTTGGGGCTCGCAGGTTGGGAATGCAGTCGCAGCTGGTGCGGCCTACACTCTTCCTCCTGACCATGAGAGGTTGGAGCTCGCAGCTGATAGGAGAGCTATGGAGCGAGGACAGTCTTTGGCCAACCTGGAAGCCCGCATTCCTTCTCTTCATGAGATTCTGGAAGGAACTGGTAAGTAGAGCTTTACTGTTCGCACATCGCATTATTCACTTGCGATTTTGACATCATAACTTATTTTTGACGTCTCTTCAGGTTTGAAGCAAACCGATGTAGACTGGGTGGTTCGAATGCGCCTCACCTACCCCCAATCGTTTGTGAGATCTCTGGAGATAGGGCCCTTTGACAGGAGGCTGTTTCTTACTGAAGCCATTTGGATTTTGGAGCAGCTGTCTGCGGCTACGCCTGCGACCATTTCTGTCCAGAGTGCTGAATTGCTATGTGGCATGTGCCAAAATCTTCTGACCAAAGTCCAGGGCAGACTGGGTCTCAAATTTCTTATGAACAGAGTCACGCTGATTCGCGCAGCCGTAACTTTGAAACTCGGCCACCAGAATCTCGCCGCTGAGAAGCAGAAGGTGGAGGAGCAAAAGCAAAAGGTTGATGAAGCTCTGAAGCTCTATCATGAGATGAATGCCAGGTGCGAGCTACTGAAGCAAGAAGTGGAACATGTAGAGAAGCTGAGCCATTAGTTCGAGCCCCAAGACTCCTTGATCAAGAATTTGCTTTGACTTTTCGAATTTTGAAAAATAGCAAGAAAATAGCTGAAGCATTAATGTAATGTTTGAAACATTAATGTAATGTTGCTAGGGTTTCTCCCCCTCTTTTTTAACAACAAGAACGCATTTGCCCGTTTTGCCCTTTCCCGGGATTTGATAGGATATCTCTGTGCATATCCAATTATGACATCAGCAATTGATACTCTGCTTGATTTTCGCGCTAATTTCTCGGCAGATAAGCACGCTTTCGTTGGGAAGTCCATCCGAATCATGACCATCCGTCATTTATTAGGATACGCAACTGAATCGTCGTAGCCTTTAGTAGGGTAATTGATTGTTACCGCTTTTCAAGGCGTAAGTGATTGAACTTACCCTCTTTTCGAATTCTGCTGACTCATCTTTGGCAACTGAAGAGTCTCCACAAGGTCTATATAAACCTTGTCTTTGCTATTTGGGTTCTTCATCCCAAAAAATGTGCTTTGCCGTGAGTCCTTACGACTGCTGGCTTCAACGCTTATTTTTCGTTGATTCATGGCAACTTCAAGTTGTGAATCCTGAGTTTGCGCTTTGTGCTGTAGAAATAGTTTCCAAGATCCACTTTATGAGGCTTATTGCTCTTTATAACCATCATAAAGAAGATGCAGATAATATCTCATGTGTGTTCGAAGAAATTTCTTCGTGTATTATGTGTGCAGGTCATGTTTCCGGCCGCCTCGTGGTGAGGTGCAGCGCCGAAGTGACCGTGCTACCGTCTCCTAATGAACGGCGGAATTCTCCTCCAGCATCCCTGGAGGAGAATTTCTTGCCTCTTCGTTCTTGAACTCAGGAGGCTCGTCAATGCCCTTGTCTATCATGACAAGGAGTCCATCACCAGAGGAATGACTGCTTCGCCTGTTTTGCAGGGCAGCGTATGTCGGAACAGGAAGTTCCTCCGGTGCCTATCTTGATCAGACAGAGGCTTTTGTCACCCCTTGGGGTCCTGGACGTATCGTTTCCCAGGTCTCGCTGCTAGGGATGTAGCGAATGACAAGTTGATCTCTTCGCGGCAGCATCCCTTTTGCTATAGATCTTTGGCCGCAGATCTGCGTATTGCATAGCCGGTGTTAGGACCGTTATGTTCACCCTTTTTCAGTGGGGATTCCCGCGATGTGTTACTTCATGCTTGTGAGTTACTCTTCGCATGTATTGTAAGCCATGTTGGCTGCGTAGTTAGATTTGAGCTTTTTCGCTTGTAAGCTGCTATCTAGACAGATAAATTGTAAGTCTTTTCGACTCATAATGATAAATAGGCTTTGTTATCTGCTGTCTCTTCGCGACAAAGTACAACTTCGCATGCGTTTCGGCATATTTCGCCTTGCATGATGCTATGTAATGTTTCTGCATTTGCGATCTGCCATATGAATTCGCAGATGTTTCACTAGATCATTCGAGATCATATTTTTGCAGCTGTGCCATCTTGGCAGATGGGCTTGTAATTAGCTTTCAAATTCAAGCACTATCATATCAGATAGATTTTTGTAGATCACTTAGGATCATTTTGCACAATTTTGCTATCGTAGCAGATAGGCATTTCTAGATCAATTAAGATCAATTTCCTCATGAGTTGCTATCGTAGCAGATAGGCTTTACTAGATCAATTAAGATCGCATTTATATGTGTTGCTATCGTAACAGATAGGCTTAGATGATCAATTAGGATCGCATTTGTGTAGGTTGCTATCGTAACAGATAGGCTAAAATGATCAATTAAGATCGCATTCGCATAGGCTGCTATCGTGAGAGATAGGCTTAGATGATCAATTAAGATCGCATTTGCATAGGCTGCTATCGTGACAGATAGGCTTAGATGATCAGTTAAGATCGTATTTGCATAGGCTGCTATCGTAACAGATAGGCTTAGATGATCAGTTAAGATCGCATTTGCATAGGCTGCTATCGTGACAGATAGGCTTAGATGATCAGTTAAGATCGCACTTGCATAGGCTGCTATCGTGACAGATAGGCTTAGATGATCAGTTAAGATCGCACTTGCATAGGCTGCTATCGTGAGAGATAGGCTTAGATGATCAATTAAGATCGCATTTGCATAGGCTGCTATCGTAAGAGATAGGCTTAGATGATCAATTAAGATCGCATTTGCGTAGGCTGCTATCGTGAGAGATAGGCTTAGATGACCAGTTAAGATCGCATTCGCGGATTGTTATTGTAGCGGATGACTCACTGTTAACAGTTATAACGAACTGAAATAGAGGCAAAATTGACATGCAGAAATACGAAGTTTCTCATTTGGGAGAATTTTCTTATTATAATGCTCTCATATGGGAGATATGGGATTACAATCCTCTCATTGGGGAGAGGAGATTGTGCAAATCGTAATCATACGCGACATTAAGCGACGTTGTAATAAAACGCACGAAATGAGAGAAGTTAGGGATAGTACTTCTTTATCCAGCGCATGTTGACTGAACTCGGGGTTGAGGTTGTGCCGTGCAACTTTCGTATGCTGCAGTAGCCACTGTCAAAGACTTCTGTGACTTCGAAGGGTCCTTCCCAATTGGCTGCGAACTTCGGGTGAGTCGCTTCTCGCATACAGTGGTCAGATGCGCGCAAGACCAAGTCTCCGACTGCGAAATCTCTTCGCTGGACCGTCTTATTGTAGGCGCGAGCGATTCTTTCTTGATATCGCTTGTTGGTCCTTTTGGCTTGTTCTCGCTTTTCCTCCAGCAGGACTAAGTCATGATCGTGTTGATTTTCGTAGAGTACGTGGAAGGCTAGCCTTGCCGAATTGATTCTCACCTCCGCAGGTACCACAGCTTCGGCCCCATAACATAGTAGGAATGGTGAGGCCCCTGTGGGTGTCCTCGGAGAGGTTCGGTAGGCCCACAGGGCTATGCTCAGCGAGTCGGCCCACTTCTTGTGGTCATCTGCGACCATTTTGCTCGAAATTCTCAACAGCGTTTTGTTGGTCGCTTCGGCTTGTCCATTTCCCTTCGGGTAATAAGGGGTAGAACATATCTGCCTGATATTGTACTCCGCTAATTTCGCAGCTACTTGGCGATTAACAAAAGGAGTACCGTTATCTGAAAGAATGGTGTTTGGGATTCCAAACCTGCATATGATGCTTTCCTGGATGAAGTTGACCACAGCCAGCGCATTTGCCGTCTTCAGTGGTATTGCTTCCACCCACATGGTGAATAGCTCAGTTGCGGTGAGAATGAAATGATTCCCGTGAGACGTTGGTCGGATGGGACCGATGAAGTCCAAATCCCATGTGTGAAATGGCCATGGTGTTCCTAATGCATGTAGATCCACGGCGGGAGCGTGCACCAGGTTTCCCTTGAACTGGCATTCCTGGCAGCGTCGTACTTTGGCGCGGCAATCGGCCTCCATCGTGGGCCAGAAATATCCAATTGAGAGGAGCTGCCTGCATAATTTTGCACCTCCTTGGTGTTCCCCCTGATGAGAAAGGTCCATGACTTCTTGTGCTTCTCTGCCGTCTAGACATCGCAGCAAGTTGCCCTCGTGACCTCTTCGCCAAAGTAGGTTTTCTTGTACTACGTATCGAGCTGCCTTCCTTTTCAATTTCTCGGCCTCTTTTCTTGATTCAGGCAGGGTGCCCCGAGTGAGATAATCGAAGAGCGGCTTCCTCCAATCTGTGTCATCGTCGGCTAGAGCGATGAGTAGAGAATCTTTGATTAGTGCGCAACTCTCGCACTTCCCTTGTATCAGGGCCGCGGCTGTTGACATATCCGGCCAATGAATGCCATATCTCTGAGCCTTCCGGTAGATTGACACCTCGCTTTCTCCGCAAGCATGTTGGTGAATCTTTTCTAACAACCGTTGTCCCTCTCGTTCGGAGACGCATCGCATGAGTATTCCGCCAGGACCCTTGTAGTAAAGGGTGTTGTCATGTATGCAGTACCCTTTTGTGAGTGCCCAGCTTTCACTGCTTGTGCCTTCCGCAATAGCTTGTAGGATTGCTTTCCTCCAGTCTGCGTCATCCATGTGTTCGTCGTCGCACGCATCCTCTGTCAATGCCGACGATGTTCGCACTTCAATAGAAATATTTGCGGGACATTTGTCAGTGCTGACCTTAGATCCCAAGGATACTAAAGCGTCCGCATGTCTGTTGTCTGCTCGGGGCTTGTGCTCGTACTTCACATTGCAGAATTGCTGCATCAACTTTTGTACTAGGGTGCGGTAAGACAGGAGGTTGATTTCCTTCAAACCGTATTCGCCCGAGGCTTGCTTGACGATCAACTTGGAGTCTCCCATGACCGTCAGATTGCTTACTTCCAAAGCTTTTGCTGCGCGCAGTCCCGCTATGAGGGCCTCATATTCCGCTTCGTTGTTTGTGACTGCGAAGTTGAGCTTTGCGGACATCTGTATGACTTCCCCGTCTGGCTTTGTCAAGACTATCCCAATGCCTCCGCCTTTCCTGGTTGACGAACCGTTGAAGTGGAGGGTCCAATAGGGCACGTCGATCGCGTAGATTTCAGGGCCTTCGAGCTCTTCTTCGATCACGGGTTCGTGGCTGTTGTCGGGGAACTGTGCCAACAGATCTGCTACCGCCTGCGACTTGATCGCTCGCGGTCGCACGCATGTGATATCGTATTGAGAGATGGTCATGTACCATTTCGCCAATCTCCCGCCCGGAGTAGTGTGAGTTAGCAAATATCGTATAGGGTCGCTCCTGGTGACCACTACTACTTTGTGCGATGCAAAATAGTGTTTCAACTTCTCTATCACAAAGAATAAGGCAAGGCAATGACGTTCGATGTCTGTGTACCTTGATTCAGCAGGCTGCACGATGCGAGAAATGTAGTAGATAGGCCTCTCTTGGCCTTCATACTCCTGAGCCAAGAGCGCCCCTATAGATCTCCTTGTTGATGTCTGATATAGCAGAAGCGGTGATCCCAGTTGAGGTGCGATCATTATTTTTGAGGACGTCAGTAAATCCTTCAGCTTTTCGAATGCGGCTTCGTGCTCCGGAGCCCAGTTGTACGCGGCTTCCTTCTTGAGGAGAGTACTAAAACAGCAGGTGATTTCTACAATCGCTGGGATGAATCTTCGCAGATATGATAGTTTTCCCAAGAATGTTTTCAAGGTACTCTGGTTATGGGGTGGCGTCATGCTGGTGATAGCTGATACTTTTGCAGGGTCGGGCTCGATCCCTTGGCGATGAACCACGCATCCCAAGAACTTCCCTGATGTTACCCCAAAGGCGCACTTCATGGGGTTCATCTTCAGTTGAAAGCGTCTGCATCTATTGAACACCTTCCGTAGATCTGCGAGGTGATCTGCTTCGTGCTCGGATTTAACCACCAGGTCATCCACATAGAATTCCACTTCTTTGTGCATCATATCATGGAACAGAGGCATCATGGCCCGCTGATAGGTCGCACCCGCGTTCTTAAGACCGAACGGCATCACTGTGTAGTTGAACACTCCCACCGGAGTAATGAATGCAGTTTTTCGCGCGTCTTCGGGATCCATCTTGATCTGGTTGTACCCGCTGAAGCCATCCATGAAACTGAACATGCGATGGCCCGCTGTTGAATCGATAAGCAAATCGATATTGGGCAGTGGGAAATCGTCCTTGGGGCAGAAGCGATTGAGATCTCGGAAGTCCACACAGATGCGGAGTTGTCCATTCTTTTTCACCACTGGCACGATGTTGGCCAACCATGTCGGGTGATGATTCGGCTCTATGAATTTGGCATCCAGGAGTTTGACAATCTCCTGCTTGATTTTCACGTTGAGCTCCGGCCTGAAGCTTCTTGTACTCTGCTTTACTGGTTTAGACCCCGAGATGATGTCTAAACGGTGCATGGTGATGCTTGTATCCAGACCTGGCATCTCATCATACTCCCATGCGAACACATCCTTGTATTCAGTTAGGAGTTGTAGCAGGCCTTGCTCCTCTTCGCTTGTGAGGTCCGCACTTAGAAAGACTGGCCTTTTCTTTTCCTCATTCGGGCTGAGGAACACTTCCTTTAGCTCTTGCTTTTGCGGTCTGGGCCTGTCTTCCATGTATTCAGGCGCTTCTTTGAGCTTCTCATCTGGAGTGCTCTGCATTGGATTTTCCGTCAGTGCAATCTGCTCGATTTGATTGATTGGCCCAGGGATATCCCCATGCCCGTGTGAGGACATCCCCGCGCACCTTCATATGCGATAGCATTTCTTCCCATTGGCGTAGAAGCTCTCTATCTCCTTGCCCTCGGGGTCATGCTTTGCGATTCTCTTCAGAGTATACACGTTCTTTCGATGATATGCGATACGCGGCGCCTCTTCGCGTGTAGGCGGCTTTTCTTTGGCATCTTCCCTTGTCACCATTACTCCCGCAGGTGACTGGTCCTTGATGTCCTCCCAGAGAGGCAAAGGAATAGGGTCGAATGGTCCAGGTGTTTGCTCGTCCGCCATCTCAGCGAACCACACCGCCTCGCTGAGATGTGCTTCGTCCATGTTGAACGGGTTCGTCGAAGCCGGTATCTCGACTATTCTGTCATTCCAGATAGCTTTCATAACCTGGTGAGCCGTTGAAGGAACTGCGTCGAAGCGATGAATCCAGGCTCGACCTATAATCATGTGGTACGTGGTGTTCGCGTCTATGACATAGAACTTTGCTGAGCACTTGATTTTGCCAATCTGAACGCCCAGGCGGATCCATCCGATCGTCATTCTAGAGTCGCTTCCGAATCCCATCAGCGGAGATGGACGCCTGACGATCTTGTGCTCGGGGATCCCTGCTAGCTTCAGTGTGTGGAGCGAAACAACGTTGACCGCTGCTCCTCCATCGACGAACGCTTGTTTGAACTCGACGCCATTGATGATGGCAGTCACGTACAGAGGTCTCTGGTGGCTCGCATCCGTCTTCTTGTCGCTGGCAGAAAAGGTCATAATCTTTTCTGTAGAGCGGGACGCCCTGATGACTTTCCCGTTGGAGACTACGAGGTCCTCCTCGTAGTCCTCCGCTATTCTCAAGATCGCTTTCGTCATATCTGTCCGGCACTTCTCGGAGAAGTTCATCTCGTCGAAGAATCTGCTGAAGCCGTGCGACTCTTTCATCCGGTCGGCACGTTCATCCTCCGTGTCCATACTGTAGTCTTCGTCTTCATGGACCTCAGCGACGATGGGTAGACCATCCTCTGCGACTTCTTCCAAGTCGACGATTGAGATCATGGCGACCTCTTTGCCTTTCGGGCCCTGCTCCGCATGAGCAGGAAGTGGGTTGTTGCGCACGTCCTTTCTGTGATCACTGACGATTAGCTCGCCGTTCTTCATCTTCTGGTCGAATGTAAACCTGAGCTTTTTACATTCCGCTGTGGGGTGCATGACCTTGCCACGGTACTCGCACCACTTAGGGTCCCTCACCATCTCCTTGGAAGGTGTCTTCTCGAGCGGTGGCAGGACGCCGTCCTTGCGCCACTGTCTGCAGAGGTCGCTTGCTTCCTCTACTGAGCATGGCAGAGGCGGTACATCGAAGTTCGCAACCTTCGCTTGCTTCTGGGGCGAAACTGTATTGACCTCAGCTTCGCGTCCCCTCTTGTAACTAAATCTCCCGATCTTGCAAGTGGTGCCGCTCGAAGGTCGCTCTGGAGCGCTCTTCTTTTTCTGTCTCTCGACTATAGGCTCGATATTCTTCGTGCACTCGATTAGCTTTGAAAACGTAGGTGTTTGCAAATTGATGAGCATACCTTTGTATTCATCTCGCATGCACTGCAGGCATATCTCTACGAGCCGGCTTTCGGGCATTGGATCTTTGCACTCCAAGGATTTCGCCCTGAATTTCTTGATGAAAGTGATTCCGTCCTCCTCGCGCTTCTGATACATCCGTGAGAGATGGATCATCGTCACATTTTCTTCCATCTGGAAGAACTTGGTATAGAACTTCTGGACCATGTCGTCCCAAGTCTTCACGGATCCGGCTTCCAATGTTCGGTACCATTTGTACGCTACGTTCCCTAGAGATTTTGGGAACTCTCGCATCAGCAGCTTGGGATCAGCTCCGTACGGACCCATGACATCAATGAAACGCATGACATGCTCATGAGCGTTTCCATTGACGTCCTCGAACTTATCCCATTTAGGAGCCTTGTACCCCGCCGGGTTAGGCATGAGATAGATCTCTCGTGGAATGGGTGGATCGTTGTCTAACTTCGGGATAATGGTATCCGCGAATGACTGATGAGCCAGAATAGTGTCCACGCGCTTCTGCAGAGACGTCATGCATTCTGGAATGCTCCCCTCGGTAGTTGATGGAGGGGTTGCCGCAGGCGGGGGCGACACATACGCCGTCGGAGGGTTGGGAGCATACTGACTACCCGTATTCCCCCAGATCGCCGTTGGGGGAGGCAAAGGGTACTGCAGAGTTGGGTTAGACGCCAAAGCCGAGGGCCGAGGAGTGTGAGCAGCAAGAGGCAGCATCTGGGCCGTTGACCCCTGAACCGAAGGCAGCTGCGTAGTCGCCGGTGGAGTCTGCAGATTGGGGTTGGGAGGTGTGGTTGACACTCCCAGCCCTGGAGCGGTAGGGGCTCCTCCTCCTTGAGGGGCAGCGGCGGCTGATGAAGGGTTTGGCGCAAGGGTGCCCAGAACGGCCAAGATCCGTTCTAATTGCGCAGACTGAGCCTTGAGAGCTTTCGCCTGACTCTGGACAGTGGCGTCCAAAGACTCTAGCGTCGGTGTCTCGCCGGGAGTCGTAGGAGTACGGCGGGTCTCGTCTCCCGAGGGAGCTTCGGTGGAGGGCGATCTGTTGCTGACATCCTCCTCCTGAGACATGGTTGCTTTTGCTGGTAAGTTCACGTCGGGTTCACCAAAATGTGCACAAGAGATTCCGGCGGGGAGACCTCCGTGTACACCGTATGTAGTGGATCAAGGATCGCACAGGAAGAGAGGGGTTGTGTGTAGGGAGAGAGCAAGGCAGTAGCAATGTCTGAGAGAGAGACAGAGGTTTGGCAGAGCTTCCGCGTATGGCGAGTGTGTTCTCCTTTGTATGGAAAGGTTAACGTCCTATATATAGCAGAGAACGTGACCGTTGTAGTGTGCTATATGCGCCCATTAATGGCGGCTTAATTAGCTTAACCATAACGGCACGTTCGTCCGAGTATATAGGGACCGTTACAGCACGTTGTGCGCGAATACCGGAACCGTTACGAGGTTGACCGAGTTTGACCGGATTGACCGGGTTTATGGAGCTCGTGCCATAAATCTCTCAAAACAGTTACTAAAGGTCGCGTGCGGGCTTGGCTCGCACGCGACAGGGCTTACTCTAGCCTCCAAACCACAAAGTCCCTACAAGTTCTGTGCAGCGGTATGCGAGGGCTCTGTCTCGCAGCCCCCACATGGATCAGCTCGGCTGGTGATCCAGTGTGTGTGGAGCACAATATGGTGTGCTGGATGGTTGCCACGTGGCCAAGATCTGTCAGCTCAGAAAGCACTATCTACAACTACGTACTGAAAATAAACAACTAAAATGTAAATATTTTTTGTGACGTTTTCTGAAGCAATCTCGAAGGTTGTAAAATCTAGGGTTTCAAATACTAGTCCCTGGATCCCCTAGGGTTTCTACAGGTTCATGTTCTTTGTTTGATATGAAAAAACACAAGAGTTTAATTATCCGTGCTACGTACCGGCTGCGCAGTAACCTTTCAGATCCTGCACGTTATCACAATCCTGCAGACTTGAGGATTCTTATTAAGCTGCCTAAGTCTACAGTCTCGTTCTAAGGCTGCTAGGGTTTCTAACCTGTCCTGATGGCCCAGGTCAGATTCTTTAACAGTTAGTCTCAACGTCTAGCTAGCCCTATCTCCCTTTCTCTGGTCGGTCTACCATGGTAAGGTACCAAATCCTGTCTTTTCTTCCTAACCTTCACCTGACGTTTTCACCTACACGCTCGGGTCTATAGAAATTCTTGTTCGCGACTCCGATCATGCATAAACGTTAACATTCAAAGACAGAATAACTGATAAACTGCTGAATTAAGATAGTGTGATCATTAATTCAATACCAAGACATAGAACAATCTCTAAGTACAAAATTAGGTAAAAGTCCAGCTACAAAAACTCATAACGTAAATAACAAAGTTATTGAATAGCGAGAGAAATAAAGCAAACTGGGTATTCGGATCTGAATCTGTTCTTTCGTGTTCTCTTGGAAGGCTAATAATTCTCCTTGGGATGTGTGTTGTGTCCGAAAAGAGCTCGGGACAAATCTTAGATATAGTTCTGTAGTATCCTGGAACGACGTGTCTGAAATAACGAAACTGCCCTCTGTTCCACTGCCTCAGAAAAAGTCATAAATGTGTGTATATACGCAGGTGCATGTGCGTATATACACACGCACTGGCTGTCAGCTTCTGTTTTTCTCCTCGATGTGCGTATATACGCAGGTGCATGTGCGTGTATTCGCAGGCAGTGCTGCCTGGATTCTTATTTGTGCGTATAAAACTCCCCCTGTGTGTATATACGCACATAGTGCTCCAACTGCTACTAGAATCTCCCCCTTTCTCTGCTGTGTGCGTATATAAGCAGATGCATGTGCGTATATATGTATACTCTTCAGCTCCCATTTTGCCTCTTTTGCTCCTTCCTGCTTCCCCAGTTTTCTTCTAATTCCCTCACGAGCTCTGTTCCTTCATAGACAACAAGCACACACCCGCAATCATATCCAATAAAAGCACAACAAACGCAGGAATTTACGAAGAGCTAATAAACATCTCGTTCTCATTTCTGAGGCCTTCTAAGGCTGAATTGTGGCTAAAAGACGGTTTTCCAACATAAATACACATCGTTTCAGGCTAATGATAACTCCTAGTGGGGAGTTATCAAATATTCCCGCACTAAAAAATTGCTCGTCCCGAGCATCCCCTTGCATACTGCCCCGAATAACATACAACTCTGTCTTGCAAACGACCATGATGTGCATACAACTACCCTTGCATACCACCTGTGAGTGCATACTATTTCTCACCCGAACTTAAAAACCTGACGACTCAATAGAAGACCGACTTAGAAAAGAATATACAGACTCAAACGTGGAATTAATTTTAAAAAGACACAAATATATTTTTTAGTGTGAGATTGGGATATCTCCTTAACGCAAAACGGCCCATTAACAAAATCTCACCTTCTTACCAGGAAGTACCTACCCACACATGATCGGTGAGTCTAACAGATTACACGAGTGGATGTATAGCGCTGGCACGTAGTAATGTTACTTCCGTTCTCAACCTGGGCAAATCCCTAGCATACCTACCACCCGAGCTATTTCCGAATTAGGGATCCTAAATCTAACAGGCGGGATTTTATAAGTGTATATCAAGGTACGGCCTATTCCCACTATTTATAACATTCTCACCGTTCCCAACTCACACCCATCACCAAGTTCTCGAAACTAACCAAAACACCTAAGTCTATGCAGTTCAATTTCCGGTCCCCTGTGTGTCTTTGCCGTTCTCGCAGCCACAAACGTGAAGCGATGTCGAATTCCCAACGGAGCACCTACTCAGCTTTTAAACTAACCACTTACGTACAAATTAAGACAGCAACTGTAAAATAGAACCCCTTCTTTTTCTTTTTTTCTTTTCCTTTTTTATTTTTTTCTTTTATTTTTTTTACAAAATAATAAATACAGAACAAAAATACTAATACTGAAAGCATCCGAGTTATGCGAAAATTATCCAACATAGCGGTGCGTAGAATATCCTAGAATGTAGTACCCCCGCACTAAGCATGAAGTGTCGATCCTGTAATCGTAGACAAAATACGTGCAGTCCCACGGAACCTCCTCTTGCCAAATATGTAGATACTCAGCACGACCACCGATGAAATCCAACAACCCCCAGTACCCCATTTTGTGCGGAAAGATGCCTCTCACGCGACTTTCCACCTGTGATCACTATGTAATGTAGTAAATCACCTCCGCAAATCAATGCATTCGCCTCTACCTCACCCTGTCCAACCCTCGATAAGCGTGAAAAATGTCAAACTGTCCACAATAATCTGTCACGAAGCACTTCCCATAAAAAACCATACCAAACTCACTCCCTCCGTCATAACGCGCATGAACAACAAACTACACAAGTGATGAAGGTCAAAAGAAGGCTTCCAAAGCTACAGGGGCTTCAAACGGGGTAAACGGCTTCAAATGGGGTTACTAGGTCGACCTAGGGTTAAGAAACATGACGTGAGGTCCTTTATAAGCCAATCACTCTACCAAAAGATGTGATGACCGTGATGGTGCCCGTAGGCAGGTTGTCGACTACCTAAGTGACGTCGGTGTGGCAACTATTCGAATTTCTAGCCCAAGTGATAACTACTCGCGGAACCAAAGCACACTGGCTCTCACTCAATCCACCACACCTCGATGTGATTTTTCCTTCCTGTTCGAAGACTATCATCGGTGTCTCCCCAGCCTTTTGTTAATTAAATTGCCCTTTCTCAAAATTTTATGATTTTCAATTTTTATGATTTTTCTGAAAAATTTATATTTTTCACTTTTTTTCATTTTTTTTCTATCTACAATGCATGGCAAGATTTTTTGTGGTCGGTTGACTCAAACAAAGAAAACGTGCAGATTCAAAAATAAGAAATAAAACTGCAAATAAATATGAAAAACGTGCGGACCTGGTTAATGCATACAAAACTCCCACCCAACACTAAGAGGTGGCATGCCATCATGGCACTCACTCATCTAGTCTAAAAGTCGGGTCTGACCCAGTTTCCAAGGAACTGGATATGCTTCTGGGAGAATTGCTAGTGGAATGGAACCAGGCACTAGCTGCCTGTCGTAAACTTGAGCTCGACGAATGATGCGACCGGGACCCATACAAGCTGGTGGATGGCTGCGGGTATGGATCCGTAGCAAACTCACTCGAGATCGCCTCGTCCGACCAGCTGGTAGTGTATTCACTAGAGTAGGTGCCAGGGAATACGAAAGGTAACGGCACCTATCGGCCAGCATGCCGAGCGTCCTCATGTTGCTCCTCTCGCAATCTAGCAATGGCAAGGCCATGGTCTTTGGCAACCTTCTTTTGAGTCCTTTGAAAGTGCTTCAGGGTCCTCCAGAGTTTTCCCATTTTCTTAAGAAACTTCTCCCCAATGGACTGTTGTCCAGCTCTACACCCCTCAATCCCTTCCTCGACTCGGGACAGCCTACGGTTGACGACTGACATCGGTGGAATTCCCGATCCAGCCCCCGTGCTAGCACCTGCTCTCTGACTCGACTCACCCTACTTATAGGTGGACTTAGAGCGCCAAAGTCTGGCCGCACCCGCTCCTCGAGTGGGTCTATCCTGGCTGGATCTCCTTCTAGGGGCAGGGTTATCCTCCACCATGGGGTCGGCATCATCCCCTAAGTCTATCACGGGGTCATTATGTCCAGGCCCCTAGGGTTCCTCTCCAAAATCTTCCTATACTCTTTAAGTCCGGGAGGATTTCAGTAACCCTCTCGGTTCTCTAAGTGAATCCAGCCATCCCGAGCCAATTTGATGATCAGGTTTCTATACCCGAACCCCTTCCGGCTCTTAGAAGCATTTATCTCCATGATAACAGTCCATCTGAGATGGGGATATCGATTCTCCGCCGAAGCATAAGGCAGTACTGCTACACCCTCCCAAAACACGCGGGCGGCTTTGGAGAGATGTCTTAGCCCGAGGTGATGAACCCCATTGGGAACGGATAAGGATCGTCGGTTCACAGTTAGTACAACCATCGAACATCCAAATATAATTTATTATACATTCACAATAAAAGCAACATTGTCTGAAAAAAAAAGTACATTACATTCGAAATGAAAATTTCTAGGTGATTTACTATACAGCCTGATACTCTAGTCATTCTTGTCGTGAACGTCCCCCACCTAGGCATATGACATGCGGTTTTAAAATGGCAAAATCCGACGCATTTTTTAAAGAAAATGATCAGCAAACGGCTGAGCAAGTTAACACCCATAGCACGTAAACATATTATGAGGCATATGACAGGACTAACAAATTCGCTAATAAATATCAGAAATATAACATTCTTGTCGTTCGTTGTGTCAAACTTTGTAACGATTTCAGATTTCGTATATCCAACCTCAATGATGTGGACCATCTTGGGGAATCACAGTTAATAGTATTTCGCAATATCAATTTAAATCTCAAGATGATAATTTTCACTTTTCTCAATGATAAGATAATCGAGTCCAGGAGTTCATTTTACTAACTAGTTGATACGGGGCGTGAACATATCCAATCCACATCCACTATCTCATAAAAGTGCAAGAGCACTGCCATAACCATAACTCAATCACTGGAGGTTCGCATCATAGCGCCTCATAACCATATCATAACCTATCTCAATCACAATCTCAATAAAAATCTGACAAGTATCGTATCAGGGATATGGCACAAACCCACGCACAACAGCTTTCACTTTATGTCATTACGACTTCTACTTCGTACAATATTACAAGATGTAAATCAGGAGCTCCAAGTAAAACCGGTGTGGCACACTCATAACATTTTATATATGAGAAATATTTGTAATGGAGAAATATGTGAGCGGTGTGCTCCTTTTGGATTATCGTGGCCCGTGAACTAGATAATCACGGCCTAATTTTGGTAGTCGTAATTGGAACGGTACTTTCTCAATTTCACAATTAAATTTAGATGTTCTTCTTTCGGATTCTTATTTAGGCTTGGATATCAATTTCATGCAATATTTCCAAAGAAGAGTTTTTCAAAAGCAAGTAAATAACTCAAATAAAACATGTATAGTAGTAGCATTTCAAAATTAACACACGCGATACGCGAAAGAAGGAAAGGCACACGAAGCTAGGCATATTAACTTTTCTCTAATCGAAACGTCAAATAGCTCAAAACGATCCTCATAGATAGATGTAGCCCTTGTTTATGAACCCGTCGCCTACAAGTTTATACCTCCTATTCAATACACGTCCAACCAACTTATTTTGCCTTGATAGTGAATTAATTATCCTATTATTATTTTTAAGAAATGTCAAATCTATGATTACTTAAAACTCGTTATTTATTCTGATAAACTAAAGTGGCATTTAGTTACTAAAATCATATTATTCTTCACATCTAAAACATACTTGTATAAGCTTCTTCTTTAAGGAAATAAATTTTAGTATTTTTACTTTTAAATTTAGAGAAATTTTATCATTTACTTCCATTAGCAACATATTTAATTTTCATCTATTTATTTGAAATAGTTAGTAGTTAACCTCAAATATAAATATAAATTAGTTAACAAAATGTAATTATATAAGTAATAATGTTTAAGTAAAAAGGCAGGGGCTCCCCTTAGAGTTTCTGTTTTGATATTTAGTGCCCCCAGGTTCTTGTTTAACACAAAACTGCCCCTCTTCATCTTCTTCCTCACATCTCCACCAATAAATTCATAAACTAATTAATCTTTGTTACCCATCAAATTTCGATGATAAAAAATTAAAATTCGAGTTAAGATGATGTGATTCAAGCCAAAAGTTATCAAAATCGGATACCGAATCAATGAGAACTCAATCGGCGGCGTTGGATTGAAGGTTCACCGGAAATCATGGCCCTCCGGTGGATGGGTCGCCGGAATCGGGGTACTCTGACCTCGTTCGGACCTCTACGAATGTGGGTGTGTCGCCGGAAGAGGACGAGAGGGAGGTCGTCGTCGTTTCCCGTCAGGTTTGGATCGGGTCGGATCCGTCGGTGGCTCAGGCCACCGCTGCTTCTTCTTCTTCCTCTGTTTCTGGTCGTCGAGAATAGAGAGGGTCAGAGATGGAGAGGTAGTGAGAGAGAGAGAGAGAGAGAGAGAGAGATATGGTGGCAGTGGGCTGTGTCTCTCGTCGGGTTTGGGTCGCAGCAGCGGTGGCCTTTGGCCGCTGCTGTTGCCAGCTCTGTTCTTCTTCGGACGGGACAGAGAAGAGACGGAGGGAGAGAGAGACCGAGGAGGGTCAGAGATAGGGGCAGAGAGTGAGAGATATGCGGAGGTGGAGATGGTGGTGGCGCTGCTGCTGCCGTCGCTGGTGGTGATGGAGGCTTGGTGTTTGTCTCAATTTTGTTTCAGGAGGTGAGTTAAATAGACAAGAAAAATAGGCTAGGTCCAAGTCTAAGTCAAGGGTCTTAGTCTAAGGGTCAAGTCAAATGGCCAATGAGGGAAGAGTCTAAGTCAATTGGCCAATTGGGGAAGATTAGGAGAATTATAAGGTGCTTTGGGTGTGCATTTAGTTAGCTAAAAATAATTGGATGTGTTGGCTAGTACTACAAGCACGTGAAAATTTTAGAATAGTTTGGTAGTACCTATAAAAATTATAGTGCAATATTTAGCTACATTAGTTAAGCTAATTTTGAATATAACTAAATAAAATTAATTTAGAAAAATAGTTATCATATACGAGCCTCTCTCTAAAATTATGAATCAAAATATTAACCGCACTATTTCTGGCAACTCGTAACCGATCCACGAGCGTCAAATTACTAATTTACCCCTGATATAAAAGCGCGGTGTTACATCCTTCCCCCCTTAAAAGGAGCTTCGCCCTAGAAGCTAGCACTGATAGTTAAGGAAGCAAAGTCACGGCTAATAGCTATTCCAGTCGACAAGGTTCACAGTTCCGTACTGAGCTATTCCCCAATTCCCCGGCTGGTTAAACTTTTATTACCGATTTAGTTGTCCCATATCAATTTTAAATTTTGAAAATCTGGTTATTCTTAATTTAGAGGAATTCGAAGGGTCGCACTAACATAGAACCGTTGGCTCTGGTTATGATATGGTTATGAGGCGCAATGATGCGAACCTCCTGTGATTGAGTTATGGTAATGGCAGTGCTCTTGCACTTTTATGAGATAGTGGATGTGGATTGGATATGGTCACGCTCCGTATCAACTAGTTAGTAAAATGAACTCCTGGACTCGATTATCTTATCAATGAGAAAAGTGAAAATTATCATCTTGAGATTTAAAGTGATATTGCGAAATACTATTAACTGTGATTCCCCAAGATGGTCCACATCATTGAGTTTGGATATACGAAATCTGAAATCGTTACAAAGTTTGACACAACGAACGAAAAGAATGTTATATTTCTGATATTTATTAGAGAATTTGTTATTCCTGTCATATGCCTCATCTGTTTATGTGCTATGGGTGTTAAATTGCTCAGCTGTTTGCTGATCATTTTCTTTAAAAACTGCGTCGGCTTTTGCCATTTTAAATACGCAGGTCATATGCCAAGGAGGGGGACGTTCACGAAAGGGATGACTAGAGTATCAGGCTGTATAGTACATCACCTAGAAATTTTCATTTCAAATGTAATGTACTTTTGTTTTTTCAGACAATGTTGCTTTTATTGTGAATGTATAATAAATTATATTTGGATGTTCGATGGTTGTACTAACTGTGAACCGACGATCCTTATCCGTTCCCAATGGGGTTCATCACCTCGGGCGGAGACATCTCTCCAAACGTGTGGTCCGGCCGGCCGTGTGATTTCAGGGGTGTTGAAAGTACACTATGAGGATAGACTCATACTCAATATGGGTAAAGTGCTGGATTCCCAAAATGCAGTTCACCACCCACTCTGCCCATCACCTAGCTGGTGCGCTCAAAAATCTAGAATGCAGTCTGAACCCCCTCTGACCTTCCTCTTCTCCCTCGAAGTGGGCCGCCACGCCCCGAGCAGTCAACAAAGTAACACCTCGTCATCCTCCGGCATTTAGTCCGTACTTTTTCGTAAGAACATGCTTCATCTGTATGGGCTATCCCGTAAGCCTGACGAATTGAATATGGAGTAAGCAATACGAAATCCCTACGACTAGTAGACCTAGCGTGGGTCAATAGTCTCACCGTTCCCAACGTATGACATGTTACTAAGGTACTCTTTGGTTAAAGATGAGCTGGATGCTCCCTCAAACCCTTCTAAGGACCGACCAACTTTTCCTCATCCACCTCAAAACGCTACTCCTCAGGTAACCCAGCTCGCGGCTTTTTATCCATCAGAAAATAGTGATGTGCCTTGCACGACACAAAACGATAGCTATCAAAATAATGCATACGGATTTGGTCCGCAGGGTAATCAGCCGGTTTGTGGGCGCGTTAAGGGCTGAATTTGGGTTTGTAAATCCATAGCAGAAAATATGAAAAAACGTGCAGAAACCGAAAGATATAGTACGTGCGCGTGGTTCGTGCGTCTCAGCAAATAGTCCACCTAGAATCGACCAGAGGTCAACACAACACGGAAACCGAGAAAATAACGCAGAAATAGTAACCCGGCTACGGGTTTTGCTTAACACTGAAAAATAAAGAGAGAGAAAGAGATTTGGACATTCCCCCAAATGGGTGTGAAATACAGAATCCGGCGAGGAAGTCTCCGGAAAAGTGGCCGGACGGTGACCGGAAAATTAGCAGGAAAACCAAATTCGCCGGAACGAAAATTTGAATTTGCAAAAACGTAGCTTTCTCCTCCTCTTTTACCTTTCCTTCTACGAAATTATCTGAATTCGCTTCAAACTCAACGGATTTGTGTTCTCCCTCAAGAACACCTCTCGGTTGTCCTCAACCCCCACACTTGCGCGGTTCAAGTTTCTGAAACCAAAGCTAGCATGACAATCCTTGCGGTGAGAGGATCCCAAAAATATCTTCAAAACTTGATTTCAAGCACGTTTGAAAGTGTTCATGGAGCGTAAGAGCTATGGAGGTAGAGAGATAGAAGAGTGGCCAAATGACATGAACCCGTCGTCCACCCCCCTTTAAAAACCGTTTTTTTGTTCAAAATTACAAAAATGCCCCTATTCCAATTTTGAAAAAATCTGAAGTTTTGTTCGTATGTAGGCACAGGGTGTGCGTATATACGCACTCCGTGGATTTTGGGAGGGAAATTTGTAATTTTTTGGCAGGATTGGAGCTCTTGTGTGCGTATATACGCACACAATATCTCTAAACTTGTCAGTTTCTGCAAAATTTTTGGGCAAATTTGGGATGCACCGCAACCTGGGTGTGTATTTTTCTCTTGCTCTCTACCCGTATGTGCGTATATACGCACATATATGTGTATATATGCACACAGAAGCTTCTCTGTCCCGTTTTTGTCATTTTTCTGCTCTCTGCTGTATTAGGTCATGCTCAATTCAAAGTAAATCCCCACTCATCTTTCCTCTCTCAAATTTCAAAACTTAAAATAAAACTAAAATAAATTAAAATAACTTACGACGTTGGGTTGCCACCCAACCAGCGCTTGAAATTTACGGTCGACGGCCCGACCCAATTACCTCCGTTTCAGTCACGGGTCGTCGAAATAGATCGGTTCTACCTTGGCGACCTCAGCTTTCTCTATACGGTTTGATCCGGTCTCCGTTCACCCTGAAGATCGAGTTATCTTTTTGATTCTCTAGCTCAAACGCACCCCATGCAAATATCTTTCGAATGATGAACGGTCCCAACCAGCGAGATCTCAATTTTCTCGGAAAGAACCTCATTCTTGTGTTGTAGAGAAGAACTTTATCGCATTCGTGAAACTACTTTGGCGTAATACGCTGATCATGACACTTCTTTGTCTTCTCTTTGTATCTTGTGGCGCTCTCGAATGCCGTTCTGCAGAACAGCTCTAATTCCAGCAACGCCATCCCTCTTTTATCTTCAGCCAGATTTTGATCCATATTGAGCAGTTTGATAGCCCAATAGGCCTTGTGCTCCAACTCAACCGGAAGGTGACACGCTTTCCCAAACACAAGCTGGTACGTAAACATTCCCAGCAGTGTTTTGAAAGTTGTCATGTATGCCAAGAGAGCGTCGTCCAGTTTCATTGACCAATGCTTTCGGCCCAAATTCACGGTCTTTTCTAGAATGCCCTTGATCTCCCTGTTTGACACCTCAGCATTTCCGTTAGTAAGGGGGTGATAAGGTAGCGACACTTTATGGCTAGACAACCCGTATTGTTTTAGCACCCTGACAAACACTTTGTTAATGAAGTGCAACCCTTCATAGCTGTTCATAGCCTTGGGGGTTCCGAACCGCGTAAATATTTTGCGTTTCTGAAAACGCTCAACCGTCGCTGCATCATTTTTGACACGTTATTGCCTCGATAAACTCGTAACATAGTCCACAGCCAGCAGTATGTACATATTTCCCATAGAAGATGGGAACCGCCCCATGAAGTCGATCCCCCAAACATCGAAGGGTTCAACTTCCTTCCATATGGTCAAAGGCATCTCATCCTTATGTGAGGTAGTTGCTGTCCTCTGGCATCTATTGCATCCCTGTACATAATCATGGCAGTCTTTGAAGATTGTTGGCCAAAAGAAACCTGATTGTAGTACCTTGTGTTCTGTGTGCGTTCCTCCAAAGTGACCCCGACACTGAGCTGAGTTGCACCGTTTGATCATGTTGCAGGCCTCATGAGTCGGAATGCACCTTCTAAGGATGTTATCGGCCCCTTTCTTGAACAAATAGGGGTCATCCCAGAAATACTGCCGGCATTCATAGATGAAGCGTTTCGGTTGTGACAAGGTCAAGTCTTCAGGAAGTGTACCATTAAACAAGTAATTGGCTATGGCATAATACCACGGCTTACCTAGATTTACTGCCATGATATGCTCATCTGGAAAAATTTTCTTGATTGGTACCGGGTCCACCGTTGAATTCTCAAGCCTGGATAGGTGGTCCGCAACTACTTTCTCAACGCCCTTCTTGTCTCGGATCTCAAAATCAAAGCATCACCAGGACCCATCTCAGCAGCCTTGGTTTTGCGTCCTTCTTGTCCAACATGTACTTGAGAGCACCGTGATCGGTAAAAACGATCACTTTTGCCCCAACCAAATATGGCCTGAATTTTTCCAGGGCATACAGCACAACAAGCAGTTCTTTCTTACTTGTGCCATAGTTGACCTGAGCATCGTTGAGCACCCGAATTGCATAGTATATCACGTGACAGACCATATCCGTCCACTGTCCCAAAACTGCACCGACTGCGTAGTCGCAGGCGTCACACATCAGCTGAAACGGAAGTGACCAATCCGGCGTAGTAATCACCGGGGCTGTGATCAGCTTCTCCTTCAAATGGTCAAAGGCCTGCTGACACGCTACATCAAAGTCAAAAGGCACGTCTTTCCCAAACAAAGAACATATTGGCTTTGTGATCTTGAAAAATTCCTTGATGAACCACCGGTAGAATCCTACATGTCACATAAAACTTTTTATTGCCTTCATAGTTGTTGGATATGGAAGGTGCTTGAGTACCTCTATCTTGGCCCTGTCCACCTCGAGTCCCTTGATGGAGATTTTTTGACCCAGCACGATACCATCGTTGAAAATAGAGTGGCACTTTTCCCAATTGAAAGTGTGAGTATGCAGATATATAAGCCGCTAATATACTCTAGAAGGGGGGGGTGGTTGAATAGATTATGCCAACTTTTGGGAAAACCTGCTAACAAGTAGAAGAACTAGTGCAGACAATGAATTTCAAGGCCTTGAACACAGGTTAAAGCCTTTGAAATGAAGCATAAAGTTTTAGAACAAGATTCCTTTTTAAAGGCCTTGAAAACAAGTTCAAACCCTTGAAAAATAAACAATTTTTGTATGCTGCAAACGCTTTGAAAGTAGATGAACAAAAAATGCACAAGACAAGTGATTTATAGAGTTCAGTCCACTTGGACCTACGTCTCTACCTCAATGATTAGACCCCTGCAGGATTTTCAACTCAATTCTTATTAATCAAAATCTAAGCCCTAGAACTCAAGCACAGAGAGTTCCCTTACTCTGTTACAGCTTGTGATTTTCCCTAACTTGTCTATTACCTGCTCTAGCTAACTGATTAAATAAGAATTCTCTATTGTTCACGTTGAATAATCTTTGATAATGAATGTAGATATAGTACAAAAATGATCTACCAATATAGCTCTACAAAGAAGATCACTAAAGAGTAGGAAACTGCAGTGAAATGCAGGGAACTTCTGTGTATGGATTGGAAGAGATGAAGAACTTCTTTGATGCTTGTCAATCCTGAATGCTTTCTATGTATTTTGCTGTTGAAATTGTGTTGTTGTTGGTTCGAATTTGAGCTCTTTAAGTACTTCAAACAACTCTGCAAATCTCTCCAGATTTTCAGCAACAACCTTCCTATTTTGTAGGTAACATATTTTGACTATCTTGAGATCTTCTCCAACGGTTGAATGATTGTAATCTTCTGAGATATGGTCGTAATCCTTAATTTAAAACCTCTGATTGATCACAGGATCAAAGTCTTAAAATGTTTCCAAGTCTGCAGCAATCCAGTTTAGGAAACAATCTTGCAAAACTTAGAAACAATATTTCCTGCATTTATCATGGTCAAACAGTTGATATAGAACTATTCAAAACATGTTTAACAGTTTTTCTTTCATCGTCTAACAAAAAGTAATCGAACATATGCAAGAGAGATAATAAATTAAGCCAGAGATTAGCTGAAAAACTCCCCCTGAGAATATGCTTCCAGGTTTAACAATTGCAATACTTTGAATCCAGTTTCAAGGCCTTGAAAATAGCCAACACTATTTTCAAGCCTATGAAGCTGATTCAAGGCTTTGAAAACTGTTTCAAGGCCTTGAAATAGCAAAGCTCTTTCAAGTCTTGAACAACCCGAGCTTTCAATCTCCCCCTTGATGAAAGACAAAACCAAATTCTGTTTGATCCTTAGTCTCTGCAAAATAAACAGATTAGTCTGCAATTTAAAGACACAGTTATTCCAAAAATATCAAACTTATTTAAATACCAAAAAAAAAAACACATAAATAGTTCAACAGATGAAAACAAAAAACCTAAACTGAAACCTAGAATTTTCTCCCCCATTTTGACTTTCATAAAAAATACGGAGGATGTTGGATCAAGTGTCTGGAAAATTTTGAAAACTTAATGAAATAATTAAAGCATAGAGAATGTGGAAGAAAGAATAGGCAAAGTTAAGGGTCCTTCTTATCTTCCTGATCTTCTGTTTCTTCCTCACTTTCTTCACTGTTGTTTTGAACTTCTCTAGAGATCACATCTATTTCCTCAATGAAGGAACTGATATTTTCAATAAAACTGTTGAATAGGAAGGTGAGACCTTCCAAGGCTTTCTTCCCATGCTCCAGCTTCTTCTTAACTTCTAACCTTTTCTGTTGAGGTCTGAATCTTGAATAAGGATTTCCTTTCCCTTTCCTTTAGGCTCAGAGATTGTCTTCTTCTGGTCTCTCTTAGGCCTTCCAATATGGATGCCCTTCTACTTATCTTTTGTAGAGACCGTGGATTGTTTCTTCCTTGCTTGAGCTTCATCTTTTCTCACTATCTTCTTGGGTGGTAAAGATTCTTCTTCTTCTTCTTCTTCAGTGAAACTTTTTGACACAGAGTCCGCACTGATTTCTTGAACCTCTTCCACTGCTGCTTTTCTCTTCTTCTCCGAGACAGGTTTTGAATCACCAGCCATCTTGATTCGATCTGAGGCTCTTCTTGTGCTCATTAGGGTTAGGGAGAAGAAAAGAGAGAGATGGAATAATACGGAATGAAGGAGAAGAGAAGAGGATAAATACTAAAAGAGTTTGAGTTTCAAAAGGAAACTAGTACCTCTCTGATTCTAAAAAGATTTGCAAAGATCAGAGAAAATTTCAAACTATTATGCCGTTGGAAAATGAATATACTAATACTATTTTGGATAAAAACAGATTTTTGAAAAATGTAGGGGGCTATATTAGGAAAATATCTACAGAGATATCACCCAATATAGAATGATCGACGTTTATTGACTATTAGTGTAACAGATTCATTTTCAAGGCTTTGAAAAGGCTTTCAAGACCTTGAAACACTGTAACACTACAACATATAAAATATCAAAGCTTTGAATTGGTTTTCAAGGCTTTGAAACTCAGTTCAAACCTTTGTAGACACAAATAACTTACCTTTCTTACCTTAAGCTCCCCCTAAACCAATGCAGTTATATTTAGCATTCCCAATTCCAATCTTAGAGTTGAGAACCTCGCATCTGCTAATGGTTTGGTGAAGATATCTGCAATTTGCATGTTAGTAGCAACAAATTCAAGAACAATATCACCTTTCTCAGCATGATCTCTGATGAAGTGGTGTCTGACATCAATGTGCTTTGTTCCTGAGTGTTGTACTGGATTCTCTGTAATTGAAATTGCACTAGTGTTATCACACTTAATAGGTATGCCTATGAAGTCAAATCCAAAGTCTCTTAGCTGTTGAGCAATCCATAGTACTTGTGAGCAACATGCTCCTGCAGCTATATATTCATCTTCAGCTGTTGATAGAGCAACTGAATTTTGTTTCTTAGAATGCCAGCTAATCAAAGAAAATCAAATGAATTGACAAGTTCCAGAAGTTCTTTTTCTTTAAACTTTGTACCCTGCAAAGTCAGCATCTCAAAAAACACTTAAAGAGAAGTTAGAATGTCTTGGATACCAAAGCCCTAAGTCTTTGGTACCATTGAGATATCTGAATATTCTCTTCACAATAGTTAAGTGTGATTATTTTGGATCATCTTGAAATCTAGCACACATGCATACACTAAAAATAATATCTGGTATGCTTGCTGTCAGATAGAGTAATGATCCAATCATGCCTCTATGCTCTTTAACATTGACACTCTTACCAGATTCATCCTTGTCTAAGGATTGTTTAGAACTCATTGGAGTCTTGGCTTCTTTTCATTGATCCATGCTGTATTTATTCAGCAAGTCTCTTGTGTACTTTCTTTGATTCAGAAAGATACCCTTCTTCAATTAATGTATTTGAAGTCCTAGGAAGAAGTTTAGTTCTCCCATCATGCTCATCTCAAATTCCCTGCTCATAAGACTTGAGAATTGATCATTAGTAGCTCCAAACAGTATATCATCAACATATATCTGGACTATAAGGAAATATATCTCATGAGTCTTAATGAAAAGAGTCTTGTCTACTAAACCTCTTTTGAAATCATTTTCAGGTTAAAACTTTGACAGTCTTTCTACCAAGTCCTTGGAGCTTGTTTCAAACCATAAAGAGCTTTGTCAAGTTTGTAAACATGATTTGGAAAAATGTCATTTTCAAAACCAGGTGGTTGTGCAACATAAACTTCTTCTTGTAAGTAGCGATTCAAGAAAGCACACTGACATCCATTTGAAGTAGTTTCATGTTCTTGTAAGATGCAAATGCAAGTAAAATTCTGATTGCTTCTAGCCTGGCAACTAGAGCAAAGGTTTTTTCATAGTCTATACCTTCTTCTTGATTGTAACCTTGAGCAACTAACCTTGCTTTGTTTCTGATTACATTGCTACTTTCATCCAACTTGTTTCTGAATACCCATATAGTACCAATGACAAACTGGTTTGTTGGTGGAGGAACAAGGTTCCAAACCTTGTTCTCTCAAACACATTGAGTTCACTTTTCATAGCAATGATCCAGTCTGCTTCTTGTAAAGCTTCCTTCACAGTTTTTGGTTCTACAAGAGAAATGAAAGCATTGAAAGCACATAAGTTCTTTAACTATGATCTAGTCTGTGTACCAGTTGTTGGATCTAATATGATATTATCAGCTGGATGGGATGAGAGATATTAAAATCTCTTCCTTGGAGACAATGGTTCAGTTTCACCATAAGTCTTCTCTGGTCTTGAAGTAGTGGCTTTGTCACTTGAATCCTTCTCATCATCTTTTTCAAGGCTTTGAGCTGTATTTTCAAGGCCTTGAGAACTATTTTGAAGGTCTTGAAAATGTCTTCTATTTTCCTCTGAGCCTTTCTTGAATGCAAGTGGATTATCAGTCTCTTCCTCTGATTCATGCTTGTTCAAGTTCAAATCTGTAAAACTTTCACTCAAAGAACCACCATAGCTTTCATCAAAAATAACATGAATGCTCTCTTCAACCAATTTGGTTCTTTTATTGTAAACTCTATAAGCTTCGCTATTCAGAGAGTAACCAAGAAATATACCTTCATCACTTCTTGCATCAAACTTACCAAGATTGTATTTTCCATCGTTATGGATAAAATAAGTGCATCCAAAGGGTCTGAAGTAAGAGATTTTTGGCTTTCTCCCTTTGAATAGTTCATAGGGGGTCTTCTTTATAATAGGTCTGATCAAGCACCTGTTCAAAATATAGTTTGTTGTATTCATAGCTTCTGCCCAGTAATGATTTGGTAACTTGTTCTCAAGAAGCATTGTCCTTGACATATCTTCCAGAGTCCTGTTCTTTCTTTCAACAACACCATTCTATTGAGGAGTTCTTGGAGCAGAAAAGTTGTGAGAGATACCATGCTTATCACAGAATAAATCAAACTCGAATTTATCAAACTCTCTACCATGATCACTTCTGATTGAAGCTACATGTAGGTTTTTCAAGTTTTGAAGTTCTCTGCAAAGCTTTGAAAATTCAGAGAGAGCTTCAAAATTTACTTTGAGAAACATAACCCAAGTGTATCTAGAGAAATCATCTAGAACAACTAGCATATACCTTTTAAATTTTGGACTAGGAGTCCTCATAGGACCACAGAGATCCATGTGAAGTAACTCAATAGGTCTAGTTGTACTTCCAAACTTCTTTTGCTTGAAGAACTTCTGGTCTGCTTTCCTTGTGCACATGCTTTGCATAACTCATCTTCTTTGAACTTGCTAGATGGCAATCCTCTTACCAAGTCTTTCGATATCAATTTCTTCACAGTATGCAAACTGATATGACCAAGTTTCCTATGTCAAAGCTTTGAATCTTCTTTCAAGGCCTTAAGGCACTTCAAGCTTTCACCTGCAACTTTGTTAGTTTGAAAAGTGTAGACATTGTTTGATCTAGAGGCTGTGAGAATGCAATTTCCTGATATCTCATTTTGCACCACACACTTCTCTTGATCAAAGATGACTTTGTTGCCATTATCACAAAGCTGAGATACACTAAGCAAATTAAACTTCAAACCTTCAACTAGATAAACATTAGAAATAGAGTTTTTAGAATTTGTACCAACTTTTCCAATAACAAGAATATTGCACTTTCCTTTATCACCAAGTGTTATTGATCCTTCTGATTGCTCTTTTAGTTCTTAGAATAGAGATCTCTTTTTACTCATTTGTCTTGAGAAACCACTGTCCATGAACCACTTCTGTTCCTTGGTGACAACCTGCAAGCCCCAATCACTGCCTTACCCAGCTGTTAGACCAAGTGTGGAATTTGGATTCATATTCAGGATCAACCATGTTAGGTGGTCTAACCCCTTTAGGAACCCAAATCTGCTTAACCTCTCCTTTAATTTGGAAAGGAAAAGTGTTCCTCATTATGTGAGGGTCTCTTCTTCTAAAAGGACAAGTCATTTTAACATGACCAGTTTTACAGCACTAATACAGGTAGGAGAGGTTTTGTTTCCAGCTTTCACAAATCTGGTATTGTTTCTTCTTGGAAAGTTTGGATTGAATCCAATACCAGCTTTGTGGACAGACTGTGAGCTTCCTCCAAGAATCAAGTTCAACTTCTTTTCTGATCCAGCAAGCTTAATTTTGACTAGTTCAGATTCGTTGTCCACATGGTAGAGAAAGTTTCCTCTGGCTTCTCTGTCAATCCTGTCAGTACTATCCATGTCAAAGGCATGGTAGAATACCTGGTTTCGGCATCACTTTACCAATATCATCAATCTGTCCCATGCGTCTACCAACGTCTCCCCATTCATATGCTTGAATGACAGAATCTGGCTTTTTGGTCGAATAACCCTGGAGGCAGGGTAAAATTTATGCAAAAAAATCCGTGACACATCCTTCCCATGTAGTGATGGATCTGGGTGGTCGTGATTCGAGCCAATATTTGGCCACTCCGTATATGAAGTATGGAAAGAGAATTAGCATGAGTGCCTCTGCTTCAAATCCCTTATACCGGACTATATTGCAGTAGTCCTCGAATTTCCTGATGAAGTCGTTCTAGTCTTCGTCAACTTTTCCATGAAATGAGCACAGGGTCTGAACAGTCTGGATAATTGAGGGTATTATATCAAAGTGTTCTGCGGTGATCTCGGGCACCATAATAGCTCATTCATGCCCTCCCGCGGGGAATTCAATGTTTTCCACCAATGCCTTCCCGGATCTGTTATATGTCCTCTGGTTGTTCTGGAAGCAAAACCTACTGTAATGAGCTCTTCGATGTACCGAGGATACGTGTCTATTGTTCCTCTTGGCCGGTTGCCGGATTTACAGGAGGGTCTCCTACGTTGTGGGCCACTCTACTTTCTCTGTTTCTGCGGTTCTGCTATGTGTAAAGATTTTCAGGATTTTTTAGTTGATGCACCAATTCGCGGGGCAATCTGGGCATTCAGTGAAATTTCTTGAAAAACGCATATTCAAAAACCAGTGAGATATAAGAATAATAACGAAACTAAAAAAAAGTAATAAGCTCTGAAAACTAATCCTGGCAACTAAATAAAACCTGAATAGTCCGCGGCAACGGCGTCAAAAACTTGATGCGCAAACTAATGTGCTATTCGCAAGTATACGAATCGAGTAATACCGGGTGTATTTCAACTTGGGTGATCGTTCCCAGGAGCACTGTTTAGTGTTTCTAGAGTGATCAGATTTTAACTTGCAGAGTATAAAGGGAGGAGGGATTTGAGAGTGTGATTACTAACTACGTACTGAAAATAAACAACTAAAACGTAAACATTTTTTGTGACATTTACTCAAGAAATATTGAAGGTTGTAAAATATAGGGTTTAAAATACTAGGTCCCAGGATCCCCTAGAGTTTCTGCAGGTTCATGTTCTATGTTTGATAGGAAAACACACAGCAGTTTAATTATCCGTGTTACGTATCGGCTGCGCAGTAACCTTTCAGATCCTGCACGTTATCACAATCCTACAGACTTTCGGATTGTGCTTAAGACTGAAAAATAAAGAGAGAGAAAGAGTGATGTGCCTCATCCACCTCAAAACGCTACTCCTCAAGTAACCCATTTCGCGGTTCTTTATCCGTCAGAAAATAGTGATGTGCCTTGGACGACACAAAACGATAGCTATCAAAATAATGTGGACGGATTTGGTCCGAAGGGTAATCAGCCGGGTGGTGGGCGCGTTTAGGGTTTAGTTTGGGTTTGACAAAATCCATAGAAGAAAATATGAAAAAACGGGCAGAAACAGAAATTTATAGTACGGGCGCGTGTTTTGTGCGTCTCAGCAAATAGTCCACCTAGAATCTACCAGAGGTCCACACAACACGGAAACCGAGAAAATAACGCAGAAATAGTAAACCTGCTAGTGGTTGTGCTTAAGAATGAAAAATAAAGAGAGCGAAAGAGATTTGGACCTTCCCACAAATTGGTTTAAAATACAAAATTCGGCGAGGAAGTCTTCGGAAAAGTGGCCTGACGGTGACCGGAAAAGTCGCCGGAAAACCATATTCGCCGGAACGAAAATATGAACCTACAAAAACGTAGCTTTCTCCCCCTCTTTTACCTTTCCTTATACGAAATTATCTAAATTCGCTTCAAACTCAACAGATCTGTTTTCTCCCTCAAGAAAACCTCTCGGTTGTCTTCAACCCCCACACTTGCTTGGTTCAAGTTTCTGAAACCGAAGCTAGCATGACGATCCTTGCGGCGAGAGGATCCCAAAAATGTCTTCAAAACTTGATTTCAAGCACTTTTGAGAGTGTGTATTCATGGAGCGTAAGAGCTATGGAGGTAGAGAGACAAGAGAGGCTAAATGACATGAACCTGTCGGCCACTCACCTTTAAAACCGTTTTTTTTGTCAACATTGCAAAAATGCCACTCATTCAAATTTTGAAAAAATCTGAAGTTTTGTCTGTGCGTATATACGTACACTGTGGCTTTTGGGAGGGAAATTTTGTAATTTATTGGCAGGATTGGAGCTCCTGTGTGCGCATATACGCACACAACAGCTCTAAAATTGTCATTTTCTGCAAAATTTTTGGGCAAATTTGGGCTGCACCGCAGCCTAGGTGTGTATTTTTCTGTTGCTCTCTACCCCTACGTGCGTATGTACGCACAAATATGCGTATATATGCACACAACAGCTTCTCTGTCCTGTTTTTGTCCTTTTTCTGCTCTCTGCTGTGTTAGCTCATGCTCAATTCAAAGTAAATCCTCACACATCTTTCCTCTCTCAAAATTCCAAACTTAAAATAAAACTAAAATAAATTAAAATAACTTACGACGTTTGGTTGCCTCCCAACCAGCTCTTGAAATTTACAGTCGACGACCCAACCCAGTTAGATCGGGTTCGATTACGGGTCGTCGAAGTAGATCGATTCTACCTTGGCGACCTCATCTTTCTCTAGATACGGTTTGATCCGGTGTCTGTTCACCCTGAAGCTCGAGTTATCTTTTGGATTCTCTAGCTCAAACGCACCCCATGCGAATATCTTTCGGATGATGAACGGTCCCAACCAGCGAGGTCTCTATTTTCCCGGAAAGAACCTCATTCTTGTGTGGTAGAGAATAACTTTAACCTATTCCTGAAACTACTTTGGCGTGATACGCTGATCATGCCACTTCTTTGTCTTCTCTTTGTATATCTTGGCGCTCTCGAATGTCGTTCTGCAGAACACCTCTAATTCCAGCAACGCCATCTTTATTTTATCTTCAGTCAGATTTTGATCCATATTGAGCAGCTTGATAGCCCAATAGGCCTTGTGCTCCAACTCAACCGGAAGGTGACATGCTTTCCCAAACACAAGATGGTACGATGACATTCCCAGCGGTGTTTCGAAAACTGTCCTGTATGCAAAGATGACGTCGTCCGGTCTCATTGAGCAATCCTTTCGGCCCAAATTCACGGTCTTTTCTAGAATTCCCTTGATCTCCCTGTTTGACACCTCAGCATTCCCGTTGGTCAAGGGGTGATAAGGTAGCGACACCTTATGGCTAGACACCCCGTTTTGTTTTAGCACCCTGGCAAACACTTTGTTAATGAAGTGCGACCCTTCATCGCTGTTCATAGCCTTGGGGGTTCCGAACCGCGTAAATATGTTGCGTTTCTGAAAACGCTCAATCGTCGCTGCATCATTTTTCTGACACGCTATTGCCTCGAAACACTCGTAACATAGTCCACAGCCAGCAGTATGTACATATTTCCCATAGTAGACGGGAACGGTCCCGTGAAGTCGATCCTCCAAACATCGAAGGGTTCAACTTCCTGCCATTTGGTCAAAGGCATTTCATCCTTCTGTGACAATACTTTCTGTCCTCTGCAATATATCGCATCCCTGTACATAATCATGAAAGTGTTTGAAGATTTTTGGCCTAAAGAATCCTGATTGTAGTACCTTGTGTTCTGTTCGGGTTCCTCTAAGGTGACCCCCACACTGAGCTGAGTGGCAGCGTTTGATCACGTTCCAGGCCTCATGAGTCGGAATGCACCTTGTAAGGATGTTGTCGTGCCCTTTCTTGAACAAATAGGGGTCGTCCCAGAAATACTGCCGGCATTCATAGATGAAGCATTTCAGCTGTGACAGAGTCAAGTCTTCAGGAAGTTTACTACTAACCATGTAATTGGCTATGGCATAATACCATGGCTTACCTAGTTTTACTGCCATGATATGCTCATCTAGAAAATTTTCCTTGATTTGTACCCGTTCCACCGTTGAATTCTCAAGCCTGGATAGGTGGTCCGCAACTACGTTCTAGACTCCCTTCTTGTCTCGGATCTCCATATCAAATTCCTGCGTCAGCAGGACCCATCTCAGCAGCCTCGGTTTTGCGTCCTTCTTGTCAAGCATGTTTTGGAGAGCAATGTGATCGGTAAAAACAATCACTCTTGACCCGACCAAATATGGCCTGAAGTTTTCCAGGGCATACACCACAACAGGTAGTTCTTTCTCACTTGTTCCATAGTTGACCTGAGCATCGTTGAGCACCCGAATTGCATAGTATATCACATGACAGACCGTACCCGTCTGCTGTCCCAAAACTGCACCGATTGCGTAGTCGCATGCGTCACACATTAGCTGAAAGGGAACTGACTTATCTAGCGTAGTAATTACCGGAATTGTGGTCAGCTTCTCCTTCAAATGGTCAAAGGCCTGCTGACACGCTACATCAAAGTTAAAAGGCATGTCTTTCCCAAGAAAGGCACAAAGTGGCTTTGTGATCTTGGAAAATTCCTTGATGAACCACCTGTAGAATCCTACATGTCCCAGAAAACTATTTATTGCCTTCATAGTTGTTGGATACGGAAGCTGCTTGATTACCTCTATCTTGGCCATGTCCACCTCGAGTCCCTTGATGGAAATTTTGTGACCCAGCACGATACCATCGGTGACCATAAAGTGGCACTTTTCCCAATTAAGCACTAAGTTCGCCTTCTTGCATCTGATTTAAACCTGGCCCAAGTGTGCAGGCAGTCTTCAAAGCTGTCCCCGAACAGAGAAAAATCTTACATAAAGACCTCCTGATTTTTCTCGATCATGCCGAAAATATAGCCATCATGCATCTCTGGAACGTAGCTAGAGTGTTACGTAACCCGAACGGCATGCGCCGGAAAGCAAACGTACTATACGGGTAGGTAAACTTTGTCGTCTCCTGATATTCCGTAGCTATGCAAATCTTGTTATACCCGGAGTACCCGTCAAGAAAACATTAATAGGCATGATGAGCTAGCCTGTCCAACATCTGATTCATAAATGGCAGCGGGAAGTGATCTTTCAAGGTTGCATCGTTTAGCCTCCGATAGTCCATACAGATCTGCCAGCCTATAACGGTAGACTGCGCAATCTGCTGTTCTTTGTTCTGCACCATTGTAATACCCCTCTTTTTGGGCACGCATTGGACTAGACTGATCCAAGTGCTGTCCGATATAGGGTATATGATTCCTGCCTCTAGCAACTTCTTGACCTCCTTGCGCACAACATCCTTCATGTTCGGATTCAGCCTCTGCTAGGGCTCAATCGCCGGATTCTTGGCTTCTTCTATCCTGATATAGTGCATGCAGTAGGAGGGGCTGATCCTCTTAATATCCACAATTTTCCAGGCGATTGCTTCTTTGTGCTATCGCAATACTTCCAGCAGTTTTTTCTCATGTTACTGAGATAGAAAAGTCGAAACATTTACCGGCAGAGTATTATTATCACCACTGTATGCATACCTGAGATGGCTCGGAACCGGTTTCAGCTCCAGTACGGGTGGTTCCTTGAGTGACGGAACCAGTATCATCTTCTGCCCACCGTCCTTATCACAGTGTAATGTGGTCTAGTCTTCGGCTCTCATGGTCTGCTTGCACCGAATCTTCTCCTACTTCTCCATACATTCTATTAATATCTTCCCATAGTTGATCCATCTCCTCGTTTTCCCAGCCTTCATCGACCACGTCTATGGCAATGACGTCTTCGTGCTCATAATAGTTTGGCAGTTGCATATTTTTGAAGAGGTTAAATTACACCCTTGTCCTCGTTAATCTGCATGGTCAAATTTTTGTTCTTGTAGTTTATCATAGCTTCTCAAGTGGCCAAGAACGGCTTCCACAGGATGAGCGGTACCTCCCCTGCCTTCATGTCCAGGATCACGAAATCAGCTGGAAAAATCAATTCTCTGACTTTCACCAGAATATCCTCGATGACTCTGTATGCTTGCTTTACGGACCTGTACGCAATCTGCAGCATAATTCTTGTGGGACTGGGTTCACCGACTTTCAAACTCTTGAAAATTGTCAACGACATGAGATTGACGCTGGCCCCTAGGTCACACAGAGCCTTTCCTGTGTAAGCATTACCTAGGATAACCGGACTAACAAAACTGCCAGGATCCTTCCTCTTCCTCAATAGCCCATTCTTCACACAGTTGCTCACTTCTTCCATTAGGTTTATGGTATTGAAATCGCTCATCCACCTCCTCCCATACAGAATGTCCCTGAGGAATTTTGCATAAGTGGGCATCTTTTCCAAATCCTCACAAAAGGGGATGTTGATTTACAGATGCTTGAAAATCTCGAGAAACCTGTCGTAGTCTTTGCTATCGTCCCTCTTTCGTGTCTTCAAAGGATACAACACCTCTTTGGAGACAGGTAATGTTTATGCTTCCTTATCAACCTTTACTTCATCCTGCTCAACCAAGCCCTTCGATTGGGGGCCTACAGCTGAGTTTTCACCCTGGCCAAATACTTCGTGTTCGACAATTTTCAAATTTTGTGCAGGTGTGTGGATAGGGTACGGCGGATCCTACAGCGCTAATCCACTCTGAGTGATGATGACATTGATCTGAGCACGTGGATTGTTTTTCGTATTCGAGGGCAAGTTTTGTGGCTGTCTTTCTGCTTGTTGCTCAGCCAATTGCCCAATCTGTTCTTCCAGTGTACGTAGTGCAGTCTTTGTAGAATGGGGGTCTACTGTCAGGGTGCCGACGGCTGTTTCAATCTGATTGAATCTGGAATTAAAACTGGTGGTCATACCTTGTAACATTGATTTGACTTCCACCATCTCGCTAATGGGTTGTGGTGCAGGTGGCTCTTGCTGTGGCCGTGGCATATGCTGGAATCCCGGTGCATGAATCGCAGAATTCAAGTTTCCGTACTGGAACCCGGGATGATCTCTCGTTCCCGACCTGTACCAGCTCGGATACCACTGGTGCTCTATATAATTGGAAATCTCAGTCATGAGCTCCTCAATGGCTGCGTCCAAATCTTGTTCTCCTATTGAAGCAACATCCTTCTTTTCCGAGTAGACTCTCTTAACCAAGTATTGCACGATCTTGGCCAGATCATCAATTCGGTCGTCTTCCACTGGATCGGCTCGGGCCATGATTCTGCGATCGTTAAACACTGGAGTGTCCTGCTTGGCTAACTACTTCTTCATCTCATAGGCCCCGTCGTTTTCCACATGGTAGAGAAAGTTTCCTTCGGCTTTTCTGTCAATCATGTAAATACTATCCATGTCTAAGGCATGGTAGAATACCTGGTTTCGGCATCACTTTACCAATCTCATCAATCTGTCCCATGCATCTACCAGCGTCTCCCCCGTCATCTGCTTGAATGACAGAATCTCGCTTTTTAATTGAATAACCTTGGAGGCAGGGTACAATGTGGGCAAAAAAATCCGTGACACATCCTTCCCACGTCACTACAACAAATTCTGCCTCCGTTGATAGCAAAAGTTGTCGCTAGAAAGGCCAAATATGTCGGTAGAAATTCTATCGACAAATATGGTCACTACAGGTCGGTCTTTAGTATTAAAGCCGGCAAACCTCAATTACGTCGGCAGAAGAAAAAAAAAGCGACATCAGTTTTTGTCGATTGTTTAAATCTAACAACAAACCTTTCTGTCTCTAGTATAACTACCGACAAGTAAATTTGGTAGTTTATGTACATAAGTGACAATTTATGTTTGTCACCAGTAGACATGTTTCTCACTTTTACATCTTCCTGGCGTCATACATGTTTGTCGCCTGTATCACGACGAAATAAAAAATATAATGGAGATTTTTACATGTATGCAGATTTGAAAGTCAAGATCAACCATATATTCACCCAAAATATAAACATACTCAAACATTAATATGCACCATTGTGCTGAAATCCAAGAACAACCCTTCAACAGCGTGATTTTTTAACAAGTTTGCATCCTTAGTGACCGTCCAGTACGGTCACTCTAATTCAACAGTCGTACAAATCAAAACAGTATTATTAAGTAAAATTACAAAACAATTAGCTAGCTTGTGTTTCAAAGTTCAAAAAGTTCACAAAGTATCATGTTCCCAGAATTAAAACATCTACGACGTGTTATATGAACTGCAAGTCAAGAATCACCGGCCAGTGGGTCCTTCAATGCCCTGAACATGTGCAATGCAAGCGACGCTAAAACCTGCAAACAATGAAATAAATAATCATAAACTTGTGGCTGTATGGTTTAACAACAATGAATATCGGCCACGATACACATCAATAGCTGCCTAGTTAGGTAAATACTCATGGTGTCGTTGAATATATGTTTTCACACATTGGAGCTACAATTACTGTATACGGCATATAGGCCAGCCAATGTACAAGTACAGTTTTCTGTGAGAATACCTCCCAAATATGCAGACATCATACTTGTCAAAATCTCACATTATTACGGATTTTGCGAGCACATTTGAACACATTTCAGCACAAAAGATGTGTTCAATACAAAGCAAAAAATGGTGGCTAGCACGACTAACATTCTGGAAAGTGAACTCTTTCCAAATTTTCCTAACAACCTATGTTCAGGTCAAATGAAGCCCTAAAATACAGTTTCAGGTATATAGCGTTTTCTGCGAATAGAGCACAATATGCATATGCATGATGGCAGATATCATACTTGTCAAAAAATAACATTATTAAGTATACTGGAATTGAAGCAGACTAGAATACATTTCAGAACAGAAGCTGTCTTCAATACATAGTCGAAGATACTTTAATTCCAACGTATCAAAAAACAAATATTCGAAGAGACTTCAGCCATTGTAAAATTAACAAAGCTGGAAATGGTGGGCTAGCACGGCTAACTCGTTGTACACATTCTCGAAATGGAAGGCTTTTCAAAGGGCCTAGCAACATAAGTTCAGTTCCAATGAAGCCGTAATTGAAGTTTCTGTGAGATCAAACAACCAAACTGAGATGGACAGATAAAATTTGTTATGTATATATGACCTACAGTAATCACAAAATTCAAAAAAGGTTAAAAACCCACCCGTAAACACAGTGAACTTGGAAATTAAATTTCCCCCAACTCTAACAATCCGATCCGAGGTAGTGAAGTCCAAACTGTCTAGAAAGAACTCTTTGTTCGAACCAAATGAAATCCCTAGTTCATTCGGACAACAAGCAGTGACTTCCCATTTACAACAAAGAGAGATGAAAACTTGTTTTAATCAAGAATCTTAACTCATCAGCATTCTCCATATCTCCCTCCCTATCTCGTTTGACCCTCTCTCCCTCAAAGAGATAAGACCCATGATGGAAAACCAACAACTTTGTTTTTAGAATAATCCTTCTCTTCAAAGAAAAATTAAATAGTTAACTGGCTTTTTTATCCGACTAGAAATGGAAAAACTAGATAAGTAGCCAAAACTGTTAAAACCATAACCCTTACGACAACATCCAAGAAGAAGCTAATTCACCCTACAGCTAATTATGCCATATAAATAATTAAGTGTAGGCCCTGATTGTTACCATAAACCCTGTCTGTTGCAGGAATCCATACTTTCATGGAATACCTATAGTGGACGCATTCAATTGCAAGCCAAAATCTACAGAGCTATATATCCCATTTGCATCAAGCAGCCATCTTAATTAACTTATTCAGTAGTGAATTTGGTAAAAGTACAGGCAATACAGGATACTCTAATCGAATTCCTTAAAAGTAGTCAATCTCTTACGTATTAAGTACAGGCACTACATGAAACTGGAATCGAAATTCTTAATAGCAAATGTGTTTTCTAAACTCAATTTGTTACGTATTAAAAGTACAGTGTTGTCTAAACTCGAATCGAATTTCTTAAAAGTAGTCAATTAACAACAAATATGTTGTCTAATAATTTATACATTACAAGTCCATTCGTTACAAGATGCTTGTTTCCTAACTGGTGAGGTTATGCATATACGTATATTATGTATATAAGCATATTGAAGTAATAATATGAATGCATTCACATAATGTAATATATGAACATGTCATGTGTATATGGAAAAGAAGTACAAGCATTCACTTTATTCTCTTACCTCATTCACTTTCTGAACTGAAATTTTCGGACCCCTCTTCGGATTCCCTCTCAGATTCCTCCTCTGATTCTGTTTCATAATCCTCTTCAAGTTGCACGCCCTTCAAAATCAGTCTCTCCACATTGGATATCCTCTTCTCGAGGGCCTCATTACGCCTTTCTGTAGCCTCTGCCCTTCGTCGTTCAGCGTCAGCTCTTCTTCTATATGCATTTGCCTTCTTTTGTGCTGCTTCAGCCCTTGCTAGCGATTTAGACACGCCGTCATCGTAAGTTTATGCAGTCTTTGGGACCTCACCTCCACCATAGCCAGCAACAACACCCGGCCTTCTTCCAAGTACCGCCTCCACAAACTCTTCTCCAGTTAGGTCATGATCCACGTCATTGTCTCTCATTTCTTTAATTTGATTCTGTCATTTGACAACATTTCATTAAGGCTCAGATATAGGTTTGGAAATAAGATGTTTTTGTAAGAAATCAATACAAAACATAAATATTTTTGCAAGGCTTCATGCGACAGCCAGACAGATGTGCCACTTTTGCAATGCGTGATCTTGTAGTTTTCAATGAGTGAGGGTTCTTCATACAATTTTTTATGACTGACTGTTACACATATACGGGAATACGTATTATAAACGAATGAGATCAAGTTAAACACATTACCATCTCGTGCAGGCGCTGGAAAAATGTCTTCGAACCGGAACTGTGCAGATTCTTAACATGCTCTCGGTTTGAAGTACCTCTTCAACTCTTAACCTGTGAATAAATCATAAAATTGTGAAAGGAACTCCATAACATAGTACATACATAAATTCTAGCCCATTTCTTATATCTGTTTTACCTTGCAGGGCTCGGACTGAAAGTATGAACACAAGATCTCCCAATCACGTTGGGTTACAAGTGGGGATGGATGACGCCTTGCTGAAGTATGGCTTTGGAAACTCTTGTAATGTCTATGCAGCTTGTATCTGTAGTCACTATATGCTCTGCTGCACATGGAATTAATGGCACGAACAATATGCTTCTTCGAAAAATCCAGATTAAACATCCCCTCAACGATAAAATACAGAGAATCAAGGTTCATGCGCATTTCAATTACTAATTCACTTTTCAAGTTAAATCCAACAACTCCGAGAGAACTAACCAATAAAGACATATCAAATCCTTATTAACGTAAAAAAAATGAACCATGCAATAGCTGCACTCACAAGTAGGTGATCGAATATGGGTTTCCTGTGATGATCCTCCATTTTCTTCCATGACGGACTTCTAGCCTGTGCATGCATGCGTACAGCAACACCAACCTCAGCCGTGAGCTCCAAACGGCCATCACCCACTGGTCTCCGCTTCCCCAGGGGAATGTACATATCAATCTTACCTCCTATTTTTTTGGTCTTACTTCTGATACTTAGCCCACGCGTCACTCCTCTTCCAGTTCTAGTTATTTGGGGAGCTATGAGAGAAGAATTAATACATAAGGAAAAGCATCCAATTCAAGTAAATAAAAATATTAATAACTAGTATGTCACCGTATTAAAGAATCAACATAACTTCTACGATACATACATTCGGCAGCCACGTTCTCAGCATGTCCCGCATCAGTTGGTGGTGTTCGTTCCCCTGTATTGGATTTCAGACAACACGACCTTCTCGACGAACCACAAGGCACCACATTCACAATAAAACGTTAAATAAGACACAACCAAACAGTAGTGACTATTAAAACGAAATACGTGCAACTGCTACATACATCACCAGCAATCTCATCGTCTGACTGATCTAAGCCTTCCATTTGAGCATCTGTGGCGGATTTGTTCCGTGCGGTTGTCATGGGGTTTGATGCTGCATGTTTTCTCTTCAGCAACCTCCTAGGCGTCGATCGATTCGATCTTCTTACACCAACATCCTGTGCCGTAACATGCACCACATTCTACCATAAATTAGACACATTACCCGTTTGTATGTTAATTTCGAAATGTAAAAATTTGGTACTGCTACTTACAGCAGGATCCATGTCATCGTCAGAACGAAGCGAGTCCACTTCAACATTTGTACCATTGTTGTTCCGAGCAGTCGTCCTGGAATTTGATGCTGGTTTTTTCCTAGTCAGCCTAGTAGGCATTAACCAATATGATCTTCTTTCGCCAACAACCCGTGTCGTAACCTGCATCACAGTTTTAAACAAAATTGCACAATAAAAAGCTAAGGAATGGACAAACAGTTTGTAGATTTTTAAAATTAATAACTAGTATGTCACCGTATTAAATAATCAGCATAACTTCTACGATACATACATTCGGCAGCCACGTTCTCAGCATGTCCCGCATCATTTGGTGGTGTTCGTTCCCCTGTTCTGGATTTCAGACGACGCGACCTTCTCGACGAACCACAAGGCACTACATTCTACAATAAAACGTTAAAAAAGACACAACCAGACAGTAGCTGACTATTAAAAAGAAATAGGTGCAACTTCTACATACATCACCAACAATCTCATCGTGTGAATGATCTAACCCTTCCATTTCAGCATCTCAGGCGGATTTGTTCCGAGCAGTTGTCCTGGGGTTTGATGCTACATGTTTTCTCTTCAGCAACCTCCTAGGCGTCGATCGATTCGATCTTCTTACACCAGCATCCTGTGTCGTAACATGCACCACATTCTACCATAAATTAGACATGTTACCCGTTTGTATGTTAATTTCAAAATGTAAAAATTTTTACTGCTACTTACAGCATGATTTATGTCAATCGTCAGAACAAAGCGAGTCCACTTAAACATTTGTACCATTGTTGTTCCGAGCAGTCGTCATGGAATTTGATGCTGGTTTTTTCCTGGTCAGCCTAGTAGGCGTTAACCGATGGTATCTTATTTCGCCAACAACCCGTGTCGTAACCTGCATCACAGTTTTAAACAAAATTGCACAATAAAAAGCTAAGGAATAGACAAACAGTTTGTAGATGATTTTTACAAAATAAAAAGTTTTAATTCTATTTACATCAGGATCTACGTCATCCAAAGACAGATCCCACACTTCCCTTTCCACATCTGTTGTGGAGTTGTTACGAGCATTCGTCCTGGGTTTCGACGCCGCTGTTTTTTTGTACATGTTCCTAGTTGGTGTTAATCGATGCGATCTTCTGATGCCAACATCCTTTCTCGTAACCTGCATCGCATATTGATACAGAAGCTAACAACTAAAAATTTTGCCAAGTATGTTGAACAATAAATATTTCAGAAGCCCTATCAACAGTACCTCATCGCTGACATGGACATTTTCCTCTTCCATTTCAACACTTGTAACGGTGTTCTTCCAAACCTTCTTCTTGGTTTGTGATCTTACGTTTGGTTCCTGGGAGTTTCTTCTACGCACTCTGCCATCCGCACGTTCTGCTGCAGCTAGTCTCGAAACCAACAGTTCAGGTGGAAGCCGAAAGAGTTCCTTGATGGCATATACAGGACATTTGTAAGAAAATGTAAGGAATGAAATACGATGAAATGCAGTAACAACATATGCATATGACAATAAAATCTTGAACATTACCTCATCGCTGTCATCATCGACGTTTTCCTCTTCCATTTGAACACTGCTTGTAACGGTTTTCTTACGAGACTTGTCGATGGAGTGTGTTCTTGAATTTTATTTTTCCAGCGAGTTTCTTCTGTGGACTACGATGTCACCACCCAACTCCGCAGGTATTGTCGGTGTGAGTCTCTGAGGTGTTGGTCGTATGGACTCGTCTACTCTAACATCCTGTGGCATAACCAATGTCACATTTGGAACAAAGTTTTACACATTTTAACGTACAAATCATCAAAAGTTTGAAAGCACTTGCAACTACCTCGCAACTTTCGGGTACATTTTCCTCTAACCCTCCAATGTCACGAGTAGCATCTTCCCTTGTGTCACTAGTGTTAGCCCTGTCGGTTCTTAATCTAGGGGATCTTCTTATGTGCCTTTGGGATTCAGTTACCTGTATGCGATATACACATAAAGGATGTCATGTTATGAAAACTGTATGGGACGGTCGTTTACACTTAACTTCAAACAGATACGTACCTCAGTGTCCACCAGTCCTTCGTTTGTCCTTCCAACATTATTCGAGGTGTTTGTCCTCCTCGGAGTCAACATGGTAGCTTGTGACAGCTGGTCATCCAAGCAGACATCATTACCAGCTGCATCTCCAGAAGGATCGTCACTTGGAACAGTTTCAACCACATTTACCTTCTTTTTGGACTTCTTTGCAGTGGACATTCCTGTGTGCACAAGGTCAATATAAATTATGAAAAAATTATACGTTCTCAAAAGATCAAATTTGATTACAAAGTAGACCCATATTACCTTTATTGGCAGTCAACCATCCAGGGGGTAGTGACACATATTTCTTATTTGTTGTTGAAACAGCTTTCGGATTCTGGGAATTGCCAAGCTTTTTCTGCATTACAGATCGCGGTGATACTACAACACAATAAATAAGGCAATCATAACCAGTTAGACCGCAGTGTAAGAACAATTATAAAATACCAATAGAATACGAAATTTAGAAAAGTGATACTGATTTCATTGCGCTTGTTGCTGGTGTCTCCCTCCAAAACACTGGCACTTGGGACAGATTGCGCCTCCTGGATATTACGTGTTGCTCCACTAGCCGTGCGTCGAGGAGACTTTCTTGCGCTACTACGAGGGCCTGCATTCTGAGAACATGAACATACTAAATTAAGTCACCGCAGTTCAACATATGTAAATGCTTAATTACATTGTTTTGTTTAAATGCAGAACCTTTACCTCCACCGTAATATCCTTTTCAGGATCATGGAGTCCACGTACGATTCTCGTAGACTTCGAAGGAGTTAACCGGAGCGAGCGTCAGACCTTTGCATATGTTTCCATGGCCTACAGTAATCTACAAATTCAAGTGTAACAAAATGCTATGCGACATTAATTTCAGGTAAGAATGCATGCAGACAATAACGTTTTATTCATCTAAAAATTGACAAAACTAATTAATACCCCAAATAACTGGAATCCTAGTAGCTCAAAAAAATAATACCCAAAGAACAGAAATCCAAATAACCAAATACTAGTCAACAAGAATTATAGAAATGCAGTTATCTGAACTCCCCCAAATCTGTATCGTAATCGTCGTCGTCATCGCCATCATCATCATCACCTATGTGACTACCGTCGCTGTGTAATCCTCACCACTGTCGTCATCACTGTCGTTGTCGTCATCATCGGCGTCATCGTCATCGTCGTCATTCATATCTTCTTCTCCCTCACTTAGTAAAAAATTATCTTCAGGATAAAATTCAGTGACAGGACTCTTACCAGTCGAAAACGATTGTTGATACGCATCGTTCTCTATGTCACGATAACTTGTTTCGACTTCAGTTTCAGATATGTTTTACCAATTTCTAGGTTGAATCTTATGAACTATTCTGTAGTTCTTACATAGAATAACATCTGGGACATAGAACACTTGTTGAGCCTGCGACGCAAGTATATAAGGTTCCCCTTTATACCTAGTACGACTAATGTTCACGCTAGTGAAGTACTTATCTTTCCTAACTCTTGTCTTCGTATATCCTGTATTAAACCAATTGCACTTAAAAATTAAAACACGATACCCTCCAAAATATGTCAGCTCAATGATATAATATAAAACACCATAGAAATCAATTTATGTGCCTTCATGGTTTGCTCGCACCAAAACACCAGAGTTCTAAGTCACGCGTCGTTCGTCACGTGCAGTTGTTTGAAATCTCATGCCATTAATAACACATCCCGTATACCGTTTAATATGTCTATCAGGCCCACAAGCAAGCGAGTAAAGTTCATCATTTGCCTCTACAGACTTGTCAATTCGCTTTTTAACCATCTGATCAAACATATATATTAACTTTTCAGAACATATTCAATTTAATTTATATATTACAAAATGAAAAGCTATGTAACAAGATCTCTTACAAGATTCTTAAACCAATCATCAAACTCACGCTGATGTGTTTTCTCGACATTTGAAGACTCCCACAACTCAATTTCCTTAAGATGCTTACTGCGCCCATATGCATGTCAACAGTATTTAAACATTTGACTAAATTATTGAGCAAGGTACATCAAGTTTTCCTAACAAAAATACTTACTTCATATATGTATTGATCGCTTCGCAGTTGTGTAAAACAAACCATCGAACAATCTCATATTCTGAAGCTGTCAGCATTTCAATCTGTGAGGCACTCAAAGGCCGAACAAGACGAGAAAATATAGACAAGCTACTATTTTGGCTCATATTAACTCCTTCATGGTTTCTGTCCGCACGATTATATGTTTCAACGCCGTCATGATACATCGAACAGAAACTTAAACATTCATTGTCGATGTATGCTTCGGCAATTGAACTTTCAGCTCGAGCCTTATTTCTCACATATTGCTTTAGCGTATATAGAAATATGTTTACACAACATATATATGAATAATAAATTTGTTGAGGGATTACATAATGTAAAACCTCATAAATTACGAAAGGCCTAACCTTTCAATGGGATACATCCATCGATATTGAACTGGTCCTCCATACATTACCTCTCGAGTAAGGTGGACTGGAAGGTGCATCATAACATCAAAGAATGATGGAGGAAAAATCAGCTCCCATTTACAAAGTATCAACACAATATCCCTTTCTAATCCCTCCAAGCACTCCACCGTCAAAGTTCGCGAAGACAGTTCTTTGAAGAGCATACTAAGCTCAGTTAATGCATCAAATTTTTTTTTGCTCAAGTTCCCACATATAGCAAGTAGAGGAAACCGTTGTAACAGTACATGATAATCATGGATTTTCATGCCAATTATCTTTTTATCATTGCTGCTCACACAACGAGATATATTTGAAGCGTAACCGTCAGGGAATTTAATATTTTTTAACCATTCACAAATATTTTTCCTTCAACCGACATCTAGACAGTAGGGTGCATGGGGAATGGCATCCCTATCACCATCTTTGCGTACATGCAGCTCTTTCATAATACCCAGTTCCGCCAAATCCTTACGTGAATTTTCAGTATCTTTTGTTTTCCCATCAATACTCATCAAAGTCCCAAGCACTCTCTCACAAACATTTTTCTCTACATGCATGACATCGAAGTTATGTCTAATCTTAAGTGTTTTCCAATAGCTTAATTCAAAAAATATACTTTTTTTTTCCTCCATTTTAATTCTTTGTCGGGGCATTTTCTCTTCTTGTTAGTTAAAGTCTTTCCCAACTTCAAATCTGAAGGAATTGACTTTAACTGATCAAGAACATCATCTCCAGATAACTCCTTCGGCTTAGGTTTAGGCTCAAATTTACCATTAAATTTTTTATTCTGTCGCCATCGATGATTGAGTGGTAAGAACAGACGATGACCCATGTAAACCTGTTTCTTACTATGCTTCAATCTTATATGGTGAGTTTCCATGTTACAAAGTGGACACGCTAATTTCCCTTTGGTACTCCATCCGGACAACATACCATATGCAGGGAAATAACTTATTGTCCACAATAGTGCAGCATGCAACATAAATCTTTCACCAGAATAAGCATCATACGTTTCTATACCTTCTTCCCACATGTCTTTCAAGTCATCAATTAATGGACGGAAGAAAACATCAATATCATTTCCCGGTGAATGCGGACCTGGTATTAATAGGGTCATAATAATAAACGGGTCTTTCATAACCTGTGTAGCCCCCACATTGTATATAACAAGCATTACAGGCCACATACTATACGTACTACTCATATTACTGAAAGGATTAAAACCATCACTGGCTAATATCAACCTAATATTACAAGGATCTTGAGCAAACCATTAATGTTTTTGTCAAAATCTTGCCATTGCTTAGCATCAGCCGGGTGCGCAATGACATTGTCTTCATGCACACGCCGATCGTTGTGCCAACACATATCCTTGGCATTGTTTTTTGACATGAACAATTTTTGAAGCCTGTGTTTCACAGGGAAGAATCTAAGAACCTTCCGAGGAATTTTCTTCCCATTGCGACATTCCTTCCACCTAGATTCCTTACAGTCCGAATTGGGACGGTGATCTAAATTCTCATTTCCTTCCAATACAGAGCACAATTGTTTGGAGATGCATGGATATTGACATAGCCAAGCCCAAGTTCACGTAAAACATTTTTAGCTTCATGAAACGACCTTGGTAGAGTGTGACCCGGAGGCACTAACTCTCTAAGAAGATCTAACACCATGTTCACCGATTTATTACCCCATTTACAAAGCGTCTTAATATGCAGCAACATTATTATTAGTGACAGCTTAGAGAACATCCGACACCCTGGGTATGCCTCACATTGTGCATCGCTTAACAACTTAGCAAATGTATCACCCTCCCCGTTTTTTAAATGTGTTTCATCGGATGATATATCAACCCCAAGATTATCAGCAAACCTACCCTCTTGTAAGTCCCCTATCAAGCCCTTAATGTCAACGCGTGCCTCAGGTATGTCATCTACACAGTCACCGGAAACATTCTCGGCAACCTCACCTAATCCGTAACCCTCCCCATGAAATACCCACTTCATATAGCCTTGAAGCATCCAATTCTGATGCAGATGTTCTCTTACATCAGTAAGAGATCTAAAGGTCACGTTAACACAACTAGAACATGGACAACGTATCCTATTTCTTCCATCAGCATGACAATTCAAAAACTCAATGAAGTTTGAAACACCATTAACATATTCATCACACCATTTATCATTCAACCCAATCAAACTTCGATCCATCACTACCTACACGTTATATATATAACTATGAAAACTTTTATTAAATAAAATTCCATAAATAACAGAAACAGTTATGTCACCCTTAACACAGTTGAAAGTTGAACAAAATCATGATTTTCAAACAAGACAAGAACGAGTTACGAGACTATGCAGTACATTATCCCTAACTGATTCATAAACAAAGTCATGATTTTCAAATAAGAACTTTCTCTAATGACTAAAACGTAAAGAAAACAGTACACTAAAGCAGCAAGAAACAAGCAAGTATCGGTTCATACTCAGACAACTACAGTACATGAAACAAGAAAAGAAAGTATCGGATGCTTAAATACGTAAAGTTATCGATAGCAACAATGTATATAAAAAACAATATTATCGACTGTTAGTACTGCTTTTAAAGACCATAATCCTGGTAGTCGGAAGGAAATTGGTCGTTGATAGCAGAATCTGTTGTAGTGACAGTTCATCATGAACTATAATATGAATGAGATCGTGGAACCTCTTCTTGAACTACTCAATATGTTAAGGAAAGCTGAAAAAAGTGTCAACAAGGGAAAGAGCAATGCCATAATGATGGTGCATAAAGAGAAAGGCAAAAAGTTTGCTTCTACTTCCAAAAGGAAAGGCAAGGTAGTTGCCAAATCGAAGGAAGTTTCTCTTAAACTTGTTGGTGGCGTTGTAAAGGGCCTGACTAATGGTGATTGTCACTACTGTAGTCAGCCTAGACACTGGAAGAGGAACTGCCCAAAGTATTCGGAGGATAAAAGGCTTGGAATTTTGGTTCCACCACCAGGTATTTTTGTTATAGATTTCAATTAAACTATCTCTTCATCTTAGGTATTTGATACTAGATCTGGATCTCTCATGTGTCGAAATGTGCAGGATCTAAATAGAAGTAGAATATTTGCTAAAGGAGAGATAGACTTGCACGTTGGGAATGGAGCAAAGTTTGCTGCATTGACCGTGGGCGTGTACGAGCTGTATATGCCTTCAGGATTAGTTTTAGAATTAAATAATTGCTATTTTGTGCCTGCTATGAGCAGAATCATTATTTATATTTTTTATTTGGACAAGGAAGGTTTTACAATTTCAATAAAAGACAATTGTTGCTCCATATATTTTGATAGTATTCACTATTGTAGTGCGCAATTATTTAGTGGATTGTATATCCTTGATCTAAGTAATCATGCCTATAACATATATACAAAGAGGATTAACATGAATTACTTAAAGCCCGCTTATTTATGGCGCTGTCGTTTAGGCCATATAAACGAGAAACGTGTATCTAGACTCCATAAGGATGAATTTCTAGACTCATTTGATTTTAAATCATATGAGACATGTGAGGCTTGTTTATTGGGAAAAAAGAGAAGTCCCCTTTCAATAAGAAAAGTTAGAGGACTAGTAAGCAATTGGCGCTCATACATATTGATGTATGTGGACCATTTGCCACGCCTGCCAGAGGTGGTTATGTCTACTTCATTAAGTTTACTGATGATTTCAGTAGATATGGATTTTATACCTTATGAAGGCCAAATCCGAATCCTTTGAAAGGTTTAAAGAATTGAAGAATGAAGTAGAGATGCAACTTGGAAAAAGTATCAAGGCTCTACTATCGGATCATGAAGGTGAATACTTGAGCCAAGAGTTTGACGACTATCGTAGAGAGTGTGGGATAGTATCCTAACTCACTCCAGCGGAACACCGCAATGGAATGGCGTGCTTGAGAGGAGGAATCGAACACTGTTAGACATGGTTCGATCTATGATGTGTCAAACTGATCCTTCATTATCCTTTTGGGGCTACGCTCTATATTGTGCAGCTTTAAACATTAACCGTGTTCCATCTTAATCGGTCATGAAGAGTCCATATGAGATGTGGAGTGGGAAGTGTCCCACATTGTCATTCATGAATATTTGGGGCTGCGATGTCTACGTAAAACATTTATAAGCAGACAAGCGAGAGCCTAAGTCGGATAAATTCATGTTTGTGGGATACCCTAAAGAAACTAAGGGATATTACTTCTACAATCCAGCCGAGCAACAAAGTGTTTGTTGCTCGGTCCGCCATTTACTAGAAAGAGAATTTGTTTCTAAAGAAGCAAGTGGGAGGACAGTATAACTTGAAGAGGCGCAAGAACCACAAAGAATTGATCCTACTATGGAACATGAACAGGAACCACAAGAGGTTGTGGAGCAGCATGTTCAAGTAATACCAGTATTTCGTAGGTAGAGTGGAGTGTGTCAGGAACTAGATATGTATGGAATTCTCGTGACTGAGTATGGTGATGCGTTGCTCATAGATGATGAGCCTACTACCTATGAAGAGGCCATGAAAGGGCTGGACACTTATAAGTGGCTTAATGCCATGAGATCCAAGATGGAATCCATGTATATCAATAAAGAATGGACTTTGGTGGAACCACCCAAAGGGGCTCGGCCCATTTGGTGCAAGTGGGTCTTCAAGAAGAAGACCGACATGGATGGTAATGTTATTACCTATAAGGCCCGATTAGTGGCAAAAGGATTCACACACGTTCATAGTATAGACTATGATGAAACCTTTTCACCAGTCATAATGAACAAACCCATTGGAATCCTTCTTGCTATTGCAGCATATTACGACTATGAGATTTGGCAGATTGATGTCAAAACAATGTTTCTGTATGGAAACCTCCTCGAGGATGTTTACATGACAAAACCTGAGGGTTTTTTCGATCCAGAGCATCCAAATAAAGTCTGTAAGATGCAGCGATCCATTTATGGATTAAACAAGCTTCTATGAGTTGGAATCGACGTTTGATGAAGGAATCAAAGAGATTGACTTCATCAAGAACGAAGATGAGTCTTGTGTATACAAGAAGGTTAGTTGGAGCTCTATTTCTTTTCTGGTCTTGTATGTTGATGGCATACTAATCATTGGAAACGACATTCCAATGTTGCAATCTGTGAAAGATTGGCTAGGAAAGTGTTTCTCAATGCAGGACTTAGGGGATGCAGCTTATATATTGGGTATCAAAATCGATAGAGTTTTATCGAGAAAGCTACTAGACCTAAATCAAAGTACATATATAGACAAGGTGTTGAATCGATTAAACATGCAAGATTCCAAGAAGGGATTCTTGCCCATGTCACATGGGATCACCCTTTCGAAGGATGATTGTCCTTCCAATGAGATTGAGAATGAACGCATCAGTAGAGTTCCCTATGCTTCGACTATAGGATCCATCATGTACGCCATGTTATGTACTAGACCAGATGTGTCATACCCATTGAGTATGACAAGAAGATATAAGTCTAATTAGGGTTAAAGTCACTTGACAGCGGTCAAGAACATCTTCAAGTACTTGAGAAGAACTAAGGATGCATTCTTGATCTATGGAGGTGAGGATGAGTTACGTGTAAGGGGTTACACGGATGCAAGCTTCCAAACCGACATAGATGATTTCATATCGCAGTCGGGATTCATGTTTTTCCTGAATGGAGCAGCTGTGAGCTGGAAAAGTTCCAACATAGAGACGGTTGCTGATTCTACAACTGAGGCTGAGTACATTGCTGTGAGTGGCGCAACAAAGGAGGCTGTTTGGATTAGGAAGTTCATCACTGAGCTTGGTGTGGTTCCTGGTATTGTGGATCCAATTGTATTGTGACAACCCTTGAGCGATCGCACAATTCAAGGAACCCAGGTCCAACAAGAAATCCAAGCACGTACTTAGGAAGTTCCATCTTATTCGAGATATTATCGATAGAGGATATGTGAAGATATGAAAGATTCATGAAGATGAGAATCTGTCAGATCCACTTACGAATTCGCTTGTTCAGCGCCAGCATGAAGGGCACACTAGATCTATTGGCATACGAGTTGCACCATATTGGCTCTAGTGCAAGTGTGAGACTGTTGGAATAGATGCCCTAGTTAGTATGAACAATGTTTTTGGCTAGATTAAACATTTTATTATTTATGGAGACGTTTAACATAATGAAGTCCTTAGATTACAAGTGTGTTGTTTATCTTAAATATCCTAGGTCGATTCTATTGATTAACAGGACGATCAACTATAGACAAGTATGTGGGTAGATTAATATGGAGATATCAAGTGTAGCACATACATATGCATTACGAATAATGGCATACTGGATTAACCCACAACGAGAAGGCTCTCGTAAGTGACAATGGTGTTGTGGTCCTTATACTTGAATTCACTAGATACTCTAGTTGTGAAATATCATGCTTTGATATCATCAAACGTCATTCGTTAACCGAGTGAATATTAAGGTAGTTATTAGGCATGATAGGAATCAAGCTAGAGATGGTAGTGATATAGAGAGGATTTGTCCCTCCCACAAAATGGGAGAAAATATCCAAGACCACTCGAGGGGTAGTGCTTAGAGAATGTTTGGCCAGACTTAGATAAATCAATATAGGATATTGATGTTATTTTCATGACTATTCACTGGATCGAGAAACTATGGATTGGATATACGATTGTGACTTATATGTCTCGTGTCCAATCCGGATATAGAGAAAAATGGATAATACAATATGGTAACATTGGTCACAAGGTTTGTCAGATTACTGACTATTTTTATTCGTTGGGTGGCATGATGTGTTTCTAAACACCGCTCCACATTAGTAATTGTTACTACCAACTAAGTAGAAACCTATGGGGTCACACGCCCAATGGATTAATCTAGATTTGGGGATTGATTAATATGATTAATTAAATAGAAGGATCAATATGCAACCACATGCAAACTTAGTAGGACTAATTTGCAATGTGGAGTAATCCGAGTATGGACAGGATTAGGAGAGGGGCTAATATGTTAAGAGTTTTTAAACTATATAAAGAACACTCCTAGCTTATTTTCTAATAAGTTCTGTCATAATTATTATCACACAAGGATTGAACAAAGCAAGGATAGAGACAACAAGAGAGGTCGAACCCGAAACCCCCCCCACCCCCACCCCCCCCCCCCCCACCGTACGCCCCTATCTTTCCGTCGACCCTTAAAGGCGCGGCTAGGGTGTTCGTTTCGCGTGATCTTCTTCTTCCTCCTCCCATAAATTGCTAGAACAATAGGATTGGAAGGACTCTAGATCTGATCCTAGGTGTCGACTATCCATAGTGACGCGAATACTATTTCACGGGTGAAATCATCACAAGAGACAAACAAGGTACTTGATATTCTCATCCTTTGCCATCCTTATGAGTTCTAGATTTGTGATCCTTAGAGGTTCTTAAACGGATGACTATTCTTGTTTCTTCCTCTGCAAATCCATATCAGAAACCTTCATAATAAAGTTGTCGGAGAAAGTCCGAAGTGTCTCAAGTCTTTGAAATAGGATTCAAAGCTTTGGAAAAGAAAGCTTGGACACAATAGCTTGCATACACTGAAAAATCTAGTTTCTAAAGACATGGTAAGAGGACTACCATCCATCAAGTTAAAAGATGAAGAGGTATGCAAGGCTTGTGCTCTAGGAAAGCAGACAAGGATATCATTCGTGCCTAAGAACTTTGTAAGTACAGCTAGGCCTATTGAACTACTTCATATGGATATATGTGGTCCTATGAGAGTTCCAACACCAAAGTTTAAGAAACAGATGCTGGTTATTCTAGATGATTTCTCTAGATTTACTTGGGAAATGTTTTTAAGAGATAAGTCTGAGGCTCTATCTGATTTTTCAAAACCTTGTAAAGAACTTCAAACTTTGAAAAACCTGCCTATTGCTTCAATTAGGAGTGATCATGGTATAGAATTTGGTCAATTAGAGTTTGATTAGTTCTGTGCCAAGTATGGTATTTCTCACAAATTTTTTGCTCCTGGAACTCCTCAACAAAATTGTGTAGTTGAAAGGAAAAACATGACCTCTTAAAGACATGTCTAGGAGAATGCTTTTGGAAAACAAATTGCCAATGTCTTTCTGGGCCGGGGATGTGAACACTCCAAATTACATTTTCAACAGGTGCCTGATTAGGCCTATTTTGAAGAAGAGTCCTTATGAACTTTTCAAAGGGAGAAAGCCAAATAATTCTTATTTCAAACCTTTTGGCTGTACTTATTTTGTTCACAACAATGGTAAGGATAATCTTGGCAAGCTTGAAGCCAAAAGTGATGAAGGTATTTTCCTTTGATATTCTTGCCTAGCAAAGCTTTCAGAGTTTATAATAAGAGAAACTAGCTTATTGAGGAAAGCATACATGTTATATTTGATGAACGCAATGATGGTTCTATGAGTGATAGTTTTTTAGACTTGAATTTGAACAAGCATGAGTTAGAAGATGAAGCAGATCCAGAAAATGATTCTAAGACTAACATGCAGCAAAACATAAGATATTTTCAAAGCCTTAAAAGTGGCTCTCAATGCCGTGAAACAGAACCTCAATGAACACAGAGTGGTCAAGCCACTGAATCAAGCTCTCGAGTCCTTGAAAAGATTCCTGGAAAACCAGAACCCTGGACACCAAGAAAGAAGTTCAAATACCTATCATCCCATCTAGCAGAGAACATCATTTCTGATCCATCCACTGGTACACAACAAGATCTTAGTTAAAAAACTTGTGTGCATTTAATGATTTTGTGTCTCTTTTAGAACCTAAAAATGTGAAAGAAGCAATACAAGAAGCAGACTGGATCATTGCAATGCAAGGTGAGCTGAATGAAATTGAAAGGAACAAAGCCTGGAATCCAGTTCATCCTCCCAAAGATCAGTCTGTTATTGGAACAAGGTGAGTGTTCAGAAACAAGCTGGATGAAAATGGTAAGGTTATCAGAAACAAGGCAAGACTAGTAGGTCATGGTTACAACCAGGAAGAAGGTATAGATTATGAGGAGACCTTTACTCATGAGGCGTTGTTGAAGCAATTAGAATGTTACTTTTATGTGCATCACATAAGAACATCAAACTTTTTCGAAATATTCATTTCCAAATATTTATCTGCAAGAAGAAGTTTATGTTTCTCAACTTCCTGATTTTGAAAATGATGAGTTTAGAAATCATGTTTATAATCATGACAAAGCTCTTTATGGCCTCAAACAAGCTTCAAGAGCTTGGTATGAAAGATTGTCATAATTCTTACTTGAAAATGGTTTCAAAAGAGGCTTAGTTAACAAAACTCTTTTCCTAAAGACGCATGAGAAAGATATTCTAGTAGTACAAGTATATATTGATGATATTCTATTTGGTGCTACTAATGATTCTCTTTCCAAGGATTTCTCTAGTCTTATGAGCAGGGAATTTGAGATGAGCTTTGTAACACCCCGTATTTTTCTGAATATTTTGACGTATTTTTTTTTTTCGTAAAGTTTAATAAGTTATTTTCAAAATAATATAGTTTGGGGAGGTAGATGTAATTTTAGATAATAATATATAGTTGTAGTTGGGGGTATTATTTGTCTTTTACATAACTAGTAGTATTTAATACTCGTATTTTATATTTATACTATACGTATTTTATACTCTCTACCTATACGTATTAATACCGTATTTTATACCGTATAATACAGGACATATATATGTACAAATACTAGACCATAAAAATAAAATAAATAATAAAGTAAATAAATAAATAAATGTCACAAACCATCTATCTACTGACAAACCTCCCAATCCCCAACAAAATTTCATTCCCCAACATTTTTTCTCCTCCCTGTACCCAATACGCACTCCCTCCTCCCCTCTATATATTCTTCTCCTCTTCACAACACCACCACCCCCGAGACCAACACCGGCCACCACCTCCTCCGCCATCTCCTTCACCTCTCTGCCTCTCTTATATATCTCTCTCTCTCCCCCTCTGTCTCACTGAAGAACAGCAGCAACAACAGCAGCGGCAGCAGCTGCAAGAAGGCAGCCGCCACCACCAACACCTCCGGCACCAACTAAACTGAAGCCACCACCTCCAACTCTCTCGAAGCTCTCAATCTCCCCACCTCCTCTCTGTCGGAACGCCGATACAACAGCAGCAGAAGCAGCAAGGTGGCAGCAGCAGCAGAGGCCGAAGCCCACGCCGCCGCCGCCATTAACGCCGGCGTCGAGCTCGGCAAAGCAACCCAGGCCGAAACCCAGCTCCTAAAACCCCTTGCTATAGATGTTTAGAGCTCTGAGGAGACCCGAAACAACGCCATCAGGAGCTAAGGAAGCCGAAATCTCCGGCGTTAAGAACCGTCGGTGGACCTCCAACGTCGCCGGCGAAATTTTGGACCAGCCAATCCGACGATACCCATCTCCCTATCGGTGTTTCGTTGCGTTCCTGAGAGTCCAAGGAGCACGGGGAGCCACCCAAACGCGACCAGAAGCAGCCGGAGTTCAACCACGACGATCCAAGCCGCCAAATCAGTTCCATTCGACTCAGAGGAGTCCGACCGAGCTATAGGAGGCCTCAAACGAAGACGAGAATGACCGGAGAACGCCCAGGCGAGCTCCAACTCCGGCGACCCGACGGCGACCTTGACCCGTGCGAATTCTTGACCGTTTCTCGCGAAATTTGATATGGGTATGCTCGAAATCTTCCCCTGAGTTGATTTTAGTAATCAAAATCAAGTTTTAAGGCCTCAAATCCACGTTTTAATCGACTAGTTTGAATATTCATGTTAGGGGGGTTAAAGTGTCTTTTTCAGAAAGTTTTCAGGGGGGTTATAATGTCGTTTCAGTAACTTTGGGGGAGGCAGTTGTCATTTCAGAAACTTTTAGATATTATATGCAGTTTTTAATTTCAGATTTATTTATAAAATTAGTTTCCCTTAAATTTATTTAGATTATTATTTATAAATTATTTTGGGGGTAAATATTATTAAAGAAAATATAATTTTGGGTTTATAAATAAGTTAAAATTAGTATTGTATTGAGAAAAATAAAAGGAGGTAGAAATATATATAGGTTATGTATTTGTTGAGATTATATTAAGTTAGAAGCTCCGATTTGTAGGTGACGATTCCGTAGACGAGAACGAACTATAGGACGTGCTTGGATTTTGGTAAGTTAATATGCCTAGTCTTGCGAGCCTTTCATTTCTTTCGTGTTATCGCGTGAGTTATTTGTGAAATTGCTACCGTACTTGATTTATTTGAGTTGTTTATTTGTTTTGAAATACTCCTCTTTGTAGTCTCGTTTGAAATTGGTATCCAAATCTAAATAACAATCCGAAAGTGAAACATCTAAAGTGATATTGTGAAATACTTGTAAAAGTGATTCCCCAAGACGGACCACGTCATTGGGTTGGAAGTACGAAATTTCAAATCGTTGCCTCGGTTACCAAGAGTAGCACACCGCTCACTTTTTGGTCGAATCTGAATATCTCTCAATCATACATCGATTACTTTATTTTTGCCACACCGGCTTTTTGTTTGGAGCTCCTTACACGATTCTACACCTTGAAAGAAAATTGGTAATTATGTAAAGTGGAAAGCTGTTGTGCGTGGGTTTGTGCCATATCCCTGATACGATACATTTCTGACATATTGTGTTGGTTACTGATTATGAGATTATGTGATTATGAGGCTCTGACCTCCTGTGATTGAGTTATGGTTATGAGGCGCTGTGATGCGAACCTCCTGTGTTTGAGTTATGGTTGTGGTAGTGCTTTTGCACATATGAGAAAGAGGTTGTGGATTGGATATGGTCACGCCCCGTATCAACTAGTTGCTAAAATGAAATTCTGGACTCGGTTCCTATGGATAAGAGATATCTTGAGATTAAAGTGATATTGTGTTTTGCTATCATCAGTGAGTTCCCGAGATGGACCACATCTTCGGGTTAATAACACGAAATTCGAGATCGTGACGGAGTTTGACACACTGAATCAGTTGTGAACGCTTTCCCCGCGAGTGTTTGATATTTATTATTTATTACTAGCGAATTGGATATTCCTGTCATATGTCTCATCATCTGTTTACGTGCTATGGGTGTTAGCTTACTCAGCCGTTTGCTGATCATTTTCTGTAAAAACTGCGTCGGCTTTTGCTATTTTAAAACCGCAGGTTGGCTATCGAGGTGGGGGAACGTTCACGACACTTTGGACAGGAAGGCTTGCTAGTTGGATTATCACATAGTATATTATCTCACTGAAAATTGTATTCTCGACTTTTCAAACGTCATTGTTTGTATTGAAATTGTAATAAGCTATGTTTTGAAATGTTATCGATGGTTGTACTAGCTGTGAACCGACGATCCTTATCCGTTCCCAATGAGGCTCATCACCTCGGGCGGAGACATCTCTTCCGAACGTGGGGCCCGGCCGGCCTTGCGGCTCGGTGGGGTGTTGCATATGGTATCAGAGCCGACGGTTCTAAGTTAGTACGACCCTTCGGTTTCAACTAAAACGAGTTTTCAAAAATTAAAATGAATATAGGCGAAACTAAAACCGGTAATAAAATTGAACAAGCCGGGTTTGCGGGGTAGCTTAAGTCCTTAGATGCCAGAAGTGCTGATTTGTGATTCTTGTTAGCTTGAGTTTCTAATTGCTGTTATGTGATTATTTGTTTTGTGTGATATTTAGTTTCGTGTGCTGACACGATAAGTGACGCGATTGACTTTAGAACCTTTCCGAGACTTAGCGACCCTAGCTTCGGGGACGAAGCTTTCTTTAAGGGGGGAAGGATGTAACACCCCGTATTTTTCTGAATATTTTGACGTATTTTTTTTTTCGTAAAGTTTAATAAGTTATTTTCAAAATAATATAGTTTGGGGAGGTAGATGTAATTTTAGATAATAATATATAGTTGTAGTTGGGGGTATTATTTGTCTTTTACATAACTAGTAGTATTTAATACTCGTATTTTATATTTATACTATACGTATTTTATACTCTCTACCTATACGTATTAATACCGTATTTTATACCGTATAATACAGGACATATATATGTACAAATACTAGACCATAAAAATAAAATAAAAAATAAAGTAAATAAATAAATAAATGTCACAAACCATCTATCTACTGACAAACCTCCCAATCCCCAACAAAATTTCATTCCCCAACATTTTTTCTCCTCCCTGTACCCAATACGCACTCCCTCCTCCCCTCTATATATTCTTCTCCTCTTCACAACACCACCACCCCCGAGACCAACACCGGCCACCACCTCCTCCGCCATCTCCCTCACCTCTCTGCCTCTCTTATATATCTCTCTCTCTCCCCCTCTGTCTCACTGAAGAACAGCAGCAACAACAGCAGCGGCAGCAGCTGCAAGAAGGCAGCCGCCACCACCAACACCTCCGGCACCAACACCACTGAAGCCACCACCTCCAACTCTCTCGAAGCTCTCAATCTCCCCACCTCCTCTCTGTCGGAACGCCGATACAACAGCAGCAGAAGCAGCAAGGTGGCAGCAGCAGCAGAGGCTGAAGCCCACGCCGCCGCCGCCATTAACGCCGGCGTCGAGCTCGGCAAAGCAACCCAGGCCGAAACCCAGCTCCTAAAACCCCTTGCTATAGATGTTTAGAGCTCTGAGGAGACCCGAAACAACGCCATCAGGAGCTAAGGAAGCCAAAATCTCCGGCGTTAAGAACCGTCGGTGGACCTCCAACGTCGCCGGCGAAATTTTGGACCAGCCAATCCGACGATACCCATCTCCCTATCGGTGTTTCGTTGCGTTCCTGAGAGTCCAAGGAGCACGGGGAGCCACCCAAACGCGACCAGAAGCAGCCGGAGTTCAACCACGACGATCCAAGCCGCCAAATCAGTTCCATTCGACTCAGAGGAGTCCGACCGAGCTATAGGAGGCCTCAAACGAAGACGAGAATGACCGGAGAACGCCCAGGCGAGCTCCAACTCCGGCGACCCGACGGCGACCTTGACCCGTGCGAATTCTTGACCGTTTCTCGCGAAATTTGATATGGGTATGCTCGAAATCTTCCCCTGAGTTGATTTTAGTAATCAAAATCAAGTTTTAAGGCCTCAAATCCACATTTTAATCGGTTAGTTTGAATATTCATGTTAGGGGGGTTAAAGTGTCTTTTTCAGAAAGTTTTCAGGGGGGTTATAATGTCTTTTCAGTAACTTTGGGGGAGGCAGTTGTCATTTCAGAAACTTTTAGATATTATATGCAGTTTTTAATTTCAGATTTATTTATAAAATTAGTTTCCCTTAAATTTATTTAGATTATTATTTATAAATTATTTTGGGGGTAAATATTATTAAAGAAAATATAATTTTGGGTTTATAAATAAGTTAAAATTAGTATTGTATTGAGAAAAATAAAAGGAGGTAGAAATATATATAGGTTATGTATTTGTTGAGATTATATTAAGTTAGAAGCTCCGATTTGTAGGTGACGATTCCGTAGACGAGAACGAACTATAGGACGTGCTTGGATTTTGGTAAGTTAATATGCCTAGTCTTGCGAGCCTTTCATTTCTTTCGTGTTATCGCGTGAGTTATTTGTGAAATTGCTACCGTACTTGATTTATTTGAGTTGTTTATTTGTTTTGAAATACTCCTCTTTGTAGTCTCGTTTGAAATTGGTATCCAAATCTAAATAACAATCCGAAAGTGAAACATCTAAAGTGATATTGTGAAATACTTGTAAAAGTGATTCCCCAAGACGGACCACGTCATTGGGTTGGAAGTACGAAATTTCAAATCGTTGCCTCGGTTACCAAGAGTAGCACACCGCTCACTTTTTGGTCGAATCTGAATATCTCTCAATCATACATCGATTACTTTATTTTTGCCACACCGGCTTTTTGTTTGGAGCTCCTTACACGATTCTACACCTTGAAAGAAAATTGGTAATTATGTAAAGTGGAAAGCTGTTGTGCGTGGGTTTGTGTCATATCCCTGATACGATACATTTCTGACATATTGTGTTGGTTACTGATTATGAGATTATGTGATTATGAGGCTCTGACCTCCTGTGATTGAGTTATGGTTATGAGGCGCTGTGATGCGAACCTCCTGTGTTTGAGTTATGGTTGTGGTAGTGCTTTTGCACATATGAGAAAGAGGTTGTGGATTGGATATGGTCACGCCCCGTATCAACTAGTTGCTAAAATGAAATTCTGGACTCGGTTCCTATGGATAAGAGATATCTTGAGATTAAAGTGATATTGTGTTTTGCTATCATCAGTGAGTTCCCGAGATGGACCACATCTTCGGGTTAATAACACGAAATTCGAGATCGTGACGGAGTTTGACACACTGAATCAGTTGTGAACGCTTTCCCCGCGAGTGTTTGATATTTATTATTTATTACTAGCGAATTGGATATTCCTGTCATATGTCTCATCATCTGTTTACGTGCTATGGGTGTTAGCTTACTCAGCCGTTTGCTGATCATTTTCTGTAAAAACTGCGTCGGCTTTTGCTATTTTAAAACCGCAGGTTGGCTATCGAGGTGGGGGAACGTTCACGACACTTTGGACAGGAAGGCTTGCTAGTTGGATTATCACATAGTATATTATCTCACTGAAAATTGTATTCTCGACTTTTCAAACGTCATTGTTTGTATTGAAATTGTAATAAGCTATGTTTTGAAATGTTATCGATGGTTGTACTAGCTGTGAACCGACGATCCTTATCCGTTCCCAATGAGGCTCATCACCTCGGGCGGAGACATCTCTTCCGAACGTGGGGCCCGGCCGGCCTTGCGGCTCGGTGGGGTGTTGCATATGGTATCAGAGCCGACGGTTCTAAGTTAGTACGACCCTTCGGTTTCAACTAAAACGAGTTTTCAAAAATTAAAATGAATATAGGCGAAACTAAAACCGGTAATAAAATTGAACAAGCCGGGTTTGCGGGGTAGCTTAAGTCCTTAGATGCCAGAAGTGCTGATTTGTGATTCTTGTTAGCTTGAGTTTCTAATTGCTGTTATGTGATTATTTGTTTTGTGTGATATTTAGTTTCGTGTGCTGACACGATAAGTGACGCGATTGACTTTAGAACCTTTCCGAGACTTAGCGACCCTAGCTTCGGGGACGAAGCTTTCTTTAAGGGGGGAAGGATGTAACACCCCGTATTTTTCTGAATATTTTGACGTATTTTTTTTTTCGTAAAGTTTAATAAGTTATTTTCAAAATAATATAGTTTGGGGAGGTAGATGTAATTTTAGATAATAATATATAGTTGTAGTTGGGGGTATTATTTGTCTTTTACATAACTAGTAGTATTTAATACTCGTAATTTATATTTATACTATACGTATTTTATACTCTCTACCTATACGTATTAATACCGTATTTTATACCGTATAATACAGGACATATATATGTACAAATACTAGACCATAAAAATAAAATAAAAAATAAAGTAAATAAATAAATAAATGTCACAAACCATCTATCTACTGACAAACCTCCCAATCCCCAACAAAATTTCATTCCCCAACATTTTTTCTCCTCCCTGTACCCAATACGCACTCCCTCCTCCCCTCTATATATTCTTCTCCTCTTCACAACACCACCACCCCCGAGACCAACACCGGCCACCACCTCCTCCGCCATCTCCCTCACCTCTCTGCCTCTCTTATATATCTCTCTCTCTCCCCCTCTGTCTCACTGAAGAACAGCAGCAACAACAGCAGCGGCAGCAGCTGCAAGAAGGCAGCCGCCACCACCAACACCTCCGGCACCAACACCACTGAAGCCACCACCTCCAACTCTCTCGAAGCTCTCAATCTCCCCACCTCCTCTCTGTCGGAACGCCGATACAACAGCAGCAGAAGCAGCAAGGTGGCAGCAGCAGCAGAGGCTGAAGCCCACGCCGCCGCCGCCATTAACGCCGGCGTCGAGCTCGGCAAAGCAACCCAGGCCGAAACCCAGCTCCTAAAACCCCTTGCTATAGATGTTTAGAGCTCTGAGGAGACCCGAAACAACGCCATCAGGAGCTAAGGAAGCCAAAATCTCCGGCGTTAAGAACCGTCGGTGGACCTCCAACGTCGCCGGCGAAATTTTGGACCAGCCAATCCGACGATACCCATCTCCCTATCGGTGTTTCGTTGCGTTCCTGAGAGTCCAAGGAGCACGGGGAGCCACCCAAACGCGACCAGAAGCAGCCGGAGTTCAACCACGACGATCCAAGCCGCCAAATCAGTTCCATTCGACTCAGAGGAGTCCGACCGAGCTATAGGAGGCCTCAAACGAAGACGAGAATGACCGGAGAACGCCCAGGCGAGCTCCAACTCCGGCGACCCGACGGCGACCTTGACCCGTGCGAATTCTTGACCGTTTCTCGCGAAATTTGATATGGGTATGCTCGAAATCTTCCCCTGAGTTGATTTTAGTAATCAAAATCAAGTTTTAAGGCCTCAAATCCACATTTTAATCGGTTAGTTTGAATATTCATGTTAGGGGGGTTAAAGTGTCTTTTTCAGAAAGTTTTCAGGGGGGTTATAATGTCTTTTCAGTAACTTTGGGGGAGGCAGTTGTCATTTCAGAAACTTTTAGATATTATATGCAGTTTTTAATTTCAGATTTATTTATAAAATTAGTTTCCCTTAAATTTATTTAGATTATTATTTATAAATTATTTTGGGGGTAAATATTATTAAAGAAAATATAATTTTGGGTTTATAAATAAGTTAAAATTAGTATTGTATTGAGAAAAATAAAAGGAGGTAGAAATATATATAGGTTATGTATTTGTTGAGATTATATTAAGTTAGAAGCTCCGATTTGTAGGTGACGATTCCGTAGACGAGAACGAACTATAGGACGTGCTTGGATTTTGGTAAGTTAATATGCCTAGTCTTGCGAGCCTTTCATTTCTTTCGTGTTATCGCGTGAGTTATTTGTGAAATTGCTACCGTACTTGATTTATTTGAGTTGTTTATTTGTTTTGAAATACTCCTCTTTGTAGTCTCGTTTGAAATTGGTATCCAAGTCTAAATAACAATCCGAAAGTGAAACATCTAAAGTGATATTGTGAAATACTTGTAAAAGTGATTCCCCAAGACGGACCACGTCATTGGGTTGGAAGTACGAAATTTCAAATCGTTGCCTCGGTTACCAAGAGTAGCACACCGCTCACTTTTTGGTCGAATCTGAATATCTCTCAATCATACATCGATTACTTTATTTTTGCCACACCGGCTTTTTGTTTGGAGCTCCTTACACGATTCTACACCTTGAAAGAAAATTGGTAATTATGTAAAGTGGAAAGCTGTTGTGCGTGGGTTTGTGCCATATCCCTGATACGATACATTTCTGACATATTGTGTTGGTTACTGATTATGAGATTATGTGATTATGAGGCTCTGACCTCCTGTGATTGAGTTATGGTTATGAGGCGCTGTGATGCGAACCTCCTGTGTTTGAGTTATGGTTGTGGTAGTGCTTTTGCACATATGAGAAAGAGGTTGTGGATTGGATATGGTCACGCCCCGTATCAACTAGTTGCTAAAATGAAATTCTGGACTCGGTTCCTATGGATAAGAGATATCTTGAGATTAAAGTGATATTGTGTTTTGCTATCATCAGTGAGTTCCCGAGATGGACCACATCTTCGGGTTAATAACACGAAATTCGAGATCGTGACGGAGTTTGACACACCGAATCAGTTGTGAACGCTTTCCCCGCGAGTGTTTGATATTTATTATTTATTACTAGCGAATTGGATATTCCTGTCATATGTCTCATCATCTGTTTACGTGCTATGGGTGTTAGCTTACTCAGCCGTTTGCTGATCATTTTCTGTAAAAACTGCGTCGGCTTTTGCTATTTTAAAACCGCAGGTTGGCTATCGAGGTGGGGGAACGTTCACGACACTTTGGACAGGAAGGCTTGCTAGTTGGATTATCACATAGTATATTATCTCACTGAAAATTGTATTCTCGACTTTTCAAACGTCATTGTTTGTATTGAAATTGTAATAAGCTATGTTTTGAAATGTTATCGATGGTTGTACTAGCTGTGAACCGACGATCCTTATCCGTTCCCAATGAGGCTCATCACCTCGGGCGGAGACATCTCTTCCGAACGTGGGGCCCGGCCGGCCTTGCGGCTCGGTGGGGTGTTGCAAGCTTGATGGGAGAGCTAAATTTCTTTCTTGGACTTCATATACATCAAATGAAGAAATGAATTTTTATACATTAAAATAAGTACACCAAGGATTTGCAGAACAAGTATAATATGTCTCAATCCAAGGTATCCCATGAGTTCTACACTGCCTTAGACAAGGATCCAAATGTTAAGAGTGTGAAACATAAAGAGTTTGGAGATATCTTCACTAAACCATTTCCAGAGGATAGATTCACAGCCTTGAGATTAGAACTTGGCATGTTGAACAAGGAAGCACTGTCTTAGGGGGAGTATCACGTAAGTTATTTGTGTTTCAATGTTTTGAAAGCCTTGAATAGCTTTCAGAGCCTTGAAATTTTTGTGTGCAGTATAACAATTTTTCAAGGTCTTGAAATTCATTCCAAAGCCTAGAAAATAAATATGTTTACTATATAGTCAATGATTGGATCACAAATGTTGGGTGTTATCACTGTAGATAATTGCCTAACATTATTTTTACCTTATTAAAATAAATCTTTTTCAAATCAGAATAATATTATTTCCATCCCAAACGAGTTTGAATTTCAAAAAGTTATTTCTTTCCTTAAAAGATTTGGGAATATTTAGTTTCCTTATTTAACTCTAACTCTTCAATATTTATCTTCTCTCTTTTCTCTCTCTCTCTCTCTTCAATTACTCCTACATCTCTCTTCTTAAAACCCCAAACCCTAGTGGACTCACGGAGAACCTCTAAAAGAATCAAGATGGCTGGAGGCTCAAAGAAGAACTCATGGAAGAAAAGAAAAGTTTCAGAAGAAGAAGAAGTTCAAACCATCAGTGAAAGCTCTAGTTCTAGGACTGTCAGTGCTCCAAAGATTCCCTCTCCTACTCCTAAAAAGAATAGAAAGAAGGAAAAGGTGGATCAGACTGCTGCGGCCAACAAGAAGAAGAAGCCAGACCAAGCAGATACTTCTCGGAAACAAAAGGGTGTTGAGATTGGTATTCCAAAGAAAGTAAAGAAGGTAAAGACTCCACAAAATCAGGCAAAGGGAAGGAGATACAAACTTCAATAAAAAGTGAAGGGAAAGGAGATCCAAATCTCAGAAAAAGGACAAGGGGAATGAGATTTAGATTTACTCTGGGTAGAAAACAACCTCTTGTAAGAGATCTGTTTCTTCTAAATGGTTTATTAATCCTGCTGCAAGAGGTCTATGGTTAGATGGATTTGCATCTGCTCCTGTTTCTTATTGTTGTATGAGCAGTACTAGCATGTTGGATTCTTTGGATTTGTAGTGCATTAGGAGATTGAAACAAAGTTCTATCTGGAAGATCCTAAACCCATGAAGTTGCATACCCTAGGCTTAACTGACTCTTTTCACCTGAATATGAAACAACTGAATACTTTGGGTTTGACTATATCATCTAAGGTAGCTAGTATTGAGATGGGGCTAGATCATTCTGAATTTCCTAATGCCTTGGGGTGTCCAAAGAGGTACAACACACAAAACTACCCTAGCAAGATTGATGATATAAAGATGGCTAAGGATGAATTCTTTTTATCTGGTATAGCTAATACCTCTAAGCAGTTAAATCATTCTGTGTTGACTATTGAAGCCAAATATTGTTTACTATCATGATGAGGTGTGTAGTACCAAAAGAGAATTAAAATGAGCTTCTTTTTGATAGGTTATTGTATCTGATGTACTTGGTGATGCATGGTTATGAGATTGATCTTCCAAGTATTGTTATGGAAAACATGCTCTAAAGTTGCACCAAGAACAGGAAGCATCCTCTACCCTATGCCAACCTCCTATCTCTTTTCTTTCACCATCTGGAAATACCCGTTGACATGGAAGATACAATTACTAATTGTTTTGGAATGATTGATGAGATGTATTTTCAAAGGACTGGAATCGTGAAAACTAGTGAAGGAGAATGGAAGTTCTATTCTGAGTTGTCTTCGGGTGAGTTGAAAGCCAAGAAGTTTTTAAAGCCTAAATCCTTAACCACTCGAGTATCCCTACCTTCCTCCACTCAAGACTAATATCAAATCTTCAGAAGCTAGAATTTATTGAGAATGAGCTAGATGAGATTAAGCACAGTCAGTATCAGTTGGGTATTGAATTCAGACAGATGAAGTATATGATTGAGAGTGTTTTCAAGAGTATCAACTTGGTACATGTGGAAGAAGAGGACACACCAATTCTAGAAGGCTCAAAGAATTCAAGATCTACCAGAGATTTATCTGATGAGCATAGTTCTGGGGAAGAGAGTGAGGAAGAGAGTGTTGAGTCTGGGTTGCTACTCAAAAAAGCTGAAGAAACAGAAAGAAGTTGCACATGATGAACCTGCACAGGAAGAAGAACAGCTAGAGGATGAGGAAAAAGAAGAAGATGATCAGGATGGTATTGTAGGGCCTAAGACAGATGAAGATCCAAAGCCTTGAATCTAGCCTTCTCTTTCTTCTTTTTTACAGCCTTAGACCCTCTCTTTTCTTTCAGAACCTCTATTTTCTTTAAACTTTTATTTTTTCTATAAGGTTTGATCCAACATTTTCGTACTTTTTTAATGAAAGTCAGAAGGGGGAGAAATTTAGGGGTATCTTCTTTTAGTTTGTAGGGATATCTGGTTGTATATGTGGCAGTTGTACTACTTAACTGCTTATTTTCTTAGTTTGCTTTTATCTACTTAGTTTGATTTTGATTCCGCTTATAACAGTTTGGTTATTTGGTTGATATCTTATATTACTGTTTCTACGATGCTCTAATGTCTATATTTTGCAGAAATTTAGTTCTAACAAATTCGTGGTTTTGTCTTTCATCATGGAGGAAATTGTAAGTTCACAGTTGGTTTCAAAGGTTAGAAACTGGTTTCAAAGCCTTGAAACTGCATAGCAGTTCGTATCATGAACTCAGGGGGAGATCTTTCTCCTAATCAATCTCTAATCTCTTATACTTGATTATGCTATATTATATTATGTAAGACAAACTAATTTTGTGTTATATCATGACTTGATCTGATCATTTGCCTAATGGTTTGCAGGGTTTATGAGCTAACTATCTATTGCAGAAAGTTTCCCTATTTACTGGTTTTTAGGGAAGGAAATCCAAGTCTGCAACTGACCCTACTGTTATGGAAACTTGTATGAACTTTCCTTAAGCCTTCAGATGGAATATAAGATAAAAAATCATTGAGGAATTCAAGCAGCTAGCCGTTGGAGTTAAGCTGTTCAGAGTCAAATATATGTAGAGAATTTTAGTGACTTCTGTTTGAAGTTTCCAATATATTCTGCAATTCAAATTAACGGAAGATGAGAAGTGATTGAGACATATTCAGAAGCACATAGCATTATAGAGATTCATACACTCTCACGGATTTATAAGCATCATAGAAGAAGATCAAACATCCACTCAATTCATTCCAATTTCCTGAAAAATACTTCAAGCATCACTGCTTCATTGTTTTCACAGTGTTCTTCATCTAAGCTTTTATTTGTATATAATTTTCTATATCATTTAATCATCATTATCGTGGGTTGTTCAAGAGAACAACAGAAAATTCTTATTGAAATTAGTTAGCTAGAGCAGGAACTAGATACGTTAGTGAGAACCGCAGGCTGGAAAAGAGTTAGTCAATACTCTTGGCCTGATATCTGGGGCTTAGCTTTTGATTAATAACTAGTTTTTGAAATCCTAGACGGATTAGATCCCTCGGGCGGAGAGTAGGTCACTTGGGACAGAACCTCGTAACAAATCACTATGTTAATTGTTTTCCATTTCAGTTATGCACTTATCTTCATAACTGCTTCAAAACAGGTTTTAGTTCAAAGCTTTGAAAGGCTTTTCGAAGCCTTGAAAACTATCGGCCAATTTCAAACTGTCTGTTTTGGTTACAAAGACTTGAATTTGAGTTCACAGCTGTGAAACACTTCAAGTTCTTCTCAAAATGTTTTAAATCCACTGTTTTGGCAAAAGTTGCCATACTATATTATACCCCCCCCCCCCTTCTAGAGTATTTGACCCTATATTTGTTACCTGCATTACAGTCTTCGTGGGAATTAATAAGACAGTTGGTTCCTCCCCGCTACAACAAAATAATGATGTGGACTTTTAATGTGAAAAATGAAAGGAATATTGAACTTTATAAATCCCCTCATTGGGGAAATGGTATGGATTGGGAATGTTTCCGTTGGATATATGCTTTGATGATTTATGATTACATTTTTGAAACTAAAAAATTAAATAAAGAGCTGGGAGAAATTATTATCTTTTCATACATGGTCATTTATGAGAACATATTTGATTACTTTTCAAATATAATCTTGGTTTATTAAAAGAAAATGCCTATTGTCCAATTTACGTGTTTGGGTGTTTTCTTACTCAGCATTTCTTGCTGACTTTTAAGAAACTGCGGTCTTTGTTTCTTTCCCCCGCAGGTCTAGGTGGGATCGCATAAGTCTACTAGTTTATGTTAGTTTCTTTTATTCATTTTAACACTTTGTTTAATTTAACGTTTTGTAATGTATGCAAGAAAACTATGCAGTTTGTAATATACAACTATGTGATGTTGTTCTCGATTTTCGCCATTTCATTATAAGTAGCACCGTCCTGAGATTTCTGGTCCGGAACAAAATGCTCGGGAAACAATAGATGTTTTAGATCCTTGGACTCATTGTTAGCCTCGTTGACCTAGGAAGAAAATGATTGGCCTTCATCATATATCGTTTTGAATCAACTTTCTAGAGCATCACGAGGGAGCAATATTTGAGGGGTTCGTTGAGGAAGTACTTAATTACATATTTGTGTGAGTTTTGTATATCGCTTATGCTTCATTTTATATCTATGATGGGATGCGAGAGTGAGCCAGTTGTCTTGCACACTACTGTGCGTCGGTGTTCCATGTCATTACATCATGGGCATAGTAGTGGATAGCCTGAGTGCATGACATCTAATCCGCGCGAAAATGGTGTTCATTGCACTTAATTGGTGGAATGTGATGGGTACTGGATTTCTATCATTTTCGTAAAGGAGCTTCGGTTGGATTAAGCACATGATATTTTATTTGCTATTTGGGAGGGGGATGTGACTACATTCTATTGTGGGGGTGACAACATTTATATACGGACATAGAGATTCTGGATTTAACGACCCCAACCCCCCCCCTATACAAACATTTTGACTTGGCTTTGTGGCGTATTGTGTGCTTTATTGAGTTAGGGGAAGATGAATTTAAATTGTGATACTTATTCTTATTCATTGGATTGTTGCTTTTCTCTCCCTAACATTCGTATCATAGCTTGATTCTTGAAGGAAGACCGCTCATATTATTTTGATTGTTGATAGTTTATTGAGAGAGAAAAAAGAAAGAGAAGAAAAGCAGATGAATAAAAGAAATAAAGTTGTGCTTATTGGAATACGAGTGGTGAAAGTTCTTACTTCCATATTGAAGACCGATTGAGTTTCGCGCATTGTTCTCCGTGATGGCCACGGGATCAACATGATACCGGCAAGGTTTGAGGGGACTGAGGACCGAAGTCAGTGAGATTCGGGTTGAGGGTTCCTATCATCTTGGTGTGGGTGTGTGATGCGCAAACTAACGTGTTGTTCGCAAGTATACGAATATTGTAATACCGGGTGTAATTAAACTCAGGTGATCGTTCCCACGAGGACTATTTTGGGTTTTTCGAGAAATCAGTTTTAACTTGCTGAGTGTAAAAGGAGGAGTAGTTTAGGATTTTGATTGACCATAAACTAAAAATAAACAAATAAAACGTAAATATTTTTTTGTGAAAGTTGTAAATCTAGGGTTTGGAATAGTAGGTCCCAGGATCCCCTAGGGTTTCTTCAGAGTTATGTTCTTTTTTTATATGAAAACACTCAGCAGTTTTAATTACCCGTGCCACGTACCGATTGTGCAGTAACCTTTCAGATTCCACATGCTGTCACAATCCTGCAGACTTTCGGGTTCCGGTTAAGTTGCCTAAGTCTGCAGTCTCGTTATAAGTCTGCTAGGGTTTCTAACCTATCTTGATCGCCCGGGTCAAATTCTCTAACAGTTTGTCTATACGTTTCGGCTAGCCCTATCTCCCTTTCTCTGGTCGGTCTATCACAGTAAGGTACTAAATCATGTCTTTTCTTCCTAACCCTAACCTGACGTTTTCACCTACAAGATCGGGTCTATAGCAATTATGGTTCGCGACTCCGATCATGCATAAGCAGATATAATCAAAGACAGAATAACTGATAATACTGCTGAATTAAGATAACATAATCATGAATTCATACTCAAACTGCAGAACAATGTCTGAAAACGAAACCCTAGGTTCACCGAGAACCTAGGTAAAAGGTTTAGCTACTAAACAACATAACGAATTAACAAAGTTTCTGAAATTAAGAGAGAGAATAAGATCAAACTAAGTCTTCAGATCTGGATGAGTGCTTCTGTGCTCTCCGGGGATGCTCAGCTTGTCCTTGGATGAATTATTCCTTAAAACGAGTTTGGACGAGTCTTTATATAGTGCTGGAGACATTTCTGGATCCTGCGTATAATACGCAGACAGTAGCCTGACATGTGCTCATTTCTGCATATTTTCCTCCCTGGCTGCGTAGTTTCTTCCCCTGACTGCGTATAATATGCAGGATTCTGCGTATAATAAGAAGACATGGTCAGAAACTTGCCAAAAATCCTCCCTCTGGCTTGCTGTCTGCGTATAATACGCAGCATCCTGCGTAAAATACGCAGACAGCAAGGAAAACTGCTCTTTTCTACATCGGCCTGCGTTTTGACCCGAAACTTGTCAAAATTACCAAAATACCCCTGGGTCAAAACTGCCCAAATTATGCCCAATCCTGACTCAGTCCATAGGAAAACTGTTGACTGAGTTTGGGAGAAAAAATCTGAACTTGACTCCGGAAACCCAGGCCCGATGCCAAAATGACCAAAATACCCCTACGCCAAAACTGTCCCGGAAATCGTCACGAGCATGAAACAGCTGATCCTCATTCCATGCTCCAGGAATCGAGACTCCTTACTCGGGCGTGGTCTGTCTGGGACCCACATGGAGTCGGTTTTTCGGCCGGACTCCGTTTCAGAAGTATAACCTGGTTTCGGAAAGCCCTTGACGTCTCCATTCTTTTGCCCCTGGTTTCACTTCGAAATTCCAAGTCAAGATAAAGATATCGTCAACCGAGCGCATCCCGATCATTCTCGGTTTTGGCGTTTTCTCCTTTCTCGGTCGGCTTTCATTGCCCGTTTCTCCTCCAGTCTTCCCGTTTCTTGTTCCACTCTAATTTTTATCAGTCTCAGTCACATCCTACTCCAAGCATTTTCTGCACGTTTCTCGAGGCGAACCCGGTTCTGTCTCGGCACGCATCCCAATGCACTTCCAGAACCTGTTCCTGTAAAGACAACATGAACAAACCCGCGATCATATCCAATAAAAGTACGAAATATGCAGAAATTTACGAAGAGCAAATAAGCATCTCGTTCCTACTTCCGAGGCTTTCTGGGGGTGAATTCTGGCTAAAACATGGCTTTCTAGCACACATACACATCTTTTCAGGCTCTAAGATAACCCCTATTTGGGCCTTATCAAAGGCCCTCACACTAAACATTGCTCGACCCGAGCAAACTCTAGATATATACTACCAATGCATACTATCCCAAATCAATCCAGAGCGGTGTAACTGCACTTATTTAAAAATATTATTACTATGATAAAAACAGTGTATATTTTTGGTGAGACTGGGCAATCTCTTCAACTCAAACTGAACATCATCAAACATTCATATTCCCCTAGATTTCAGAAACTGCGATAATCGGAAGAACTCGCGGCCAGCCTAGGTTAGGAACAAGCACGAGCACAACTTACGTATGCTTTTGCATGCAAACCGAACGTATCCCTAACGCACATCTTCTGTGCTTTTACTCCGGGTGTAATGTAAATCTGCCGACTTTGGGACGGTAGGATAAGTCATATAAAAGCGATGTCCTAAATGTCACAGCACAATCACACATACCCCAATCTTACACTCCCTCACCAAGATGATAGAAACTAACCCCAATCCTCTAAGATTCAAGACACTCAATTTCCCAGTCCCGGTGTAACTGCCGTTCTCGCTGCCACAACTGTGAACGAATGTGAAACTGTGATAAAAATTGCCAGCCTGGCGTTTTGAAATAAATTTAATCAAGCACCCTGAATTTTCTGCCTTTGATTTATATTTTTTGTTCGTTTTTTTTCTCTTTTTTTTTTCTTTTTTTTTTTTTTTTTTTTTTTTTTTTTTTTTTTTGCGGCGCAACACAATAAACAACAATAATATAAGTCAGGCCAACTGTATGATAAACCAAAAACATGGGGTGGCAGAAAAATATTGAAATAAAATCTGAAATGACCACCCCCACACTAATTTCGAACCATGTAGTCAATCTGTAAAATAATCGCGCTTTTCCAACCGATCCTCCTCTCTTCAAGGATGTCTAAATGGCACAACGCGTCCTCCAAGCAATCCTGTCAAGCCGAGACCCCCTTGTCACACGGAAAATTTCTGCGCTACGGCTCTCCTCCTGTGCTCACGGTGTAATTTCGTGAGTTACCGCCACACCGAAGTTTGTTGCCGTCACTATCTCACCCTTACACACCCTCAAATATAAAAATATGACGCTCATCCACTATCAATATGACAATTATGCTTTACCCCAGAAAATCCCCCTCAACTCAACTCCCTCGTGCCATGACGCGTAGGAAAGGTATAAATACTAACAATGATGCGAGTATCAAAAAACGGCTTCCTAGGTCACACGGTTACCAACAAAAGGGTTAATGGATCAACGGGGCACACTAGTCGACCTAAGGCGCGAGACAAGATGTGAGGTCCCCTATGGCCTATCATTAAGCTCTCTCCAGTTTTAAGCTAAATCCTTTGCCCAGTCTAAAAAAAAATTCAATTTTTATCCATCTTTTTTTTAAAAAAAAAATCACAAATATTTTTTTTTAAATAAAAAGTAATGCAGTTACAACGCCACAACCCCCACACTGGATGGTGCCATGCCCTCATGGTACTAGTCATCAGGCATAAATTCTGGATTGGATGAGCTGGCTTGCCTCATCGAATGGGAACAACTGGTAGAATATGCATAAAAATAAAGCGAGAGGCAAAAATTGAACCTGTGCACCCGAAGTCAGTTCTTACAGGTGTGGAATTTGATGCAAATTCCGGCAGAGAAGGACCGTTGGCCGGTCCTTGGAAAATTTCTCAACGGAAGTTGTCAACCTTCCGGGCTCAATATGCGCTCTTCAAATGTGCAATCCCCGAGAACTATTGTGTGTGACAATGTGCTCCCATATGGTCGAGTATACGTCGTACACCGGGGTCGATTGCGACGTTCTGCAGAAAAACAGTTCCTGAAAAATCCCCAACTCGTACGAGTCCCTGTGGCGGTCGAGTGTGCCAGAACACACCGGGGTCGATTCTTCAAGTTTTCGGAAATCTGCCTTTCCTTCTACGAAATTTTCTGTATACGCTTCAAACTCCACGGATCTGTGTATGGTGGTAGAGAGAGAAAAAAGAGAGGCCAAAATGACCCCATACCTGTCGGCCTTAAAAACCCTACTTTTTTCCAAAATTACAAAAATACCCTTCTTAAAATTTGGAAAAAAAAATGAAGTTTTGTGCGAATAATACGCATACTGTGCATATTTTACGCACACAGGGGTACTGGTAGTGATTAAAAATCGAAAAAAATTACAACTTTGCCCGCTGGCTATGTATAATACGCAGGTTCTGCGTAAAATACGCAGACATCAGGCAAAATTTCAATTTTTTTTTTCAAAATAATTTCTGAGATTTGCCGCTGGTTGCGTATAATGCGCAGGGTCTTGTGTATAAGATGCAGACAATGGCAAAAATCAGTTTGATTTTATTTTATTTTTTTTTTAATTCTGAAATTTTACTGCTGGCTGCGTATAATACGCAGAACCTGCGTAAAATACGCAGACAGTAGTAAAAATTCAAATTTTCAATTTTTTTAAAATTCAGGATTTTGACTGCTGGCTGCGTATAATACGGAGAACCTGCGTAAAATACGCATACAGCAGCAAAAATAATTTTTTCAATTTTGACTGCTGGCTGCGTAAAATACGCACACAGCAGCCTAGACACAGATTTTTTTTTCTCTCTATCGTATTCATCCTCCGTTTTCTTCTCGTTTTCTGCTCGTTTTCTGCTCTGCTGTATCTGCACATGCTCAATTTAAAGTTAATACCCACTCATCTTGCCTCTATCCAAATTCAAAACTGAAAATAAAACTGAAATAATTTAAACTAACTTACTACATTAAGTTGCCTCCCAACCAGCGCTTGTAATTTACGGTCGACAGCCCGACCCAGTTACCTCATGTTTGCTCATGGGACGTCAAAATAGTCTACCTTGACGTCCGCTTCCGGGCCCAAATATGGCTTGACCCGGTTTCCACTCACCCTGAAAGTTGTACTGTCATGTGGATTCTCCAATTCAACCACATCCCATGAAAGTACCTCTTTGATGATAAACGGTCCTGACCACCTAGATCTCAATTTTCCCGGAAAAAACTGCTTCCGAGAATCGCAGATAAGTAATTTCTGACCTACTTGAAACTGCTTTGGCTGTGCTGAAGTTTGATGGCTTGGGAGCGGTTTCGGCTCTAGGGTTGGTGGCTCTTTGAGTGACGGGACCAGGACCAATTTCTGCCCACTTTTTTCGTCCAGCTGTAAAGTGGTCCGGTTTTCAGCTTGCATGGCCTGCTCCTCCTGGAATCTCTCCTCGTTCTCTCTGTCCATTCTCTCAATCTCAGCCCATAGCTCGTCCATCTCCTCGTTTTCCCAGCCTTCTTCGACTACCTCCACTGCGAAGATGTGTTCATGCTCGTTAGAATTCGGTAGTTGCAGATTTTTGAAAACGTTGAACTTCACCTTGTCTTCATTGACCTGAATGGTCAGTTCTCCGCTCTTGCAGTTTATCATGGATTCTCCAGTGGCCAAAAACGGTCTGCCCAGAATGAGTGGTACGTCTCCTGCCTCCATGTCCAAAATCACAAAATCTGCAGGAAAAATCAATTCTTTGACTTTCACCAGAATATCTTCAATAACTCCGCAAGCCTGCTTCACGGATCTGTCTGCCATCTGCAGCTTGATTCTGGTGGGCCTGAGTTCACCGACTTTCAGAGTTTTGAAAATTGATAACGGCATCAGATTGATATTGGCCCCTAGGTCACACAATGCCTTTCCTGTGTAAGCATTACCTAGGGTCACCGGGATGAGAAAACTGCCAGGGTACTTCCTCTTCCTCGGTAGCCCATTCTTCACACAATTTCTCACTTCTGTCGTTAGATTTATTGTCTCGAAATAACTCATACGTTTCCGTCCATACAAAATATCTTTGAGGAACTTGGCATAAGTGGGCATCTTTGCCAACGCCTCCGCAAAAGGTATGTTGATCTTCAGCTATTTAAAAATATTGAGAAATCTGGCGTAGTCCTTGCTATCATCCCACTTTCGTGTCTTCAAAGGATACGGCACCTCCTTGGAGACAGGTACCATTTAAGCTTCCTTTTTATTTTGCACTGCATCCTGCTCAACCGAACCCTTCGGCTGGGGGCCCATGGCTGAACTGTTATCCTGGCCAAAAACTTCGTGTTCGATTTCCTTGGACTTTTCGGCACGTGCATGGCTAGGATACTGCGGATCCCGTAGTGCTAATCCACTCCGAGTGGTGATGGAATTGACCTGAGCACGTGGATTATTTACTGTGGTTGAGGGTAAGTTCCCTAGTTCTCTTTCAGTTAGCTGTTGTGCTAACTGCCCTACTTGTACCTCTAAAGCGCGCACTGAGGTTTTGGTCGTCTGCAAGTCGGGTGTCAGCGCGTCCATATGTGAAAACGGGGACTCGATGGTCTGAAACATGGACTCGATTTTCTTCATCTGAGCATCGTACTGCTGTGCAGATGGGCCTGGCTGAACCTGCGGTGTCGGTGCGGCTTGTTGAGCCGGTGGCCTGTGCTGGAATCCCGGTGCATAAATTGCAGAATTCGGGTTTTCGTACCGGAACCCGGGATGATCTCTCGTACCCGGTCTGTACCGGCTCGGGTCCCACTGCTGGTGTACATAATTGGTATCCTCGGTTCTGAGCCCCTCCATGACTGCGTCCAAATCTAGCCCGTCCACCACTGCAACAGTCTTCTTTTCTGAGTAAACTTTCTTGACCAAATCTTGAACGACCTTGCCAGATTGTCGATCTGGTCGTCTTCCACGGGCTCAGCTGGGGCGGTGATCTTGCGATCGTCAAACAGGCGAGTGTCCTGTTTGGCTAACTGCTTCATCAGCTTATAGGCCCCGTCTTTGTCCACACGGTACAAGAATTTTCCCCCGGCTTCTCTGTCAATCCTGTCAGCGCTCTCCACGTCTAGTGCATGGTAGAAAACCTGCAGAATATTTGGATCTCCGAAAGCGTGGTTTGGGCATCTCTTCACCAATCTCATTAATCTGTCCCATGCGTCTACTACGGTCTCCCCATCTTCTGCTTAAACGACAGAATTTCGCTCTGCAGTTGAATGACTCGAGAAGCGGGGTAAAATTTTGCCAGAAAATCCGTGACACACCCCTCCCATTTAGTGATGGATCTTGATGGTTGGGATTCGATCTAGTCTTTTGCCATTCCGTATAGGCAGTATGGAAAGAGGATTAGCATAAGTGCCTCTGCGTCGACTCCGTCATACCGGACCTTGTTGCAGTAGTCCTCAAATTTCCCAATGAAGTCGTTCGGGTCTTCGTGAGCTTTTCCATGGAATGGGCAGAGGGTCTGAAAAGTCTGGATAGTGGAGGATTTTAGGTCAAAGTGCTGTGCGGTGATCTAGGGCACCACAACAGCTGGCTCGTGTCCTCCCGTCGGGACCTCAAAATTTTCCACCAGCACCTTTCCAGACCTGTTGTACGTCCTCTGGTTGTTCCGGGCAGCAAAGCTTGCTGCAACGAGATCTTCGATGTACCGAGCCATCTTGGCTGGAGTACGTGTCTCGGGCAGTTCTGGCGTTCTCTCGGTATTGTCGCCCATCCTGAAAAATAGAGATCTCAAGAGCAGTGAGATAACAGAAAAATAAAATAAACAAACAAAAAATAAAATAAAATAAAAACTCTGAAAATTAATTCTAACTACCAAATAAACCCTAAAAATTCCCCGGCAACGGCGCCAAAAACTTGATGCGCAAACTAACGTGCTGCTCGCAAGTATACGAATCTTGTAATACCGGGTGTAATTAAACTCGGGTGATCGTTCCCACGAGGACTATTTTGGGTTTTTTGAGAAATCTTTTTTAACTTGCAGAGTGTAAAAGGAGGAGTAGTTTAGGATTGTGATTGACTATAAACTAAAAATAAACAAATAAAACGTAAATATTTTTTTGTGACGTTTTTCTAAAAATATTGAAAGTTGTAAATCTAGGGTTTGGAATACTAGGTCCCTGGATCCCCTAGCGTTTCTTCGGAGTTATTTTTTCTTTGTTTTGATATGAAAACACTCATCAGTTTTAATTCCCCGTGCCACGTACCGATTGTACAGTAACCTTTCAGATTCCACACGCTGTCACGATCCTGCAGACTTTCGGGTTCCTATTCAGCTGCCTAAGTCTGCAGTCTCTTTATAAGTCTGCTAGTGTTTCTAACCTATCCAGATGGCCCAGGTAAAATTCTCTAACAGTTGGTCTATACGTTTCGGCTAGCCCTATCTCCCTTTCTCTGGTCGGTCTATCAGGGTAAGGTACTAAATCCTGTCTTTTCTTCCTAACCCTAACCTGACGTTTTCACCTACAAGCTCCGGTCTATAGCAATTCTGGTTCGCGACTCCGATCATGCATAAACAGATATAATCAAAGACAGAATAACTGATAATATTGCTGAATTAAGATATCGTAATCATTAATTCATACTCAAACTGCAGAACAATGTCTGAAAACGAAACCCTAGGTTCACCGAGAACCTAGGTAAAAGGTTAGCTACTAAACTACATTACGAATTAACAAAATTTCTGAAATTAAGAGTGAGAATAAGATCAAACTAAGTCTTCGGATCTGGATGAGTGCTTCCGTGCTCTCCGGGGATGCTCAAACTTGTCCTTGGATGAATTGTTCTTTGAAACAAGTCTGGACGAGTCTTTATATAGTGTCGGAGACGTTTCTAGAAACTTCCTTTATTTACAAAACTGCCACTGCCCGAAACCGCCTCAAATTTTGTTCAATCTGCGTAAAATACGCAGGATCCTGCATATAATACGCATACAGTAGCCTGACATGTGCTCATTTCTGCGCATTTTCCTCCCTGGCTGCGTATTTTCTTCCCCTAGCTGCGTATAATACGTAGGATGCTGCGTATAATACGCAGACAGGGTCAGAAACTGGCCAAAAATCCTCCCTCTGGCTTGCTGTCTGCGTATAATACGCAGCATCCTGCGTAAAATACGCAGACAACAAGGAAAACTGCACTTTTCTGCATCGGCCTATGACGCGAATTCTTTACGCGCTTAAACGCAAGTATACGGTCAAGTAGTAAGTGGAGTATTTTACGACTCCGAGTATCGAACCCAAGGGAAATTACGATTACTAGCTAACTAGAAATTAACTCTACGATATCTAAGTAACAAGTAAAAATGGTGTTTGATTTTGTAACGTTGTCGCCCACGAACAAGCGACGTAAATTAAATGACAAGTAACTAAATATTTTTGTAAGATTTTCACTTTTAAAAAAGAGAAAATTGTGATTGACTAAGATCAATGAGAAAGAACTAGGCAATTGATGTCCCTAGGGGTTTTTAACGATTTCCGGAATTATGCATGAAACACTCTACTCACGTTCTAGTTATATCGGGTAATGCTCATCACGATCTTCTCTCGATCTCACGTGAATTTGTGTAACCAATAGATTTCGGGTCCTCTCAGTCCACCTCCGTCTATTAATACAATCTAATTGATTTGTTAGCCTTGCTCACCGGGTCCTATCGGTCCACCGAATTCACTAAGTTCTAACAAAAATCAATCGAAACTACCCTCACGCGATTAATCAAGTTTCTATCTCCTCTCGGTCACAAGAAACTACAAGATCACCTAACTATTCTTCAACAGGTCTCAAAGAATTCACTTTCGTGCTACCCTATCAACAAATAGCATTCTACGGGTGATCAAGCCAAGAACACTAATAAATAAAGAACAAGAATAGTTTGGATAACAAGAACATTCATAAACTTTAAGCAAACGCATGTATCATGTCCAAAATCCGGAAAAACGTCTTCAAACCCTAGTTTCTCATCAATTACCTAGCTTAAAGTGTTTAGCTAGACATAATAGTGTTTAACATAGACAAAATAATGAATTTCATGAAGAATAGAAGAACAAAAGATGATCAAACGCTAAAATCTTCAATGTTGATGATCTTTCAAGCTCCTAGCTTTGTCTCCCGTCTTCCCTAGCTCCCAAGACTTCAAAGATGCGTGAATGTGTGGTTCTTAGGTCGTCTCTCCCGTTTTTTACCAGCTGGGCACGCTTTTTAATGAAAACTAGCCGAAATTGCACTTCAGCCCCTCTACTTTGTAATTCCCGGACAGAATTATTTGCTGATTTTGCGCGGGCTGTATCTCCCTCATACGAACTCTTCTTTGGGCCTACCATATACCGTTGCAAAAGCTACGGATGTCTAATTTCCAATTCCGCAAGCCTTGCTTCAAAATTGTTTGTATATTTTCCTCGGCATCGAAAAGAGTGTAGGCTAGTCCTGTGTGACTTTTCCAACTTTTCTTCGTTTGTGCGTCTTCTTTTCTCCTCTTCATCTAGCTCCATTCCAAGCATCTCATAAGCTCCATTGCACATATTTTACCTTAGATACACAACACGAAACAACCCGTGCAATTATCATAGCAAATATGAGAGCAAACATGCACAAATAAGCTAGAAACACAACTTTTCACTCTTAGGCTTAGAAATAGTCAAATTCACATATTTGTGCAAATATAACATATAAATCATGTGAAATAAGCCTATTAAAAATAATATGGAATTATAAAAATAACTCCTAAAAGAGAGTTATCAAACACCGCCACACTCACCTATTGCGCGTCCCGAGCAATCCAATCTAAGTCCAATCAAAATCCGACCACAATCCATCCAAAAACCTTCTCCAATGAAACACAACCCCACAAGTGATACGAGTCGAGAATTGCATACTTACTAGAAACACCGTTGCACACAAATCCTAACTAGCCGACTCAATAACGACACAAGACTCGACAATGCAACAATATGATGCAAATGCAAACTAACTCGATTCTACACAAACACATATATACACAAAACACACTTTTTATCTTTTTGGTTGAGATCGGGCAATCTCCATTGGCTTAAATCGATTATCATGAAGTGATGAGAATCCTAGGAACAAAGCATGGGTTGAAACTAAATTCGACAACGAGACTCTCCCCTAGTTAGTATAGAAAGCCTAACTTTACTAAGTATAAGAGTACGCTACCTCTTCGCGTGTGCCACGAAATAAGAGACTACGCTAGGCAAAGCAACATCCAAGGTCCGAGCTCCTAATCCGCTAACGGTTTTCACATGATGAGGCTTAGGGACATATAGATAATCTCGTCGAAATAAATTCCTAACCGTCACATTCTCACATCAAATCCCACATCTCACACACCCTCACCACGATGATAGGAACCAAAACCCGAAGCTCACCACCTCCGACCCTCAATTCCCTCAAACCCCGGTACAATAGTGATCTCCGTGGCCATCGTCGTTCGTCGTGCATGAAACGTGAACCGTCGTCGTCAAAGTAGCTCCACCACTCGTTTCAATTCAATTCCAACTCAACTTTATTTCATCTCTCCTTTTTCTTTTTTCTCTCATTTTCTTTTTTTTATTTTTTATTTTATTTTATTTATTTTTTATTTTTTTTCATTTTTTTCACAATTCTCTCAAAATACCATGAAAAATTCCAACAATAATATCCGAGTGGTCTTCAAATAACAATCAAATATGCTAGGAGAAGGAAACACGTAAATCAATGAATGAATATCACATAAAAATATCATCTCCTCCTAACTCAATCAAAGTCCATGTCAAGTCCAAACCGCAAAATCAATGAAATGCATGTGTGGGAGTGGAGTCATCGCAAGCTCTCACTCAATGTCCGGAGTCAAAAGTCGACTCCCCCTACACTCGAATGTAACCATATCCCCTCTCAAGTAATCCCGAAGATGAATGTATCTCGTGCCTAATCCAACCGATCCTCCTACACCAAAGTAATCAAAACCGATACCTAGCATGATCAACAAATTAAGTTCACCCAACCCAATTCCGTGCGTATTAGATTCACGCACTCACGGCTCTCCACAACTGTGTCCATGATGTAATAGCATGGAACACCGCCACACCGAAGTGCGCAAGCCTACTCACTCACCCTCGCATCCCCTCGCAGATAATCAATGAATGCAAGCGAGATGTAGAAATCAACGAATTGTATAATCACTCCCTCATCGAACCCCCTCAACTACACAACCCCCTCGTGACGCACTAAAGTGGTGATTCTAATCAATTTGTGATGACGGTCAAGAATCGTCACCCTAGGTCCGAAGGCTAGCAAGAATCCAAGGTTCAAATTGGGGGCGTCTAATGGTCCTACAAGGTGAGTTCTAAAAGCAGTGAGTGATCTAATAAACGTCCTCGCACAGCTGTTTCGTGTGCCACTACGGGGCGAGTTGGCGACTACCTAACACGTGCACATGGATGTTCGGCTTGTTTAGCTCACACCTAGCTCAACTCTTGTAAGAAAATAGGCACACAGTTTGAGTTTGAAAATCACGTAAGTGTTAGAAATAGGTAGGCACTCCCGTAAAGAAAGTCTCTATATACCTACTAGGGGGGACTCACGTCGTCACTCTCGGTCGCAAATCATGCTCTACGCCTAAAATCCTCACACTTCGCAATTTATCAAACTTTAGCCTCTTTCGATTGCTCTTTTCTCAAAATTTTCTCTTTTTTTTTTCAATTTTTTGATTTTTTTGATTTTTTTCATATAGTTCATACACTACATGCAAGCCGACACGAACGAAACTACACAAGACATTCAACAGGGTAGGTAGACTTAAATAAGAAAACGTGCAATATTAAAAAAAAAAAACTCAACAAATATATACACGACTAACAAATCACAATACGATATACTATCACAACATCACGAAACAGAATACAAAGTTAGCCACAATACGACACGAACAAACTATATGCAGACATGGCGATGCAAACACTGACTGGCTAGTCAAGACTAAAACTCCCCCCACACTAGAATACGTCGTTGTCCTCAATGAATTTAGAAGTAAAACCGAGTACTCAGCATCTCTAATGTGAGGGGCGGGGGATCTACTCGGACTCGGAACCCTGATCTGCAGACCCCTCATCTACCGAACCAGGCTCCTCGTCTGCCAAACCGGCCATATCGAAATCGCTCGACTCGTACCACAAGTGCTCACTTTCAGGGTTAGGGTCTAGGTCCACATTGCTCTTATGAGCCAACTGAGCTACCCACTTCCCTAGAGTCTCTACGGAGGCTCCTAACTTCTTTCGGCTGCTTCGGTCATGAGCAAACCGCCTCTCATTCTCCGCCTTAGACTCTAACATCATCTTATGCATGCTCTACAGAAGTGTATCGGTGCTCGAAGACTCACCTACCTTCTCCTTACCCTTCCTAGACCTAGACGCCCTACAGGGTTGCAAATAATTCGACCACTCGCGCTTGGTGGGTTGCAAGATGTCCAACTCCCCTACGTCTACCCCGGCGTCGCTAGCCAATTTGGTCAACAAACATGTGTGACCCGGGGCCATCCTATTTCCCTCCGATTTGCGTGCCATAATGTTTAGCCAAATCATGCGAGGAATGTCAACCCGCTGACCTAACCAAACACACATGGACATGCAACAATGACGGAATGTGAATCGCGGGTTCGGTGTGATGCCTAAGACCCAATTCTCAAGCATCTCACAAACCCACCTAGCACGAGGGAGTAGGCACTTCTTCTTCACCGTCCACATTGTCACCTCGGCCTTCGATTTGTCCCAAGGATCCGCCCCCTCACACGGAAAACAAAAGGTATTGACCATAGGTACTACATCGGGTCGCCTAAGCATGTCGTGTAACGCACAAGGGGTATTGGGGTCTACCTCTGTAAAATGAATGGCCTTGCTAATGATCTCCGGTGTTATCCGCACCCAAGTTCCCCGATAATACACCATCCTATCATCCTTGCTCTCCCCCTCCTCCCTGAACCGAAGATTAACGTAAATCTCCCTCGCAACTTGAGAACTAGACGGTTCACACAACTAAAACCACTTATTTAACCGCTCACGTTCATGAATGGCTATTAGTTCGGTAGGCATAAGTTTATCTTCGTCTATGGGGTAGGGTTTCTCGGCCACACCTCTTAGCTTAAGGTATCGGTCGCGAAACGACGCAACGTGAGCTTGAAAACTCACGAACCGATACGTGCAATAGTTTGTTGGCGACACACTCGCATTGGCTATCTTTAGCCGTTTGTCCGACCTACCCTTTCTCAAACGGGGTCTAGGGGGCATTGGTTTGTTGAGTATGCGGTGTGGCGGAGATTCCGGCACCACATACTCGGGCTCTTCGGGTGGTACGATAGGTGGGTCCTCGACTACCATGTCATCTACGTTAGAGGGCCCTACTCTCCTAACGGGGTGAAAGATAGGGTCGTCAAACGTGGCGGCTTTACGTTTCGACATTAGACTCAAATAATGCAAATTCGACGACTAGCAATTCACAAATTCAATTTACAATTCAACACAAAAATCCAATTCAACAATCGAATTCACAACTAAAGCAAAGAGAATAATGTGGAAATAAAGAGTGAGTTTAGGAGTACAGACGAAAAAATACGCAGAATTTTCCAACACGAATTTGATTTTGGACGCCGAATTATTTTGTTGAATTACTCCAATTGAACGATGCTCCTAGCCTCTCCTTGTTGTCCCCGTCAATTCGTCCTTCTTCGTCGAGAGTTGAATTGGTGGCCTCGTTCTTCAATTTGACAATTTTTTGAAGAACCCTAGGTGTGTTCTTCCCAAATTCTGACTTTAATCCTTCAATTCCTCTCAACCCCGATGTAGTGGTGTTGGAGGTGTGTGTATGTCCCCTGGAGCCTCAGATCGCCATTGCTTCGGCCCCTTTCTTCTTCAGTTCTGCGATTCTTCTCTGATTTGTTGCTCGCTGTTTCTCTTCTCTGTTCTTGCGGTGCTGCAGAGATTAGCTCTGCTTTGCTGGGTTTTGTTGCAGGGATGTTGGGGTTGTTGGTCACGGTGGTGGCTTTATGGTGAGATAGCCTTCGGGTGGGAGAGAAGATGGCTGCTGCTACGGGTTCGCCGGATTGAGAGAGAGGGGCCGCCGCTGGTTACAAACGGCCTGAGAACCACCTCAAAACCGCCGGAATTTAGGCCGGTGGTGTTGGTGGTTTGTGGGGCTTGAAACCGATGGGGAGAGAGGGAGTTGGGGGAGTTTGTGCTTCTGGGGGTCGCCGGAGTGAAGAGAACCCGCCGGAGTTGAGAGCCGGCCGGAGACACGACGGGAAATCGAGAGATATGCCGGAGAGTGGTCAGATTTTGCAGAGGGATTTGAGGGTTTGAGTTTCTGCCGCTGGTTCGGATGAGGGGGTTTCTGGGGTCGCCAGAGTGAGAGAAGGAGGTCGCCGGTGTGAGAAGGTGAAGAACACGCCGGAGACGCGACGGAAATTTAACAAAGACGCCGGAGAATTGAAGGAATGGCCGTGATTCGATCGGGCTAGCAGACGGAGATTCGCGTTGAAGATGAAGAACAGCCCCTGTAATAGCCCCATGTATCTTCTAAAGTTTGCCTGAATTCCTCTTTTCACCCTCAAAAACCATCGAAATGCCCTTTTTACCCCTTTTCGTGCGAGCAATAAGGGTGTTCGCATGAACAGTGTTCACAAGAACACTATTTTCTGCTCTTAATATCGGGCAGTGAGTTTTTTGTGCTTGGCTGTTCCTGCGAACACAGGGGGTGTTCGTGCGAACACCCCTGACTCCAACTTCAATTTTTTTTTTTCGATCCGCTTCATTTGCTTCATCTTCGAGGTTCCTTAGCTTTGAATTCCTTGTTCCACTATTTGTTCTTGAGCCAATTTTTTGCGACACGCTTTCCAAAATCCTCGGGAATCTCCTCGTGATCACATCTTTCTCATTCAAATTCCGCCTTTCTTTTACGTTTGAACTCCGATGCGCGCATTTCCATGCGAGTCTACGCACATGAAGAAGGGGAGTCCGAATCGCGTAATAACCTGTAAACCTGCGGAGACTCAACTCAAATGTCAAATTCTCGCTCTCTCACCCCTCAGATAACAAAACGGAATTAAAAACACACACAACAAAATCTAAAACACACTCTCTACACTAATTCATAAAATACGTTGGGTTTCCTCCCAACAAGCGCTTTGTAAGTTACGGTCGACGGCCCGAACCAGTTACCACAATAAGATCACGGCTCGTCAAAGTAGATAACATCCACTTTGGCCGGAATTGGCGCGGATTCCAAGTATGTTTTAACCCTGCTTCCATTGACGCGGAAACACTCATTCGTATGTGAATCTTCTAACTCAACCGCACCCCAACCATCTCGAACGAAGCTTTCCCGGAAAGAGCTTCATGCGTGAGTTGAATAAAAATACCTTTTGTCTCACACGAAGTTCCTTCGGTTTGAGACGACTGTCGTGCCATCTCTTTGTCTTCTCCTTGTAAATCCGGGAACTATCATAGGCCTGTAATCTCCATTCCTCAAGTTCAAGAAGCTTCATCTTCCTTGCTTGTCCTGCTAACTCGGGATCCATGTTCAATCGTTTGATCGCCCAATATACCTTATGCTCTAACTCAACGGGAAGGTGACATGCCTTACCGAAGACAAGCTGGAACGGTGACATGTTAAAAGGCGTCTTCCATGCAGTACGGTATGCCCACAATGCATCATCTAATTTCACAGCCCAATCCTTGCGTCCGGTGTTGACGGTTTTCTGAAGAATCCCCTTAATCTCCCTGTTCGAAACTTCCGCTTGCCCATTAATTTGGGGGTGACAAGGTAGGGAAACCTTATGGATAGACACCCCGTACGTCTTCAAGACTCTGGAAAACACTCGGTTTATGAAGTGTGAACCTTCATCTCTCACCATTGCCCTTGGTGTGCCAAACCGAGTAAAGATATGCTTCTTCAGAAACTTCTCTACCGTCGCTGCATCATTCTTGTGGCACGCAATTGCTTGAACCCATTTCGTCACGTAATCCACAGCCAGCAAGATGTACAAATTCCCATAAGAAGGAGGGAACGGTCCCATGAAGTCTATGCCCCAAACATCGAAGGGTTCCACCTCAAGCCATTCAGACATTGGCATCTCATCTCGCTTGGAGATGTTACCCGTTCTCTGGCAGCTATCACATCCTGCAACCCAATCATGACAATCTTTAAATATAGTAGGCCAAAAGAAACCGGATTGTAGTACCTTCATGGCGGTGCGCGGACCGCTAAAATGGCCTCCACTAGGTGCTGCATGACACTGCTTGATCACATCATAAATCTCATGGGTAGGCACACACTTCCGAATGATGTTGTCGGCTCCCATCTTGAATAGATATGGATCCTCCCAAAAGTATTGCTTCACCACATACAAGAACCGCTTCTTTTGCTGCATTGTCCACTCTTCCGAATCTTCCCGTTGGTGAGATAGTTAGCAATTGCCCAATACCAAGGCTCAGTATCCCCCAAAGACATCAAGCTCTCGTCAGGGAAGTTCTCTTAAATTGGCACCTTCTCTACCATTCCATTCTCGAGTCTTGAGAGGTGGTCCGCTAGCACATTCCCAACACCCTTCTTGTCGCGGATATCAACATCAAATTCATGCATCAAAAGAACGCACCGCAACAATATTGGCTTGGCATCCTTCTTATCAATAAGATATTTCAGTGCCGAATGATCTGTAAAGACATTCACTTTCGATCCCACAAGATAAGGCCGGAACTTGTCAAGAGCAAAAATCACAGCTAATAACTCCTTCTCAGTAGTGCCATAGTTTAGTTGAGCATCATTAAGAACTCTACTTGCATAGTAAATAACATGGCATACCTTTTCCTTCCTTTGCCCCAACACTGCTCCAATGGCAAAATCAGTGGCATCGCACATGAGCTCAAATGGCAAACTCCAATCCGGAGTTGTGATGATAGGAGTTAAGGTGAGCTGTTCCTTCAAAAAGTCAAAGGCCTTCTTGTACGCTTCATCAAACACAAACGGGACATCTTTCCCTAGCAACTCACACAAAGGCTTGCAGATCTTCGAGAAGTCCTTGATAAACCTGCGATAGAAACCTGCATGTCCCAAGAAGCTTCTGACCCCCTTCACTGAAGTCGGATAAGGGAGTTGCTTGATTGTCTCTACCTTCGCTTGATCAACCTCCAAACCTCTGCGTGAAATCTTGTGACCAAGAACTATCCCCTCTGTGACCATGAAGTGGCACTTCTCCCAATTTAGCACGAGATTAGGGTCTTCATAACGAATCAAGACACGGCCGAGATGATGTAGATAGTCCTCAAAACTGTCACCAAACAAGGAGAAATCATCCATGAAGACCTCTAAATTCCTCTCAAGCATGTCTGAGAAGATGGCCATCATACATCGCTGGAAAGTAGCCGGTGCATTACATAATCCAAATGGCATGCGGCGGAACGCAAATGTGCCATAGGGGCATGTAAAAGTGGTATTCTCCTGGTCTTCTGGAGCAATGGCGATCTGGTTGTAGCCTGAATATCCATCCAAGAAGCAGTAGTACTCGTGGTGAGCCAAACGATAAAGCATCTGATCAATAAACGGCAACGGAAAGTGATCCTTGAGTGTGGCTTCATTCATCTTCCTGTAATCCATGCACACACGCCATCGAGTAACTGTCCGTTGAGCAATCTGCTCATGCTTGTCGTTCTCTACCACAGTCATCCCTCCTTTCTTAGGCACACACTGGACCGGGCTAGTCCAAGTGCTGTCTGAGATCGGAAAAATAATACCAGCCTATAGCCACTTCATGACCTCTTTTCTCACCACTTCTTTCATATGCGGATTCAATCTCCGCTGTGCTTGGATCACTGGCTTCTTTCCATCTTCTACTCAGATCTTGTGTTGGCAATAGACGAGGCTGATCCCCTTTATATCTGCGATAGTCCATCCAATTGCTCCCTTATGATTCCTTAGCACATCCAAAAGCTGCTCCTCCTGTGCCTGAGATAAAACAGAAGAAACAATTACGGGCAATGTGTTATCAACTCCGAGAAAAGCATACCTGAGATGGCTAGGCAATGGCTTCAACTCAAGCACGGGTGGTGACTGTTGGGTTTTGACGTAGGTAACGCAGCGGAATAACAAAAATTAATCCTACTCAAAGCCCACCAAGGATCACAGGAAGAGACATCATAACATGATTAAGGACATAGAAAATGTGTACCTTTTTCGTTTGTGAGATCACACGAAGAATGATGTCCTCGTCTCTACGGTTGATCCACGTCTAGAGGTGAGATCTAGATTCTTCCTTCAATCAAGTGCTAGCTTGAACCTTGGAGGAAGAGAGATGAAGATCAAAGGCACAAAGCAACAAAGCAACAAAGGAGGGGCGGCCTCCCTTTTTGCCGTCGGGTAAGGGGGGGGCGGACGGGGCTAGGGTTTCGGCCCTAGCTCTTGTCTTGCTCTCTCTTTTGCTCTCTCCCACTCTTTGTGTGTTATGACTAATAACTCATGTAGTGGGAAGGAAGCTAGAGCCTCCTTTATATACTCCAACAACTCCTTGTTGTTTCCATAAAAGAGTTTTCTTGTTCTAGTAGGACTAGAACTATTCCCTTCCTTGCAAATTAGTCCTACTAAGTTTGCAAGGTGTTGCACAATGATCCTTCTATTAATTAATCCATATTAATTAATCCCAAATCTAACTCTACTCTATTTGACGTGTGACCCCATAGGTTTCTATATAGTTGGTAGTAACTATTACTAACATGGAGCGGTGTCTAGCAACACATCCATGCAACCCAACCAATAGAAATAGTCAGTGATCCCGACAAACCTTTGTGCCCAATATGTCATATTGCATTATCCCTTTGTCTCCATATCCGGATTGGACACGAGACATAAATAGTCACACTCGTATATCCAATCCATAGTTCCTCGATCCTGGGAATATGCTTATACTTGCAGATAACATTAATATCTCCATATTAATTTATCTGAGTCTGGCCAGACATTCAATAAGCCTCATCCCTCGAGTGGCCGTGGATATTTACCCCTATTATGTAGGAGGGACAAATCCTATCTACATCACTACGATCTCTAAGCTTGCTTCCTATCACGCCCGATAGCCACCTTTATGATTACCCAGTTACGGTGTAACGTTTGATAACATCAAAGCGCAATATTTCACAACTAGAGTATCTAGTGACTTCAAGTCCAAGGATTGCAATAATATTAGCACTACGAAAAGCGATTGTGACTTCACATAATCTAATGTATCCTTTTCGTCGTGGGTCAATCCAGTATGCCATTACTCCTAATGCATACCCATGTGTTAGACTTGATATCTCCATATCAATCTACCCACATACTAGTCTATATTTGATTGTCCTATTAATCAATATAATGGACTAGGGACATTTAAGATAAATAACACAATTTATCTAAGGACTTCATTATATTAAATATCGCCATAAATAATAAATGAATATTCTAGCCAAAACATTGTTCACACTAAATCTACGATTGCCTCTAGGGCATCTATTCCAACAGTCTCCCACTTGCACTAGAGCCAATCTGGCGCATCTCGTATGCCTATAGATCTGGCGTGCCCTTCATGCTTTCGCTGCGCAAGAGGTTTCGTGAGCGGATCTGACACGTTGTCATCTGTCGGAATCTTGCATATCTTCACATCTCCTCGATCGATCATATCACGAATAAGATGGAATCTCCTAAGTACATGCTTTGACTTTTGGTGCGATCTTGGTTCCTTTGCTTGTGCGATTGCCCCAGAGTTGTCACAGTACAACTCCACGGGATCCACTATGCTAGGGACCACACCGAGCTCAGTGATAAACTTCTTTATCCATACTGCCTCTTTCGCCGCTTCCGCAGCAGCAATGTACTGAGCTTCTGTTGTAGAATCAGAAACTGTGCCTTGCTTGGAACTCTTCCATCTCACAGCTCCTCCATTCAGGCAAAACACGTATCCAGACTGCGATCTGTAATCATCCTTGTCGGTTTGGAAGCTTGCGTCAGTGTAACCCTTTACACTTAGCTCTTCCATTCCTCCAAATATCAAGAACACATCCTTAGTTCTTCTCAAGTACTTTAGGATGTTCTTGACAGCAATCCAGTGACTCTCACCCGGATTGGACTGATATCTGCTCACCATACTCAACGTGTATGATACGTCTGGTCTAGTACATAGCATGGCGTACATGATGGATCCTATGGCCGAAGCATAGGGTATCCTACTCATGCGGTCCTCCTCCATCTCGTTGGAGGGACAGTCATTCTTGGAAAGAGTGACTCCATGTGACATGGGCAAGAATCCCTTCTTGGAATCTTGCATGTTGAACCTCTTCAACACCTTGTCAATATATGTACTCTGACTTAGGCCAAGCAACCTTTTAGATCTATCTCTATAGATCTTTATACCCAGTATATAGGTTGCGTCTCCTAAGTCTTTCATTGCAAAGCACTTTCCTAGCCAATCTTTAATAGATTGCAGAGTAGGAATATCATTGCCAATGATTAGTATGTCATCCACATACAAGACCAGAAATACTATAGAGCTCCCACTAACCTTCTTGTAAACACAAGGCTCATCTTCGTTCTTGATGAAGCCAAACTCTTTGACCGCGTCATCAAAACGTCGATTCCAGCTCCTAGAAGCTTGCTTTAATCCATAAATGGATCTTTGCAGCTTACAGACTTTATTGGCATTCTCTGGATCCTCAAAACCCTCTGGTTGTGTCATGTACACATCCTCAAGGAGGTTCCCATAAAGGAACGCTGTTTTGACATCCATTTGCCAAATCTCATAGTCATAGTATGCTGCAATAGCAAGTAAGATTCGAATGGATTTAGTCATGGCGACTGGTGAAAAGGTCTCATCATAGTCAATACCATGAATCTGTCTATAACCCTTGGCCACCAATCGCCCCTTATAGGCAACTACCTTGCCGTCCATGTCGGTCTTCTTCTTGAAGACCCACTTGCACCCTATGGGTCGAGCCCCTTCGGGTGGTTCCACCAAAGTCCATACTTTGTTGGTGTACATGGAGTCCATTTCGGATCTCATGGCTTCTAGCCACTTCTTAGAGTCTGGGCCATTCATGGCTTCTCCATAGTTTGCAGGCTCATCATCCATGAGTGGTACGTCATCGGGCTCAGTCACGAGAAGTCCATACCTCTCTGGCTCATGACGCACTCTTCCTGATCTACGGAGTTCCTGTGTTACCTGAACAGGCTCTTCCACGACTTCTTGTGGTTCCTGTTCATGTTCCATTATTGGTTCAGTGGTTTGTGGTTCATGAATTTCTTCAAGTTCTACAACCCTCCCACTCGCTTCTTTAGAGACTAGTTCTCTTTCTAGAAACACGCCGGTCCGAGCAACAAACACTTTGTTTTCGGTAGGGTTATAGAAATAATATCCTTTAGTTTCCTTAGGATATCCCACAAACTTACACTTATCCGCTTTAGGCCCGAGCTTGTCTGTTTGTAAACGTTTTACACACACGTCGCAGCCCCAAATCTTCATAAACGACACTATGGGACGCCTCCCAGTCCATATCTCATATGGCGTCTTCATGACTGATTTGGATGGAACACGGTTAATGGTAAAAGCTGCCGTCATTAGAGCATGTCCCCAAAAGGATATCGGAAGATCTGTTTGAGACATCATAGATCGCACCATATCTAATAAAGTGTGATTCCTCCTCTCGGATACACCATTCCATTGTGGTGTTCCGGGTGGAGTGAGCTGGGATACTATCCCACACTCTCTAAGATACTCATCAAACTCTTGGCTTAAGTATTCTCCTCCACGATCCGATCGTAGGGCTTTAATACTCTTGCCAAGTTGCTTCTCTACTTCACTCTTGAATTCTTTGAACAATTCAAAGGATTCGGATTTGGCCTTCATAAGGTATACAAATCCATATCTACTGAAATCATCAGTAAATGTGATGAAGTAGGTGTAACCACCTCTGGCAGGCGTGGGGAATGGTCCGCATACATCAGTATGTATGAGTGCCAATAACTCACTAGTCCGTTCGCCTTTCTTATTGAAAGGGGACTTTGTCATTTTTCCTAATAAACAAGATTCACATGTCTCATATGATTCCAAATCAAATGAGTCTAGAAGTCCATCCTTATGGAGTCTAGATATGCGTTTCTCATTTATATGGCCTAAACGACAGTGCCATAGATATGTAGGATTTAAATCATTAGTTTTAATCCTTTTAGTATTTATGTTATAGATTGGATTATTTAGATCAAGGATATACAATCCATTAGACAAATGCGCACTACAATAGTGCATACTATAAAAATAAATGGAGCAACACTTGTCCTTTATTGAAATAGAAAAACCTTTCTCGTCCAAACAAGAAACGGAAATAATGTTTCTGCTCATGGCAGGCACATAAAAGCAATTGTCTAATTCTAAAATAAGTCCAGAAGGCAAAGATAGCTCATAAACGCCTACAGCTAATGCAGCAACCCTTGCTCCATTCCCGACGCGCAAGTCTATCTCCCCTTTTCGCAATTTTCTACTTCTTTTCAAATCCTGCACATTACGACAAATGTGAGAACCACATCCGGTATCCAATACCCAGGATGATGAAATAGAAAGATTGACGTCTATAACATAAATACCTGGTGGTGGTGGAATCACTATTCCAAGCTTCTTATCCTCCAGATATTTAGGGCAATTCCTCCTCCAGTGACCCGGCTGGCTGCAGTAGTGACATTCACCTTTAGTCACACCTCCACTAGGCTTTAGGGCATCCTTGGATTTCGCAACTTTCTTGCGTTTTCCTTTTGAAGTAGATGCAACTGACTTGCCCTTCTTCTTGTGTACCATCATTATGGCCTTGCCCTTGCCTTTATTGATGCTTTGCTCAGCTGTCTTTAGCATGTTCAATAGGTCTGGCAAAGACTTGTTGATCTCATTCATATTATAGTTCATAATGAACTGATTATAACTGTCAGGCAACGATTGCAAGACGAGATCAGTTGCCAAGTCCTGGCCGAGTGGGAACCCCAGTCTCTCAAGGTTCTCTATGTACCCGATCATTCGGAGTACATGAGGGCCTACTGGATTCCCCTCTGCAAGACTACTTTTGAACAATGCTTTAGACACTTCATAGCGCTCATGCCTTGCCTGTTCCTGAAACAATTGTTTCAAGTGTCTGATCATATCATAGGCTTCCATGTTCTCGTGTTGCTTCTGAAGCTCACCAGTCATGGTACAAAGCATGAGGCAAGTCACGTCATTAGAATCATCAATATGTTTCTGACGTGCCCTTACTTCTGCTAATAGAGACTCATCTTGTGGTGGGTCTGGAATTGGAGTGTCCAAGACGTACAGCTTCTTTTCTTGCTTGAGGACAATCCTCAAGTTTCTGTACCAGTCAAGGAAATTTGTTCCAGACAATTTATCCTTCTCAAGAACAGATCGTAGGGATGAACTTGATGCGTTGTTGTTTGCCATTTGGAATTCTACAAAACGAGAAATATGCAATTTAGTATTTTTGAACAATTTAACTATATTTAACAATGGCTAGATCATTAAATATAGCTCCCACTATTTTTCTCGGTTTAATAGCCCTCACTATTAAAGCGGAAAATATCTTTATATTTTCTAGTAGGTCCAAGATCCTTATTTCACTTCTTCTTGAGCTTGCTTTGGCAAGTCACCCAAGAATTGGTTATTTAGGTAGGAACCATTCCAATTGCATCCCATGCAACTCTTGGTCCAATTAGGTGAATAAATTTCTTTTATTCTTTATCCAATTGGATAACTCCTAATTGTCATGCCTCTAAGCTCATCAATCCAATTGATTCTTGCCTAGTTGCGTCCAACCTCTTGTTTTCAACATACACGCATTACTAGCTTGCGTCGTCCGCAACACATCATGAAAAATTAAAATCGCCTTGCTTTGGCAAGCCCGAATTTTAATAGTCCATGATCATGAAGGGTGTTTTGGCAAGAGAAGGCAAAACGCAATATTTAATTGAGGGATTTCTTTTAATTTGTTTGGTTGATCTTTATCAACATGGTCTACTTATTTGGATTGGGCTATCCACAATAAAAGACCAACCTTGTTTATTATTATCTTGTTATCGTTTTGCTTGTAGCGCCATACACACAAAATAAATAACAAGGCATGAATAATAAACATCCACAAAAATAAAAAAACGTGGCATGGATATGGCCTCTAGACTAATGATATTATCAAGCCAATGATAATATCTAATTGCCCTAAAGTGCCGAGCTCATCTCCATGTGCTCCACCATAGCAGCGCGCCTAGGGATGTCTTTTGGCTCCTTTGGTTCTCCAGTCTTCTTCTCCATGCTCTTGGCTATCATCTAAATATTTCTAATTCTAGCCTAATATCTAGAATGAATAAATAATAAAAGCCTCACATGTCGAGGAGAAAAAGAACGACTCGCAGGTCGTAAAACTTAATTAATTATTACATTAATTTGATCAGCTCGCAGGCCGTAAACCAAACCACAAAACAATAAACATCCACAATCCTAGGCCATATCCATCCACCATGCAATAAAGCACATAATACAGTTAAAACCAATTTTTAACGCGCTTGTTTAATTTTAATGAAATTGGGTAACTAGGGTTTCACAACGGTCCAAAGGGTTCAAGCCAACAAGTGGCCCGAACCCTAGGACCGCCGCACGCCTAAGGGGGCCGCGGCCTTGCTTGGCGCCCAAGGGAGGGGCGGGCGGCTAGGGTTTCGGCCCTAGTCCCCTTCCTCCTTCCTTGTTGCCCAAGCAAGGTTGTTTCCTTATGGATTTAATTCCATAATTTTGTTTCCATAATTGAAACCCCTTTTCAATCATGTGCCCATGAACCCTAATTTTTCAAGAACCCAATTATTCACATCCTATGTGATTAAACTCACCAATTCTAACATCCAATGTTAAATTGGGTCTTGTTTTATTGAATCAAATTCAATATTGCATCTACTATGCCAATTTTTCAGTTTTCGCGTAATAAACAATAATACGGTGTATGAACTGAAATCGTAAACACATAATATCATGTTATGCTCTACGACCTGTGGCTCTGATACCACTGTTGGGTTTTGACGTAGGTAACGCAGCGGAATAACAAAAATTAATCCTACTCAAAGCCCACCAAGGATCACAGGAAGAGACATCATAACATGATTAAGGACATAGAAGATGTGTACCTTTTTCGTTTGTGAGATCACACGAAGAATGATGTCCTCGTCTCTACGGTTGATCCACGTCTAGAGGTGAGATCTAGATTCTTCCTTCAATCAAGTGCTAGCTTGAACCTTGGAGGAAGAGGGATGAAGATCAAAGGCACAAAGCAACAAAGCAACAAAGGAGGGGCGGCCTCCCTTTTTTCCGTCGGGTAAGGGGGGGCGGACGGGGCTAGGGTTTCGGCCCTAGCTCTTGTCTTGCTCTCTCTTTTGCTCTCTCCCACTCTTTGTGTGTTATGACTAATAACTCATGTAGTGGGAAGGAAGCTAGAGCCTCCTTTATATACTCCAACAACTCCTTGTTGTTTCCATAAAAGAGTTTTCTTGTTCTAGTAGGACTAGAACTATTCCCTTCCTTGCAAATTAGTCCTACTAAGTTTGCAAGGTGTTGCACAATGATCCTTCTATTAATTAATCCATATTAATTAATCCCAAATCTAACTCTACTCTATTTGACGTGTGACCCCATAGGTTTCTATATAGTTGGTAGTAACTATTACTAACATGGAGCGGTGTCTAGCAACACATCCATGCAACCCAACCAATAGAAATAGTCAGTGATCCCGACAAACCTTTGTGCCCAATATGTCATATTGCATTATCCCTTTGTCTCCATATCCGGATTGGACACGAGACATAAATAGTCACACTCGTATATCCAATCCATAGTTCCTCGATCCTGGGAATATGCTTATACTTGCAGATAACATTAATATCTCCATATTAATTTATCTGAGTCTGGCCAGACATTCAATAAGCCTCATCCCTCGAGTGGCCGTGGATATTTACCCCTATTATGTAGGAGGGACAAATCCTATCTACATCACTACGATCTCTAAGCTTGCTTCCTATCACGCCCGATAGCCACCTTTATGATTACCCAGTTACGGTGTAACGTTTGATAACATCAAAGCGCAATATTTCACAACTAGAGTATCTAGTGACTTCAAGTCCAAGGATTGCAATAATATTAGCACTACGAAAAGCGATTGTGACTTCACATAATCTAATGTATCCTTTTCGTCGTGGGTCAATCCAGTATGCCATTACTCCTAATGCATACCCATGTGTTAGACTTGATATCTCCATATCAATCTACCCACATACTAGTCTATATTTGATTGTCCTATTAATCAATATAATGGACTAGGGACATTTAAGATAAATAACACAATTTATCTAAGGACTTCATTATATTAAATATCGCCATAAATAATAAATGAATATTCTAGCCAAAACATTGTTCACACTAAATCTACGATTGCCTCTAGGGCATCTATTCCAACAGTGACTTGAGTGAAGGAACAAGAACTAACTTCTGCTCCCCTTGCTCATATAAATCCAGCTTGGTCCAGCTGCTCATGTGACACAAATCCATGGTGGGACTCGGATCATCATTCTTGTACATTCCATCAATTTCCTCCCACATCAATTCAGCTTCCTCATCTCCCATGTCATCATCAAAAATCTCTACACTAAAGCAATCTTCATAATTGTAGCATGAAGGCATTTTCATTTACTTGAACACATCGAAGACTACTTTCTCATCATTGATTTGCATAGACAAATTTCCACTCTTCACATGAGTAATAGCCTCCCCTGTAGCTAGGAAGGGCCTGCCAAGAATGAGAGGTACTTCGCCAACCTCCATGTCTAAGATGACAAAATCTGCAGGAAAGATGAGAGTACCTACTTTGACCAAAATGTCTTCAATCACCCCATACGCTCTACGGATCGACCTGTCATCCATCTGCAATGTAACTCGGGTGGGACGAGGTTCCCCCACACTTAGCTTCCTGAATACGGACAAAGGCATCAAATTGATGCTTGCCCCCAAATCGCACAATGCAGTCATAGTGAGAGAATCACCATGAGTAACCGGTATCACAAAGCTCCCAGGGTCTTTCTTCTTCTTAGGCAATCCATCCCTGACGCATTCAGAAGTCTAAGCAGTCAAATTCACGTGTGCAAAATCACTCATGCGTCTCTTTCCTGAAAGAATATCCTTGAGGAACTTGGCATATGTAGGCATTTTAGAGATAGCCTCTACAAAAGGAATGTTAATCTCCACCTTCTTGAATATATCAATAAACCTCTGAAAATCTCTAGAATCATCCCTCTTTCTCGTTCTCAACGGATATGGAACTGCCTTAGAAACAGCAGTATCAATACGTACCTCATCCTTGTCTTTCACCGCCTCCTCATCCGTCGCGCCCTTTGATTGGGGGATCACGACATTATTATCATCATCAAATATCTCATGCTCTTTAGCCTTAGAAGCATCGACTCTAGCATGAGTTTGATATGGCATATCTTTCAATGCAACACCGCTTCGAGTAGTGATTGCATTGATTTGACGAGGATTTTCTTCTGTGTTGGAAGGCAAAGAACCTGGAGCTCTAGATGAGAGCTGAGTAGCAATCTGACCCACCTGTACCTCAAGAGAATGAAGAGAAGTCTTCGTAGCCTGTAAATCCGCAGACACAACAGTAACCTGCGTGGACATATAGTTCACATTGGTGGTCATGTTATTCATGTTGTCACTCAGTTGTGCCAATGCCTTTGTCAACTCAGAGATGTCAGAACTTGGTGCTGCAACAGCCGCTGGTGGAGCCTGTAAAACCTGTGGCCTATGCTGGAACCCCGGTGCATATGTCGCTCCAGACTGATCCCCAAACCTGAAGCCTGGATGATCTCTCGTGCCTGGCCTGTAGTTCCCTTGATTCCAGTTCTGCCTCTGTCCGTGTGCCCCTACATAGTTCAAATCCTCATTTTCCATGTGTGCCATTGCTGCATCATATTCTGGCTCCTCAACACTTGCTACTGTCTTCTTGTCCTTATAAACATGCTTGGCCAAGTCTGACACCATCTTGCTGATCCCATCCTTCCACTCATTATCTTTCGCCTCAGGCAATGCCGAAAGTCTTCTAGAATCATAAGACTACGTATCCTGCTTGGCTAGCTGTTTCATAAGTGCAAATGCTCCCTCTTTGTCAACTGAATACATGAAATTTCCTCCAGCTTCCCTGTTAACTAACTCCTGGTTATGGCGTTCTAAGCCATGGTAGAAGACCTGCAAAATTTTGTAGTCCCCAAAATCGTGATTTGGGCACTTCCTGATCAAATGCATAAATCTATCCCACGCCTCTACCACGGTCTCATGGGCCTGCTGCTGAAAGCCAAGGATATCACCTTCTAACTGAATCACCCGCTGAACTGGGTAAAACTTTGCCATGAATTCATCCACACATTGAGCCAATGTAGTAATTCAATCCGGAGCTCTCGACTCAAGCTACTTCTCAGCTGCACCTTTCAAACAATAGGGAAATAGAACAAGTTTCAATGCCTCTGGAGTCACGTTCTTGTACATCACAGTCTTGATATAAGAATTGAACTTCCCAATGAAATCGCTGGGATCCTCATCCTTGTTCCCATAAAACTGGAACTGATTGGTGACTGTATGGATCGTAGCTGGCTTGAGATCGAAATGCTCAGCCTGTATGTCTGGCACTACAATTGCCAGATTGTGTCCATACGTGGACGTCTGGAATTTCTCCACAATAGCCTGCCCAGACTTGTTGTACGGTGTCTAAGCGTTGCGATCATTCAACTGTTTCGCCAACTTTTCCATTTTCTCATTGAGATGCGCGTTGGTCAATTGATCACCCATCTTGCTCTGTTTCTGTCTTCTCCTCTGATCTCTGAATAACTGTTCCGGGTCTTCAAGTGGGGGCACAAGTTCTCTAGGGATCCTGGGCATACACTGACGACCTGAAAAGCAAAATCAAATACAAATGAGAAAACAAATAGCTAATTAAACAAAAAAATAAAAGAGATATCCTAAATCAATTTCTACTAAACTAATAAACCGTTCGATCCCCGGCAACGGCGCCAAAAACTTGACGCGAATTCTTTATGCGCTTAAACGCAAGTATACGGTCAAGTAGTAAGTGGAGTATTTTACGACTCCGAGTATTGAACCCAAGGGAAATTACAATTACTAGCTAACTAGATATTAACTCTACGATATCTAAGTAACAAGTAAAAATGGTGTTTGATTTTGTAACGTTGTCGCCCACGAATAAGCGACGTAAATTAAATAACAAGTAACTAAATATTTTTGTAAGTTTTACACTTTTAAACAAGAGAAAATTGTGATTGACTACGATTAATGAGAAAGAACTAGGCAATTGATGTCCCTAGGGTTGTTAACGATTTCCGGAATTATGCATGAAACACTGTACTCACGTTCTAGTTATATCGGGTAATGCTCATCACGATCTTCTCTCGATCTCACGTGAATTTGTGTAACCAATAGATTTCAAAGATGCGTGAATGTGTGGTTCTTAGGTCGTCTCTCCCGTTTTTTACCAGCTGGGAACGCTTCTTAATGAAAACTAGCCGAAATTGCACTTCAGCCCCTCTACTTTGTAATTCTCGGACAGAATTATTTGCTGATTTTGCGCGGGCTGTATCTCCATCATACGGACTCGTCTTCGGGCCTACTATATACCGTTGGAAAGCTACGGATGTCTATTTTGCAATGACGCAAGCTTTGCTTCAAAATACTTTGTAGATTTTCCTGGGAATCGAAAAGAGTGCAGGCTGTGTGACTTTTCCAACTTTTCTTCGTTTGTGCGTCTTCTTTTCTCCTCTTCATCTAGCTCCATTCCAAGCATATCCAAGCATCTCATAAGCTCCATTGCACCTATTTTACCTGGGATACACAACACTAAACAACCCGTGCAATTATCATAGCAAATATGAGAGCAAACATGCACAAATAAGCTAGAAACACAACTTTTCACTCTTAGGCTTAGAAATAGTCAAATTCACATATTTGTGCAAATATAACATATAAATCATGTGAAATAAGCCTATTAAGTATAATATGGAAGAGAGTTATCAGCCTGCGTTTTGACCCGAAACTTGTCAAAATACCAAAATACCCCTGGGTCAAAACTGCTCTGAATTATGCCCAATCCTGACCCTGGCTATAGGAAAACTGCAGACTGAATTTGGGAGACAAAATCTAAACTTGACTCCGGAAACCCGGGCCCGGTGCCAAAATGACCTAAATACCCCTAGGCCAAAACTGTCCTGGAAATCGTCACAAGCATGAAACAGTTGATCCTGATTCCATGCTCTAGGAACCGAGACTCCTTACTCGGGCGTGGCCTGTCTGGGACCCACACTTGACGGGAGTCGGTTTTTCGGCCGGACTCCGTTTCAGCATTATAACCTGTTTTCGGAAAGCCCTTGACGTCTCCATTCTTTAGCCCTTGGTTTCACTTCAAAATTCCAAGTCAAGATCAAGATACTGTCAACCAAGCGCATCCCGATCATTCTCGGTTTTGGCGTTTTCTCCTTTCTCGGTCGGCTTTCACTGCCCGTTTCTGCTCCAGTCTTTTCGTTTGCTGTTCCACTCTAATTTTTACCAGTCTCGGTCAAATCCTGCTCCGAGCATTTTCTGCACGTTTCCCGAGGCGAACCCAGTTCTGTCTCGGCACGCATCCCAATGCACTTCCCGAACCTGTTACTGTAAAGACAACATGAACAAACCCGCTATCATATCCAATAAAAGTACGAAATATGCAGAAATTTACGAAGAGAAACTAAGCACCTCGTTCCTATTTCCGAGGCTTTCTGGGGGTGAATTCTGGCTAAAACACGGCTTTCTGGAACACATACACATCTTTTCAGGCTATTAGATAACCCCTATTTGGGCCTTATCAGTGTGCGAGATATGGAGTTTGGTGAGTTCCAGATTAAAGACTGATTGAGTTTCGCGCATTGTTCTCTGTGATGGCCACGAGATCGACATGATACCGGCGGAGTTTGAGGGGATTGAGGGCCGAATTCGGTGTTGAGGGTTCTTATCATCATGGTGTGGGTGTGCGACATATGGAGTTTGGTGAGATTATGTGACGCTTTAGGATCAGTTACTTCGTATCTTTGTTGTCCTTAAGACTCATAATATTTAGACCTGAAGTGGAAAAGGAGCTCGGACTATGAATGTGGCTTAGCTTTGGTTAGCCTCTTATTTTTGTCAGGAGACATGAAGAGGTAGGTTATTCTTCATAGTAAAGTCAAGATTTCTATACTAACTATGTGGAATTACTTGTCGTTCGAGTTTTGTTGCGATTCACGCCTCTCGCCTAACTTTTTCATCACTCCATGAGCATTGGTCTATGTGTATTGAGATTTCCTAACCTTAAAAAAGAAAGGATGTGTTGGTGTTTAAAGATCGAGTCTAGAATTGTGTTTGAATCATCTTGCTGCATTGTAGTGTCGTCAGTCGTGTTAGAGTCATTTGTTTCGTGCAAACACATCCTTATAGTTGACAGTTGTTTGCAGTTGATGAGACTTTGCTCTGGACGCACAAATGGTAAATGTGTGGGTATTTGATAACTCATTCATAAGAGTTATCCTAAGTACACTCTATATTGTTATTTGTGTGTGTTTCAGTGCAAAGTGATGAGATTCGAGCTAAAATATGAAGAAAATGAGTTTTAGTATGTTTTAGAGCTTAAACGTACAATTCGAGCGTTTCTTGCATGGTTTTACGTATAATTTTCATATTGTATCACACTTGATCTTCGCGGTAGTGTTCGTGTTGTGATTCCGGAAAATTACATGCAGGGATCCATTGGAGAGAAGAAACGATCTTTGGGATAGAAGAAGACAAAAAAGAATATATTAAAGTGTTGTACCAGGATATGTTTGCACGAAGACTCCTGGTGTTCGCACGAACATAGTAAATAAGCAGAAATCTAGAGCAGCTAAGATGCTCTTCGCATGAACAAGAAATGTCTTCGTACGAATACATGCACTTAGTTAATTTTCAAGATGTGAAAAAAGTCTTCGTGAAACATCATTCTGTCTCAAAGTAAGAAGGTCTTTGCACGAAATCAATGAAGCTCTTTGCACGAAGATGTTCGCACGAAGAAACGAACTGTTCGCACAGAGACACTGTGCAGAGGCGGCCAAATTAAGGAAACGTCTTGTATTCGTTCATAAAGTATCCAGGACTCTTAGGGAAGGTATATAAGAGCACTAGGACATGATCTTTTAGTAGAGACGCAGAGGAAAAGGTTGAAGAAGCGAAGTGGAGCTAGAGTTCGTCGTGAGCGCGAGGATTATACCGCTTGATCTCTCTACTTAGTATCTTTTCATTGTTTTAACTCATGATCATGAAAACTCTTTTCGTTGTGATCATGAGAAGTAGTATCTAAGTTAAATATCGGGATTTCTCAATGGTAGCTAGGGTTTGAAGCGGTTTTCGCAAATTATGAATTTGATTCACGTTTTGCTTAAATTTAATTGATGATGTTCCTGTCTCGCTATGTTTAATTATTTTTCAAATTCTATCTTTGTCTGTGATCACAATATTGCTAATTAGACGATACAAAGATAGAATAGTATATTCTCAAAAAAACGTACATAGTATTAATTCGTATTGATTTTATAACCATCTCAATTTATTAGAAATAAGTCCATCTATATGTAGTTTTTATAACTTCAATACCATTTATAACTTCAATTATATCTTTTTGAACCTTTTTTATAATTTCGATTAGGAATACTATCATATGGATTAATTTGTACCTTTACTCATTTTTTCAATTTTGTAGTTTTGTTAGTTCTCTAGGGCTCCGAATAAATCTTAGGGAGAGAAGTTTTTCGCCGAAACCCTAATATGGCCTCACTGGAGTTTACCGCCCAGCCAACCTCTCCAGTCGTCCCCACTAAACACGCCGACGAAGCCAGTGATCCCAGCTACTCCCGATACGCCTCCCCAATGTCAGAAGATATAATGAGGAAGAAGTTGTGGTTTTCGACGAATCTCGTTGTCTTCCCAGAATCAAACAATACCAGTTTTGCCTCCTTGGCTTCTTCTCCTGCGGGAATAATATCAATACGTGGTATGAAACAACTATTAAAGAAAATAAGGTTGAAAGGTGAGAACATAAAGATCACAGAGACTAGATACAATCTTTTCATCATCAAGTTTCCCAATAAACAGGCTATGGATCAAGTCCTAGCCTTCGGCCCGTGGATCTTCAGTGATAAATTCTACTTATTAAGCCTTGGGATATTAAGAACTCTGTGTAAAATACCTCCTTTGACACAATGGATTTGTCGGTTCAATTCAAGAACTTTCCCCCATATCTCATGAACTCCGAAGATGCTCGTAACGCGGTCAGTCGATTAGGAACTATTCTCGACTCGGATGAACGAGCTATGTCCGGTGACGGTTATTACATGAGAGTACGGATTCGTCTGAATGCGAAGAACCCTATACGAAGAGGATACATCAACGCTCTTGATGGAATGGTTTAGCTCGACTACAAATACGAACGTCTCCCACATGTTTGTGAATGGTGCGGGCGGGTTAATCATACGTCCTATGATTGTGAGCAGCGACCTCAAGCAAGATATGATAGAGCTCTTGGGTTTGGATCCTGGTTGCTATTCAAGCTGCCACCCAGAAAGAGAAACCTCGCCAAGGCAACCATAGCTCTCCACGAACCATCGGCTGAGCAAGACCAGAACCTGGACAACGATTCTGCAGAAGGCTCTACCGAAGGCTCGGACTATGAGACTTCTTCTTATTCCTCGGGTAACGAGATGGCACTTGATGATACAAATCAGGGTTCACTTCCTAATAGCAACAAGGTGGCGATTGTAACCCATGATAACCCATTGGGTGATAGAAACGATGATAAACATGAAGCTCCAAGGAAAGTTAAGAAAGAACATAATTTGACTATCCCAAGAAGCCTCCAACCAAACGTAAAACTCTTGATTTAGTTTCAAGTCCGAACCCGAAGGCTATTAGTGAAACAAAGACTCGGCGACCCATCTGTTGGGTTTTGACGTAGGTAACGCAGCGGAATAACAAAAATTAACCCTACTCAAAGCCCACCAAGGATCACAGGAAGAGACATCATCACATGATTAAGGACATAGAAGATGTGTACCTTTTGATTTGTGAGATCACACGAAGAATGATGTCCTTGTCTCTACGGTTGATCCACGTCTAGAGGTGAGATCTAGATTCTTCCTTCAATCAAGTGCTAGCTTGAACCTTGGAGGAAGAGGGATGAATACCAAAGAAACAAATCACCAAAGCACAAGGGAGGGGGCGGCCCTCTCTTGCCTTCGGGTAGGGGGGCGGACGGGTGGCTAGGGTTTCGGCCCTAGCACCTTGTCTTGCTCTCTCTTTTTGCTCTCTCCCACTCTTTGTGTGTTATGACTAATAACTCATCTAGTGGGAAGGAAGCTAGAGCCTCCTTTATATACTCCAACAACTCCTTGTTGTTTCCATAAAAGAGTTTTCTTGTTCTAGTAGGACTAGAACTATTCCCTTCCTTGCAAATTAGTCCTACTAAGTTTGCAAGGTGTTGCACAATGATCCTTCTATTAATTAATCCATATTAATTAATCCCAAATCTAGCTTTATATTGCATTATCCCTTTGTCTCCATATCCGGATTGGACACGAGACATAAATAGTCACACTCGTATATCCAATCCATAGTTCCTCGATCCTGGGAATATGCTTATGCTTGCAGATAACATTAATATATCTATATAATTTATCTGAGTCTGGCCAGACATTCAATAAGCCTCATCCCTCGAGTGGCCGTGGGTATTTACCCCCATTATGTGGGAGGGACAAATCCTATCTACATCACTACGATCTCTAAGCTTGCTTCCTATCACGCCCGATAGCCACCTTTATGATTACCCAGTTACGGTGTAACGTTTGATAACATCAAAGCGCAATATTTCACAACTAGAGTATCTAGTGACTTCAAGTCCAAGGATTGCAATAATATTAGCACTACGAAAAGCGATTGTGACTTCACATAATCTAATGTATCCTTTTCGTCGTAGGTCAATCCAGTATGCCATTACTCCTAATGCACACCCATATGTTAGAATTGATATCTCCATATCAATCTACCCATATACTAGTCTATATTTGATTGTCCTATTAATCAATATAATGGACTAGGGACATTTAAGATAAATAACACAATTTATCTAAGGACTTCATTATATTAAATATCGCCATAAATAATAAAAGAATATTCTAGCCAAAACATTGTTCATACTAAATCTACGATTGCCTCTAGGGCATCTATCCAACACCATCAATGGTAAGCCGGAGTCTAATATTGGCAACAGCTTGGGAAACAACAACAAAACCGTTTCCGATTCTAGGATTCCAACGACGGAGGTGGGCGCCCAAAACACCCAAGATGCGAAATAGGCGACGAATGGTGAGCAGCGTCGCCAGGCAAAATGAGTCTCTTAAGCTGGAACGTTCGGAGGCTTGGCAACCCCCGCAATGTTTCATATATTTGCGATCTCGTGACGAGACAGAAACCCGCCATGGTCTTCTTAATGGAGACCAGAAAGTATGCAAGAGAAATGAATAGTATCAAGTTACATCTTGGTTTTGCTAATGGTATTTATGCAAATTGTACTGATCAGAGGGGATGATTGGGTCTTCTATGGAACGAGAAAGTTGATTTCATGTTACATCACTAATCAATTCACTATATCCAAGGTACGGTCCAGCTTCTGGGTTTATCGTCGCTTTTTTTCTAACTGGGTTTTATGGAGATCCCGTCAGGAAAGGAAGGCTGCCCTCTTGGAAGCTTCTTCTTCGCCTTCAACGAGGTACGATGCCCTGGCTTGTGGTAGGTGACTTTAATGCGATTACTTTGATTTCAGAAAAGGAGAGTGGGAGAGAAGTCACCTTTTAAGCAAGTCGAATATTTTCATGATGTTTTGCAAATTCTTGAACTCCGCAATATGGATTTTTTGGGAACCAATTCACATGGGTGAAAAATCGTCTACACCGTCATTCTATGCGAGAAAGGCTTGACCTTGCCCTTGCAACCGATAACTGTACTGATAATTTTGGCCGTGCTAGGGTCAATCATTTGATCGCTGATACTTCGAATCACGCGCCCATCGAAGTTTTGATTGATGCTAACCACAAAAAGCTATATGCCCAACGGAGACGCTTCTATTTTGAGGCCATGTGGCCCCAAGAACCGGACTGTAACGAGTTCGTGTCTAATTGTTGGTCAACGACAAGGGGAAATCTTCTGGGTAAGCTTCAAACCCTGGGTGCGAACTCTCTATTTCGGACTGTGAAGTGTTCGGTTCGGTCCAAAAGCAGCTTCATGAACTACGCTCCAGGTTGGCAATTTTTTAGGGCGATCGCCAATCGGCACGGGTTGTACAAGAGGCTGTGGCATGTCGTGATATTATTTTGTCTCTTCTTGCTCAATAAGTAACTATGTGGCGTCAGCAGTCGAAAATGCATTGGTTACAGGATGGAGACAAGAATACGAAATTTTTTCATCGGAAGGCTAGTATCTGAAAAGAAAGAAATATTATCCGGGGTATAGAAGATGCAAATGGGAGTTGGGTGGAGGATCAACAACAAATGGTGCAAATATTTTATACTTAATTTAAGGATATGTTCTCCTCTTCGGATCCTCAGAGGGCTTCAATGGAACCATTATTGAATCTAATTGAGGAGCTTCTAAGCCCCGGAAACTCGTGATGCACTAGATCAGCCTTTTACAGCTGAAGAGATTTGGTTACCTATGAAAAGCATGGCACCTGAAAAGGCACCGGGAGTTGATGGGTTCCCACCGCTTTTCTTCCAAAATTTTTGGGGTACTATTGGCCCAGAAGTCACTAACATTTGTTTGGAGATTCTCAATGAGGGAGAGGACATGAGGGAGTACAATCATACCCTTAGTGCGTTGATTCCAAAAGTGAAACAGGTTAGAAAAGTATCCTAGCTTAGACCTATATCCATTTGTTCTACTATATATAAAAAAGTTACAAAAACACTGGCTAACCGTCTCAAGCCTAATATGCCTGATTAGATTTCAGAGAATCAAAGTGCTTTTTTTACTAGGGAGACTCATTTCTGACAGTATTCTTGTTGTCATTGAGCTTCTGCACTCGATGAAGATGAAGAAAGGTCAAGAGGATTATTTGGCCCTGAAGCTCAATATGAGCAAGGCATATGATCGAGTTGAATGGGATTTCCTTCATGCAGTCATGGAACGGATGGGATTTGACATGAGATCAATTTATATTGTGATGCACTGCGTAGCTACGGCCACATACAATATGATTATTAACGGTAAAACATAAGATTTCACTACAAAGGGGACTGAGACAAGGCTGTCATTTATCTCCCTTCCTTTTTCTCCTTGTGAGCGAAATGTTATCGAGGAATTTGTCAAGTCAGTTGCAGATAATCACTTATCAGGGATCTCGGCCCCAAGGGGGGACCCTAGGGTGTCTAACCTTTTCTTCGCCGATGATTCTATGATCTTTGCTCAAGCGAATCCAGACGAGATTAAATATATGTTCAATCTTTGTCATGTGTACGAAGCCACCTCAAGTCAAGATCTAAATTTTCAAAAATCAGCCCCTTGGTTTCTCAAATAACGTAAACGACCAGACCCAGGTCAGTCTTGGAGCCCTGTGCGGTGTCCCTGTGGTCCCAAATCATGATTGCTATCTTGGCCTTCCTTGCACGATTGGCCGACAGAAGAAACTAACGTTTCAAAAGATCATTGAACGTATCTGCACGATTCTGAAAGTTTGGAAAGAAAAAATCACTTTCGAGGGCCGGTAAGGAAGTTCTCATCAAAGTCGTTGCCCAAGCCATTCCAAATGATGCGATGAACTGTTTTCTCCTCCCTAAAAGCTTGTGCGAAGAGATTGAAAGCTTAACAGGGACTTTTGGTGGCACTGTTCAAACAAAAAGCGATCAATTCACAGGCTCAACTGGGACAAACTCAAAGAAGATAAAGACCACGGGGGATTGGGTTTCACATATTTTAAGGATTTCAACATTGCGTTAATCAAAGCAAGCTTGGAGAGCTTACTCAGAATCCAGGTAGCCTTCTTTCATGCATCCTTAAACAAATGTACTTTAAACATACTAGTTTCCTTGACTTTCAGCCTACGTCACAAGTCTTTTTTGCCTTTCCAAGCATGCTCGCAGGTCAGAATCTATTGAAGAAGGGGCTGATTTGGAAACTTGAGGATGGCAAAAACATTAATCTTATTCGTGACAGAAATAGTACTGCAAGTAATTTTTGCTCTCAACACCTTGAAAGGTTTATAAAAAAAAAAACTGCATCGTTTTGCTACTCAAATCACCGAATCAAAGTGACCCAATGAATAGTTTATCAAAAAAATGCATCGTTTTGCTACTCAAACCGTCGTTCTCTCATTAGGGTTTTTGGGTGATGGGGAAGAAGATGAGGGAGAGTTACAGAGAGTTAGAGAGAGAGGGAGTTAGAGAAATGGGTGGTCTCAGTTGTTTGGTGTTGTTGATTAGATTTAGGTAGTTAGTTGGGTGGATTCCCAGACCATATGAGTACAAAGTTATCACCCCTTGTCTCGACTTTGCCTCACGCAAGGTTTCGGATGTTATTGTTAACGGATCTTGGAATATCCCCTCCTTCATACCTATTTGTGGAGTGAAGACGTGGATGTCATCACCCAAATGGATATTCAACCTTCGGGTTCGATTGAAACTTTGATTTCGGGTCACTCGGAGAAAGAAGTGTACACGGTAGCCTCAGGCTATAAATTTCAGAGAAGCACTGGAGGTGAGCAAGCAGAGTCATCATCTAAAAGAACACGTGATTGACTGTGAAATATACGGAGGCTTAAACACCCTAAGAAGACTTTGTACACGACATGGAGCTTGGGATAATTCATTGCAAGTTGCGACTAAGCTTCGACAGATAAAGGTAAATGCTTCATTGATTGTTCACTCTGTCATAGTCACGTTGAAACTCATGAACATTTGTTCATGTTATGTCCGTTTACCGTGAGCTTATGGACGTCTTTCTTGGAGTCACGTTGCGAGACAGTTTTGGCTAGGATTGAACACATCTTCACGATGGAAACGGTAGCTAACAGAGAAAGGTGGGTGATAGGTCTCTGGTCCCTGTGGTTCGAAAGAAACAATAGAAGATTCAGACACTCCGAAGGGGATGTCGGTAAACTTTTTTCCAGGACAGCAGAACACCTGGCGTTTTTCAAACAGGAGGAGGTCGCCGTCAATCAGTCAAACCGTCTTCCAATTATCCTTCGCCTCCACGATGGTAATGCCGGAAGATGGGTGGGTCAATGTAAATAGCGGCGCAGCTAGAAACAGCAACGAAGGCATCGTCGGCACGTGATCTGTGATCAGGGACAAAGAAGGAAGCTTTGTGGCCGGAAGGTATGAGCGTTGTCCATACAGTACCTCAGTTCTTCTTCTGGAGCTTTATGGTGCCCTCAGAGGCATCACCATGGCAGCTGAAGCTCGTTGCTTGAAGATTCACGTTGAAACTGATTTTCTCCTTGCTGTTGACCTCGTTCGAAAGAGTAAAGCCGGCTACACAATAAGAGAATTTAGTCCAGAAATTTCAAGCCTACTCGATGACATTAATCAAATTCTTTTAAGATCGAATAATGTTATGATCACTCATATTTTTCGTTCCGGAAAAGGGGTTGCTCACCTCTTTGAGGTCGTTACAATCCCCATAGTCTTTACACTAGAATGCCTGATTGGGCTAAAAATGTATTAGCTTCGGATTTAGAGCCTCTTGGCGTTTAATGAAAGTTTTTCTACTAAAAAAAATGTTCAATTTTTAATACTTTTAAATTTAGATTTTTCAAAAAAAATACTTCTTAATTTAGACAAGACATTAATTATTGTGTAACTCCACGTGACACTCTCTTAAGCAAACCTTAAAAAGTTAGTTTGTTAGGCTCTAACAGAGCACTTGATCACGTTCAGATTGGAAAATCACAAACTTAATCTCTCAATTCAGTTCTTCAACTAATGGAAAAGAATAATGGAGATGAGAGAGATTACAGAAACGTATCATGGAGATATTTACTGTTGAGGAAAGTTAGGAGTAGATTAAGGGGAGAGTGAGGCGAGTTTAAAGTGGAGATCCTGTACCTAAATAGAGAGTGCAGGCGATTAAGGGCTAGTTTGGGAATGATGTGGCGGTGGTAGAAAGCTGCTGTGTGAAAATACAGTAGAAAGCTGCTGTGAGTTCTTGATAAAATGTTGTTTGGTAAATATTACGTAAAAGCTGCTGTGAAATATTGATATGGTAATTTTTTGTTTGGTAAAATCAACTGTGAAGTTGCTGTGAGAGGGTAAAATGACAAAAATATATGACACGTATAATTTCCGGAAAGATAACTATCGATATTTTAAAAAATTGTAAGGTCAAAATGGATTGTATATAAATTAATCAAAACCACTTTCTGGAAAAGCATCTTCCCCTTGCTTCCTGAAAACTGCTGTGGGACAGCTGAAACTGTCCGGAAAAGCAGCAACTGTCCGAAAAAGCAAAAATTTTATTTTTACCAAACACACTAAAACTGCTTCTGCTGTCGGAAAGCAACTGTGCTCGCTGCAGAAGCATTCCCAAACTCACCCTAAGAGAGTGGAAACTTAAGAGTAGATTAAGGGGAGAGTGAGGGGAGTTAAAAGAAGTATAAATAGGCGATTAAGGAAACATATTATCTCCTATTTTCAGTCTGACTAATGAATGAATGAGAGTTGAAGAGGGCGATATTTATGGAAAACTAGCAAGAAGAAAATCAAGTATTTCAAGAGAGATCTTGATTAATGAGATAATTATGTCATTAAGCATACAATCACCTAAAATAAACAAGGTTTCAGAAAATAAGGTGTGACGATAAACTAACAATTTTTCATAAAAATGTTTCTCAGAAAATAGGTTTTGTTTATTTAATGTTATTATACTACTTTTCAAAAACAAAATATGAAAAACCTAGAACGACGGATCGGTCGGGTCAAACGAAAAACGGGTCAGCGACCATCGAGGCAGCTCCCGGTCTACTGTAAGAGAGTTGGGTCACTAGTGCGTCTGTGTCTGGGTCGGGTCCGAACCAGGCCCATGGGCAGACCTAGTAGATAGTATTGATGATTCGAGCATATATGATATAAAAGTTTACTGAATATTTTCCATGATATTAGCTACCAATACCTAATAGAACATTTCAAATGTGATGATTCATGTTTGTCCACTTAGTGATTCTTTTCGTCGTATTAAAATTGAATAACGAGATTCTAAAAAAAAAAATGAATAACGAAAAAGGTCATGTAAATTGCATTATTTTCAATCATTCACTTTCTTGTATAGATGAAGAGTTTTACTAAATCAGTATATGGTAAATTATTTTCCTCCTTTTAGAAATATGGTGTTCTTTTTAAGTTAAATATTTTAAATTTTTGGAGTAGCCTATTCCTAACACTATTTCTTTCTTTCTTTCTTTTTTGAGAAAGATTCCTAACATATACGGTGAAAACAAATAAATGAAAATACCATATCTATGCTGATATAAATATGGAAAATGGTTCTTCTAAAAGATGGAGAATGGTGTAATCTTTTCGTCTTTTTAGCTTGTTTTCTCCTAACTATTCAAAACCAATATAATCAAACCAAATGATGCAACTTTTCTTTGGAAATGCTGAATTGATCCAGCATTTAATAAAAAAAGATCGCCTGTAATCACTATATATACAAGAGGCCTTGACCAGTCTACGTAGGCATTTTGAATACTATTTAACAGAATCGTCTTTGTAACATGGCAGGTACGTCTTTGTGCCACAAACTGGGTACTTATTTCTAACCGTTACTTATGCATGTCTTTTTGTAGGGGTACTTGTTGTGCTCTTGTGTTATCTTCTTATGGGAGTCCAAAGTGGTCGGACTTTGTCCGAGGATGTTGATTTTGAGTTGGAGAAGCAACTCAAACTGTTAAATAAGCCAGCCGTCAAGACTATACAGGTATGCTTGCGAGATGAAAGATGGAAATAATGAAGATGATATATTATTTTCATGTCTAAAATATGGTCTCGCCGTTATATGTTTCTTGCAGACGAAGTATGGACAATTATTTGATTGCGTAGATTTCTACAAACAACCTGCATTTGATCATCCTTTGTTGAAAAACCATAGCTATCATTTTCAGGTACTTCTGATTCTTGCTATATATTAGTGTTATATACATCAGCATGAAAATTTTACACCCATTACTTTATAGATGAAGCCTCAATTCTTGAAGACTAGTAGTGATAATAGAGTTTCCACAAACGACAAGGAATCCTCAAGTATTTGGTTGATTGATGGAGGGTGTCCCGATGGAACAGTTCCCATTAGAAGAATAACAAAACAAGATTTAATTAGAGAGAAACGTGCTGCTGAACGACTGGTTGATGGTGGAGTTCATGTAAGTCGTTATTTTACCCACAAACTCTATATTTTGTTTAGAGTTTTGACACATCATTCTTCTCTTTCCAATGATTTTCTAGCTATTTATCAAGGTTGGCTTCACATTTCCAAAACATCAATTTCTTCCAATATTCGTCTGTGCTCAGTAATGTAGTTTGGTATTCGTTGTCATCTCAAAAAGCACTAGTTTTGTAAGAAAACGTGACGTGCTGATTATCTGGACTCTAAACTCCATACTCATGTACTTGTTTGTCGATAATTATTAACAAATTACATACTAGAAACGAGTTGTTAACAATAGCCCTTTTTTATTTATCAGTATGCTGTAGTAAATACTATATCAAGTTCGACACAATATACTGGGGCTGAAGGATATGTTGCTATATATGCCCCTCGTACTGAAGGCCAGCAATACAGTGAAGCACGAATAAAAATTCAAAATGGTCGTAGTGGAAGTGAGTTTATACAAACTGGATGGAGGGTAAGCTTATTATTGTATACGCTCAAGCTTTCCTCATGGTCAATTATTTTTATCTGAAACAAAGCCAAACTGCTTATGCATCTTTAACTTTGTATCTATATCAGGTGGATCAAACTTTATATGGTGACACCCGATCCCATCAATTTGTGCAGATAAATGTAAGTTTCCGTGGTGTTTATTTTTCATTATAGAGATATATATACTGTGAGGGACCCTTTAAATTCAGTACTTACAAATTATTTCTTCATAACCTATGTTTCGCTTCTCATAACAGACAAATGCTGCAAAGTGTTTTGATGCACGGTGCGGTTTTGTGGTTGTTGCAAAAAATTCAGCTCCGGGTCTAGCATGGGGTCGTGTATCTGTACCTGGTCAAGTTACTATTGAGACAAAACAAAGCTTAAAGAGGGTAAGAAAGAGCAAAACAATTTATCTATCTTGTTAGTATACATTCTTTGGCTAGAATGAATGAATAATGCATAACCCTTGAGTATGATAATAGGACAAGGACGGCAACTGGTGGGTTTCAGTAGGAGACAGTAACAAACAAGTGGGATTTTGGCCTAACAAACTATTTCAAGCTCTCTCCAATTCTGGCACGTTTGTTGATTGGGGAGGAGAGGTTTTTAGTCCTCCTGGAACCAAAGGACCTCCAATGGGAAGTGGTGACTTTCCACACGTGGATACACGAGTTGATGCATACATTCGCAAATTAACAGTGTTTGGCGTTAATGGAAATCCAGCAGATCCTAAAACAGAATCTTTCAACGATGATAGAAACTTGTATGAGGTTGTTGATAAAACAAAAACGAGCGAGGTTTTTGGCCATACAGTTCTGTTCGGAGGGCCGTGAAGCCAACACAATATTCAGATTGTACTATCTGGAATTTCTTTCATATCACTGAATCAATAATAACACAAGAGTTGTGCCACATTTATTTCATTGTTTTTTTATAATGTTGCACCTGTCAAATATTTTATTTTACCAAACAAGTAATAACTAAACAGTATTAACCATACTTCGTTCCTACGGTTGGTTCCCCTCAACTACACGTGTTTCTCAGACTACGAGAAACTCATAAGAGCCTTGTCTCCTTTCTAACTGTCGTGAATGTTTTTGTTAATCACCGACCATAAAATTGGAATTCTTAGCCGAATTTATCTGCTTACCCATTCATTATCTTGCTAAGTTTCTGGAGGAATCTGTTGAAGTTCGTAGAAAATCAGAAAGATAAGAAGAAGACGATGAGGTTGAAGAGAGATAAGAGAGAAAACTTGAACTCAATGTATTTCTCATTATTACTAAACTAGGGGATTGTCCGTGCTGGAGGGCACTACAAAAAACACTGAGAAAGTTTCACCAATTAAAATGTCATCAAACAAAATAAGTAATTCTTTTTTTTTTCACGACAAAATAAGTAATTCATCCACAAACTTTAAACACTTTATTTTTAAGGTACACGTTTACATCAGGTTTATTTTAAAATTACATTTATTGGAAACTTTTTCTTAAATGTTCTCTCTCAACTTTTTCTACATGCTTAAAAGACATTTTAAGAGTAATAATGTTAGACATTATTTAAGCATTTCAAAACTAATGCTTCCTCCACATGCCTAAAATAGGAAGGGAGGCATCTCAAATAAAGAGAATGGAGGAAGTTGTGTACATGGAGGAAGTAGTTGTGGGGCCAATACTAACAACTAACCTCCTCCATATTTTTTGAAAGTCTAACAATAAGTAGGTGAGATCTAAATGTTATAATTGATTTAATCTAAAGGATGAAATAAAGTCAATTTTCCTTTATAGAATAGATGTGTGCACAACTGTCATTTATATAGACGGTGATGCAGTTATAGTAATTACATAAGGAACCCTCTATTTCCTCAATATTACATTTGTATGCTTTCTTATGCTCTATACCTAACAGCCCCCTTCAAGTTGAAGGAGGAGTACAAGTAATTAAAGGAACAGTACTCAAATTCAGCTTGCTACACTGTGTGCTGTATTGATGACAAGAGAGAGCCTTTGTAAATACGTTTGCTATCTTTCTGGGAGTTTTAGAGTGCTCCGAGAGAAACCCTAGTGGACGAAACCCTTGTGGACGAAGACGGCGACCAGATCAAGTAATCACCAATGGCGATCAGGATTCCGACTGAGTACACTGGAGGAGAAGGCTCGACGACGATTTATGTGACAGGGAAGATTATGTTCGTCTCAAAAGACCGGATCAATGCAGGGGTGATGCGTGGTATGTTCAGGCTAATCTGGATGAATGGTGAGAAAATCTCTATCCTAGAAGTTGATTTCAATACGTTTATTTTCAGTTTCCCTGATAAAAGCACCTTGGAGAGAGTTTTTGCTGGCGGCCCATGGATTTTTTAGAGGAAAGTTCAACTTGGAAACTTGGCAATCCTACTAAGGATGTTGCCTTCTCATGTTTTGATGTTTGGATAAATATCATGGGTCTCCCGATTCAGTTTGTCAATGAAGAAGTGGCTCGTAAGATTTTTGTAGGTGCGGGTGAAGTTATTGATGTTGACAAGACAATATTTAGCGAAGTTGATGATGAGAATTTCGTTCGGGTCAGAATACGACTTCCAATCAGTGAACCCCTTCCTCAAGGGGTGCACACCCTCATCCTAAAGGAAAGAGTTTGGGTTGGTTTCCGATACGAAAGAATTCCAGCAGTGTGCAGATGGTCTGGACGGATCACGCATGATGGTAAAAGTTGTGAGGAATTATCGACGACTGAAAAAGAGAACCTACAGGAAGGATACGAATGTTTTCTTCTATACCATCCGGTTGTGTAGAAATCCCCCTAATCCAAGAAAAAAGATGATGAAAACAAGCCAGATCCAACTTAGACGGAGTCAGATCAGGTGAACAACATTCCAATGGAGACGGAGACCTCGACCCAAACTACGAATGAGTCCATCTTACCTAAAGCCATCAATGAAATACCCCCAGACAGTCAGCCTGAGGTCGGTCAAAGGGGAATTGACACGACAGCTAGTCAGATGGAGGCTATAGAGAAGTTTGCTGACTTTGTTGTTGAAGGCTTCAATATTCGGGAAACCGTGACAATTAAAAATCGAGTATCTTCAATGAACAGAGTCCTAGCCGGCCAATCAGAAGGAGAGCAGATTAAACGAAATGGTTCAATAACTTATTTTAGGCCGCCGCCGTACAAGTCAGCTTTGAGGTTTTTACAAACAAAAAAGGAGGGAAAATAACATACGGGGAGGAGAACACAATAGATGAAGTTTTGACGACAAGTCCAGAAGAGATTTCAGAAAATGATAAAATGGCATAGACCGAGGTTGGGTCCCCCCCGAGCCAATGAGTCTGATTAGCTGGAACATTCGAGGGTTGGGCAACACTCGCAATGTTTTGTCTCTTCACAAACCTTTTGAGGAGCCATAGCCCCGGTCTAGTATTTATTATGGAGATTAAACTGTCAATATAAACATAGAGCCTTTTATTATGTCGCGGCGAAAATCAGATTGTTGTGAATAACGTATTAAAGAGACGTCATCTGTTTCATCGGGCTTCTCACTATTTTGATTAGGATTCCTATTTCGTCTATTATCAGTAAAAATTATTACACGTTTACCTTTTCTTAAACGAATTTTATAATCTGTTGGGAATTCTTCTTCACTTTCTCCTTCCTGTTTTTCTAATTCATTGATTAATTTGTATGACCATCTAGGAACTTTTTTATTGATTTCCTTTTTTACAATAGATTTCTTTTTTTTCATTAAGATCCATTAGAATTCCATTGAATAAAAATTAAAAAATTATTTTTTTATTTTCGAAATCCATTTTGATTTCTTCTGAAACTAAGGAAGGTCTTTTCAAATAAACATTCGATTTTGATTCTACATCAAGCTCATTGATTAAAGTTAAGAATCGGCTCATTTTTTTTTATAATGCTTTTTTTTCAAATAGATCCGTTTTATTTTCAAATTTTAGGGACTGAGTATCGATAAGAAAGATACCATTAATCTTATTTGTTTCTATGAATTTTTTTTCATTTATGATGAGAAAATTCATTTTTGATTGTTCCACGATGTGGATGGGGTTAGAAGAGAGTTGGGTAATTTCGGAGGAAAGTTTGTGAGTAGTCATAGACTTAGTGGGGGACTTTCTCTATTGTGGCTTGACAATTTGAAAGTGAAAGTGGGCTCTATCTCTTTCTGGCACATAGACTACGAAGTCTATGACGAAGATGCATCTGTTTGGTGGCAACTTACGGGGTTTTATGGCAACCCCGATCACCACTCTTGGGAGCTATTACGCCGTAGCCGGGATTCGGGAGATAAGCCATGTGTGTCCTAGCCGATTTTAATGTCATAACTAAGTCTATGTAAAAGTTAGGAGGAAGGTGTTTTGATGAAAAGGGTGCTAGTATGTTTCGTCAAGTGCTCCAAAACATCAACCTCCATGACTTAGGGCACATTGGTAGAGATTTCACTTGGGAGAGTAAACCTAGAAATGGAGTTATCATCTACGAGCGGTTGGATAGGGCTGTAGCTACAATTGAGTGGATGATTTTATTTCAATCAAGCAGAGTGAATCATTTGGCTGCAACGTTCTCCGACCATTGCCCGATTCAGTTCTTGAGGGGGGCTGATTGGCAGACAAACTATCGTGATAGACGTTTTCAATTTGAGACTTTTTGGCAACAATACTCCAGCTGTGGGGAGCTAATATCGAACGAATGGGCCTCTATGCCAATAAGCCTTCCCCTCAAGGCAAAACTCACCAATCTAGCGAGCATTTTAAGGAGTGTGAGAAGAAAGAAGTAGGAAACATAGCAGGGCAGATTCGAGATTTGAAGAGACAGTTGAAGATGCTAGATTAAGGCCACGGCTTCATGCAGAACCGGACAGAGATAGAAGATATCAAAACACAGATTAATTCTCTTTTGTTAAAAAAGGAAGAAATATGGAAACAAAGGAGTCATACTCAATGGTTGGAAAAAGGCGATCGAAACACGACTTTCTTTCACAGAAAAGCTACTATCAGGAAAGCTCGGAATGCGATCGGAGGGTTTGGAGGACGAGTCGGGTAATTGGTGAACTGGTGAAACTGAAGTGATAGACATTCTAACGAAGTATTTTGCCGAGTTGTTCAAATCAAATAATCCCCAGAGGGCAGACATGGAGACCCTTTTAAATGAAGTCCCAGATTTGGTTTACAGTGCAAACATGTAAATGCTTCACAGTGCCTACACCAGCAAAGAAGTGAATGAAGCTCTAGGCGAAATGGGACTCCTCAAGGCCCCGGGTTGTTATGGCTACCCGGTGAATTTTTACCAATCCTAGTGGGGAACGGGTGGGGTCGGATGTAGAAACGGTCTGCTTAGACATCACAATGGAAACAGGAGTATGACAGATTTCAACAAGACGATTATTGCAAAAATTCCTAAGGTAAATCAGGCTAGAAAGTGTAATACCCCGTCTATCTAGTAAGGGTACAATAGTAATTTTATAAGCCAAATAAGAATTTTAATTTCAAAAAAAAGACTTGGGTAAAATATCGAGTTTTATTCGTGTGAAATTTTATAAAAAAATTAGATTTGTATTCATTACTTAATACGTCGGTGTTTCTCAATTTTTTGTTTTTTTAGTTAATAGCGCTTGTACGACCACCGCAAAATAATATGTGTAGGCTACACCCAATCACCTAAGTAACTAGTGTGCCAACCACATCTTATAATTTCTCAAAAACTCTTCTTCTTCAAGCTTTGTTCTTTGGGAAATTTATTCTTCACCGCCTCTAAAACCATCAAGCTTCCACCGCCCTTGTCACCATCACAGTTCATAACTTCTCAAGGCAACCAAGGGTATAAAAAGCACCCTCCTCCTCCCTCACACTCCACAGCCGCCTCTAACACCACCATCATCATCTTCACCATCGTCATCTTCAACATCACCACCATCTCTCTCGGAAAAGAAAACCCACCACCTCCATCACTCTTATTCTCTCTCTCTCTCTCTCTCTCTCTCTCTCTCTCTCTCTCTCTCTCTCTCTCTCCTCTCTTACCAGAAGTAAGTAGGAGAACCAGTGGCAACAGCCACAACCACCATCAGAGCAACCATCTTCACAGGCGGCAACCACCTGCAGGGGAAAATACCCACTGCCCAACCACTTTTTTTCCTCTCTATCTATCTTTCTTTCCCCATAGCTCTCTGCTCTGTTTCACTCTATCCTATGCCCAGAAAAAGAGGATAAAATCATCAGAATCAGCGGCGAACAACGGGCACCACCAACACCACCGGTCCTCCATTAAAACCGGCGAGAACTTGGGCTAGTTTCACCTAGCACCACCTACGTCCGTTAGCTGCATCCATTCAACTCCTAGGGGTCCAAGGAACGCAGTAGAAGGCTCAAAAAGAATATAGGAAGCCTCATTTGCCGGAGCTAAGGGTTATCACCGGCAGCTCCGACGTGAGACGAGACCCAACTCGTTTCTTGCCTTTTTCTGGCCATTCTTGGCCTATGTATGCTCTAAATTCTCTGATTAATTATTTTAGACAAAATCGTATCTTGCTAGCTTGAATCCATGTTTAGTTTGGTTAATTTGAGGTTCATGTTAAGGGGGGTTAAAGTGTCTTTTACCTAAGTTATGTGAAAGAAAGGGGGGAGCTGTTTGTAATTTGAAAAACTGAGTAGGTGGTTAGTGTGTTTTAATTAATCCGTCATGTGAGAGAGTATGGGGTACTAGCTAACTTTAGTATAACTTAGGGGGGTTCACTTGTCTTTGACCTAAACAGTATACTGTATGTGAAAAATAATTTTTTTTTTAATTAAGAATATTTTCTAAAAATAATAGTTTTCGGTCCCGTTACGGAAAAAGTGATTCGGGCATTGTAATAGTGTACGGGTCGTTCGTTAAAATTAAAAAAGAATTTTTTTTATTGAAAGCTTTAAATAAACCTTGTTAAGTCACTTGGCTTTCAATTTGATTTATTCAACACTTGTAAAAATAGAAATTTGCTATTTTTTAAACACCGATGCGTCGTGTTGAGTATTTATAAGAATTTTACTTAAAACTAAGTAGTTTTCAAATATCATTTAATCTTTATAATCGATTTTTCATGAGTATTAGTTAGTCTTAGTTTTCACTATTATTTCATGTCTCTTATAAAATAATTTCTCTAAGATAACCACTTTTAGAAACATAAAATCTAATAGTTGTTTAAAAATATAGTTGTGTCGTTTATATACTTTTGTTTATAGGAAACTGTAATTAAGTAAAACGTTAGGAAATTAGCAAGTGGGTGTCGGGTTGATCTAAAAATAATTCTTGTTATGACTTGTATCATTTTATTTGGATATCTATTGATTTAAAAGCTACGATTTTTTAGGCATGAGCTACTTCTAGAATGTGATGTCGCTATTGGAGTAAGGTAAGTAATGTGATGTAGCTACGATTATGCGTGCCTAGCTCCTTTCGTGTCTTACATGATTTTAATAATTGTCTCAAAAAGTCTTTATTATTTATTTACATGTTTTATTCTCTTACATTTTGAAGATGTTGTTTTGCTTTTATATCGTCACACGATGAATAATGATGCGTAATAACGTAAAGTGGACAGAGTTGTGCGGGCGAAGCTTATTATTGTCGTGTTGACTTCGGTTACTCGGCCTGTGATTATTATTGTCTTGTTGACTTTGGTCACTCGGCCTGTGATTATTATTTTCGTGTTGACTTCGGTCACTCGGCCTGTGATTATTATTTACGTGTTGACTTCAGTTACTCGGCCTGTGAATATCATTTTCGTGTTGACTTCAGTCAGTCGGCCTGTGTATTTTAACCCGGTTGTAACCTGTCGGGTCGCTCCATGTACTCACCTCTCTGACTGCGAGAAGTTTTAGGGGGGTGCCGGTACTTAAGGTCTTGGATGCGTAAAGTTAGTAGATTTTCCCCGTGACAATAAAGTTAATCATACAGTTTTCTCCGAGGAAAGGATATTTATGAAAGGAAAGAAGAAGAGTTCAAAGTAATACTTGCCGTAGGGAAGTTTAGAAGGAAATATTTAAAGTAACAAAAGTTTATATGTTTATACTTTACTCTTTATATTTTATTTCCTCTTTATATTTGTTGTGAAAAGAAATTATGCTTCCTCATCTCTTTTACGTGCTCGGATGTTACTTACTCAGTATTTCAATGCTAAATTTGAAAACTGGGTTCCTGTTTCCTTCCCACCGCAGGTTTAGGAGCTGAATACTATGGTGTAGCCGGGTACGAGACTCATCTAGATGGATATCATCACGAGTAGAATCTTGTTGATGGCTAGGCATAATGTAGTAGTTTTAGTTTTAGAAACACATGTCATATCTTGATGTTGGAATAGATGCCCTAGAGGCAATCTAGTTTAGTACGAATTTATTTGTGGCTAAAAATTCATTTATTATTTATTGGATATTTAGTACAATGAAGTCCTTAGATTTACAATTGTGTTTTTTATCTTAAATATCCCTAGTCCAGTATAATGATTAATGGGACAATCATCTATAGACTAGCATGGAGTTGGATTGATATGGAGATATCATGATCCAACACATAGGTGTGCATTAAGGGTAATGTCGCACTGGATTGACCCATCTCCGAGAAGGCTACATACACGTTATGTTGAGTCACAAGCGCTTCTCGCGGTGCAATGGTATTGTCATCCTTAGACTTGAAGTCAATAGATATTCTAGTTGTGGATTATTGTGATTTTGGTAGCGTTAAACGCTACACCGTAACTGGGTAGTTATAAAGGCGTGTACTGGATACAATAAGAAGCAAGCTTAGAGATCGTAGTGGACGTAGATAGAATTTGTCCCTCCCACATAACGGGAGCAAATATCCTAGGCCACTCGAGGGATAGTGCTTATAGAATGTCTGGCCAGACTCAAATAAATCAATATGGGATATTGATGTTATTTGCACAAATAAGGCTATTCCCATTGATCGAGAAACTATGGATTGGATATACGAATGTGACTTGTATGTCTCGTGTCCAATCCGGATATAGAGACAAAGGGATGAGACAATTACGTGTACAAAGGTTGTCAAGATGACTATTCTATTAGTTGGCTAGAATGGATGTTTTGCTAGAAACCGCTCCATATTAGCAAATAGTTGCTACCAACTGGATAGAACCTATGGGGTCACACGCTAGATAGAGTTGAACTAGATTTGGGAATTAATTAATTGGATTAATTAATTAGAAGGATAACTTTGCAAAACCTTGCAAACTTAGTAGGGACTAATTTGCAAGGAAGGGACTAAAATGAATTCTAGTAGGACTAGAAGAAGTCCTTTAGGTAGTTGGCAAGGAGTTGTAGGACTATATAAAGGACCTTCCTTCCTTCCTTCCCACACTTATGATTCATTAGATCATAACTTGAGTGGGAGAGAACAAAAGGAGAGAGCAAGAAAGATAGAGGAGGCGCCTCCCCCCTAGCCCGCCGCCCGTCCCCGTCGGCCCCAAAGGAGGCCGAACCTCCTTTGGTTCGTCTCGTTTTGCGTGATTCTTCTTCCTCTTCCTCTTTCCGGGCTAGCACCAAGGAGTGGGAGATCTAGAAATCAACTCTAGGTGTGGATCAACTATAGATAACGTGACACAATTCGCGTTTGAAGTCATCAAAGAAGAACCCTAAGGTGTGTTATTGATTTCTTCCTTTACCATCGTTATGTCTCTTGACTTGTGATCCTTGGAGGGTTTTGCATGGTTAATTATTGTTTTCGTTGCGCGTCCATGAATCAAAACCCTACACTAGAGACTTTTGTAATGTTTAATATTATGTAATAAATAATTTGGGATGTATGTTTTTGATTCCCCCCGTTACTTTTAGCTTCGCCCTCCCGGTCTTGTCCGAGCCGAATAAGGGGGTTCTTACAGAAAACCCTCTGACCTTCTTCCTATTAGCTTATGTTCTTTTCTCTACAAAATTGTTATAGAGACTATGGAAAATAGGTTCAAGTTAATTCTGCCTGATATTTTAACTATCTACCAAAGCTCTTTCATAATGGGTCGCTTAATTACTGATAGCACATCGGTTAGCTTATGAGTTACTTCATACCATGAAATATCGCAAAAAAAGACAAAGTTTGGAGTTTTGTTCTTAAAATTGATATGTCCAAGGCATATGACCATGTGGAGTAAGATCTTATTCGTGCTAGTATGGAACACTATGGTTTCGGCTTCAAATGGATTATATTGGTGATGGATTGTATAACGACGTCAAGTTTCAGCTTTGCGTATGAAGGTAAGAGTTGCAGAGAAGTCATACCTCAAAGGGATCTAAGACAAGGTTGCCCTTTGTCCCCCTACTTGTTTCTGGTGTGTGGAGATGTCCTATCTCGCTCTTTTACGGCTTCTTGTCGCGATGGGTTCACCTCTGTTCTGGCAGTCTCTCGTCATGGACAAACCATCACACACCTTTTCGTTGTGGATGACAGTATCTTATTTTCTAAAGCTAGCAAGGAAGCCATGGATGTTATTTTACAATTATTACAAACTTATGAAAACGCCTCTGGCCAGAAAATCAATCTAGAAAAGAGTGTGGCGGTCTTCCGGCAAATGTGGATATGCAACGGCAGCAGCAGCTTAAAAACTACTTGGGAGTAAGACTTGTGGAGTCTCACGATAGGTACCTCGGTTTGCCTACAATCATAGGCAAAAATAAAACCTAAGATTTCAATTTTGTGACTGATAAAGTTAAAACTAAATGCAAAGCTCGGAAAAACTTTTTTTTTTTTTTTTTTTTATCTTTTGTAGGTCGAGAAACTCTTATTAAGGCGGTGGCGCAATCAGTTCCAACCTATAGAATGGGTTGCTTTAAGCTTTCAATCCATCTGCAAGATATTTAAAGGTTTGTGGAGTCTCACTTTTTAACTCCCTAAAATTATTTTCCTTCTATTTACCTCTACATTCTCTGGCCGACCAACCAAACAATTGATTGCTGCATTAGGGTGTTGGGATTTACGAAACAAATCAAGGAACAAAAAATATATAGGAATCTCTCTACATCATCTATTCATCCAGACATACTCTAACAACATGACAAATTTTCTCCTGAAAAATCGTACTTGCATATTCTCCCCAATTGTAGAATCCCAAACTACCGCCTAAATATATTCCCTCTATGCCTGTAGGCTACGTAATGCAGCAAAGTTGTGCATCTAGCAATCCGGTGCTACAATTGGTGCAAAGATGCACCTTATGGGGACCTTGAACAAAGAACAAGATACTAGAGCAGTAACGTAGAGTAAAACTGAAGAGAGAATTGTAGAAACTCTGGTTTCTTTACCTTAAAGGTTCAAATACTAATATAATTTTATTCAAATAAGTAGTACAATAGTCCTATTAATACTGGAGCCATTAGTTGTAGCACGCTAAGTAATTTTAGGCCTAAGTAAGAGGAACTGGTTGAACAACAAAAAGTTGCAAGATTAAAGCTACATGTAGATTTTACTAAGCTGCAGTAAACGTCCCAAGGAGGGGACACTGATATTCAGTTTCATAAACATCAAACTGATCTTTGTTTAGCACCTTGCTAAGCCAAATCATATTATTGTTTATTTCCACTGAATCATTTGTGCTACTAGTTTTCCATTGACATATTGATCAAAATTTGAGTATCAATAGCCCACAAACTTGTACGATTTAGGGGAATCCAGTATCATACTCCCCTTATCAGAGAAAACTCAACCTCAAATTTTGCTTTGACTAATTATTCTTCTCCTTTCAAATTAAGTTTCTTTTGGAGACTAGCTTACATCAATTTTATATGTTGGATATGTTAATGTTTCAATTAAACTCTTCTTCTCCTTCTTGTAAGGTCATATTGGCAGCTTTCAAGCATCCGAAATATGAATGGAGATTCAAGCAGATACGGATCCTTGTAGAAGGTCAAGGGTTCAATTAGATGCACAAAGAAACCCCTGGCAATCTCACATGTGAAAAAACAATATTCCCCTTATTACTTGATTTCGGCTCAGTATGCTCATCAAAGAGATTCTAAGAACAATCGTCTTGACCTCTCATTGGGAAATTGACGGATTACAGAACCAGAAAATTCATCTAAACTCTCCGACACCAGATCTTCATCATCCCTTTCGTACTCATTGTGGATAGGAAGGGTTTTCCAATCCACTAATAGGAACCATAGGGACTAAATAGCAATTAATTTTGACCTAGCTTCTAGTAGATTCTTACTATTCTATAGAAAGATATATAGTCCTGCATTATTATTATTCAATAAAGTATTATGTTCTATATGGTATCAGAGCGGGTTCGCTCCTGGTGACCTAATTGTTGCTTCCGCCTCTGGCGGGCGGCACCACAACTAGTCGCCCGGTGGAATTGTTAGATTTTTTTCTTTTTGTTTGCTTTATGTTTCATAGCCATAGACTGCTTCTTCTTTACCAAACCGCAGATCCAAAACCTAACAAAACCGTCATTAACCAATCATCGGCGTCCCACCCACTTGCGTCAATGGAGAAACACCAACTCTGTGTTGCTTTTCTTTTGTTTTCAATAAATCCTAGTTCTCACTCGCCATCTCAAATTTGGTGTCAGAAAAACCAAAGACCCTGCATGGTTGTCGTCCGCCACGGAGAGGATCGAAGCTCATTCCCTCTTGATCGGCAAAAAACATGGCGCCCGGTAACAACACCAAGACCATTTTGCTCTTCTGCGCTACATTAAAGACCAAGATGGAGTCTCGTCACGACCCTCCATCTTGCGGGGGCATATAGGACCTATAGGGACTAACTAGCAGTTAGTTTTGAACTAGCTTCTTAGTATTCTATATAAAGAGATGTAGTCCTGCAATACTATTATTCAATACAATATTATGAACTATACTACTAACCACCTATCCTCTAGTGTAGTACTATCACCATTTGCAAAACTAGCATCATGGAACATATTCAATTTAAATCCATCATTTTTGTCAGTGTAGTACTGTCACCATTTGCAAAACCAGCATCATGGAACATATTCAATTTAAATCCATCATTGTTGTCACAGAGATAGTTGTGCAGCATAACCTAACATGGCCAGCCATACTATTGTTTATATCAGATAAATGATAATAAATTACACAATGGTCCTCACAGTTAAACTACCAGTGCATATATAACCTTGACACTCCCCCTCAGGCTGGAGCATACATATCATAGGCTCCAAGTTTGTTACAAATAGATCGAATACGAAGACCACTAAACGGCTTAAAGAACAAATTTGCTAGTTGATCAATAGAACGAACATAAGAAGTGGTGATCGTTTTAGCCAACAATTTTTCCCGAAAAAAGTGACAATCATTCTCGATATGTTTTCTCCTCTCTTGAAATACTGGATTAGAGGCGATATGAATTGCTGCTTGATTATCACAAAACAGATTCATAGTTTGTGGATGATTGAAACCAAGTTCCTCAATCATATGGTTGAGCCATATCAACTCACAAGCGGTGTAACCCATAGCTCTACAGTCTAACTCGACACTTGAACGAGCTACGACTGTTTGCTTCTTATTCTTCCATGATATCAATTTACCACCTATAAATACACAATAACCAGAAAATAGGCCGTCTGTCAATCAAGGAACCAGCCCAATCAGCATCCGTATAAGCTTCAACTCTAGTGTGTCCATTATTTCTGTATAATAAGCCCATAACAAGAGATCCTTTCAAGAAGCATAAAATCCGCATTAGGGCCTCCCAATGTACTCTTCGGGGATAATTCAAATACTGACTCAATGTGCTCACTGCAAATGAAATGTCGGGCCGAGTAATGGTCAAATAATTTAGCTTACCCACCAATCTACGATATTGCTCAGGATCATAATACTATTACTCCTCATCACTAGCGTTTTATGGTTTTGTATCTATAAGTTTTGAACCCAGCATACCATCCTCATTCAACATGTCCAAAGTGTATTTTTGCTGAGAAAGACAAATACCAAGTTCCAAGCGAGCCACCTCAATACCAAGAAAATTCCTTAGTGTACCCAGATCTTTGGTCTGAAATTTACTCTGAAAAAAGGAATTTAAAGTAGAAATACCATTCATGTCACCACCTGTGATCACAATATCATCTACATACACGAAAAGCAAGATATACCCCTCGTTTGATTGTTTGTATAATATAAAATGATAAACCTTACATTTTCTTAAGACCGAATTCGAGAACTACCTCACTAAATCGACCAAACCAAGCACGAGGCTATTGCTTAAGCCCGTATAAGGATTTCCAAAGTCAAAGAACTAGACCATACTCCCCTTGAGCAACAAAACCGGGAGGTTTCTCCATATAAACTTCCTCATGTAATGTACCATGGAGAAAAACATTTTTAATATCCAACTGGTGTAACCCCCAACCATAAGTGACAGCTAAGGAAATAGCTAATCAGTTTGAAGTGATCTTAGAAACAGGAGAAAAGGTATCTTGATAGTCCAAACCATATATTTGAGTATAACCTTTAGCTACCAAACGAGATTTCAAACGATCAACAGACCCATCAGGATTAGTCTTAACTGTGAAAACCCACTTACAGCCAACCACAGTCTTATCTGATGGGAGATTCACCAAGTCCCAAGTATGATTGAGTTGAAGAGCTCTCATCACATCCTCTATTGCAGCCAGCCGTCCAGAGTGAGCTACAGCCTCGGAAATAGATTTAGGAATGGTGATACAAGACAAAGATGAAACAAATGAAAAATAGGAAGGAGACAAGTGCTTGTATGTAATGAAATTAGATATTGGATGCGCAGTGCAAGAACACTTACCCTTTTTCAATGCAATAGGATATCCAAATATGAGTATGAAGAAGTTGGATCTACAGACAAAGGAAACGATTTTTCGGAGTTGACTATGGGATCCTGATTGCGACGACGATAGTACACCTGTAAATTAGAAGATAACAGACGATCAGGAGTAGGGAAAAGAGACTCCTATGACAAGGGAGAAGGGGTAATTGGAGATGGCATCGGTGAGACTAGAGGAAGAACAACAGCCATATCAGGTTCTAAACAACCATCAGAAAAGTACGGGGTGCACTCGAAGAATGTGGCAACAACACTTGCAAAAAATCGACCAGCAGAGGGATCATGACATCGATATCCCTTTTGAGTCCGGGAGTAACCAAGGATGAAATACCCCGTTATTTTGAAATGGGTATTTTAGGAAATTATTGAGTGTTAATATAATATTATTATAAGAATTGGGTGTTAATATGCTACTATTATATTTTATGATATTATATTAGGTGTCAAAATAACATTTGTATAAGTTTAAGTATTAGTTGTTATTATTTAGAAAGTTAATTTTAGTGTTATAAACTAATAGGGGGTTATATGTAGTTTTCTCTAACTTAAAGTGTGTCTTTTAAGCAAACTTGGGGGGGGGGGGGGTGGTAGCTGTATTATGACCAAACCAGTGGGGGTGAAAGTGTCTTTTACCCTAAAAATAGTCATCTTCTTACTCCAACTCTTCCATGGACGGAAGAGTACTACTCCTACCCGAACACCACCATCACCACTCCAAAACTCAATCAAATTCATTGTTTTTTTCGTCCCAATACACTCCTATTTCAGTAGAGACCCAATCTTGCTCACAAAGAAAAGTAATTTTTCCCAAAACTTAGTCTAATTCGGAATCGGAAAAGTCGAACTGGCTCTCCTCTTTCCGGTTGAATTTCTCACCTCTCTACCTATATAAACCCATCAATCTCATACAGAATTCACACCCACTCAAGCATTCAATCTCTCTTGCTCTCAATCTCCCACACCCATCTCTCTCTCTTTCTCACCTGTCGGGCTACCGAGAGGACCCAACCGCCGCCGTTGCTTCCGCCGTGCGCCGCCCACGTCGCCGTCGTCGTCACCGCGCCCCGCCGCCGGCCCCGCCACCGTCGACCTCACCACCAGCTCCAAAACCCGTCGGTTTTCTCTTTGTTCGGGTATGAAACCCGTTTCTCTCTCTCTCTCTCTCTCCTTCTTCTTTGTTTTTTTTTTGTTTTTTTTTCATTAATTAATCTAGTTAGTTGATTAATATTAATAATTGGAAATGAGAGAGAACAAGTGGGGCAGTGGCCTAGCGGTTAGTTGGTAGCACTTAAAGCTTGGGTGTATGTGAATCTCTTAGGATACAATTATTTTTGTACAAGTTTCAAATCATTTTTTTTACTCATCTTCACCCCAAAATAAAAGTATATTTTTCTTACTTATTTTTATAAGTTTGAAACAAATCAGAATAAGTTATTTTCTTCAAATAGATTTGTTATTTCTTTTAAACAAAAGTTAGTAAGTTTATAACTTATATTCTCTACTAAGGCTTGTTTAGTTGGGAAAAACTAGTATTTGAATTAAAATTTTTTTTGAGGAAAAATAATATGCTTCTCTACCATAAATAATAAAAGGGATATTTTCTCTAATCTTATAAGTTATATTTATATAGTTATACCCTAGTATGTTTTTTTTTTACAAATAATAAATGTTAGTTTTATAAAGCGTATTTTATTATTAAAGAGGTTGTTCACGTTAGCAAGGTTGGGTAGAGTTAGTAAAGGATTTATTTCATAGGACTACGTGTGCAATATGTTGATTAGAATATTATTAAATTTGCAGGCGACAATTTCGTTGACGAAGGATACGTCGAGTATTAATATGAAGTGATTTTATTTGCTTGAGATTCAGGTAAGTAAACATGCCAGGCCTAGCGCCCATATCTTCTTCCGTGTCTAAACTGCTTTTCTGATTTATTGTCTCAAAATTTGAATATCTACTTGAATTTTTATTTGAGAAAGTTTACCGATTTTATAAAGGTGATTCTATCACAACTATCACATGATTAATAAGACGTAATAACGTAAAGTGAAAGAGTTGTACCGGGGAACACTTTACTATTATGGGATCGGTTGTTGTGACTACGGTCACTCAGCCCACTTTTATTTGGTTGCTCGGCCGCCACAAGCCCCGGGTTGCTCCTCGTACTTACTCCTCTGACCGCACGAAGTCTTAGGGGGGTGTCGACACTTATGGTCTTGTGAGTGTGTTATTGGTTTCGCATCTCGTTGTGTGATTTGGTTTATCCCCGTGTCAACATGGTAATATATGTTTTCTAAAAGGATGGACCTTTATGATTGAGAATTGGAAGTCCCGATTGGACAAATGAGGAAGAGTTTGGGAATGTTTCCCAAAATTGAAGTGCTGAAAGGAAAAACTCTTGTTTTATACTTATACTCTTACTCGAATTCTTTACTCTTCAAACTCATGTGTCATTTTTAAACTGCTTCATAATCTGTTTACATGCTTGGGTGTTGCTTACTCAGTATTTTCCGCTGACTTTGGAAACTGTGGTGTTTCTTTTTGTTTATGCACCACAGGTTTAGGTGGAAGCATGACTTTTGGGGGAAATCGAGACACATCACTTTAGTAAATTTAAATTTCACATCTAGACTTGTTTTATTTAGTAGTTGAATTTTAGATTGGATTAATTCCCATATTTGTGGCGAGACAAGTTTTAAAGTTTCAATTAATTATTTATGGATTTTTGGGTTTGATATTCTGTTATAAAATCTCCTTGTATCCGGGTTTAATCTCGGGTACGGAGTGACATCCTTGGGCTTCTGGCTTGACGGTTTTGGGGGTGTTACAAAGGAAGTTTCACTTTGTTGCACGAGGGTCGAACTTATCTTGTCCACGTGACAACTGGTGAACAAAATAAACACATCAAAATATACGAGGGGGCACAGGAAACGATGGCACATGAGTGAAATAGTAGAGTGGGGAGTGTTACAATTCAACAAAGAGAAAGGCATTAAGAGAAAGCAATTGGTGAGAACGACATCACTCCAGAAAGATTGAGGCACATACGCTCAAACATAATGCTTCGAGCAACTTCTAGTAAGTGTTGATTTTTCCTCTCTGTGACCCCTTTTTTTTGGGGAATAGAAACACAAGAGGATTGATGAATCATACCCGACTCGGACATAAATGAACAAAATGGGTGAGAGAAACACTCTTGGCCGCTGTCACTGCAAAAAGAATTAACACACAAGCCAAATTGGGTTTTGATCTCAGCACAAAACTTACTAAATACAGAGAATAACTCAGATCAATGTTTCATTAAATATATCCAAGTAACATGAGAAAATTTGTCTACAAAGGTAACATAGTAGCGAAAACCCTACTTGGAAACAACCCTATTAGGACCCCAAATATCAGATTGAACTAAATCAAATGGGCGCAGTGACCCGGGGAGCATATGAAACATGATGATGCTTTCCCAACTGACAAGACTCGCATTGTAGCTGAGAGATATGACTGAGACCAGGAATAAGATACTTAAAACTAGACAATGATGGATGACCAAGCTGCCAATGAATTTGGTGAGGTGAAGCAGCAACAGAGAAAGTAGAAGGCTCTATAGAACTCGAAGGAGAAAAGTGGTATAGGCCATTGAATTCACGCCCTTCTCCAATCGTCCTCTTTGTCTGTAGATCCTGAATGACAACAGATTTTGGAAGGAACAAAATAGAAAAATTTAAATCTTAATTTAGTTTACTAATAGAGAGAAAATTAAAAGGAAATGGTGGAACGTATAGGTCGATGATAGAGACAGAGACAAAGTGAGTGTGCAACACCCGAGTGGATTACTGTCCCAACAACTTCTTTACCCGTACCACCGGATAAAAATGCTTAAGCCTTGAAGGTGCTAGTTGTAATCCACAAGGTATCATATATACCACACATCTAATCCACAATATCACGATGTGGGACGGGATATTATAATCCCCTTACCTTATATACTCGACGTCCTCGTCGAAACTGCCCAGTCATGTTTCCCCTTGGCTGGAGGCGCACTGCCACGGAGCCCTTGCGGGACTAGGGTCGGCTCTGATACCATTTGTAACACCCGAGTGGATTACTTTCCCAACAACTTCTTTACCCGTATCACCGGATAAAAATGCTTAAGCCTTGAAGGTGCTAGTAGTAATCCACAAGGTATCATATATACCACACATCTACTCGACAATATCACGATGTGGGACGGGATATTACATTGTGGGACGGTACAGATGTCTTTAAATGATATTTTAGAACCATCTGCTACAGTATCTTGAGGTAGAGGGACAAAAGGTTTCATATCAGAAAACAAAAAAGGTGTACATGTCATATGATCAGTGGGTCCTGATTCTTATAGCCAAGGACGAGAGGTAGATGTGACACACGTTGTATGACCACCACGGTGGACTAAAGAGGCAATTGGAGTTGAGGAAACTTGTTCAGACACTCTGTATTCGAGAACTTGGGCATACCCATCATCACTAAACATATGAGATCTCTCATGGGACTGATTAGGTGACTCGAAAGGCTGTGAAGCATTCTCAACAGCACTTATGTGAGAAAATTTAGTAGGAATATCGTTAAGATCATAACATGTCTCCTTCGTATGCCTACTGTTGTCACAAAGAGTACAATAACGCAAATGATATGGCTGATAAGGCTGCTGTGAATTACCGATAGATTTAACTTGAGACTGTGCATGAGACTGATATGAAGATAGATGAGAAAAATTAGGAGTGCATCTACCATGACCATGATCCCCTTGACCTCCACGATTATTCCCACCATTGGGACCACCACTGTAATTGCCGCCATTGCTGCCACCAATACGACCGCGGCCACGCCACTGAAAGTACCGTGATGAGAGCTATCTCTGATAGCTTGAGTGGGAAGTGCAGTTCTATCATTAAAGTGATTCCATATGAAGTACAACGTGTATCAGTAGCCCTCTGAACTCAAGAAAAAGTCTCAGCCGAGGAGGGGAGATCTGAAGTAGCAAGAATCTGGTACTTGGAATTTTTTTTGGGAAGTACATCTTTTTATAGAATGAGCCGGCGACTCATAGGCAGAGGCTTGGTTAAGGGAACACACCAGAGCCCAGCGAAAGCGAGTCTTGATAGGGCAATTGTCACTGCTTATGGACCCGAACCTGGGTGATCTATCCATGACCAAAATGAAGCTTGGGTGAAACTAAGTAAAGGTGCGAACTGACTGATATTGAGGAATCAGCGGATGGCTATTTTTGACAATTCCTCTTTGTGATGCAGCAGAACCATGACAATTAGGATTTCCCCGAGTCAAATTCAGATCTTAAACGTGCAAGAAATCCCAATTCAGCCATCTGCTCCCTTTGCTTTCTTATAACTTTAGGATTCGTGCTAATAGGTACAACAGCCTTGATCTCCTCACGAATTTTCTTAAAAGCAGCAAAATACTCCCCTACGGGTGAAGAACCCTGGTGTAGGTTATGAGCATCAACTGTTAAGTTATACATACGATTCAAATCACTAGAATAAAGGAGCTTAGGATTGTAATACCCCGGTATTTTTGGGGGTATATTTGGGAGTTTAACGAATATTCCGGGCCACTATTTGATAATATACAAGTGTTTTTCTCTTACTAAATGGTTTTTCTTTCATTTATATTATTGGCATTATTATTAGTAGTAGTATTATCATTATTATTAGTATTATTATTCTTGTTATTAGTTTTATCAAAAAGTATCATTCTTTATAGTCTTTCTTCCAATTACATTATCATTATAATTATTGTTATTGTTATTTTTATTATTGTTATTATTATTTTTATTTTTATCAAAAAATATTTTCTTAAAGATGACATTTTTTTGTAATTATTAGTTTATGTGTTTAGTAGTGGGCGTAGTGTAGAGGGTCGTGTAACGTTTCTAACGTGTCTAAATGTGTAGTTTATATTTATGAAATAGCGGATCACCGCGTTACCAGTACACCCTGCAGTACCCAATCTTTTTCACAACATCTTCTTCCTCATACCATTTTTGTACCGGCGATTCTGCATCCCGATTTCTCCGACGATGTCACAGCAAGACCCATTTTCAACTCCTCTGATTTCATTTTTTTCGCCATGATTTCGCCAATCAAATCATCCCTTTCTGCCCCCCTTGATTTCCTCTTCAATTCCCTCACAATATCACCTCACAAAACCACCCATTCGCATCTGAAATTTGCCGAAGAAGGAGCACAACCACTGCCCCTGTTTTGCCAAAAACCACCACCACTTCGTCCTCCATTTCTCCGGCGAATACACCCCACCACGGTCGCCTACCTCCGGCGACCCATCAACCACAGAAGCCGCTACAAAAGCAGCGGTATTTGCCGCAAAGAGGTCGGACCCGACCCGATCGAACCCTGCCGGCGCCGCCGCCGAACCAGGCCGACCCAGCGCTGCCAGACGCGCCGTCCCTCCTCCGCTTCGCACCATTCACCACCCCTGTCAACGTGCGTCTCTCTCTGTTCCGGCGAACCCAACAATAGTGTCCGGTTGCTCCAATTTTCGCCGGTGTCTTTCTCCTGTTCGTACTCCTTCAATTGGTAAACACATATTCTCTACTTTCCTTTTTTTCCCAATTGATCATAAACTGTCATGTGAATCAAATTCTTTGTGGGTTTTGTTTGTTTGCAATGTTACAGTTGGGTTGTTTGGATCAGAGGAAGTAGGGATGAAATAGAAAGTCAAAAATCTGAGATAATTGGTCAAAACTCTCACTAAAATCCGGAATTCCGGAAATGGGTAGGAATCCGGTTTTTAGACCCGGAATTCCCGAAAAACCGGCGGAAGTCCGAATGTTTTCTGTCAAACACACTGAATTCCTGGTTTGTAAGCATTTACAGCATAGTTTTTTCTCTTTCTTCCACGTGTCGTTCAACAATTGGACATGTTGGTCAACTTTTGTTAAAAATCATTGAGATTCACTCAGTATCACCATTCAAATCTTCCGATTTCCCATCTTCGAAGCAATTCACTTTTTTTATCAATATTTAGTTATTAATTTTTCTACTCAGGAAAAAAAAATCATTAATTTTGTTCCAAAAATTATATTAATCTACTTTTAGCTATCTTATCCAAACACCTCAGATAAAAGTAGCTTTTTAGCCAAATCGCTCACTTACTTCAGCTCATCCAAACAGACCCAGTAAGTTCAAAGTAGAGAAGAGATTAAAATCGAAAGGTTATTTGTGTGTTGTGAAACTGGAGAGGGTGAATTTGTCCTTTTGTTATCTGGTTATGAATGTGAAGGGGGCCTAGTGTCTTTTACAAACATGTTTATTTCATATAACTTATCAAAAAAAAATAATTTCATATATATGCTAGTTTAGTTTTTTTTTGTAATAAAAATTAAGGAAGTACTTTTCTTATACCTTATTAAATATACTAAAAACGTTTCTAAAAATTAGTATATATATTTATAAATGTTAAAATCGTATCTTTGTTTATATGTACGTATAATATTTATATTATATTTTCTTATCAACTATTTAGCCGTATTTTGGGCATCAGAAAGTGAGTTCTAACCTTTCTTTCATTAATATAAATTTTCTAATAAGAAACAGTTGGGTCTTTAACTCTTAATAAAATTACTCTTATAATAGCCTATACTTTAAATTAAAAAAAGCAACCTTTTTATTTTTATAACGTAAATCTACCTTCATAAATCTAATAGATTTTCCAAAATATTGAATAAAGCTCCCTGTATTTTGATTCTCTTTATATTTATAACAAATTATTCTCTATATTAAATTAGTTCTTAAACTTATGTTTATAGATATTGAAGTTTTGGGAGATTATGGGGATTGCACTTGCATTGCATATATGACTTTTTATGTGTAGGATGTGTTAGCAAAATATTGATTATGAATAATTGCTATTGTAGATTTCGAGTTCGTAGGAGACGAATCCGTTGAGGACCCCTACTACTAGTTACGTGCTTTCTTGTGTGCGAATCTCTCTCCATTATCAGATAAGCTTATATGCACAACATCTTCAAATATCAAAATGTGTTGTTTCGTGTGGGTTATCCCAAATTATAAATTTGTTTACACCTTGCAATACTTCGAATTCTTCTAGCTTTTAATTTAAAATGGTTTGAGAAGCATGTGGTCACAATTTAAAATTGTGGTTTATTACTCTCGTGAAATAATAAAGAAAAATGTACGATAACGGAATTAGGACGATGTGCAGAGCATGTGTGTGAAGGCTACGGCCGGGGACACACGTGCGTTGATTCCCCTTAGGGTTTATACCCATTTAATGTTATCGTGGAAACTATGAGTACTACCTATGTATGTGTAGGTCACTATTGTATAGGGGTGTCGACACTTAAGGTCTCATTAGTATGGTTTGGGCTGGATAACGAAGGGCTATCTTCTAACGTTCGAGGAGAATTGGGATTTGTGATATCCCAATAAGCACCCCTATTTTATTATTTATTGCATCGTGACCTCTCTGTCCACATCATACCTGTTGGGGCTCGTGGGCTACGCCTCAACCAAATAAATAAATAAAATGTGGTTACTTCTTATCTTACTACTCATATTCTCGTGTTAGCCAAAAACTCTGTCTTTACGTGTTGTGGTATAGTCTTACTCAGTTTTTACTAATAAACGTTTTTGCCGCGTCGGCTTTTGCTATTTTAAAACCGCATGTTATGATTAAGCTAGCTGGGGTGGAAGCGCGAACAAGTTAAATATTAGGATCATAGCTAGCCAACTTCTTTTAGTAATTGTATCATTTGGTTTTAGACAATGTTTATCTTTTGTTTGACAATGTCAGGAAAGGTTTTCTCCTTTTATTTTAATAAATTATTCTTGGGATTATCGTTAAGTTGTAATAGCAGGAACCATAGGATCTGGGTTGTTTCAAACATATTCCCCTCCTTACTCGTACTACAGTGTGTACATAAATCAGCAATAGATATCTCCATAAAATTTCATAATTGAGATACAATGGCAGCATCAGCTCTCTTCCACTCTGCCTTTTTGTTGTCTTCTATAGGACCTGAACTAGTGAGGTGACTCTCAGTACCCTGCCCTGTTAGGGCTATTTCAACCGCCCGAGACCATTGAGAGTAGTTAGTACCATTGAGTTTACGTGTTATAAGCGGTCGAGGTATTGATGATGAGGTCATTATCAACAATACCAAAAGAAACAATCAACGAAACCTCACACCACTGGATTCTCACCACATGTATTAAAAAAACCAGACCTGGAAAACATAGCCTTTCACCACATATGTTCTATCACAGCAACCACGTTTTCATAGATCTTGTGCCCGACAACAGATAGAACATGGTGTACAAGCTCTAACATTATCCAAACTACCAGTTTCTAAGCACAACACTTTATTCAATGAGAGTATGAAAATTTATTCTAACAGTGGTTGTATATGAAGAGAATGAACTAACCAGTGAGGTATAGCGCATAAAGAGCAAGAGAATCATAACGGATGGTATCAAACTAGGGTTGATTAAAAAAGTGAAACTCGTTATTAACCAACCAAGCCACGAATTAGAATGGTCTCCAAATGTTATCATCCTTCTATCCTCTTTTTTAGATCTTCTAGAGAACCAGACAAAGAACATTGATGAATGTTTTGTTATTAGGGTTTGATTTCACACGATTATGTCATGGATCGCTTTGATACCATGTTGCAGAGATAATTGTGGGGCTTAACCTAACGTGGCCATCCATACTCTTATTTATATAAGATGAGTAATAATAAATTACACAATGGTCCTCACATTTAAACTACCAGTGCATTATAACCTTGAGAATTGTGTTCATCCTCTTGACTACGTTCAAAACGCCAACAGGTTTGCCACTGCTTTCGGTAACCTCCCAATGGCCTCTACCACTTCATGGAGTGTTCGAACAAATCACAACAAGTATTTAAAAACTCTATGCATCTGCGGCATCTCTTCGTTCTCTTCCTTAATTTCCTATTTCGTTATAACCTCTGCAACATACAACCGGATTCCCAAAATGAGAACCTTGCTCTGATACCATGTATTGCAGGAGTACTACAATTGGTGACAAGGTATACTTTTTGAGGAGTTTGATCAATGAACAAGATACTAGGGAAATAAGGCAGAAGCAAATTATTTGTTTCTTTAGTTATAAACCAAGAGAATTCTAGGTTCTTTACCTTAAAGGTTCAAGTACAATATAATATGATCCATGCAAGCAGTACGATATTCTTATTTTCGTTGGTGATACTAGCTATTGCCCTAACTAAACAAAAAGACAACTATAACCTTACCTTTGAATAAGTAACTCAAGGCCTACGAGTAACTGATTGATCAACAAAATACTACAGATTTAAAGTTTCATGAAGGGTCTACTAAGCAGCAGTTAAAGGCTGCAAGGAGGGTCAACCGATATTCAGTTTGATAAACATCTAACTAATCTTTGTTTAGCCCCTTATAGTTACTAGGCCAAAATCAGATTATGTTTCTCTTCGGTGAACCATTTATGCTACTAGTTTTTCTGTCACCGGGCATAAATGTGTTTGGGTAAGAAGGTTTCTGATAAGCTTTTGAGATGTCGACAAATCTACTGCCATGAGTTGTGTTAGTGTACGGCTATAGCACTGCTGCAGTAAAACATATAGGAAAGGGTACCATTTCACAAAAGGTGAAATGACTACCTGAAGAGTAATCTTAAGGTAGATCGACTACGGGTCAAGGTGTAGGCTCCTCCCATTACTAAACAACCTAAGAACTGTCTTTGTGGATTGCTTTAGAAAATTAGGACTCGGTAGTCGGTCACTGACAACATTATTGATAAGTATACGAGACATTGATGATTGTATTTTAAATGGATTTTCTTGATTATTCTACATTTTGTTTTGATACGTGCATGATACGTTCACATATCATGTACTAGCATAGAACATGTCCCGCAAACACGACTCTCTCACACGAGCGACCGCCTTTGCAAAATCTTGGATAGTCTTGGTGAGTAGAAGATGAGATAGAATCGCGATAAGTTGTGGAAGCCTATGATATGATATGAGACGCCTATCATATGAGGCGCATGGCCTATGATTTGAGCAAGATGTCTATCACTAGTGCAAGACGCCTGTCAGACGGATATAATTCACGCATTTGAATATGTTACAAGGTGAGATTGGTTAATCTCCATTCGAGCATGGTTAGTACCCCAAGCCATGTATAGTATGCGTAGCGAAAGCCAGATGAGAGAACTGATTTCAGTTCGCATATGTGCGATATTCAGTACTAGCGCTAGTAGACATAAGGGCCATAGTACTTACATCTGCATAGTGTTCCCCATGGGATGGGACATGTTCTCCGAGTAGAGTTCAAACATTATGGCGCATATCTTCTCGAGATAACGCGTGCTGATAAGTGACAAGAGGTGGCCAGTAGAACTAGTCCCCGAGATTCCTCGCCGTGTGAAACTCATCGATCATACATATATGATTGACACTGTATACCCTTATTAATTTTATCCATGTCGTGGAAAGACGGGTCAGTGGTGCTACTTTAGCGTGACACCTTACGGCTATGAATGATTCGGCCTTCCAGAGACTGCTAGGAAAGCAGCTAAGTTGAATCAAAGCGACACAATGGATGGAAAGAAAGATTCTCATTGCATCACTCTTTGTTATCTTCATTAGGCCAACCTACAAGATCTTGTGGGATTATGCAGTATATGAATATGATAATGGAGATGTAGATTCATTTGAGCACGGCCTACGGGACGAGGTTGGTGCTCATGGTCTAGGAGATGACAATTGATCGAACATGGGAGATACAAGATATATATATATATACATAATATATATATATGTTTGTGTGTGTGTGTGTGTGTGTGTGTGTGTTTCTGTGTGTGTGTGTATTGCATTGTTTCTAAAGGTAGAGTGCGCCTGCTCCTAGCTCGTCTCGTATGGTTTAGAGTATGGAACTCCCAAAATGCAGGTTCTCCCAACAGTCACACACCAAGGCAACAAAACACTTTGGTAGATGATAATAGTTGGAGATTGAGGGAGACTCGATGAACTGTGATTGTGCAACCCCATTGTGCGAGTGGGAGATGTTAGCATTTGATGCGACCATGTGGGGTGCCCAATGCAATTATCAAAATCTGATGGGGTTAGTTGCAACAATGCTCAAACCTTATGGGGTTAGGAGTAAAGGCATAAACTCTAGGGGGTAATGATGCAAACTAGGTATAAGTCTGTCTATACAAGGAGACAGCCTCCTACACATTATTATTTGCTTAATGGAATACTGTGTAGAGATCATGTGCTGATCAAATACAGTTCTAGGAACCCTGGCCTCTCTCTCTTTCTAACTAGCCTCCATTGGTGGAACTTGGTGTGGATCAGAGCTCCCGTCCCAGTGATTCGATCCAGACTGTTGGAGCAAGCGTTGGTGTGTGAAAGCAAGCAATCTATGATCATTCGCTGCGTTAGGAGCTTAGGCGAAGAGGTACACATAAACTTTCGCTTTTCATGTGTTTGGATCTATGTATGCTTAGATCAGTCTCTTCCTTCAGTTCATAAGAATATTGGAACTTATTATAACATATATGTTCATGTGATGAATGATTGTAGCGGTACTTTCAATCATGGCACAAAGTACTATCTTTTCGAACAGGGTCCAGAATTGGCCTTCTATCTACTGTGGGATTTTCACCAAGGATGACGTTGATTCGGTTGTCTTGAGTACTATAAATGGCTCTTTGTACTTGTGCGATCCAAGAATCAGGGGGACTAAGAAATGGCGCAAGAGGAAATGTAATGGGGGGAAGATTAATCCATACAGTGAGAGTCTTGCATCACTTGAATGATCAGGTAAACATCTAGACTTTCGCACAAATCAGTTACATATATTTAATTTTCTATGTGCTTGTGGTTGTCGGGATCTTTTAGTATTGGTACTTCGCACTAGCTGTAGTTTGATTTTCTGGCAGCCGGGTCATTGTGACATTCCTTCCTGTGCTGCTAAGTGGTGATCGAGGTAGCCACATTCGACATCCGGTAGTTGAATCATTTTTGAAGTTGTTAGGTCCGGACCTTATGAGTTACCACATACAGATTTTTTCTATTTTTGTTCAAGCTGGTAATCATCTGTACTTTTGAAAAGTGAAAACTCAAACAGTTTGCAGCTTTTTGCATGTAAAATTTTTATTCAAGGAGAAACTTCAAAAACCATAGATTCCCTGGGGTATACTTGCAGGGTTTTGACGTAGGTGACGCAGCGGAATAACAAAATTTAATTCGTATTCAAAGCCCACCAAGGATCACAGGAAGAGACATTCATAACATGATGAAGGACATAGAAGATGTGTACCTTTTGGTTCGGGAGATAACACGAAGAATAATGTCCTCGTCTCTACGGTTGAGCCACGTCTAGAGGTGAGACCTAGATCTTCCTTCTCCTAGTGCTAGATTGAACCGTAGGAAGAGGGAAGAACGAATCGAGGAACAAAGAGAGGGTTCAGCCTCTCTTTGTGGCCGACGGGTAAGGGGGCAGACGGCTAGGGGCTTCGGCCCCTAGCTTTTCTTGCTCTCTATCTTGCTTTTCTCTCCCACTCACTTATTTTATGAGCATTTGTTGTGGGAAGGAAGCTAGAACATCCTTTATATAGTCCAACAACTCCTTGTTAACTACATAAAGGCCCTTCCTAGTTCTACATGAACTTGGATTACTCCCTTCCTTGCATATATGCCCAACTAAGTTTGCAAGGTGTTGCAAAGTGATCCTTCTAATTAATTAATCATATTAATTAATACCAAATCTAGTTCAACTCTATTAGACGTGTGAACCCATAGGTTCTACTTAGCTGGTAGTAACTAATTACTAACATGGAGCGGTGTCTAGCAACACATCCATGCAACCGAACTAATAGAAATAAGTTAGTGATCCCGACAAACCTTTGTGCCCAATATCAGATATTGCACTATCCCTTTGTCTCCATATCCGAATTTGACACGAGATATAAATAGTCACACTGGTATATCCAATTTATAGTTCCTCGATCCTTGGAATATGCTTATGCAAGCAGATAACATCAATATCTCCATATTGATTTCTGAGTCTGGTCAGACATTCAATAAGCAAAATCCCTCGAGTGGCCATAGATATTTTCTCCCATTATGTGGGAGGGACAAATCCTCTCTACATCACTACGATCTCTTAGCTTGCTTCTTATTATGCCCGATAGCTATCTTTATAGTTTCCCGGTTAAGGCGCAACGTTGGATAACATCAAAGCATGATATTACACAACAAGAGTATCTAATGAATTCAAGTCTATGGATTGCAATTATATTAGGATTACGAGAAGCGATTGTGAATTTAACATAATCTAATGTATCCTTCTCATTGTGGGTCAATCCAGTATGCCATTACTCCCAATGCATACCCATGTGTTAGACTTGATATCTCCATATCAATCTACACACATACTAGTCTATATTTGATCGTCCTGTTGCCAATATAATGGACTAGGGATATTTCAGATAAACAACACATTGTATCTAAGGACTTCGTTATATTAAATATCACAGTAATTAATAAATGAATATTCTAGCCAAAAACATTGTTCATACTAAATATGAATTGCCTCTAGGGGACCTATTCCAACAGTCTCCCACTTGCACTAGAGCCAATTTGGTGCATCTCGTATGCCTATAGATCTTGCGTGCCCTTCATGCTTATGTCGCGCAAGTGGTTTGTGAGCGGATCTGAAAGATTGTCATCCGTTGGAATCTTGCGCATCTTCACATCTCCTCAATCGATCATATCACGAATAAGATGGAATATCCTAAGTACATGCTTTGATTTCTGGTGTGATCTTGGTTCCTTGGCTTGTGCGATCGCTCCAGAGTTGTCACAGTACAACTCTATGGGATCCATGATGCTAGGGACCACACCGAGCTCAGTGATAAACTTATTTATCCAAACTGCATATTTTTCTGGTTCCGCAGCGACAATGTACTCAGCTTCTGTTGTAGAATCAGCAACTGTCCCTTGCTTGGAACTCTTCCAGCTCACAGATCCTCCATACAGGCAAAAAAAGTATCGAGACTGCGATCTGGAGTCATCTTTGTTCTTGAACTCTTCCAATTACCGATGTATTTTAGGATGTTCTTGACAGCAATCCAGTGACTCTCACCCGGATTGGACTGGTATCTGATCACCATACTCAATGCGTATGATATGTCTGGTCTAGTACACAGCATGCCGTACATGATGGATCCTATGGCCGAAGCATAGGGTATCCTACTCATGCATTCCTTCTCAATCTCATTGGAAGGACAATCATTCTTAGAAAGAGTGACCCCATGCGACATGGGCAAGAATCCCTTCTTGGAATCTTGCATGTTGAACCTCTTCAACACATTGTCTATGTATGTACTTCGACTTAGGCCGAGTAGCTTTCTAGATCTATCCCTATAGATATTTATACCAAGTATATAGGCTGCATCTCCTAAGTCCTTCATTGCGAAACCCTTTCCTAGCCAATGTTTAACAGATTGCAAAGTAGGAATGCTATTTCCAATGATTAGTATGCCATCCACATACAAGACCAGAAATACTACAGGCTCTCACTAACCTTCTTGTAAACACAGGGCTCATCTTCGTTCTTGATGAAGCCAAACTCTTTGACCGCGTCATCAAAACGTTGATTCCAACTCCTAGATGCTTGCTTTAATCCATAAATGGATCTTTGCAGCTTGCAGACTTTATTGGCATTCTCTGGATCCTCAAAACCCTCCAGTTGTGTCATGTACACGTCCTCGAGGAGGTTCCCATAAAGGAACGATGTTTTGACATCCATTTGCCAAATCTCATAGTCATAGTATGCTACAATAGCAAGTAGGATTCCAATGGATTTAGTCATGGCGACGGGTGAAAAGGTCTCATCATAGTCAATACCATGAATCTGTCTATACCCTTTAGCAACCAATCGCCCCTTGTAGGCAACTACCTTTCCATCTATGTCGTTCTTCTTCTTGAAGCCCCACTTGCACCCTATGGTCCGAGCCCCTTCGGGTGGTTCCACCAAAGTCCATACTTTGTTGGTGTACATGGAATCCATTTCGGATCTCATGGATTCTAGCCACTTCTTGGAGTCTGCGCCTTTCATGGCCTTTGCGTAGATAGCAGGCTCATCATCCATGAGTGGTACATCATCGGGATCAGTCACGGGAAGTCCGTACTTCTCTGGCTCATGACGTACTCTTCCTGATCTAGAGAGTTCCTGTGTCACTTGGACAGGTTCTTCCACAACAACTTGTGGTTCCTGCTCATGTTCCATCATCGGTTCAGTGATTTGTGGTTCTTGAATTTGTTCAAGTTCTACGGTCCTCCCACTTGCTTCTCTAGAGATAAACTCTCTTTCTGGAAACACGCCGGTCCGAGCTACAAACACTTTGTTCTCGGTGGGATTGTAGAAATAATATCATTTGGTTTCCTTAGGATATCCCACAAATTTACACTTATCCGCTTTGGGCCCGAGCTTGTCTGTTTGTAAACGCTTTACATAAACATTGCAGCCCCAAATCTTCATAAACGACACTATGGGACGGTTCCCAGTTCATATCTCATATGGTGTCTTCATGAACGATTTGGATGGAACACGGTTAATGGTAAAAGCTGTCGTCATTAGAGCGTGTCCCCAAAATGATATGGAAAGATCCGTTTGAGACATCATAGATAGTACCATATCCAATAGTGTGCGATTCGTCCTCTCGGATACGCCATTCAACTGTTGCGTTATGGGTGGAGTGAGATGGGATACTATCCCACGATCTGATTGGAGAGCCTTAATACTTTTACCAAGTTGCTTCTCTACTTCATTCTTGAACTCTTTGAACAATACAAAGGATTCAGATTTGGCCTTCATAAGGTATATAAATCCATATCTAGTGAAATCATCAGTAAATGTGATGAAGTAGGTATAACCACCTTTGGCAGGCGTGGGGAACGGTCCACATACATCGGTATGTATGAGTGCCAGTAACTCACTAGTCCTCTCACCTTTCTTATTGAAAGGAGACTTTGTCATTTTTCCTAATAAACAAGATTCTCATGTCTCATATGATTCCAAATCAAATGATTCTAGAAGTCGATCCTTATGGAGTCTAGATATACGTTTCTCATTTATATGGCCTAAACGACAGTGCCATAGATATGTAAGATTTAAATCACTAGTTTTAATCCTTCTAATATTTATGTTATAAATTGGATTATTTAGATCAAGGATATAGAATCCATTAGACAAAAGTGCATACTATCAAAATAAATGGAGCAACACTTGTCCTTTATTGAAATAGTAAAACCCTTCTCGTCCAAACAATAAATGGAAATAATGTTTCTGCTCATAGCAGGCACATAAAAGAAATTGTCTAATTCTAAAAGAAGTCCAAAACGTAAGATAGTTCATAAATGCCTACAGCTAATGCAGCAACTCTTGCTTCATTCCCGACGAGCATATCTATCTCCCCTTTAGTCAATCTTCTACTTCTTTCCAAATCCTGCACATTTCGACAAATGTGAGAACCACATCTAGTATCCAATACCCAAGATGAAGAAATAGAAAGCTTGACGTCTATAACATAAATACCTGGTGGTGGTGGAATCACTATTCCAAGGTTCTTATCCTCCATATATTTAGGGAAATTCCTCGTCCAGTGACCCGGCTAGCTACATTAGTGACATTCACCTTCCACGGCCTCACAAGGCTTTAGGGTTTCCTTGGATTTTGCAACTTTCTTGCACTTTCCTTTGGAAGTAGAGGCAACTCCTTTGCCCTTCCTTTTATGTACCATCATTATGGCTTTTCCCTTTCCTTTTTTGATGCTCTATTCAGCAGTCTTCAGCATGTTCAACAAGTCTGGCAGAGTCTTACTAATCTCGTTCATTTTATAGTTCGTAATGAACTGGTTATAACTGTCAGGCAACGATTGCAAGGCAAGATCAGTAGCCAAATCCTGGCTAAGTGGGAACCCCATTCTCTCAAGGTTCTCAATGTTTTCGATCAATCGGAGTACATGAGGCCCAAATGGATTCCCCTCTTCAAGACTACTCTTGAACAATGCCTTGAAAACCTCATATCGCTCATGCCTTGCCTGTTCCTGAAAGAATTGTTTCAAGTGTATGATCATATCATAGGCCTCCATGTTCTCGTGCTGCTTCTGAAGCTCATCGGTCATGGTGCAGAGCATGAGGCAAGCCACGTCATTAGAATCATCAATATGTTTATGACGTGCCCTTACATCTGCTAGAACAGACTCATCCTGGGGTGGTCCTGGAATTGGAGTGTCCAAGACGTACAACTTATTTTCTTGCTTAAGGACAATACTTAAGTTTCTGTACCAGTCAAGGAAATTTGTTCCAGACAGTTTGTCCTTCTCAAGGACAGATCGCAGGGATGAAGTCGATGCGTTATTGTTTGCCATTTGGAATTCTACAAAACGAGAAATATGCAATTTTAGTATTTTGAACAACTTGACATTATTCAATAATGGCTAGATCATTAAATATAGCTCTCACTATTTTTCTCGGATTAATAGCCCTCACCATTAATGTGAAAAATATCATGTATAATTTCTAGTAGGTCCAAGATCCCTTTTGCACATCTTCTTGAGATTGCTTTCAAAAGTCACTCAAGAATTGGTTATTTAGGTAGGAACCGTTCCAATTGAATCCTATGCAACTATTGGTCCAATTAGGTGAATAACTCATTATTCTTTATCCTTTTGATAACGCCTAATTTTCATGCCTCTAGGTTCATCAATCCAATTGATTCTTACCCTGTTGCGTCAAATCTCTTGCTTTAACATACACACATTATTAGATTGTGTTGTCCGCAACACATCATGGTGAATTAAAATCGCCTTGCTTTGGCAGGCCCAAATTTCAATAGACCCTGATCATGAAGGGTGTTTAGGCAAGAGAAGGCAAAACGCAATATTCTATTTGAGGGATTTAATACTCATTATTTGTTTGGTTGATCCTATCAACATGATCTTCTTATTTGAATTGGGAAATACACAATAAAAGACCTTCTTTGTTTATTATTATCTTGTTAACGTTTTGCTGGTATCGCCATACACAGAAAAATAAATAACAAGACACAAATAATAAACATTGACAAAAGAAACATTAATGTGGCATGTATATGGCCTCTAGACTAAGATATTACGAAGCCAATGGTAATATCTATTTACCCTAAAGTGACAAGCTCATCTCCATGTGCTCGACCATATCCGCGCGCCTAGGGTAGGGAGTCTTCATCGTCTTTGTGTCTCCATGGTTCTCCGGTCTTCTTCTCCATGCTCTTGTCTATCATCTTAATATTTCTAATTCTAGCCTAACATCTAGAATAAATAAATAAATAAATAAAGCCTCACATGTTGAGGAGAAAAATGACCCGTAGGCCGTAAAACCTAATTAATTAATAAATTAAATAATCGGCTCGCATGCCGTAAAACTAAACCACAATGAAACACAAAACACATCCACAATCTAGGCCATATCCATCCACCATGCAACAAACCACATAATACAGTTAAAATTAATTTTAACGCGCTTGTTTAATTTTAGTTTAATTGGGTAATTAGGGTTACAAAGTTCCAAGGAGTCCCACCTATGCATAGGCCTAACCCCAAGGACCGCCGCTCGCCACCTTGGGCCAGCCCTAGGCTGGCAGCCCCTTGGTGGCCCGGGGCCTTGCTTGGCGCGCAAGGAAGATGGGCGGACAGCTAAGGTTTCGGCCCTAGTCTCCTTCCCTTCCTTCCTTGATTCCCAAGCTTGGTTGTTTCCATATGAATGTTTCTATATAATTGTTTCCATAATTGAAAAACCCAATTTCCAATTATGTGCCCATGAACCCTAATTTTCAAGAACCCAATTGATCACATCATTTGTGATTAAACTCACTAATTTACACATCCAATGTTAAATTATATCTTCTTTATATTGAATCAAATTCAATTTGCATCTACTATGCCAATGAATTTTAGTTTTCGCGTAATATGAGTATAACGGTGTATAAACTGAAATCTTAACACATAAAATCTTGTTATGCACTACGACACGTGGCTGTGACACCACTGCTGGGTTTTGACGTAGGTAACGCAGCGGAATAACAAAATTTAATTCCTACTCAAAGCCCACCAAGGATCACAGGAAGAGACATTCATAACATGATGAAGGACATAGAAGATGTGTACATTTTGGTTCGGGATATCACACGAAGAATAATGTCCTCGTCTCTATGGTTGATCCATGTCTAGAGGTAAGATCTAGATCTTCCTTATCCTAGTGCTAGCTTGGACCGGAGTAAGAGGGAATAACGAATCAAGCAACGAGGAACAAAGAGAGGGTTCGGCCTCTCTTTGTGGCCGACGGGTAAGGGGGCGGACGGCTAGGGGCTTCGGCCTCTAGCTTGTCTTTCCCTCTCTCTTGCTTTTCTCTCCCACTCACTTATGTTATGAGCACTCGTTGTGGGAAGGAAGCTAGAGCATCCTTTATGTAGTCCAACAAATCCTTGTTGACTACATAAAGGTCCTTCCTAGTTCTACATGAACTTGGATTAGTCCCTTCCTTCCATATTAGTCCTAATAAGTTTGCAAGGTGTTGCAATGTGATCCTTCTAATTAATTAATCATATTAATCCCAAATCTAGTTCAACTCTATTAGACGTGTGACCCCATAGGTTCTACTTAGTTGGTAGTAACTAATTACTAACATGGAGCGGTGTCTAGCAACACATCCATGCAACCCAACTGATAGAAATAAGTCAGTGATTCCGGCACACCTTTGTGCCCAATATCACATATTACACTATCTTTTTGTCTCCATATCCGGATTGGACACGAGACATAAATATTCACACTCGTATATCCAATCAATAGTTCCTCGATCCTGGGAATATGCATTTGCAAGCAGATAACATCGATATCTCCATATTGATTTATCTGAGTCTGGCCAGATTCAATAAGCACCATCCCTCAAGTGGCCATGGATATTTGCTCTAATTATGTGGGAGGGACAAATCCTCTCTACATCACTACGATCTCTAAGTTTGCTTCCTATTATGCCCGATGGCTATCTTTATAGTTGCCCGATAAAGGCGCAACGTTGGATAACATCAAAGCATAATATTCCACAACTATAGTATCTAGTGACTTCAAGTCTAAGGATTGCAATTATATTAGCACTACGAGAAGCGATTGTGACTTTAACATAATCTAGTGTATCCTTCTCGTTCTGGGTCAATCCAGTATTGCTTTAATCCTAATGCATACCCTTGTGTTAGACTTGATATCTCTATATCAATATACACACATAATAGTCTATATTTTATCATCCTGTTAACCAATATAATGGACTAGGGTTATTTAAGATAAACAACACATTGTATCTAAGGACTTCATTACATTAAGTATCACAATAATTAATAAATGAATATTCTAGCCAAAAACATTATTCATACTAAATATAGATTGCCTCTAGGGAACCTATTCCAACAATACTTGATTTACCTTTTGTTATTTTTATCAAAATACAAACCTGATGTCGAGTCATATGTTAAATTAGCCTTTATAGTGGTCAGTTGATTTTGTAGGGTGAATTACATTCTAACATCCGATATCACAATTCCTACCTTATTTTTCAAGTGTGAAAATATCAGTACTTTAATCCGAAAAGCTCTCCCCTCCCTCCTACTTTCTTCCATTCCTCCCTTATTTTTAGGATCTTGTCCTGGTTGGTAGTTATCTCCTCTCTTGGAGATAACTGTTAATTATTTTTAAACTAGAGCAGCAGTTACGTCCTTCGGAAGGAGGTAACTTCTCCTTGATCATCGGGATTCAGTTTCTATAGGATTCTGATTATTTTAATCAGTCTCCTGCTTTCACCATTGTCCTAGTTATTTTGTTTCAAACCATTCTAAGTCACTTCACCACCACTTTCATGAGTACCTCACGCAAAAAAACCGTACTCCTCCATACGACGGAAAAACTACCGAAGAAATTGATGAGATGTTGTCTCATCTACGCATCACTGATAAGGAGAGGCAAGGGTGTAAGATCAAAACACGAATCTCTTGTTGAAGGCCAAGCCTTGTTTCGTCGTAGTATCTTTGGCAAGATAATTACTACGGAAAACATCAGCATAAGCCACCTGAAGGATAAGATGGCCAGAGCCTGGGATGATCCTCATGGATTTGCTGTCAACCCACAAGGGGGTGGTGTCTTCCAATTTGTTTTTCAACGTGAGGATCAGATCGAGTTTGCTATGGAGAATCAACCCTGGTATTACCGGGGTGATACGGTGGTTTTGGAGGGAGGGTTTCCCTGGAAAAAAATGAAAAGTCTTCGTTATAATGAGGCTTTCATTTGGGTCCAGGTTTGGGGTTTACCACCAGATTGCTTCACTAAAGCAGTTGGCTATGACATAGGGTCTATCTTAGGATCAGTGAAACAAGTGGATTTTCCAACCAAAGGGCCATTGGCAGGACGTTGTTTGCGGATCAAAGCTCTTATAAACATTCATGAATCACTTCTAAGAATGGCCTATATAAGTATTGCTGAGGATAGGGTTGAATGTGTTCTACTTCGCTACGAAAAACTACCAAATCTATGTAGTTTTTGTGGTGTTATGGGACACGAAGCCCGAGAGTGAAGCGGTCCTTGCTGTGGGCTGTCCTATTGAAGATGTTCCTATCCTTTACGGTGCTTGGATGGACGCTGTTGCGATGCTTAATTTTGTTCTCGGGTATAATGATGATATCTCCACTGCTTTTGGACCCTCGACTCTGTCTCCCGAAGAAAGACAGTTGAGGTACAACAACGAAACGAGGGACCAACACAGGGATTTCACCGGTGGGAGTGTAGAAGAGTCTGAGCCAGAACCAGATCCATCTACGGAAGAGGGACAGTTTCTCCTTCGTCAAAAGGAGAAGGAGTCTCACTTGGAGTATTTGGCAGAGATGCGTGATGTAGACACCGGACAAGATGAATATTCGACAGATGCGGATCTCTACGGAAAAGGGTACAAGGATAAGGCAGTATCATCTTCGGTGGCTGTGAATCAGAATAAGAAAAAGGCAGTGACCGCGGGTAAGAAACTTCTGGCCCATAAGGAGGTTTCTGATGATATTATTGAATCGTCATTTGTTGGTGATAAGCGTGTTTCAGATGAAGCAGATTCAAGCACAATTTCCTCCAAAAATCCAAAATTCGGGAATCGAGACTTTTCTCTTCCCACAAATTCGGCAGAGGTTGGTTGCGACCAACCCTGCCGTTCGCAATGAGGATTTTCGGGTGGAACGTTAGAGGTTTAGGGAGTTCCTCTACATTCCATAATCTAAACTCTCTTCTTAAGGAGAAGAAGCCGGAAATTGTTTTTCTCTCTGAAACTAAGCTTCTTTCTCCAAAGGCGGAGGAAATTAAGTTCAAGCTGGGGTATGGGAATGGTTTACATGTACCCAGAATTGGTTTGGGTGGTGGTCTATCACTTCTGTGGGATAGATTGGTTGATGTGCATATCTTGTCCTATAATAGATACCACATTAACGGCTTTGTTCGTCCACTGGAGAAAACAAACAAAGGGTTCTACATCACTGGGTTCTATGGTGACCCAGTGACTAGTAGACGCAGGTTATCGTGGGACCTTTTAAGAAGACTTAATCCTGGAGTTGGTTTGCCCTGGATTGTTTTGGGTGACTTTAATTAGATTCTGAGCAGTCATGAAAAATCTGGAGTTAATGAACGCAGCATTCAACAGATGCAAGATTTTAATAATGTGTTGGAGGATTGGGACCTCTTCGATATGGGTTTTAGTGGGCCATTGTTCACCTGGAACAATGGGAGGCCAGAATCATATAGTGTTCGTGAAAGGTTACATCGCGCAGTTTGTACTTACACTTGGGATGCTTTATTCCCTTTCTCTGAAGTCGAAGTCATTCAATCAACCGGATCGGACCACTTACCATTGCTGATCACGGTGATGGACGAATCTTTGCTGCCTCAAGCACCACACAGGTTTATGTTTGCTGCTGAATGGACTCGATTGGATGAATGCCTATCCCTGATCGAACAGGTATGGACTCAACCTTCTCCTACTTCTACTTATTTATACATTATTCCAGAAAAAATTAAATATATTACATCAAAATTACAAATCTGGGGTAAGTCAAATTTCCAAAAAAAAAGCAGGAGAAAAAAGCGATGCTTCGTGAATTGGATGTGTTGGATAAGAGCCCTCAAACTGTTGCAAACCTGGATAGGAAAAAGCATGTTACTGTTAGTTTGAATCAGTTAATTACGGAAGAAGAAATAAAGTGGCAACAAGCCTCTCGTGTAAATTGGCTCCGGGAAGGTGATCTAAACACAAAGTACTTTCAGAAACAGTTTCAAGAAAGGAAGAAGAAAAACAGAATTTCAAAAATTAAAGATCATGCCGGTAATGTTTTTCATCAACAGGAACAAATTAAAGAGTGTTTCCAAGATTATTTTTCCAAGTTGTTCACTTCTTCTAATGCTGATTTCGAACAAGCTATTGATTCTGTAATGCCTCGTGTTTCTCAAGACATGCTTACAATTTTAACTGCTACTTATACTAGCTCTGAAATTCAAGATGCTCTGTTTTCTATGCACCCTACTAAATCACCTGGTCCGGATGGACTTCCTGCAATTTTCTATCAAAAATATTGGCCTATTTTAGGGAATGATGTCACTAACTATTGTCTTTCTTTCTTGAACAATGGTGGGGATATTTCGAGTATAAACAAGACTTGTATTGTTTTAATCCCTAAAATATGTGATCCCATTCTTACAACCGATTTTCGACCTATTAGTTTATGTAACGTTATTCATAAAATTATTTCAAAAACTTTGGCTAATAGACTCAAGAATTTACTCCCCTCTTATGGACCCTTCTCAATCTGCTTTTATAAAGGGGAGACTTATTTCTGATAATGCAATTATTGCACTTGAGACCCTGCATACTATTCATAATCAAAAATAAAAAACTGGTTCCTTTTCGCTAAAATTAGACATGGCAAAGGCTTATGATAAAATAGAATGGAACTTTTTGCATAAAATTCTTCTTAAGTTGGGCTTTCCTGAAGTATTTCTTAGTCGTATTATGACCTACATCTCTACAGTTACCTTTTCAATCCTGGTTAATGGTCATGCTACGACAGCTTTTGCTCCAACTCGTGGTATTAGACAAGACGATCCTATTAGCCCTTATTTGTTTGACATTTGTACCAAGGGGCTTATTTGTCTTATAAATCAGTCTATTAACCAACGTATTCTTAGAGGTGTTAGAGCAGGACAATTTTCTCCGTATATTACTCAGCTTTTATTTGCGGATGATTGTATGTTTTTTTCTCGTGCTACTTTGGATGATGCTATCACTTTAAACTCAATATTGTATCAATATTGTATGTCTTCTGGTCAAACAATCAATAACGATAAATCCATGCTTGTGTTTGGCCGCTGACCAAATTAAAGTTAGCATCTCCCAAATTTTGGAAATCCCTATTGCTGACAAACACAACACTTATCTTGGTCTACCTACCATTTCAGGGCGTAAAAGACCAATCTTTTTCAAAGATATGAAGGCAAAAATTTGGAGAAAAATTAATGGTTGGAAAGAGACTTTTTTATCCCCAGCTGGTAAGGATATTTTAATAAAATCTATTTTGCAGTCCTTACCAACCTATATAATGTCAGTTTATCTCCTTCCAAAAACTTTGTGCAATGAAATTCAACAACTTTTTGCTAAATTTTGGTGGAGTAATAATATTGACAAAAGGAAAATTCACTGGAAAAACTGGGATTATTTATGTACACCCAAAAATATTGGTGGCCTGGGTTTTAGACATCTTCATGCTTTTAACATTGCCCTCCTAGGTAAACAAGTCTGGCGTATTTTTCAAAACCCAAACTCCTTAATTGCTAGAGTTCTCAAGGGCAAATATTTTCTTCATACTTCTATTATTAATGCTGAAGCTAGACGGTCTTGTTCAAACATTTGGACGGGTCTTGTTTATGCCAAAAACATTGTTTTTCAAGCAGCCAGACATGGGATTGGTAATGGTCTCAATACTTTAGTTTATGAAAACAGATGGCTTCCAGTTGGATTTGGAAGAAAACCTTTGAGTTCTCCGTCTTTGCCAAATCATTTTAGAGTAGCAGATCTTATAAGCCCTGATTTTACTTGGAATAAAACCTTAATTGACTCTCATTTTTCTGAAGATGAAGCTGCCCTCATCATCAACATTCCTTTTCTAAATCCTTATCAAAATGATTTTCTGGTTCGGACTCAAACTAATACTGGAACGTACACTGTTAAATCAGCTTATCATGCTGCTTATTCTATTTTGTATCCAAATCAAGGGGCTTCTCAATTCTGCAGTTCTAGTACTAATCAGAACATTTTGTGGAATAACATTTGGTCCTCTGTGGTGCCTGGTAAAATAAAAAAATTCTTTTGGCGCCTTATGCATAACTGTATCCCTACTAAACAGAGACTAAGACAAAGAGGGGTTGATTTACCTGTTAACTGTTGTTATTGTCCCTCTGGTATTGAGACAAATTCTCATTTGTTCTTCGATTGTGTTTGAACACAAACACTTCTTCAATCTCTTGTCCTAGATCTGCAAATAAAAAACAATGGCTTACCTTTTCTAACTCAAATCAGGTATATTTGTATGAATTTAAAGAAAGCCAAGAGAAATCTGTTTATGCATGTTATGTGGCTAATTTGGATTTCCAGAAATAGAAAAGTGTTTCATTGTGCAGATAAAAGTGAAGATGATCTTGTTGTTGAAGCGATTAGTGCAAATGAAGAGTTCACGAATACTTATCTGTTTGGGGAAAATATTCATGCAGGAATCCAAACGCCTTCTCCAAGACGATGGGTTCCTCCGCCTCAGGGTCAACTGAGACTGAACACAGACGCCGCGATCTCTCTTCAAGATCGAAGATCTGGTGCGGGAGCAGTACTCCGAAACTCTGAAGGAAACTTTGTGTTTGGGTGTGAATTTCCCATACCTTTCTCCTCAAATCCGATAATAGCTGAAGCGTATGCCCTTTTAGAAGAAACTAAGAGAGCTTATGGTAGAGGATTTCGCCATTTCCTCACAGAAACGGATTCACAGAATCTGGTTTGTAAGATCGCTAAAGGGAAAGAGAGAGAAGAAGAAGGAGGATCTGAAGAGGAGCGGCTCATCTCTAAATGTGGAAAGATAGTGAGCAACTTAACTAGTTGTAACCCTACTTTCTCTGGAAAGTACGGAAATACCCTTGCCCACTCTTTTGCTAGATTGGGTATGTCTACTTCTATTCCTATGTATTGGGCTATAACTTGCTTTTCTATTGTACTGGATGTGTGGGCTATTGATAAAGCCTCCATGACTTAAGTATTAAATAAAGTTTGCTTTGAAAAAAAAAAAAAAATCCGATATCACTAAAAATGTAATCAACGAAAAAATAATTAGAAATATATCTCAACAGAGGTTGGTTTATTTCTTATGGTATGAACACCAAAATACAAGATCAACGAGTCCCCAGTTACCCGACACTTCATAAGCCAGAGGATGAAGTAAAGTATTATAACTTACATGAATTACATGTGGGTAAAGAAACTACAAAGTCCCCTTTATCAATAATCATTCAACGGGCCCTATACCTGAAAATCTTTAATATAATTCCCTTTATGATGAGATAATTAAAGTCATTTTTTATAAATATTGAAACGGTTTGAATTTTGCAATCATAAATATTGAAACTGTTTGAATTTTGCAAACATAACTCCGCAGAACCCAATCACAGCCTTCACTCCGACCACAACCCTAAACCGAGACCCACGAATCTCCCCGCAGCCTCCGTGATGATAGCAAAAGGCTATCACACACACACACACAAACAGTTACACACACAAACACGCCAGTTGGGTTCTTCCACAATTGAGTTCTCAATCCATTAACCATCAAAAATTATTCAGGACATTATTTATGCAGAGATTAACTATTTTAAAAGAAACCTACCTTCACCCAAAGAACTATTTAATACGCTACCCTCCCCCTAAAAACAAGTAATGACATAAAAAGACAAAAAGAAATAACACCAATTAATACTACTTCCTAACATAGTCTTCAACGTAACCCGGAGGGCGTCATGCTCGATGTCCACGTCTCGGAGCCGTGTAGCCCGTTGGATGTGCATCCGTATCAACTCCCTCGGGATAACAACCGTCTTGTTCTTAAGGAGAAAGTAGTAGCGGTGTGCGCCCAAAACGGCTTTTGTTATACCCTGCAAGACCAACCATGAATCCCCATGCTTAACCTTCATTGTCATTTTGGCGTAATCTGTAATGGCTTCGCCGAATTGTTGAAGCCACTGCTGTCACATCCCCCTCCCGCCGACCCCGATTAGCGATTAATAAAACTTGCGTTAACGGGAGGAGGGCGCGACATGTAGGTGAGGCCGTGACTCGTCGAGAGGCTAAATAAGTTATTTATAAAAAATCTAGTGATAAAAGTTTCAAAAAATAACTTTGCGGAAGCGTAAATAACAAATTCACTTGGGGTCGTCTTGATAAACAATTTGAATTGTAAAGAAAAGAAAGTTGAATCTTGAAAATAAATACCATTTTGTCCTCTCGACTCATAACGTAAGCAGAGCATAAAATTCGGGAAATGTTCTAAGTATCATACAAGGGCTCATACAAGGTCGTGTATACATAATTACATAAATTTTACATTCTAAAAAAAAGTTAAGAACATGTATTGTACAATTTCTCTAAGTCGCCTAACAAATTTGCAACATTTAAGCACATAAACATCATCCGTCCAACAAGCCAACACATAAAGTTAACACCAAGCTACTTCTTGCTATTTACGTGTCCTTATAACCTGAAAAGAAAGTTAATTTTAAAGGGGTGAGCTCAACTAGCTCGGTGAGTTACATCTACGCCCCTCCGTAGGTTTGAAAACAAGAAAGGGCTAACTTTCCCCTGGAGCGTTATGAACATAATGCATAGCCATACATACATACATATACTTGTGGAACTTGGAAAATAGTTACATTCATAAACACAACTTGTAACATAAAGAGAGCATAACGTAAAACATAGCTTGAGTCGTGTACAATCATATTGTTCCAAGTAGGAACCTTGCTTTTTCTCGCCTAGAGACCTTATCATACTTAAACGTGGTTTCTTAGTTTCTTATTTTATGGCCCGTGATAACTTTCGTGACTTAACATAACATAGGGACATGTCCATCGCCGCGACCCTTGAGCCGACGCGTGCCTGCCTATATTGCCCCGGCAAAAGGGCAGTAGCCTGCCTATACCCGACAGGGGGTTTCACTCCGGAACCGTGGCCTTTCTGAAAACCGTGTTTTAGCTTATGAAATGTTTATTTTATTTGTTAGCATCCATGGGGGCATAAATATTTCACTCTTGTTAAAAGCATACATACATACTAGTTGGGACAACATGAACATACTTAACTTCGTAAGAAACTTGAGGGTAGGTACAAACTTTGGGACGTAGGGTAACTCACCTTGCGGCTTAAGCCATTCATTTTATATTTCTTAGTCCAATTTCGAAAACTTTGAGCACGTGATCATCAACTCCGTCGTCACATAACTAGCAAATGATGCTACAAATCACACATATTATCACTTAGCACGAAATCATTCCAAACATATCACGTAATCACTTAGCATGTACTCATTCAAACATAGCACATAATCACTTAGCATGAAATCATTCCAAACATAGAGCATGCCTAAATCACTTAGCTAAATGATACTAGTCTTATGAATGCAAATAAACTAACTTTTCTCATATTCATATCTAGGACCTTGTACTTCTTATTAGATGCGTATGACATGTCTAATGAAACACATAAATGCAAGATGAAAAATATTGATCTAAAAATTAACTTACACAAGATAGCTCTAAGAAACTTGACAAACTTCTAAATCATGCTTATAAGAAAATTGTACGATCGGTAGTACAAAAATTCAGAGGTGGCTCAAAATAATCATTTGGGACCTCAACTTTTGACATAACATAGATAAAGAGTATGTTAATAACATATAAAAATATCAAAAAATTTAAAAACTTCTAAATGTTTTAAAACATTAACTTTCTGATCTATTTAGGTGTAAAACGGAGGCTGAAAAGCGGTCTTGGGTGTAAATTCAAAAAATATTCGTATAAATTCCAAATATTATAAATTTTTTATAGTAGGTAATTAACATGTCTGGGAACAACATATCCTAATTTTATAAGCATTGGACAAGAATAAGTACATGAAATCTATGAAAAACCTCTCTGATCTGGGTTGGGCAGAGTGTTAAAACAGAAACGCTTTTTGGCCGATTAAAAATTAAATACAAGTCCAATGTATCTGATAGTTTTACTGTCAAAACATTACATACAAATGCATAAACTGCAAAATGTTTACATGATTTTCTGAAATGTTTATATATTTTTCCTAATTTCGTGAAAATAGGCTCAAAACATGAACTTTATAGTTTTCTATACTTCAAAACTTATTGCATGAAAGAATTGATCTACCAAAATATGAAATCACACCAACACAAGCTCTAAATCACATACATATCACTACTCATAACATATTCTTACATGAACCAAAGAGCTTTTACCCAACAAACCCACTTTTCCGCATGCATGTATGAAGATCCTAAGGATGATCATGAATCAAGAACATGCAATCATAAATTCACCATGCTTTCATATGAATGAGATGATCCATTCTAAAATTTTTCTTAAAATTATAAAAAACTAACATGCAACTAAGATCAAGCACTTTTCATACCAAGAACATGAACTATCAACAAATTGAACACATAAAAAGAAGAAAAATTGCTTACTTGTTAGCCTTAAGAGGGATTAGACATTGATTTTGGGTTCTTGGAGCTTGTATGAGCATAGATTCCTTAGTAAGAAGAAGAAGAAAAAGGCTCCCCCGATGCATAATATTACATTGGACTTGAGTTTCTCATGAATTGAGTTGTAGAAAATGGAGTTTTGGGGGTGTTTTGTGATGGTTAACGCCCAAATCCGGGAATAGTACTTGAAGAGAGAGAAGAGAGCATTCAAGAAATGGTCTTGATGAGGAAGAAGCAAAATGAAGATATTGAGAAACATGTCCATGATGGTGGGGGTTGGTGATGTATAAAAAATTCACATATCATGCTAGCATAGGAATATTATAATTTTGAAATGAACTTGACTTGTATGAAAATCCCACTCGTCGCATATAAACACTCCAATTAGAACAAAGGCATGCTATATTTTTTTTTAATAAAGATCATGAATAATCTAGAAACATATCAAACTCAGTGTTCATGATTCTCACATAACATGTACATGCATTTAAACATATATCACCTTGTATACAAGAAAGACGTGTCGTGAAAGTATACGGATCACATAAACATGCTCATCATACCATAGCATTTCATGACATAACATTTCAAATATCCTGCTTATCACTTTACTTTAGACATGAAACCTAGCTATTTACACTATATAAAAAAAAAAAAAAACAAAAAAACAAAAAAAAAAAAACCGTCAAGTTATAACGATGCAACCATACTTATACATGAACCCTTGGCATATGCATGTTCCTTATCTTGTTCTTATGAGGCATGGTGGTAAGTTACTCATATTGTCATGGGGGATTTTTAGCCGCCATGTTAATTCCTTGTGTCATGCATGACTATTGAAAGATGGATATATGATTTTAAAGCAATCACACATAATTCAAACTCACATATCATAAAGAATCATCTAACATCATCCATGATCGTGCATAACAACTTATACATAATTCACAAAAGCATTTAGAGAAGCACTTAGCCACATACGTCAAATTGAAATGATATAAACATGGGATCTAACTTCTGATCTTGAGCCTTTTAAATATTAGTGTCATACTAACATAGTATAGAATTATGCACATAACATACGTACACATAAACTTTCACATAAGTAACCACATAATGGGTTTCTAAGGTTCGTTAATCTTAGGTATCTACAACCTAATGCTCTGATACCACAAATGTCACATCCCCCTCCTGCCGACCCCCAATTTCGATTAATAAACTTGCATTAACGGGAGGAGGGTGCGACATGCCGGTGAGGCCGTGAATCGTCGAGAGGCTAAATAAGTAATTTATAAAAAGCCTCGTGATAAAAGTTTCAAAAAAATAACTTTGCGGAAGCGTAAATAACAAATTCACTTTGGGTCGTCTTGATGAACAATTTGAATTGTAATGAAAAGAAAGTTGAAACTTGAAAATAAATACCATTTAGTCCTCTCGACTCATAACGTAAATAGAGCATAAACTTTGGGAAATGTTCTAAGTATCATACAAGGGCCCATACAAGGTCGTGTATACATAATTACATAAATTTTACATTCTAACAAAAAGTTAAGAACATGTATTGTACAATTTTTCTAAATCGCCTAACATATTTGCAACATTTAAGCACATAAACATCATCCGTCCAACAAGCCAACACATCAAGTTAACGTCAAGCTACTTCTTTCTTCTTACGTGTCCTTATAACCTGAAAAGAAAGTTGATTTTAAATGGGTGAGCTCAACTAGCTCAGTGAGCTACACCTACGCCCCTCTGTAGGTTTGAAAATAAAATAGGGCTAACTTTCTTGTGGAGCGTTATGAACATAATGCATAGCCATACATACATACATATACTTGTGGAACTTGGAAGATAGTGACATTCATAAACACAACTTGTAACATAAAGAGAGAATAACGTAAAGCATAGCTTGAGTCGTGTAAAATCATATTGTTCCAAGTAGGAACCTTGACTTTTTCTCGCCTAGAGACCTTATCATACTTAAACATGGTTTCTTAGTTTCTTATCCTATGGCCCGTGATAACCTTCGTGACTTAACATAACATAGAGACATGTCCATCGTGGTGAGCCGTGAGCCGACGCGTGGCTGCTTATATTGCCCCGACAAAAGGGTCGTAGCCTGCCTATACCCGACAGGGGGTTTCACTCCGGTACCGTGCCCTTTTCTGAAAACCGTGTTTTATCTTATGAAATGTTTATTTTATTTGTTAGCATCCATGGGGGCATAAATATTTCTCTCTCGTTAAAAGCATACATACATACTAGTTGGGACAACATGAACATACATAACTTCGTAAGAAACTTGAGGGTAGGTACAAATATTGGGAGGTAGGGTAACTCACCTTGCGAGCTTAAGCCATTCATTTTATATTTCTTAGTCCAATTTTGATAACTTTGAGCACGTGATCATCAACTCCAACGTCACATAACTAGCAAATGATGCTACAAATCACACATATGATCACTTAGCACAAAATCATTCCAAACATATCACATATTCACTTATCATGAACTCATTCAAACATAGCACATAATCACTTAGCATGAAATCATTCCAAATATAGAGCATGCCTAAATCACTTAGCTAAATGATACTAGTCTTATGAATGCAAATAAACTAACTTTTCTCATATTCCTATCTTGGACCTTGTACTTCTTATTAGATGCGTATGACATGTCTAATGCAACACATAAATGCAAGATGACAAATATTGATCTAAAGAGTAACTTACACAAGATAGCTCTAAGAAATTTGACAAACTTCTAAATCATGCTTATAAGAAAGTTGTAACTATCGGTAGAACAAAAATTCATAGGTGGCTCAAAATAATTATTTGGGACCTAAAATTTTGACATAACATAGATAAAGAGTCTATTAATAACATATAAAAATATCAACAAATTTTAAAACTTCTGAATGATTTAAAACATTAACTTTCAGAGCTATATAGGTGTAAAACAGAGGCTGAAAAGCGGTCTTGGGAGTAAATTCATAAAATACTCATATAAATTCCAAATATTATAATTTTTTTACAGTAGGTAGCTAACATGTCTGGAAACAGCATAACCAAATTTGATAAGCATTGGACAAGAATAATAACAAGAAATCTATGAAATACCTCTATGATCTGGATTGGGCGGAGTGTTACGTTAAAACAGAAATGGTTTTTGGCCGATTAAAAAATAAATACAAGTCCAATGTATCTGGAATTTTTATTGTGGAAACATTACATACAAATGCATAAACTGTAATTTTTTTTCATAATTTTCTTAAATGTTTATATATTTTTCCAAATTTCGTGAAAATAGACTCAAAACATGAACTTTATAGTTTTCTATACTTCAAAACTTATTGCATGAAAGAATTGCTCTACCAAAATATGAAATCACACCAACACAATATCTAAATCACATACATATCACTACTCGTAACATATTCTTACATGAACCAAAGAGATTTTACCCAACAAACCCACTTTTGCACATGCATGTATGAAGATCCTAAGGATGATCATGAATCAAGAACATGCAATCATAAATTCACCATGCTTTCATATGAATGAGATAATCCATTCTAAAATGTGTCTTAAAATTATGAATCACTAACATGCAACTAAGATCAAGCACTTTTCATACCAAGAACATGAACTATCAACAAATTGAACACATAAAGAAGAAAAATTGCTTACTTGTTAGCCTTAAGAGGGATTAGACATCGATTTTGGGTTCTTGGAGCTTGTTTGAGCATGGATTCTTGAGGAAGAAGAAGAAAAAGACTCCCCCAATGCATAATATTACATTGGACTTGAGTTTCTCATGAATTGAGTTGTAGAAAATGGAGTTCTGGGGGTGTTTTGTGAGGGTTAACCCCCAAATCCGGGAATAGTACTTGAAGAGAGAGAAGAGAGCATTCAAGAAATGGTCTTGATGAGGAAGAAGCAAAATGAAGATATTGAGAAACATGTCCATGATGGTGGGGGTTGGTGATGTATAAAAAATTCACATATCATGCTAGCATAGGAATATTATAATTTTGAAATGAACTTGACTTGTATGTTGAAAGAGATTTATGATTTACTTGTTAGTTGGTTAAATAATGCAAAATCTAATAATAGAGAGGTTGATACATAACAACTCAAAGTTTGGAAAACATTACAAATTTACATGAAGTTTTGGGCCAAACTATGAATTTAATTCTAATTTACAAGTTGGCACAACATAACATACTTGAAATATTTTCTTTAAACTCTAGCATACTTCATAAAATATTAATCTTAACACAAAAATTTAGAAAATACAAATATCACTTAATACATAAACATGCAACATAAATATGAGGGTTACTACAACTTTACCCCCAAAATGACTTGCGATCCTTGGAATTCCCAGAGTAACAATTCAGCCGAAAACGTGTTCCCCTAAAGATCAATCGCAACTTCACCACAAGTAGTATCACAATGGATATAGTCCCCATTACCCACTGCAACCTTGAAAGCTGGGGTGGCCTTAAGTGGCAACTGCAACTTCTCGGCCAACTCAGGATGGATGAAGTTGTGTGTCGCTACGTTGTCGATAAGAACAAATACCTCGTGACCTCCTATGTACCCTAGGATTAGTAGAGAAGTCATCTGATCACTGCTGACCAGTGTGAAAATACTGGAGGCATCAGAAGCAATGACGTACTCTTCCTGAGGCAGCGGAACAGTGTCGTCGCATCCCAGAAGTAAAAACTTCCCATCGCACTTGTGACCGCGATAATACCGCTGATCGCAATTTTAGCATAAACCTTGTCTCTTCCGTTCCTGTTGTTCAGTCAGTGTGAGTCACTTGATCGGCGGTGTGGACACAACTGGAGTAGGAGCTTTGGTCTGAGACACTACTGTCGAGTGCGCATGAACCGGTGTTGAGGAAACTGTAACTGCAGTTGGCGCTCGAATTGCGTCCAATTTACGAGCGAGACTAAAGGCGGCAGTGATGGTTTGCGGGTTACGCAATGTCCACTCACTCCCTAATGGTGGCTGAAGTCCAGAAGAAAAAATCGAAATCAGCTGGTCGTCTGACACCGTGTCAATTTTGTTCAGCAACTTTTCAAAATCGTTCTGATAAGCTAAGACCGTCGTGTGCTACTGAAATTTAGACAATTGTCCAAAATAATGATGATAATAATCGTTATAAAAACGAATTGTTACCTCCTTAAGGAAAGCAGCCCACATGGTGAACCAAAATCTGGCCTCGCGATAACGAAACTAGTAAGCCGCATCACCATCCAATAAGACTCTGACGAGTTGTAGTCGTCTTGTAGACGGAATCTGATTATAATTGAAATATTTTTGAACTTTAAACACCCAAGTATGAGGGTCTATACCTGAAAAATTCAGCGGTTAACCCTTAATTTATGTCCTCGCTCCTCGAGTCGAGGTGAGCGACGATTGCCGTACACAGGCTTTTCGTGGCCATCCCAATTATCAGGGACGTCGTAGTGCAGTCCGTAGGGGGCCCAACGATCCTCGTAATGATCAATTCGGCGCCAACCGACGTTCGGAATGGTAGCCGCAGGGGAAGGAGCCCAAAACGACCAGCAGCGAGTGTTGTGTTGCTGGTAACCAACGATGTCTTCGTTGTCGAAGGCAGGGAGGCGGAGTCTTGGAGGAAATCCTTCTGTTGCTGCAGTCAGATTCGTGCCCATAATTTGGCAGGTTTGGTACCCTGCCCCAATTGGAGTCGGGTGACCGAATCGGGTCAGGTGTTTGTTGCCGGTCGGGCGAAAACCATATCTGGGTCTGGGTGGGAGGTCTTTATCAATTGGCCCGTCAAATTCGTCGTCTTCAAAGCCAGAAGTCTGAATCGGCCAATCAGAAAGTAGGGCGAGTGGTGCACGATGGTGGCGACCATGTTGGATGGCGGCGCTAGTACCGGCATGGAGATCGCCGGTGGTCAAGTCGGAGGCGGTCTTGCCTCTGTTTAGTCGAGGATTTGGGAGATCGCCTGTTATGCTGCCGGAGATCAGGGCAGCGCGCTCGGTAGCAGCGATGCGGTCGACGCCTTGTGGGTCAACCAGGGACGGCGCCGTCTGAGCCGTGGTCGCTGTAGGTTGGGCCGGTGGTTGGCGCTCCACAGTGAAGCCGCGATTGTTGAATGTTGTGTCCTAGAGGGTGTTTTGAGCGGAGAAGTGCCGTTCTAAGTCGTCATTAATATCTGTCTTCATACGATGCAATTCCCCTGTCATCTTTTTCATCATCTCTTCCTTGAAATATTGGTTGATTGCTTGAAGAGAATCCGCTGTTATGGCCTTAGTGTTCGTCATCGTATCGCCAGTTGTTGTGACGATGGCAATAAAAGCACTTTGATAGCAAACGGCTATCACACACACACACTAACAGTTACACACACAAACACGGCAGTTTGGGTTCTTCCCCAATTGAGTTCTCAATGCATTAACCATCAAAAATCATTCAGGACATTGTTTATGCAGAGATTAACAATTGTAAACCACACCTACCTTCCCCCCCAAGAACTATTTAATACGCTACCTTCCCCCTGAAAACAAGTAACGACATAAAGAGACAAAAAGAAATAACACAAATTAATACTACTTTCTAACATATTCTTCAAGGTAACCCGGAGGGCGTCGGGCTCGATGTCCACGTCCGGGGCCGTGTCGCCCATTGGATGTGCATCCGTATCACATGATTTCCATTGATTGAAACCCAGACCTCCACTCGATTTACCGATCCCAGAGCCCTGAGTTCACTCTCCTCACCTCTCTACCACCGATCGCTCTCACCCTCTTTATCTCACTCAGTCTCTTCTCCTTCCTCTTCTTTTCCGATTTCAATCCACCCAAACCAGTCGCAGATTCGAGGTCTGGGCCAGTGGTGGTGGTCAACGGTCGATTTGTGGTCTGGGCCAGAAATTGCCGAAGGCCAGATCTGCAGAAGTCGCCGGTACTTCCTCACCCCAAGTCTGCCTCTCTATCTCTCTGAAAATGGCGGCAGGGGTTGGGTGCAACGACGATTTTGCAAAAATGATTAAAGCTGGAGCTTGTCGATGATTACACCATTGGCATGCAAAAGGACTCAAACTTGCAGAAAGAGTTGTCATGATGTACTTTTTTTTGGCAAATGACTCCTAAATCAAATGTTGTAGTTTGATTATATTAGTACAAACCTGGAGTAAGCAGTCTATTTTGGTGTTCATGTTCTGGGTCTTTTTTTTTTTGGTGTTCATGTTCTGGGTTATTTATTGAAGGTTGAGGTGGAAGTAAATTGATTTTGGGTTCTTTGTGGGAAATTGATTGGAGGAGGCAGTGGTATTTATCTTCCTACTCTATCTTTATCTTCTTTATATTCTTATAAAATTTTATCTTAATTTTTGAGGTTTGATTTGAGATTGAACATCAAGACATTAACTTAAAAAAAATGACACTAACATTAACACCAAAAGAATTCTATTCAAGGAAGTTTGGGCTTTTATGATGGTGGTGTTGGAGGTGGTGATTCGGGGATTTGGATCCTCTCACGTCCCGCTCTTCTCCAATCCCATCCAGTCCATTTCTGGACCGTCCGTTTGTTCTTCAATCATCAAAAAATTGACCCTTTAATTATCAAACTGAGTATTTGATTGATTATTCTTATCCTAATTTAACTCTATCTTTAAGGCATGTATATCAATCAAAAGTCCATCGTATTTTCCCGCTGAACTTCAGATTTCACGTCACCTTCTTCCCGCTCCAGCGATGCTTGAAGACATTCTACCTCTATTCATTTCACAGAAACTCACAACAAAAAAAAAAAAAAAAAAAAAAGAACTCAGGGATCTCTTGGCATAAACAATGGAAGATACAAGAAACATAGGAGACCATGGTGAAGACAATGAACAAAGGTATTTGCATACAAAAAATCAACAGTGGTATTTACATTAAAAAAACTGAAACAGTGCAATGTTTATGTAACTGTGTAGAGAATTAATATTCTGCCATGGTAGAATCGAAAGCTAGTCTTCAGGAATCGCAGGATCGCACCATAGTCTCTGTTTCTTGTATCCGCCGTAGTCTATGTCCTGAATTTTTTTTTCCGTTGCGATTTTCCATCAAATGAAAGTTTCAGAAGGATATACATCGAAGGAAAGAAAGTATTCAAGAATTGCAGTAGAAGAAGGTGACGTGAAATCTGAAGTTCAGCGGGAAATACGATGGATTTTGATTGATATACATGCCTTAAAGATAGAGTTAAATTAGGATAAGAATAATCAATCAAATACTCAGTTTCCAGATAATTAACGGCTCAATTTTTTGATAATTAAAAAACAAACGGACGGTCTAGATATGGACTGGATGGGACTGGAGAAGATCGGGACATGAAAGGATCCGAATCCGGTGATTCGGTGGTGGCGATGGTTGTTTTGTTGTAGTGGTGTTGCTGGTGGGTGGTGGTAGTGGTGTTGCTCGTTGAGGTGGTGGTGAAAGAACACAAAGAACAGGGCCCAACTAGTGGTATGGGCATTTATGTAAATCCACCCTTCAAGGGTAAAATGGTCAAAAAAAATGTGATTTAACAGGAGGGTTTTACTCGTCCAAAGTCCATTTATTGACAACGGCCTTTTTGTCTCTGTTGGGGGGGGGGGGGGTAATACCCAAACACGGGGGCAAATTGATCTATTTCCCATACTCAAGGGGTGGAAATTGTCTTTTACCCTTCCTTTTAATAATCATGTTTATCATTCCATGTACTGAATAACGGATTTAGTATATGAAGTTGAGATTAAAACAAGGGATTTGATGTTAGCATGGATCCTCAGTAATATTGTTTCTATCTATGTTGCATGGGTGCTTCTAATTGGTCGCGCACCCGCATCGGGTACTTCGTGGGTGCTTGGGTGCTTCATGGGTGCTTTGCGGTGTAAGTGGGGGAATTTTTACTGATCCTCTTCATTGAGTATTCACAATCTTAAGTAGTAATTACAAACATCCTAATTACACTATTAGTTCTCTATTTAGTACGTATATACAAAACGTCATAAACTATTACTCCCCCGCAGTCGAAACTGTAGGCTCGCCAACACTGAGACTGGAACGAAAGCGCTGGAACAAGAGCCGAGGGAGACCCTTGGTGAAGATGTCGGCGTACTGATAATCTGCTGGAATGTGCAACACGCGAAGCTGACCCATACGAACCTTCTCACGAACGAAGTGTAGATCAATCTCAACATGCTTAGTGCGCTGATGCTGAACAGGATTACCAGAGAGATAGACAGCACTCACATTATCGCAATACAAGACAGTGGCCCGAGGCGGGGTGACACGAAGCTGAAGAAGCAAATTCCGAACCCAGCAGAGTTCGGAGACGGCGTTAGCAACACCCCGATACTCAGCCTCAGCACTAGAACGAGATACAGTGGCCTGACGCTTGGACGACCAACTCAGAAGATTGTCTCCATAGAAGACACAGTAACCAGACGTGGACCGACGCGTGTCCGGACAACCAGCCCAATCTGCGTCAGTGTAGGCGGTGAGGGAATCGGCAGCGGAGGCAGAGAGCCGGAGACCATACTCAAGTGTCCCACTGATGTAGCGCAAGATACGCTTCAGGGCATGAAAGTGCGGCTCACGGGGGTCATGCATGAAGAGACAAACCTGCTGAACTGCATACTGGATGTCTGGTCGAGTGAACGTGAGGTACTGCAAGGCCCCAGCAAGGCTGCGGTATAATGTAGGATCAGCAACTGATGGGCCAGATGTAGCTGTGAGTTTACTTCCTACCTCAACAGGGGTGGCAGTAGACTTACAGGTCGACATAGAGGCACGACGAAGAATGTCGGTTGCATACTGATGCTGAGACAGGAACAGGCCGGACGAATCACGGGTGACAGCAATGCCCAGAAAGTGATGCAAATGGCCCAGGTCAGTCATAGCAAACTCTCCAGAGAGCTGGGAGACAATCTGATCCAAGACAACCGGAGACGACCCAGTGATGACGATATCATCCACATAGAGCAGGAGGTAGACGATGTCCGAGCCACGACTGTAGACGAAGAGAGACTCATCACACGAGCAACCAGAGAAACCGATAGTCTGTGTGAGGACGGTGGCAAATCGCTGAAACCAAGCACGGGGAGCTTGCTTCAGACCATATAAGGATTTGCGTAACCGGCAAACAAAGTCAGGATGGCGTGTGTCGCGGTAGCCAGGGGGCTGATGCATGTATACAGTCTCAGAGAGATCACCATGAAGAAAAGCGTTCTTGACATCCAGCTGACGGATAGGCCAAGAGCGCGTGACGGCAATGCTGAGAACAGTACGGATGGTAGTCGGTTTGACAACCGAGCTGAAAGTCTCCTCACAATCAATCCCAACCATCTGGGACTTCCCATTAGCTACCAATCGCGCCTTATAGCGCTGCAGACTACCATCAGCGCGAAACTTGTGGCGAAAGAGCCACATAGAGCGCAGAACATTAGCCCCTGTCGGGCGAGGAACCAGATCCCAAGTGTGGTTCGTAACCATAGCTCCAAACTCATCATCCATGGCCGCTTTCCAGTGAGGATCCGACAAGGCTAGGATGGGGGATTTGGGAAGGGGCGAGATGGGGTCTGGTGGCTGGGCCGCTAAAGTGAGACGGGTGACTGGTTTGACTATGCCATGCATGGATCTGGTAGTCATCTGAGGAGAGAGATGGGGAGGAGAAGTGGCCACTGGGCTCGGTGTCGGTGACTCAGGGGGGTCAGGTAACACAGGCACAGAGGGTACAGGAGGAGGACGAGTGGACACAGATCGACGGACGTAGTGCTGAGGAAAAGGTTCCACAAGGGTCCTGGACGGGGAAAGTTGTGTGGGTTCCCTAGTAGGTGTGGGTGATGTGGATGCCCTAGGAGGGGTGGGTGAGGGTGTGTGGGTCACAGGGTTATGAGCACGCTGAGTGAAAAGGGGAGACGGAAGACTGTCATCGGGATCAGACGTCCTGTGGACAGAGGGAGACACAGACCCAGGAGTGGAGAAAGGAAACACCGTCTCATCAAAGGTGACATGACGGGAAGTGTGAACCCGACCAGTACTCAAGTCTAGACACCTGTACCCACGATGATTAAGAGGGTACCCCAGAAAGACGCATCGAACAGAGCGTGGTGCAAGCTTGTGAGGTGAGGTGGCAGAGAGGTTCGGGTAACACAAGCATCCGAACGTGCGGAGATGCTCATAGGATGGTGAGCGATGGTAGAGGGCAACAGTAGGAATATTGTTGCCAAGGACTTTGGTGGGTAGAATGTTATGAAGGTAGACAGCAGTCAGAAGAGACTCAACCCAGAAAGAGGCTGGAAGGGAGGCCTGAGCTAGGAGGGCACGACTGATGTCATTGATTCGACGAATCATGCGTTCAGCTTTGCCATTTTGAGATGACGTCTGAGGACACGCAAATCGGAAGACAAGTCCTTGATTAATGGCGTGGGAGTGAAAAGAGCCATTATCGAATTCTCCACCAAGGTCACATTGAAAAGTTTTGATGGGTCGCTCAAATTGAGTTTGTACGAAAGTAGTGAATTGTTTAAATTTTGATATTGCTTCGCTTTTCTGTTTAAGTGGGAAAACCCAGAGAAAATGGGTATAGTCATCTAATAGTAGTAGGTAGTATTTGTAGTGCGATTTGCTTAAGACATGAGATGTCCATAGATCACTGTGAACAATGTCAAATGGACTAGAAGTAGAAGAAGTAGATGGTGAAAAAGGCAAACGCACGTGTTTACTAATTTGACAAGCATGACAAAGAGCTTCTGAATTATGCCTACTACAAGAAATGGAATGACTACTACGAAGCGAATCTAAAACTAGACGCCCGGGATGACCAAGGCGGTTGTGCCAAACGGAAGCAGGAAAGGCAGCAAAAGAGACAGCAGACGACGGTGGTGGGACAGACTGGAGTGGATAGAGATCACCCGAACTGTTGCTCCTCTGTAAAAGAGCGCCCGATTGTAGGTCCTTTACAGAAAAACCAAAAGGGTCAAACTCAACGGAAACATTGTTGTCAGTAGTGAATTGACGAACAGAAACTAGGTTTTTTATAACGTTTGGGGTGAGTAAGACATTTCTAAGGTGAAGGGAACGGGAGTTGGTGGTAAGGGTGTGATTGCCAGATCCTTTCACTGGAATGCTAGAGCCGTTTCCCACAACTATGTTAGGAAAAGGACAAGATGACGAGAGAGAGGAGAGTATACCTGACTGCGGAGTGAGATGAGCAGATGCGCCGGAATCAAGATACCAAGTATGATCCGGAACGTTGAGTGTCATGCCAGAGAACTGAGATCCCAAATCAGTAGCAGTCGGGTAGGCAGAAGCGACTGTGAGGCCGTGCTGAGAAGGTCCTGGACCAAGAATACCTGACGTAACTGTAGGCTGAGAGGGTCCTGACTGTGGCCAATCAGGTGTCAGGCGATATGGGCCCGGCTGAACAGTCGGAGACGATGGGGCAGGACACCACACCCAGTGGCCGTGAAAGGAGGCAGACGGTGCGGGGTACTGCAGAGTGCGACCATATCCTTTGCGGCTAGACTGACGACGAGGGCTAGTTTTATCACCAGTCATTGCAAACAAGCAGTAATATCTACAATTGATGTCACCACAAGAAATTATCAACCAACAAAGACTTGGTTAACTAACCCAAAAAAAAAATTGATTATCTCACAATTGATGTCACCACAAGTAATATCCACACGTGGAAGTGTGACCCACTATCAAATGTGAACCCCACAAAACAATTGCAGCAGGTTATCTCTAATTGCAACCAACCATTTCACCCAACCTGCGGCACAACCTGATGCCCAACCACTGGAAGCGGTCGAGAGCGTGTGCAATCAAGGCAGAGATGGAGACGAAGAAGTTTCAAGGAGAAGTCGAGGCTGAAGAGAATTGGTCGTCAATCGCGGCAGAGTGTGACGGCTGAGAAGAGGACGACGTTATCAGAATCGGAGCAAGCCGCCAGAGGCAGCGACGACGACGGTAGTGCACAGAAGAAGGCGACGGCGACGACGGTTGCTGGAGCCGGTGCGTAGATCCGGCGGATCTAGGGCTAGGAGAGCAGCAGTGGCAGCGGCGGCGCAACAGGCGGACGTGCGACGGCGGTGAACGGGGCTGCTAGAACGATCGGCGAGACTGTCAATTGAGGCGATCGTTCTGCACAGTGAACGATCAGTAACCAGAAGTAGAAGAAGAAATCGTCGACGGAGATCGTAGCGGAAGACAAGGACGACGACTATGAAGAGAGGTAGGGGACGAAGCAAGCAGAGCTAGGTCTCTCGCAACTCAACAATGGCGGAGCAGTGGCTAGGGGTTGCGACGTTCGTCCGTGAGGGAGGACGACGACACTGTTCGGTGGCGTGAGGCCGGACGGAGCAGAGGGCTAGGCCACGGGCTCTGATACCATGTAAGTTGGGGAATTTTTACTGATCCTCTTCATTGAGTATTCACAATCTTAAGTAGTAATTACAAACATCCTAATTACACTATTAGTTCTCTATTTAGTACGTATATACAAAACGTCCTAAACTATTATGCGGGTGCTTTGTGGATAAAGGTAAGGTCATTTTTAAAAGTTTTAGTTGACAGGTCGTCCAAATACAACTAGAATTTAACAAAATAACTATGTGAACATTTTTAATCCTCAGATTACTCATCTCTCCACAACTAAGAACAACGATATGAAAAGATTATATTATTGATATAGTAACCTTGCATCTTTGAATGTGTGTGTGAATTCTGTTCGATTATAATATGATCTCTATTATTTTCGTTATTATATTCGTGTAATGTTATCACTTATAATATCAGATAAAAATATAATAAATGTTGCCGCACCACCGCCGCACCCGCACCCTTGAGTTTTGGGAATTTGCTGCACCCGCACCCAGTTCCCGAACCAGCACCCGCACCGCACCCGCAATCGTGCTACATAGGTTTCCACTGCGTATTTTGCGGGATTTATGCCTGGTCTCTCAACCACTTGGCATTATTTTGATTTATTTTGATGTTGATCTACGGAATTCTTCACATCTGCTTCTGTTTTTAAGTCCAAGCCTCTTTTCCAGGAAATGTCGGGAGTTGCTGATGCGTCTGTGAATGAATCAGCATTTCTTCTGCCTGTTGCTAAAGAGACCTTCTTTGTTGTCGTTTCATTCAACAATTTCTGCACCCAGCAATCCAAATGGATCTATGTTTTGAGAGTAGATGCATTGTCTGGATCTGTTCTGCGAAGCTTGTTCTGCTGCTTTTCTTACCAGTGTGGATGTTTCTTTGTAGACCTTGTCCTGGCATGCACTTCTTTTCATGTTATTTAAACTATAGCTGACTTTGTTTAATGCTTTTCTTGGTATTACTGCAGTATTTATTTTTGGATTCAAGGCTTTACCTGAAATCCTTTTTATTATGGTATATATCAAATCCAGACGATGTATGGTTTGGTCTCTTAACCATAAGCAAGATGAATTTCTAATCATCCGCAAATTATGCCTGTCATCATCCCAGGTCGGAATATATTTGGAGTGATCTCATTGCATGTTTTCCGTATTCTGTAATAATGATAAAAATCAAATTGAGTAATTGGCTCATTTGAAATAATCATTGCAGCACAGAATTCACCATCTCAGGTGCAGGTTGTTGATATGCTTATGTTTCCTATGTTGAGATTGATATGTGGGTGATGAATGATTGCGGTGATGCTAATCAGTCATGGTCTAAACGACTGACATGTAGACGACCTATTGAAAAAGATGGAGTGATCATATGGCACACATGATGGAGTTAATGGAAATAGGATCTACTGAGTGGACCTTCGTATACAGTGAGAGCCTTTGCTTTACCTAATTGATCATGTAAATTATTATTCATTTCAATGTTATAGATCTGTTTCTAATATTTAGTCATCCACATTTGTATCAAGATTGCTCTTGTTTTTGTTATCCAATTTAGTTTGCTCTATTTATTGTTCTGTTTCTATATTTTTGCTACACAAGAGCACATCAATTTGTTTTGAAATGCAAGTTCATGTACCACCTGAAATTCTCAGCTTGAGTGGATCTTTGTTAAGTTAATCTTGTTAGCAGCTAGAGTTGATCTTTGCTAAGTTAATCTTGTTAGCACAGAAAAAATGTCCCAAGGTAAACGTACATTTGAAAACACGTCTTCCATGTGCAGATAGTGCTTAGGAAAGCTATGCCGTGCCTGGTTGAGAAATGGGGTCAGGTTAAGTTGATTATGACCACACCAAAAGGTTTTCCGTCACTATGAGAGCTGAATACTGACTATTGTGGACAACGGCCAAGTTATTTATTATATAATACTGTTAAGAGAGTCGAGAATGATCTGCTTGTTTTCTAAATCTCGCGGAAAACATGGTACACCGAGTAATAGTTTATTTAAACTAAACCCCTGATGGCAATAGTATTGTCGAAGTTGTTTATGAAATATCGGATCTGAGAATCTCAACTTATATAAGTAAAACCAGTATCTGCACCCTGACCTCATCCTCATTCACAAAGGGTAGCTCCAACGGATCTGAAATAATGCAGACTCCAGCATGACCTCCATATGGATACATGATAGAATGAAGAAAACCAAATTCCCTCTGAAAACTGAAGCTACTAGTGCTTTTGAGATTCTAAATGCCTCTGATCTCCCATTCTGTCTAAAGATCAAAAGTAGTGCAGCACAGGAAGCCAATAGCAACAACCTGATTTTACAATAGGTGCAACTTACACCTTAGAGAGAAGTCTAATACAGGAACAAGATACTAGGGCAGTGAGATCGAGTATATTGAAGTGCGAAAAACATAAACTATGGGTTTTTGGGGTTACAACCCAGGCGAACTCTATGTTCTTTACCTTACAAGGTTCAGTACAAAATTCAACTCCTAAAACATACTATAGTTCTATTTATAAAGGAACTATACTACCCAAGAGAACTCTAGGTTGTTCACCTTACAAAGGTTAAGTACGAAATTCAACTCCTAAAACATAATAGCTATAGTTTTATTTATAGAGGAACTATACTACTTGCTTCCCTAATGTAACAAAAAGACATATATGACATTACCAATAGGCTAAGTAAGACCTTTCTTCATGACTAAGTAGCTAATTACTCAACAACAAATGGTGCAGGTTAAAGCCTGCACTAACTCTGCAGGTTGGGCCCACCGGTTCAGTTTGATAATCATTCAAACCGGTCTTCTTCAGCACTTTGCAAAGCCCAAATCATCTGTCCAATGAATCATTTTGTGCTTCTAGTTTCTATTGACTGATTAATCAAAGATGAATATCAATAGTCCACAGTTGTGGACGCTAAAATATTCTCCCTGCATAAGTGTCGCGCTTCTTTCAGAAGTCACTAATATAGTCTGATTGACCTATATTAACTAGTCCAACTACTGTATATAGCATGAGACTTTCAGCTTACTTTCTAATAACCAATGAAAAATGGCACCGTAGGGACTATTTCAATCTCCAATTGTAAGAAAAGAGAAGCAACCGATGTCATCAAACCTCAGTGCTTCCCACTTGTCTAACAAACATTAGGAACATCTCTTTTAGCTTGATTGCCTCCAGAAGACTGCTTGATGTCGTCACGATTTGTTTCCCTTTTTGCCTTGTCCACCAGACACAACGAGAGAGTCTAATTAATTTGTATCAAAGGAAAATAGACGGGCTTTCCTATAATGGGTGATTGACTGTAATCGAAAGGAAGACTTCGAGTTGGAAATACGAGAGAATGGTTATAAGTCAAGATTAAACTTGGATTCTGATCTTTCCATTAAAAGGGGTTTATTGAAGCAATTTCTGATGTTCCTAGGTTTAAATGTAGGGTGCTTAACTACTGGACTGAATGTCCCAGTGAAGTATCGACCAAATTCTTGAAGGTAGCCTGTAGCGACAGCCGACAGGCCTAGCCTAAAATATAGAGATACTTTCATCTGCTACTCTCATAATCTTATACACCCATTCGGACCCTATAGGTTTTATGTCAATTGGAAGAGGAACAATTTTTTTTGTTGCTGTTAGAGAGCATTATACTCTTCAGTCTTCAAGCATGGTCTTTTGCCAATGAGAACAATCACTATCCTGACAAAATGGCACATGTTTGATAAGCTTTAGAGATAGATAAACGAGCTTGATATATGGGAATAGGTTTAAGATACCATCTCTAGATCTAGTAGTCATAGGGTGAGACATTAGAGAGATAGTAGTAACAGGAACAAAAGAAGAAGGAGGAGAAGCATGAAGACATGAGATGGTTGAAAGAGAAGAATTCCCTAGAGAAGTAGGAACACTTGCAGAGGAAGAATGGGACATAAAATAGAAGGGGTGGTAAAGAAATAAAAGGAGAAGCAGTCTCATTGTAAGGAAACGCATGTTCATCATCAGTTATAAGAAACTCACCAAAGACATGTCTTGAGGTGTATATTGAATGAGTCTTTCCGCACGGTGAATGTGAATTCCACCAAACAAAGACAGGAACAAGTTTCAGAAAACTCATTTGGTGGAGCAAAAGGATTAGATCATTGTGCTCGCCAGATACTGTAATTGCTTGCATCGAGCTTGATCTGAAGCAGCGATTCAAATTTGATATTAAGAAGGTCAAACATGAGGAATTGAATTAGTTGTGGACATAGAAGAAGAAGCTACGAGCATTGGAGCCATCGAAGCTTAATCCTGGCTACGAATTTCAGAACCAGAACCGAAATAGCATTGAGCATGGAAGCTCTGATACCATGAAGAGAAAGTAGGGTGTGATCGAGAAGAGATAAAAGAGGAAAGTAAACTTCTATTTTTGATTAACCAACGGATACAACTTCTTACATTTATGTATTAATAACGACTCACTAACTAATTACTGAACCACATTATTTGCTCGATAAGTCCTTTAATTAAAGACTGTATATCGCAATCACCACAAACATTGCCATCTATCTCATGTGTGTGTGTGTGTGTGTGTGTGTGTGTGTGTGTGTGTGTGTGAACTAGGTTTATCGTTATCTGAATGGAAAACTGGCAAACGCATCTAACCTATTTAGTCTGTACTCAAGTTCCTAGCTTCGATTCTTGCATTTTCCATCACCATACTCTGTCTAAATTAACTTTCTTCATTTGCGTTGATGTTGAATATAAGTTTCAATTAATATATAACAACCAGTTTAGTAAGCATTTGAAGTGTAGTAGAAGGTGCCCTCAATGTGGTATATAGGTACATTTTTTGTTTATTTACTAAACCAAGGCTGGAGTCCTTTCTTTATCTCCCCGTCTCCTCCATCAGATCTGAAATCTGAACCTTCCATATATATATAAACAATATATATATATATAATATATATATATATATACACACACACACACACACACTCTCTGTGATGCTGGTCGTCCAATCTGGGTCAGCCACCTGCCAATCGAACCCTGAACCTTGTTTGAGAATATTACAGTTATCAATTTTTCCATCTCTCTTCTCCATCAGTGCCACCTATCAAAACCCATAAAAAAACTTAAATTGGGTTCGCTCCAATTTGGATAGTGTATGCGCTTGGGTCTCAATTTTATTTGAGCATGCTGAAACAAGTTGGTCCGCATTGCTATGGTAAATCCCCGGTACCTACAAAAATTACTATGGTAGAGTCTTGTCTTTAGATGCAATTTCTATGTTCGAACATCATACTTGCACTAGCGTATGTATCTTTTATACTTGAGGATTTTCAGGCGTAATTTGCCGTGCTGCGTTATCCAAAACCAATTGGGTCAAATTGGTGGAGTTTCAACTGAAATTCCCCATTTCTATATTTTAACTTGTGTTGTTTACTGGGCTGAAAGAAGGAAACAAATGAACTTATTTTGACAAGTTTCAGTTTTCTTTTTTTTTTTTTTTCTTTTTTTTTTTTTTTTTTAAAAAAAATCAAGTTAGATCCACGCCCGTGAAAGATGTGGCATGTTAACAAGTTTTAGCTTGTTAACATTAAAAGACTCGTGCAGCTTTTATGTGGCATGTTAACAAGTTTTAGCTTATGTTGTGCTTCCTATACTGTTGTGCCTGTAGGTAGCCGTTATGAAAGTGTGAAAAAGGTGGGCTCTGAGTTTGTTTTCTGCAGAACTCACATATTGCTGCTGAGTATGAAACACAGTTGCACACTCTTTCGAAGAATTTAGTCAAAATCTTACAGATTGGATATACATACTTTTTGTTTCAATGCATTTTATTGTAAATGTTCATAGTGCACAGTTTTTGAAACACATCTGCTCTGCTTTTGGTGGTAAATGTGAAGGGGGTTTGTCAAGAAGTTCATATATTATGAAACTTGTTTTTGAACAAGAGCTGTGAAAAAGGAGAGTGGGGCTCCTCTCTGGAAATATAAGGTTTGGCATTGTTTCAAAAAATAAACCGAGAGTATTGAGGAGCTTTGCACAATTTTCTACGACGTACTTCAGTTACATGCTCAATAGTTAACATTTTTCTCACTTTTACGACTGAAATCTATGTAGTTCAAGCACTTGTCAGAATACCGCGTCATGGTCGGTGATGAACATGAACACACATAGCTGCGCTGTCTTAGAGGCTCCAGTTTTACACCATTCCTGCCTTGTTTATTTTATTCTGTTGGCTTTATCTCTTCAATTACTTCCAAAAAATTTTGTTGGATTTACATTCATTACTGTATATATACGGACCTTTCAGCGAATGACAGGATTTGCTGAAAGAAGCAGACGTGAAACTTACATTTGCAAGTAACCATGTCTCACGATGAAGATGTCAACAACAGATCTCCCTCAACCGAGACGACCTCAGGGGAGGAAACCCGAAACAATTCTACGGCGACCGGCAGTACTCCGACCTTGGAGGCGTTGAATGCCACTCTCCAGATTCAGGCGAAAGCCCTCAAGGCTCAGTCCGCACAAATGGCTCAGATAATGTCCCTCTTGGGATTTCTTGCCCAGAATCCAGCACTGAGAACTGCTGTCTCTCAAGGAGCTGGAACCCCTGTCTCCCAGGGAACAGAGGTAACACCTACACCATCAAACCCTAGTTTGCAGAGCCCACCAGCAACGGTTCAGTCACCTTCTACTCAGGGACAAACTGCTCAGCCGTCCCTTATTACACCTGCTTCCCAATTACCGGGAATTCCTTTCAATATTTCATCACAATATTCCCTACCTTCTCCGCCAGTAGAGGTAAGCAATGTGGCTTATACCCCCAATCCAACCGCCGTGTACGTGTCTCCACCAGCTGCAACCCTTCCTCCTACTGTGGGAGTGAGTGCACCAGCAAACATGACGGCCTTGGAGCAGCGCATAGAGAACTTCCTGGCCAACCATCCTTTTACAGACACCATCATTCCGAAGGTTGACAATGCCCCTCCTAACCCGCGGGAGATCTACTTGATTCCCAACCCCGCAGGGTATAAAGCCCCTAAGTAGGACAAATTTGATGATGTTAACGGGATTGCCCAAGAGCATGTCATGCGTTTCATTGATGTGATGGGGCCGTATGGGGTTGACCCCAACTTATTGATGCGTGAGTTCCCGAAGTCTTTGGGGAACGTGGCTAATAAAAGGTACAAAACGTTGGAGGCCGGATCTGTCAAGACCTGGGATGATATGGTTAAGAAGTTCTATACCAAGTTCTTCCATGTGGAGGAGAAGGTTACGATGATACATCTTTCGCGTATGTATCAGAAGCCTGACGAGGATGGAGTCACTTTCATCAAGAAGTTCAGAGCAAAATCATTGTAATGCAGAGATGAAGTGCTCGAAGGCCGGCTCATGGAAATATGTCTCCAAGGGATGCGAGACGAATACGAGGGTATGTTAATTAACTTGAAAACGCCTAATTTTTCGAAGTTAATTGAATGTACCAAGAACATAGAGCCTATAGTCGAGAGGGAAAAGAAGAAACATGCTCCTGAGCGATCTCCAGGGGGACCCACTTTCAAGATTGGGAGGTTTAGCTACAAGAGGGGAAGCGAAGCTGAAGTCAATACAGTTTCGCTGCACAAGCAACCCAGGGTCTCGACTTTGGACGCACCGCCTCTGCCATGTTCTTGGAGGAGGTGATCGACTTATGCAAACAGTGGCGCAAGGATGGGGTCCTACCTCCGCTCGAAAGACCACCCTCCAGGGAGATGGTGAGGGATCCGAAGTGGTGCGAGTGCCACGGAAAGTTTATGCACCCCACAGCTGATTGCAAGAAGCTCAGGCACCTTGTGAGCCGAAAAATGAAAGAAGGGGAGCTGATTTTCAGCGACCAGAGGCAAGATGTGCGCAATAATCCACTGCCGCCCCATGCAGAGCAGGAGCCAAAAGACAAGGAGGAAGCTATGATCGCAATCATGGACCTCGAAGGGATTGCGGAATATGGTCAGCCCATCATTGCTGAAGTCCATGACGAGGAGGATTACAGCATGGATACCGAGGACTCGCGTGCTGACAGGATGAAGGGGTCGCACGATTTCAGAAAATTCTTTGACGATATGAACTTTTCGAAAAAGTGCCGTAAAAGAATGACAAAGGCAATCCTCAGGGTGGCGGAGGACTTCGAGGAGGACATTGTCGTCTCCAACGGAAGAGTTGTTATGGCCTCTCGCTCGACAGAGAAGATAATGACTTTCTCTGGAAGCGACAAAAAGACGGACTCGAGCCACCAGAAGCCCTTGTATGTAACAACGGTAATTAACAACGTCGAGTTCAAGAGGGCATTCGTCCATGGAGGAGCATCTGTTAATGTAGTCTCGCTCAACACCCTAAAGTTGGAAGGGATTCCTGAGAAGAAGATCGTCAGAAGCCCATCCTCGCTGATGGGATTCGGAAGTGACTCCAGGATGACGATGGGTTGGATCTGCCTTGGCCTCCAGAGAGGGAAGATCAAGTGTTCCGCCAAGTTCTAAGTTATTGATGCCAACACTACGTATCACATGATCATAGGCCGGGCATGTATCCATCGTTTTGATGCAGTTCCTTCAATAGCTCACCAAGTGATGAAGGCAATTTGGAATGGCAGGGTAGTCGAGATACTAGCATCGACGAATCCCTTTAATCTGAACGAAGCACATCTCACCGAGGCAGTGTGGTTCACAGAAATGGCGGATGAACAGACGCCCGGGCCATTCAACCCAACTCCTTTGCCTCAATAGGAAGACATCAAGGATTAGTCACCAGTAGGAGTGATGGTGACAAGATAGGATGCCAAGGAAAAGGTACCCGCACACGAAAAGGTTCCACAAGTTGTTTATCAAAAGAAGAATGTGTACACTCTGAAGAGAGTGGTAAAGCATGACAATAAGGATAAGGAGATAGAAAGTTTCTACTCCAATGGGGAAGAAATGCTACCGCATATGAAGGTGCGCGGGGGTACCCCCATCCAAACATGGGGATATCCCTGGGCAAATCAATCAACTTGAGCAGGGCCCGGAGAAAGACAAGATGAGGTCAGAGGTACCGGAGGAAAAGCTGAAAGAAGCGCTAGAATGTATGGACCACAAGCCGAAGCCACAAAAACACGAACTGAAAGAAGTGTTCCTAAGTCCAAATGAAGAAAAGAAAAGGCCTGTCTTCCTGAGCGCAGACCTCACAAGCGAAGAGAAAGCAAAATTGATGCAGCTGCTAACAGAGTACAAGGATGTATTTGCTTGGGAATATGATGAAATGCCTGGTCCGGACACGGGTGTATCAATGCACATATTGGATGTTGTCCCAGGATCCAAACCAGTGAAGCAAAGTGCGAGAAGCTTCAGACCAGTGATAAATGTGAAGATCAAGCAAGAAATAGCTAAGTTGTTGAATGCTAAATTCATCGAGCCAAATCATCATCCCACCTGCTTGGCCAACATCGTTCCAGTGGTAAAGAAGAATGGGCAGCTTCGCATCTGTGTGGACTTCAGGGACCTTAACCGTATCTGCCCAAAGGACGACTTCCCATTGCCCAACATCGACTTGCTCATCGACTCTACTGCAGGACATCAGATGTTCAGCTTTATGGATGGTTTCAACGGATATAACCAGATCAAAATGGATCCTAAGGATGCAAGAAAACTGCGTTCATCACGCCAGTTGGGGTTTTTAACTACACACTTATGCCTTTTGGACTGAAGAATGCAGGTGCGACTTATCAGCGAGCAATGATGGCTCTTTTCCATGACATGATGCATCAGGAAGTGGAGTTTTATGTTGATGATCTGGTTATCAAGTCAAGTCAAGAAGCAGACAACCTAGGTGACCTGCAAAAAGTATTTGAAAGATGCAGAAGTTTTCAACTAAAGATGCACCCCATGAAATGCGCGTCTGGAGTGACTTCGGGGAAATTCTTGGGGTGTGTGATCCATCGCCATGGGATTGAACTTGACCCTGCAAAATTTTCAGCTATCACTAGCATGTCAGCACCGCACAATCAAAGCACTCTGAAGACATTCTTGGGGAAGCTGTCTTACCTGCGGAGATTTATCCCAGCAATTGCAGAACTGACTGTCTGATTCGGCGAACTTCTAAAAAAGAATGTTGTGTCTAACTAAACAGAGGAACATGAAGCCGCATTCGAGAAGCTGAAGGACCTGCTGACATCGCCAAAAGTAATGATTGCACCACAGTTGGGGTCACCACTTTTGTTGTAACTGACATCGACAAAGAAATCCATAGGGGCACTGCTGGCCCAAGAGCATGAAGGGCAGGGGAGGCCAATTTATTATATCTCTCGCGTGGTACAGCCGACCAAGTCAAGGTACACGGATATTGAGCGTCACTTTCTTGCTTTATTTTTTGTAATAGAGAAGTTAAAGCATTACCTCACACAAAGTCGTGGTAATCACAAAGAACGACTCCATCCTGTATCTCTTAAGTCACTCCTCTCCTTGCGGAAGATTAGCAAAGTGGTTCATGACCATCTCGTAGTATGACATAACATGTACTAGACCAAAAGCAATCAAATCGCAAGCAGTGGCAGACCTTTTAGCACAGTTTCCAGACAACAGCTATGAGACAATGATAGAGGAGGAGCTAGAAGGTCCTGAGATCTATGCAATCGAGTCGCCATACTGGAAGCTTCATTTTGATGGGTCATCGACAAGGAAAGGAGGTGGAATTGGCATCGTACTGACTAAGACAGATGGGAAGGTCATCCAAATGTCCACCAAGCTATATTTTCCAATAACGAACAATGAAGAGAGTACGAGGCTCTGATCGCAGGGCTCCGCGCTGCCAAGACACTGGAAGTTAGCAATTTGACGGTCATGGGGGACTCCAAGCTAATTTTCAAGCAAGCTTCAGGCGAGTATGGTTTAAAGGAGGTCAACTCGTTGCCTTATCAGACTATGGTACAAAAGCTGGTGCAGCAGTTTCATGATGTCAAGTACGAGCACACGCCTAGAGCTGATAATCGGCACGCGGATGCTTTAGCCACCCTTGTAATACCCTGTAATTTTGGGGGTATTTGTAGGAGAATATTGAATATTTTGGGCCATTACTAGAATTTATAAAAGTAGTTTTCTTTTTTTTTAGGTGTTATATTATTTTTATACATATATATAATTATAAGTTAAGAAAAATAATAATAGTGAACTGTTGTTTTAATATAATGTTTTTTGTTTTTGTATGAGTTATAAAAGTAGTTATATTAATTTTTATGAGTTATATATTGTATTTTTATGTATGTATATATATATATATATAATTATGTTTTAAAAAAAATATAAAGAATAATAATGCACTTTTGTTTTTATATACTATTTTTGTAAAAATTATAAAGGTTAGATAAGTTTTTTAGTTTTTAGAAGTTGTGGGTCGTGTAACATTTTTTATTGTGACTAAACATCACGTTTTAATTAATTGTGCGTGACCAACCACCGCGTCACTTGATACTCCCGTCCCACCTTATAACTTCTCCCTTCATCTTCCCCAACTCTCCCATTACGGACGGACTCACAGTCCATCTTCGACAACAACACCGCCACCGTGCCGCCTTCAAATTCGACCTCCTCCTCACCTTATTTCTGTCCCGATTCACTGCAAATCCATCGAGGACCTATACTTTCTCACCAAGAAAAACAATTTCGCCCAAATGGTGGTCCGATTCGAAATCGGAAAAGACGATTTGGGTCTCCTCTTTCCGGTCGAATTCTCCTTCCTCCGCCTATATAAACCCACCTACGAAGCTGATAATTTCACACCTAAACCCAGGGATTTCTCTCTCAATCTCTCCCTCTCTCTCTGCCGTTTCGTTCGCCGGAAAACCCAGCCGGAACTCGATCTAAATTCGACCGAGCCCAGCTCGTTCCGCCGCTCCGACACCGACGCCACCTCTCTCCGTCGTTCTCCCTGCCTCCGACGAAGCTGCAGCAGCAGCAGTAGCACCCGAGCGCGCCGTCGCCTCCTTCGTCTTCGCCTTCCGTTTCTTCCTTCGGTAAAACCAAGCCCTCTGTTTTGAACACCAAATCACTTTGTTTGCTTGTTAATCAATTAGTGTAGTTGTAATGCATTACAGTGGGTGTGTTTGAGTATTGGTAAGGAAATATTGGGGGTTGTGTGAATGGGGCTGATGGTTAAGGTAAAGAAAAAGGGGCTGTTTTGGTTACTGAGTAACAAAGGCTGCGAATGTGTAAGGAAGATGGTCATGTTGTGAATAATGACACTTAAATAGGTGGCTTTATCTTTTAAGCAGATCTATGTTGTTGTTTATTAGGTAGAATATTTGTGTTAATGGTATACTGTTAAGTAGTAATTTTTTTTGGAAAAACAAAATTATCTTTTCATTGTTAAAATTTAAATATAACATTATCATGTGACTACCCTCTTTTAAAATACATTTTTTGTCAAATAAATTTATAGTATAAGTTTGTTTAAATTGTTTTAAAATTATTTTTCCTTACAATAAGACTATATAATTGTATGTTTGTTTTGTTGTATAATAATTAATAAGTCGCGATAAAATCTTGGGGGTTTAGATAAGGGGTCATACACATTGCATATAGGGTTTGTATGCGCTATGTCGTGATAATTGAATGATAATTAGGAATTATTTGCTATTGTAGACGCCAACTTCGTAGACGGCGAATTTGTGGAGCATCCGTATTACTAGGGTTTCGTTTGCTTTCGTGTGACAAGCTCCCTTTAATTTCCAGGTAAGTTCAGGCGTGCAACACCTTTAACTTTCAAAATGTGGTTTTTGCGAGCGTTATTTCCTAAATGGTCAACTGCTATATCTTTCAATACTCAAAAATATTTTACCGCTGGATTAAATGTGAATTGTGATTTGGAGAATGTGTTTTACTCAGCCTTTTGAATCAAATATTATTCTTGTGAAATTGTGAAATAACAATGAACGATAAATGAATTGGGGCGATGTACAGAGGATGTGCGTGGAGGGACACACATGAGTGATTCCCCTCGGATGCTAATCCACACGAGATTACATACCCGGCCCTCGTGATTGACGTATACTGCTATGATACGATCGCGGGGTTATATAAAGGCGTGAAAGCTATTGAGTACTACTTATGCATGTGTAGGTCACTACGGTATAGGGGTGTCGACACTTAAGGTCTCATAGTTGTTTAGGGAGAACTGGGATGGACTGTGATATCCCAGAAGATACCCTATTTATTATTTATTGCATCGTGACCTCTCTGTGGGCATTCGTTACCCGCTGGGCTATAACATGCCTCAGCTAAACAAATGATTATTGTGTTGAATCGGCTACTATTTACAACTCATCTGGGTTATTTAATATCTACTGTTATATTTCTTGTTAGCCAAAACTCTGTTTTACATGTTGTGGTTTGAGCTTACTCAGTTTTTACTGATAAACGTTTTCTGCGGTTGGCTTTCGCTATTTTAAAACCCGCAGGTCGAGAATAAGGTGGGGGAACACGCACACGTGAATTGAAGACTAGGATCAGGCTGCTAGGAAACATTTATTTACTTAGGAAGTATTTATTTCATTTAGACAGTGTCATTTTATTTATTTCAAACATTTGTTGGAGGATTTCTCCGGTTCTTATTAAATAAATGCGCTTTTGGATTATCGTTTGGTTGTGCTAGCAAGGAACTGGGGTTCCGGGGTGTTTCAGTTGGTATCAGAGCCGACGGTTCCAACGCTAATGCGACCTCTCGATTTTCAATAAATAAAGATTAAACATATATTAAAACTTTTCAAAATTTAAAATGGACACAAGACAACTAAATTGGAATTAAAACTAAGTAAGCCGGGGGGATAGTGGGGTAGTTTATTTTTTGTCTCTTATCTGTTATATTGTACTTGTGTGGAACTATCATTCTTGGCTAAACATTTTATTGCGTTGTCTCTTTACCTGCCCCGTGATGTGAATAGTGTTATGTGTGTTCGTTATTACTTGTTGTTGTATTTGTTTACTTTTCAAGCCAATGAGTGATACGCCAGGACTTTAGAACCTTGTGAGACTTTTCTTCCCTCTTTACCAAATCACATCATACTCTAGTGTTATATGTTTGTGATAGTGGGTTAGAACTGCATTAAGTAAGGTCACATTTATAAGGTACAATGCGACTTGCCAACCCCCACCACTATTATACCAGGAGTCGCAGGAACCAACCAGCAACAATGAATCAAGGAGGTCAACAAGGTCAACAAGTTCCACCTGTGGACCCGGTTGAATTCCAAGAGATGCGGCAGGCAACCCTAGCTCTCACCCAAATCCTACAGAATACCCACAATGGGGGAAATGTGATGAGCAAGGTAGCTGAACTCCTCCCTGACTTCTTTTATGGGACAGATGACCCCACTACCTTGGAGAATTGGATCAGGGACTTCAGTAAGGTCCTAGTATCTGTGCGCTGCCCTGAGGATCAGCGTGTTGGAGTAGCCATCTTCTACTTCAAGAAAGAGGCTGACGACTGGTGGTCAGCCAAGGGAGAAGAACTTCTTGCCCAGCAGGGATTTGGCTGGGAACAACTAAAAGTAGCATTGCGCGAGCGTTTCTATCCCGACCATGTCAAGGATAGAAAGTTCAACGAGTTCATGAACCTCAAACAGGGGACCGACAGTCTTTCGGTGTATCACAAAAAGTACATGGAACTTATGAGGTTCGGGGGAGAACTGGTTCCAACTGAGGCGAAGAAGATCAAAAGGTTTCTTGGAGGCCTACACTTCAAACTTCGAATGGCTATAGGAGCAATAAAATTTGATACCCTCATGGATGCCTATGGAGCGGCTCAGAACATCCAGGATATAATCGACGAGAACAATGACGAAAGTAAAAAGAGGAAGCCCGAAGCACCGGCAACACCTAGTACTGGGAACAACAGCGGGGACAAGAAGCATCGCACCAGCCCAAACCCTCCCAATCAACATGTAGAAGCTGGCAAGAATCGTGTCTACCACTGCAATCGATGTGGCAATAACCACCCAGGGGTGGACTGCAAGGGCGAAAAAGTGACTTTCCTGAATTGTGGAAAGAAGGGACACCGGAGGTACGAGTGTGTGGCAAAAAGGAACAATAATTCCAACAACTATGGAAACTTCAACGGAGGAGGTAATGGAGGTAACAACTATAGTGGGGGTTACAACAATTGGAGGAACAGAAATGGAGGGAGGTATAACCAAGGCAACAATTGGCAAGGTGGAAATGACTACAATAACCGGACCCGAGGAGACAATGTCGCGACAGCAACAACAGCACCATCTACGACACAAGCAACAGCGACTCGTGGCACGACTGGGACCATCAACGTGATGAATTCGACGCAAGCGGCACAGGCCAACGTAGTAACTGGTACATCCCTATTCACCCATCAACAGTTTATTTGATTCTGGAGTCTTTTTCCTTCATCTCGTCACCTATTACCTACTACTACCTCGTGTAACTATCTAGACTTCGAATCTTAAAACCTTGGGACACCATATTCCTTTGAATTATACTAGGATACCTAGAACTGAGACTACCATCATAACTCGTTTAGAAACTTGGGAAACCAATATCGATCGTGACCCAAGTGACGGGGACGTCACTCCTTTTAAGGAGACGTGATTTAACAGCCGCACATTTCAATAACCGTCATGTTTCGTGTTATGTGTCTTGCTATTATGTGTGCATTAGAACTACATTCTTTGCATCGGGGAGTTAGTTTAAGCTTCGGGGACGAAGCATTGTTTTAAGGGAGATGTGATGTAATACCCTGTAATTTTGGGGGTATTTGTAGGAGAATATTGAATATTTTGGGCCATTAGTAGAATTTATAAAAGTAGTTTTTTTAGGTGTTATATTATTTTTATACATATATATAATTATAAGTTAAGAAAAATAATAATAGTGAACTTTTGTTTTAATATAATGTTTTTTGTTTTTGTATGAGTTATAAAAGTAGTTCTATTAATTTTTATGAGTTATATATTGTATTTTTATGTATGTATATATATATATATATATATATATATATATATAATTATGTTTAAAAAAAATATAAAGAATAATAATGCACTTTTTTTTTATATACTATTTTTGTAAAAATTATAAAGGTTAGATAAGTTTTTTAGTTTTTAAAAGTTGTGGGTCGTGTAACATTTTTTATTGTGACTAAACATCACGTTTTAATTAATTGTGCGTGACCAACCACCGCGTCACTTGATACTCCCGTCCCACCTTATAACTTCTCCCTTCATCTTCCCCAACTCTCCCATTACGGACGGACTCACAGTCCATCTTCGACAACAACACCGCCACCGTGCCGCCTTCAAATTCGACCTCCTCCTCACCTTATTTCTGTCCCGATTCACTGCAAATCCATCGAGGACCTATACTTTCTCACCAAGAAAAACAATTTCGCCCAAATGGTGGTCCGATTCGAAATCGGAAAAGACGATTTGGGTCTCCTCTTTCCGGTCGAATTCTCCTTCCTCCGCCTATATAAACCCACCTACGAAGCTGATAATTTCACACCTAAACCCAGGGATTTCTCTCTCAATCTCTCCCTCTCTCTCTGCCGTTTCGTTCGCCGGAAAACCCAGCCGGAACTCGATCTAAATTCGACCGAGCCCAGCTCGTTCCGCCGCTCCGACACCGACGCCACCTCTCTCCGTCGTTCTCCCTGCCTCCGACGAAGCTGCAGCAGCAGCAGTAGCACCCGAGCGCGCCGTCGCCTCCTTCGTCTTCGCCTTCCGTTTCTTCCTTCGGTAAAACCAAGCCCTCTGTTTTGAACACCAAATCACTTTGTTTGCTTGTTAATCAATTAGTGTAGTTGTAATGCATTACAGTGGGTGTGTTTGAGTATTGGTAAGGAAATATTGGGGGTTGTGTGAATGGGGCTGATGGTTAAGGTAAAGAAAAAGGGGCTGTTTTGGTTACTGAGTAACAAAGGCTGCGAATGTGTAAGGAAGATGGTCATGTTGTGAATAATGACACTTAAATAGGTGGCTTTATCTTTTAAGCAGATCTATGTTGTTGTTTATTAGGTAGAATATTTGTGTTAATGGTATACTGTTAAGTAGTAATTTTTTTTGGAAAAACAAAATTATATTTTCATTGTTAAAAATTTAAATATAACATTATCATGTGACTACCCTCTTTTAAAATACATTTTTTGTCAAATAAATTTATAGTATAAGTTTGTTTAAATTGTTTTAAAATTATTTTTCCTTACAATAAGACTATATAATTGTATGTTTGTTTTGTTGTATAATAATTAATAAGTCGCGATAAAATCTTGGGGGTTTAGATAAGGGGTCATACACATTGCATATAGGGTTTGTATGGGCTATGTCGTGATAATTGAATGATAATTAGGAAATATTTGCTATTGTAGACGCCAACTTCGTAGACGGCGAATTTGTGGAGCATCCGTATTACTAGGGTTTCGTTTGCTTTCGTGTGACAAGCTCCCTTCAATTTCCAGGTAAGTTCAGGCGTGCAACACCTTTAACTTTCAAAATGTGGTTTTCGCGTGCGTTATTTCCTAAATGGTCAACTGCTATATCTTTCAATACTCAAAAATATTTTACTGCTGGATTAAATGTGAATTGTGATTTGGAGAATGTGTTTTACTCAGCCTTTTGAATCAAATATTATTCTTGTGAAATTGTGAAAGAATAATGAACGATAAATGAATTGGGGCGATGTACAGAGGATGTGCGTGAAGGGACACACATGAGTGATTCCCCTCGGATGCTAATCCACACGAGATTACATACCCGGCCCCCGTGATTGACATATACTGCTATGATACGATCGCAGGGTTATATAAAGGCGTGAAAGCTATTGAGTACTACTTATGCCTGTGTAGGTCACTACGGTATAGGGGTGTCGACACTTAAGGTCTCATAGTTGTTTAGGGAAAACTGGGATGGACTGTGATATCCCAGAAGATACCCTATTTATTATTTATTGCATCGTGACCTCTCTGTGGGAATTCGTTACCCGCTGGGCTATAACATGCCTCAGCTAAACAAATGATTAATGTGTTGAATCGGCTACTATTTACAACTCATCTGGGTTATTCAATATCTACTGTTATATTTCTTGTTAGCCAAAACTCTGTTTCACATGTTGTGGTTTGAGCTTACTCAGTTTTTACTGATAAACGTTTTCTGCGGTAGGCTTTCGCTATTTTAAAACCCGCAGGTCGAGAATAAGGTGGGGGAACGCGCACACGTGAATTGAAGACTAGGATCAGGCTTCTAGGAAACATTTATTTACTTAGGAAGTATTTATTTCATTTAGACAATGTCATTTTATTTATTTCAAACATTTGTTGGACGATTTGTCTGGTTTTTATTAAATAAATGCGCTTTTGGATTATCGTTTGGTTGTGCTAGCAAGGAACCGGGGTTCCGGGGTGTTTCAACCCTAGGGTCCAAAATCAGTGCGGACAAATGCCCAGAAAGAATTTTGATCGAGGTTAGAGCAACCCTAGCCTTAACACAGTAAGTATGCGAAGAGGAGCCCACAAAATATGACGATTGGAGAAAGCCAATACTGCGCGCGATTGCTGAGGGAACAAGCAAAGATAATTGGGCATCCACGAAGGGATATTGCGTGCACGATAATTCCATTTACTTTAAGGGGCCGAGAGGAATACTCATGTGGTGTGCCTCGCAACAGGAAGGACAAGCATTATTGGAAAAGATCCACCAACAATCTTGTGGGGAAAATGAAGTCTCTCTCTACAGAAAAGCCCAAAGATATGGGATTCATTGGCTGAATATGTCGACGTTCGCAGCGATCATTCAAGGGAATTGCTAGAGGTGCACATTGATCAAAGACTCTTTGGAAATTTCTGCAATCGATGATGACACATATTGGAGGAAGCCACTCTTGGACTATTTGACAGAAGGAATCGAGCCAACTCAGAGAAAAGAAGCTGAGAAGCTTTGTTGATTCAAAGACCCTTGAATGTGTTTTGGTTGGTAATTGGTTTGACTGATGAAAGACAAATACATAAGCAGCAAAGCATTTTAGTTACTTCAAGGCCTTGAGATACTGACAGAACTTCAAAGCCTTGAGAGTTGTTTTATTCTGCTATATGTTCTAACAGTTCTGTGTTGCAGATTGGATATCTGATTATACAGAACAGGGATTTACTGCATATACTTATGGATTACACTATTTACATATCTAACACAATTGCAGATGATCAGAACAGGAAGAATCAAAGTTATCTGGGTTTAACTTTGAATATCTGTGAAGCAGGTTCAGAGCTCCAAGGCCTTGAGATGTGCCTTCAGCTGCTGACAGTTTTTACAGAACTAAGTTGATTCTTTCTTGCAGGTGTTGATTCTTATTGTTGTGATTATTTATTGACTTCTAAGAGTCTTAAACCTGTTTTCATGATTTATATGTATTAGAAGGTATACAGGTTAATGTTTTAATCTTTTAACCAGTTTTATCATAAACTAGATAACCAAACAGTCATAGCACTGTTATCTTTTTTGGATTTTGTTGTTGTTGTGTTTCAATGCCGTTGCAGGGCTGTTAAACGTTCAGGAGAAATCTCAACAAAATCAAACGGATATCCACTTCGAGCTGTTTGAATTTCAGTTGAAAACAGAAAGAGGATTTGTAGGAACTGAGATCCTAAAATCTCTCAATCAGTTGCAGCTGTGGATAAAAGAGACTGGTTTGAAATTTGAAGATGGAGAGGCTTGCACAATACTCAGAAAGGTGTGACAAATTCGTGGGAGATCATTCATTCAAACACACAAACATTCAAGCTTCAATCTAGATTCCAGAAGATCAAATCAATCCAGTTTTCAGAAGAGCACATCAAGGCTTTAACAACTTATCTTTTCTACTGTGTTCTTCACTTGTACTTTAATCTGTGTATCTTTAGATTATCTTAAACCTCATTTAACCTAGTGGTTGGTTGTTCAAGTGAACAACAAGAGGTTCTTGTTAGCTCAACAGTTAGTAGCTGGAACTAGATAAGTTTGGAACCACAAGCTATATAGGTGTAAAGGAAATCACCTAGGCTTGAAGATCTAGGGCTATTTCTGTGTGAGTAATAAGAAGTGTTTGCCCAATCCTGGTGGGATTAGATCCCTCAGGCAGAGATTAGGTCCATTGGGACTGAACTCCGTAAATTGCTTTGGGTTCTTTACTTTACAGTTTGATTATTATCTGCTACTTACAACTCAAATCAAACTAGGGTTCAAAAGCTGTTTAGAATTGAATACAGTTCAAGGCCTTGAAGCTTTCTATTTTGCCTTTTAAATTTTTAGACAGTTTACTAAAATCTCAAGGCCTTGAGATTTGAATTTCACACAAAGTCATTCTGTTAAACTTTGAGTTTTGCAAAAAGTTTCCATACTCTATTCACCCCCCCTTATAGAGTATTTAGATCCTGTATTTAGTCTACATTACACACTTTCAATTGGTATCAGAGCTTGTGTAAGTGTTTTAGATCTAACAATCTGGTGACTCTGAGTAAAGTAGGAGATGGTGGATTCTCACAAGGAAGGGCAGCCAACAGACCTCCATTGTTTTGTGGTGATAACTTCATGCACTGGAAGGCATTGATGAAGATATTCATCATAGATCAAGACATGGAACTGTGGTCAATAGTTCAGAATGGTCCTCATGAGTACTACACTACAGTTGATGGAGTCGGATGTATCAAATCTGAGGAAAATCTTTTAGTTACTGAACTGGAAAAGGTATCAAAAAATTAAAAGGCTATGAATCTGTTATGCTGTGCTCTTAATGCAGATCAGTTCAACAGAGTGTCAAATTGCAAGAGTGCCAAAGAAGTATGCGATAAACTGGTGGTGACATATGAAGGAACTAGCCAAGTTAAGCAGACCAAGATCAACATACTTCTGAGGCAATATGAGTTGTTCAAGATGAACTCAGATGAGACCATCAAGGAGATGTTCAAAAGATTCACTGAAGTGGTGAACAATCTGGAGTCATTGGGAAAGAAGCTCTCAAATGAAGAGAAGGTCAGAAAGATTCTGAGAAGCTTACCAAAAGCCAAGTGGGAGCCAAAGACAACAACCATTGTGGAAGCTCAGGACTTGAGTCTTCTTCAGCTAGATGATCTACAAGGAAATCTTCTCACTCATGAAATGTCTATGAAGGATGTGGAAGGTTATTTGAGTGAAAACATCAGGAATCCAGCACTTAAGGCAAAAGACAATGAAAAGTCTCAAAGCCTTGAGACTGAGGATGAGCCTGATGATGAAGAGGCTTTAGCATTGATCTCCAAGGATTTGGCCAGGATTCTTAAAAAGAAAAGAAACTCTGGTAATAGGGATTACAACAGAGAGAGATCAAGACCCTCAGGCAGCAAGGACTACAAAGGTAAACCTTCATCACAGTCACATAAAACTAAAGTAATGAATTGTTGTGAGTGTGGTGATGCAGATCATTTAGTAAGGGACTGTCCACAAAAGAAGAAGAACAGGAACTTTCAGAAGAAAGACAGTGACAACAAGAGGAAGAAAGCCATGCTGGCTTCTTGGAGTGATTCTGATTCATCAAGTGACTCAGACACAGAAGAAGAACAAGCAATCTTATGCTTCATGGCAAAGCATGATGAGGAAAATTCATCAGACAGACATATTGAAGACATGGTAAAAAATCTACTTGCTAGTCCTTCTGATGTACTTCCTGAAATTCTCAAAAGTATGTTTTTAAATGAGGAAAGTTATAGAAATGAGATTTCTGCTTTAAATATTAAGATTCATGAGCAGGTAAAAGAAAACCTGGACCTAGTTTTTTCAAACAAAAGTGTTCAAGGCCTTGGACAGCAGGTTCAAAGCCTTGAAGACACAGATAAAAGAGGATGTTGATCAAAACACTCTTTTAACTGAAAGATATGCTGATCTAAAGGCTCATTCGAGAATTTAGAACAACAGATTTGTTCTTTGACTGAGAACTTCAATATTCCAAGAAGGTCCTAGCTAGGTTTACAGGCTCAGAACATAATCTGAATCTCATTCTTGGAGGAAGTCTGAAATCAATGCATAAAAGTGGGATTGGCTATAATCCAAATTTTTGTAAAACTACTTTTGTCAAATCTGGTAGCAGACATTCTCCAAAATGTTATTACTGTGGAAAAATTGGTCATGTCAGATTAACTTGTCCCTTTAGAAGATCAGAACCTCACATTATGAGGAATACTTATTCTTATCAGCTTAAGGGACAGGTTAGGCAGATTTGGGTTCCAAAAGGAATTAGGCCACCAAACATGGCTGATTCTGAGTATGACTCAAAGTTCTGCACTTGGTCTAACAGCCTGTTGAGGCCATGATTTGTTTTTTGCAGGATGTCACCAAGGCCTTGAAAGATCAGAAATGGATATTAGACAGTGGATGTTCCAGACATATGAGTGGTAAGAAGTCTCTGTTCACTGAACTTACAGAAAAATCTGGAGGAATAATCACACTTAATGACAAAGAAAAATGCAATATCTTTGGTATAGGTAGTATTGGTACTGGTTATACTAATTCTATATCTGATGTTTATCTGGTAGATGGACTTAAGTATGACCTGTTTAGTATCTCTCAATTATGGATAAAGGTTATAAGGCTATATTTGACAAGGAGAAATGTGTGGTGCAAGATGAAAAATCTGGTAATTGCATACTTACTGCTTCTAGATCATATAATCAATATGCTATGGATACTAACATTGTTGCAGGTGACAAGCTAAAATGCCTCAAGGCCTAGAAGGAAGATTCAAAGCTTTGGCACAGAAATCTTGGGCATATTAGTATACATACCTTGAATAAACTCATCTCAAAGGACTTGGTAAGAGGTTTACCGTCACAGAAATTTTCAGATGATGAGGTTTGTAAGGCATGTGTACAAGGTAAGCAAAGCAGAAGCTCATTCAAGCCAAATAAATTTGTAAGTACTTCTAGACCCTTAGAATTGCTGCATATGGACTTGTGTGGTCCTATGAGAGTTCATACCCCAAAAGGTAAGATGTATATGCTTGTTATAATTGATGATTATTCTAGATTTACTTGGGTGATGTTTATTAGAGACAAAACTGAAGCTTTATCTGAATTTTCTAGACTGTGTAAAGAGCTTCAAACTTTGAAAAATTTACCAGTTGCATCTATTAGAAGTGATCATGGTAGGGAGTTTGACCAACTTGACTTTGATTTGTTTTTTGCAAATCATGGCATTTCACACAGCTTCTCTGCACCTAGAACTCCATAGCAAAATGGAGTAGTTGAAAGGAAGAATAGGAAACTTGAGGATATGTCCAGAAACATGCTTCTTGAAAGTAATTTGCCAAAGTTTTTATGGAAAGAAGCTGTTAATACTGCCAATTATGTGCTGAATAGATGCTTGATTAGACCTATTTTGAAAAAGACCCCCTATGAAATGTTTAAAGGTAGAAAGCCTACTGTTTCTTATTTCAAACCTTTTGGTTGTATCTGTTTGTGCATAATAATGGTAGAGACAATCTTGGTAAGTTTGATGCTAGAAGTGATAAAGGTGTATTTCTTGGATATTCTCAAACTAGCAAAGCTTATAGAGTTTATAATAGAAAAACCAAGATTGTGGAAGAGAGTATTCATGTAATCTTTGATGAAAGTACTAAGGATTCTCTGAGTGAAAGTTTTGCAGATCTAGATTTGAACAAGCATGAATCAGATGATGATGCTGTGAAAGAAGACAAAGGCAAAACTAATGTGCAGAATCAATCAGCAGAATCTCAAGGCCTTGAACCTCCTGCTGAACCAAAATCTCAAAGCCTTGAGAGAGAAGCTGAAAATTTCTATGATGCTCCCTCTACTGTTTCAAGAACTCAAATCCTTGAAGGAGAATACTCCTGGGTACCAAGAAAGAAGTTTAAGTACCTTGCAGACCATCCAGCTGATAACATTATATCAGATCCATCAACTGGAACTCAGACAAGAGGACAGTTGAAGAACTTGTGTGCATTTAGTGCATTTGTATCTTTGATTGAGCCTAAAAATACCAAGGAAGCACTAGAAGATGCAGAATGGATCATTGCAATGCAGAGTGAGCTGAATGAGTTTGAAAGGAACAAGGTTTGGAATCTGGTTCCCAGACCTAAAGAAAAATCAGTTATTGGAACCAGATGGGTATTCAGAAACAAGCTTAATGAAAATGGCAAAGTGGTAAGAAATAAAGCCAGACTGGTGGCGGAAGGATATAATCAGGAAGAAGGTATAGATTATGAAGAGACTTTTTCTCCTGTTGCCAGGTTAGAAGCTATTAGAATACTTCTTGAATTTGCATCTCACAATCACTTAAAGCTTTATCAAATGGATGTTAAATGTGCTTTTCTGAATGGATATATACAAGAAGATGTTTTTGTAGCACAACCACCTGGTTTTGAAGTTGAGAACTTTCCTGATCATGTTTATAAACTGGATAAAGCTCTTTATGGTTTAAAAGAAGCTCCAAGGGCTTGGTATGACAGACTTTCAAAATTTCTACTTGAAATCAATTTCAAAAGAGGCCTAGTTGACAAAACTCCTTTCATTAAACACCATCAAAGTGATTTGTTAGTAGTTCAGATTTATGTAGATGATATTTTATTTGGTGCTAGTAATGATGCTCTTTCAAAAGAGATTTCTAGTCTGATATGCAGAGAGTTTGAGATGAGCCTAATGGGTGAACTTAATTTCTTTCTTGGACTTCATATCTTACAAATGAAGAAAGGAATTTTTGTGCATCAAGGAAAATATACCACGGACTTATTGAAGAAGTAAAATATGTCACATTCCAAGGTGCTTAAGACCCCTATGAGTTCATCACTCTCTTTAGACAAAGATTCAAATGGTAAGAGTGTGAATCAAAAGGAATACAGAGGTATGATTGGATCACTGTTGTATTTAACTGCTAGTAGACCTGATATTATGTTCAGTGTCTGTATGTGTGCTAGATTTCAAGCAGATCCTAAGGAAAGTCATTTAACTGCAGCCAAAAGATTTTTTAGATATTTGAATGGAACCAGAGACTTAGGGCTTTGGTATCCAAGAAGATCTAATTTTATGTTGAGTGGCTATTCAGATGCAGATTTTGCAGGATATAAAGTAGACAGGAAAATTACTTCTGCATGCTGTCAATTTCTTAGATCTTCATTGATCAGTTGACATTCCAAAAAGAAAAATTATGTAGCATTAGAAACTGCAGAGGCTTAATATATTGCAGCTGGTTCTTGCTGTTCACAAGTGTTATGGATTGCTCAGCAACTTAGAGATCTTGGCTACAATTTCAGAAATGTGCCTATTCATTGTGACAACACAAGTGCTATTTCAATCTCTAAGAATCCAGTTCAGCACTCAAGGACCACGAACATGGATGTGAGACATCACTTCCTTAGAGATCATGTAGAACAAGGTGATGTTGTTTTAAATTTTATTTCTACTTCAATGCAAATTGCTGATATTTTCACAAAACCTTTGCCAGATGATAGGTTTTCATCTCCAAGGCTTGAATTGGGGATGTTAAACAAGGATGCATTGGTTTAGGGGGAGTAATAGTACTTATATGTTTTTATGTGCTGAAATCTCAAAGCCTTGAGATTATACTTTCTGAAGCCTTGAAAGTATAGCTCAAAGCTTTGAAGTTTCTCAAACTGCAGAAAATCTCACGGCCTTGAGATTGTTCTCTAGGTCTTCATAATATATGTAATTTTTGTTCTAAAAAAATGGATCATCAAATATTATATCTTATCTTTTTAGATAACTGTATAATATTCGAATTACTCAGAGAATTTTCTAAAATATCCCAAAAAATATTTTTCAAGATTCAATTTTGCATGTTGATATAGTAGAGTCCTTTTATGACTCATCCTTTTCAACCTACTTTAGGTGAAATTCAGGGCTTTTTCTTCTCATTCTCTCTCAATTCTCTGCGACTCTACTCTCTCTCTCTCAGTTTCTCTCAATCACATTCTCTTCTCAAAACCCGAAACCCCAAAATGGAGCGCAAATCAGCCAGAATTCAGCAACAGGGAAAGCCCTCTGGCAGATCCAAGAAGAGAGCAAATAAGAAGGAAAAGATAGTTATTTCTGATTCGGATTCAGAAAACATTCAGAGCTTGCATGAGGACACTCCTTCTGCAAAGAAGTCCAGAACAGAGAAGGGAGATGAAGGCTCAAGCATTGATCCACAACAGGAGACACAGGGTGGTGATCAACCTAGGTCAGAGAAGAAGAAAGGGGGAGAAAAGAAAAAGACTGGTGAAGAGGAAAAGTGGAAATCAACTCAAGCAAGCCAGAAGAAACCATCTGAAGGAGGACAAGAAAAGACCAAACCCTCAGAGAAGAAACTAGGGTTAAGCAAGTTGCTGCTGCAACTAAGAAAGGATATCAAGGTAAGAATGTACTTCCTACAGACTGGTTTATTAGTTCTGAGGTTAGAACTGTATGGATGCAAGGGTATGCTTCATCTAAGGTAGTTTTCTGTAGTATGGTTTCTGAAGAATTATTGGATAAGTTGGATATAGACTGCATGAGAAAGTTAAGGGAATCTGCTGTTTGGAAGGTGCTAAATCTTAGTTCAAAGGCCTATCCTAGGTTAAATAGGTTGTTTTATTTGAATTTGGTTTCTGAAGTTGATGATAAAATGGTATTAACTTCAAAAGTGGCTGGAGTGGATTTGAGGTTAGATTATAGGACTTTTGCCAAAGTTTTGGGCATTCGTAGGAAATACAATGTTGGAGATTACCCTGATAGGAAGGAGTGTCTGGATAAGGCAAAGGAGATGTTTTTTATTGAAGGTGTACCTTCTGGTCCAAAGCAGTTGACACACTCTGTGCTCAACTGTGAAGACAAAATCTTGTTTACAATTCTGATGAGGAGTGTAGTTCTTAGGGAGAACTCAAGGGAGTTAGTGACTGATAAGGTTCTGATTTTGATGTATCTGATATCTCAAGGGTTTGAGATAGACTTGCCAACAGTTGTTATGGAGAATATGATTTATTGTGCAACCAGGACTAGAAACCATCCTCTTCCATATGCCAACCTGTTACCTCTTTTCTTTGAATACTTTGATGTACCTGTGAAAGGAGAGGAAAATATTATTGGAGGTTTTGGGTTGATTGATGAGACTGCACTTCAGAGGATTGGGGTAGTTCAAACTGAAAAGGGACATTGGAAGTTTTATTTAAATTTTTCAAAGGAGGAACTTAAAGAGAAGGAGTTTGTAAAGCCTAAGGGGACTACATCAGGGAAAGGACAAGCCAATGAGGATTACTCTTTGTTGGTTGAGAAGCTAGACGATCAGCAGGTTGAGATTGAAGATCTCAGACAAAGGTTATTTGACCTGTCAACTGAATTCAATCAATTCAAGGGCTTGATGAATGTAATGAATGGGAAGCTGGATGTTGTCATCAAGGGTTTGAATTTGGAGAAGATACCTTCTGCTACTAGTCATGACACCAGTGTGGATTCAGATGAAAGGCTAGGAGATTTTCTGAAGTCGAAGAAGAAGCCAATTCCAGTGGTGCTTACTTCAAAAGATTTGTATGAACAGACTAATGAAGAAGATGCTGGTGAAGACACAGGTGTTGATGCAGCTACAGAGGGGGATTCATTACAGTCTAAAAAGAAAGTGGATGAGATAATTCAAGAGGTTGTTGCAGAAGTGGAAGCTGAACAAGAAGGTAATCAGTCTGCTGAAGATGCTGCAAGTGAAGAAGAAGTTGGAGAAGACTCAGAGAAAGGCCAGACATCAAAGAAGAACTGAAGATCAGAGAATGCCAAAGCCTTGACCTTCAATTTCTTTCTCTCCCTTCTTTTCTGTTCTCAAGGCCTTGACTTTTTAGCAATAATTTTGTTTAAGTTTTTTTTAAGACTCTGAGTAATGATCAAAAATTTCTTCATCCTTATTTGATGAAAGTCAAAAAGGGGGAGAAATTATATGTGGTTTTTATGTTTTTGCAGTGTGTTTTTGCAGTGTTTGAATAATTATAACACTCAGTTATGTGGTATAATCAGTTGTGTTTATGTTACAATGGTTATATGTAATTATTTGCTGATTATCTGTGGTATACTGGTTATTTATCTCGTATTATTGTATATTGTATCTGCATTTTGTGGTTATCTAATTTTAAATCTGAGTGGCAGGAAAATCTATACAAGACTGTAGGTTTTGTCTTTCATCAAGGGGGAGATTGTTGATTCAAAGACCCTTGAATGTGTTTTGGTTGATAATTGATTTGAGTGATGGTAGACAAAGACATAAGCAGCAAAGCCTTTTAGTTACTTCAAGGCCTTGAGATACTGACTGAACTTCAAAGCCTTGAGAGTTGTTTTATTCTGCTATATGTTCTAACAGTTCTGTGTTGCAGATTGGATATCTGATTATACAGAACAGGGATTTACTGCATATACTTATGGATTACACTATTTACATATCTAACACAATTGCAGATGATCAGAACAGGAAGAATCAGAGTTATATGGGTTTAACTTTGAATATCTGTGAAGCAGGTTCAGAGCTCCAATGCCTTGAGATGTGCCTTGAGCTGCTTACAGTTTTTACAGAACTAAGTTGATTCTTTCTTGCAGGTGTTGATTCTTATTGTTGTGATTATTTATTGACTTCTAAGAGTCTCAAACCTGTTTTCATGATTTATATGTATTAGAAGGTATACAAGTTAATATTGTAATCTTTTAACCAGTTTTATTAGAAACTGGATAACAAAACAGTCATAGCACTGTTATCTTGTTTGGATTTTGTTGTTGCTGTGTTTCAATGTTGTTGCAGGGCTGTTAAACGTGCAGAAGCAATCTCAAAAAACTCCAACAGATATCCACTAAGAGCTGTTTGAATTTCAGTTGAAAACAGAAAGAGGATTCGTAGGAACTGAGATCCTAAAATCTCTCAATCAGTTGCAGCTGTGGATAAAAGAGACTGGTTTGAAATTTGAAGATGGAGAGGCTTGCAGAATACTCAGAAAGGTGTGACAAATTCGTGGGAGATCATTCATTCAAACACACAATCATTCAAGCTTCAATCTAGATTCTAGAAAATCAAATCAATCCAGTTTTCAGAAGAGCACATCCAGGCTTTAACAGCTTATCTTTTCTACTGTGTTCTTCACTTGTACTTTAATCTGTGTATCTTTAGATTATCTTAACCCTCACTTAACCTAGTGGTTGGTTGTTTAAGTGAACAACAAGAGGTTCTTGTTAGCTCAACAGTTAGTAGCTGGAACTAGATAGGTTTGGAACCACAAGCTGTATAGGTGTAAGGGAAATCACCTAGGATTGAAGATCTAGAGCTATTTCTATGTGAGTAATAAGAAGTGTTTGCCCAATCCTGGTGGTATTAGATCCCTCAGGCAGAGATTAGGTCCATTGGGACTGAACTCTGTAAATTGCTTTGTGTTCTTTACTTTACAGTTTGATTATTATCTGCTGCTTACAACTCAAATCAAACTAGGGTTCAAAAGCTGTTTAGAATTGATTACAGTTCAAGGCCTTGAAGGTTTCTATTTTTCCTTTGAAAGTTTCAGACAGTTTACTAAAATCTGAAGGCCTTGAGATTTGAGTTTCACACAAAGTCATTCTGTTAAACTTTGAGTTTTGCAAAAAGTTTCCATACTCTATTCAAACCCCCCCCGCCCACTTCTAGAGTATTAGGTCCTGTATTTAGTCGACATTACACACTTTTAAGCTTAAAAGATAGGCTGCTCGATATGTCGTGCGGGAAAACATAGTTTGGCGAAGAGGCCACGAGGAAAATCTACTCAGATGTTTAGATTGCCAAGAAGCGCAAGAGGTGATGGATCTGTCCCACCAAGTGGAACATCAAGGGGGTGAGAAGCTTTGCAGACAACTTCTCACCATTGGCTATTTTTGGCCCACAATGGAAGCAGACTGCCGCACAAAGGTTAAAAGATGTCAAGAGTGTTAGTTCAAAGGAAACCTTGTGCACGCTCCCGCTGTAGACCTACACGCATTGGGAACGCCTTGGCCATTCCACACATGGGACTTGGATTTTATTGGCCACATTCGACCAGCCTCGCATGGGAATCAGTTTATATTGACTGCAACGGAGCAATTTACTAAGTGGGTGGAAGCGGTGCCACTCAAAACAACAAATGCGCTTGCGGTTGTCAATTGCGTTCAAGAGAACATCATATACCGATTCGGAATCCCCAATACCATCCTCTCGGACAACGGCAATCCTTTTGTGAATCTCCAGGTTGCTGCTAAATTGGCAGAATATAACATAAGGCGGGTGTGCTCTACGCCTTATTACTCGAAGGGGAACAGACAAGCGAAAGAGACAAACAAGACACTGCTAAGGATCCTGAGTAAAATGGTTGCGGATGATCATAAGAAGTGGGCGAACTCTTTAAATTTGGCTTTGTGGGAGTATCGCACTTCGCCAAGGACTCCCACAAGAGTTTCCCCGATCCTTCTATGTTATGGAGCCGAAGCTGTCGTACCAGCAGAAATAAAAGTCAACTCTGCAAGGATAGCCTTTCATGCCTTGTACGAAAATCAATGTGATCATGATCTGATTCTGCTGGAAGAATGGCGTGAACATGCTAAGAGGGCTAACACGAGATACATGGAAAGGATCGCTCGCTCATAGAACAAAACAGTTCAGCACCGAGACTTTGCAGTTGGGGGCTTGGTCCTGCGAGCTTCAGATCATTGCATGCGAGAGGCAGCCCATCCAAAATTCGCAGCTAACTGGGAAGGGCCATTCGAAGTCAAAGAAGTCTTCGACAGCGATTACTGCACAATCCAGCGACTTCTGGGAGTGCAACAACTCCAAGCCCAATCAATATGCGATGGATTAAAAAGTACTATCCTTAGATCATCTCTTTATTTTTGATCCCAAAGTTTGTTGCTTTCAGTACTTTTGATTCAAAAGTCTTGTTGCCTCATGTATCCTGCACTACTTCCTCCCATATGAGGAATTTGTTCTCATGCTCCTCCCATATGAGGATGCTTTAATGATAATGACTCTCCCATATGAGAGAACCTTATCAAATTGTCGTATTAATTGTTTTATTTACTTGTCTGTTCATGTTATTTAAATATGTCAACTCGTCCAAAGCCTATCTGCCTAGATAGCAACTATAAAAAAATATGATCCTCTGCGATCAAAAGCCTATCTGCCTGGATAGCAACTATAATAAAATATGATCCTCTGCGATCCAAAGCCTATCTGCCTAGATAGCAACTATAATAAAATATGATCCTCTGCGATCAAAAGCCTACCTGCCTAGATAGCAACTATAATAAAATATGATCCTCTGCGATCCAAAGCCTATCTGCCTAGATAGCAACTACAATAAAATATGATCCCATGCGATCCAAAGCCTATCTGCCTAGATAGCATCTATATCGAAATATGATCTTGAGTGATCTAAAGCCTACCTGCCTAGATAGCAGCAATAACAACAACGCTCTCGTGCGATTTAAAGCCTATATGTTTTAGATAGCAAATTATTCAAACATTATTTGGATATAACTGCGATAGAAACACAACTTGTTTCGTCATGTAGCAAGTTTGCACGCGAAGTTACAATTTATTGTAGCAGACAAAAGCAGCAAATGAAAATGCATATTTTCATAACAGTCAAATATGGCTTACAATTTATCTGTCTAGACAGCGGCTTACAAGCAAAATGAACTTCACGCCATGAAGGCTGCAGACATGAATAACAAATGGGAGAACAGCTCATGGGGCAGGAAGCTGATCGTGCAAAAAAGACGAGCACAATCACTCGTCACACCTTGTTCGAAACAATGGTGGAAAATAGTTCTCTGCCGGAGAACCGGCAAAGATTCACAACGTTCATTACATACTGGTAGTGGAACCGGTACCAGATTGTGCTCCGCCGGGAAGTTGTCGGAGACAATTTCTGCAAACATAATGAAGAAGAAAGAATCCTTGTTCAAGCAGGAAATCCTACGCAATTGATCACCAAAAAGATTGGGTGGATCAAAGGGCTTTCCGAAGAATTTCTTGGGAGCTATTTCTATAGCACAAGGCACAAACCCAGCCTTCAAAGCCCGGACCTGATAGGAATCGACGAAGGTCAAGGGCCGATATCAGCAGTTGTAAGGACTCACGGGAAACAAAATTTTGATGAAGAACCAAATAGCAAGAAGGGAGGTTTATATAGAACTCAGAAAGGACTCTTCAATTTCCTTGCTGAGTCAGCAACGCCTCGAAAACGGGTAAGAATCAATTACCCTACGAAAGGCTATGACAATACAGTAGCACGCCCTATTTAATGAGGCCAAGTCATAATAAGGATGGGGCCCACTGCGTGGTAAGCACGCTTATCTAATAAATTAATAGCACAATAATCAAGGTGATTACGTCAAAACATGACATCACAGTTGACGTAGCATTAAAACAAGAGCACAACATCTTTTAAAAGAGCAAAAGTTAACATAGAATTCCCAGTGTTTGAAAAAATGGGGGGAAGCATTACAATAGGCGCAAATCTCAAAATAAATCCTTGTCTAGAGGGTCTTCTGGTGATAAAAGGAGCGATGCCTTTGCTGCTTGGTTAAGCTCTTGTTTTAACTTCTTATAGCTAGTCTTTATCGCGTGGAAGAGATTGGAAGCCTCCTCAGCCTTCTTCTTTTGCTCCTCCAATTTCCTCTTTTCAAATGTGAGGTTGCGGTAGCCATACTGCAGCATCGCAGATGTGAGGATCTGGGTAACCCTGTTGAAAAGAAATCCAAAGTCCAACCTGCCCTGAGCTTTAACCTGAAGGCTCTTACATGTATCATAGAGCGTCCGTGCATTATCAGTTGAGATAGTGGCAGGGGTTGTCACAGACAATTGCTCCAAAATCCAGGTGGCTTCAGTCACGAAAAATCTTCTATCAAAGGGACCCAGCTCTAGGGCTCTCGCAAATGACCACGGGTATGAAAGGCGCAGCTTCATGAGCAAGTCCACATCAGTTTGCCTCATTCCTAAAGAAATGAAAAGTTTAGGAATGCAAATTACTCCACAAATACATACAGTATGGCATGTGGAAACACTATGGTATACCTGTTCCTTCGATGATTTCATGCAAAGTAGGAATGCGCATGATGGGGAAAGCTGAGGCATCTCCTCGTTGCATCGCCTGCCTATCATCCTAGACCCCGCGTGTGTCGTAATCAGCAGGAATGTTGAAGGTAGCAGCAGGCGCGATGGGGGCCCTTGCTTGCGAACCCCAAAAACTCCACGCGATGGGAACTTGAGAAAAATCAATAGTGGGAGGATCGCCACTGCCGCCGCCAACTGCGATCTCTGCTGGGATGTTCACATTCGTGCGCGATGGCTGCAAGATGCCTTGGTTGGTTTATGCTCTCCCAAGGACTTCTTCATCCACGAGAGGTTCTTGTTGCTCAGGAGCATCCATTGGAACATCGACATTTTCATGCGATGCTATGTCTTCCATGACTTGTTCATTTCCATGAACTTCAGCTCCAGCATTCTCTGCTACGCCAGTTTCTCCTACATGCTCAACTTCAGCATCTCTCTCTCTCATTTCGGTGTCGAGTTCGACATCATCAGACACCTCAATAACATCTTCCAAAGGCTCTCCTACATCTTTAGAAACCGCCAGAGGTTTCTCTTTGTGCGAACTTCGTTATGGAATATGCGACAGAGGAAGCTGACTTCTCTGCTCCAACATGTTCTCATCAGAGTCGCCAACACCTAGCTCATCAATGACCCCTCTAGCAGCTGGAACATTGGCAGTGGTGCCCTGTGCGACGGCAACATCACTTTCAGGGGCAGCAGGGTCAACATTAGCAGTTTCATTTGAAGCACCACCACCTTCAAGACAAAATTGAAAAAGAAGTTGAGGTAAATCGCGTTATGAATTATGTCTTATATTATTCTGTTAGATCAAAAGCGAGCACCTCCACACTTATGTGGGATCGCAGCTCCGACATCATACGTTATAGATGCGACACCATATCCTACAGAGGTATCTTCACTTATCACTTCTTTAAGGTGCGCGTGACCTGATGTTGCGAAGGAATTCGTTACAATAGGGAATGAGTTGTGAAGATTTGCTTAAAAACATTGTTCAAATGTTAACCTGAGGGTTCGCCACATTTGCTTACTAACCATCGGCGAATATCATCTTTTGATAAGCCGTGCTTTAACGCACCAAAATTTACTTCTTGATAAGTCACAGCAAGGTTAAAAATTGTACCTTCTTGATTGCATGCGATTTCCTCAAAATCTTCCTGAGCGCGTTCCAAGGCAGCCACACTCATACTACCAGCATGCTGTTCTTCCAGGCTTCTTCTCTTTATGGTCTCAATGTCATCTTCCTCGCGCTTTCTCTTTCTCTCTTCTGCCTCAGCATCCATTCTTTTAGACTCAGCGATTATAGCTTCGTCCATAGGCTCATTAGGCGCATCTGAGCGAGATCCCTTTGTCTTCCTCTTTTCTTTGGCCAAAAGGCCACTGATGGTCTCTGTATCATCATCAACGAAAAAAAATTTAGTTTACAACACTACTGCGGAATCCATGATTTAAAGAAGATAAATTCATTTGAGTTACCTTCTGAACTTTCTTCTCCTATATCCTCTCTTTCTTCTTCCTCTCTTTCGTCTTCCTCTCTTTCCTCTTCTCCACTTTCTTCTTATCCTTCTCCTTCCCTTCATTCTTCTTCCTCAGCTTCTTCCTCCTATTCATAGGGGATGAACGTCTCAACCGCGAGATATGTCCGTGTTTTGCCCTGAATGCGACCCTTGCCTTTCCCCTTTGGAACAGGGGACTTCGCGGGCAACGAAGCTGGAGCTTCCCTGGGAGGCGAAGAAATCACAATTCCCTTTTGTTTTTGCTTTTTAGCTTTCGGAGCAACCTCTTCGTCCACCTCAGCATCGTTGTCTATCAGGGAGCGAGCAAATACGTCCATCTTGTTGGAATAGATGCCCTAGAGACAATCTAGTTTAGTATGAATTTATTTACGGCTAGAACATTCATTGTATTATTTATTGGATATTTAATATAATGAAGTCCTTAGATTTACAATCGTGTTGTTTATCTTAAATATCCCTAGTCCAGTATAATGATTAATAGGACAATCATCTATAGACTAGTATGGGGTTGGATTGATAAGAAGATATCATGATCCAACACATAGGTGTGCATTAAGGGTAATGACGAACTCGATTGAGCCATCTCCGATAAGGCTACATACATGTTATCTTCAGTCACAAGTGCTTCTCGTCGTGCAATGGTATTTTCATCCTTATACTTGAAGTCGCTAGATATTCTAGTTGTTGATTATTGTGATTTTGGTAGCGTTAAACGCTACACCGTAACTGGGTAGTTATAAAGGCGTGTACCGGATACAATAAGAAGCAAGCTTAGAGATCGTAGTGAACGTAGATAGAATTTTTCCCTCCCATATAACGGGAGCAAATATCCTAGGCCACTCGAGGGATAGTGCTTATAGAATGTCCGACCAGACTCAAATAAATCAATATGGGATATTGATGTTATTTGCACGAATAAGGCTATTCCCATGGATCGAGAAACTATGGATTGGATATTCGAATGTGACTTGTATGTTTCGTGTCCAATCCGGATATAGAGACAAAAGGATGAGACAATTAATTGTACAAGGTTTGTCAAGATGACTATTCTATTAGTTTGCTAGAATGGATGTTTTGCTAGAAACCGCTCCATATTAGCAAATTGTGCCTACCAACTAGATAGAACCTATGGGGTCACACGCTATATAGAGTTGAACTAGATTTGGTAATTAATTAATAAGATTAATTAATTAGAAGGATCACTTTGCAAAACCTTGCAAACGTAGTAGGACTAATTTCCAAGAAAGGGACTAAACCGAATTCTAGTAGGACTAGAATAGGTCCTTTAGGTAGTTGGCAAGGATTTGTTGGACTATATAAAGGACACTCCTTCCTTCCTTCCCACACTTATGACCTTATTGATCACAACTTGAGTGGGAGAGAACAAAAAGGAGAGAGCAAGCAAGCAAAGAGAGACCCGTCGCCCCCCTTTGCCGCCGCCCGTCCCCGTCGGCCCACAAGGAGGCCGAGACCTCCTTGTTGTCTCGTTATGCGTGATTTTTCTTCCTCTTCCTCATTCCGGGCTAGCACAAAGGATTGGGAAGATATAAAATTAAACTCTAGGAGTGGATCAACTATAGAGAACGTGACACAGTTTGCGTTTGAAGTCATCAAATGAGAAACCCTAAGGTGTTTTATTGATTTCTTCCCTTACCGTCGTTATGTCTATTGACTTGTGATCCTTGGAGGGTATTGCATGGATTATTTTTGTTTGTGTTTCCGTTGCGCATCCATGATCAAAACCCTACAGTGGTATCAGAGCCACATGTCGTAGAGCATAAACGTGGTTTATGTGTTACGTTTAGATAGTTTACACTTTAAATTTATTGATTATCGCGTAAAACAAGACAAATCAAGCATGTGATGCAATTTGTCAATAATCTATCATAAGAAGACTTAGTTTTTGCATTGGATGCATGAATTCGTGAGTTTGAGAAATTTTAGGATCTTAGATCTAGGGTTTGGGCATCCTATGGAAAGAAGGAGTTCTTCCCATACAAGGAAACAACCAAACTTGTGCACCAAGCAAGGGAGTTGTTTTGGAAACAACTCACGAAGGAAGTTCGGCCCCCTAGGGGACTGCCCCTCCTTTATTTCCGCCCAAGCAAGTCTCGGCCTAGGGGCCGAGGAAGCCCTAGCCCGCGGCCTAGCCGCGTGGGCTATGGGCCGGCTGGCCCAAGGCCTTTTCTGTTCTCTTTTTGGGCCCGGACAATTTGATTGTTGGGCCCCATGGACCGTTTTAACCCTAAAATATCCTAAAATCAACTAAAATTGACCAAGCGCGTTAAAATTGGATTTTAACTGTTTATGTGCAAATCGCATGGTGATTGGATATGTCCTTAGGATGTGGTTTGATGTGGATGTTTAATTTTTGTGGTTTGGTTTACGGCCTGCGAGCTGATCAATTAATTGTAATAATTAATTATGGTTTTATGGCTTACGAGCCATTTTTTTCCTCAACTGGTGAGATTTATTTTATTTAGTATAGTTGTTAGCTAGTGTTAGATAGAGTAGATTTTTAGCCAAGATTAAAGAAAATAAGCCCAAAGCCAAAAGGATCCACAAAAGATGGAGCATGGAGAATTCCACATGACTATGGAGGATGGACCAAAAGATGAAGACGCATGGAGATGTGTTTGCTTTTAGGGTTCATAGATAATTCCATTGGCTTGGAATTATCTTAGTCTAGAAAAGGCCATATTCACATCACGTTTTATTTTGTTTTGTGTTTTTTTATTTTATTGTCTTATTATTTTGTTGGTTGGTGTATGGATGATGCATGCAATTAGGATAATAAGATAATTAGACAACCCGGATCTATTATTTGGAGTTCTGCTCAAACTTAAATAGATAGATTAGTTGATATTGATCAACAAAAAAATTTAAAATTGAATTTAAAATCCCTCAAAATTCAAATATTTTGCTCTTTCCTTCTCGTTATTTAAACACTCATTATCATCATGATTTATCAAGTACGTGCGTGCTAAAGCATGGCGACTTGGTTCATAATGATGGAATGCGATGGCACAAGCTAGTAATGTGCAACTGTTTAAATAAGAGGTTGAACACAACTAGGCTATTAATATGATTAAAAACCTAGAGGCAAACAATTGGGATTATCCATGTGGATGGATAAATAAGGAGTTATTTGCCCAATTGAACCAAGAGTTGCATAGAGATGCAATTGGAAATTGTTCCTACCTAAAGTAGTCAAATTATGGGTGACTTGCCAAAGCAAGCTCATAAGAAGATGAAACATGGATCTTGGCCCACTAGAAAATATAAGGATATTTTCTCCATTAATATCTTGTGGGTTATTAATCCGTAGAAAAATTGTGGGAGCTATATTTGATAAACTAGCCATTATTGAATATAGTTAAAAATTCACAAATACTAAAACTTGCGTATTTTCCTTTTGTAGAATTCCCAATGGCAAACAACTCATCGAGTTCACAACATTCCCTACGATCTGTCCTTGAGAAGGACAAGCTCTCTGGAACCAACTTCCTTGATTGGTACAGAAACTTGAGAATCGTTCTCAAGCAAGAGAAGAAACTGTACGCAATAGAGGAGCATGTTCCAGAAGGTCCAGAGAACCAAACACCTGCAGCCCTAAAGGCACATCAAAAGCGTGTTGATGAAGCTAATGATGCGGCCTGCCTGATGCTATACACCATGACTTCTGAGGTTTAGAAGCAACACGAAAACATGAATGCTGTCGATATGATCGAGCATCTGAAGCAGCTCTTCCAAGAGTAGGCAAGGGTTGAGAGGTATGAGGTCTCTAAGGCATTGTTCAAGTGTCATCTGGCAGAAGGGAACCCATTGAGACACCATGTACTCCGTATGATCGGGTATTTGGAGAATCTCGCCCGACTAGGGTTCCTGGTCGGCCAAGAGTTGGCAACCGATCTCGTGTTGCAATCGTTGCCCGAGAGTTATGGACAGTTCATCATGAACTATAACATGAACGAGATCGTGAAACCACTGCCAGATTTGCTCAATATGGTTAGGACAGCTAAACAAAGCATCAACAACGGTAAGGGCAAGGCCATTATGATGGTGCAGAAAGGAAAGGGCAAAAGGTTTGCCTCATCCTCCAAGGGAAAAGGCAAGTCAGTTGCCAAGTCCAAGGAACCTGCCCTTAAGTCTGTTGGTGGCATTGCCAAAGGTGTGACTAAAGGTGAGTGTCACTACTGCAGTCAGCCTGGACACTGGAGGAGGAACTGCCCAAAATATCTGGAGGACAAGAGGCTTGGAATAGTGATTCCACCACCACCAGGTATTTTCTTGTGGATGTAAATTTAACTGTCTCTAATAATGGGTATTAGATACTGGATGTGGATCTCACATTTGTCGAAATATGCAGGATCTAAAGACAAGTAGAAGATTGGCTAAAGGAGAGATAGATCTGCGCGTTGGGAATGGAGCAAAAGTTGTTGCGTTGGCCTTGGGCGTGTGCGAGCTATCTCTACCTTCAAGATTAGTTTTAGAATTAAATAATTTCTATTTTGTGCGTGCTATGAGCAGAAACATTATTTCTATTTCTTGTTTGGACAAGGAAGGTTTTATTATTTCAATAAAGAACAATTGTTGTTCCTTTTATTTGAATAATATTCACTATTTTAGTGCACAATTATTTAATGGACTGTATGTCCTTGATCTAAGCAATCTTGTCTACAACATTTATACCAATAGGATTAAAATGAATGATTTAAATCTTGCTTACTTATGGCACTGTCGTTTAGGCCACATAAACGAGAAACGTGTATCTAGACTCCATAAGGATGGACTACTAGACTCATTTGATTTCGAATCATATGAGACATGTGAGGCTTGTTTATTTGTAAAAACGACAAAGTCACCTTTCAATAAGAAAGGTGAGAGGACTCGTGAGCAATTGGCGCTCATACATACTGATGTGTGTGGGCCATTTGCCACGCCTGCCAGGGGTGGTTATGTCTACTTCATTACATTTACTGATGATTACAGTAGATATGGATTTGTATACCTCATGAGGGCCAAATCCGAGTCCTTTGAAATGTTCAAAGAATTCAAAAATGAAGTAGAGAATGGACTTGGAAAAAGTATCAAGGCTCTACGATCGGATCGTGGAGGAGAATACTTGAGACAAGAGTTTGACGACTATCTTAGAGAGTGTGGGAAGTCCCAAATCACTCCACCCGAAACGCCACAATGGAATGGCGTGTCTGAGAGGAGAAATCGAACCCTATTGGATATGGTTCGATCTATGATGTGTCAAACTGATCTTCCATTATCATTTTGGGTCCACGCTCTATTAAGTGCAGCTTTCACCATTAACCGTGTTCCATCTTAATCAGTCATGAAGACACCACATGAGATGTGGAGTGGGAGGCGTCCTACACTGTCGTTCATGAGGATTTGGGGCTACGATGTCGATGTAAAACGTTTACAATCAGACAAGCTAGGTCCAAAGTCGGATAAGTGCAAATTTGTGGGGTACCCTAAGGAAACTAGGGGTTACTACTTCTACAATCCAACTGAGAACAAAGTGTTTGTTGCTCGGACCGGTGTGTTTCTATAAAGAGAATTTTTATCTAAAGAAGCAATTGGGAGGACTGTAGAGCTTAAAGAAGTTCAAGAACCACAAATCACTGGACCGACTATGGAACATGAACAGGAACCACAAACAGTTGTGGAGCAACCTGTTCAGGTAACACAAGAGCTTCGTAGATCTAGTAGAGTGCGCCAGGAACCCGAGAGGTATGGACTTCTCGTGACCGATTCCGGTGACACGATGCTCATAAATGATGAGCCTACAACCTATGAAGAGGCCATGAAAGGCCCAGACTCTCAGAAGTGGCTAGAAGCCATGAGATCCGAGATGGAATCCATGTATACCAACAAAGTATGGACTTTGGTGGAACCACCCGAAGGGGCGCGGCCCATGGGGTGCAAGTGGGTCTTCAAGAAGAAAATCGACATGGATGGTAATGTGATTACCTGTAAGGGACGATTGGTGGCTAAAGGATTCAGACAGATTCATGGTATTGACTATGATGAAACCATTTCACCAGTCGCTATGACCAAATCCATCCGAATCCTACTTGCAATTGAAGCATACCATGGCTATGAGATTTGGCAAATGGATGTCAAAAAAGCATTCCTTTATGGGAATCTCCTCGAGGACGTGTATATGATACAGCCGAAGGGTTTTGAGGATCCAACGCAAGCCAACAAAGTCTGTAAGCTGTAGCGATCCAATTATGGATTGAAACAAGCTTCTAGGAGTTGGAATCGACGTTTTGATGAAGTAGTGAAAGAGTTTGGCTTCATCATAAAGGAAGATGAATCTTGTGTCTACAAGAAGGTTAGTGGGAGCTCTGTAGCTTTTCTGGTCTTGTATGTGGATGACATACTACACATTGGAAACCACGTTCCCATGCTGCAATCTGTTAAAGATTGGCTAGGGAAGTGTTTCTCAATGAAGGACTTAGGGGAAGCAGCCTATATACTCGGTATAAAGATCTACAGAGATAGATCTAAGAGACTGCTAGGCCTAATTCGTAGTACATATATTGACAAGGTGTTGAAACGGTTCAACATGCAAGATTCCAAGAAGGGATTTCTTGCCCATGTCACATGGAATCACTCTTTCGAAGAGTGGTTGCCCTTCCAATGATATTGAGAAGGAACGCATGAGTGGAATTCCCTATGCCTCGGCCATAGGATCTATCATGTACGCCATGTTATGTACTAGACCAGATGTGTCATATGCCTTGAGTATGACAAGCAGATACCAATCCAATCCGGGTGAGAGTCACTGGATTGCAGTCAAGAACATCCTAAAGTACTTGAGAAGAACTAAGGATGATTTCTTGATATTTGGCGGTGAGGAAGAGTTGCGTGTAAGGGGTTACACTGATGCAAGCTTCCAAACCGACAGAGATGACTTTAGATCACAGTCGGGATATGTGTTTTGCCTGAATGGAGCAGCGGTGAGCTGGAAGAGTTCCAAGCAAGAGACGGTGGCTTATTCTACAACAGAGACTGAGTACATTGCTGCAAATGGTGCAGCAAAGGAAGCTATTTGGATCAGAAAGTTTGTTTATGAACTTGGTGTGGTTCCTAGCATTGCTGATCCAGTTGAGTTTTACAGTGACAACAGTGGGGCGATCGCGGAATCAAAGGAGCCTAGATCACACCAGAAATCCAAGCACGTGCTCAGGAAGTTCCATCTGACTCGAGATATTATCGATAGAGGAGACGTTCGGATATGCAAGATTCCTACAGATGAGAATCTTTCAGCTCCACTTACGAAGCCGCTTGTGCAGTGGAAGCATGAAGTGCACACTAGGAGCATGGGCATACGGGATGCGCCAGATTGGCTCTAGTGCAAGTGGGAGATTGTTGGAATAGATGCCCTAGAGGAATTCTAGTTTAGTATGAATTTATTTATGGCTAGAACATTCATTGTATTATTTATTGGATATTTAATATAATGAATTACTTAGATTTACAATCGTGTTGTTTATCTTAAATATCCCTAGTCGAGTATAATGATTAATAGGACAATCATCTATAGACTAGTATGGGGTTGGATTGATATGGAGATATCATGATCCAACACATAGGTGTGCATTAAGGGAAATGACGCATTGGATTGACCCATCTCCGAGAAGGCTACATACACGTTATGTTAAGTTTCAAGTGCTCCTCGTGGTGCAATGGTATTGTCATCCTTAGACTTGAAGTCACTAGATATTCTAGTTGTTGATTATTGTGATTTTGGTAGCGTTAAACGCTACACCGTAACAAGGTAGTTATAAAGGCGTGTACCGGATACAATAAGAAGCAAGCTTAGGGATCGTAGTGAACGTAGATAGAATTTTTCCCTCCTGCATAACGGGAGCAAATATCCTAGGCCACTCGAGGGATAGTGCTTATAGAATGTCTGGCCAGACTCAAATAAATCAATATGGGATATTGATGTTATTTGCACGAATAAGGCTATTCCCATGGATCGAGAAACTATGGATTGGATATACGAGTGTGACTTGTATGTCTCGTGTCCAATCCGGATATAGAGACAAAGGGATGAGACAATTAATTATACAAGGTTTGTCAAGATTACTATTCTATTAGTTGGCTAGAATGGATGTTTTGCTAGAAACCGCTCCATATTAACAAATTGTTGCTACCAACTAGATAGAACCTATGGGGTCACACGCTATATAGAGTTGAACTAGATTTGGTAATTAATTAATAAGATTAATTAATTAGAAGGATCACTTTGCAAAACCTTGCAAACTTAGTAGGTGTGCACAAGAGATTCCGGCGGGGAGACCTCCGTGTACACCGTACGTAGTGGATCAGGGATCGCACAGGAAGAATAGGGGTGTGTGTAGGGAGAGAGTAAGTCAGTAGCAATGTCTGAGAGAGAGACAGAGGTTTGGCAGAGCTTCCGCGTATGGCAGTGTGTCCTTCTCTTTATGGAAAGGTTAACGATGTATATATACTGGAGAACGTGACCGTTGTAGTGTGGTTAATGCGCCCATTAATGGCGGCTTAATTAGCTTAACCGTAACGGCACGTTCGTCCGAGTATATAGGAACCGTTAGAGCATGTGGTGCGTGAGTACCGGAACCGTTACGAGGTTGACCGGGTTTGACCGGATTGACCGGGTCTAGGGAGCTCGTGCCATAGATCTCTCAAAACAGTTACTAAAGGTCGCGCGCGGGCTTGGCTCGCACGCGACAGGGCTTACTCTAGCCTCCAAACCACAAGTCCCTACAAGTCCCGCGCAGTGGTATGCGAGGGCTCTGTCTCGCAGCCCCCACATGGATCAGCTCGGCTGGTGATCCTGTGTGTGTGGAGCACAATATGGTGTGCTGGATGGTTGCCACGTGGCCTAGATCTGCCATGTCATAAAGCAGTATCTACATTAGCCCCCTTTCTGCGCGTGAAGGCTCATAGCTGTATAGGCTTCCATGCGCGGAAACCAACATGCGCGTCGTCGCCACGCACCAATTCAAATACGGGTAGATTCAGCCCCCGTGCGTGTCATTATGACCTAAAACCCCTAGAGTCGTGCCGTCTGACCTTTAGGGTTTTAGGCGTGACGTCAGCCCGTCCTGTGATTGCGCGACACGACGGTGACGGTTGCGATTCGACTACTGAAGGGACGCAACCCTTCATTCTTCTGGATAAATACCTTGTATCCCATCATTGCAAAGCATTACTTCTTTCTCTTAAAGTGAATGGTACCCGGAGATCTTCGAGAGCAGATCCAGATAATCAATCACCAGTTCAGGACTGCAAATCGTATTCTCCAATTGTGCATATCCAAGCAAGCTTCAAGGAAACAAGGTTGGCCTCGTTTACTTTTGATTTAAAAATACCAGTGTTTGCCTTGAATCGCGTTGAATCTGTAAATCCATGAAATTTGCGAAGAGGCTTTTGATCTTTGAACCCGCTTCGTTTTGATCTTTCAACAATATCAACTCCCCGATTTCTGAAATCGGCACCGGAACTGTTTGCTTTGGTTTGCATAGATCTCAAATTCCAAAATTCAAACTGAAGTGTGGTGTGGTATTTCTCCCCCCTTTTTCTTGCCCTTTTGCAGGAATGGCCAAGACAAGAGTAACCAGACCCGTCAAGGAAGACGAAGAGATGCCGGAGCTTCCGCAGGCTCTGTGGCGTAAAGCCCCCTTTCTGGGTGGGAAGGATTTTTATCATGCGAGGGTGAAGGCGAAGAGGATGCCTGATCCTGTTCCTGCTGAGCAATTGCTGACGTTGACTCGCCCAGTTAACTCAGCCCTGCTCGAGTGGGTTGGTTCCGAGGATGTAGTCCGATTGGGGATCGAGAACGGGCACTTCCCGTATACTGCGATTTCTACTCAAGCATTTGTCCAGAAATTGGACTACATGGATGAGTGGATTGACCACGTATTGGATCATCATGCCGAGACTCTTGATAAAGCCGGCATTTTCTTTGCTATCCGTGCTATGAAGGGTGCTGCCGTGAAGTTGGATCAGTCCATGCTTCTAGACCTTCTGTCCCGTTATTCGCCCGCGACTCACACGTTTCATTTTGCTGAGTTCGAGGCTGCCCCCACGCTCGAGGACGTTCAAATGCTGTATGAGCTTTCCCCCATGGGCGAGGTGGACCCCTTGAGCCACTTGAGGACATCTGCTGAAATGGCCTTGTACGCGCAGATGGAGGAGTGCCTTGCAGAGGTAAAGAAAATCTCCACTCGGTGGACCACTACAAAGCCTCTTCCGAACTGGCAGCTAGTGGATACGTCTGCGAAGAATACCTGGAACAAGTGGTTGCAGTACTTCTTCCGAGACTATGCGAACAGCAGCATCACTAAGAAGCTTTTGAGCGAGAACCCGGAGGCCGAGAATTATGTAGAGGGCAAGGGCTATCATTTAACCCTTTGTGCCTTTCTCTGTGCTTGGCTGTCGAGGTATCTGATTGATGGTCATCCCCATGACGGGGTCTTTTACCATGTGCTGCCACTTGCTGTGAGGCTCGCTCTTGGCCAGAGAGTCGCACTCGGACCCTTGGTCTTAGGCACGTTATATTACAGGCTTGATCAGCTGGTTCTGGCGATGAGGGAATCGCGTGGCCGCCTCGATGTCCTGACCTTTGTCAATATCAGCTTTTTGACAATGTGGGTTTTCGAGCGCTGGCCGTCTTATGCTCCAACTCCCCTCCCACTTGAGAAGTGGTGTCCCCCAGGCGAGACGGAAGCGCGCAACAGCGGAAGGGCTGCGAGATGGTTTGGAGCAAGCAATACCAAGTGCACTTGGAGTTTGATATGCGACAAACGAAAGGAGTTTACTGCGAGGCCCTATGCCACACGTGTTGAGAATGTACGGTGGTTTCCAAAGCTATACCCTTCCAGAGGTATGGTCTTGTCAGAAGACCTTCTCTTTGAAAAGGGGCCGCATTTCCACGAACGCTATCGTGACTTCTTCTGTTGGTGTCTGCGAGGTTCTCTTCCTGCCCTCGCAGAGCATATTCGTGAGCTCGCGCCACGGTATGAAAGGCTTACAGTGGATGTTGACCCTACTCGGGTCTCTCCTCAGTTTGGTTTTGACGCGGTGGCCCCATCGATCTGGCCCCAGTCTATTATCAGAGGGTGCTACAAGCGTTTGCTGACAAAGGAGTGCAAGACGGTCCTCATGAGCAATCTTCCTTTTGAGCAGCCTGCGGGAACTCGCAAGGGTGGTTGTTCCCAGAACTGGATCGCATACTGGGTTGCCCAGCAAACGAGGATTGAGACGGAGGCGGCGGCGCAGCCAGGAAAGGCCCCCTTGATCAAGAGAAACTCTTTTCCGTTTCGCCCCAATTGCAGTTTGAGCGAGTCTGAGTATGGTTGCTACTCGCTGTGGGACCGCGAGAATCATTTGTGCCCCGATTTCATTTTGAAGGAGCAAGTCGACGCAATCAAGAAGGGTGACGCGCAGGTCATCAAATATAGCAAGGCGTTTGCTGAGGTAAGCAATTTTCTTGTGTGCTTTGAGCTTTTTGATTTCCTCGCGCTGATGCTTTTCGTTCTGTATTGTTCAGTGTCATGTGCGGAGGTTCGCAGCTGGTGATCGCTCCAAATCGCTGGTGGACACCATTGTTGCCACTAGAAGGAGGGGGGAGTCGTACCGGCTAGCATGGAGGATGGACGCCGAGGTCGAAACAAAGGTTCGCGGAGTCATGAACACTTTTGCTGACTCGCTGATAGACAACCCTCCGGCTCCGTCTCCTCCTAGAGATGACCCGTCCCCTCCAGCGACTGCGGCACCGAGAGTGAAGAGACCTAGGCAAAAGGGAATTACGATTTCTTCCCCTAGGAGCGCTCCAGCTTCTCCCCCAGTGAGGTCCCTTTCCATCAAGGACAAAGGCAAGGGTCGTATGCCCAGCAAAGTGCGAAAAGATCTCGCAGTTGAGACTTTCGTTCCATTCAACCAAGAGGAGGAAGAGAGACAGGAGCCCCAGGCAAGTGATGAAGAAGAAGCAACAGTTGTGATGTGCGAGGAAGAATCAGGAGGTACTTCCGTCGCATCTCCTTGCCTTTTATCTAGACTTCTTTGTAGTTCTTTTCTTTGAACCAAATATGTATTTGCAGATGATGATGATGAAGCCGTCGGTGGCCTTGTGGCCAAGAGGCAAAAGAAAGATGCCCATTCTGGCATTTCAGATGATCCTATAAGCGAGGATGTTCTTGCTGAATCCCGGAAGACAGCCGCGGAGGCTGCTGAAAGAAGAAGGCAGCGAGAGGAAGAGGAGCTCGAGCTTGTGAAACAGCGGAGCCTCGAGGAGCTGCATGTTGACGACTTAGTGCGTCCAGTTGGCGAGGAAGACGAGCTTCCCGAAGAAGTGGCTCCTCATGTGGAGGAGGAAGATGAGGTTCCTGGAGAGGACGCAGCAGAGCTGGAGCAAGTCCAAGCGGACTTCGCAGAGACCGCAGGTGGCGATAAAGGTGAGATCTTCAATCTCGCAGTTACTTATAGAGATGTAATTGTGGGTGCGTTAAAGCACGGTGTGTCAAAGCCTGACATTCGCCGTTGGTTGGTAAGCAAATGCGGAGAACCCTCAGGTAATTATTTTGAGTGATATGCGCATACTAGGCTGTAGCCACTTGAGGCAAAAATCATGACTGGTTTACTCGCGTCCCAGGTCACGCTTCTCTTAAAGATTTGCTTAGTGAGGATACACTGATAGGGCACGGTTCCACGTCCCTAGTGTACGATGAGGATACCTCAATCCCACCTTCGCGTGGAGGTGCTTATTCTTAGCTTTAGTAAAGATAGTGAAATAACTTATAACACAAGTTACCTCAGATTATCGCATTTGGTATCGCAGGTCATGCTGAGGAACCTGAGCTGGAGCAGAGAAGTCAGCCTTCTGCATCCCATGTTCCAATCTCGAGCTCCCATACTGAGAAGCCCGTCGCAGCTGCTGGACATGTAAGTGAGCATCTCGAGGATGTCATCGAACTCTCCGATGATGTCGAAGCTGATGCTGTGCCGATGGACGAAGGTGTCCGTACTGGTGGTGAGGAAGAAAGGACAAGTGATGCTAACATTTTTGCATCTGGGAGTGTCCGCCCAGCGACTTCGGCTGTGCCTTTGCCTCCGGCGATGACTGAACCAGAAGCACCCATTCCTGCGTGGAGCATTTGGGGCTCGCAGGTTGGGAATATAGTCGCAGCTGGTGCGGCCTACACTCTTCCTCTTGACTATGAGAGGTTGGAGCTTGCAGCTGATAGGAGAGCCACGGAGCGAGGGCAGTCTTCGAACAACCCGGTGGCCCGCATCCCTTCTCTTCATGAAATTCTGGAAGGCACTGGTAAGTGAAGATTTACCGTTCGCACGTCGCATTATTTGCTTGCGAGTTCTGGCATTATAACCATTTTTGATGTCTCAGGTTTGAAGCAAACCGATGTAGACTGGGTGGTTCGAATGCGTCTCAGATACCCCCGATCGTTTGTGAGATCTCTGGAGATCGGACCTTTTGACAGGAGGCTATTCCTTACTGAAGCCATCTGGATACTGGAGCAGCTGTCTGCGGCTACACCTGCGACCATTTCGGCCCAGAGTGCTGAATTGCTATGTGGCATGTGCCAAAATCTCCTGTTCAAAGTCCAAGGCAGACTTGGTTTCAAATTCCTCAAGGACAGAGTTACACTGATTCGCGCAGCTGTAACTTTGAATCTCGGCCACCAGAATCTCGCAGCTGAGATGCAGAAGGTGGAGCAGCAAAAGCATAAGGTTGATGAAGCTGTGAAGCTGTATCAGGAAATGAATGCCAAGTGCGAGCAACTGAAGCAAGAAGTGAAACAAGTGGAGAAGCTAAGCGAGCAGTTCGAGCCCCATGATTCCTTAATCAAGAATTTGTTTTGACTTTTCGAATTTTGAAAAGAAAACAGGAAAATGGCTGAGACATTAATGTAATGTTTTGAAACATTAATGTAATATTGCTAGGGTTTCTCCCCCCTTTTTTTTTAACAACAAACAATGAGTTTGCCCGCTTTGCCCTTTTTTGGGATTTGATTGGACATTTCTGTGCATATCCAATTATGACATCAGCAATTGATTTTCTGCTTGATTTTCGCGCTAATCTCTCGGCAGATAAGCACGCTTCCGTTGGGAAGTCCATCCGAATCATGACTATCCGTCATTTATTAGGATACGCAACTGAATCGTCGTAGCCTTTAGTAGGGTAATTGATTGTTACCGCTTTTCAAGGCGTAAGTGATTGAACTTACCCTCTTTTTGAATTTTGCTGACTCATCTTTAGGCAACCGAAGAGTCTCCACAGGGTCTATATAAACCCTGTCTTTGCCATTTGGGTTCTTCATCCCAAACATGTGCTTTGCCGTGAGTCCTTACGACTGCTGGCTTCAACGCTTGTTTTTCGTTGATTCATGGCAACTTCAAGTTTTGAATCCTGAGTTTGCGCTTTGTGCTATAGAAATAGTTTCCAAGATCCACTTTATGAGGCTTATGGCTGTTTATAACCATCATAAAGAGGATGCAGATAATACCTCATGTGTATTCGAAGAAATTTCTTCGTGTATTATGCGTGCAGGTCATGTTTCCGGCCGCCTCGTGGCGAGGTGCAGCGCCGAAGTGACCGTGCTACCGTCTCGTAATGAACGGCGGAATTCTCCTCCAGCATCCCTGGAGGAGGGTTTCTTGCCTCTTCGTTCTTGAACTCAGGAGGCTCGCCAATGCCCTTGTCTATCAGGACAAGGAACCCAGTACCAGAGGAATGACGGCTTCCCCTGTTTTGCACGACTGCATATGCCGGAACAGGTGGTTCCTCTGGTACATATCTTGATCAGACAGGGGTCTCGTCAGATCCTAAGATCTTTGGACGTGGATTCACCCAGCTCTTGCTGCTAGGGATGTAGCGAATGGCGAGTTAATCCCTTCGCAGATGCATCCTACTTGCTACAGATCTTTGGCCGCAGATCTGCGTACTGTGCTGCCGGTGTCAGGACCGGTGGATTCTCTCTTTTCTTAGTCGAGAGTTCCCTTGGCGCATTTCTGGCTTACCAGCCATTTTTCGAATGTATTGTTAGCCATGTTGGCTGTGTAGTTAGATTCGAGCTTTTCGCTTGTAAGCTGCTATCTAGATAGATAAATTGTAAGTCATTTGACTCATAATAATATATAGCTTTTGTACTATCTGCTCTCTTTGCAACAAAATACAATTCCGCATGCGTTTCGGCTTGTTTTGCCTTGCATAATGCCATGTAATGATTTCACATATGCGACGTCAATGCGCAAATGTTTCGCTAGATCATTCGAGATCGTAATTTCGCAGATGTGCCATTTTGATGGATGGGCTTGCAGTTGGTCGTTGTAAATCGTATGAGATCACGTTCACAACTTTGCTATCATAACAGATAGTTTTTTTTTTAACAGATCAATTGAGATCATTGAGCGGTGCGAATTGCTATCATAGAAGATAGGCTTTATTAGAGGATTGGTTGAGATAGTTTCTCGCATGAATTGCTATCGCAGCAGATAGACTTTTAGAAGGTCTAGCAAGAAGTTCTGCAGTTACGTTACCATCGTAACATACGGACTTGGGTGATCAACTAAAATCACTTTGCGTATAAATTGCTACCGTAACAGATAGGCTTGAGAAGATCATATAAGATCGCATTTGTGTAAACCGCTATCGTGAGAGATAGGATTTTGATGATCGATTGAGATTGTTTTTGTATTTTTGCTGCTATCGTAGGAGATAGGCTTATGTGATCACTTAAGATCGCATTTGCATCGGCTGCCATCATAAGGGATGGGCTTTAGATGATCAATTAAGATCGCGTTTATGTTGACTGCTTATCGTGAGAGATAAGCTTTGGATGATCTTTTAAGATCGCATTTGCATTGGTTGCCATCGTAAGAGATGGGCTTTTAGATGATCAATTAAGATCACGTTTATGTTGACTGCTATCGTAAGAGATAGGCTTTGGATGATCACTTAAGATCGCATTTACATTGGCTGCCATCGTAAGAGATGGGCTTTTAGATGATCAATTAAGATCACGTTTATGTTGACTGCTATCGTAGGAGATAGGCTTTGGATGATCACTTAAGATCGCATTTGCATTGGCTGCCCTCGTAAGGGATGGGCTTTAGATGATCAATTAAGATCGCGTTTGCTATCGTAAGAGATAGGCTTTGATGATCAATTAAGATCGCGTTTGCGTTTGGCCGCTATCGTAAAAGATAGGCTTTAGATGATCGATTGAGATCGCGTTTGCTATCGTATGAGATAGGCTTTGATGATCAATTAAGATCGCGTTTGTATTTGCTGCTATCGCAAGAGATAGGCTTTGATGATCAGTTAAGATCGCGTTTGCGTTTGGCTGCTATCGTAAAAGATAGGCTTTAGATGATCGATTGAGATCGTGTTTGCTATCGTATGAGATAGGCTTTGATGATCAATTAAGATCGCGTTTGTATTTGCTGCTATCGCAAGAGATAGGCTTTGATGATCAGTTAAGATCGCGTTTGCGTTTGGCTGCTATCGTAAAAGATAGGCTTTAGATGATCGATTGAGATCGTGTTTGCTATCGTATGAGATAGGCTTTGATGATCAATTAAGATCGCGTTTGTATTTGCTGCTATCGCAAGAGATAGGCTTTGATGATCAGTTAAGATCGCGTTTGCGTTTGGCTGCTATCGTAAAAGATAGGCTTTAGATGATCGATTGAGATCGTGTTTGCTATCTTATGAGATAGGCTTTGATGATCAATTAAGATCGCGTTTGTATTTGCTGCTATTGCAGCAAATAAATCATTGTTAACAACAATAACAAATTAAATAGAGCGATATAAACAGCTAGAAATATGAACTTCTCATTTGGGAGAATTCTTTTATTATGACATTCTCATATGTGAGGTATAGGATTACAATCCTCTCATATGGGAGAGGAGATTGCGTTAATCATAGCCACATGAGACATTAAGCAACGTTATCATAAAACGTATGAAATAAGAGAAGTCAAGGATAGTACTTCTTGATCCAGCGCATGTTGACTGAGCTTGGAGTTGAGGTTGTGCCGTGCAACCTTCGTATGCTGCAGTAGCCGCTATCGAAGACTTCTGTGACTTCGAAGGGTCCTTCCCAATTAGCTGCGAATTTCGGGTGAGTTGCTTCTCGCATGCAGTGATCAAGCGCGCAAGACCAGGTCGCCAACTGCGAAATCCCGCCGCTGGACTGTCTTGTTATAGGCGCGAGCGATTCTCTCTTGGTACCGCTTGTTAGTCTTTTTGGCTTGTTCTCGCTTTTCTTCCAGCAAGACTAAATCATGATCGCGTTGATTTTCATAGAGTGCATGGAAGGCCAGCCTTGCCGAATTGACTCTGACCTCCGCAGGTACCACAGCTTCGGCCCCATAACATAGTAGAAATGGCGAGGCCCCTGTAGGTGTCCTTGGAGAAGTTCTGTAGGCCCACAGAGCTATGTTAAGGGAGTCGGCCCACTTCTTGTGGTCATCTGCGACCATCTTGCTCAGAATTCGCAACAGCGTTTTGTTAGTCGCTTCGGCTTGTCCATTTCCCTTTGGATAATAGGGGGTGGAGCATATTTGCCTGATATTGTACTCCGCGAGTTTCGTAGCTACCTGACGATTAACAAAAGGAGTACCGTTATCTGAAAGAATAGTATTTGGGATTCCGAACCTGCATACGATGTTTTCCTGGATGAAGTTAACCACAGCCAGCGCGTTTGCCGTCTTCAGTGGTATTGCTTCCACCCATTTGGTGAACAGCTCGGTTGCGGTGAGAATGAAATGATTCCCATGTGACGTTGGTCGGATGGGGCCGATGAAGTCCAGAGCCCATGTATGAAATGGCCATGGCGTTCCTAATGCATGTAGATCCACGGCGGGAGCGTGCACTAGGTTCCCTTTGAATTGGCATTCTTGGCAGCGTCGCACCTTGGTGCGGCAATCGACTTCCATCGTGGGCCAGAAGTATCCGATTGAGAGGAGTTGTCTGCATAATTTCGCACCTCCCTGGTGTTCCACTTGATGGGAAAGGTCCATGACTTCTTGTGCTTCTCTGCCGTCTAGGCATTGCAGCAAGTTGCCCTCGTGACCTCTTCGCCAGAGCAGGTTTTCCTGGACCACATATCGAGACGCTTTCCTTTTCAATTTGTCAGCTTCTTTTCTCGATTCTGGTACGGTGCCCTTGGTGAGGAACTCAAACAATGGCTTCCTCCAATCTGCGTCGTCATCGGTTAGAGCGACGAGTAGAGAGTCTTTGATTAGTGCGCAACTTTCGCACTTCCCTTGTATCAGGGCTGCAGCTGTTGACATGCCTGGCCAATGAATGCCATATCTCTGAGCTTTCCTGTAGATTGACACCTCGCTTTCTCCGCAAGCGTGTTGGTGAATCTTTTCTAACAGCTGTTGTCCCTCTTGCTCGGAGACACATCGCATGAGTATTCCTCCAGGACCCTTGTAGTAAAGGGTGTTGTCGTGGATGCAGTATCCTTTCGTGAGTACCCAGCTTTCGCTGCTGGTACCTTTCGCAATAGCTTGCAAGATTGCTTTTCGCCAGTCTTCGTCATCCATGTGTTCATCGTCGCACGCATCTTCTGTTAATGCCGACGATGTTCGCACTTCGATGGCAATCCTTGCGGGGCATTTGTCTATGCTGACCTTAGATCCCAGAGTTGCTAAGGCGTCTGCATGCCTGTTGTCCGCTCGGGGTTTGTGCTCGTATTTCACGTCGCAGAATTGCTGCATCAGCTTTTGCACTAGGGTGCGGTATGGCAGGAGGTTGATCTCCTTTAAACCATATTCGCCTGAGGCCTGCTTAACAATTAGTTTGGAATCTCCCATGACTGTTAAGTTGCTCACTTCCAAAGCTTTCGCCGCACGGAGCCCCGCGATCAGAGCCTCGTATTCCGCCTCGTTGTTAGTGACTGCGAAGTTGAGTTTTGCGGACATCTGTATGACTTCCCCGTCCGGCTTTGTCAAGACTATCCCAATGCCTCCACCTTTTCTGGTTGACGAACCGTCGAAGTGGAGGGTCCAATAGGGCACGTCAATCGCGTAGATTTCAGGGCCTTCGAGCTCTTCCTCGATCACAGGTTCGTGACTGTTGTCGGGGAACTGTGCCAACAGATCTGCTACCGCCTGCGACTTGATCGCTCTTGGTTTCACGCATGTTATATCGTATTGAGAGATGGTCATATACCATTTCGCCAATCTCCCGCCCGGAGTAGTGTGAGTTAGCAGGTATCTTATGGGGTCGCTTTTGGTGACCACCACTACTTTGTGCGATGCAAAATAGTGTCTCAACTTCTCTATTACGAAGAATAAAGCAAGGCAATGACGTTCGATGTCTGTGTACCTTGATTCAGCAGGCTGCACAATGCGAGAGATGTAATAGATGGGCCTCTCTTGGCCTTCATACACCTGAGCCAGGAGTGCTCCTATAGATTTCCTTGTCGATGTAAGGTATAGCAGAAGCGGTGATCCCAGTTGAGGCGCGATCATTATCTTTGGGGATGTGAGTAGCTCCTTTAGCTTTTCGAATGCGGCTTCGTGATCAGGAGCCCAGTTGTACGCGGCGTCCTTCTTGAGAAGAGTGCTGAAGCAGCATGTGATTTCGGCGATTGCTGGGATGAATCTCCGCAGATATGACAATTTTCCCAAGAATGTTTTCAAGGTACTTTGGTCGTGAGGTGGCGTCATGCTGGTGATGGCTGACACTTTCGCAGGGTCAGGCTCGATCCCTTGGCGATGAACTACACATCCCAAAAACTTCCCCGAAGTCACGCCGAATGCGCATTTCATGGGGTTCATTTTCAGTTGAAAGCTCCTGCATCTGTTGAATACCTTTCGCAGGTCTGCAAGGTGATCTGCTTCATACTTGGATTTGACTACCAAGTCATCCACATAGAATTCCACTTCTTTGTGCATCATGTCGTGGAATAGAGCCATCATGGCCCGCTGATAGGTTGCGCCTGCATTCTTAAGTCCGAATGGCATTACCGTATAGTTGAATACCCCCACGGGAGTGATGAATGCAGTTTTCCTTGCATCTTCGGGATCCATCTTGATTTGATTGTACCCGCTGAAGCCGTCCATGAAACTGAACATGCGATGGCCTGCCGTTGAATCAATGAGCAAGTCGATGTTAGGCAGTGGGAAATCGTCCTTAGGACAGAAGCGATTGAGATCTCGGAAGTCCACACAGATGCGGAGCTGTCCGTTCTTCTTCACCACTGGCACGATGTTGGCCAACCATGTGGGATGGTGATTTGGCTCTATGAACTTGGCGTCTAAGAGTTTGACAATCTCCTGCTTGATCTTCACATTGAGCTCCGGCCTGAAGCTTCTGGTGCTTTGCTTGACCGGTTTAGACCCTGGGATGATGTCTAAACGGTGCATGGTGATGCTCGTGTCCAGACCCGGCATCTCGTCGTATTCCCATGCGAACACGTCCTTGTATTCAGTTAGGAGTTGCAGCAGTCCTTGTTCCTCTTCGCTTGTGAGGTCCGCACTCAGGAAGACTGGCCTTTTCTTTTCCTCGTTCGGGCTGAGGAACACTTCCTTAAGCTCTTGCTTTTGTGGTCTTGGCCTGTCTTCCATGCATTCGGGCGCTTCTTTGAGTTTCTCATCTAGAGTGCCCTGTGTTGGCTCTTCTGTCAGCGCAACTTGCTCGATTTGATTGATTTGCCCAGGGACATCCCCATGCCCGTGTGAGGACGTCCCCGCGCACCTTCATATGCGATAGCATTTCTTCCCGTTGGCGTAGAAGCTCTCTATCTCCTTGCCCTCGGGGTCATGTTTTGCGATCCTCTTCAGAGTGTACACACTCTTGCGGTGATATGCGATGCGCGGCGCCTCTTCGCGAGTAGGCGGCGTTTCCTTGGTATCTCCCCTTGTCACCATCACGCCCGCAGGTGACTGGTCCTTGATGTCCTCCCAGAGAGGTAAGGGAGTAGGGTTGAATGGTCCGGGTGTTTGCTCGTCCGCCATCTCGGTGAACCACACTGCCTCGCTGAGATGTGCTTCGTCCAAGTTGAACGGGTTAGTTGAGGCCGGTATCTCGACAATCTTGTCGTTCCAGATAGCTTTCATCACCTGGTGAGCCGTCGAAGGGATCGCGTCAAAGCGATGAATCCAGGCCCGACCTATGATCATGTGGTATGTGGTGTTCGCGTCTATGACATAGAACTTCGCCGAGCACTTGATTTTGCCGATCTGAACGCCCAGGCGGATCCACCCGATCGTCATTCTAGAATCGCTCCCGAATCCCACCAGCGGGGATGGACGCTTGACTACCTTGTGCTCGGGGATCCCTGCTAGCTTCAGTGTGTGGAGTGGAACAACATTGACCGCTGCTCCCCCATCGACGAATGCTCGCTTGAATTCGACGCCGTTGATGATGGCGGTCACGTACAGGGGCCTCTGGTGGCTCGCATCTGTCTTCTTGTCGCTGGCAGAAAAGGTCACAATCTTTTCTGTGGAACGGGACGCCCTGACGACTTTCCCGTTGGAGACCACGAGGTCCTCCTCGTAGTCCTCTGCTACCCTTAAGATTGCTTTTGTCATGTCCGCTCGACACTTTTCGGAGAAATTCATCTCGTTGAAGAATTTGTCGAAGCCGTGCGACCCTTTCATGCGGTTGGCACGCTCATCTTCCGTGTCCATGCTGTAGTCTTCATCTTCATGGACTTCAGCAATGATGGGCAGACCATCTTCTGCGACTTCTTCCAAGTCCACGATCGAGATCATGGCGACCTCTTTGCCCTTTGAGCCCGAATCTGTATGGGCAGGCAGCGGGTTGTTGCGCACATCCTTCCGATGGTCGCTGACGATGAGTTCGCCACTCTTCATCTTCTGATCGAGCGCGAATCTGAGCTTCTTGCACTCGGCTGTGGGGTGCATGACCTTGCCGTGGTATTCGCACCACTTAGGGTCCCTCGTCATCTCCTTGGAGGGTGCTTTCTCGAGCGGTGGCAGGACGCCGTCCTTACGCCATTGTCTGCAAAGATCGCTCGCTTCCTCCACCGAGCATGGCAGAGGTGGTGCATCGAAGTTTGCAACCTTTGTTTGCTTCTGGGGCGAAACTGCATTGACCTCAGCTTCGCGTCCTCGCTTGTAGCCAAATCTGCCGATCTTGTAGGTGGTGCCGCTCGCAGGTCGTTCTGGAGCGCTCTTCTTTCTCTGTCTCTCGACAATGGGCTCGATGTTCATCGTGCATTCGATGAGCTTTGAAAACGTAGGTGTTTGCAAATTGATCAGCATGCTTTTGTATTCGTCTCGCATGCACTGCAGGCATATCTCTACGAGCCGGCTTTCGAGCATTGGATCCTTGCACTCCAAGGATTTCGCTCTGAATTTCTTGATGAAAGTGATTCCATCTTCCTCGCGTTTCTGATACATCCGTGAGAGATGGATCATCGTCACCTTTTCTTCCATCTGGAAGAACTTGGTATAGAACTTCTGGACCATGTCGTCCCAAGTCTTCACAGATCCGGCCTCCAATGTTCGGTACCATTTGTATGCTACATTCCCAAGAGTTTTTGGGAATTCCCGCATCAGCAGTTTGGGATCGGCTCCGTATGGACCCATGACATCGATGAAACGCATGACATGCTCATGAGCGTTTCCATTGACGTCCTCGAACTTGTCCCATTTGGGAGCCTTGTACCCCGCCGGGTTAGGCATGAGATAGATCTCTCGTGGGATGGGTGGATCGTTGTCTAGCTTCGGGATGATGGTATCCGCGAACGAATGATGAGCCAAGATGGAGTCCACGCGCTTCTGCAAAGACGTCATGCATTCTGGAATGCTTCCCTCGGTAGTTGACGGAGGGGTTGCCGTAGGCGGTGGCGACACATATGCTGCCGGAGGATTGGGAGTGTATTGGCTACCCGCGTTTCCCCAGATTGTCGCTGGTGGAGGCAGAGTGTACTGCAGAGCTGGGTTGGACGCCAAAGCCGGGGGCTGAGAGGCGTGAGCAGCAGGGGGCAGCATTTGTGCCGTCGACCCTTGGACCGAAGGCAGCTGCGTGGCCGACGGTGGAGTTTGCAGATGAGGGTTGGGAGGCGTGGCCGACACTCCCAATCCTGGAGCGGTAGGGGTTCCTCCTCCCTGGGGGATAGCGGTGGCAGGTGGAGGATTTGGCGCAAGAGTGCCCAGAACGGCCAAGATCCGTTCTAACTGCGCGGACTGAGACTTGAGAGCTTTTGCCTGACTTTGGACAGTGGCGTCCAAAGACTCCAAAGTTGGCGCCTCGCCGGGAGTCGTCGGAGTACGGCGAGCCTCGTCTCCCGAGGGAGTTTCAGTGGAAGGAGATCGGTTGCTGACATCGTCCTCCTGAGACATGGTTGCTCTTGCTGGTAAGTTTCACGTCGGGTTCACCAAAATGTGCACAAGAGATTCCGGCGGGGAGACCTCCGTGTACACCGTACGTAGTGGATCAGGGATCGCACAGGAAGAATAGGGGTGTGTGTAGGGAGAGAGTAAGTCAGTAGCAATGTCTGAGAGAGAGACAGAGGTTTGGCAGAGCTTCCGCGTATGGCAGTGTGTCCTTCTCTTTATGGAAAGGTTAACGATGTATATATACTGGAGAACGTGACCGTTGTAGTGTGGTTAATGCGCCCATTAATGGCGGCTTAATTAGCTTAACCGTAACGGCACGTTCGTCCGAGTATATAGGAACCGTTAGAGCACGTGGTGCGTGAGTACCGGAACCGTTACGAGGTTGACCGGGTTTGACCGGATTGACCGGGTCTAGGGAGCTCGTGCCATAGATCTCTCAAAACAGTTACTAAAGGTCGCGCGCGGGCTTGGCTCGCACGCGACAGGGCTTACTCTAGCCTCCAAACCACAAGTCCCTACAAGTCCCGCGCAGTGGTATGCGAGGGCTCTGTCTCGCAGCCCCCACATGGATCAGCTCGGCTGGTGATCCTGTGTGTGTGGAGCACAATATGGTGTGCTGGATGGTTGCCACGTGGCCTAGATCTGCCATGTCATAAAGCAGTATCTACAGTAGGACTAATTTGTAAGGAAGGGACTAAACCGAATTCCAGTAGGACTAGAATATGTCCTTTAGGTAGTTGGCAAGGATTTGTTGGACTATATAAAGGACACTCTTTCCTTCCTTACCACACTTATGACCTTATTGATCACAACTTGAGTGGGAGAGAACAAAAAGGAGAGAGCAAGCAAGCAAAGAGGGCCCCGTCGCCCCCCTTTGCCGCCGCCCGTCCCCGTCGGCCCACAAGGAGGCCGAGACCTCCTTGTTGTCTCGTTTTGCGTGATTTTTCTTCCTCTTCCTCATTCCGGGATAGCACAAAGGATTGGGAAGATCTAGAATTTAACTTTAGGCGTGGATCAACTATAGAGAACGTGACACAATTCGCGTTTGAAGTCATCAAAGGAGAAATCCTAAGGTGTGTTATTGATTTCTTCCCTTATCATCGTTATGTCTCTTGACTTGTGATCCTTGGAGGGTATTGCATGGATTATGTTTTTTTGTGTTTCCGTTTCGCATCCATGATCAAAACCCTACACATCTCCTCGCGTATCAGAGCCTCCACCTTGGGAGCCAAATCTATTTCCAGAAGGATTTCCTTGTTTTGCCTCTTTGCTTTACCAATATAATTGACCAATGATGGACAACGGACTCCGGATGCGAATCTCCTCAAAAAACACTGAAAAATAAAAATCTTATGTAAGTCTCAGCATTTTAAAGAGAGAAATGCTTCAAGGATGAAGGAGAATTGTTTACCTTGGCAAAAGCTTCACTGTACTGGATCACACATACAACTCCGCCCCTAACAGCGACCATCTTTTCCTCAAGAATCGCGGCTGGGCACAAGTGGTTATCAGCATCGAGTAGGGAATAAAATCCATACTTCGAATCGTCTAAACTGCAGTTCTGACGAAACGGGAAAGCATTCTTTTTGATCGCATGAGCCTTACTGAGGCAGGGAGGCGGACATGAATCAAACCTTACTTGTTGAGCGTTCCAATAAGCAATCCAAGTCTTGGAAGGACGACCTACACATTTCCCCGAAGTCTGGGTGAAAGGCAAGATGCTAAGAAGGATAGATTTACATTTCCTTATCAGCAATCGCTTATAGCAATCTCTGTTCACTGACCTAGGCCAAATAGAAGGCGCCACCGCGTCAAAGCCAAACTGGGGTGAGACGCGAGTCGGGTTAACATCAACTGTGATACGCTCATACTTGGAAGTTATTTTACAGACATTTTCGGCAAGGGAAGGCAGTGAACCTCTCAAGCACCAGCAGAGGAATTCCATGTAGCAATCATCCCCCCTGAGGAGAGTATCTTCAGAGAGGGAACCATCTTTACTAGGGTACAGCCTCGGGAAAAATCGCACATTCTCAATGCGATTAATATAGGGCCTGGCTGTAAATTTTGTTCGATCATCGCAGATCAAGCTCAATGAACACTTAGGAGGGTTGGTCCTGTACCACCGAGCGGCTCTCCCACTTCGAAGTGCATTCTTCGCACCCGGAACATTCCAAGAATTGGGTCTCGAAGGGACAGGAGCATAAGACGGCCACCTTTCAAATACCCACATGGTAAGGAATGAAATGTTGATAAAAGTCAACACATCAAGACGCCCGCGCAACTCCTCTATCGCAACCACAAGCTGGTCTAACCGATGATACAAGGTTCCTAGCACAAGAGGCCCAAGTGAGACTTTCTGGCCAAGAGACAACCCGATAGCGAGGGGCAAGACATGATAAAATTCTCCGTCATGATGATGACCGTTGATCAAATATCACGACAGCCAAGCACATAGGAAGCCGCCCAAGGTCAAGTGATACCCCTTCCCCTCGATATAATTTTTCGCTTTTGGATCCTTCTCCAATATCTCCTTGGTGAGTTTACCATTCGCATAGTCGCGAAAGAAATATTGCACCCATTTTCCCCCAACATCAAGACAAAAATAACATTTCATTTGCATAGAGTATCTCACATTCAATTAAGCTATCCCAACAGAAAACTAATCCCCCACTTTTCCCCTTAGCTTCAACCACTTCATAATTGAAACCCATCGAAGTAAAACTTTTAATGAATTTTCTGGAACTAACCTTTTTTCTGATAAGAAGAACCAACTGGCTTCCTACGGCCTTATTTGAGACTTTACATAACGAATTGCAGTGGTCTTCCCCAACCCCCTGCAGTTCCAGGTGAATCCGATCATTTGGGGGTGGGGGGCATTGTCAGGCCTGCCTCCTCAGCCGTTAATTCTCCTCTCATATTTCTTAGAGCATCGTGTCTCTCTCTGCTCCTGAAGATACCATATTCTCCTCTAGTGATCATTTTCCTTGCTGGAAGTAATTTGAGGGATTTGGATTGTTTCCCAGTTTCCTCATCCATAAATGGGATCTCAATAACTTCCAATTCATCCTTAGTTCTTCAACTGCCTCCAAACTCAATAATCCTCGCCTTCATTTTTCCTTCCTTTTCTTTAGCTGGTTTGATCTTTTGGAAGTCTCTCTTGAGCTGCACCTTTGTGCGAAAATCTTCTGCTACAATCTTGTTTATCACCATCCTTCGAGTCTCTGTTTTGAAAGCTTCCATATCCAAGCTTTGTGTTTCAATTCCTCCTTGAAGCTATTGCTGAATCGATTTTTCGAGATTTATTTCATCATCTTTATATTGATCTTCCACTTCTTCAAACCTACTTTTTTGGTCTCCCGTCATTCCCTTTTCCGCAAACGTCATCGTATCTCTTGACTGCTCTTTAAAGTTTTGGTCTGTTCTAAGTATCTGGGCCATTTCTTCACCTAGCCTAATGAGAGGGCTGAGGCTTTCATGTTGGGCCATTTCCTCCACTAATTTGATTGGGCCCGTGTTGAAAGATATGTTATAAACTGCGGCCCACTAGCTTTTTTGGGCCATTATCTAGGGTTAACCAATTACCTTCATCGCCTTCAAATTTCGAAACCATAGCACTGCTAGGAACGCCGTCCTCCAACGCATCCTTCCGTACATACCTCGTACTGTAATAACCCAAATTCTGACCTGGGGTATTTTAGTAATTTAATACATCATATTTATTACTTCTGACCGTTAGAACGTGTTATTTCATATTAGTGTTAGTCTTAATAAGACATTGTTGATAATAGGTGTGATTGAATAGTTATTAACTATTTAAGTATACTTATTTCGATAAGCTAATATAAATTACTTTTAAGTAAATCTTCTTTGTTTCAAATTAATAAGTTCATTATAATTTCAGTTAATAGTTTAGTAATTTTTATCATAAAACGTTTACCAGTATCTTCAAAATCAATTTCAAATTTATTTTCAAATATTAGTCAAATTTATTTTTCTTAAAAGTTATGTTTCGTTTTATTTGTCAAATACTATTGTTATTAGTTAAATCTTAGCTTTTCAGTCGCGAACGTTTTATTTACTTTCGTTCTCCTACTAACTATTTATGATGTATTACTATTCATCGCGTATCATTATCGTTGCGTGTGTTTAAAAAAAATATTCCGTCGCGTTTTAAATATGCGTCGCGCTTCGAACCACCGCTTTAACCCGCGCTCCAACTCCACCTTAGAACTCCCTAGATGATGCAACCCCTTCATTTTCTTACATCATCACCCCCATCCCTCTCTCTCCTAATCCCCCCCCCCCTCCACATCTCTATCTATTTTTATTCCTTTCATTTTTTTCTTTCAATTTTTCATCTTCATCATCTTCTCTCCTTTAATTCCTTCGGCAACAATGACAAACACAATCACCACCTCCTTCACTTCCAACTCTGATCCACCTCTCCGCCTCTCATCTTCATCACCTTGTCTCCCTTCTCAGGGTTTTGAACGAAGGAAACCCAGCCACCATAATTACCGACCACCACAAGCACCGAACCACCATCACCACCCAAACCTCCGACACTACCACCTTCAACTCTGCCTCACACTCTCTCGACCACTCTCTGCCCTCTCTTTCGCTCTCTGTGAGCTCGAAGAAGCAAGAACCAGCAGCAGCCGAAGCAGCAGTAACATCAACCTAACCTAACGCCGCCGCCGTCACCATTGTTTCTGGCAACGAGGTCGAGCCCAACTAACCGGGCAACACCCAGAAAATTTTCTTGGTCTCTACTCGTTCTCGAGCTCCCGAGGAGCTCCTGAGCCAAGCCCGAAGGCAGTTGGAACAGGCCCTTCCATCGCCGCCGCCGACCGCCGCCGAAACGAGCTCCTGTCTCATTTCTTCGCCGTTTCTACCCTTTCTTGATATGGGTATGATCCAAATCTTCTCATTGTTCATTACTGATCATCGAAATTCGATTTAAAAGCTCGAACTGAAGTTGTGTTTTTGGAGAAGATGGCATGAGTGAAAGAATGGTTTGTTTTGGGGGTTAAATGTGTACAAGATGAAACTGTTAGGTTATGAATTGTTGAAAATTATTCTTGTTACATAAAGTGTTTGTAGTTCACTTAACTTTTGGGCGCTCCTCGTCTTTTACCTAAACTGTATTGTTTATATAATAATGTTTTTGTATAATTTAGCTTAATTTTTTATTTAAAAGTTGATTAAATTATATTCTAGAAAAGTAAATGAAAATAGTAATTTTGTAAAATAAGTACAAATATAAATTTCATATAAACTAAAAATTATTTTAACTAAATGTCATCTTGATTAAAGTAAAAGCGTTTGTAAACGAAATAGTAATTGTAAAATATTAAGAAATAATTTCCTTAATTAGAAATATTGCTTTTACAATTGTAAGAAATATTCTTTCGCAATATTAGTTATAAATCTAATTTTCTTTTAGTTTCAAAATATAGTAATTATAATATTAAATAGTTTTATATTTTTAAAATTTATTATTTAATCTTCTAAAAGTATTTTGGAGACATTTGACTTATTTTGAATTGATAATTTAATTCTCTAATAATAACGTAGGTGTTTATAATTGCTCAGGGCTTTCACTTTCACATCAAATAGGGCATGTGCATCGTCATTCGTCTGTTGATCCAACTTGCTTGTAATTAGGACTATCTGTCTTTGTTTGTAGAGCCTGTCTTCGAAGAACTAGGCGTAGTGTACGAGTAAAGATTTGCTAGCGTATCTTCTGCTTTCACGGTGAGTATTCATGCTTAGCGTTGCGTGCTTATCTTCTTCCGTGTCAAAATGTGATGTTTATTTCACGTCTCAAAATATACATGTAATACATGCTTAGTCTTCCGTGCCTAGCTCTTTCATATGATACACTTGTTTACTTGAAAATAACTGTCGTACATCATTCCGAATTCGCTAAACGTAGATTTCATGATTCAAATTCCCACTTTGCTACTCGTCTTCAAATAGACAAACTTATTTTTCAAATGTAACACCGTAAGAATTCATTAATAACGTAAAGTGAAAGAATCGCATGTATCGGAACCAGTCACGTATATCAGGTTTAGATTCCTTGGGCTCAGTCCCTAAAATGGGGAATCCGTGTGCCTCTCATGTTCAGATTCCTTGGACTCGGTCCCTAAAATGGGGACTCCGTGTGCCTCGTGGGTTTTGATTCCTTGGGCTAAGATCCCTAAAATGGGGACTCCGTGTGCTCCGACTCCTTTCGCCGTAGGGTGGGGTCCAGCATTCTAGTACTACTCTCCTGACATAAAATCTTAAAGGGGTGTCGAAACTTAAGGTCTAGTAGCTGCTTATATGATGACTAGCGGGACGAATCGTCTACAACGCTTAGCAGAGAGGTTGGGTTATTACAACCCCCTATACCCCAGTATCATCTGTTACTATTTACTCTGGTCTCTCCTTGTCACTGCGAATATATGATATGACTTGTTTCATTCCACGTTCGGAAACTTGTGGATATTTCGGTAAACGAGTCGTCTACTCGTAATAACTTTCAGTTTGGAAATAGCAACTTTTGAGAACTCTGATAATCTTCACTTCAACTCGTACTTATATTTCTGAAAACAGTTCAAGTCTTTACTCTGAGGTTTATACTTATACTCTGTTACTGTTTAAAATCTTTTAAATACACAACCCTGTAAACTGTCTCATCCACTCTGTTTTACATGCTAAGTTTTTTATTCACTCAATTTTTCGTGTATATTAAATGCTATGTCATGCCGATATATGTGATGTCCTCTTGCAGGCTTAGAACCGTTTTTGTACGCATTGTTCATATCATACCAACCTGCATACCTCGGCATTGAGTAATAGATAAGCAACCGTATAGGACTTAGGACCTGTAGACACTACGCCCGAAGAAACGCATCAAGAGAAATGGAAGGAGGAGAAGCAACGAACCCACAAGTCGCTCTGCTGTTCAATCAGGTGGGACAGTTCTTCCAGGCTATGAACAATCCAAACAACAACCGAAATGAATGGGAACCTGACTGGGCTAAGATGACAGCTCAGTGGAACCCAGAAAACTTCTGTCGGAAAGAGGACCCAGTGCTTCTGAAGAACTGGATCAGGGACTTCGACAAAATCTTTCATGCATTGGAATGTCCCGAAGCCCGCAAGGTCAATGAGGCGGCTTTCTATTTCAAGGACAAGGCCGATAACTGGTGAACAGCTATTTATGAGGAATTAATCGCTCTAAAGCAAGGGGATGACTCGGTGACAGACTACTATGACAAGTTCGTGGAGTTAGCACGGTTTGCAGAGGACACAGTGCCAACGGACGGGCGCATCGTTACCCTCTTCATAGTAGTTTTGAAGCTCGACTTTCAGAGAATCATGCTCACCAGGGGCTATGACACCTTGCCAGATGCATATGGAGTAGCAGCGAACATATGGAGAATCGATCAGGCGCTAACTCAACAGTTGGGGAAAAGGAAGCTAGAAGGTCAAGGAACTAGAGGCTATGGCCAAGGAAGAAGCAACAACCAACGAGGGGACAAGCGAGGAACTGGTAATGGTGGAGAGAATCAGAACCAGCAGATGGCGAGGCCTACTCGAAATTGCAACAAGTTTGGTCGCTATCACCGGGGATACACTTGCAATGGTGTAGCCATGTCTTGTAAGTATTGTGTCATCAAAGACCACATATCTCCTGACTGTATGCGGAGGATGGAAGTAGAGAATCTTCGAGAACATAACTATCAGGAAAATGGACAGAAATGCCAAGGGATTCGGCATTATCAGAATGGGCATAAATTCCGAAAGAACAACAAGAATTGGGGAAATCAAATTCGCAGTAATAAAAACAATTTCAGGAACGACGCCGCTGATCAGCAAGGGAACTACAACGGAAATGGCAACATGAATGGATGGAAAAACAAGAATGTGGCTACCAATGGCAACAACGAAGAACAAAGAGCTAGAAACAATGGAACGGAAACGGAAGGAATGTAACTCATGGAAACAACCCGATGTCAGGTGGCCAAATATATATGATGAACGAAGTAGAGGAGGAAATGGCAAACAACATGCTTACATGTACGCTCTATGTCCACTATCACCCTGAATTCCTCTTCATATTAGAAACTCATAGAGACCTTAGAGACTCTTTCGATCTTCCAGGACGAATCTCACTCCTAAGTGGGGGAAGATGTAACCACCCTTTTTTGTGACCCTGTTTTCTCCATGCATTCATTAATTTGTCAATTGTCTCTTTATCTACCCCTGACTTCTAGTAGCGACCTCTAAGTTCTATTACCGCACTCAAGCTTCGAGGACGAAGCTTAGTCCAAGGGGGGAAGAATGTAATAACCCTAATGACCTGGGGTATTTTAGTAATTTGGCACATCATATTTATTACTTGAGACCGTTCGAACGTGTTATTTGACATTAGTTTTAATCTTAATAAGACACTGTTGATATTAGGTGTGATTGCGTAGTTATTAACTATTTATGTACACTTATTTCGATAAGCTAGTATAAATTACTTTTAAACAAATCTTGTTTATTTCAAATTAATAAGTTGATTATAATTTCAGTTAACAGTTTAGTAATTTTTGTTATAAAACGTTTACCAGTATCTTCTAAATCAATTTCAAATTTATTTTGAAATATTAGTCAAATTCATTTTTCTTAAAATATATGTTTCATTTTATTTTCAAGTATTATTGTTATAAGTTAAATCTTAGATTTTCAATCGCGAACGTTTTATTTACTTTTGTTCTCGTACTAACTATTTACGGCAAATTAATATTCATCGCGTATCATTATTTTATCCGTTGCGTGTGTTTTAAAAAAACTATTTCGCCGTGTTTTAAATATTCATCGCGCGTCGAACCACCGCTTTAACCCGCGCTCCAACTCCACCTAAGAACTCTCTAGATGATGCATCCCCCTCATTTTCTTACATCATCACCCTCATCCCCCTCTCTCCTAGTCCCACCGTCCACATCTCTATCTCTTTTTATTCTTTTCACTTTTTTTCTTTCTACTTTTCATCTTCATCATCTTCTGTCCTTCAATTCCTTCGGTAACAACATAGACCAACACCATCACCACCTCCTTCACTTCCAACTCTGCTCCTCCTCTCCGCCTCTCATCTTATATCACCATGTCTCCATTCTCTAGGTTTTGTCCAAAGGAAACCTAACCACCATAATAACCGACCACGAAAAGCACCGAAACCACCATCACCACCCAAACCTCCGACACCACCACCTTCAACTCTGCCTCCCACTCTCTCACCTCTATTTCTCTCTCTGTGAGCTCGAAGAATCAAAAACCTGCAGCAGCCGAAGCAGCAGTAAATCGACCCAACCCAACGCCCCCGTCGTCACCATTGTTTCTGGCAACGAGGTCCAGCCCAACTATCTGGGCAACACGCATCCCATTTCTCGGTGTCTATGCGTTCCCGATCTACCGAGGAGCACGAGGAGCTCTTGAGCCAAGCCCGAAGGCATATGGAACAGGCCCTTCCATCGCCGCTGCCGAAAGCCGCCGAAATGAACTCCCGCCTCATTTCTTCGCCGTTTCTACGCTTTCTTGATATGGGTATGCTCTTAATCTTCTCATTGTTCATTATTGATCGTCGGAATTCGATTCTGAAATCTCGAATTGAAGTTGTGTTTTGGAGAAGATGGCATGAGTGAAAGAATGTTTTGTTTTGGGGGCTAAATGTGTACAATATGAAACTGTTAGTTTATGAATTATTGAAAATTATTCTTGTTACATAAAGTGTTTGTAGTTCAATTAACTTTAGGGGTGCTCCTCGTCTTTTACCTAAACCGCATTGTTTATACAATTATGTTTTTGTTTAATTTAGCTTAATTTGTTATTTAAAAGTTAATTTAATTATATTCTAAATAAGTAAATGAAAATAGTACTTTTGTAATATAAGTACAAATATAAATTTTCATATAAATTGAAAATTGGTTTAACTAAATGTTATCTTCATTAAAGTAAAAGCGTTTGTAAACGAAGTAGTAATTGTAAGATATTTAGAATTAATTTCCTATATTAGAAATATTGCTTTTACAATTGTAAGAAATATTCTTTCGCAATATTTAATTATAACTCTAATTTTCTTTTAGTTTCTAAATATTGTAATTAGAGTATTAAATATTTTTATATTTAAAATTTGTTATTTAATCTTCTAAAATTGTTTTTGGAGACTTTTGACTTATTTGCAACTGATAATTTAATTCTCTAATAATAACGTAGGATTTTATAATTATTGAGGGCTTTCACTTTCATATCAAATAGGGCACGTGCATCGTCATTCGTCTGTTGATCAAACTTGCTCGTAATTAGGACTATCTGTGTTTGTTTGTAGAGCCTGTGTTCGAAGAACTAGGCGTAGTGTACGAGTAAAGATTTGCTAGCGTACCTTCAACTTTCACGGTGAGTATTCATGCTTAGCGTTGCGTGCTTATCTTCGTCCGTGTCAAAATGTGATGTTTATTTCACGTCTCAAAATATACATGTAATACATGCTTAGACTTTCGTGCCTAGCTCTTTCATGTGATACACTGGTTTAATTGAAAATAATTGTCGTACTTATTCTCTAAACGTACATTTCTTGATTCAAATCCACACTTTACTACTCGTCTTCAAATCGGCAAACTTATTGTTCAAATGTCACACCGTAAGAATTCATTAATAACGTAAAGGGAAAGAATCGCATGTACCGGAACCCGTCACTTATATCAGGTTTAGATTCCTTGGGCTCAGTCCCTGAAATGGAGACTCCGTGTGCCTCTCAATTTCAGATTCCTTGGGCTCAGTCCCTAAAATGGGGACTCCGTGTGCCTCTTGGGTTTAGATTCCTTGGGCTAAGATCCCTAAAATGGGGACTCCGTGTGCTCCGACTCCTTTCGCCGTAGTGTGGGGTCCAGCATTCTAGTACTATTCTTCTGACATAAAATCTTAAGTGGGTGTCGACACTTAAGGTCTAGTAGCTGCTTGTATGAGGACTAGCGGGACGAATCGTCTACAACGTTTGGCAAAGAGGTTGGGTTATTACAACCCCCTATACGCCAGTATCATCTTTTACTATTTACTCTGGTCTTTCCTGGTCAATGCGAATATATAATATGACTTGTTTCATTCCACGTCCGGAAACTTGTGAATATCTCGGTATACGAATCGTCTACTCGTAATATCTTTTAGTTTGGAAATAGCAACTTTTGAGAACTCTGATGATCGTCACTTCTACTCGTACTTATATTTCTGAAAACAGTTCAAGTCTTTACTGTGATGTTTATACTGATACTATGTTACTGTTTAAACTCTTTTAAATACAAATCCCCGTAACCTGTCTCAGCCACTTTGTTTTACATGAGGAGTTGTTTATTCACTCAGTTTTTACTGATACTCGAAAAACTGCGTCCTTGTGTTTCTTTTAATTCCCCGCAGTTTTATGATTGGTTGCTTGGGGTAGCACGCTGGGATCACGAATCTTTCTCACTTTCAAGAAGTAACGCTTAGTAATCAGCTTGAGAGCTCATTTGTTGAAAAATATATTTTGTTAGGCTTGGTGTCCAGTTTGGAACCAGTCACCAATGTTGTAAACTTTTATCGTAATTAATCAGTAGTTGGATGTTTCTTTTCACTTGCTTATCATTACTACTCCTTGTACGAAAGGGTAAAATACCCTGTACGGAGGACACCATCCCGGTCTCCAGCTCCTATGGAAATTGGGGGTGTTACAGTTTATCCATCCATTTAAATGGATAGACCAATTAACCATTATAAATAAAGTATCTATAGACTGTATAAGTCAATAACAAGTTTAAAACCAAATTAATAGACCTGCATACACATATCAGGTTAGATATACTTAGCAGCAATCAGCATTCAGAAAATCTCAAAGCTTTGAAGCTTTGACTGCTATTTATCCACAGTGAGTTTGGATTCCCAATCAAACTCAAACCAGTACCTTGTTTTTTACTAATCAAAACATGATTCCATACTATTTATAGAACATTATTGAGAATGACATAATCGTTCCAAAACCAACATATAGGCCTGAAAAATATAAAACAGTTAAGAGTATATAAGGCAATCAACTGTGTCTCACAGCTGTGAAGCTTTGACACTTGTGTTTCTGGCTTTCATCATCTAACACTTGTGATTCTGGCTTTCATCATCAAGAAACAAAATCTCCTTCTCTGTGTATATATCCACATATTAACACAAAAAAGCTTCTGATCTATCAGCTTGACACATCATAGATCAAACCATGTCCAACAGTGTTCAATTTCTCCTCTCGGACACGCCATTCCACTGTGGCGTTCCGTGTGGAGTAAGTTGGGACACTATCCCACACTCTCTGAGATAGTCGTCAAACTCTTTGCTTATGTATTCTCCTCCACGATCTGATCGTAGAGCCTTAATACTTTTGACAAGTTGCTTCTCTACTTCATTCTTGAATTCTTTGAACCTTTCAAAGGATTCGGATTTGGCCTTCATAAGGTATACAAATCCATATCTACTGAACTCATCAGTAAACGTAATGAAGTGGACATAACTAACCCTGGTAGGCGTGGCAAATGGTCCACACACATAAGTATTTATGAGTGCCAATTTCTCACTAGTCCTCTCACCTTTCTTATTGAAAAGGGACTTCTTCATTTTTTCCAATAAACAAGTCTCACATGTCTCATATGATTCAAAATCAAATAAGTCTAGAAAACCATCCTTATGGAGTCTAGATACACGTTTCTCGTTTATGTGGCCTAAACGACAGTGCCATAGATAAGCAGGATTTAAATCATTCATTTTAATCCTCTTGGTATTTATGTGATAGACATGATTACTTAGATCAAGGATATGCAATCCGTTAAATAATTGCGCACTACAATAGTCAATACTATCAAAATAAATGGACCAACAATTATCCTTTATTGAAATAGTAAAACCTTCCTTGTCAAACAACAAAATAGAAATAATGTTTCTGCTCATAGCCGGCACAAAATAGCAATTATTTAATTCTAAACTAATCACGAAGGCAGAGACAGCTCGTACAAGCCTACGGCCAATGCAGCAACCTTTGCTCCATTCCCAACGCGCAGGTCTATCTCCCCTTTAGCCAATCTTCTACTTCTATTTAGATCCTGCACATTTCGACAAATGTGAGATCCACATCCAGTATCCAATACCCAAGATGAAGAGATGGTTAAATTGACATCTATAACAAAAATACCTGGTGGTGGAATCACTAATCGAAGAATTTTATCCTCCAGATACTTTGGGTAGTTCCTTTTCCAATGTTTAGGCTGACTAAAGTAGTGACAATCACCCTTAGTCAAGCCCTTGGCAACGCCACCAAAGGGTTTAAGGGAAACCTCCTTGGATTTGGCAAGTTCCTTGCCTTTCCTTTTAGTGGAAGAATCCAACCTTTTTTCCTTTCCCTTTCTGCACCATCATTATGGCATTGTCCTTTCCCTTTTTGACGCTTTGTTCAGCTATCCTCAAAGTATTGAGTAATTCTGATAGAGATTTCATGATCTCATTCATGTTATAGTTCATGAATAGCTGTCCATAATTTTCAGGCATTGATTGCAGAATGAGATCAGTGGCTAGCTCATCGCCAACCAGAAATCACAAATGTGCAAGATTCTCCAAGTACCCGATCATACGGAGCACATGAAGTCCCACAGGGATTCCCTCTGACATATGACATTTGAACAATGCCTTGGAAACTTTATACCTCTCAACCCTTGCCTGCTCTTCGAAGAGCTGCTTCAAGTGTTCGATCATATCAAACGCACTCATGTTCTTGTGTTTCTTCTGAAGCTAAGAGCTCATAGTGAAAAGCATAAGGCAGGCCACATCATTAGCATCATCAACGATCTTCTGATGCGCCTTAACGGCTGCGGCAAAAATTGTTTTCTCGATCATCAGGAACTTCCTCTTCTAGAGTGTACAATTTCTTCTCTTTCTTGAGAACGATTCTCAAGTTCCTGTACCAATCTAGAAATTTGGTTCCAGAAAGCTTGTCCTTCTCAAGGACAGCTCACAGGGAATGTGATGAACTCGATGAGTTGTTTGCCATTGGAATTGTACAATATGAGAAATACACAAGTTTTAGTTTTTTGTGAACAAATGACTATATTTAATATTGGCTAGATTATTAAACATAGCTCCCACTATTTTTCTGGGATTAATAACCCGCCATATTAATGCGGAAAATATCATTAAATTTTCTAGTGGGCCAAGATCCATATTTTACCTTTTTGAGCTTGATTTGGCAAGTCACCCAAAATTGGCTATTTAGGTAGGAACAATTCCAATTGCATCCCTATTCAACTCTTGGTTCAATTGGGGAAAATAACTCCTTATTTATCCATCCCATAGATAATCCCAATTGGTTGCCTCTAGACTATTAATCATATTAAAATTACCCAGTTGCGTCCAACCTCTTACTCAAACAATTGCACATTACTTTCTTGTGCCATCGCACCATATCATGATGAATCAAGTCGCCCTGCTTTGGCACGCACAAGTTCGAGACATCATGAATATGATGAGTGTTTGAATAATGAGAAGGCAAAAACGCAATATTTAAAATTTGATGGATTTTCCATTCAATTTTAATTGTTTTGTTGATTCATATCTACTGATCTAGTAATTTGGGTTGGGCAATCCCATCATAGAATATCCGGGTTGTTAATTATCTTTTTATAAATTTTGCATTCATCAACCATACATCAACAACAAATAATAATACAATAAAATAAAAAACCACAAAAGAAAAATTAACGTGATGTGGATATGATCTCTAAAATAAGATATTCCCAAGCCAATGGGAATATTTATGAGCCCTAAAATAGCAAGCTCATCACCATGTGCCTCCATCTTTTAGTCCATGCTCCATAGCTTTTGTGGATATCGCCATACTCCTTGGCTTGTGGAATGCTCCTTAGCTTTGTGTTTCTTTGGGGTTCTTCTCCATATTTTGAATATTATCCATTCTATCTAATACTAGCTAGTATCTATACTAAATAGAAGGATCTCACAAGTTGAGAAGAAGACCGGCTCGCAGGACGGAAATCCTAATTAACCATTACATTAATTTGATCTGCTCGCAGTCCGTAAACAAAACTACAAAATAAACATCCACAACAAACCACAACCTAAGGCAATATCCAACCACCTAGGGGTGTGCTAGGGTCAAAATGGTGAAAATCCAATTTTAACGTGCTTGTTCAATTTTATTTGCTTTTGGATGTGCTAGGGTCAAAAAGGTCCAAGAGGTCCACCATCACTATGGCCAAACAAACCCAAAAAGACCAACGCACGGCCTTGGGCCAGTCGGCCAAGCAGCACGCTAGGCCAGTCCGAGCCCTTGGTCGTGCCCTAGTTTGGGCGGCAAGGCAAGGGGGAGTCCCTGGGGGGGGGGGCGAACCTCCTTTTGGATTTGTTTCCAATACAACTCCTTGCCTTGTTTCCCAAGTTTAGTTGTTTCCATACTTGAAAAACCCCTTTTCCAAGCATGTTCCCAAACCCTAGCTCCTAGATCCAAAATTTCACATCCTATGTGTTCGAAACTCACTAATTTCTACATATTACGTAAAATTAGGTCTTGTTTGGTTGAATAATATTCATATTGCATCTTACATGCTTTTTGTCCATTTTACACGATAAACAACAATTTAAAGTGTGAAACAACAAAATCGTAACACATAAACTACGTTATGCTCTACGACATGTGGCTCTGATACCACTATAGGGTTTTGATAACGGATACGAAGCGGAGTAAACATGAATTAATCCATTCAAGACCCTCCAAGGATCACAGGAAGAGACAACATAACGATATTAAGGGATCTAGTATCATAATACCTTTGGGTTCTCCTGTGATGACTTCACTCGTGAAATTGTGTTCACGTCTCTATGGCTAGTCCACTCCTAAGTTAGAATCCGAACTCAAGCCTTTGTGCTAGCTAGAAATGAAGGAAGAAGAGGAAGAAGATAACGAATACGCAAAATGGAGCAAGGAGGGGGCCGTCCTCCTTGGTGGCGACGGGGTGAGGGGAGGCAAAGGGGGGCTTCGGCCTCTTTTTGTTGCTCTCTCTCTCCTTTCATTTCTCTCCCTCTAAATGTGTTATGAGCAATAGTTGTGGGAAGGAAGCCAGGAGTGTCATATATATAGTCCAACAACTCCTTGTTAACTACATATTAGTCCCTCTACTAATCATGTCCTTACATGGATTAGTCGAACTTGCAAATTAATCCTACTAAGTTTGCAAGTAGTTATATTGATCCTTCTAATTAATCAATCATAATAATTACTTACCTAGGTCCGATCTAGTCTATAGGCAGTTTGACCCCGTAGGTTTCTACTTAGTTGGTAGTAATAATTTACAAACATGGAGCGGCCTCTAGCAAGACATCCATGCCACCCAACTAAAAGAAATAGTCATCTTACAAACCTTGTGAAAGTATTGTCTCATCTATTTGTCTCTATTTCTGGATTGGACACGAGACATACAAGTAACACTCGTATATCCAATTTATAGTTTCTCGATCCTGGTAATAGTCTTATCCATGCAGATAACATCAATATCCTATATTGATTTATCTAAGCTGGCCAGACATTCTATAAGCACCGTCCCTCGAGTGGTCGCAGATATTTTCTCCCGCTAGGTGGGAGGGAGAAATTCTATCTACACCACTACCATCTCTAAGATTGCTTCCTATTGTGTCTGATATGTGCCTTTACTGCTACCCAGTTATGCTGTAGCGTTCGACGCTATCAAAAGACAATATTTCACAACTAGAGGACCTAGTGACTTCAAGTCTAAGGATGAAAATACCGTTGCCACTACGAGAAGCGCTTGTGACTTCACATAACTTGTATGTAGCCTTCTCGTAAATGGGTCAATCCAGTATGCCATTACCCCTAATGCATACCCATGTGTTGGATCGTGATATCTCCATATCAATCAAACCCCATACTAGTCTATAGTTGATCGTCCTATTAATCAATATAATGGACTGGGGATATTTAAGATAAATAACACATTTGCAATCTAAAGACTTCATTATATTAAATATCTCCATAAATAATACAATGAATATTTTAGCCAAATTAATGTTCAGACTAAAAGAGATTGCCTCTAGGTCATCTATTCCAACAGATATGGCCTCAGTAACTAAGATATTTCCAAGCCAATGAGAATATCTATAATCCCTAAAAAATAGAACGCTCATCTCCATGTGCCTCCATCTTTTATCCCATGCTCCTTTAGCTTGTGGAATGCTGCCATCTTGTGGTTTCTTCAAATCTTTAGGATTCTTCTCCAAGTCTTGACTATCATCTAGTCTATCTAATACTAGCTAGAATCTATACTAAAATAGGAACCTCACAAGTTGAGGAGAATACCGGCTCGCAGGCTGTGAAACCTAATTAATTAATTATTACAATAAAACCAAACCGCAAAATTAAACATTCACAACATCCACATCTACGGCCATATCCAATCACCATACAAAAGCACATAATTCAGTTAAAATAAAAATTTAATGCGCTTGATTTTTTGGATGTAGTAGGGTCAAAACGGTCCAAGAGGGCAGACAAACACTTTGGGCGAACAACTACGAGTCATCCCGGCCGTCCCTAGGCCAGTCGGCCCAACCCGTGAGGTCCAACAGCCGGTCGGCCGACCCGCCTTAGGGCTTCGGCCCTATTTCTTGGGCGGAAAGGAAGGGGGGCGGTCCCAGGGGGCCGGACCCTTAGGGGTTATTTCCTAAGTTTGCTTGTTTGCAAATTAAGAAAACCCCTTTTCCAATTTGTGCTCTAACCCTAGTTTTCAAGATCCAAAATTTCACATCATATGTGATCCAAATTCACTAATCTTTACATCATATGTAAAATTAGTTCTTTGGTTATTGAATCCAATTCAATATGCATCATTATGCCAATTTTAGTTTTACGCGATAATTAACAATTAAGGTGTAAAATTGACATAAACGTAACACATAAACCACATTATGCTCTACGACATGAGGCCCTGATACCACTGTAGGGTTTTGATACGGATTCACATTGGAATAAACAAGAATAATCATCCTTTCAATACCCTGCAAGGATCACAGGACTAGACATCATAACGATGGAAAGGAATACTATCAAGTACCTTAGTTTGTCTCCTTGATGACTGATAACTCCATTTTAAGAGTTATTTTATGCCTTTTATTTCTACGTTTTGCGTGCTTATAATGGAGAATTTGTCGTCTTTTGAGTGAATTGAGCGTAAATGTGATTATGTGAGTTCATATGCAATACTTGTTAAATCCGGGCGTTTCTTTAGATTTTTGAGCTTTTATTGTGATATGATCGCGGGTTGTGTTTTCGTGTTGTGATTCGCAGGAAAACAGGGCTTGGAGGATCGTGCGGGATATGGAAGCGAACTTCGGAAACAAGGAACTCAAAGGAAAGTCAATGGAAGAAGAATGGAAGGAGAAGGTCAAAGGAAATCAAAGGAAAGTCCATGGAAGAAGGAAGGAAGAGAAAAGTCAAAGGAAGGGAGAAGAAAGTCAAAGAAAGAGGGCTGGACACAGGAGTCTTCGTGCGAAGACATTTGTCTTCGTGCGAAGACAAATACTTAGCCAAAATTCAGCTTGGCAAAATTCTCTTCTCAAACATGCTCTCAGTATCTCTCTGAGAAGACCTTCGCACGAAGAGCAGAAGTCTTCGTACGAAGACTCTTCGTACGAAGACAACTATCTTCGTGCGAAGAGATCGCTGGACAGTGCAGTTTTTTTGGGGCTTTTTCGTATTTTATCCAAACTTTGTAATTAGCTTATGGAAACATATTTAAGGCTTTTAGGTCGACTTTTTCAGTAGTTTTTGGAGATTAGAGACATCTTTGGAGATCAAGAAGCCTTTGGGAGAGCTTAGGAGCTTTTGGATCATTCATTTGGATTCTAAACTCTCGTTTTTCTTGATTTTTATGTTTAAACTCATTATAATCGTCGTTTTGATTATGAATATGAGTAGCTAAGCACTTTTTGCTGGGAATTCTCGTTTGGTGTAGCTAGGGTTTGATCTAAAGTTGATGTTTTGATGATTGTAATGCATGCTTAGCTTAATCTCACGTGTTTATTCATTATTATGGATTATTTACGTTCTTAATCATATTATCTTTGCGAGTAGCTAACGTAGAGATAGAATCAATTAGTTTTCACGCGGTAACTCCGTGAGAATTAGTCGGTACATTGAATAATCCACCTAGTCGTATCAATGTTTGGTAACTCGGCATCGTTAACTAGGATCGTTAAAGTAGAATTATGTTATTAATGCGTGCTTAAAGCTAAATTAGCCTTGGTAACTCGGTCTAGTTTAACCTAAGTATAGTGGACTTGCTTGGTAACTCGGTAAGTTCAACGTTGCTTGATTAATAGTGAATAACACGTGGTTGTTTTACAAATCAAAATATAAATTTAGATCAACCTAGTGAACCTAGAGAATTCCTGGTACTTTTCCCTTATTTGATAAAACCCAAATTATCCATTCTTCATTAATCGTGAACTATTTCACTTGGTTAATTGAGAATATTGCGTTTATTTTTCTTAGAATTAGATAAAAACACAACTTGCGACTTGCCCACATAAGGTTTAGAATAGTAATTAATTTGCAAAAAGTCCCTTGGGTTCGACAACCCGGATTTCCGGTTTATTACTACACACGACGGCTGTACACTTGCAGTTGGAGCGTGTCAAGTTTTTGGCGCCGCTGCCGGGGACTTCGGCTAAATTAGTTATAATTCCTAGCCTTAGGGATTTTAATTTATAGTTTATAACCGTTACTCACCTACGTTTTGTGTGTTTCGTGATTTCAGGTTGATTTACACGGTGCATGACCCGTTCTCGAGACGAGCCTTTGTATCCGACGTTTGAAGACCCGGAATCCTTATTAAAAGCACAGCATAGAGACAAGAGGAATTCAAGCTCAGTAGTTATGGATGAAGAGACGAGAGCTGAGTTTGAGAGGATCCGCAAAGGTATGCAGAATGCGGAAGCAGCTAGAGCTGCAGCTGTAGAGGAGGCTGCACAAAGAGCCGCAGAAGCTGAGGAGGTGAGAGCTCAAATGGCTGAGATGCAGGAAAGGATGGATCGCATGGCTCCCCCAAATCCACAACCACGTCCTGGTGTGGGGGCACAAGTGGCGAACATCGGTGGGAACAACAATGGTAATAATGGGGAAAACAACAGGCAGAACAATGCTGAGAACGAAGAACGCCCTATGGTGGATTATTTCAGGACTACTCCAGCATGTTATCAGCCTACCATTGTCAGGCCACAGATCAATGCCCAACACTTCGAGTTGCGCCAACATATGATCAATATGGTTCGTGATGAGTGCGCATTCAACGGAGCTCCAGGAGATGATCCCAATCACCATCTGCTGGTATTTGAGCAAATCACATCAACCTTGCACGACCAAAGAGTTCCAGATGAAACAGTTAAGCTATTACTATTTCCCTTCTCCCTATCTGGAAAAGCCAAGAAATGGCTTATGGAGCTGCCAGCTGGTAGCATAGTGACATGGGCAGACTGTTGTCATGAGTTTCTGAGGAAGTATTTGCCACCAGAGTCGCGCAGCAGATGGCAGAGATTGCAAAGTTCACTCAGGATGAAGATAGCTCGTTGGGAGATGCATGGAGGAAGTTCAGCCAAATTCTCCGTAGATGTCCAAATCATGGAGAGCCATGGCACAAGCTCTTCCATTATTTCTACACTGCATTAGACAAGGAGACAGCTGACCAGTTAGATATGCTAGCTGGAGGTAATTTTATGGGACTTGGAGCACAGCGAGCTCAAGATCTGCTGAACAACGCGTCAAAGAGAGAAACTACGCGATCTGAAACGCGTAGGTACTCCAAACCGGGGGATACATCCTTAGTCAAAAAGATTGAATCGATGGAACAAAAGCTGGAATCCATGACTTCAGCATTTCACGGTATGCACCCTCCAACACAGAAGCCCATGGGTGAATTACTAGCAGATGAAAGCCAGGGATATGATAACAGTGTTGAAGATGTGAATTTTATGCGACAGCAGCAATGGCCTAACACCTACCATCCCAACAATCGTAATCATCCCAACTTCAGCTATGCCAATCCAAACAGTGGATTATATGCACCCGGACAGAGACCCAATGTTCCATATCAAGCGCAGAGGCAAGTTCCACAACAGCAGGCTCCACAAAAAGAAGATCAAGAGACAAATGCTCTATTGAGAAAGCTCCTAGCTAATCAAGACAGGATGGAGAGCACGATTGTCTCAATGCAAGCCACAATGAAAAGCCACGAGACTCAGATTGGGCAGATTGCCAATCAAAATATCAAGCTTCCACCAGGTATGCTTCCAGCAAATACCATCACTCCTAATGAGCAGCTAAATGCCATCACAACTCGCAGTGGCATCACTACTGAGGACCCCCCATATCCTAGCCACGCGCGAGCTGAGGCGACTAAGGCCACTGAGAAAGCTTTGGATGAAGAGATTCCCGTGCCTACCGTGAGTCCCCAATCAAAGGACACGGTGAGGAAGTCGGATGAGAAACAGAAGCCTAGGGAGGAATACAGTGTGCGAGTACCATACCCGCAAAGATTGAAGAGCCAAGAGGATGCCAAGCATTTCAAGAGGTTTGTGGATATCTTCAGGAAAATGCACATTAATATACCTTTTGCAGAGGCCATCTCGCAAATGCCGAAATATGCCAAATTTCTCAAGGACCTCCTTTCTAATCGGAGGCGCATGGATGACTTTGAAACCGTAACTCTGAATGAGGAGTGTAGCGCAGTTGTGCAAAAGGCGCTACCAAAGAAGATGAAAGATCCGGGCGGTTTCATCATTCCTGTTACATTGGGAGACGCATTTCATGGGAGGGCATTATGTGACCTTGGTGCAAGTATTAATTTGATGCCTACATCGGTTTTTGAGCAACTTGGTGTGGGAGATCCTAAGCCTACCAGGATGTGCTTGCAGATGGCTGATCGCACAATAAAACGCCCCAGGGGTGTTTTAGAGGATGTATTAGTGAGAGTTGAAGGACTCATCTTCCCAGCGGATTTTGTGATCTTAGACATGGAGGCCGACGATGATGTTCCTCTTATTTTGGGCCGTCCATTCCTGGCCACTGGGAGAACTATCATTGATGTGGCCAATGGGGAGCTGACTATGCAGATCAACGATGAGAAGGTGGCTCTCAATGTATTTGAGGCTATGAAGTTTCCCGCATACGCGGTGAGCGAGCAGTGCTTTGGGGTGGAGGCATACAAGCTGGATGAGGAGGACGATATTTTGTTGGAGCAACTATATGAGGAGCTTGCTCTATTTGATTCCAGCGAGAAGGAGCAAGCTTTAGATGTTCATTGGCGCCCACCATTACCCTTCTTTAATGAGGGAAGCAGGAAGATTCTTACTCCTTCTCTTATCACTGCTCCTGTTTTAGAATTAAAGCCTTTACCTGTTCATTTGAAATATTTATACTTGGGATCTAATGATACTTTACCTGTGATTGTATCTGCATGTTTGGACAGGGAACAGGAGGAGCAGCTTCTCGAGGTACTACAGAAGAGGAAAGCAGCTATGGGATGGACAATAGCAGATATTAAGGGGATCAGCCCCACAGTTTGCCAGCATAAGATCAGGCTCATGGAAGACAAGAAGCCGGTAGTTCAATTTCAGCGCCGACTAAACCCTCACATGCAGGAGGTGGTGAAGAAAGAGGTGCTTAAATGGTTGGAAGCAGGTATCATCTATCCGATTTCCGACAGCACGTGGACTAGCCCGGTACAATGTGTTCCCAAGAAGGGAGGTATAACTGTGGTGGAAGGGGAAAAAGGTGATCAAATTGCCACACGTACCGTTACTGGGTGGAGAGTTTGCATGGATTACCGCAAACTCAATGATGCCACTTTGAAGGATCACTTTCCCCTCCCATTTGTGGACCAGATGCTTGATAGGTTAGCTCACCATTCACACTACTGCTTTTTGGATGGATATTCTGGGTATAATCAGATAGCGATTGAGCCAGCTGACCAGGAGAAGACGACATTTACGTGTCCATATGGGACTTTTGCATTCAGACGCATGCCATTCGGGCTATGCAATGCCCCAGCTACGTTTCAGAGGTGTATGATGTCTATCTTCTCAGACATGATGGAGCAAAATTTTGAAGTTTTCATGGATGATTTTTCGCTTTATGGTGATGGGTTCGAAGACTGTCTCCAGCAGCTAGCTCGGGTACTGGACAGATGTATTGACACTAACCTAGTGCTCAACTGGGAAAAGTGCCATTTTATGGTGACCGAGGGAATAGTATTGGGACACAAGATTTCTAGTAAAGGTTTAGAGGTAGACCGGGCGAAGATAGAGGTGATTGAGAAGCTTCCTTACCCTACGTCTGTCAAAGGGGTACGGAGTTTCTTGGGACATGCAGGTTTCTATCGGCGCTTCATTAAGGACTTTTCGAAAATCACAAAGCCTTTATCTGGTTTGCTTGAGAAAGATGCCGTGTTTGATTTCAATGAAAACTGCAAGACAGCTTTTGATTTGCTCAAGAAAAAGCTGATTAGTTCTCCCATTATAGCCACTCCAGACTGGACCTTACCGTTCGAACTTATGTGTGATGCCAGCGATTACGCGGTGGGAGCAGTGCTGGGACAGCGGAAAGACAAGGTAGCTCATGTAATTTACTATGCTAGTCGTACTCTTAATACTGCACAGGTTAATTATGCCACCACGGAGAAAGAGATGTTGGCTATTATCTTCGCATTGGACAAGTTTCGTCCATATCTTGTGGGTTCTCAGGTGACTATTTTCACGGACCATGCAGCCCTCAAATATCTTCTTGCTAAGAAGGATGCGAAGCCTAGATTGATCCGATGGGTGTTGCTAATGCAAGAGTTTGACATAGTGATAAAGGACAAAAAGGGTGTAGAGAACGTTGTTGCAGACCATTTGTCACGACTGGATAACGAAAAACAAGAAGATGTGCCGATTAGAGAAGATTTTCCAGATGAACAACTTATGGTAGTGGTAGCAGCTGTGCCTTGGTTTGCGGATTTGGCAAATTTCAAGGCGCTCAAAATTGTCCCGAAAGACATGACGTTTCATCAGAAAAAGAAATTTTTCGCAGATGCACGACACTATTTCTGGGATGACCCTTATTTGTTTAGGTTGGGAGCTGACAATGTGTTGAGAAGATGCGTAGCTGAGCCAGACACTTTGGACATTCTTAGACACTGCCACGAATTGAATTGCGGAGGACATTTTGGCAAAGCGCGTACTGTGGCAAAGGTATTGCAAAGTGGATTTTACTGGCCTTCTCTACATAAAGATGCTCATCTATTTGTACAGCAATGTGATCGATGTCAGAGAACCGGCAATATCTCCAACCGAAACGAGATGCCTCAAAATTTCGTGTTGGAAGTAGAGCCCTTTGATGTCTGGGGCATCGATTTCATGGGACCATTCCCGTCTTCACTTGGCAATCTTTATATACTGTTAGCTGTGGATTATGTGACCAAGTGGGTAGAGGCAATGGCTTGCCCCAAAAACGATGGAGCTACTGTAGAGAGATTCGTACGAAAGAGCATTTTTACACGGTTTGGAACTCCCAGAGCCATAATCAGTGATGAAGGATCGCATTTCGTGAATAAAGTCTTTGCCAATGTCTTGAGCAAATATGGGGTAAAGACGCATAAGATATCACTGGCTTATCATCCGCAGTCGAATGGGCAAGTAGAAGTTTCTAACCGAGAGATAAAAGGGATTCTGGAGAAGACAGTCAACCCGGGACGCAAGGATTGGTCTCTGCAATTAGATGATAGCTTATGGGCGTATAGGACTGCTTACAAAACTCTTTTAGGCATGTCTCCCTACCAGTTAGTGTTTGGGAAGTCGTGTCATCTTCCGGTGGAACTTGAGCACAAGGCATTCTGGGCCTTGAAGAAGATCAATTTGGATGCTAAGCTCTCAGGTGAGCTACGAAAGCAAGCGCTACTTGAACTTGAAGAATTTCGATTGATGGCGTATGAAAGTGCAAAAATCTATAAGGAGAGGACAAAACTGTGGCACGACAGGCACATCATCCCGAGAGACTTCAAGGTAGGACAGAAAGTATTGATCTTCAATGCCAGACTAAAGCTGTTTCCAGGGAAACTGAAATCTAGGTGGAGTGGTCCCTACACGATTACTGCAGTTTATCCATGGGGATCTCTTGAGGTAGAGGATGCAAATGGGAACAGGTTTAAGGTGAATGGCCAGAGAGCGAAACCGTACGTGGACGGGAATTTCATTGGAGTCATTGAATGGCTTCATGCAACTCCCGCAACTTGAGGAATCTCTGAGGTAACTGGGTCGGGCCGTCGACCTTAAATTACAAAGCGCTTGTTGGGAGGCAACCCAACCTATTTATTGCTTTAGGATAGATTTTAATATTGTTTTGTAATTTTTATTCGGTTTGATTTTATTGAGGGGTGCGAGAGAGTGGATTTAATATTTTCAATGAGTATGTGCAGGAATACGAGGTGAAAGGCCTATTTCGGATCCCCCTTCTTGATGCGCGCGTGCGAAACAGAGTAAAAAGTCCAGATTTGCAGCTAAATACGCGTATCGGGATCCGAAGTGAAGGAATTGAAGATAGAAGCCATTTATGCACCTATTCAACACACGCACCGGGGGAAGATCATGTCCCCGGACTCCCCGTCTTGATTTGCGCAAGAATTTAATTAGTGAACGGAGAAAGCTAGCACGCCGGCACGGATTACGAGGTGAAATTTTGAAGGACATACTGAAATGAGAATTGAACAATGCCAACGTGTGGGGGTGGTCGAGAGCTTTCTGTTGACAGGTGGATCGCGCAAATCGGAGTCCGGATGAAGAAGTTACGCCAAAAAGGATGTTTTAGCAAGTAAAACGAGGCCAAAAGCATCCGGAAATGCAAAACGTGCCTTGGAACGCGTGAAATTGACAAATAAAATATTCCCCGGATTTTGGGAGTGTTTTAAGGTAAAAAGGGAGTCTCGAGGTCGAGGAGATCCTTCGGAAAGCAAAGGCACGATCGGATACGCGAAAATTTGACGAAAAGGATGTTTTTGGCAAGATTCAGCATTGTCTTCGTATGAAGACAATTGTCTTCGTAGGAAGACTTCATACTTAGAAAAAATTTGAAGCTCTGAATTGTCTTCTCAAAACCAAGTGCAGTATCTATGTGAGAAGACCTTCGTGCGAAGACAAATTGTCTTCGTACGAAGACTCTTCGCACGAAGAGAACTGTCTTCGCACGAAGACAGCGGGCAAAAGGACAATTTTAGCCAGCACGGATAACAGCCTTGGGTTATTTCTTGGGGGCTTTTTAGACCTTTTGGCACGAGTTTGAAGCTTCATCAACAGGAATCGATCCTCTTCCCCTCATTCTTCATCTTCAACAGCAGCCTTCTCCTCCATAGCCACGCACGAGCCAAATTCACCCCACCCTTGATTCTTCACCAAATTCAACATTCAACCTAGGGTTTTGCTCGCGAATCAGAGGGGAGCAAGATTCCAGAGGTGGTTTTGAGTGAGAGTGAGAGACAAGAGACAAATCAGAGGAAGAAGAAGCTAGGGTTTTGAAGAAGAATTGAGAAATTGGACGAGTTACAACTTGATTCAGCTTACGGACGAGAAGGCAACGCTAACGGGGACTACACAAGGAGTACGGAGCATCCAACAATTCAAGATTTCGACAAATTTTTCCGGCGACATCAAAATCAGCCCGGGTTTGTCAAAATTGTGAAATTTTTGCGTCCGTAAGACTTGCTCCGGACGCGTAGGTACAATCTAAACCTCGTTATTTCAATATTCGAGTCCTAGGCACATTGAGTAAAAGCCCAATTGTTATTTATTGCGCTTAGTAGCGTATTTGGGGGCGATTGCGTAAAGTCCTAGGAATTATTTGCTTACGTGCCTACGTGTTTCATTCAAGTACACACTTCTTGTTCACGTGCACAAATAGTTGAATTTCTCGTTTTACTTGAGATTGCATTCTAAATGGCGGGTGGAAAGAAACGGAAGACGGGAGAGGGTTCTTCGCAAGAAGCATCGGGGTCGGGAGATCCTCAATTAGAGATACCGCCTACTCCCCAATATGCTATCTTGAATGCCCCTTTTCCGGCTAAACCGGGCATTGTAGGCCGACGAAAGGCCAAGGCTAATTTGAAGGAGAGAAGTATTGGGCCCGGATACTATGACAATTTCCGTTTCGTCACTTACGAGGCCCATCTTGACTCTCGGAAAGATACTTACTTGACTAAGAACGGGCAGCCCGAAAAGGCATTTCCATTGCACGAGGACATGCCTCAAGCAATCAAGGAAATTTTTGAGCGCGAGAAGCTTGACAATTGGTTTAAGCTAGTAGGGCAGTCTAGTTCACATATTGCGCGAGAGTTTTGTTTCAATTTGCGGTATGCAAAAGATGGTGAGAGCCAAGACCCTCGTCTTGTCTACTGTCGGAACGAGTGGATAGTCTTCACGCCAGAGAATATCGCTCTAGCCATGGGTTTCCCCGCTTTGAAAGAGGGTTGTGGGTTAGAGACTGTTCTTCGTAGTGAGAACCTTTGGTCTCGTTTAAATGCTTTTTGCTTTGCAAAGGGGGTTGATCCATGGGACAGGAAAGGGGAGGTGCTTCATTGGAAGGCCGAAAACAAGTTTTATAGGCCGGAGGCTAGGTGGTGCTGTGAATTGTTAGAAAACTGGGTTTTGGGAATCACACGAAACCCTAGTTACACTTTCCGCCTCTCTGTCTGGGCTCTTTGTCTTTACACCGGGGTTAGAATTAATATCCCCAAACTGATTTGGGAGAACTGCCTTGAGAGGGTGTCGAGGACGAACAAATTAGGCCCCGGTCATACTTGCTTGCTTACTCACCTAGCCAAAACTGCCGAGGTAGTCATAGGGAGAGATATGGATTTGAAAGCGTTTACTGCTCGGAAGTGGCATAGGTTTGATGAGACAGCAAGGAAGAAGGGCAAGGGTAGGAGGATGAACACCTCTAGGTTTGATAACCAGGTTGCTTATGACCACCTGCGAGAGGAGATGGCCCGGGATAGACTCGAGAGGAGACGCCAGTTTGCCCACACTCGGGACAATCAGGCGAAGCTGGGGGGATTAATCCAGATGGTGGGCCAGTGGGTTATACAGTCTAGTGGTCAGGCGGCGGGGGAGTTTGTTCCACCAGTCCCGACGGCGGATCCGTGGTTCCAGGAGGATGAATTTGAGTATCCGGTTCCGCCGAGTGAGGATGAGGAAGAAGAAGATGATGAGGAAGAAGATGATGAGGATGAGGAGGATGACGAGTAGTGGAGAGTGCCCTCGTGCTAGAATTGTTGAGTCCTCGTGTTATCGTTGAGGACAACGATGCATTCTAGTGTGGGGGTGGTTGAGTCCTTTTTACTAGTCAGTGTTGAGTGTCTTTGCATCGCCTGTGTCAGCATGTAGTTAGAGATTTTTGGTTATGTCCTTATTTTTCTTTTTATTATTCATCTTTTTGCGTGCACGTTTTGGTATTTTTGAGTCAACCCACCATTGTTGAGTCGTTAGTCGAGTTGGCCGTGCATATAGTATAGGTATATAAAAAAAAAAAAAAAAAAAAAAACTAAAAATGTGAAAAACACCAAAAAAATTAAAAATTTGAGAAAGGGCAATTGAAAAAAGCTGAAAATTCGGTAAAATCGAGAAGCGTGAGACTTTTAGGCATAGGGCGTGAATTGCGATCGAGAGTGACGATGTGAGTTTCCCTTAGTAAGTATAGAGAAAGTTTCTTTACGGGAATGCGTGCCTATTTTACACACGAACTTAATTTTTTCAAATCTAAAGTGTGTGCCTAATTTTCTTACAAGAGTTGAGCTAGGTGTGAGCTAAACAAGCCGAACGTTCTTGTGTACGTCTTAGGTAGTCGCCAACCTGCCTCGTAGTGGCACACAGAACAGCTGTGCGAGGTGTGTATTAGAGCACTCACTACTTATAGAACTTACCTTGTAGGACCACTAGTAAACCCGGATTTGAACCATGGATTCTTTGACAACCTTTGGACTTAGGGTGACGATTCTTGGCCTTCAGCATTGATTGGTTAGAATCACCGCTTTAGTGCGTCACGAGGGTGTTGTAGTTGAGGGGGTTCGATGAGGGAGTACTTCATGCTATATTTGTGTGAGTCTTGCATATCGCATGCACTTCATTTGTGATCTTCGAGGGGAATGCGAGGGTGAGTGAGAGTAGGCTTGCGCACTTCGGTGTGGCGGTGTTCCATGGCATTACAACATGGACACAAGTGAGGAGAGCCGTGAGTGTGTACCATCTAATACACACAAAACTTGGGTTTGGGGAATTTAATAAGTGGATCGTGCTAGGTACCGGATCTTACTCATCGTGGTGTAGGAGGTTTGGTTGGATTAGGCACGAGACAGATATTTGATCGACTACTTGAGAGGGGACAGGATTACATTCGAGTGTGGGGGTGTCGACATTTGACTTCGGACATCGAGATTGCGCTTGCGACGACTCCATCCCCACACATGCTCTATTGTGTTAGCGGCTTTGTTGGTTACACCGAGGATTTCATTGAGATAGGGAGAGACATTGATTTGTAATTTATACGTGTTGATTTGGATATTGTCTCTCCTTACGATTATATGTTAGCTTGGCACTTGGAAGACCACTCGTGAAAGATATTGAAGGAATTGTGCAGGATTTGGAGAGATTAAAAAAAAAAAAAAAAAAAAAAAAAAAAAAAAGAGAGAGAAGAGAGAAAAAAAGGAGAGTTGAATAAAGGAAGAATGAAAAGTTTGTGGAAGAACGAGTGGTGAAGCAACTAGTTCACGAACGGGAAATTTTGGCTTATACATCATCCATGACAATAGCCGCGGAGATCGTAATTGTACCGGGGTGTGAGGGGATCGAGGGCCGGAGATGGTGAGTTTCGGGCTTGGTTTCTATCATTGTTGTGAGGGTGTGTGAGCTATGGTATTTGTGAGAATGTGACGCTTTAGGACTTGTATTTGATTATTATCCTATTTGTCCCTAAAGCCTCATCATTCTAAACCCGTTAGCGGATTAGGAGCTCGGACCTTGAACGTGGCTTAGCCTAGCGTAGCCTCTTATTTTGTGGCACACATGAAAAGGTATTGCATTCTTGTACTTAGTAAAGTTAGGTTCTCTATACTAGCTAGGGGGAATTCATGTTGACGAATTTGATTTCGAATCATTCCTTGTGTCTAGATTTCTCATCGCTTCGTGTGAATCGGTTTAAGCTAATGGAGATTGCCCAATCTCACAAAAGAAAAAGAAAAATTTGTATTTCAATACTTGCATTGTGAATATTGCATTTGCATATAGGTGCATTGTGTATAATCGAGTCGTGTCGACTAGTAAAGAGGATGGTTGGTGAATGGTTCTACTCGGATTAGTATGCAAGAGTTCTTGGTTTTGTATGCAATGTGAGGTGATAGTATGCAAATGGCGTAGGGAAGTTATGCAATGAGTGAATAGTTGAGTATGCAAAGTTGGATGAATTGCGGGAAAGCAAGAGAAAAGTTTTGACTTGAGAGAAATGGAATTGACTTGAGAGATTTGCTCGGGACGAGCAAAAGGTAGTGTGGGGGTAGTTGATAACTCCATTTTAGGAGTTATTTTATGCCTTTTATTTCTACGTTTTGCGTGCTTATAATGGAGAATTTGTCGTCTTTTGAGTGAATTGAGCGTAAATGTGATTATGTGAGTTCATATGCAATACTTGTTAAATCCGGGCGTTTCTTTAGATTTTTGAGCTTTTATTGTGATATGATCGCGGGTTGTGTTTTCGTGTTGTGATTCGCAGGAAAACAGGGCTTGGAGGATCGTGCGGGATATGGAAGCGAACTTCGGAAACAAGGAACTCAAAGGAAAGTCAATGGAAGAAGAATGGAAGGAGAAGGTCAAAGGAAATCAAAGGAAAGTCCATGGAAGAAGGAAGGAAGAGAAAAGTCAAAGGAAGGGAGAAGAAAGTCAAAGAAAGAGGGCTGGACACAGGAGTCTTCGTGCGAAGACATTTGTCTTCGTGCGAAGACAAATACTTAGCCAAAATTCAGCTTGGCAAAATTCTCTTCTCAAACATGCTCTCAGTATCTCTCTGAGAAGACCTTCGCACGAAGAGCAGAAGTCTTCGTACGAAGACTCTTCGTACGAAGACAACTGTCTTCGTGCGAAGAGATCGCTGGACAGTGCAGTTTTTTTGGGGCTTTTTCGTATTTTATCCAAACTTTGTAATTAGCTTATGGAAACATATTTAAGGCTTTTAGGTCGACTTTTTCAGTAGTTTTTGGAGATTAGAGACATCTTTGGAGATCAAGAAGCCTTTGGGAGAGCTTAGGAGCTTTTGGATCATTCATTTGGATTCTAAACTCTCGTTTTTCTTGATTTTTATGTTTAAACTCATTATAATCGTCGTTTTGATTATGAATATGAGTAGCTAAGCACTTTTTGCTGGGAATTCTCGTTTGGTGTAGCTAGGGTTTGATCTAAAGTTGATGTTTTGATGATTGTAATGCATGCTTAGCTTAATCTCACGTGTTTATTCATTATTATGGATTATTTACGTTCTTAATCATATTATCTTTGCGAGTAGCTAACGTAGAGATAGAATCAATTAGTTTTCACGCGGTAACTCCGTGAGAATTAGTCGGTACATTGAATAATCCACCTAGTCGTATCAATGTTTGGTAACTCGGCATCGTTAACTAGGATCGTTAAAGTAGAATTATGTTATTAATGCGTGCTTAAAGCTAAATTAGGCTTGGTAACTCGGTCTAGTTTAACCTAAGTATAGTGGACTTGCTTGGTAACTCGGTAAGTTCAACGTTGCTTGATTAATAGTGAATAACACGTGGTTGTTTTACAAATCAAAATATAAATTTAGATCAACCTAGTGAACCTAGAGAATTCCCGGTACTTTTCCCTTATTTGATAAAACCCAAATTATCCATTCTTCATTAATCGTGAACTATTTCACTTGGTTAATTGAGAATATTGCGTTTATTTTTCTTAGAATTAGATAAAAACACAACTTGCGACTTGCCCACATAAGGTTTAGAATAGTAATTAATTTGCACAAAGTCCCTTGGGTTCGACAACCCGGATTTCCGGTTTATTACTACACACGACGGCTGTACACTTGCAGTTGGAGCGTGTCAATGACTTCACGTGAAATAGCGTCCGCGTTTCTATGAAAAGTCCACTCCTAGGATTGATTCCGGATCCTCCACACCTTGTGCTAGCTAGGGAAGGAGGAGGAAGAAGAAGAATCATGCAAATAGGGCCGACGACAATAGGAGGGGCGGACGGAGGGGTCGGGTTTGGCCTCCCTTGTTGGCTCTCTCCTTGCTTTGTTCTATCCATGTGTTATAACAATTATGAAACTCTCATGAGAATATGCTAGGAGTGTTCTTTATATAGTCTAACAACTCCTTTTTAACTACATAAAGGCCCCAATACTAATCATGTACATACACGTGTTAGTCCACCTTGAAAATTAGTCTTATTAAGTTTGCAAGTGGTTGTGTATTGATCCTTCTTAAATAATCATATTAATTAATTCCCAAGTCCATATTAATCCATAAAGAGTGTGACCCCATAGGTTTTTACTTAGTTTTTAGTAACAATTACTAACATGGAGGGGTGTCTAGCAACACATCCATGCCACCCAACTAACAGAAATAGTCAGTAATTCGACAAACCTTGTGACCAATGTTACCGCATTGTATTATCCCTTTATCTCAATAACTCGATTAATCACGAGGCATACAAGTGACACTCGTATATCTAATCCATAGTTTCTCGGTCCTGGGAATAGTCTTATCCATGCCGATAACATCAATATCCTATATTGATTTATCTGAGTCTGGCCAGACATTCTTTAAGTACTACGAGAAGCACTTGTGACTTTACAAAACTTGTATGTAATCTTCTCGTTGTGGGTCAATCGAGTATGCCATTACTCCTAATGCATACCCATGAGCTAGAATTGATATCTCCATATCAATCTACCCACATACTAGTCTATAGTTGATCGTCCTGTTAATCAATATAATGGACTAGGGATATTTAAGATAAACTACACATTGTAATCTAAGGACTTCATTAAATTAAATATCTCCATAAATATTACAATGATTATTCTAGCAGAAAATAATGTTCATACTAAACAAGATTGCCTCTAGGGAATCTATTACAACATCACATCGTTAATTGATGGACTGTGAAGAGCTAAACTCAGGATTTCTAATGAGCTCACAAGCTCTGCAATCAAATAAACAGAGAGGAAGATTCGTTGCTCTGAACACAGCATACTTGTTGCCGAGAAACACCAGGGACACCGAATCATAACCGATTTGAACATGTTTCTGGGCAAGTTTTAGGACTCTATGACTATTATAAAATGTTCCAGGAGTATGCAGGAGCAACCTGAAATGAAAATGACCCAAAAACGAAGAATTAAATTAATTTTAGCTGCTTCAAGCTTTTCGGCCATTCGTGGCTGAATCCGTGAGCAACCAGCCAAATTCCGTCGATTTCCTCACGTTTCTAATCAATTAAATAAAAAATAATGAGTTCCATGAACTCTAAGCACCACAGGGTGTTGAAGAAACCGAGAAAAGTCCAATGAGTAGCGGTTACCGTGGCTGCCACTTCTCGGCAGCGGAATCCGACAACTGAGTACCCAGTTTCTGGCGACACAAAAATGTTTTGCGAGTTGAAAGAAATTTGTGGTTCCATTGGGTTCGATTCAATATAAGTATCACAAAAACAAGGATCAACTAGAACGAATTACAATTGAAACCAAGAGTTTGGATTAAGAAGAAGCTAGGGTTATTCAACTTCAAACCCGGATTCCTTCTCCCCGCACAATGAAACTTTGAGGATGGGTGAAATTCATAAGGTGGAGGGAGTGAGGACGGTGTTTCCACCTCAGGGGGTGATGTAGCAAGCTTACATATTGGGAGGAGCATGTGGCAACATGCCTGGTGGGGTTAAAAATGAAATGTTCCAAAACTTGGGGTTAGGGTTAGCATTTAAACAAAACTTTCATTTAGGAAAATTACACTCTGCTCTCAATACTCTGAAGTAGTTTGTATGCATCCCCACAATGCAGTTTCTTAGTGTTTCGACAGAGAAAGTTCCTCAAAATTAATGTCCATTGACTAGGCAATGCATGTGGAATATCCGGCCAAAGTTAGTCTATTTGGTACTTCCTCTGTTTCATCTCTTTCTTCCTGGTTTGAATTTTTCATTTGTAACCGGGTCACTTTCACCCGGTGATTTGGATAGTAAAATGATGAAGTTTTTGGAATTTTTTTCATAGTGTTGTAGATTAAAGTGTATCAAATTCTTGAATCGTTTTGCTAATCAAATAGCCTGTAAATGGTGGTAAAAGAGGGACCAAGGAGAAAGAACGGAAACAGATGAACTATTTGGAAAGGAGGAACGAAGCCAAATACTACTATTCGAGTTTACCCTACCAAGGGACTATGCTTTTATGACCTACAGTTAGCTGGGTCTTCTGGCACAACATGAAATACAATCATAAGTTTCAACAATGCAATTAAGAGCTTTGCCAGGACTTAGCGGTCTCCATTCATCCATCCAAGAAAACGACGATGCAAACGTGCACTATCCAATTAGTAGTTTTAAATTGTCAATATAGGTTAGTTCTTGTCCATTTCATTAAATGTTTTCATGGTGCTACTCCGCACGCCCAAGTTCCCTCAGATCAAATTCAACTCAACTCAAGAAGCCTTTTTATCTATTTAACCACATATCTTAGATCAAATTCCTCCCATGTTTTTGATGTCCATAGCCTTTCGTGGGCTAAAAATATTTTCTTACAGATGAGTTATTTTTCTCTCTTTCTATGGCCTCTACTCAGACATTGACTTAATTATGCTAATATGTTTTCCATGGGTGATATGCATTGCTTCCACATAATTCTATTTTGGCACATGGTGGATTGAAATCATTACGGAAGATTACATATGGGATTGCTGCATATCAGATTCATTAAAATTCTTATATACAAATGCAACCAAAAAGCAACAAGAGTCATATTCAATTGCACAAACTCCCTAAATGGACGCGTGCGCACACCCACACACCCACACACACACAAAACAAGCAAGAGAAAAAGAGAGAGAGAGAGAGAGAGAGAGAGAGAGAGAGAGAGAGAGAGAGAGAGAGAGAGAGAGAGTGTTTTCAGGCATTCACCATGACAATGTTATAAAATGCCTCCAAGACTCCACAATAAACTAATTCTCTCTTAAACAATCTTCTATTACACTTCTTCCCATCTAAAACCTAAAGCAGCCTATCTGTAATAACCTTGGGTATTTAGTCATTTCATAAATGAATTCATAACTATAAAACTATAAATTTGAAGCTTATCTAGAAATACATAAAGTCGTAATATCTTATTTTATTACTAAATTAAGGATACAAATATTTAGGGATAATTAGTGATAATTATTAGTTTAAGTGCTAATTAAGTATTGTTTATGAATCTTTTAATATGTGGATTTTTATATGCCCAGCGTGACTAAATTACATGTTTATTTGACGCAGTGGAAGAGGATAATCATTCAAATTTGGTCAAATAAATACGTGACACGCAGAGGGATACATGTCACAACATTTGTGACTGTCACCACATGCGCGACACGTAAGGGAGACACGTGTCGCGACGCAGTGAACTAGTTTGCATGATTGACAGGCAATGAGGACACGTGTCACGCATATGGGCATACTCATTGCTTGAATAACACATAGGGGACACGTGTCAGTGTGTGGAAGCCCTTGTGCTGCATGCACGCCACGTGCCCTGTAGACTCGCCGCGATCTGATTCGTCGATTACTTCTATAAATAGGGCTTAGTGCTTTAGTTATTTTTCATTCCAGATTCGATTCAGCTACAGATAAGTGAGATAGAGAGATATTATGAATATTCTTAGATAAAAGATTTGGAGCTACTCAAATTATTTCAAACTTGTTATCGTGAAGCTAATATTGAGGTACCAGACAAATAGATCGAAGACTATAGGCGGGATAGAATTAGATCAGTTTTCATTTAATTGTAATATTTATTAAGATTCTTTTTATTGATATATGCAAACGATTATTTTTCAAATGAATAGAAAATTGACCTTTTTACTCAAATTTAAAAGAGTTGTTTATTTCTAAGTTTCCGCTATTTTATATCAAAAAGCGATACGGTTCGTATTTTCAAACCCATGCATGCAATACTTAGTCTTATTGTTTGATAACCTGTTACAGTTTAATTGATTATTATATTTTTACGCAAGTGGTTAGGCGGTACCTACGGGACTATTTGTCACCCTAAAATAATTACTGGTACCAGACTGGGTTGATCGGAGACTATAGAGGGATTAGATTTATAGTGTTTCTATATTTAATTGTAATATTTATTAAGTTTTTTGTATCTAATTCTTATAAAAAATTGTTTTTCAAATGAATAGGAAAAAGATGTTTTTATTCGAAATTGAAAACAGTTGTATATTTTATTGCTTCCGCTATTTTATTTAAAGAGAAACGGTTCGTAATTCCATCACGACCAAAAATCACGCGCTTTACTCTGATAAATTCGTAATCGAATTAAAGAGTAAAAGTTGGGTTGTGAAAAGTGGTATCTGAGCTGAGCTAGCCCGAATTGTGAAAAGCCACCTTACCCGACATTTGCACCCGGGGCTCGGATTTAGCTAACTTGATCCAAGCGAGGTATGCCGTATATGTTTTGGGCTATAGTGTGATACCTACATCTCTTTTCACCTATGAGCGGGACTTGGTCATGGCTAACTTGATCCAAGCGAGGTATGTTGGGGCGCAAGGGGAGTTGTGTAGTCACGATGTCTGGCTAGGCAAAAGTGAGGTGATCGTATATATCATGATAAAATGATTTTTTTAAATAGAAAACCACGATTACTAAAATCCGAATTTTGAGGACGAAATTTATATAAGGAGGGAAGAAAGTAATGACCACATTTTTTAAGGTTATATTACTTAAGTTGATTTCATGCTTAGGTATTTAGTCATTTCATAAATGAATTCATAAATGTGAAGCTCATCTAGAAATACATCGAAAGTCGTAATATCTTATTTTATTACTAAATTAAGGATACAAATATTTAGAGATAATTAGTGATAATTATTAGCTTAAGTGCTAATTAAGTATTGTTTATGAATCTTTTAATATGTGGCTTTTTATATGTCTTGCGTGACTAAATTACATGTTTATTTGACGCGGTGGTTGAGGATAATCATTCAGATTTGGTCAAATAAATATGTGACACGCAGAGGAATACGTGTCACAACATCTGTGATTGTCCCCACATGCGTGACACGTAAGGGAGACACGTGTCGCGACTCAGTGAACTAGTTTGCATGATTGACAGGCAGTGAGGACACGTGTCATGCATATGGGCATACTCCTTGCATGAATAACACATAGGGGACATGTGTCAGTGTGTGGCGGCCCTTGCACTGCATGCACGCCACGTGCCTTGTTGACTCGCCGCAATCTGATTCGTCGATTACTTCTATAAATAGGGCTTAGTGCTTTAGTTATTTTTCATTCCTGATTCCATTTAGCTACTGATAAGTGAGATAGAGAGATATTGTGAATATTCTGAGATAAAAGATTTGGAGATACTCAATTATTTTAAAGCTGTTATCGTGAAGCTAATATTGAGGTACCAGACAAATAGATCGAAGACTATATACGGGATAGAATTAGATCATTTTTTATTTAATTATAAAATTTGTTAAGATTCTGCTTTTTGATATATGCAAACGATTATTTTTCAAATGAATAGAAAATTGACATTTTTATTCAAATTTAAAATGTTTTTTTATTTCTAAGATTCCGCTATTTTATATCGAAAAGCAATACGGTTCGTATTTTCCAACCCATGCATGCAATACTTAGTCTTATTGTTTGATAACCTGTTACAGTTTAATTGATTATTATATTTCTACGCAAGTGGTTAGGCGGTACCAACGGGACAATTTTTCACCCTAAAATAATTACAGGTACCAGACTGGGTTGATCTGAGACTGAGGGATTAGATTGATAGTGTTTCTATTTAATTGGAAAATTTATTAAGTTTTCTGTATCTAATCCTTATAAAAAATTATTTGTCATATGAATAGGAAAAGGATTGTTTTTATTCAAAATTGAAAAGAGTTGTATATTTTTATGCTTCCGCTATTTTATTTAAATAGAAACGGTTCGTAATTCCGTCACGACCGAAAATAACGTGCTTTACTCTGACAAATTCGTAATCAAATTAAAGAGAAAAATTCGAGTCGTGACAGGTTGTATCAGAGTTCAGCTAGCCTGAATTGTGAAAAGCCACCTTACCCGACATTTTTGCCCGGGACTCGGTCTTAGCTAACTTGATCCAAGCGAGGTTTGCCGTATATTTTTTGGGCTAGAGTGTGATACCTATATCGCTTGTCACCTACGAACGGGACTCGGTCATGGCTAACTTTATCCAAGCGAGGTATGCTGGGGGCGCAAGGGGAGTTGTGTAGTCACGATGTCTGGCTAGGCAAAAGTGAGGTGATCGTATATATCATGATAAAATGATCTTTTAAATTAGAAAACCACGATTATTAAAATCCGAATTTCGAGGACGAAATTTATATAAGGAGGGAAGAATGTAATGACCACGTTTTTAAGCTTATATTGCTTAAGTTGATTTTATGCTTAGGTATTTAATCATTTCATAAATGAATTCATAATTGTAAAACTGTAAATGTTAAGCTCATCTAGAAATACACCAAAATTCGTAATATCTTATTTCATTACTAAATTAAAGATAAAAATAATTAGGGAAAATTAGTGATAAAAAGTATCTTAAGTGCTAATTAAGTATTGTTTATGAATCTTGTGATATGTGGCTTTTTATATGCTTGATGTGACTAAATTACATGCTTATTTGACGCGGTGGTTGCGGATAATCATTCAGATCCGGCAAAATATATGTGTGACACGCAGAGGGACACGTGTCACAACATCTATGACTGTCTCATATACGCGACACGTAACGGAGACACGTTTCGCGACTCAGTGAACTAGTTTGCATGATTGACACGCAGTGAGGACACGTTTCACACATATGGGCCTACTCTTTTCATTAATGACACATAGGGGACACATGTCAGCGTCTGGCGGCCCTTGCGCTGCATGAACGCCACGTGCCCTGTTGACTTGTCGCGATCTGATTGGTGGATTACTTATATAAATAGGGCTTAGTGCTTTAGTTATTTTTCCTTCCAGATTCGATTCAGCTACTGATAAGTGAGATAGAGAGATACTGTGAATATTCTGAGATAAAACATTTGGAGCTACTCAAATTGTTTCAAAGTTGAGGTACCAGACCGGATAGATCGAAAAACTATAGACGGGATAGAATTAGAGCATTTCCGATTTAATAATAATATTTTTTAAGATTATTTTATTTGATATATGTAAAAAATTATTGTTCAAATGAATAGGAAATTGACCGTTTTATCAAATTCAAAAGATTTGATTATTTTTAAGCTTCCGCTATTTTATATCGAAAAGCGATATGGTTTGTATTTCTCAACCCATGCATGCAACCCAAAATTATTACTTAGTCTGATTGTTTGATAAACTGTTACAGTTTAATTGATTATTACATTTCTACACCAGTGGTTAGGCGGTACCTACTGAACTATTTTTCACCCTAAAATAATTACAAGTACGTGATAGGGTTGATTGGAGACTATAGACGGATTAGATTCATAGTGTTTCCATATTTAACTGTAATATTTATTAATTTTAATGTATATAACTCTTGTAAACAATTATTTGTCAAATGAATAGGAAAAAGATTTTTTTTACTTGAAATTGAAAAGAGTTGTATATTTTTATGCTTCCTTTATTTTAATTTAATGAGGAAAGGTTCTTAATTTCGTTGCGGCCGAAATCACGCATTTTACTTTGATAATTTCGTAATCAACTTAAAGAAAAAAAGTCAGGTCGTGACACTATCAATTTTCAAAAAAAGGGTTTATCTAATTCTTTAGTAATCAACTACAAAAAAAAATTGAATCAAATGATCAGTGTTAAGAGAACAATCATCAGACCTCTATGACAGTTTCTCATGTTCTTCTTTGGAAAATGGAATGCTGGTGAATTGCTTCATAAAGGGTCTCTTTTTTGAAGTGCAACGTGACATGGCTTCAACTTGCTGCTCCTTGTGCTGAACCCTGACACATCATGTGGAATTAATAAAATAAATGTGCTTCATAACAGAAAAGTGATTTGATTATGGGAGCTGATAATTACAGCACAAAAAACAATAATTACAGCACAATAAATTCTACTTGACCAGATTGCCCATTAGTTTTCTATACTAAATGACGCATACTGTTCAATTTATTTGATCATCCATCTTCAATTCCGCCACCCACCACAATCTCTGTCCCACCCTATTCAAATCCTCACCCATTTCACCCAAAAAAAACACTAAAAACTTATCTCCAGAAGAACATGTGAAAACAGAGGAAGAAGAAAGTCAAGATACATAGGAGATATCAACAGAAGTAACATTTACCCAAGAAGTGACTTTGAATGAGGAAGATGAGAAATTAACCCGAGAAAAAGAGAAATTTGATAAAGAGGAACCAGAAAGGCTTGAAATTACAGAGGAAGGATGTGAGAAGAAGAAGAATTTGGATATGGAGAGAGCTTTTTGTGGCTCTGTTTACCTTCCTATTTATTGCTGATGATATGCGAGCCGAAGCTTTCAATGGAGGCTTCGAAGGAGACCTGGGTTTACAGTACCGATTTCATCACATTCTTGCCGGAGAGGCTAGCCAAGAACATCAAATCCTCCTCCGGAAACAGTAGGAAGAAACTAGTTAGAGTAAATTCGGGTCAGCCTCCGCTTCCAATGCATAGGGCTACAAATCAGAAGCCTCCGACGCACATTAAGTCGGGGCGGTCCTCTTGCTCATTGCTGGTGACGGCGGCAAAATCGATGGCGACTATGATAGAGCCGAAGCTGGTGAACTACGTGGGGTACGTTCCATTCGTGTTGACTCCCATGCAAATCGGGGTCAGTGAGGACGGAGGCTGCTAAGCTGGATCCGGAGTGCTTGTGGTGGGTGGAGTTTTTTTTGGGTGAAATAGGTGAGGATTTCAAGATCCAGAAGACGAAAGAAACATAACAGTTCGTGTCACTACTGAAAATTAACAGCCAGAGGGCAACAAAGTCATTCAGCAAAATTGTGATGTAACTATAAATTGTTGTGTTGTAATTATCAGCACCCTTTGAATATACATGCTTAATTTGGCTGAGCTCAAAAGCGAAAAAGGGTACACTGACAGATAGATAAATACTTGATTTCTTCTTTTCCTGTGGTTCTGTAGGCTGGAACGTGGAAGGAGCTTTTCATGTACTGGTGATTTAACCATATGATGATTCTATGACTTATATCAACGAAATAAAAAACTTTTCATGTGACTCATTCACCACTTAATCTGTCATAGCTAGTGTGATTAACCCTTTAAGCAGGCCTCCGTACACACACCAAAATAAATAAATAAAACTTAATTGATAGTTCAATTCTATTGAATTTAATATGTGAAAACTAAGGGGGAGTTCTCACTTTGATGATGGAAGCCATAAAGATCAAAGACAATGAGTCTCAAAGCTCCAAAGCTTTGAGATTCTGTAACTTCTTGTTAAAACTGAGTATTTGCTTAACAGTTTCTATGTAGTAGGCTTGTGCATTGGATTGTGTGATGATCTGATCATCTTATATTGGCTCTTGCAAATATAATTGAGTTCATAGTTTGATTAAGTGATGGTACAGAGTGACTGGATACAGGAATCAGTCTGGAGGGCAAAAATTGTGAACTAGCAATCAAAGCTCCAAAGCTTTGAGTATTTACTAGAACTAATGATTGTATCTTGATTTATTCTAACTCTTAATCTTATTATTTATCATATATGAGATATATATATATATATATATATATATATATATATATATATATATATATATATATATATATATATATATATATATATATAGGCAAGTGGTTATAAACATTAATTTGTTTTCAGATATTAACCAGGTTTATTGAATAAACTGACATGTCAAACAGGTCAGATCTTATATTATATTGTTTTCGAATATATGTTTGATCTTTGTTGCTGAGTTTGTGCATGGATGTTTGTTCGTTCAAACGTGCCTAACAAACCCTATTGGCTATTCAAACATAGCTGTTGAATGAAGCATATCAGGGAGTGATAGTTTTTAGGAATTCCGTTCCTAAAATCTCTAATTCAGTTGCAGGGTTTGTTATAAGCTGGAGTTTTAATTTCAAAGAGCTGCAGAGACACAAGAGTGAGGGCTTATCATTGGGAAATGGAGAGTGCTACATTCATGGGAGATCAACACACTCTACTCTTCATATCAAATCAAGGATTCAACTATGTTGATCAAGATCACCTCATCCAAAATCTGAAGAACACTTATAAGCATTCACTGCTTATTTGTATTCTGTGTTCTTCTTTGAGCTTTCATTTTAATATTATTTTGTTACTAAACCTCACAAACTTAGAATTAAGTTGTTTAAGTGACCAACAATAGGTTCTCATTGTTTCAACAGGTTGTAGTTGTAACCAGATAGGTTGGGAACCACAAGTTGTATAAGTCTGGGTGATCAATAAGAAGTGTGTGCATATCCTAGAGGTCGAATATCCCTCAGGAAGAGAGTAGGTCACTCAAATATGTAAAAATACATGTGTTATGTTGCTTTACATTAATCCCTTACTTTTTTGTTGAATTTCAGTTCAAAGTAAGCAGCTCCAAAGCTTCGTAGAATTTCCTATCTGAAATCTTTGAAGTTTCCTATAGCTACTTCATAGCCTTTCAAATATTTTCCAAATCATTTATATTTTATCTCTTCATTAGGTTAAAGTTTCAAAAGGCTAGTTTTCAGCAAAAGTTTTCATACTCTGTTCAACCCCCCCCCCCCCCCCTCTAGAGTATTAGATCCTTTTTTAAACCTGTACTACAAACTTTCAATTGGTATCAGAGCTTGGGTCACTATATAAGATCTAACAATCTTGTGACAATGAGTAATGTAGGTGATGGAGGATTCTCACAAGAAAAGCAGTCAATAGACCTCCATTGTTCTGTGGTAATAATTTTTTGCACTGGAAGGCATTGATGAGAATGTTCATCATAGACCATGACATGGAACAATGGTCATTTGTTGTTAATGGTCCTCATGTGTTTTATACGACTTCTAATATAGTCAGGACTGTCAAACCAGATAAAGATCTCTCAGCTACTGAACTGGAAAAGGTATCAAAGAATTACAAAGCTTTGAACCTATTACATTTTGCTCTTAGTGCAGATGAGTTCAACAGAATTTCCAACTGCAAGAATGCCAAGATCAGGGATAAAATGACTGTAACATATGAAGGAGCAAGTCAGGTCAATCAGACTAAGATCAATATTCTTTTGAGGCAGTATGAGCTGTTCAAGATTAATTCTGATGAATCCCTCAAGGACATGTTCAAGAGGTTCACTGGTATTGTGAATAATTTAGAGTCTTTGGGAAAGGTATTCTCAAATGAAGAAAAAGTCTGAAAAATTCCAAGGATTTTTCCAAAAGCCAAGTGGGATCCAAAGACAACTTCAATTGAAGAGGCAAATGATTTGAGTTTTCTGAAGCTAGATGGTCTGCAAGGCAAGCTGCTCACTCATGAGATGTAAATGAAAGAAGTAGATGGTAACATGAGTGACAACATCAAGAATCTGGTACTCAAAGCAAAAGACAGTGAAAAATCTCAAAGCCTTGAAGAGGAAACTATAGATGATGAAGAAGTCTTAGCCTTGATCTCCAAATCCTTGTCTTGAACTTTTTAAGAAGAAAAAGAGCTTTGGAAACAAGGATTACAACAAAGACAAATTATGATCCTCAACTAGCAAGGATCAGAGAGGTAAGTCTTCTTCACATCCACATAAATCTAAAGTAATGAATTGGTTTAAATGTGGAGATGCAGATCACCTGGTACGAGATTTTTCACAAAACAAGAAAAGCAGGCATTTTCCAGAGAAGGAGAGTGACAACAGGAGGAAGAATGCAATCGTTACATCATGGAGTGAATCTGATTCATCAACATATTCAGATTCAGATGAAGAGCAAGTCACTCTATGGTTAATGGCTGAGCATGAAGAAGAAAAAGGCTCAGATAAGCACATTAAAGAAATGGTAGAAAATATTCTTGATAGTCCTTCTGATTTTCTACCTGAAATCCTCAAAAATATGTTTTTAAATGAGGAAAGTTAGAGAAATGAGATTGATTCTTTGGAGGTTAAAGTTCATGAGAAAGAAGAAGACAATTTAGATCTGGTTTTTCAAAACAAGACTCTTGAAGCAATTAAGTTGAAAATTGATAGTGACTTCAAAGCAATGGACAGTAGATTCAACGGTTTGAAAGCACAAGTCAAAGAATTTGTTAATAAAAACTCTCTTTAACTGATAAGTATGTTGACATAATGAATCATTCAGATGATTTAGAGCAACATAAAACTTCATTGACTGAGAAGCTTCAAGAACATAAACTCTCTTTATCAAATTTTCCTGGCTCAGAACATAAACTCAATCTCATGCTTGGGGGAAGTATGCATTCTATTTATAGAAGTAGAATTGGTTAAAATCCAAATTTTCCAAAAAAGAACCAAACCACTTTTATAAAATCAGGAAGCAGACATTCTGCAAAATGTCATTAGTGTGGAAAGATTGAACATATTAAGGTAACTTGCCGCTTTAGAAGGACAGAACCTCACATATTGAGGAACATTTATCCTTATTAGGGGACAAGTAAGACATATTTAGGTTCCTAAAGAAATTAGACCCCCTAACATGGTTGATACTGAATGTGAATCCAAATTCTACACTTGGTCTAATAGCCTAATGAGGCATTGGTTGATTTTGCAGGCTTTCACCAAAGCTTTGAAGGATCAGAAATGGTTTTTGGATAGTGGTTGCTCCAGGCATATGATTTGAAAGAAGTATTTGTTTATAGAACTTCAAGAATACTATGTAACAACAATTACTCTTGGTGACAAAGAAAAATGCAATATCATTGTCATAGGTAGTGTTGTTGCATGTGAAAGTCTGAAGTATCTCAAAGCTTTAAAGGAATACTCAAATCTTTGGCATAGAAAACTTGGGGAATATAAGCATGCATACACTGAATAAGCTTATCTCAAAGGACTTGGTAATATTTCTAACAACCTTAAAGTTCACAGATGATGAGATTTGCAAAGCATGTACTCAAGGTAAACAGACAAGGGGTTCATTCAATCCAAAGAACTTTGTAAGTACTTCTAGACCCTTAGAGTTGATGCATATGGACTTGTGTGATCCCATAGGGGTTCAAAAACCCAAAGGTAAGAAATATATGCTTGTTGTGGTAGATGATTTCTTTAGGTATACTTGGTTTATGTTTATTAGAGAAAAATATGAAGCTTTATTTGAATTTTCAAAGCTTTTTAAAGAGCTTCAGTCTTTCAAAAACTTACCTGTTGCATCTATTAGAAGTGATCATGGTAGAGAAATTGGTCAGTTGGACTTTGATGTATTTTGTGCAAAGCATGGTATTTCACACAACTTCTCTGCACTTAGAACTCATCAGCAGAATGGAGTAGTTGAAAGGAAGAATAGGACACTTGAATTTATGTATAGAACCATGCTACTTGAAAGTCATTTGCCAAAATATCTTTGGGCAGAAGTTGTTAACACTGCAAACTATGTGTTGAATAGATGTTTGATTAAGTCAATTTTGAAGAAAACTCCATATGAACTTTTCAAAGGCAGAAAGCCAAATATTTCTTATTTTAATCCTTTTGGTTGTATTTGCTATGTGAATAATAATAGTAGAGATAATCTTGGTAAGCTTGATGCTAGAAGTGATAAAGGTATTTCAATAAGAGAACCAGAGTGATAGAAGAGAGCATTCATGTGATTTTTGATGAAAAAGATGATGGTTCCTTGAGTGAAAGTTTTGCAGATCTCAATCTAAACAAGTATGAAGAAGATGATGTTTATGAGAAAGAGGATAGTAGAAAAAATGGTCAGCGGGAACATTCAGGAGAATCTCAAAGCTTTGAACATCCTACTGAGTCAAAACCTCAAAGCCTTGAGACTGAACTTCACAGAGTACAAATTGCTCAAGTCACTGCATCAAGTTCTTAAAGGATTGAGAAGATTGTTGAAGACCTGAACCCTGGACACCAAGGAAAAGATTCAAGTACACATAAACTAATCCAGTTGATAATATTACATTAGATCCAAACACTGGAATTCAGACCAGAGGACAATTGAAGAACTTGTGTGCCTTTAATGCCTTTGTATCACTTGTGGAACCTAAGAATGCAAAGGAGGCATTACAAAAAGCATGCTAGATTATTTTTAATGCATGAAGAGCTTAATGAGTTTGAAAGTAACAAAGTGTGGAACTTGGTTCCTAGGCCAAAAGACCATTCAGCCATTGGAACCAGATGGGTGTTCAGAAACAAACTTGATGAGAATTGTAAGGTTGTGAGAAACAAAGACAGACTTGTGGCACAAGGTTATAGTCAAGAAGAAGGTATTGATTATGAGGAGACATTTGCTCATGGTTCCAGGTTAGAAGCTATCAGAATATTTCTTGCATTTGCATCTCATAAACACATAAAACTTTATCAAATCGATTGTGAATGTGCTTTTCTAAATGGTTACTTACAAGAAGAAGTATTTGTTCCTCAACCTCCTGGTTTTGAAGATTAAAGCTTCTCTGATCATGTTTACAAATTATAAAAATATCTCTATGGTCTTAAAAAGCTGCAAGGGCTTGGCATGACAGACTCTCAAAGTTTTTACTTGAAAAAGGTTTTAAGAGAGGACTTGTAGACAAAACTCTTTTTCTTAAGAATTATGAAAAGGATCTTTTAGTAGTACAGATTTATGTCGATGATATATTATTTGGTGCTACTTATGATGCTCTTTCAAAAGAGTTTTCAAGTCTAATGTTAAGGGAATTTGAGATGAGCTTAATGGGAAAACTGAATTTCTTTCCTGGACTTCATGTACATCAAATGAAGAAAGAAATATTTGTGCATCAAGGGAAATACACTAAGGACTTGTTAAACAAATTCAATATGTCTCAAATTAAAGTTGCAAAAAGACCCCCATGAGTTCATCTTTATCCTCAGAAAAGGATACAAATTGTAAGAATTTGAATCAAAAGGAGTACATAGGTATGATTGGTTCACTGTTGTATTTAACTGTTAGTAAATAAGATATTATGTTTAGTGTATGTATGTGTGCAAGGTTTCAAGCAGATCCTAGGGAAAGTCATTCAATTGCTGTTAAAAGTATCCTTAGATATTTGAATCGAACCAAGACTTGGGGCTTTCGTATCCAAGAAGGACTTACTTCATGTTGAGTGGTTATTCAGATTGCAGATTTTGCAGGATACAACGTTGACAGGAAAAGTAATTCCGGGTGTTGTCAATTTCTTGGTTCATCACTAATTAGTTGGAATTCAAAGAAACATAATTCAGTAGTCTTGTCAACTCAGAAGCTAAATACGTTGCAGCTGGTGCTTGCTGTTCACAAGTACTATGGATTACTCAACAATTAAGAGATCTTGGATCTGAGTTCAGAAATGTGCCTATCAATTGTGACAATACAAGTGCCATTTCAATATCGAAGAAACCTGTCCAACACTCCAGAACTAAGCACATTGATGTAAGACATCATTTCTTAAGAGATCATGCTTATAAAGGTTATGTATCTCTATCTTTTATTTCAACTACTATGCAGATAGCTGATAGTTTCACTAAACCTTTGCCAAATGAAAGGTTTGCTTACCTAAGGCTTGAATTGGGTATGCTAAAAAAGGATGCATTGGTTTAGGGGGAGTATTAGTTCTTATATGTGGTATATGTTAAAATATCAAAGCCTTGAGATCATACTTTCTTAAGCCTTGAAAGTATGCTTCAAAGCTTTGAAGTTTTCTGGTGACTTTGATATTCTACAAAGGTTTGGACTTCTATTTCAAAGCTTTGGTGAATAAGCTTTGTTTCATTATTCAAAAATTGGATCAACAAAGATTTTGTATTATCTTATGGATAATTGCTGAATATTTTGAAATGTTCAGAGATTTATTCAAAATATCCCAAAAAATATTTCTCAGATTTTTCAAAGATTTTGCATGTAACCCTTTTTCAGTCCAAATCTTTTACTTATTTAAGCTGCAACTTCATGGATTATTCTCTCATTCTCTATATCTATTTCTCCGTCTCTGTCTATCTCTCTATTCTCTCTAAATACCTCTAAAAACGCTAAAACCCAATGGAGCGCAAATTAGAAAGAATCAAGCAGCAAGGTCAGGGTTCTGCGATGAGAATCAAGAGAAAAGAAAATAGGAAGACTACTGTTCATGGATAAGACTCAGGTGAAACAGTGAGCATGCAAGAATTTTCTCCTCCATCAAAAAAGATCAGGAAGGGGAAAGAAGTTCAAGAAGCTGGGTGAGAATCTAAGTCAGAACAAGTAGGAGTGATGAAGGATCAGGAACAGGGGAAGAAGGGTCAAGGTGATCACTTAACAGATAAGAAGAAAGGAGATTGTAAAGGGAAGAAGCCAGAAGAAATGAAGGATGATCAGACTTCAAAAGAAAAAAAAGCCGGATGAGAAGAAAGGTGTTCAATCAACTGAAAAGAAGACAATAGTCAAGCATGTTGCTGCAAAATATAAGAAGTCTTCTGGTTTTGGTAAGAATATACTTCCTGAATCTTGGTTTATCAATTCAGAAGTTAAAGGTGTATGAATGGATGGATATGCTTCTACTAAAATTGTTTATTGTAGTATGATTTGTGAAAAATTATTTAATAAATTGGATATTCATTGCATTAGTATATTAAGAAATTGATCTATTTGGAAGATGTTGAATCCAACATCTGGGGCTTATCCTAGGCTTACTAGGTTGTTTTATCTTAATTTGGTTCAAGATTTTGATAAGGATAAGAATCTTATTTTAACATCTAGACTTGTTAGTGTTGATATGAGGTTAGATCATAGGATTTCTGCCAATGGTTTGGGGATAACTAGGAAATACAAGATGGATGAGCATCATGATAGGAGAGAGTGTTTGGAGAAGGAGAAGTCTGAATTTTTCCTAGAAGGGACACCAACTGGACACAAAAAATTAACACACTTTTGTGTTAAATCGTGAAGCTAATATTTTATTCTCTATCATCATGAGGTGTGATGTTCCAAGGGAAAATTCAAAATAATTGGTAATTGACAGAGTTCTGATATTGATTTACCTTTTCTGTCAAGTCTTTGAAGTTGATTTGCCTAGTGTGATCATGGAACATATGGTGTATTGTGGGACTAGGACGAGGAATCACTCTCTACCTTATGCAAATATGTTGCCTTTGTTCTTTATGTACTTTGGAGTTTCTGTGAAGGATGAGGAGAAAATCACAAGTGGTTTTGGATTTGTTGATGAAGCTTCACTTCAAAGGATTGGTGTTGTTCAAACAGAGAAGGGAAAGTGGAAGTTTTACTAAGAGTTATCTGCTGCTGAGTTGAAGGAGGAGAGTTTCATTAAGCCTAAAGCTGCAACCACACCAAAGGCTTCAACTAATTTAGACTTCTCTCAGATCATTGACAGAGTTGAGGTTCTGGAAGATGGTATTGAAGACTTAAGGCAAAGTTTGGAAAGTTCAAAGCTTTGATGAATGATATGAATGGAAAGCTGGTTGTGATTGTCAAATGTTTGAAACATGAGAACCTGTCATCTTCTGAGAGCAATGAAGAAAGTATTGATTCTGATGAGGTGATTGGAGAAGTTATGAAGAAAAACCATAAGAAGAAAGTTCCAATGGTATTAGCTTCAAAGGATCTTTTTGAGCAAAGGTATGATGAGGCTGGTGAAGAAGAAACTGCTGAGAAGTCTGCTGAGAAGGTTGATGAGGTATTAGCTGAGGTGGTGGCTGATGTTGAAGCTTAACATGCAGAGGAACAGAGTGAAGATGAAGGAGATTCCAGTGAAGAAGAATCATAAGAGGAAAAACCAGAGGAAGCTCAAGCTAGCAAGGCAAAAGGAAAAGAGAAAAGTCATGTCAAGGGACGAAAGAAGACAAACAATAAGGGTGCTGCAAAGTGATGTCCAAAGCCTTGAATCCATCCTTCTGTCTCTTCTTTTTGTCTACTTTTGTCTATTTACTTTAAGCCTTGAAGTTGTCTCTTTAGTTTTAAGTTTTTTTTAAAAAAACTCTGAACATTATCCTACATTCCTTCCACTCTTTTGATGAAAGTCAAAAGGGGGAGAAGATTATGTGTAGTTTGTGTTGATTTCTAGGCTTTATGGAGGTTATCTAGATTAATTCTATTTTGTAATATTTTGGATGCTGTAGAATTATTCTTTTTTTCTATCGATAACGCTTTGTATGACTTATTTGTGTCATGTGATATGTGCTAAGTGTTTTACAATAGTTTTATTTTTACCCTGTTAGTTTGATAATGGATTGAGTTGCACGATATCTTGGAAGCAATAATATTTGTTTTGTCTTTCATCAAGGGGGAGATTGATTGTTCAATTCTATTGAATTGAATATGTGCAAACTCAGGGGGAGTTCTAACTTTGATGATGAAATCCATAAATATCAGAGACAATGGTTCTCAAACCTCCAAAGCTTTGAGATTCTATAAGGTAATCTCAAAGCTCCAAAGTTTAGAGATTACCTTATGTTCATAACTGCTTATGTTAGATATTTGTTTTCTGTATGCAGGGTATTTACCTGAACTAATGATTGGATCTTGAGTTATTCTAACTCTTAATCTTGTTATTTATCATATCAGATATCTCTATATATATGTATATATATATATACATATATATATATATGTGTCACATCCCCCTCCCGCCGACTCCGATTAGCGATTAACTATAAAGCTTTGTGTTAAACAGGAGGCGGGCGCGACATGCCGGTGAGGCCTTGACTCGTCAAGAGGCTAAATAAGTTAATTTCAAAACTCATGATAAAAGTTTCTAAAAATAACTTCGCGGAAGCGTAAATAAAAATTAGTTGGGGTCGTCTTGATAAATAATTTGAATTGTAAAGAAAAGAAAGTTGGAACATAAAAATTCAATGTCATTTATCCATCTCGAGTAGTATCGTAACAAAGCATAACTCCGTAAAGGTTGTAGGTATCATACAAGGGCTCAAATAAAGTCTTATATACATAATTATACAACTCTTACATACTTAAACAAATTACTATCATGTAATCTACCATAGCTCCAAGTCGACTAGCATTCGAAACAATGTCTAAGCACATATACGTCACGGAGCATGTTATCACATATCAAATTAACGCCTTGATACTTCTTGCTCTACGTGTCCTTAAAACCTGAAACAAAAGGGGTAACGTAAGAGGGTGAGCTCAACTAGCTCAGTGAGTTACATCTACGCCCCTCCATAGGTTTACAAAACCAAAAATGGTTAACATTCGCATGGAGCGTTGTGAACATAAATCATAGTCATACATACATACATATACATGTAGAACTTTAAAGATCATGATATTCATAAAGCGTAATTTGTCATGAAGAAAGCGTAACGTAAAGCATAACTTGAGTCGTGTGAAATCTTATTGTTCCAAGTAGGAACCTTGCTTTGTCTCACGTGGAGACCATAACATACTTGAACATGCTTTCTTATTTTCTTATCTTATGGCCCGTGTAACCTTCGTTACTTAACATAACGTAGGGACATGTCAATCACGACGGCTCGTGAGGTGACGCGTTGCCTGCTTATATTGCCCCGGCAAAAGGGTCGTAGCCTGCCTATACCCCGCAGGGGGTTTCACTACAATAATCGTGGCCTTTTCTAAAAACATATTTCATCTTATAAAATGTTCATTTTCTTTGTGAGCATCCATGGGGGATAAAACATTCACGTAAGGAGAAAGCATACATACATACATACATACATACATACATACATACATACATACATACATACATACATACATACATACATACATACATACATAGTAGGGACGGCATGAACATACATAATCTTGTAAGAAACTTGAGAGTAGGTACAGACTTCGGGAGGTAGGGTAACTCAGCTTGCGAGCTTAAACCATTTATTTGATTCTTCTAAGTCCAATTTCAAACAACTTAAGCATGTTAGCTCTAACTCCAACTTCATATAGGTCGCAAAGAATGCTAAAACTAACACATATAATCACATAGCACGTGTTCAATCCAAGCATGGAACATAATCACTTAGCATGAAGACATTCCAACCATAGCACATAATCATTTAGCGTAAAATCACTTCAAACATAGAGCATGCATAAATCACTTAGCAAAATGATACTAGTCTTATGGATGCAACATGAACTAACTTTTCACATACCATATACTTCTAGAGCCTTAAACGTCTTATAGATGCATATGATATGTCTAATAAGGAACATGAATAAAATATGACATATAATGAACTAAAGCATAACTTACATACACTAGCCTTAAGAAAATTTTATAAACTTCTAAATTATGCTTATAAGCAAAGCGTGACTACCGATAGTTCAAAAATCATATATAATTCAAAATAATTATTCATAACCAAAATTTTTGACATAACATATATAAAGAGCTTACTGATAACTTATAAAAGTATCATAAATTAAAAAATATTTTAAGTATTCTTAAACATTAAAATTTTGAGCTGGTTAGGTTTAAAACAGAGGCTGAAAACCAGTCATGGGAGTAAATTCATAAAATTGTAATATGAACTCAATAAGTTATAAATCTTTAACAGGAAGTAAATAACACCCCTGGAAACAATATATCCAAAATTGGTAACCATTGGAGTAGAATAAGTACATGAAATCGATGAAAAGCTTCTCAGGTCTGGGGTTGGACAGATTCGTAAAGCAGCCCCAGTATTTGGACGATAGAAAATTAAATATAAGTATAATGACTCTGGAAATATTAGTGTATAAATATCACATATAAATACACACACTCTAATTTTTTCATAATTTTCTGAAATACGAAATAGTTTTCTCAATTTCTTGAAAGTGAAAGAATTGCATGAAAGAATTGCTCTACCAAAATATGAAATTACACCACCACAAGATCTAAATCACATACATACCACTACTCGTAACATATTATTACATGAATCAAAGAGTTTTTACCCAACAAACTCACTTTTGCACATGCATGTATGAAGATCATGAAGATGATGATGAATCAAGAACATGCAATCATGAATCAATTATGCTTTCGTATAAATGAGATGATCAATTCTAAAAAAATTCTTAAAATGATGAATCACTAACATGCAACTAAGGATCCAGCACTTTTGATACCAAGAACATGAACTATCAACAAGTTGATCACATAAAGAAGAAAATAGTGATTACTTATAACCCTTGAGAGGAATTAGGGAATGATCTTGGATTCTTGGAGGTTGGAAGAGCTTGGATTCTTGAACAAGATGAAGAAAAGGCTCCCCCAATGCATAGTATAACATTGGACTTGATTTTTTCATGATTTGAGAGGTAGAAAAGTGAGTTTGGTGGTGTTGTGTGAGGGTCAGCACCCAAATCCGGGAATCTTATTTGAGGTAAGAGGAGAGAGAATTCATGGGTGTTCTTGATGAAGAAGATGCAAGAAAAAAATAATGAGGGACATGGAGTGATAGAGAGTGATTTTATGGGGGTATGAGTTGTATGCATAGAGCTATACGTGTAATGAGAGCACACAATATCATATTATAGTTGACTAGTATAGTGGAGGAAGAATTGAGATGTTAAACTAAAAAGAAAGACATGCTATTTTGGGTAAATTATGAAATATCCAAAGATGGAGATGTTAATGCATAAAAATTTAAAGTTTAGAACACAATTGAAAATTTACATAAAGTTTGGGACAAACTAGAAATTTGATACTAACTAAAAAGTTAGTACAAATAACATACTTAAAACATTTTCTCTAAAATCTAGCATACGTAATCAAATTTTAATCTTAACAAACATATTTAGAAGATAATAATATCGCTTAACACATAAACATGCAACATAATTATGCTGGTTACTAAAATATATATGTGTAGGTGGTTATATACATTAATTTGATTTCAGATATTAACCAGGTTTATTGAATAAATTGACATGTCAAACAGATGAGATCTTATTTGTTATTGTTTCTGAATATGTTTGATCTTTGTTGCTGAGTTTGTGCATGGTTGTTTGGTCGTTCAAACGTGCCAAACAAACTCTACTGGCTATTCAAACATAGATGTTGAATGAAGCATATTAGGGAGTGAGAATTTGTAGGACAGTTCCTAAAATCTCTCATTCAATTGCAGGGTTTGTTATAAGCAGGAGTTTGAATTTCAAATAGCTTCAGAGACACAAGAGTGAGGGCTTATCATTGTGAAAGGGAGAGAATTACATTCGTGGGAGAACAACACATTATACTCTTCAAATCAAATCCAGAATTCAACTCTGCTTACCAAGATCAACTCATCCAGAATCTGAAGAACACTTCTGAGCATTCACTGCTTATTTGCATTCTTTGAGCTTTCATTGTAATATTATTTTTGTGTTACTCAACCTCACAAACTTAAAAGTTAGTTGTTCAAGTGAACAACAAGAGGTTCTTATTTTTTTCAACAGGTTGTAGTTGTAACTAGATAGGTTGGGAACCACAAGCTGTAAAAGTATAAGGTAGCTCACTTAGGCTTGAGATCTAGGGCTACATTTCAGTTTGATAAGAAGTGTGTTCCAATTCTGGAGGGAACAGATCGCTCAAGCAGAGAGTAGGTCCAATTTTGGCTGAAGTGTGTAAAAATACCTGTATTATATTTCTTTACTTTACTGCTTTACTTTCCGGTTGCATTTCAGTTCAATCAAAGCTTTGTTCTTATAGTTACAGTTTTATTCATAGCCTTTCAAATATTTTCCAAAGCTTTGAGATTCTATCTCTTTATTAGGTTAAAGTCTCAAAAAACTAGTTTTCATCAAAAGTTTCCACACTCGATTCAACCCCCCCCCTTCTTGAGTATTAGATCATGTTTTAAACCTGCATTACAAACTTTCATTAATCAATCAGGTTTAATCCAAGAGGATTTTCTGGTGGTTTAGGTATTCTCTGGTCCTCTTCTTGAAATGTTATATTTATTAAATTCTGTAATTTTTTATTTCATGCTAGATTTATCGATAATCAGTTGGAGTGGTATGTTTTGTTTATTTGAGTACTGATGATAATTCTAGATGCCAGCAGCTTTCATTCCTGCAAAACTATCTGTCTCTTTACACTTCAAAGGCCATTCTCTGGAGAGAATTCAATGAGATTGCAGACCCTAAGGAGAAAAGGGGAGGAAATGTTAGAGATTTAAACTCATGTGTTTTATTAAGAAATTTCATTGTTTCTTGTAATCTCTTTCACACGGGTTTCTCTGGCTATCCCTTCACATGGTGGAACGGAAGGCCTTCACCTTATGGAATTGAAGAAAGGCTCGATCGGTGCTTTGTTACTCTTGATTGGCTCAACACATTCAACAAGGAAGTTGTCACTCACATTATATGCTCAGGATCTGATCATAATTCCCTATTACTAGATACAGATTGTGCTCAAAAGCTAAGCTCTTTCATCACTTTCTGTTTCGATTCTAGATGGATCAAGCAGGATGGTATTAAAGAAATTATCTCAGAGGTTTTGAGAAGAAGCTATGATAGAGTTCCAATGTTTATTTTGAATACAAAACTCAGAGCTTGCAGACAAGCCCTTAGATCATGAGGAAAGGAATTCTGAAAGGTTTACATAACAAAATCAAAGAAAGAGAAGCTGAAATTGCGGAAATCAGAAGCATGGGGGTAAATCTTGATGTTGAGCTACTCCAAAATCTAGAACTTGACCTGGACAAGCTTTGGGCTGAAGAAGACAGCTATTGATAAAAACAGTCCATAATATATGACTAGATAGCTTCAGGGGATAAAAATTATTCCCATTTCCATGCTTTTGTGGCTACGATGAAGAAAAAAAAACTTCATCAAAGAAGTTTTAGATTAGAACGGAATCTGGAGGGATGACATGGCTTCAATCAAAAATGAATTTTGCAAAATGTACTCAAAATATTCTTTGGTTACAAGAAGAGAGATCACAATCCCATTAGTACTAATGTTGCAAAAATAGTAACTCCATAAATTAATAGAATGCTAATAGCTCCAGTTGAGGATGATGAAATCAAACAAGTCTTCTTCGACATGGCACCTGATAGTTGGGCTTTGATGGCTTTACTGCTGGGATTTTTCAAACCTATTGGCACATTGTTGGTGCAGACATATGTGCAGCCATCAAGAAATTTTTTAAAACAGGGAAGCTCCTCGAGAGTATAAATCTTACTCAAATGCACTGCTGCCCAAAAAACCAAAACCCTCATTCTGTTAAGGACTTTAGGCCAATGAGCATGGGTTCTGTTATTTACAAGATCCTCTCAAAAGTTATTTCTTCTAGACTGGCAAAAAAGTATTGGATAAAATCATCTCATGTACTCAAAAGTGCATTCATTGAGGGAAGAGCCATAACTGACAATGTCCTTATTGCGCACGAGAAGCTTCATGGAATTAAAAACAAAAGACGTGGGCAGGAGCGCTGGATGGCTATAAAACTCGACATGATGAAATATTTTGACATGGTATATTGGGATTATCTCGAATCAATGATGACAAGGTTGGGCTTTCACAAAAAAATGTATCAGATGGGTTATGGCATGTGTGAGAAATGTCAGCATCAGATTAATTATCAATGGCGAGCGCAAAAATTTCATTTCTCCCTCAAGAGGCATAAGGCACGGGATCCCCTCTCCCCCTACCTTTTTGTCATATGTACAGAGGGACTTTCATCTACTATCAATTTCTTTGAGGAAAAAAAGGTGGATCAGATTTATTAAACAATCCAAAAACATGCCCCTCAATTAGTCATTTGCTCTTTGAAGATGACCCGATCCTCTTCTGCAAAGCCACAATGCATGAATGCAGTGCTCTAAATGTTATTATGAAATGGTACGGGGGTGCATCTGTCCTGACCATAAATAGAGACAAGTCTCAGTGTTTCTTCAGCCCGAATACAAGCCCCATCCTTAAAAGCACAATTCAGTCTTTTTTGGTAATCAATAATGATTATAAAGATAGTAGCTACCTGGGATTACCTATTCTCTTTGGAATATCAAAATCGAAAACACTGAGCTTTTTTTTGACAAGATTACAAGAAGACTGACAAATTGGAAGAATATCTATCTTAGTCAAGGAGAACGAGAAACTGCTTCACCAAATTATGCCATGTCAAGCTTTTTATTTCCAAAAAATATGTGAAACAAGATCAAATCCTTAATGGAAAATTTATGTTGGGGGAAGAAAACGGATGATCAAAAGATTATTCACTGGAAATCACTCTTTGAGGACAAAGTTGGAGGGCTTGGCTTCAAAGATGTTCACTCCTTCAATCTATCTCTCTTTACCAAATGAGCTTGGAAACTATTTGACAGGAAGCCTTCACTCATTAAAAAAAATCAAAGGGAAATACTTCCCACATTGCTCATTTTTTGCAGGATACCACTCCAAATAACAGCTCTTGGGTATGGATAAGCATTCTAGAGAGTCCTCAATATGGGCTGGAGATGGAATTATGCATGTGGTAAAGATATCAAAATATGATCTCATCCATGGCTTCCAAGGAAAGGTAATTTTTTTGTTATTCTCATAAACACCCTGACTGGAATATTGAAAGAGTTCATGGTCTCAATGATCATGATTCAGGTTGGAATGAGGATTTGGTAAATGGTATTTTTTGAAGAAGAAGCTGCAATTATCCTTGCAATACCCATTAGATACTGTTCAGTTTCTGACAAATTTTTTTTTTGCATTACTCAAAGAAAGGGGACTTCGCAGTTAATTCAGCTTATAAGCTTATTTATGGGAGTAAAATGTCAAATTACGTTTTCACCAATATTAACTCTCATGAAAGCTAAAGTTGGAACTCTCCAAGGAATGGAAAAGAATGTGGAACACATGTATTCCTCCAAAGTTTGAAGTTTTTTTGGTGGAAGGTTCCTCTTGGATGCTTACCAGTTGCAGAAACTTTGAGGATAAAAGGCTGTGATATTGACAGTATATGTAGTATTTGTGGATAAAAAGTTCAAACATAGTCACATTTTCCTCCATTGCTATTTTGCTATCAAAGTGTGGCTGATTTCTCCCCTGAGGTTTGTCACGCTTTCTTACGTGTTACGGCAAGTGCACGGTTCAAGTACTATAGGGTAATATTTCAACCCCGAGTTGTCGATCCCACGAGGACAATCACGAGTTTATTTATTTTAATATTAGTTAAGAGTGAAGTAACCGGGAGGAATGTAGTAAGAATTGTGAGGTTGCCACCTCCAATCAAGTGGCTCTATGTAACTAATAACTGCAATTAATTAAAATAGACTACTAAGAGTATGGAGAAACTAGATGATTCTGGGTCCCTAGGGTGCTTAATTGATTTCCGTATTCTGTCACAACACTTCACTCTTTCTTCAAACATATCAAGTTATACTCGCAACACATATATTTCAATCATGTGCCACATTGTAATGCAATCAATAACAAAACCTCTCAGCCTAAGAATTCTAATCACACTACTCTAGTTGTCATGCTATAGGAACCTACAAGACCTCTCAGTGCTTGCAAAGCTATCACTTTTACACAAAAAACTGAAACCAACCTCTACGTGATCACTTTCATTCTTTTACCTCTCAGTCTCAAGAACATTAAGAACGTCTTACTACTCTTCACGAATCTAGGGTTGAGTTACTCTCATACACTCTCCTAGATAACAAACATGATATGGGTGATCAAGCCTCACATACTAAGAATTAAGAACTTAAGTAGAAGAATGAATAATATCAAGAGTGAAATTAAGTATTAAACATGAAGTAAAATCATGAATCTATCAATCAACCATGTAAACCCTAGTTCTCCATAATCACCTAGCTATGAGTTTAGTTAGACATGTATTATCTTGAAAACATCATATTCTCCATACAAAATAGTACAAGAGATGAAGAAGAAGAAGAATCAAACGATGAATTTCTCCAAAGGATGTGCGTGAATCTCCGTCTTCGAAGCTCTCTAGCGTACCCTTCTCCCTTTCTCCGTCTAAATATGCGTGCCTCTGCCTCCTAGGTCGTTCTTGAGTAAATATCTCCCCAAAGTCTTTAAAAATTATTTTTTACCCCAAGAGTTAGACTTCCCCGTCATGAAATTTTGTGCAAAATGCTCTGGTAAATTGTTCCTGAAGTGACTCTCTGACTTCTCCAAGCCATAAGTTCTTCGTCCGATCTCCGATTCAGCTCCGTGACCTATCTTTGGAAAGTTCTTTTAGTCTACTTTCATTTGGCACCAGTCTAACTTCCAAATTAATTGTAGAACTCCGAATATCATCCAATAAGTGCATAGTGGTCACTCTAGCTTCTCCAATTCAGCTTATCTTTACTCCACTTGTACCCCCCCTCCCCCCGTTGTTTCCGAAGTTCGTTCCATGATTCCTATCAACCGATTAGCATATGTTCCTGTCACAAAACATGAACAACCATACCAAGCGATTATATTTGTCAAATAACAAATAAACATGCATAGAAACGCTCGGACTATCATTATAGCACATAGGAAGCAACAAGTAACGAAACGCATCATATTCTCTACTAGTGAACTATCTCAAAATAATGTGGAAAATAGCAATAATATATAGCCCCTAAAAGGTGCTATAAAATTCCCCTACACTACCTTCTTGCTCGTCCCGAGCAACACTTGCTTCAAAGGTTCACATATACCTTTACTTTTCCTTGGACACAATGACTCAAACACCGGACTATGCAATCTGCATGACTTTATACAATGCAACTTGAGTATAAACAGTGAAGGAAATTAAAGAACACTATATTTTTCTTCTTTTCAGTTAGATATTGGGCAATCTCGAAAAGCAATCGGGCATGTCTTAAGGCTCTCATATTCTCTTGGAGATTCTATAACTTTTTGTGATCGGTAGAACTTGCGGCCAGTTTCGTCAGACAGAACGGGCAAGAACACAAAATAAGTTGCTTCCGCACACTCATCAAACGCATTCCTAGAACTTACCATCCAAGCTATTTATCCACGGGTTTCACTTGCTGACGGATTAGGACAGGTATGATAGGATATTTAGAAGCGCAGTCCCAGACGTCATGACATATCTCACGAAACCCGATACTCACACTCCCTCACCAAAATCTAAGGAACCCCACCGAATTTAACTACTCCAGCCCTCATTCCCTCAATCTTGGTACAACACCCGTTCTCGCGGCCACAAATGTAAAGAAATTATCTCGAACAATAGCTAATCTCCCCGGTCTTCAATTTCAAGCTTGCTCCTTTATTCCTTTCACTTTTAATTTCTATTTTTCTAATTTCTGTTTTTTTTTTCATTCAACACAATAAATCATATGGAGCTCATAATAGTAGTAAGTATCCGAGGAGATCAATCCTTCAAAGCAAATAACGTAGGGGTGGAACCTGTCAAATCAATGATGTAATCAAAATAGATGTCGACGCCCCAACACTCGATGTAAACCATACCAAAAACCCGGTAGTCAAAGTAAAAATGTGATATTTCCAACCAATCCTCCTCATCACCTAAGATATTAGAATATGAATGAACAACCAAGCACGAACTCCTATAAGATCAATCAACTCCCACCCCATATCGTGCTGAAAGAATATCATGCACCAAGGCTCTACACCTGTGGTCGTGGTGTCAGGACACGACTCACCACATCGAAGAGTACCGCCGTCTCTAACTCACCCTCACATCCCCTCAAAAGATGACATGTAAGAGAATCCACATAAGATATATCAAATCAGCACACCCTCATCGAATCTCCCTAACTCAACTCCCTCTATCATGACGCATAGGAAGGGAACATTCTTACTAGTGATGAAAGTCACAAATGAACGGCTTCCTAGGCTAGAGGCTGTGAATGAAAGGGGTAAATAGATCAAATTGGGGTAACTAGTGGACCTCGGATATGGAGACGGGACGTGAGATCCCCATAAACATCACTCGTACAACTGTTCTGTTGCCACTACGAGGAGGGTTGACGACTACCTAAGTGATGGTGGTGTAGCGCTAGTAGGATAACTAGTCTGAGAGGCAGCTACTCCCAATTCTCAAGTTAATTAGCCCTATAGCCTTCCTACTCACTTATTTCTCCAATCTACCTCACCTCATATTTTCTTACTCCTAAGTATAAGCTCAAAGCAGTTTCAATGTTTCAAATACATGAAATATCTAGTCTATTTCAAGGCCTTGAAATAGCTTTGAAAGCCTTGAAACTGACGGAGACTTAAGAAGGAACTTAAGGGGAGTTTCTGTTTCTGTTTGAACTCTGAATCCCCTGTGCTTCATCTCTTATTACTTGATGATTAATGAACATGTATTTTGACAAGTTTAAAACCATATAATCTATATGTTTGACTCAGTTTTGCAGGGAATGTTTATTTCCCATTCTGCAGGATTTATTTCCTAACATGAGTTTTGCAGCAAAGGAATTTCTGGGTTGATTTGATTCTGTAATCAATTTGTTGATCCTAACATCTTCTCAACATGATTATGGACAAGATCAGATCAGTATCCCTGAATATACTGAGCAACTATCCGTTGGAAGAGGACTGTTAGAGAAGTCAAAGTTGTTGCCTACAAAATAGGAAAGTTTGTTGCTAAAAATCTTGAAGATTTGCAGATCAAGTGAGCTGTATGTAATGAGCTCAGTTTGAAGCATTTCATACACAAATTAAAGGGAAAAAAGCTAGAGACACTCTCAAACATATTCAAGGATTGTCAATCATCAAATAAGCAGATCAAAGTCTCAATCCAACTCTGAGAAGAACACTGCACTCTCACAACAGTTTCATCTCTTGTGTTCTTCTGTTCTGAACTTCATTGTTATATATTTCATATATTACTCTTTTTTACATTCTCAAGGATTGTTCAAGGTGAAAAATAGAGAATTCTTAGTTAATCAGAGAGCTACAGCAGGTACTAGATAGGTTAGTGCGAACAAAAGCTGTAACAGAGTAAGTTATCTCTCTATGCTTGAGATCTAGGGCTTAGCTGTTGATTAATAAGAATTGAGTTGAAAATCCTACAGGGAGAAGATCCATGAGGTAGAGACGTAGGTCCAAGTGGACATAACTCTATATATATATTGTGTCTCTTGCACTTACTTTATAGTTGCATACTTAGTTTATTTGCAGCACTCAAACAGTTTCATTTCAAGGGTTTGAAATTCATCTCCAGGCCTTGAAATAAGCTTATTCTGTTTATACTAAAATGTTTTCATTCCAAGGGCTTGAAACTCATTTCAAGGCTTTGAATCTCTTTACAAATATTTTGAAACCACTACTCTTGCAAAGTTTAGAAAAAGTCTGCACACTCTATTCAACCCCCCTTCTAGAGTATTAATCATGTATCTCTACCTACAGTACACCCCTTCAATTGGTATCAGTGCTTATATCACTTCTTAGATTTAGCCATCTTGTGATTATGAGTATTGTAGGTGATGGGGGTTTCACAGGGTAGAGCTGCTAACAGACCTCCTCTATTTTGTGGAGACAATTTTGTCCACTGGAAAGGTTTGATGAAAATGTTCATTATTGATCAAGTCATGGAACTCTGGACTATCACCAAGAATGGTCCTCATACTTTCTACACATAGAATGATGGGATTAGAACTCTCAAATCTGAAGACTCTCTTTCTTCATCTGAATTAGAACAAGTCTCTAAGAACTATAAAGCTATGAATCTCTTATATTTTGCTCTGAGTGCAGATGAATTTAACAAGATTTCAAGCTGTAAGACTACCAAAGAGATATGGGATATGCTTTTGGTGACCTTTGAACAAACCATTCAAGTGAATAAAACCAAGATTAATATATATCTCTGGAAACATGATCTATTCAAGATGAATGGAGATGATTCAATCGGAGACATGTTCAAAAGGTTCACAGACATTGTCAACAACCTTGATTCACTGGGAAAACATATTTCCAATGAAGAAAATGTGAGGAAGATTCTGAGAAGTCTTCCAAAGGCAAAATGGGAACCAAAGACTACTGCTATTGAGGAACAGGCCCGACTTTAGCACTGATCCTTTGAAGCAGTCGCTTAGGGAACCAAATATCTAGGGTCACCAGATTTTCGTATTAATAGAGATATTTTCGTTTGTATTAATGTTGCTAGTAGTGAAAAAGACAAATAATTATCAATCTATATTAATCTCTTTCCCTTTCCGTTCCAAATTTTTAGTGTGTATTAAAAATCAACATATAGTGATTGCTGATACTTATCTTATCCTAACCTAATTTATCTCCTCAAACTTCTCATTTTCTCCGGGGCTCTAGCAACAACTATGATCAATAACTAACTATTGCAATCGTTAAGAAATGTTTTGTTATTAGTAAAATCTCTAATTTCTCAAAATCTTTAGTGTTCCTCAAAAAAGTTTGTCAAGTTCAGTTTCAATTATAATGAATTAGTTCAATTGTAGTGTTTTTCAGTTTTGGGGTTTGATTTCAATTCCTAAAATATTTTTATTAACAAAATACTCGGAGCTCCATCCAAAAATGGGGTTGAAGATCCAAGGAAGTTTCTTCATTTCACTAGAAGAACATTATACTTGACCAAATTCTCTACATATGTAAAATACGTTTTTATTTGTACAGTGTAAGTGAATTACATCTCAGTTTGGATGAGTGATTTACTCATTTTTTTCAATTTTAGCTTCAAGTTTAATTTTTTCATTTTTCATATTTGTTGTAATATTCACTGTTGATCAGTTCATTAGTTGACATCTATTGATTTTATGCATATGATATTTCTATTATTTAGGCTTCTTTGAGCTTTTTATCTACAGCAAACAGAGAAAAAAAAATATTTGTGAGAAAAATAAAAAGAAAATATGAAAAAGAATATTTAGTTGACTTAACATGTTCTCTAGATAAATTTGTAACCGAAGTGAATTGAAAACTGAAGTACTACTAGTAGATCCAAAATGAAAATGTTTTTTTTTATGAATAAAATGAAAATGTTACATGTGAGGTATAGAAGATCAAGACCGTTAATTTTAGATTTTTCATTTATACATATATAGGGCACCAAACTTGTCATTCGCTTTGGGCACCTGAAAATTTTGAGCCGGCCCTGTTGAGGAAGCTCAAGATCGCTCATGAACTTGGCTCCCAGGGCTAAAGAGAATGAGACAATTCAAAGTCTTAAAACTGAGGATGATGATGAAGATCCAATTTCTTTGATTTCCAAACCCTTTACCAGAATTCTCAAGATGAAGAAGAACTTTGGAAACAAGGACTTTAACAGAGAAAGACACAGATCCTCCAGTAGCAAGGACTACAAAGGTAAGTCTTCTTCACAAAATAATAAGCCTAAAGTCATGAATTGGTTGAGTGTGGTGATGCAGGACACTTGATCAGAGATTCTCCACACAAGAAAACAAGAACTTTCAGAAGAAATATCATGATAGAAGAAAGAAAGCTATGATAGCTTCATGGAGTGATTCAGATACCTCAAGTGACTCTGAATCTGAAGAAGAACATGCCAACCTATGCTTTATGGCCAAGCGTGATGAAAGTTCTAAAAAGAACATTGAGGTAATGGTGAATTGTTTGATTTCAAAACCAACAGAAGCCCTCACTGATTATCTTCGAACAATGCTTTTAAATGAAGAGAACTATCGGAAAGAAATTAGAGTTTTGAAAGAAAAATTTCATGAGGAAGCAAAAGAAAATTTGCAACTTTTTTGTCTAAATCAGAATCTTGAAATCACTCAGATGAAAATTGACAGTGATTTCAAGGCCTTGAAAACCAGTTTCAAATCCTTGAAAACACAAGTCAAGGAAGTAGTCACTGAGAACTCTCACTTGAGCGATAGCCTTGTTAATTTGAGACATCAAGTTGATGAATTGGATAAACAAAAGACTACTCTTATTGAGAAACTTCAAGAATCTGAATTAGTCAAAACAAACTTGCAGGCTCAGAACACAACTTGAACTGATTCTTGGAGGTAGCTTGAAGTTTGTTCACAAAACTGGTATTGGATACAATCCAAACTTTCCAAAGAAAAGCAATACCAGATTTGTGAAAGCTGGAAGAAAAATATCCTGAATGTCATTACTGCAATAAGCTTGGTCATGTTAAAATGACTTGTCCTTTTAGAAGAAGAGACCCTCACATAATGACGAATACATTTTCCTTCCAACTCAAAGGACATGTTAGACAGATATGGGTTCCTAAAGGGGTTAGACCACCCAACATGGTTGACCCTGAATATAAATCTAAATTCAGCACTTGGTCTAACAGCTTAGGTGAGGCAGTGAATGGTGTTTGCAGGATGTCACCAAGCTCAAAGAGCAGAAGTGTTTTATGGACGGTGATTGCTCAAGACACATGAGTGGAAAGATATTATATTCTCAGAACTAAAAGAGAAATCATAAGGTTCAATCACTTGGTGACAAAGAAAAATACAACATTCTTGGTATTGGTAAAGTTGTTACAAATTATAAAAATTCTATTTCTGATGTATATCTAGTTGATGGCTTGAAATTTAATTTGCTCAGTGTATCTCAGATTTGTGATAATGGTAACAAAGTTATATTTGATAGAGAGAAGTGTGTGGTGAAGAATGAGAAATATGGCAATTGCATCCTCACAGCCTCTAGATCAAACAATGTTTATACCTTTCAAACTAACAAAGTTGCAGGTGAAAACTTGAAGTGTCTCAAAGCCTTGAAAGAAGATTCAAAGCTTTGGCACAGAAAGTTGGGACATATTAGTTTGCATACCTTGAACAAGTTAGTCTCCAAGAACTTAGTAAGAGGATTACCCTCTATCAAGCTCAAAGATGAAGAAGTATGCAAGGCATGTGCACAAGGCAAGCAAACGCAAACTGGAAGATCATTCAAGTCAAAGAACTTTGTAAGTACTACTAGACCCATTGAATTGCTGCATATGGATCTCTGTGGTCCTATGAGAACTCCAACTCCAAAGGGTAAGAAGTACATGCTTGTTATTTCTTATGACTTCTCTAGATATACTTGGGTAATGTTTCTGAAAGAAAAATCTGAAGCTCTCTTTGAACTTTCAAAACTTTGTAGAGAACTTTAAACTTTGAAAAACCTACATATTTCTTCAATCAGAAGTGATCATGGTAGAGAATTTGATCAACTTGAGTTTGATATATTCTGTTCTAAGCATGGCATCTATCACAACTTTTCTGCTCCTAGAACTCCTCAACAGAATGGAGTTGTTGAAAGAAAGAACATGACTCTTGAAGACATGTCAAGAAAAATACTTCTGGAAAACAAGCTGCCAAAGTATTTTTGGGCAGAAGCTGCGAATACAGCAAACTACATTCTTAACAGGTGCTTGATCAGACCGATTCTGAAAAAGACCCCCTATGAGTTGTTCAAAGGAAAGAAGCCAAACATTTCTTACTTCAAACCTTTTGGCTGTACATGTTTTGTCCACAATAATGGTAAGGCCAATCTTGGTAAGTTTGATGCAAGAACTGATGAAGGTATCTTTCTTGGCTAGTCACAGACAAGCAAACCTGTAGAGTTTATAATAAGAGACCCAAGCTTGTTGAAGAAAGCATTCATGTTATTTTTGATAAAAGCTATGATGGTTCTTTGAGTGATGGTTTTGCAGATCTCAATCTAAATAAGCATGATTCAGATACTGAAGAAGAATTCTCAAAAGGATCGAAGGAAATGTCACTGAATCATGACAGGCATTTTCAAGGCCTTGAAACACAGATTCAAAGCCTTGAAACAGAATCTCTAAAGAAAACATGAGAACAAGTTACTACTTCAAGTTCTCAGAGACATGAGAAGCAAACTGGAAAGCCTGAACCATGGACACCAAGAAAGAGATTCAAATATCTCTCTTCTCATCCTGCTGATAACATTATTTTTGATCCAACCACTGGTACACAGACCAGATCACAGTTGAAAAATCATTTTGCTTTTAATGCTTTTATTTATCTTGTAGAGCCTAAAACTGTGAAGAAAGCATTACAAGAAGCAGACTGGATTATAGCTATGCAAAGTGAACTCAATGAGTTTGAAAGGAACAAGGTCTGGAATCTATTTCCTCCACCAAGAAATCAGTCTGTCATTAGCACCAGATGGGTATTCAGAAACAAGTTAGATGAGAATGGAAAGGTAATCAGGAACAAAGCTATATTGGTAGCTCAAGGCTACAATTAAGAAGAAGGTATTGAATATGAAGAAACTTTTTCTCCTGTTGCGAGGTTAGAAGCAGTTAGAATTTTACTTGCATTTGCATCTCACAAAAACATGAAACTATTTCAGATGGATGTGAAGTGTGCTTTTCTAAATGGTTATCTGCAAGAAGAATATTATGTTTCTCAACCACCAGGTTTTGAAAATGACATGTTTCTAGATCATGTTTATAAACTTGATAAAGCTCTTTATGGTTTAAAACAAGCTCCAGGATCTTGGTATGAAAGGTTGTCAAAGTTTCTACTTGAAAATGATTTCAAAAGAGAATCGGTAGACAAAACCCTTTTCATAAAGACTCGTTAGAAAGATATGCTTGTAGGTCAAATTTATGTTGATGATATTCTGTTTGGAGCTACTAATGATCTTCTGTGCAAGTAATTCTCAAGTCTTATGAGCAGGGAATTTGAAATGACCTTGATGGGAGAATTGAACTTCTTCCTTGGACTTCAAATTCATCAGATGAAGAAGGGAATTTTTCTACATCAAAGTAAGTACACAAAAGACTTGCTAAGAAAGTACAATATGTCTCAATGCAAAGAGATTAAGACTCCCATGAGTTCTACATTGTCTTTAGACAAGGATAAATCGAGTAAGAGTGTGAATGTGAAGGAGTATAGAGGTATGATTGGATCACTACTCTATCTCACAGCTAGTAGACCAGATACCATGTTAAGTGTGTGCATGTGTGCTAGATTTCAAGCTGATCCTAAGGAATCACACTTGAATACAGTTAAAAGAATCTCTAGATATCTCAATGGTACCAAAGACTTAGGGCTTTGGTATCCTAGACATTCTAATTTTTGTTTGTGTGGCTATTCAGATGTTGATTTTGCAGGATATAAATTGATAGAAAAAGTACATCAGGATGCTGCCAATTTCTTGGATCATCTTTAATCAGCTGGCATTCTAAGAAGCAAAATTCAGTTGCATTATCAACAGCTGAAGCTGAATACATAGCAGCTGGTGCTTGTTTTTCTCAAGTACTTTGGATAGCACAAAAAATGAGAGATCTTGGATTTGGTTTCAGAGATATACCTATCAAGTGTGAGAACACAAGTGCAATATCAATTAAAAGAATCCAGTTCAGCATTCAAGAACAAAGCACATTGATGTTATACACATCACTTCATCAGAGATCATGTAGAGAAAGGTGATATTGTTCTTGAATTTGTTTCAAATAACATGCAATTTGCAGATATCTTTACTAAACAATGAAAGATTCTCTGCCTTAAGATTGGAATTTGGCATGCTAAATAAGGAAGCTTTGGTTGAGGGGGAGAATCAGGTAAGTATTATGCGTTTCAAAGGTTTGAACTAATTTTCAAAGCCTTGAAAATACTTTCAAAGCTTTAAGTATTTGTTCTTTACATGATATAGCTTTTCAAGGCCTTGAAAGCCTTTCCAAAGCCTTGAAAGTAAGACTGCATGTTTCTTAGTCAATAATTTTGGATCTTTTTGTGTTGGGTGTTATCTCTGTAGATAATTGCTCAATGTTGCCCCTCAATTTTGAAAAACCACTTTTCAGCCAAAATAGTATAAAAATATTTTATTTCCAACGGCACACTCAATTTTTGAATCATTCTGATTCGTCAAGATCTTCGAAGATCAGAGAAAATATTTAGTTTCCTCATCAAACTGAAACTCTCTTCTATTTATCTGCTTCCTTCTTTATCTCCTTCGTATCTATCCTACCTCCCTCTTCTTCTCCAAACCCTAATGAGCACCAGTAGAGCCTCAGACAGAATCAAAATGGCTGGTGGATCAAAGGCTATAACAGAGAAGAAAAGAAAAGCCAGTGTGGAAGAGGTTCAAACCATTAGTGGGGACTCCAGTTAAAAAACCCCAACTGTAGAAGACATAGCTCCTCCTCCTCCCAATAAGAAGGCCAAGAAGGATGAAACCCCAGTGTCCACAGGAAGAAGAAGAAGAAGGCAGTGGAGACAGCACCACAGAACAGAAGGGTATTCAGATTGGTAGCCCAAAGAAGTCACAAAAGAAGGTAAAAATTACTTTTAAAGGAAAATCATCTGGGTTTGAAACTGATCTCAAAAAAGTGAAGTACATAGTTGAAAACATGTTCAGGAGCATGACACTGTTTGATGTGGTTGAGGAAGAGTCTCAAGCTGAGAAGAGTACCAAAAAGGCTGAATCAGCAAAGGATCTCTCCATTGAGCATTCAATTCCTGATAAGACATCTCAGGTCAAAATAAAAGGCAAACAGGTGGAGGTTGAACAAGTGGATTAAGATCAAGAGGAAGACAGTCTAAACTCACGTGCATTGCTCATAGATCTCAAGAAGAAGAAACCCAAGACGTTTACTATACCAGAGATTGTGACTGCTGATTTGTTTGAGGGAGAAGGTGAAAAAGGTGATGATGTAGATCAACAAGAAAAAGATCAGGACGATGAGGAAGAAAGTCAAGAAGAAGATGCAGAGAAGAAAGGAGATGAAGATCCTACTCCCTAATTCTTGGCCACTATTTCTTTTTCTTTTCATGGCCTTGAACTCTTTTCCAAATCCTTGAAATTCTTCGCTTTCAAAATCTTTTACTTTATGTTTTTCCAAAACAATGATCGAACATATTCTCACTTGTTTTTGATGAAAGTCAAAAAGGGGGAGAAAATTTAGGTTGTTTTATCTCTTATTTTTTAGATGACTTGGTTTTGGTCAGTTAGACCTGGTTTTGGTCAGTTAGGGTTATATGCACACTTTGCTGGCTTTCAGTTTAATAAGTTGGATCTTTTAGACATCACGTGCTGATTTTATATGATTATTTATGCTATGTGCTAATGAGTATTTGTTGCAGAAGTACAGTATCAAACAAATTGGAAGACATTGGTTTTTTCTTTCATCAAGGGGGATTGTAAGCTCAAAGCAGTTTCAATATTTCAAAGACTCGAAATAGCTAGTCTATTTTAAGGCCTTGAAACAGCTTTCAAAGATTTGAAACTGACTGAGACTTGAGCATGATCTTAGGGGGAGTTTATGTTTCTGTTTGAACTCCTAATCCCTTGTGCTTCATCTATTACTACTTGATGATGAAAGACAATTTGTTTTGACATGTTTAACACCATCTAATCTATCTATTTGACTCAGATTTGCAGAAAATGTTTATTTCTTATTCTGCAGGATTTATTTCCTAACCTGAGTTTTGCAGGAAAAGAATTTCTGGGTTGATATGATTCTGCAATAAATTTGTTGATCCTAACAGCTTCTCAACATGTTTATGGACAAGATCAGATCAGTATCCCTGAAGATACTGAGAAACTATCCGTTGGAATAAGACTGTTAGAGAAGTCAAAGATTGTTGCCTACAAAATAGGAAAGTTAATTGCTGAAAATCTTGAAGATTTGCAGATCAAGTGAGTTGTATATAAGGAGCTCAGTTTGAAGAATTTAATACACAACTCAATGGGCAAAAAGATAGAGACACTCTCAAACATATTCAAGGATTTTCAAGCATCAAAGAAGCAGATCAAAATCTCAATCCAACTCTCAGAAGAACATTTCACTCTCACAGCAGTTTCATCTCTTGTGTTCTTCTGTTCGGAACTTTATTTGTATATCTTGAATAAATTACTCTTGTTTACATTCTCAAGGATTGCTCAAGGTGAACAGTAGAGAATTCTTAGTTAATCAGATAGCTAGAGCAGGTACTAGATAGGTTAGTGACAACAACAAGCAGTAACAGAGTAAGGTATCCCTCTGTGCATGAGATCTAGGGATTAGTTGTTGATTAATAAGAATTGAGTTGAAAATACTACAGGGAGAATATCCCTGAGGTAGAGACGTAGTTCCAAGTCGAATGAACTCTATATATCTTGTGTCTCTTGCACTTACTTTGCAGTTGCATACTTAGTTAATGTGCAGCATTCAAACATTTTCATTTCAAGGGTTTGAAACTCATTTCAAGGCCTTGAAATAGGCTTATTTTGTTTATACTAAACACTTTTCATTCCAAGGGCTTGAAACTCATTTCAAGACCTTGAATCTCTTCACAAGTATTTTGAAACCACTACTCTTGCAAAGTTTTGCAAAAGTCTGCATACTCTATTCAACCCCCCCCCCTTCCAGAGTATTGATCACACATTTCTACCAACTGTACACCCCTTCACGAAGGACTTATATCATTGATCCCTCACCACATTCACTCTCTTCCATTGCCCTTTCTCAAAATTTTCAATTTTTTGGATTTTTGATTTTTTCAATTTTTTCTTTGTTTTTAATTTGATTTCCTCTCTATATGCTTGGGCCAACTCAATTAACACACAAATATGGGTAAGTGGACTCAATAAGTAAAAGTGCAAACAATATGTACAATGCAATAAACTAAATGTGCAAATGCAACTCGAACCCTGACACCTCATGCAAACTGACTCACTAATCTAGATGTAACAGGGTTATGCAAGTTAAGGATAGAAAAGATATATGTAACCCCCCCCCCACCCACACACTTGAGATAATCACTGTCCTGAATGAATTTAGAGTGTCCCCCCAAAGGATATGATTCCTAGTGTGAGGAAGAAAGAGAAAAAAAATCAAGTTGTGCAGGGCATTTCGCACGAAATGAGGCATTTCGAAATGCCTCATTTCGCGCGAAATGATTTTCAATTTTCAAAACAGGAGGTAAGTTTCATTTCACACGAAATGCTGTCAAATTTGTTTTCTATGTATTGGGAATTTCACACGAAATGGGGCATTTCGTGCGAAAAGCCCTGGAAACTTACCTCGTTTTTCCTGCATTTTGGCCTAGAACCGGACTTCGAAGCGCACTTTGCACTTTCAGAAGGGGAATCCAACACCAATGCTTTCTCTGCCTCTCCTGCACACTCAATTCAAATATAAGAACTCTCCTCGCATCTCTAACAGTCAAATATGGAGAACTCCACAACAAAAACTAAACAAAATAGACAATACCTATTGGAATAGATGTCCTAGAGGCAATCTAGTTTAGCATAAATTTATTTTGGCTAGAACATCATTGTATTATTTATTGTATATTTATTATAATGAAGTACTTCGATTTACAATTGTGTTGTTTATCTTAAAAATCCCTAGTCCAGTATAATGATTAAAAGGACAATCATCTATAGACTAGTATGGGGTTGGATTGATATGGAGGCCAACACATGGGTGTGCATTAACGGTAATGGCGCACTTGATTGACCCATCTCCGAGAAGGCTACATACATGTTATGTTGAGTCACAAGTGCTTCTCGTGGTGCAATGGTATTGTCATCCTTAGACTTGAAGTCACTAGATTGTCTAGTTGTGGATTACTGTGATTTTAGTAGCGTCAAACGCTACACCGTAACTGGGTAGCTATAAAGGCGTGTACTGGATACAATAAGAAGCAATCTTAGAAATCGTAGTAGACGTAGATAGAATTTGTCCCTCTCACATGACCGGAGAAAATATCCAAGGCCACTCGAGGGATAGTGCTTATAGAATGTCTGGCCAGACTCAAATAAATCAATATGGGACATTGATGTTATTTGCACGAATAAGGCCATTCCCAGGATCGAGAAACTATGGATTGGATATACGAGTGTGACTTGTATGTCTCATGTCCAATCCGGATATAGAGACAAAGGGATCGGACAAATTACTTGTACAAGGTTTGTCGGATGACTATTCTATTAGTTGGCTAGAATGGATGTTTTGATAGAGACCGCTCCTTATTAGCAAATTGTTGCTACCATCTAGATATAACCTATGGGGTCACACGCTATATAGAGTTGAACTAGATTTGGGAATTAATT